>BTHU01000002.1:117282928-118585428 GCA_036184795.1 Tokudaia tokunoshimensis | reverse complement strand
TTCTGAGTTAGAGGTCAGCTTGGGCTATATGAGACCCTGTCTCCAAAAAAAAAAAATTAAAAGTAGGGGGGGGGAACCTTGTTATGAAGCTTCTACTCTCACCTCAAGTGTAAGTGCAGAAGATGCACAGTGCACCTCGTATGATTTGATGAATCTGTATAGATCACCATCCAGTGGCCATTGGTCTCCTCAGGTACAGTGAGATAAAACCTACTCTCGCTTTTCTGGGTGAGGCTCCTACTCTTCCTCCTTCGCCCCGCTGCCATCCCTGCAGGCCGGAGGAGTGAAACAGTGGCCTCTTAATAACAAACTATGGTTAACTTCCCTGCCTTATCACAAGCCAGCATCACCCTCGAAAATGACTCTTACGTGCCCACTTGCTGTGTTCTTCATATAGCAACCCCGGAACCTAGCCATGCTCTGTGTCTTCTGAGACTCCCTCTACCATCAAGCAATGCTCACAGTGGGCCTTAAGCTATGGGAAACGAGCGCCTTTCTGGTCCCCACTCCACGGTGTGACAACACGGACAATATGAAAGGTTGCGTTGGACAGAGCATGGCTTCCATGTTCACCCAGCTCTGCTGGGCAGACCAGTTGGGCTTTGAGGCTGCGTGTTAGAGAAGTATTAATAAAAACAACAAAGCAGTATCCAACATTACCCTGTGCTTGTCATCAGCTGCCTCGTAGTTTCTGCCAGCCCCGTGAGCAGCATTGGAATACGGAATGCTGTGGATCAGACCCAGGACCTTGCAAAAGCCAGGCCATCGCGGCTTCCCCAGTCCTCCTGCCACTTTTAAAGCTTCCCCGAGTTCCGTGATGTGGAAATACATAATCTTTTTTAACAGATTCTCTCTCATGATCCTCCTGTCTACCCTCCACCCCATTTTAGAGATTATAGGTTTGAGCCACCACACCTAACTAACTACCAATTCTCTTTTGATGGACATTACAGTTTCCACTGTGGGAGAGGCAGTGGGCTCAGGGGACTGAGCATTATAAAGAGTCCCAGCCAAGCCATTGCCTGTCATGGTTCCTTAATGCATTGCTCAGCTGTAGTACTTACTATGTTTCTGCTCATTAGTCTGTCCTGAATTTTACCTTTTTAGTAAGGAACACACAAGAGTCTTGTTCGCTTTTACTAAACGTGTGCGCAAAATAGAACTTCCGTCAACTCACAAGTCAGCCTGTAATCCACTAGCATGTCTTGAGAAGTACGAAATTCTCACAACATGGAAATGTTTCTTTAAAAACAAAAGTGCAATCTCAGCATTCATTCCTTCCTCTCTCAGAGTTCTTTCTCCCCTCTCCTTAATAAATCTGTGTTTGCGGTGCATAAAGAAACAAAAACAAGCCGTCAGATTTTGTCTCCCCATGTAATGGTGAGTCAGATCCTCACAGCCAATGCTGAGCTTAATTTCCTCTTGAGTGCGCCTGACTCACAAGCCTTGCCTCACCATTCACAGCTTCAAAAAAGTCGGTACACACTGCTTCACACCAATCAAAATCAGGCCGGCTTGTTCATTCCAGAGTCTAGATGGGGGTCAGCAGCCACTTCCTGTTATCAGTCTGCAGTTTTCCTCTTTCGTTTTCAATATCTGCCTCTCACTTCTGACTGGATGTTAGCTCTCTCCCTGTGCTGTCAATTCCTTGCCCTCTCCTCCCCATCATTTTAGGGGGCCGCTCTCGGCTGCGGTTTGCACCCTGCTTTCATTTGTTGAAATCTGATGGCGGATCTTGCTTTCTGTAACCTACTGTGAGGTTCTGCAAGAGTGTGTTCTGCAAGGCTCTTTCCTGGCCAGCATGAACAAGTTAAAAGGATGCATAGTTTAAAGGGTTGTGAGTACCCACACTAAAGAAGGCTCATGCTTCCACATCCGGGCATACAGCAAGTCCCCCCCAATGCCCAGGAGTGAATCGAGGTCATGGTGACAAATTAATGGCCATGTGCCCACCTTGTGGATGTAAAAGCAAAACCAGGAGAGAGACGTACCAAGAATCAGCGACTCATACCAAAGGCTTGGTTTTAAAAGGGGTTGTTTAAGGCCTGATGGTAAAGGTCTGCTAGCCCTTTTAAACAACGTCTGTTAATTATTGTCTCTAAATGTCGGGGGCCATGTTTGCTTTACTACCAGGGCACTAGCAAGCATTCTTCATTAGTTCTAGCTTGAAGTTTGTGCCAGTCTTGGGGTTGGGCAGGGGCCCAAGTGGTTTTCCATCAGTGAAGCCCCATGATACAGCCCGAGTTGAGGGGAAGTCTTCCATCCTGGCCCTGATGTCTATTTTCTCTGCTGTGATCTTGGTTCTGTGCATGGATTTGTGTGTGTGTGTGTGTGTGTGTGTTTGTGTGTGTGTGTTTGTGTGTGTGTGTTTGTGTGTATGTGTGTTTGTGTTTGTGTGTGTGTGTGTGTATGTACAGATATCTGTGTGTATTTTCCATGTCGAGGATTCTACCCAGGGACTCCAGCAGGCTGAGCAAGCACTCTCCCACTGAGCTGTATCCCCAGTTCTTATTTGCCGTGTGACCCTGGGTACAGTTTTCACCTCTTTAAAGGTGTCTTCTTCATCTTGCACAACTGTGATCCCACTAGCTGAAGAGGAGGGTGTGAGAACTGAATGAGATTATATTCTGCCCTGTGCCTGATAAACAGCGATCACCAGATAAGGACACATCATTCCTTGGGAGGGAGGCAAACAATTAAAGAGAGTATGTGAACTATTTCTATCCTGACAGGGAAGGATATTGCAAAGCAATCCTGGTATATTAGAAGTCCCTGTTTTCAGTCCCTATTCCCTACTTGTATTTCCCCTGTGTGTTACCCATAATGCATGAAGATGTGCTTGCTATCTATGAGAAGAAAAATCATTAATGACTTTATGACAGGTTCTCATGTATCCCAGACCAGTCTTGAACTTGCTGTATAGCCAAGAAATGTCAAATTTTTGGTTCTTCAGCCTTCAACTGGGGTTACAAGTGTACCCTACTATGCCCTGTTTATATGAGGCTGAGGTTCAACCCCAAGGCTTCATGCACACAAGGCAAGTACCCTACCAAGTGAGGCAACCCCTCTTCTTAGGTTTTTATTGCTCGTGTAGCATTTTTTTAAAAAGATTTGTTTGTTTGTTTGTTTAATGTATATGAGCACACTGTCGCTGACACACCAGAAGAGGGCATCGGATCCAATTACAGATGGTTGTGAGCTACCATGTGGTTACTGGGACCTCTGGAAGAGGAAGAGCAGCCAGTGCTCTTAACCCCTGAGCCATTTCTCCAACCACTTGTTTAGCATTTTGAGAGAGAGAGAGAGAGAGAGAGAGAGAGAGAGAGAGAGAGAGAGAGAGAGAGAAGGAGAAAGAGCCTTTCACAAGGAACTACACAGTCCAGTCAGTGGGCAAGTAAAGCATTAGTGTGGCTTACTGTACTCTTCAGCACAGACTCTCTCTGGAAAACGGGGCCTGTAAGAGAGCAGAGGTGGGGGACCGGACCAATAGGGCACTGCTACTCAAGGTATCTCTGAGGCCATCCTGATGAAATGCCTTTCAAGATTAGCATCTTATTACATCATAGCACGATAAGAGATCCTTACAGTGAATATCTTCACTCTTGGCCTTCAGTTAACTGACTTTTTTAAAAAACTGTTGGAATTTCCTCGTGCCTGGAGGCAGATGTGTTAAGCAATACACACAAAGTCCTTCTGTTCGACTGTTATAGCAGCACTTGTTCCTGTACCAAAGAAAGGCAGCAGCTTGATTATCTGTCTCATCCCAGACATCATGACTGTTTAAACTTCACCTTGCTCTCTCCACTGCCAGCTTGTCGCCCTGGACCACAGAGAAGGTCCCTCTGTCCCAGAGTAGGGTTAATGCTAGGAGATCAGGAGAGCGTGGTCTACACACTCAACATAGATATAACACACTGTCTGGTGTGGCAGAGAAACACTGGATTACAAAATGTGGCCAGAGGACCAGTCCATCCTGTTTGGAAAGTGGATAATTAAGCTTCAGCCACACCAATAATCAATCTGACTATTTAAGCCTGCAGAGCTAGTGGGAGGAGACCGCCAATCCTATCACACGGATTTGAGATGAGAACCAGTTCTGTGTTCCCACTGACCAGCTGGGACTTGGAACTGCCACTTAGCCTCTCTGCCCCCTCATTTTCTCATCTGTCAAGCTCGGAGACTTCTCCCTCCACTCTTCCCTCATGCTGCTGTAGGCATGCAGTGTTTAAAGGAAATTGTTCAGGGTGAATGTGTCCCCTTTACTTTCCTGCACAGGAGGATATCTCTCTCCACCTCTGTGCTTAATCCCAGTTAGAGGCTGTACTACTGTAATGAGGACTTTCCAGTTGAATATAGTTGAAGATGGTGAAAGGTGTTCTAGAGCAAGCCCCTTCTCCTTCAGGAAGTCCCCGTCTCATTGCAAGGAAGGCTGGAACCAAAGCTATAACTCAAGTTGTTTTGTTACCAAAAAGAAATGTAAAAATATACTCTGGAGGAAGTAATCATGGCTGCTAACTTAACTGTTTCTCTGAAAAATATTCTAGAGAGATGGTCAGTGGAAACAAGGAAATCATATCATTGTAAACTCTGAATTGCCTCTGGTACAATTCTGTTGAAATAGAAGAACAGGCATGGGGATGAGGAGGGACATTTGGTGAGTTCGGGGAAATGACATTTAAGCTAAGACCTGAATGATGAAATGCTCGCAAAGAACATGGTGGTTTGTTCTTCGCTCATGGGAAGGAGGGAGGGTGAATGCTCAAAGGAGACCACTGACCACATCTTCAAGAGTGACAGGATTTCTTGCGTAGGAATGGCAGGTGTTCTCTGCAGAAGAGGAAATGTCTCTGCACAGAGGGAACCACCTCATACCCACTGACCACCCTCTTACTTGCTATACTTAGGCCTTCACCAGTGGTAGAATTGGCACACCCAAAGAGAAATGACACATAGAGTTGGAGTTTGTAGCTCAGGTACTTGCCTAGCACGTATGAGGTCCTAAGTTTGATTCCCAGCTCCGCATAAACCAAGTATGGTGGAATACACCTTTAATTCCAGTGCTCAGGAAATGGAGGTTATGAAAATCAGAAATTTGAAGTCATTCTTAGATTCAGAGCAAATTTGAAGTCAGACTGAGAAACAGTGAGTCCTGGAGGCTGGGTGTGGGGACAGGGAGATAGACAGTCACAAACACAGAGACATAAACCATAAACACAGACAGAGAGTACCTGGTCATCTGTGGCAACAGCTGGGAACAGCACCATGCCAGGCCTGGGTGTCTGACACACATGCCCATGTGCCCCATGCAAGTTCTAACAGGAAGGAGGTCAATCTCTAAGCCCTGGATAGAGACTTGGCCACAGGGAAACTTTGGTGAGATGATGTTGTTTTAGATGTCTGGTTTTGATAGGACACATTTTTTAATACCCAGAACTTTTTCATCTAAACCTATTTGCAAAATACTCCACATATTTAACTGATCACATGTGAGGTGTGACATTTTATAGACATATGGCTATGAAATCACACCTAAAGAAAAATAGTTTTCAGACCCTGAGGATGTTCTGTTGGGATCTCTTATAAAAGTGTTTTTACCACAGCTTATACTGTTGGTCACACAGGACCTCTTTAGTCTGGGATAGTTAAGTCTCTCTAGCAGGTAAAAGGTAACATTTATATTTAGAAAAGTACCTGAACAGCCATGTGGATCCTTAAAAGTACTATCACATATTATCTACGTGAAAGAATCAGAATTCTGATACTTACTACTACAGAGCAAAAGCTTCATTATTTGCATATCCTACCTCTCAGAACCTAGAAAGAACACAAAATATTGCCCCCCAACTCAGCATTTCTCCACCCTGGCTGGATTACTATCTCCTTTGAAGTATGGGATTTTCCTGAGCATAGTAGTACAGGGCACAGTGTCTGCACAATGTCCTGACAGCATCCTCCCTTCCCATGTGATCACTAGACAAGTCTCCTCCCATCACCAGATGGCCTGGAGGTGTGGTGTAGGCGGGGAATAGTTCAGTTACCCTGAGCTGAAAGCCACTAGTAATTGAAGTTGAAGGATATGCAGGTCACAAAGCGCATCTGTAATCCTATCGCTTGGGAAGCTGAGGCGGGAGGATCAACATGGGTCTAAGACTGCTAGCCTTGGCTGTGAAATCAAATCCCATTTCAAGGGACTTGGTCCTGTTTCACCAAAATTGCTGCCATAATTGCCTTCTCTATTCTTTTTAATCTGAAGTATAAATATTACTCTTTCCCTTCCTTCTCTCCTCCTCCTCCTCTTCCTGTTAAAAATACAACATATGTCCCTGTAGATTCCCCCCCCCCATATGCTTTGATGTTGTGCTGGAGTTTTGGATCCTGACTGTGATCGCATGTGAATCCCAGATCCATCCCTGCTGCCTTGGTGTCTTGGCCAGTGTGTGGAGGCACTTCTGTGAGTCTTTGTTTTCTCCTGGATGGGATTTAGCTTAAGACTGGTTGCCGGGAAGATTCAGCGCACATGGTTTTTGGTATCCCAGAAGGCGTTAGCAATATTCTTTATTCACCAGATATAACCTTTAGAATAAGTCGGTGGTTCCTGGTTTGTTTTGCTTCACATCATGGGGCAGGGGGGAATCACCCTCCCCGAGTGACTCATTGTTTGTTGTACCTTGGCTGTAACTATCCTAAATTTAGTCACTTCCATTTGAATTTGTAGTGAAATGATTAACCTACAATACAAGAGCATTGAAAAGTCCCAACTCCTTGTGATATCTTTTCCTGCCCCACCTTACTGTCAGACCTGGGTGATGTTTAGTTGCAGTTTGTCATGATGTAAAAGAGAACTGGATCCTTTCTGTCCAAAGTGCTCCCCACGAGGGAAGGGGGTCTTGTGATCCTCAAGTAAAGCCCCCTGCCCTATGCAGCAGGTTCTCCAGCATTCCTCTGCTTGTTGGGGCACATTCCTTTTTCCTGGCTACTCCAGACAGAAGGGAGCTTGCTGCCCAGTCTGTCTGTGGGGCAGGCTGATGCTCCACCCTTCTGTTTCGCCATTACTCTGTGACTGCCAAGTATGGGACAGAGGAACAGATTTCCTCCCTATAGGCTATATCAGGAAACCACCCATGAGACCCACACTCCCTGCCCAGGATGCATCAGGAAACCACCCAAGAGGTCCACGCTCCCAGCCCAGTGTGGTCATAGAAATTGAGAACTGGAGGCCTGATGACACGGCTATGTTAACAGAATAACTGAGCTGTTTCCACAGAGGAAAGACAGATGTGGAGCCAGATAGCTATTGCCAGCTCTGTTTCTGCTCTTAGGTGGTTGCTGTCCATTTAGTAACAATTAGCCAAGTGTTCAGCAAGTCCTTCACAACACATTAGCTCAACCACTCACTGATGTATGTATTCCAAGCCAGGCACTGGGCCAAGTACCCTACAAATGTAAACTTGTATTTGGATAACCTTTGGAGACCGGCATCATTGGTCCGTTTAACAGAAGAGGAAACTGAGGTTTAGGAAAGTTAAGCACAGCTCTTGAGTAGTGGATCCAATTGTAAGCCCAGACAGACAGGGCAATCCTGTATGTACAGGCCATGAGGGATGGGACCTGCTTACAGCTCAGCAACAATGGCTGGGCATTGCCCATAGGAAGTATTAAAAAATACTGTTGAACCAGGCTCGGTAGTGCCTGACTTTAATCCCAGCACTCGGTGGCAGAGGCAGGTAAATCTCTACATTCAAGGCCAGCCTGGTCTACATAGTGATTTCCAGGATGGCCAGGAATATATAACTAACAACACCAGCAACAATATACAATCATTGAGAAGAAATATGTCAAAATCTACTGGCATATATCAGACCTATTTCCTAAAAGTCCCTCAGGACTCCTACCCCTTCAAAATATCAGACTTTTGTTTTGCTCTTAAGATTTTATTTATTTATGTTTATGTGTGAGAGGGTTTTTGCTTGCAGGTGTGTCAGTGTTCCACATGTGTGCCTGGTGCCGGTGGAGGTCAACAGAGGTCAACCCACCTGGAACTAGTATTACAGTTGTGAGCTGCCCTCTGGGTGCTGGGTGCTAGAGGACTGAACTTCTCAGGTCCTCTAGAAGAACAGGCAGTACTGATTCATCTCGACAGCCCCAAGTTCAAGTGGAGATGTGTGCAGAGGTGACTTCGTCTAGTTTTTCAAGGGCTTGTACATGGGAGGGATCTAACCGAATAGCAATAATTGATATCAACAAAATGCCTTAAATGTTTAAGATACTCCTTTTCTTTGAATGATATATCCTAGTGGCAACTGTTTTTCCTAAAGCCGTCAGATGCCTTTGTGTCTGAACAGGATGAAGACACTGTGTGTATACAGTATTTTACAGGAGTTCATTTTCCCAACAGTATTTGATGCCTTGATGAATGACTTTGAGATACGTCTTCCTGTTGTGATTTCTGGAATATGTCTTCCTTGACTCCCCCTCCTTCCATGTTTTATCCATTCCTTTACTTTTGCAATAGCAAAGTAACCCAAGACACTGCCTGCTCGCCTGTGTCTGCTTCCTTCTTTTGGTTCCAAAGGGGACAACTAATCATTGCAAACGAGTCCAGAATACAGAGACATCAGGAAGACTTGGTTGATAGTCTTACTGTCACGCTTCGGCTCTTTCCCTTTTACAACTAGCAGCATCAGTAAAACAACAGATTCTCCAACGCACGGCTTCCACTAAGTGCTCATCAACAATGAACACTAACTCAAGCCGGCTTTAGAAAGCATGTCCTTTCCATATTCTGAATACTACTGAAAACAAATCCCATCCCCTTTCTTCCTGTCTTCCTCTTTCTTTAAAGTCTTCAGGATTAGGATTTTGACTTGGGCAATTTTATTTTTTCTGTTTTGGTAGGAAACTTGCAAGTAGGTTTGTGTATACACATGCACACATAATGCTTCACTGTTTTAACTCAAACGACACGTACCATGCCTGACAACTATGTCCAAGATGTAGCATAGCTGTAGTGTAAAACTGCTTCCACTTGCCTCCTTTAAACCTGAATCTTCTCTTCACATTTAGCACCTTCTTCATTTTTCGAGATGAAGAGTCCTTCTTATTTGTGTCAGAGGCTACATCTCTAAGAAAGAGTTTCAAACCAGGCAGGTTGCCGTGGCTGTCTCCCTAACCAATTCCTCTTTCCCCTTTGCATTGGTCTGAAATCTCCACTCGAGTTTGGCCAGAAGGATACTCTGGTTTATTCTTTGCTGTTATGCATTGGGACAAGAGAAGAGCCTGTATCCTGGTTGAAATCCATAGTCTGTAGTCTGTTAGATCCAGAACACTAGTGCACCCTTAAACAGCATCTACCTCCCTCCATTGGTACCTTCCAGACCATCATCCTCTCCTTCCCCAACCTCGCCCCCGAAAACAAGCACTCAGAAACACTTGAAAAGTGTACTGGGAGAACAATGGTACACACTTCATGAAATGAAAAACAGACCTATCAAACAACACTATCTTACATCTAACCACCAGCTAAATCAAGCGCAGCTACAATAAAAAGTATTTGTAGCAACTGTAAACTTTGATAGGATCACACTGATAAGCACATGGAATTTCTAAAGGATTCCCCAGATGAGAGATCTGGGCTCTGAACCCACAGACTGCCGTTCGTTTTATGTCAACTTTCTCATAATTTTGAGAATAAGTATTATTTTAATTTTGAATTATATTTTAATTTGAATTTGAGAATAAAATTTGAGGACTGACTTCCAGAAAGTGAGAACTTGGGCAAAACACATTCATGCGGACAGGGACTAATTTTGTCTATTGAACTTCATCCCAGCTTTTCTCAAGCTGATATTTCCCGGCCCTCTTTCTCCTCTACATTCTACCCAGAGTCCACGTTATTAGTGGTCCCAGGCCACTTTCATACTGTTGCCCCGAGTATCTAAAAGCACCCTTTGCATAAACTTTTAAGATGGGGTGGGGGGTGGGAAGGAGGGAGCTCTTCTGACACAGAAAATGCCCTGCCTGTCTCCCATAACGTCTTCTGCAAATCCAGTTGCCATGTAATTATTTCCGATTCTCTGTAAATAACTAGAAACCCTTCAGTTTTTAAGTAGGGTTTCTCCTTTGCCGGGCGCCAGCTTGCTCTGCGCTCTGGGCAGGCTGAGCAGAGTCAGCCTAGCATTTCCCATTCGTTAAGTGATAAGAGGGGGAGGCGGCGGCTCGCAGAGATCAGGTTTCAAGTGGAGCCCTGGTTTTATGTGTGTGGGAATGGACGCAAAGGAAAACACAGCCCGGCTGCCTTCTGACTCTTCCTGTTGAACCTGTTCGTGTGCCAGTGAGTAGACCTGAGTAAAAAGGTTTTCCTCAAACAGCCTTGGGTGAAATTCGTGCCCGGATTCAAAGTCTGTTCACCTCCCAGGAAGTGCCGTGGGAGTCCAGGCTGCCCCATTTTAGAACTCTTTTCTGAGAAAATCTACCAGAGAGAACCTGGCTCCCCTCTCCCTGACGGGAAAGAGTGTGTTGGGGAGGTGTCCCTCGGCGGAGTGGCTGATGTCAGTGGTGTGTCAACCGTGGGAGGCTCGATTTATGAAACCGAGTTACACACCTAAGTTTCTTATGAAACTCGATTCAGAAGGCACAGGAGCAAACATCGTGGGTAGGGAGGCAGGCGAAATCCCGGGGCTTCCTCTCTCACGTTTCTGCCCCATTTGGGGGGAACTTCTGGATTGAAGGAAATGACAACGTCAACTCCACAGAAACCGTAGGACATTGGTATGTAGTTTTATGTGTTTACTAAGTCTTTGAAACTGGCGAGCGGGGCAGTTGCAGACAGCTGGGTGTCCTTGGTACATGCTAGTCACTTGTGCTGTTTGGGGTCCAAGGTTCAGTCTGAACACTGACCCTACAGTGGCCCTTACAAACCTACAGCTCAGCCCATCTTTCTGTGCACCTACGTGTGTGGAAAGCTTCTGTTCTTTGCGAAATGTGTTTGCTGACTGTGTACTGCAGAGCAAAGCTTCTTAGCTAGACAACTAAGTGTGTTCTAAGGAAGGCTCTGAGGATCGCTTTAACGTGGAGGCAGATCCTAGGAATGTCTGAGGTTGGAGGAAAGGACTACCCGGTCCAAGATAAGACCCCGTAAGGCCTGCGTCAATCCAAAACTTAATGAAAGGGCTGAAAAATACAGCCAGGCACTCCCAGTCCTGTCAATATGCACAATGTTGACAATTTATCGTTATTTGTCTTTTGAAGACACATTTCCAACAAAGTTTGTTTCTCCATCCAAATGGAGAGAGTCCCCGCATCAGAAAGGCAGCTGGACAGAGCCGGCAGAGGTTGGTGGCTCTGACCACACCTGGCAGCTCTTCACTTGAGAAAGCGCTGGAGTCAGTCCTCACCCCCACCCCCAGCCCTTGCCGGATTCCTGGCATTCAGTTTGCATCATTTGGGGGGACTGGGCAAGGTGAGAGGCTTTGCCGCTTAGACTCACCTCAGCCTGGGAAGCTCTTGTACTTTCACTTTGCATGCCTTTGAAATGTTATCTTTGATCTTTATTGAGACATCCCCTCTAGTGACTTTTCCATTTAAATGTGAAGTCTAGGTCTTTAAGCAGGTCTGGGCTTACAGTAACCGTGCAGGTTTCCTGTCCTACGGTTGGGGGTGGGGTGGTGGTGGAGAGATTGATGTGTGTTCTGCGGATGCTCGGTTTTATTGTTCAAGGAAGATTTACTGGTGAGGTGAAGTGTACTAGGTAAACATGAGTGAACAAAATGGTTTTGTTTTGATTTGTACAGAGTTTATAAATCACCTGTTTGTGCTTGATCTTGTTGGTGTGCCTCTGGGGGAACTTGCAATCATTTCTTTAGGAGGCTGACTTATGGACTTAGTAAGACTAAGAGTAACAGAAGCTACATGGTTTTCTTAATTTCTTTTAGTTATTTCAATGGAAGCAGCTGGAAAATTTGTATTTCCGTGAGAAGAAATTTGCTGTGGAGGTGCACGACCCCCGAAGGTAAAGATCGGAGTTTTGTATGTGCTGTGACGTGGTGACTGCATGCGCATAGCTGTTCATACTTGCTTTTATTTCCCTTGGAGATTTACCTCCTAGTGAAGTCATCAGGGTTAAAGAGTAACTGTTTAACCTATAGGGTAACTGTCAGGCGTTTCCAACGCACTGGGCTGCTTTATGTTTCTACCAGTGTGATATTTGAGGTTCCGGTTGCTGCATAGTCTCTCTAGTATTGATTATTCTTAGTGTGTGTATGTGGGTATGTTATTTTTAAATATAATATTTATTCATTTTTGAGGACTTCATATACATATATACAATGTGGTTTGCTCACATTCTCCACCACTTCTCTCTATAACTCAACCAGGCCTCTACCCATCGCTTACGCTTTTTTTTTTAACCTACTGAGTTCAATTTGTGCTGCTTATATATTCATGAATGAGGGACCAACCACTGCAGCCGGTCAGTGTACCAGGATCTGTGGTATGTGTCTTAAAGCCATCTTGGTGATAGGAAATAGCCATGGTTGTTTGGGCTGCCAGTCCCTTCAGGATTGGTTATAGCTCAGGCTATGGTTATAGCCAGAGCCTCATTGCAGGGGTTAATTGGCTGTTTAATGTCTTAAGAGAATTATCTCTTCTGGTGCTTGGCCTATTTTTATTTTGAGTGTTCCTGAGTCCTGAAAGAAAGGAAACAACACAGGAGTCAAAGTTCTTCGAATGAATGGAGGTCAGGATGTAGGTTCTCTGAGCAATTAAGAAGCACCCTTCAGTAGTTACTCTTTAGACACTAGGCAGTGTTTGGGGGTCAGAGGGGCCAGAGGAAACTGCTGTGACAAATAGATGGCCCAAGGAGATTAGCCAGTTCCTACCGAGAGCATGGTGCACCAGCCCCTCCCCCAACACACACATCCCATGCCCTTCTGCCTTCCCCAGCCGGCTTGGGTCTCTTGTCCCTGTGGTTCTGTGGTTATCTTCCTTTTTCCCTCTCCTGCCTTTCTTTGCTCTGACTCTCCTCCTCAACTCCATTTCCTGTTTTTACCTGGTGGACAAGCAGCAGTCTGGACCCATGCGGGGCATGCACATTTTCAGCCAGCGTCATCAAGTTCACCTCCTGCAGGCTGAGACTCCCTAAGTGCTCCCTGAGGTGCTCCCTCCTTCCCCGGGCAGGTGCTATTTCTGTGCCTCATGTCTGGCTTTGAAGGATCGCTCTTATCTCTCACAACTTGCCGTAGTTCCACTTCTGACTAGATGTTCTCGTATAGCTTCTCATTTGACTAACTCCTCATCCAGCTTTGGTGTGTCAGAATTTATGCAGAGATTGCTTGGGGCCGATTGGTTTTAGGGCAACATCAGAACCTCAGGCCTTGTCAGGCAAAGTCTGTGCAGCAGAAAGTCAGAGAGAAGGAAGGTGCTGTGGGACACCTCTGTCTGCTAGGTTCACACCATGGGCTGCTGGTCCAGGGGTGAATAACTCATGGCTTTCTTCATGTTTTAGGATTTCGGTGTCTAGAAGAACCTTTGGACAGAGTGGCCTGTTTGTACAAACCTGGTATGCAAACTCTTCTCTCATCAAGTCCATCTGGGTGATGGCCATTAGCCAACATCAGTTCTACCTAGACCGGAAGCAGAGCAAAGTGAGTTCCTGGAAGGGCTCCAGTCCTTTGCCTCTCTGTTCTGAAATGAATTTTCTCAGAAAACATATAAGAAAAAATTGTTTCGCTGGGTGGTGGTGGTGGCGGCGGCAGTGGCACACACCTTTAATCCCAGCACTTGGGAGGCAGAGGTAGGCGGATTTCTGAGTTCGAAGCCAGCCAGGGCTACACAGAGAAACCCTGTCTCGAAAAGAAAAGAAAAAAGAAAGAATGTTTTAAAGTTTGCTATCAACTGTTTTGTTTTTTCATATATATTTTTAAGAGGTGGGCACAATATATATAGCTAATTTAAAGGTTGTGACATTTGGCATGAATATGTCCCTCCAGTGGTGACATTGCTGGTGACATTTTAAAGTGAGTGACTGGATCCTGCGTGCTTTACTGAAACCTTCCACGTCGAAGTAAAGTCTTCTGTTGTTTTCAAAGTGCTGCTTTACAGATCTAAATTGCCCTGTGTTGACATCTTTGATTGCACAGTAACCCAACCGTTGTATTGATTTAAAATGTGATTGTGTTAATTCCATTTCAATGTTAATTACCTCATAGGCAAAAATTCCTTCAGCCAGAAGCTTAGACGACATCGCAATGGATTTAACAGAGACTGGAACACAGAGGGGCTCCAAACTGGTGACTCTGGAAGCCAAGAGTCAGTTCATCATGGCCAGCAATGGCAGCCTGATATCCTCAGGTATTTCCCTGTTCAAGAAAGGATAAGCAGTCTTCTTTGTGTGTTTGCTATAAGTCATTTTCAAATGCAACTTGTTGAGGCCCAAAAAAACAAAAACAAACAAACAAACAATAATAAAAACCAAAACAAAACTGTTTTATTAAAATGTAACAGTATGCAACAGCTTTGAATAATATTTTAAATGTATTTATTTATTTAGAGATAGGGGCTCACTGGGTAGCCCCTGTGGCCCTCAAACTTACAGAGAACTGAGCGCCTCTGCCTTCTAAAGCACGGCTGCCATCCTTTAACTATTTTTAAAGAATATGGAGTTAAATTGCAGGTAGTCAGGCTGTATAAATAACATAACATACAGAGATACTGCATACCCAAGACTGTCTTGAAAAATGTTGACTCCCCGCTAGGTTGATGCCACTAATTCTCCACAGAACATAAAATTCTATGCAAGCACAATTGCAAGTGCCTGGTTCCTAGACTGTAATCACTGGGTCCAGTCCTTTCCTTTGTAGGAAGTCTGGAGTCTCTTATCACTGAGTCTGTGGAACGTCACTAAATTGACTTGTCTCATCTAATTCCCTCTCGGCTTGTGGGTCTGCAGTGGGGGTAGGGAAGTGTGTGTGTGTGTGTGGGGGGGGTCCTTTGCATAGAACAGTCCTTTGCCTTGCTTGCTTACCTTCTAAAGAAACATGGAATATGGCCGTCTCAGGGACCATCTTCCCTTCATTCCTGAAAGGGGAGGGGGAAGAAAAAAGTGTCATTTCTCCTTTTGTGTGCTTGAACCGCATAGCATTTTACTGGGGCTCCCAAAATGACTAAGGCACAAAGCGCAGGAGACATTTTCTTACTAGGCTCTTTCTGATGCCCAGAAGCATGTGAACGGTTTCCTGGTTTCCTTTCATTATGTTCAGAAACAAGGAGAAAAGAAATAAAAACCAGCATTTGGGAGCAGCTTGCCTCCCCAGTCCTTTGTCCCTTACTCAACAAGGAAGGAAACAGGCCCTGTGTGAACCTCCCGCCCTGCCCCCACTCCAGGTTCTCAGGATTCAGAAGGCATGGAGGAACAAAAGCGGGAGAAGATTCTCGAACTCAAGAAGAAGGAGAAGCTGTTGCAAGAAAAGCTACTGAAGAAAGTCGAGGAGCTGAAGAAGATCTGCCTGCGTGAGGCCGTGAGTGGCGCTGGCCGTACTGGCTTTGTGTTGGGTGGCCGTGTCCATTATGTGCTCTTGACCCTTTCCTGTTTTACAGGAGCTCACGGGCAGAATGCCAAAGGAGTATCCACTGAATGTAGGCGAGAAGCCCCCTCAGGTCAGGAGGCGAGTGGGGACCACGTTCAAGTTAGATGACAACTTACTGCCTACTGAGGAGGTATGAGCATGACACTGAGCTGTGCTATGCACAAGACAGAGGAGCTGTCTGTTCCTCACCCTCCATCTATACCCTGGGTTCAGAGTCATGCTGTAGATTTTTCTCTGAGCCACGGAAATAGACCGAATTGCACACTTGGAGCAAAATTGAGATCCTTACTATTTTGTTCCCTGTGTCACAGAGAGTATTCTGTGATCCCTGGGAAGAAGTTATTAACAGTGTTACAGAAATTAAGATTGAACTTTAGCTTCAGATCCTTCTGCTTAAAACCAAGTAGCCTTCAGCGATTCTTTTCATTGCCCTAAAGTGTCAGTTTATCTGTAAAGTTAGCGTCATGGTGGACGTTCCTTCTAAGGGCGCAGTAAGGGTTAAATGAGATAGCATGTAGAGCATTCAGTATAATTAAGTTAAAGGATTTGATGGCCAACAGAGTGTGTGCTCTCTCAATTGCGTATCACAAGTGATTGTGCCATTATGACACACCCCATGTTGTTACAGGAATTTCGCTATCTCAGCTGCCATCCGTAATAGAGGCAAGTTTTGATATTTGCTGAGTACCTGCCTGTGCGCTCAGCCCTGACCGAAGCCCCGTGTGTGGCGTGTCGGCTAATCTTTAGCTCTTTAGCACGCTTTCATAAAGTACCTTATTCCTTTTGCAAATTCAGAAAGCTAAAGGATTAAAAGATTATTTATGAGTAGTATATTCAGTCATCCTACCAGGAACAACAGGGAAGGGTAGTCAGACCCAAACAACGCATCTCTAAAGGGCTACATATGAATGTAACATTCTGCATGCGTGAGTCACAGGTTAGAGTCTCTTTCTGAAAACTGGTCTTAATCCAGCCAAGTGAATGAATGCAAAGTCATTTTCCTCCTTAAAAAGAAAAAGAGGCTGAACTATGAGAAGGTGAAGTTAAGGTGCCTAAGATATGTCTTGTCTTCCTAGAGAGTGTCTGAGGATGCTGGTGTTATTAAAACTTGGACAGTTTCATGCCCAAAGGGTGTACTACTCAGGAACATGCAAGAATCTTTCATTATTATCCATAGATAATGCGAGAGAGTGACTGTGCGTGTCCATAGAAATTAAGCTGTGTCATTGTCTGAATGCAGGATCCGGCTTTACAAGAACTGGAGAGCAATTTCCTGATACAGCAAAAGCTGGTTGAAGCTGCAAAGAAGCTTGCCGGTGAGCCAGACCTTTGTAAAACTGTGAAGAAAAAGCGAAAGCAAGATTACACGGACGCTGTGAAAAGACTGCAGGAGATTGAAAATTCCATAAACGAATACCGAATCCGGTGTGGCAAGAAGCCCAGCCAGAAAGCTTCAGTTGTCCCACCAGGTCAGTACTGGAGAGCTGTTGGCAAGTCCCTACTCAGGTCTCCTGCTGGGAGGTTACAGTCCTCAGCACCAAAAGCAACTGTCCCAGGGTAGAAACAGTTGAATTTTCAGTTTCAAAGGTGTGTGCCATCGGCAACAGGCTCACCGCTGCAGTTCTGTAGGACAGGACGTGAACTTTCAGGATAAGGGCTCACAGGGACATTGGCTCATGATAAAAGAGACTCCCCACGATTGGCCTGGAATCACTGCCCCATGTACTTTTCATGATGCCGGCCGTTCAGAACACTGAGCTTTAGATAGAAGCCATTCTGCAAGATGTTTGAATGCAGCATACCCTGAATTTTCTTAGAGACAGTTCCTATGATTATCCCATTGCAAGAGAGAATTTAAGAGTAGGCAAATGGGGGGAAAAAGAGTAGGCAAATAGTGAATGATGGAATGCAGAAAGATGAGAGATAAGATCATAACCACAAGATAATCCTGACTTTGTATAAACCTGCGCACAGGATGACTGATAGGGAACTATTTCAAAATACTAACAGCCACGGAGTTGCGAGCAGGCCAATTCTCTTCTATTTCCAAGATTCGCAATGTCATATATCTATGAAGTTCATATTCAGGAAAAAAATAAAACAAACAGAGGAGTCTTTTTATGTCAATGTAAAGTCTAATTGACCTTATGCAAACACTAATGTAGTTTTTTAGACTCAATTTGATTATTTCTTTAAACCCAAACCTTTCCTCCCCTTTATGTGTTAACACCTGAAAAATTGAGGTCATTCCTCCACTAGTTTATGGGTTAGAATCATAACCGGTACCTTACATTTTCACAGGAACACGAAATAATCATATATTTTCTATTTGATAAACTGTGTTAACTGGGCTTAGAACAGACCAGGCTTTAAAGCCTATGATTCATCAAGCTGAGACATGACTTTCTGGAAGTGAATATACAGACATTAACACACAAATGTTAGTCTGCCACAGCTGGAGAATGCAAATGTGCAATCCAGTCGGTTCGATGATGGTTGCAGTGTTTGCCTCCAGACATGGGTGATTAGCAGTGTGCTTAATGTCCATGGCCATTTGTCACAGCCAATTCACCCTCAAGCTGTGCTAGACCCAAGTGTTCTCCTTTTTGGTGGCTGGCATTTGGGCAGCAGATGGTGCCATTGGTTGAGCATATATCGGAGAGATGTTTTTTGTAAGTGAACCCAGCAGCTGACTATCCTGGCACCTCGCCTTCAAGTTCCACTGTGCGTCTAATTAAGAGAGAGTCCGCTCTGCTCTAATAAAGATTAGCATTTGACTTTGAATGAAGACGGTTTTAAAACTTACACTGAGGTGTTGTATTTGGCTAGAACCTTCCACCCAAACACCCAATGCTAGATATGGAATAGTTTGCAAAATCGTATCAACAACATCTGAGATGGCTCTTTTTTACCAAATGGGCACCAGAAATGCTCAAAGCACTAGGGCTGTCACTCCTAGTCAGACAGCCAAGTATGGGTAATAACATGAAGAAATGTAGTTGGTGTTTTTCTAGCATTTGTTGTGTGCCTGGAGCTGGCTAAAATCTGCATGCCACTAGTTAATCAAGTAGCTCATCTCAGCACTGTGAAGTAGACACTGTTGTTACCCTCACTGCAGAGCTGAATCAAAAGACCCTCAGGGAGATGAACCAACTTGCCCAAGCTCCCGGGGACGATAAATGACAAAAACAAGATTTAAACTCAAGTCTTCTGATTCAGACATTTTTATGCAGGGATAGTTTTGCCCTCCATACCCACACCCTAGAAATATTTGATGATATTTGTGGGCATTTGGGGGTTGTCAACATTGAAGGTAAGAGTGCTGCTTCTGGTCTATAAGTAGGCACTGTTTCTGCATTGTACAGAAGAGCTCCTTAGAGCAAATATGGAATGAAGTCTCCTTTCAAAGTATAAAAAACATTGCACACTAGTTTAAGACCCAAACTCTGTGGCTTTTAATCCTATTGTAAGTGATACAGTTAAGAGCTGAAGCTATCACTCACTTGGTATTGCCCAGAATACCTGAAGCCCTAGGTTCAGTCCCTAACACTACATAAAAACAGACATGGTGGTATATGTCTAACACTTGGGTCTCAGAAGTGTCAAGGTTGTCATTAGTTATGTAGAGAGTTCAGGGGAAGCCGGGGCTTCTGTATTTTATACCATGTCTCCAGAAAGGGGGTGGGGAGGAGATGAAAGAGAAAGTAAGAGAAAAGGAAAAAAAGAAATATGGTTAGCCCTTCCATCCTCAGATTCCACATCTGCAGATACAGCCAGTCTCAGGTCAAAATAGTTGTGGGAAAATTGTCTTTGTACTAAACATATTATTTGATAAGCATTACAATAGAACAACTGTTTATATAGAATTCACACCATATTAAGAATTATAAGTTGGGTTTTTTTGGTTTTTTTTGGTTTTTGTTTTTTTTTTCTTTTTTTCGAGGCAGAGTTTCTCTGTGTAGCCCTGGCTATACTGGAACTCACTCTGTGGACCAGGCTAGCCTCGAACTCAGAAATCCACCTGCCTCTGCCTCCCAAGCGCTGGGATTAAAGGCGTGCGCCACCACCGCCCGGCAAGAATTATAAGTTATAGAGACAGTACCCACAGTATGCAAGAGAACTATGGGCCACCCTCAGATTTGTTACCCTTGGGGAGACCAGGAACCAGTCTCCCCCCTGGATACCGAGGAATGACTAATCCATTGTAACATCTGTACAATAGGTCAGATGTTTCTTATCTCCAGTAGAATGTAAGTGATTCCGACAACAGTTAATTATTCTTAATGCACTGTAATTGCTTACATTTATCTAAATGAAAATAAAATGCACTCAGTTGAAAATTGCTTCGCTGAACTCATTCTAATTGTATAAATGCACAATTATCCTAAAGGCAGCTATTTATATTCACAGAAGACATCATTCCATCCGAAAGTAGTTCTTTGTCTGACACCACCACCTATGATGACCGTAAGTGGCTCCTTTTATCATTTAAAAACATTAGATACACTCTGAAGGGTGAAGATCATTTTTTAAGACATATTTTTACTTTTGTGTGTATGTGTGGGTGAGTGTGTGTGGGCATGTGTGTGTGGGCATGTGTGTGTGTGTGTGTGTGTGTGTGTGTGTGTGTGTGTGTGTGTAGACCATATGTATGTGGGTACCCAAGGAAGCAGGATTCCCTGGAGCTGGAGTTACAGGTCATTTTGTGACCCTTTCTGATAAGGGTACTAGGAACCAAATTCAGGTCCTCATAAAATGCAGTAAGCACTCTCAGTAGCTCACCCTTCTTTCTCTCCTGCTTCTAAGATAATTTTTTAAAATTTAAGTAAACTTGGGCACAAGGCACAGGTTAGTTGTTAGGATGCTTAACATTCATGATGCCCTAGGTTTGATCTCAACACCAAGTAATCCAGGTGTTATGGTGTATACTTACAGTGCCAGTACTTGGAAGGTAGAACTGAGACAGACAGGAGCTCATGGCCTTCTTTTGCTTTATAATGAGTTCTAAGTATAAGACCCTGTCTAACAAAGCAACAACAACAGCAAAGGGAAGCAAGCCTACTTGTTCCTCTCTGAGGAAAAGGAGAGTAAACTAACTTTATTTATACAAATGGTTGGGGAGGGAGGCCTATAATTATCATAGATGCAGACTAATATTTAAAACAGGTCCACCTAATCAGAAACCCATAGCATGAGTAAGTCTGTTTGTAAGGATGGTAAAGTCCTGTTTTTAGACTTTGTGTTTTAAATAAAGACTCAGAACTGTGTAAGCTACACGGTCTTTCACCTAGCGACTTCCAGTGATGATATTTTACATATCTGGAATCCAGCATCAAACCAGGAAACTATAGTGTACACTTTGCATACCACTGCTCTCTAGAGAAGTAGTGATTGACTTTGTTTTCCTTAGGAAGAAAGGCACATTTTATGAAATTAGATTTCATGTCATTTTTTTACCATTGCCTCTAAGTAAGCAATACGTGTGTGACAGTGGCCAATATTAGTTCAGTGTGTCTTGGGGTGGAATGTGTTTCCTATCAAGGGACTGAATATTTCCTTGTAATTCTTTATACATAATCAGCTGATTGGCTATCTGTCTGATGTGATTTGAGGTATTCTGGGAAGCCACTGCCCTGCACCGGCCCCACCCCTGTACTACTATGTCTCTGTGTTTCATCATAAATAAACTCTCACTACTCAGGGTCTTGCTTTGAGCTGCAGACCAACACACTCACCATTTATTTTTTGAAAATGCACGTGTTGGTGGTGAACATGTCACATCTGCGCCAATAACACCCATTTCCCATAGGATGAGCCTGTGTCCTCAGAGGCCTAAGGTCTTCAAAGGGGAACAAAACGCAGCTGGCATATTCGCTTGGCTTTTTGCAGGTTGGGGTTTTCTCCCCCACCCCCTTCCTTTCTTTATAGACAGGCTCTCATAATGTAACTTCAGCTGTCTAGAGCTCATTATGTAGACCAAGCAAGCTTCAAACACATAGAAATCCACCTGCCTCTGCCTCGAAAGTCCAGGGCTTAAAGGTGTCCACCACCACACCAGACACCTTGCAGACTTTCTTTAATAAAAGTTTTTGGAAGTGACACCGTTACCCATTGCACCTGAGTGAGTTTCTTACTCATTTCGCTTACTGTGGGTTGAGAAAAACTGGCTCAGACTTCAGCATTTCTAACATGTCAATTATGAAACTTAATTTTACAAAATGTGCGTATCCCTACTACGCATTCCTACCAATATTGTCTTGAGAAGAGCCGTTGTTCGTCTAACCTACCAATTCCTTTGTGAAAGATTGTCAAGCTATTTATTTGCCTGTTTGCTCATCTTTATTCATTGCCGCTTGACTCATTTTAGCCAATGACTCCTTCACACTTGCTGGGCAGCGACCAAGTTCAGTACCTCATTCTCCAAGAATTCTACCCCCCAAGTCTCTTGGTATTGAGCGAATCCACTTCAGAAAATCCTCCATCAACGAACAGTTTGTGGACACCAGGCAGTCCAGGTGGGTGGCTATCATCTCAATGTTGATGCTTTGATGCTAAGAAGTGCCTTCTCTAAAACTCTTTTTGTTACTTATCTTTCCAGATGATGTTCTTTTATGAAACCAAGGCAGGGAAACTAACTCAGAGATTTTTTGTTGACAGTGGGGTTTTTGTTTGTTTGTTTGGTTGGATGGTTGATTGGTTGGTTTAGGTTTTGGAATCTTTTTAGCTTTTGGTTTTTGTTTGTTTGGTTGGTTGGTTTTGGTTTTTCGGGTTTTTTTTTTTTTTTAGCTTTCGTTGTTTGTTTGGTTGGTTGGTGGTTTGTTGATTTTTCAAGAGAGGGTTTCTCTGTGTAGTCCTGGCTGTCATGAAACTCTCTCTATAGGCCAGACTGCCTTCATACTCACGGATTCACCTGCTTCTGCCTCCTGAGTGCTGTGATTGGTGCGGGGATTAAAGGCATGTGCCACCACTCCCCAGCTGTGTAGGAGTGTTCTTAAGAAGGCTTTTGAAAGGTCCTTAATTCTATCCTTGGTATTAAAGTCTGTGTGACTTATATCCAGTTAGAAGGACTTTAATGCTGGAGATTGGGGAATGATGTTAGCCAGCTCTTACAATAAGCAAAATACCTGAACCATGCAACTCATAAAAAAAGTTTGTGGATTCAAAAGGTTGGAGGCCTCAATCACCCGGCCCCTTTCCTTTTGGGTTTGTGTTTAGGGGAGCATCAGGGAGATGTTTAGAGGAGCATTGTAGTGGGGAGTATATGATAGATCAGAGTACTCACCTCAGGGTAACTGAGAACCAGAGAGAAAGAAAGTAGCTGATCCCAACTTCCCCTTCCAGGGAATGCCCCCGATATCCTAACTTAGTCCCATTTGCCCCAAACCAAGTTTCTTCTAGCAACCCCACAGGTTTCACAGCAAACATCCAACCTGCGCACCTTTGGAAGACTTTCAAGTCAAATTCTAGCAGGCCTAGCATTCCAGAGTTTAATTTTATAACCTTGACTCTTAAGAAACTGTCAGCTTGTGGACTGTCTAAATAAATTATCATAACGCCACATGGTAGAATGGTTATGAATTCATTTAAATGACATTGTAGAGATGTATGCCTGTTAGCATAACATCAGAAAGCTGAGGAAGGATTACTTTAAGTAATCCTGACCTGAAAGTCAGATCCTGTCCTCAAAATTAAAACTAAAAATAAATAAATTAATTAACAATAAAATGAAAACAGTATAAATAGATATTTAGCAATATGAAAATTATATACGCAACTTCAATTTTTAAGTAAATTTTTAAAATACAAAGTTAAGATCTTTATTTAAAAAATATATAGATACTTGTAAGTATATATAATTAGGAAAAAATTTCATGTTGTGAGTGTGGTCTCACATTATGGGTACCCAAATCTTTATTTTGTACTTCTGAACTATAATGTCCTTTGCTTATGTTCACAAGAAGTAGACGGTTGTGCAGGAATTTCCTTCTGGGCATTGGGGAGCTGGTGCCGGGATCTGTGTGTGCTAATCGTGTGCTTCAGCACTGGTGTTATGCTTTCCCCTTAGACAGTTATGTTCTTAGCATTCTGGGAAGTAGAGAAACACGATTTAAAGATGATACACTTTAGTCAAGTACCAGCCAATCATAGCCCACGGGCCATATCGACTCTGCCACCATGAGCTGAGTACTTTAAAATTTTTTCAAGAAATTGGAGGGAATGAGACAAAAGTAGTAATACTTGGCAATGTCTGAAAACTACATTAGGTTCTGTTGAAACACAGCCACACCCACTCTCTTCCACTCTGTGTGTGTGTCAAGGCCCAACTGTTTACTACTAGACTTGATAGAAGAAGGCTTTGCTGAGCCCCCCCTACTTGCTCTCGGTTGATCCTATTCAGCAACCTCTTATTGGCTGTGTGCATGACCCCAGAGAGTCAGGCCTCATGTGCTTCCACTAGTAGTCATAAAAGACCACTCAGGATGCTCACTCACCTCTACAGACGCTCTTCCCATCCTCTCCCAAGCCCTCTTTCCATCACGTTCCAGTAAGCTTCATATCAACGCATGACAAGTCTGCCAGGAGAATGGAGAGACTCACCATTTCTTCAATTCTTTTGTAATCACAGAGAAATGCTGTCCACACACAGCAGCCCTTACAAGACACTGGAGAGGCGGCCCCAGGGAGGACGGAGCATGCCCACCACGCCAGTCCTGACTCGGAATGCCTACAGCAGCAGCCATCTGGAGTAAGCACTTCATCTCCTCAGCCTCGTCGCTGTCCGTGTTGCCTAGAGTGTCTGCCTTGCCTTTGCTACCTTTCTAAATCTTTTAAAGTGACTTTCTGCAACGGTCACCCTGACTCATTCTAACCCATTTCCTATTAACTTACCACTTCTAATTGGTCTTAAAAGATCATGTTACTTAATTCCTCCAGGTATATATTGTATTCTTAGTACTTTAATTTTTCCATCTAGGTAGTACCACTCCTTGTAATTCACAGGCAAGGACAAGAATAATTGCAGTGGGGTTTTTGCAGCATTCTGCTCTAAATGGTTTCATTCTCTTTCTTTCTTTTTTTTTTTTTTTAAATATTTATTTATTTATTTTATATGAGTGTTCTGTCTTCACACACACCAGAGGAGGGAATCAGATCCCATTACAGATGGTCGTGAGCCATCTTATGGTTGCTGAGAATTGAACTCAGGACCTCCGGGTGAGCAGTCAGTACTCTTAACTGCTAAGCCATCTCTCCAGCCCCTTCTTTTATTTTTAAAAGGTGTTTCTTTAGCAACACCATCTCATATAGTTCAAGTTGACCTTGAACTCACCATGTAGCCAAGAGTGACCTTGATTTCCTCATCCTACTGCCTCCACCATCCCAGTGGTGGACTGTGGATGCACACCAGTACTCCTGTCTTACATGGTGCCATGGTGGTGGGCTTTGCACATGCCAGGCAGGCACTGAATAAGCTGTATCTACAACCCTGTAAATTCTTTTTCCAAGCTACTTGAGTTAGTGCCAAGGGCAAATCTGTTATGAAGTGAATATTAGGGACCATTTTCATCTCATTTTACAAACACAGAAGCAAAACAGAGATGTTAAACATCCTGCCCCAACTGTTACAGCTCACAGCTATGCAGCAGTTCACCTCAGCACTGGTATTCCTGCCTTAGGCCCAGCTCCCTCCATCTTGCCTCCCTCTCTCCTACTCTTATGTGAGAAAAGAAGCTTCCAAAGACCTGTTGGAGGACATCTTTCTAGCCTTAATGCAGGCTACATATCATCACAGACATCTTCTCTAGTCTCAAGAGAGGATTTGGCTTGCATAATAAAATAACAGGACCTGGTTCTTCCCTACCTCTGTGATGATGAGCTTACATGTGAACCAGTGCATGGTGTGAACGGGTAGACTCTATTATGAAACCTGCAGAGCCCTATTGAATTTAGAGGTTATGAATCTGTTCAACATGTTCTTTTCTCTGTGTTGCCTTCTCAACACGCGGTACCTTCCTCGAGCAACTCTCTGCCTTATTTTTTAAGATAAGGTCTCCCGTTGAACCTGGAGTTCACCAATTTGCCTAGACAGACTGGCTGGCAAGCTTCAGTGATCTGCCCGTCACCACCTCCCCTAGGGTTGATTATTAATGTGGCTTTTTAATGTGGGTTCTGCTGTATTGAACTCAAGTCTCCACACTCACCCAGCGCACAGACCATGATGGGGTCATCCCCCCAGCCCTCAGCCTAGTGTCCTTTTCTCTTGCTTGAATCCTTCTCCTGCTGTATGACTCATTTTCCCTTCTCTCCTTTCAGACCTGGCTCCTCATCTCAACACTGCCGCCAGCGGAGCGGAAGCCTGGAGTCCCGGTCCCACCTGCTCTCCGAGATGGACGGTGATAAGCCATTTTTCACCATCTCCAAGTCCCAAAGAAGCAGCAGCACGGAGATCCTCGACGACGGCTCTTCGTACACCAGCCAGTCAAGTTCCGAGTATTACTGTGTGACGCCTGCTGCCGGCCCTTACTACACCACCCAGACCCTAGACACCCGCGCCAGGGGGAGAAGGCGGTCCAAGAAACACAGTGTTTCTACTTCCAATTCAGGAAGCATGCCCAACCTAGCACAAAAGGATACTTTGAGGAACGGTGTCTACTCCAAAGGTCAGGACCCACCTCCTTCCGGTTACTATATCACCGGATATCCACCGTACGCGGAGTGCGACCTGTATTACAGTGGTGGCTACATCTACGAGAATGACACTGAGGGACAGTACAGTGTCAATCCTTCTTACAGATCCTCAGCTCACTATGGATACGACCGCCAGAGGGACTACAGCAGGTCTTTCCATGAAGACGAGGTAGACCGCGTGCCCCATAACCCTTATGCAACTCTCCGGCTGCCAAGAAAGGCAGCCGTGAAATCTGAGCACATCACCAAAAACATCCACAAGGCCTTAGTTGCTGAGCACCTGCGTGGCTGGTACCAGAGGGCTTCTGGACAGAAGGATCAGGGGCACAGCCCACAGACTAGCTTTGACTCAGACAGGGGATCGCAGAGGTGCCTGGGATTTGCAGGGCTCCAGGTCCCCTGTTCTCCAAGCAGTCGAGCATCGTCCTACTCTTCAGGTAAGATAGCTGGGGGAAGCGCATCACCCCAGGGGCCACCATGTAGCATACTCCCAACCCATCCCAAACCACTCCTGTCCAGGGTCATAAATTGGTCCCCAAGGTCATTCAGAGTGGTGGACCCGTCATAAGAACTGCCAACTTGAACAGTGCTCTACAGTTTTCACAGAGCATTAGAGTCTGACGAAGCCATTTGTAGATTTGAGCCGGGCAAACACGGTGAGGACCTGCTCTGTGCGCTGTCCTGTCTTGGTGCTTGCTCCAGCTTTGTGTTGCCTTCATCTCTTAAAAGTATTCTAATCACTGGAGTTTGACATCTTGAAAGAATAAAGAGACACGGTCAGCAGAAGGCACTAAGGATTGCACATCCCTTCCCAATGACCAAGATGTGATAAATCTAAGGATTGACTATTCATGCTCTGCCTGCATAACACCTACAGTAATTCTGATAGAACTGGTATTTGTCAGGTATTTTTCCTACATGCTTTGCTTATCTTATCTCAGTATATACTATTCTCTACTGAATTGCTAATGTAAGGAATTTGGGAGGCTGGGGTCATAGATCAGTGTTTGCCTGGGGTGCTTGAAAACCTGATTCCATTCCCACCAACATTACTGAAAACTCCAGGAGTTTTAGTAGCTAATTTTGATCATCCAAAGCATTCTCTTTCTAACCCTTATGTGGGGGTTGGCTACTCTCTCTGCTCACATTTGCAGAGTACCTGCTGCACATGCTCACCTGTTCTGAGTAATTTGGAGAAACAGCAGCTGAGGCCTGGTCTGCCCAGCATAGTGAGAGCTCTGTACTGAAGGAATCTCTGGCCTCTACGAGCTCAGGGTGTAGTCAGCAACTGAAGGAATGTATGATTGGAAGAAATGCATGCATTCTTAAATGACACAAAAACCTGGGTCCTGAGGTTTGCCGCCTCCCTGAAACATGTGTGGGAATTTCCAAGCCTGTGAAGCAGTCAGAGTGAACTGCACCTTTATGATTCATAAGATTGCTGACAAGAGACATTGCCATGGAGACTTCTGCTTGGGTTCTATTTTATTACTATTTCTATGACCTGGACTTCTGCTAGGATTATTCCACTGATGACCACATCTAACACAGGAAGAGGCTTCTATCGCTGTTTCTTGTAGTTTATGGCTCTGATCTAGAGGACATCTGTCTTGCTCAGAGGACACCCTGAACTTCCTTAAAGCCCAGGGGGAAGCATGAAAAGCTTTCACAGATCACATCTGGACAGAGCTCTCCAAGAATGAAAGCAAGCAGGGTCCGGAAATTCTTGTGGATGGCTTTTAGTGCACAGGGTCTTAGTGCACAGAGTCGGGGGACCGCCCAGGGAAAACCAGGTGTAATCCAAAACCCTCGACTGCCTTGGCTGTTGGCTTTGTATCTAGGGCAAGGGTGAAAATAGAGTTAGTACTTCCTGGTTCAAACCTGGTATCAGTTCTGCTGACTGTACCACCAAGAGCATTCCTCCTCACCCCAACCCCCACTGGCATTTTAAGATAGGATCTTACAGTGCATCCTGGGCTGGCCTCAAATTCGTAAGGCCTCTCCCGTGCCTGCCCTACCACACCTGGCTAAGAGCATCCTTTATAAAGAATTAAGTGGATGAAATCAAGGCTCCCGGAAATCCCTTCTGGAATGTTCCTGCCCCTACTTTATAGCTTTAGAGATGTCTTTTTACAGGCTCGAATCATTCACATGGAGAGCTACATTTACCTGTTTCTGGTTAGTCAGATTTTGCACCACCTGAAGGCTTCGTGGTGACTCAGTTTCAGGAGTGATGGAAGCCACATTTTCTTGGCAGTTCTGTGTCAGGATGCCCTTTTAATGGAAGCAGCAAGGCTGTAGAGGGAGTGCTGCAGTGAGGTGTGGTATTATTCTTATTTTACAGTTAAGGTGACTCTGGTTTAGATAGAGAGTTTGAATGACTCTGCCAGTCCCCTAGGCTGGCAGGTGACAAAATAGGTCTTCTGTCCCAATGCTAACAGTATGACCCCCCCACACACACACCCAAGTTTCAGAGCCTTCCACTTAGAGCTCAGTTTTGGAAGCCCTGCATGGGGATCCTACATCTGTTAGTGTAAATCAAGTGGCATTATGGCCACAGAGGAATTTTGAAGTTTGTCAGTGGTGACTACAAGTGGCTTGTGGGTGTGGAAAGAGGTTAGTGGCCAGGAACAGAACATGAGGAACAGGAAGAATCATGGCCAGGGCTGTCTGAGTGAGGCTTAGATACACACAGGGCTGTTGAGCCGCCTGTGCAGCCCGGGCATTGGGCAGGACTGGTTTCACAGAGGATAGCAGTGATACCCAGTGACACCCAGTGACATTCCTTCAATCAGGCTCTGCTTCCAAATTGTGCTCTTGTCCTCTCCTGGTCCCACCCTTCTGCAAAACTAGCCTCTTACACCTTCTGCTAGCCTCTCCCTCCACCCCTCCCACTTTTTATTCAACAACAGAAAATGTCCTGTCTTGCCAATGGCCAGTGTTGCCTTCAGCAGTCAAGTCTCGACAAGTCACCTGGCTGAATGCTTTTCCTCCACAGACCTCTCCACATATTCTCAAATGCCCGTCTGGTCGGATCTGAAGCCCGGGTGGCAAGGTTCTCTCCCTTTATGAGAATCCTCTCCCTTTTTCTTCTGGGCTACTTAAAAATGTGTGTTATTGAAAATATTTCTGTCTTCCCTTTGGACTAACTCCTGTTAATAGTAATAATACTTACCGTGTTGTGAGCCTTTATTCTGCACTAGGCTGAATACGTTCATCATCATTACCTTCAGTCCTGGTGCTGTAACCACAGAGAATGTACTTATCCTCCCCACAGTAAGGAAACCAAAGCTTACAAAGGAGGAGCTATTTGCCCAAGTCACTCAGCCAGCTATTAGCCCAGCAAACTGAACTGATTGCCAAGTTTGGCTCAAACAGCGGTCTCTCTTAGGGGTAAAACAGAGGCAAGGCCTGGACCCATCCCCAGCAGTGACAAACACAAAACTAAACCCGGCCTTTCATCCCTCTATACATACCTGAGTGTGAAGCAACCCAAACAGATTTGGCTTGGAATAGTACAGCTAACTTGCTCTCCCTTCCCATTCTTATTTCTAGTGTCTTCTACAAATGCTTCTGGGAACTGGAGGACCCAGCTAGCCATTGGGCTATCTGAATACGAAAATCCAGTGCATTCTCCCTACACCAGCTACTATGGCAACATCTACAATCCCTTGTCCTCTCCAAGCAGGTGAGAAAGTGTTGGCCAGGTTCTCGGAGCCTGGTCCTCTTTGAAGGATGCACGCCTCCTATATATACTGCAGTCTGGCGGTGAAGAGGTATAAGGGGGGATTTGGTAAACAAGAGCCTACAGGCCCAACCCAACTGCCACCACGTTCAGTAAATAATGTTTCACTGGAAAATGGCCGTGCTCACTACTCTACCTGTAAGCTGCGTGTGTCCACATTCTGAGGACAAAGCTAAACGGCTTTGACAAGTAAAACATGGCTAGCAAAGCCAAAAACACTTTTGACTTTTAAAGTTTCCTGAGCTCCATGTAGCTCACCCAAATTCAGCTCTGTTCTTATAGCTTTAAAGCCTTAGTCTCAAAGCTGGGCTTCTCTTTCTTGTCTATTTTAAGGGTGTGCTTAAAACTGTATGGTGGCCGGGCGGTGGTGGCGCACGCCTTTAATCCTAGCACTTGGGAGGCAGAGGCAGGCGGATTTCTGAGTTCGAGGCCAGCCTGGTCTACAGAGCAAGTTCCAGGACAGCCAGGGCTACACAGAGAAACCCTGTCTCGAAAAACCAAAAAAAAAAAAAAAAAAAAAAAAAAAAAAAGTGTATGGTGGATAATGTCCATGTAAGTCTTTTCTGGAAAAGAGAAGACCTGCAGGGAAAAAAAATCTCTGTCCTCCAGTAAAGCTCTTTGTACCAACGTCCAGCCAACAGTTGTTGAGTTGGATTTTACCACTTGCTGTATTTTGTGTTCACTAAGACACGGTGGATACAACCAGCTGTCCTGTTTGTCTTCTGAAGTAGTTCCTTGTAAACAGCAAAGGGAACACACAGGCACAGTGCATGACAGGGCGACTCTAAAGAGCCAAGGTTTCTTTCGATGAACACGTGACTCCCCTGGCATAGACGATAGGCAGGTGAATGGAACAAATGATTGTCGTATCATCTCGGGCCTATTAAAGTGAAATCTTCTGCAGAGGAGGAGTTAGCTTCATTCTTCCCTCTTAACTCTGCCACCCTTACCCATGGTGCTGTGAAGACATGCATTTTCCCGTTTGTTTGTTTTAAATTTGCTCTTGATGTAGAGACTGCAGTCTGTGCAGTGTCTGTGCTAGTGAACTGGGCAGGTTAGCAGCTCCCCACAGAGGCAGTTGGGGTGCCGAGCTAATTGGAGGTATTCACTCCCCGTCCTTGTTTTTCTTCCCCACATTCCATGGAGTTTTTCTTGGCTTGAAATATTAAGCCAATTGTCTCAACCCAACAAAGGGTGTGCTCAAAATAGACTTTTGGTGAAACTGTACTTCACAGGGCATCAGCGGGTTGGGACTTGTATAAATAATATTTAAAAAATGAGTTCGCAGCAGTATCTAAAATGCGCTGCCCCAAGTTTGAGCTGAACCCTTTCAATGCAGCTCTCATCACTTTGGCTAATATATTTGCAAATAATTTTCATGTTTGGACAGTGTTTCCCTCCTCTCTGCTCAGTCAGTGCACAAGATGGTTCCAGTATCTTTTAACACCGTGTTCATTGCATCCAGGAACTGCTAAACATTCTGAGAAGAAAATCTATTTTTACCAAGTCTGCCTATGTATTTCAGTAAGACCAAGATGACTGAATAGAGGTGCTAGTGTCAAAGGGGACATAGTGTGCAGGAAATTGGGGGCTATTTAAAGCTCCATTGTGGTGTGGGTAGGTGTTTGTACTCACAGGCGCTCATTGTGGAGAACATGAGGAAAATAATAAAGAACTAGAAAGATAACAATAGAGCTGTGATCTCATCAACCTGAGACAGGGATACCAACATTTGACACATTTCTCCATTTCCCTCTGTCCATTCTAACATGATCATAATGATAGAATAAATACAGTTTTTCATTTATATTATGTATGAAATTATACATCTCATTCTAAAAATTTTGATATCTTATAAATACATTCCTATGTGGGTTAATCTCTTTTGTTTGTTTGGCCGGTTTGGATTTTTTTTTTTAAGACATGGTTTCTCTGTATAGCCCTGGATGTCCTGAAACTTGATTTGTAGACCAGGCTGGTTTCAGATTCAGAGATCCACCTGTCTCTGTCTGCTGAGGCCTGGGATAAAAGCACGCCCCACCCACTGCCTAGCTAAAAGTGTGTTTTGTAAGTTCCTGCTTTTCAGATGAATGGGCAGCATTTATGCCACAGAAATAATAGAAGCACATATTTCAACCTGCTCTATGTAGGATTTTAAAAAACTATGATACAATCTGATTGTTTTAGTTTAATTTAATAAGCCAAACACAACCATAATTATTCATAAAGTTTCCTAAGTTTGCCTTAAGACTGCACGATGCATTTTATGTAAACATGTTTTTTAAAGCTGCCATGGTGGCTTGTGCTCTTGAGAGACTGAGACAGGAGGATTGCTACAATTCTGTGGACAACCTAAGCTACTTAATGAGATTAAAATCAGTCTGGGCAATAAAGTGAAACCCTGTTTCAAAAACCAAGGCAAACCAACCAAACAAAAAGCCTGATTTTTAAATCAGAGACAGAATACGTCATGTGAAAATCTTGTAGTGAACACCACCTTTTACAGTTAACATATTAGTTATGCTAATAACAGAGAGAGACTAAATTTCATAATGTACAAGAATAACTCTAGATTGTCCACACTAAAGTCTTAAAATGCTCAGCAACATATGAGTGGGTTTTTTTTTTTAAATAAGCTGTCATTTACAGAAAGTTAGGAGTTTTTATTGGCATTTTTTTTTCCCAGTACAGTTTGGTAAACTTGGTATGGGTGAACTCCCCGAAACAGACGAATCTCTGCTCAGCCGCTACAGTTTCCAGATGAAGTTGTTTTCTTTCACTCCCTGTCTTCCTCTCCCTTTCCTGTTCCTGTCCAACTTCCCCTATCCCTAGGCACGATCACAACCGAGGCCCTCTGTTGCAGAGGATGGCTGTGACTCCAGAAATGAGATCAGTAGTAGGCTCTGTCTTGCTCAGGGTAGCCAGCCGTAGTAAGTACAGAGCTCCGCTCTGCCCATTGCTTCCTTCTCTACAGCAGGACTTTCGCCTGCCCTGCCTGCTGTGTGAGGTTGTGAAATCTGACTTGGCTTTGACATTTCCTGAAAACACTAAAAGTCTTGAATTTGCATAGTATTTGTTCCCAAAGCTCTTCCTTCCAAAGACTTTGAAACTCAGCTTTGCTAAAAGACCTTGGGATTGAAAACATGAGTCTACTAACTATCTAACCTCTTTTTAACCTACTGCTAAAGAACTGGCTTGCTTAACTGAACTATTTGTATGATAGACTGTGCTTGTTTGAATATACCATCCAAATATGTCTTCCCCCTCCCCCCCCAGCAGTGTTCAGACCAAAATGCTTATATGATGTCATTTCCTGGGTCATTGACAATTTATATTTGGCCCATAAGCTCTCAGGATATGATCTATATCCCAAACTAGCCCTGCTAACTTTTAAGTGTTTGTCTTACTCCTGAGAAAAGCACATAATTTATTCTTTCAATTAGAAGACTTGTCCAAAATATGCCTTTTTTAAAGTTAAAATATGATTATTTAAAAAATTAAGAAGTAAGCATGTGTCAAAGAGCCCGTTTTTTTTGTTTGTTTGTTTGTTTTGTTTGTTTTTTTTAGTAAGGAAGCTAGCCACGCTTCTTTAAAGGGAATTTACAACAATAAAAGAAGGCACTGGGTAAGATTGTCCCATTCTATGCCAAACTAGGCAGTCACCAATGGGGCAATAAACTCTAACCTGGAACACTTTCTTCTGCTAAAGGATACGTTTGTACTTCTCCCAGACAAACGCCTTTAAGTTAACATGTAACTTAATACCTTCTGGGCCCTAATCAATAGTAAATGAAAGTTAAACAAAGGTAGAACTCTCCTGAGAGTCCAACGATCTTTTATGTGCTTGACAGACAATGCTTCACTGTGCTGTGAAACAAGTATGCACCTTTTTTTTTCCTCCTATCTTAGGTTCTGGAATTTTATTTTTTTAACAGTGTTTTCCTCTAACCTGTTGGACTGTTTGTACTGAGGGAGTGAAATAGATCCGGGTAGTAACTTTCCTGTCCCTTTAACAGACAGTACGCAGAGACCACTCTGCTGGACGGTACAGACGGAAACCCGCTGGAAGACAACCTGGAGAGTAGTGAACAGAGGCTCTTTTGGCACGAAGACTCCAAGCCTGGAACATTAGTCTGAATGCGGCTGGACCTCCTGACCAAGCACTGCGCGTTGGTCTCACACTAGTGTGCCTTGCAAAATCTGTTCGTCTTCTAGAAGGCTAGAAACTAAAGGCATCAAAGGTCGAAGACAAGACTTAAATGTGGTTTGAAAGCAAATCATACACTAAGCCCCACAAAGCCCTGGATGAGGACTTGCCTTCCAAACTCTAGGCACTAACCCATCACTAAGTCAGATTCCGTTGCAAGACTCTTGTCAAGAAGGCCTGCACGAAGCCCTGACCCACAGCGAGCTCTTGTGAAGGGAATAACGACTGTCAGAGGCAAACCTCGATGCTGGGAAAACAGACGGTCAGGGAGTTTGTCCCATTGGAGGGAAGGATGGGAGATTTCAGAGCACAGTTCAGAATGCTGAGAGAGGGAACCCAGGAGCTCCCGAATCGTGACTCACCTTTACAGGGTTTGACCTTGTGAGCGGACAGAAAACACACTGTCTCTACAAACAGATGAGGACGGTTTAGACAGTATTGGAAACTTACTTGAAGAGAAGTTAGATTTTCATGAAGTTCTGAATGAGTGTAGATGTTTTAGGCTATTACAAAGAGATGTTCTTCATAAGCACCCTAACATGGATTCTAGTCTTCTGACTGCTGTAGCATCCTGTACTATAACTTAATGGTAGCCAACCAGAGGAAATGAAGTCCTTAAGGTAGATGCCACCAGTCCCTGTTGTGCTTCCCAACACCGACTGCTCAGACTGGTGACCCTCTGCCTTGCCTGTCATCTGAATGGCAGGCTTGAGGGGGCAAGCTTATCTGAAAAAGTGTTTGGAGGTGCTAACAGAAAGGACCCCAGAGAACAAAGCCAACCCACATCGCCGTAGATGAACCGTGTGCCTTAAAGTGGTGAACCGTAGAAAGTGAAGCCTGCGACCTGAACTCCAGAAGCAAATCTGAGTCACAAAGTGACAAGCCGAGATTGGCAGGAAAGAATTTTCTCCAAGCTGCAGGAGATTGAATTATGAGGCTTAAACTACCTCATACCCCTCTGGAGGAACTCATTCGCGTAGGTTTGTTGTTCGTAGGATTTTGCTTGCTTCTAGAACAGCCTTGATCTTTGTCTCTTTATTTGGCTTCAGAGTCCCACAAAAGGTGCTCCCTTCCCCTCCCTTTTATACAAGTTTCTTGTTCATATTGTGAATAGAGACATTTCTCAACAACTTTTCTGGAACATTTTTCTACTTGTATTCCAAAGCATGTAATATATACATAAAAATGATTTGATAACTGCTCCTCTGTCATTTGTATCATTAGAAATGAAGTTTGGGAAAATTTTTTTGGAAAAAAAACTCAAGTTAAAAAATAATAACTTATTCCTTTTTGCATATTTGTATAGCCTCCTGGAACCGGAAATCACCTTTTGCATATTCTTTCACTGTTTTGACTTTGAGACCTATTATTTTTTTATGTAGGTCAATAAACTTATGGTGTGCTACTGACGTGTGTTCGGGTGCTTGTGTTCATGTTTGAGGTGCACAAGAGGCAGCTGAGATGTTCCATTTCAAGATGGACGTTGGGCAAGATACAAATACATTTAATATTACAAGATTTTGTTGATTCCAAGATACCTATTTTTTCATACTTAAATCAGAAAGTAGGGTTTATATATTCACCATGTCCTTTTGGGAATTGGCTGTGGTTTGGGCTTTGAATTTGGTTGGTGTTTATTTGCTTTCTTTCTTATCAATACATAAAATATTGTTTGTTGTTTTAGTGTTGGGCCTAAACCTAGGTTCTTGCACACACACTAGACAGATTCTCTACCACTGCAATATACCCCAGCCCACGGCTGTGCCTTACAAGGTGTCTTGGAATTAATCAAATGTGGTAATTAATCACTTCACTGAGAATGACTGACGGGAATTTTTAGGATTTAGGTGTGAAAATATTAACTGACTGATAATGAGTTTTTAAATCTTTGCTTTTAAAACAAACCCTTTCAATAGAGGAGGACATTTCAGTTTCTGTCTTACCCTGTTTATTGGAGAGAGCTGGGTTGGAAATGAAATGCAAGGAAACACAAATGAGTGTTTCTGTGCATGTGTCCTACATGAAAGTCCCCCTTTCCTGCTCAAAACTGATATGCTCAGGATCACAAGTATAATCTTGAAAGAATAAGCATGGCTTAGTTTCCACATAGAAGAAGTCTCAGGAATGGGAAGCACCATAGGATCTACCTATGGTCTACCATAGGATCGCATCTGTCTTTGGTGCAAATTACTCACTCAAAATCAAAAACAGATAAAGGCAAATTTTCAACATGTACCCATTCTCTTCTTAACACACACACACACACACACACACACACACACACACACGATTTCTCTAGTCACAGAAGGCATTTGAAATACATATAACATGTAATCATGTCCTGCAAGTGTTGCCCAGAAGATAGAAGACAGTGTCAGCTCCCCAGGAGCTAGAGTTACGAATGGTGGTGAGCCTGCCCAGTGTGGGTGCTTGACAAGAGAACTACTCAGGTCCTAGGGAACCACAGCAAGAGCCCCGAGGTGCTTCAGAAAAGAAATGTCCCTTTTAATTGAACACTTGCTTCCCTGCTGAGGGCACTGTATGGGGAAATTGTGGAATCTTTAGGAGGCAGAGCCTAGCTGGAGGAAGCAAGGGATTGGAGGAAGGTTTTGAGGATGTATAGCCTCTCCCTACCTCCTCTTCTCTCTCTTTGCTTCCTGTGTGGATGAAAATGTAACCTGCCAGATTCCTGCTTCTGGGGCATGCCATGCCTTCCTGCCACTTGTCCACTCCAGATCTGGAATTGCATACTAAAATGAATCTTCCCATAAGTCACATTTGTCTGTGATATTTCATCACGGTAATGGAAAAGAAGCTAATACACATTCTCAACTGTGGAGACCTCTCTAGCCCCGTAACTTGGAAATTTTTCTATGCCTAAATTTTTTTTTTAAAAAATTAGCATTATATTACAAGTATCTCTCCCTCTCCCCTTTGTACTATATATACATATAATATATTATGTTATATATAATGATATAATTAAATATTCAAATATAATATATCGTGGCTGGAGATATGGCTCAGAGGTTAAGAGCACTGCTCTTCCAAAGATTCTGAGTTCAATTCCCAGCAACCACATGATGGCTCACAACCATCTATAAAGGGATCTGATGCCTTCTTCTGGTGTGTCTGGAAACAGCTACAGTGTACTCAAATATAATATATATTATATGATATTATTTTTATAATTATATGATGTAGCATACATATATGGCATTATATATCACTGCACAATGTATAATAAATATATATACAAGTATATAGTCTATATAATATGTATTATATGTGCTGTTATATAACATAATTTATTATATATATACATATATATACACACACATATGATCTGACATATCTTGGGGCTTACTCCCTCTCAGCGCATATTGATCTGCCTCACAAATCTGCATATTTTGGGCTGGAGAAATAACTCAATGGTTAACAGTACTGGTTGTTCTAGAAGACCTGGGTTTGATTCCCAGCATTCACATGGCAGCTCACAAGCATTTGTAACTCCAGTCCCAGAGAATCCAGCACCCTTTCTGGCCTAATATGCACATGGTACACAGATGTACAAATAGTCCCATACACATAAAATAATAAACAAATATAAAAGGTGAATTTAATAAATAGACTAACTTCCTTTGATGTTTATTCTGCTTTTCTATAATTGAAAAAATAAAATAAAACTCACCTTTGTACTTAGGAATTAACAAATGTGAAAAGCAATAAAAATTCCAGAATCATTTTAATCTGTTAGTTTGGCCTGTTCTTAGGAACAGGGGTTTAGACTAAAGAGTTTCCTAATATTGAGTTTTCAGAATTGAAATAATGACTTTATTAAATTTCCATTATGCTGTGCTATGGCACATCTCAAACGGTCAATGATAAAATACATGTTTTTGAATTTTCCAATATATCGTGAAGCTATAAACTTGTAAGGTGAAATAAACTGAATTATTATGAGAAAATTAATCTAAAACCACAAATTACTAGCTGATTAATAGAGATCTGGAAATATACACTGGTGTTTATTGTTAGTGTTGGCAGATATAAAACTACTCTATCCCCTGGCACCGTGGTGCATGCCTAGAGTCCTTGCAGCTGCAGAGGCCTTGGCAGGATTCCTTTAGCCCAGGAGACCAGCCTGGGAAAAATAATGAGACTTGTCTCAAAAACAAACACCTCCTCACTTGAGGAGGTGTCTGAATACTGACTGCATTTCTATACACCTTGCTGACTTCCTGCACAGGAGTTTTCAGACTATACCCAGTAATTTCACACTATTTACCCAATAAAACTGACTTGGAGGTAAACATCCAAGATCTGGCTGCCTCTGCCTCCCAAATGCTGGGATTAAAGGTGTACACAGCCACTACCCTGTTCACCCATGCTTTGTTTTTAATTTAATTTATGTATATGAGTACACTGTTGATGTCTTCAGACACCCCAGAAGAGGTCATCAGATCCACCCCCACCATGCGGTTGCTGGGAATTGAACTCAGGATCTCTAGAAGTCAGTGCTCTTAACCGCTGAGCCATCTCTCCAGCCCCTCATCCATGCTTCTTAATAAGGTAAGTCATCACTGTCCTTTATAATCTTAAAGTGCTTTGGAGCCGCGGTCCTTTTCTGGAGAGAGAAAACACTTTGTGACACAGACTAACCCTGTAGGTAACAAGACACTTACCTCCCCTTTCAAAATCTCAGTGTGCTGGAGCAGGCTGGGGATGCGCTCAGTTGATAGAGTACTTGCCTAGCATGAGCAGCCTTAGATTCCATTCCCAGCACTGTGCATCAGCTGGGTGTAGTGGTGAGATGTACCCATAATCCCTACGCTGGGAAGTAGAGGCAGGAGGAACAGGAAGGAATTCAGGCCCACCTTCAACTACACATTGAGTTTGAGGCCAACTGGGGCTACATAAATATAAAAGTTGGCAGCTCTCTATCTCCTCTGTTTTAATCTTATTATCCCTCCTCGGATTCCCCCAGGTCTTGTCTTCTGCTCTACCGTCCTTCTAACCCCAGTCAGGTGCCACCCTGGGGTAGAAAGAGGAGTGCTTGGACTTTCTCCCTTCTAGTTGGACAGAAGCTGGGCTGGCATGTTCAACTTTCTGTGCAGCTCCTCATTTCCTCCCAACAGACTGGTGAGGTGCACTGAGTAAATCCATATAACAATAAGGTACCTGGAGAAAGTTCAGAAATACATCCTCACTGGCCAGATTCCATGTCCTAAGCTACCAAAAAGTGTTTGTAACACAAAAATCCAGAATGGACTGAAACCCTAAATGCTTTTTAAAAGACGTATTTCATTGTTTTATTTTATGTGCATGTGTATATGCACCTGTCTATATATAAATATTTATACACACACACATACATGTAAGTATATGTATAAGACATACCTGCAGGTGCCTTTGGAGGCCAGAACAGGGCATCAAATTCCTGGCATTGGAGTTACAAGCTGTTTTGACTACCCCATGTAGTTTCTGGGACCTAAAACCAGATCATGTGCAAGAGCAGCAAGTGTTCTGAACCACTGAACCAGCCAACCAGCCTCCCCACCTCCCCAGAACCTAAAGCTTCTTGAACACCAACCGAAAGCCACAAATGAAACATTCCAGACTACAAATCTTTGCTTCATACACAAAATTATTAAAAATCTTGTATGAAATTTCCTTTAGGTGTCTAACATAGTAGCCTATACCTATAAACCCAGCCCCCAGGACACTACAGCAAGAGGATTCCAAATTGAAGACCAGTGAGAACCCAGGAAGAAAGAAAGAAAGAAAGAAAGAAAGAAAGAAAGAAAGAAAGAAAGAAAGAAAGAAAGAAAGAAAGAAAGAAAGAAAGAAAGAAAAAAAGAAAGAAAGAAAGAAAGAGGGGGAGAGAGAGAGAGAGAGAGAGAGAGAGAGAGAAAGGAAAGGAAGAAAAAACGTATTTGGGCTGAAAGGAGATCTTCAATGGATTGGTGAAAACTGTATGATATATTCTAAGCTCAGCTCATAATTAATATGACTAATTTGCATTTGCCAATGACAAAAACCATTGTCAGCCTGTGTGCAAGCACAGGTTAAGATAACCTGTAACTAGGGTGTTACCAGATCTCGAAGGCGTCTCACTAGACTTAATTATTAATGGCTGAATGAGCTCACCCATGGATCAAACCCACTTTTTAAACTGTTCTGGTTAATAAAATCTCTTGGCTCCAGTGCATACATACTTGTTACAAGCACCCATAAGCAGAACAAAATAAGTATTGATTAGTAGCACTGAAACTATGTATTGATCCTTCCCCAGTTTTGATGACTCAGGGGCAGAAGAGCGATATGAAATATGGCGTGTTCTTTATAGGGTTGCTGAGGAGCCACCTTGAAAGTCAGCTCAGCATGTCTGGGCACTCACAGAGAAGGAGTCTGGTCTGCGATTAGACTCCAAGCATAATCTTAGCCCACCACAAAATGTCTTTAAATCACCCCCACCATCTTCCTCCTTCATGGAGTCAGTAAGAGTCTATCTTCCTGGCAGGAGAAAATGGGAGTCCTGTTTTTGTGATTCTTATCAGACACTGCTCTTGACACACACACACACACACACACACACACACACACACACATACACACACACACACACACAGAGAGAGCATTTCTCCATTTTCTCCATTCCTTTTGCTTTCAAGTAGCAGCCTTGGCAAGAACGAACAGTGACCTGGGACTGGAAGGACAGTAGGAGTTGACCTAACTTGGTATTTTCAAGTCATTTTCTTCAATGCTAGTCATACACAGAGCAGCCAAGGGTAAAGAGGTCTGAGTATCAACTATGGTTGTGCAGACCTCTGTGGCGTGTTAAGGAAGTCTGTGGACATGTTTTGGATTCACCCAATAATTGGGGAGTATGACTGACATTTAGGGGCCCAGGAACAATGAGTAAACACAGCAAACCAACCGCCACTGTGATCCTTTGAGAAACCCTAGCACCTGAGAGCAGGGGTTACATCTGGGTATTGTGTTCCTAAACTTAACATAAGAGAGAAAAAGAAGTAAATGATTGTTAATGAGAGTCAGGCAAGATACATGTGATTCAGGGAAAAAATAGGCACCTTAACCACTAGCTAATATGCAGCATGACAACTACATATCCATAAGTCACAGTCCCCCACAATTAGAAAGAGCGAACTGGTTGCCCAAAGCTTTCAGTTCCATGAGGGAAAAACTCAACTCTTTAATGACTTGATAGGACTTAATTCTATGAAGACCAAAGGTGATGAGAGAGAATGAAGGAGGAATGGATGCTACCTGAGATTGATGACACACCCTGGGTCCCTTTGAGGAGTTGATGCTGGATGGGGTCATTCCCCAAATACTGGGAAGTGAGATCTTAGAAACTAAAAGAACACGAAGGAGGAATGGATGCTACCTGAGATTGGTGGCACACCCTGGGTCACTTTGAGGAGTTGATGCTGGATGGGGTCATTCCCCAAATACTGGGAAGTGAGATCTTAGAAACTAAAAGAACACGAGGTCAGCATAGGCTACTACTCAAGAAATCCGAGCAATGGAAAAGAAAGCTCTCACAATGGCACTCAAACTGTGCTGTGCGTTGATTCACTAAGCCCTCTCCTACGACTCTATGAGATGGTTTTTATGCCCTGATAAGCCATGAAGAGTGGCTCAGAAAGGTGGCCAAACCTTTGGTCCCAGGACCACACAGTTTAAGTGTTAAAGCTAGAATTCTGAGCCTTGCTCTTGGCGCTGCATCACTCTCTGTGAGGACCTGAGGACTGGGAGCTGCTTAGGAAGTGATCAGTGACAGAGCAGCTGCTTTGAATGAAAACCACTGCAAATGGAACGGAAAAGAAGGAAGAAGAGCAAAGGCCTGGGGAAGAAGTAGAAGGAAATACTGGGAGTCAGCTCAGCAGGGTGACCGTCACAACCATCAATCAGAAAGGTAAGTCCAGTCCACACACTTTCAGGCTTGCAGAGAGTGGTTCACAAGAGAGGCGATTCAGATGGTCTCGATCAGGGTTTGACCCTAGAGAGTCTCCATGAAGGGTCAGGGAACAGCAGGTGGACTAGAATTATCTTTGCTAATAATGTGGAGGAAAATGAGTTGCAGTGTTTGCAAGTTGTACCCCAAATGCTTCTCTTGCTGAGAATAAGCCTCACATCATCCCATGCCTCTCCTTCTCAATATACACAGCAACACACACACACACACACACACACACACACCCTTGTTGGGGAACTTTTCTCTAACTTGCCCTTTCTTCTCAGAAGATACAGGCATCCTAAAAAGATCAAAAGCTGGGAAATTGAGAAGATCTCATCAGGAATCCCTCCCGGGAGCTCCAGGCTGGGAGAGGCATCCCAGGAACCCTTCAATTACTGGAGAAGCCTTTCAGGGAGCTGATGGTGGTGTCTGGACAGACACCACTGTCTTTGTAAAGTAGTGGTTAGAGGTGTGGGCTTTGAAGTCAGGCTGTCTTGGAGACAGACTATCTGGCTTGGAGTCTATCCCAGGCCCAATGCTTGCTGGTTTCTAGAACTAGCATTAGTCTTCTGGACCTCAGGTTCCTCCTTGGTACTGGACTCACCAGGACACTGTATAAGTTGCACATTGTAATGGATGTAAATAATACAGCACAGCATGTACCTGGCAAGATTTTTTTTTTAGAGAATAAAGTAACCTGTGTGGGAAAGTAGTAGGTGCTGATCTAGAAAGTAGGTTTCTGATCTAGAAAGCTGATGTGTTTTTTTTTGTATTTGTGTGTGTGTGTGTATGTGTGTGTGTGTGTGTTCATGTTCCTGTGTATGAGTAGGGGCATGCACATGTCATGGTACATCTGCCACAGTGCTTATTTGAGAGTGAGTGAGTCTCTTGCTTGTCCAGTACTATTTATGCTGGGTTAGCAGGCCCATGGACTTCTGGGAAATTTCCTGCTTCTGTTTCCCAACTCACTGTAGGACCACTGGGTTACAGATGTGCAACTCATCACTCAGCCTTCTCTGCCTTTTCAGGATCCAAACTGAGCTCCTCACTGTCAGGGGGGCAGTTACTTTACCTATTGTCATCTCCCCAGCCCCAAACCTGAGGTGCATTAATTTAGCCACTCAAATATCAGTACTGAAATAAGCATCACCGCTGAGGGTTGGTTCCTGTCCCCAGCTCCTTGAATTTTTCCCCCTCATTTAAGCCTTACAGCAAGGCCACCACTATTAATACCAGTCCAAAGCTCTTGGATGTTGTTAGTCTCATGCCCAGTGGATAGTTAAGGCTGGGGGTTCCAGTTACTGCAGTAGAAGAGAGAGCCTTTGTGAAGTGTGAGTTCCTTCTGCTCAGAGTCCACTGAGAAACAGGCTGCACCACAGACCTGAACGGGTATTTTCCATCTCCTCCTGCCTCAGCTGTCCTGCAAGGCCAGGGCAAATTATACCTGTGAGTATTCAAGAGTGAATACCACCTTAAATCAGACGCCCTGGCACCTCCCTAGCTCATGCTGGGTCAGGTCAAGCTGTTGGCTCAAAGACAAGTCCCTCCCTGCCTTTTCGACACACAAAAGAAAGCAAGCAAGCAAACGATTTAGCAAAAAATACAAGAGGGCAGTTAAATTTGGAAAAGAGTTCTAAATGCCAATTCTTTTTATTTATTTATTCATTTTTCAGGCATCCTGGAAAAAATTCAAACAAAGCTGAGAACAAAACCATTCGGTATGGGAGGTGTTCTGTAGAACCGAGCTTCTAGGCAACTGAAAAATGAGGACAAGACCATTCCTAGGTTTGGCTGAGGAGAGGTTTTGTTGTAGATATGAGGGAGAGGACAGTCAGAGGCATCTGGAAGGGACTAGACTGAACTGGGACACGGTCGGGGATGGCAGGCAAGAGAGGAAGTGGGTGGCAAGCGAACCAAGAGCCAAGAGACTAAGAGGGCACGTAACCAAAATGGCTGAGTTATAAAGCGATCAGAGGCTGGGGGAAGGGAAGTCCAACCCCAGGGCTACAGAGGTTTAAGGGAGGGGGAGGAGAGAGAAGTGCTGGGAGAAGCCACAGGTACCGAGTGTTTCCTCAGAGGTAGCCAGAGTTAGCTTTGATATGTTAATAACCACCTCAGCACGTCCGCGGTTTCTTTGAGACCTAACTCCAGGCAAACCCTCCTCCGTTTAGGGGTAGCTGGGACAGTTCCACAAACGAGTGAGAAGTCTGTGCAGTGAGGTGGCACACACAGATAGTGTCCTGCCTTTCCCGCGCACGGAGAGCTGGCACGGCTCAATGCAGGAGCCCTTTATCGGAACAGAACCTTCTAGGCTAGGCCAGGTTTCTTCTGATCCTTGGGCTGTGTCTGGACTTTCAGAGCGTACACTATTGGTTAAGAAGGACACCTAGAGGCTGTCCCGGTTTACTGCAGGCAGGAGCTCCTAGCTGCCCTGGATTCGGGGTTTTCAATTTTGTATGAACAAGGTGCTGTAGGCTACAGGCAGAAGGAAACAAGGCAAACAACAGCCCAGTTTCTAATTTCTAACAACACTCGCTTTCTTATAGGGGAAGTTGTTTAGAAGCATCGAGAATTGTAAGGATTCAATAATATTTAAGACCTTAGACAATAGTATGTGCCACAGTTCTTGGGATAAAGTAAGCCAGGTCTTATTACTGTTTCTAATGGGACTCTGCAAGGAAGAGAGTTGGTAACATTTAACAGCATTAAATTTAAACATCAATAATGTAAGACTTAAATATTTAATAGTCACTGAAGGCCATGGTAAAAATTGATAGAAAGTAAAGTACTTTCTCAGGTGGAAAAAAGAAAATCAAACGAACCAAACTGGCAAGATTTTTTTTAACACAGTCTTTTAGAAAATTAAAATTAATTTATACACACACAAATCCTTTGTTTAAAAAAAAAGATGTTAAATAAAGACAAGATTGATGTGACTGCTTTTTTTCCCTTGCTTCAGACACCAAACGGCTTGTCCCTGTCTGCTACTCTGCCAATATATAACAAGAGGGCCCAGTGACTTCTTTGTTTGCTTTAGATACAAGAATGAGAGCCCAGGATAAGTGCTCAGACACACCAAAGGTCACATAATCAAGTACAGTCTGGAAATCACCCACAGACCAGAGCATCCTGGTGCAAGTCACCTTCTGAAGAGCACGTGAAGGAGGACCCAGGGCCAGGGAGATCCCAGGGCCTCGTGAATGCTGGGCTAGGGCTGCAGCACAGAGATACATGCCAGCTGGGCATGTAGTTAACTCTACATGCATGTAGTTAACTCTACATGCATGTAGTTAACTCTACATGCATTCATGTATGGGGGGGGGAGGGGTGGGAAGAAAAAAACACAGACAGAGGAAGGAAGGGGAGGGAAAGGGAGAAGAGAGGGAAGGAAGGGGAGGAGAGGGGGAGGGAAGGAGAGGGGGAGAGGGGAGGGGAGGGAAAGGGAGAAGAGAGGGAAGGAAGGGGAGGAGAGGGGGAGGGAAGGAGAGGGGGAGAGGGGAGGGGAGGGAAAGGGAGAAGAGAGGGAAGGAAGGGGAGGAGAGGGGGAGGGAAGGAGAGGGGGAGAGGGGAGGGGAGGGAAAGGGAGAAGAGAGGGAAGGAAGGGGAGGAGAGGGGGAGGGAAGGAGGGAAGGAGAGGGGAGGGGAGGGAAAGGGAGAAGAGAGGGAAGGAAGGGGAGGAGAGGGGGGAGGGAAGGAGAGGGGGGAGAGGGGAGGGGAGGGAAAGGGAGAAGAGAGGGAAGGAAGGGGAGGAGAGGGGGAGGGAAGGAGAGGGGGAGAGGGGAGGGGAGGGAAAGGGAGAAGAGAGGGAAGGAAGGGGAGGAGAGGGGGAGGGAAGGAGAGGGGGAGAGGGGAGGGGAGGGAAAGGGAGAAGAGAGGGAAGGAAGGAAAGGAAAGGGGGAGGGAAGGAGGGAAGGAGAGGGGGAGAGGGGAGGGGAGGGAAAGGGAGAAGAGAGGGAAGGAAGGAAAGGAGAGGGGGAGGGAAGGAAGGAAAGGAGAGGGGGAGGGAAGGAGGGAAGGAGAGGGGGAGAGGGGAGGGGAGGAGAGGAGAAGGGGAGAGGAGAAGAGAGGAGAGAAGAGAAGGGGAGGGGAGGGGAGAGGAGAGGAGAGGAGAGGAGAAGAGAGGAAGGGAGAGGAGTGGAGGAGAGGAGGGGAGGAGAGGAGAGGGGAAGGGAGGGGAGGAGAGGAGAGGGAGAGAGTCTTATGTGGCTGAAGTTTGCTTCCAACTTAATATGTAGCAGAGAATGACCTTGAACTTGTAATCTTCCTGCCTCTACCTCCTGAGTGCTGGGATTAGAGGTGTGTGCCACCAGGCTTGATTTACTTGGTGCTGGGAACAGAACCCACGGCTTTACACACACTGGGCAGGCATTCTACCACTGAGCTACATCCCCACCCTCATACTATTACTTGTTGGCAAAGTGATTTGGGCTCAGAGTTTCCTACCGTAGGCTGTCATTTTACTGGCCAAGTGATAGAGTTTACTGGTGATGTGTTTGGCAAACAGAAACAAAGAAGACCCAGTCGAGTGTGAATTTGAAGCAAGCAAGGATGAACCTACAGTGTGCATCTATGTCCCCAGTGTGTCCTCTGTTCTATTGGACAATGCCCTCCTTTGCCCGGTCCCCCAGGCAACCTGATGGTTTAGTAAATAGAGCTACAATTTCAAACTGGTCTGGATCGCCCTGGTTAGTGTTGGCAACTCCTCTAGGCTCCACCCAACAGCTACCTAGCAACAGCTTGCGCAGCTGCTTCCCAAGTGCTAGCCAACCTCTCCCCTCCCCCTCCCCCTTCCCCTCTTCCCCGTCCCTTCTTCCCCCTCTTCCCTCTCCCTACTTCCCCTCTCTCCATCTCTCTCTCTCTTCCCCACAAATTCCCGGCCATCCTCTTCCTCTCTCCTCTCTCTTTTTGTCCTTCTCTGTCCCCCTCCTTTCCCAAGTCCCCTTCCCTTTTGCACTAGGCTAGTCATGTGGTGATGATTCCTCTGGCGGGGGGGGGGGGGGACACCTAGGCCGGACCCACAGAGATGCTCCCTCCTGCCTACTTCCTTCACTATGATAGCTGCATCAGTGCAGGAAACTGCAGAGTGTGCTGCCTGTCCATCCTGCAAATGCTGTTCGTTAGGCTGAGATCTCCAGCTCAGGGCAACATAAATTACTTCCTTGGCAGAACAACAACCCAGCCTCCAATGATCTACTTCCATTTACAGGGCAATGTAAATGATCGAGTACATGTGAATTGGGGGCTTTAAAAGATACCTGTAATCACGTTGCCAACTTGGCTCTGAAGCATCAGCCGGTTCCAACTCCTTGGAGCTTAGTAAATTGAGTATGTGGTGAGCAGTTATTTCTTCTAATAATGTGACCATGTGGTAATACAGACAGAGATGTCTCTAGGTTCACCTCCACGTTAGTGACCTTTGGAACGTTTGGGACATTCATTTTTTAATTATAGAGGAGTGAAACATTGGAACTAACTCAGATCCTTCTGACCTCGGCAAGTTTTTCAGGTCCCTACCAAATAAATAAAGCCTTCCCTGAGCACTAGCTGCAGCTTTATACAGCTATATACAGCTGCCAACCTCAGGATTACTGTGGTGTGTGAGTGTGTGTGTGTGTGTGTGTGTGTGTGTGTGTGTGAGAGAGAGAGAGAGAGAGAGAGAGAGAGAGAGAGAGAGAGACCCAAAAGACCCATCCCTCACCAGTCTCTTCCTTCATTAGGCCGTGTGCTTTTAGGTTCAGGGACCCTACTGGATATAGTGATACATATCTGTCATCCTGCTATTCAAAAAACTGAATACTATAGTGCAAGGCCTTGCCTTAAAGCAGGGGTTTGGGAAGTAAAGGGGAGTTCCATGAGTGTAGTGTTTGTCAAGCAAGCACAAGAAGACATGAGTTAGATCCCTAGCACCTGGGGTTGGTGGCACACGATTTTAATCTCAGCACTAGGGAGGCAGAGACAACTGAATGGCTAGGGTTTCCCTATTTGACCAGCCTAGCCCATTTGGTGAATTTCAGGCCAGTTAGAGACCTTGTCTCAAAAAAAGTGGGTAGCACCTGGGGAATGATAGATAACCAAGGGTGTTCTCACGCACGCACGCTTTTTAAAAAAAAAAAGATTTATTTATTCTCATTTTACGGAATTGGTGTTTTACCTACGTGTATGTCTGTTTGAGAGTGTCAGATCACTTGGAACTGAGATACAGACAGTTTTGAGTTGTCATGTGTGTGCTGAGAATTGAACCCTGTTCCTCTGGAAAAGCAGCCAATGCTCTTAACTGCTAAACTATCTCTCCAGCCCCCCCCATCATGTTTTATTTCAATATATGTTTCACTTGAACTCTGAAGCCTCGTCATTACTCAGCAATGTAAAGTACTTGCCTTGCAAGCAAGAAGACCTGAGTTGGATCTCCAGAACCCATAAGAAAGAAAGGAAGAAAGGAAGAAAGAGAGAGAGAGAGAGAGAGAGAGAGAGAGAGAGAGAGAGAGAGAGAGAGAGAGAGAAAGAAAGAAAAAAAAAGAAAGAAAGAAAGAAAGAAAGAAAGAAAGAAAGAAAGAAAGAAAGAAAGAAAGAAAGAAAGAAAGAAAGGCATGGTAGCATGCACGTGTACTCCTGGAGCTTGGAGGCATGAGAACTTCATTGAGACACATATTATTTGTTAGAAGTTCTGTAAGCAGAGGTTAATTAATGGAGTGATGTAAGCCACACTAATCTGTTACCTGGCAACTTGAGCATCTAAGATGCAGGCTCCGTTCTGGCTGATGCATCCTGAAGTCTGTAAAGAAAAGCCAGTTATATGCTTCTTTCTCTAAAGCCCGGTATCTTCAATAGAGGTCTTTTTTGGCCTTGGTTTCATGCAAGCCCCACCCTGGCCTGTTCTCCAGGCATCTATTCTGCCAATCTCTGTGGTCAAACTTCCCCTTTTTATAAAGACCAATTGTGTGAGTCTAGGACCCACCCTAACGATCTCAGTGTAATGAGCATGTATTTCTAAAGTTTTAATCTCCAAACGAGGTCGCATCTTGAGATTGTAGGGTTCAAAAAAAGAACTTTTTGAAGTGGAAACTTCTGGTTTCTTTGGAAAGTCAGTTGTGTTGGACGGTGTTTTGATGGGGCAGACACGTGAAGAAATATTTCACTGAAGCAGACACAGGTGAGGGGATGTTTTGCTAAAGCAGACACATGAAAGGATATGTGATAAAGGATTCTTCGCTAATGACATGCATGCATTGGTTCATCTTACATTGCATTGTTGAGCTCTGCTTGTCATGATTTCATCAAAAGGAGAGCACCAAAAGAATTTCTGGTAGTGCTCTGGTGACTTCTTGCCGCTTCCTCAGACTCCAGCCGAGTGATGTCAGCTGTTACAGACTCGCATGGAGTTCTGCTAAGGCAGACTCATGTGGTGAGGCAAGGCCCGTGCGAGGACACTCGGTGTTTGGAGGGAGTATAAATAGGACCCAACGGTGATGGAGTCTTGCTTGCAAGGCTTTGCAATGCTTCGCTGGTCTCGCATCTTCGTCTTTGCTGATCTTTGCTTCATTGAGAGAGGCATGGCAGAGAACTTCTCCTGGCGTCTCTGCTTGTCTTGGTTGCTTCTTGGATTTGTACAGATACAGCAGAGGCCTGCCTGTTTCTGCTAGATTGTGCCACCGCTGCTGATTTGTATTTGCTAGCCCGACACTGCTAAACTGGACTGCTGGTATATTTGTGACATGTTTGCAAGAGGTTGGAGCTGCCGCCGCTGCTTACTTCTGTAAATTGTACTGCTGATTTCCTGTCAGTGCACATTAGATTTGCTCCAAAGGACAATTTCTAAACAGACCCACTTGCCCCGTATCCTAATAACCTTTCTTTTCCACTAGCTCTGGTGGTGATGGACTAGAAGGGAGGTTAAAGTATTTAAGAACCATTATTAAAATTAGAGTTGAAAAAAAAAAACATGTAAGACAACAACTCTTCTTCTTGGACACACATTTCAAGTAGAAATAACTTCCAAATCTAGAGGTCAACTTTTTGAGGTTCTGAAATAAGATAAAAACTGTAAGTCAAAAGAGGCAAACATGAAGAGGAACAGTAGCCATGTGAGAAAGGATGCAGATCACAGAGCCTTGTATGCCAAGGATCATGGGAGGTGACCAGAAACCAGGAGACTGGCACAAAGCAGGGATTTCCTCTGAGCTTCTGGAAAATACCAATCCTACCAAACCCTGCACTTCAGACTTCTGGTCTCCCAAATGCTGGGACAATAAAGTATTGTTCTAGTTTGGTTTTATTTTTAAAAACTATAACCTGACAACATCTGTTTTTAAAACAGCAGCAGCAGTGGCAGCAGCTTGGCATACACTCTGGAAGGAAGGGGTTTGTGAGGTAAGTTCTCATTCAAAATCCCTTGACTCATGATACTAAAGAGAGCTGAGTCACATCCGATGTCCTTCTAGAAAAGAAGCTGTTCTGTTGCCTTGTATTGTACCCTCTCAGACTTCAGACTTCCACGGTCACAGAAACTCAACGAAACGCTGTAACAGAAGCACCAGCACAATGTAAAGGCTTGGTGTTTTGTTTGTTCTCTTTGTTTTGTTTTTGTTATCTTTTCCTCCAGTCTTCTTCCTCTTCCTCTTCCTCTTCTTCTTCTTCTTCTTCTTCTTCTTCTTCTTCTTCTTCTTCTCTCTCTCTCTCTCTCTCTCTCTCTCTCTCTCTCTCTCTCTCTCTCTCTCTCTCTCTCTCCTTCCCTGTCACTATTAAATGTGAGCATGTTATGATGCTAAAGGTTCTCAAACATCTTTTTTCTTTTGAGACACGGTACCACTGTGCAGCCCTGGCTTGCCTGGAACACATTATGCTTTGTGCTGTCCTCAAATTCTCAGAGATCTGCACAATTCTTCTTTCTACATGGTGGGATTAAAGGAGCGCATCAAATATCCTGCATGTGTAACTCACACCTCAACACCAGCGTCTCTGACGAACAGGAGGAAGTATGAGGCTCTATGAGGTAATAGGTAAAGCCACCAGGCAGCTTGGGGAAGACAGAGCATTTGCTGAACTTTCAGAGGGCCCAGGTTCCATTCCCAGCACCTGCTCTCTTCTGGACTCCTAAGGCACTGCATACACATGGTGCACATAGATGCCCGCAAAACACTTGGACACATAAAATACAAGTAAATGATTACCGAATATGTATAATGTGCTAGGTAGTGGGAATACAATAGTCTCCCACTCAGGGTCCACCCCACAGGAGTTTGCTGCCCAGTATTAGGACTAGGCCAGGTTGACAGGTAACTATAAAACATGATGTACCCTGGACCTAATTCATGTGATGATAAACACTGATTGCCAACTTGGCAGATCTACCGTTACCTACAAACTTCAAGGATTTTCTATGAGGGGTTTCTTGATCGGATTAACTGAGGTGGGAAGATCCAGCCTAAATATGCATGGCGCCATTCTATGAGCTAAGACAGAATAAGGAGAAGAGGGAAATGACCATCAGCATTTACCTCTTTCTGTGTCTGGCTGTGAATACAAAGGCCAGCTGACTCAGCCCTCGTTCTAGGCTTTCTGTGGTGGTTGGGTGGGAATGGCCCACATACACGCATATATTTGAATGCTTGATCTATAATGGTTGAATATGTCCAGAAACATTAGGAGGTATGATCTTGTTGGAGGAGGTGTGTCACTGGGGAGTGGGCTTTGAGCTTTCATCATTCCCAATTAGTTCTCTCTCTCTGCCTCCAACTGTCTAATAAGACGTAAGCTCAGCTACTGTTCCAGTGTCATGTCTACCTGCCTGCTGCCGTGGTCCCTCCCAGGATGGTTACGGATTTATTCTCTGAAACTGTGAGCAAGCCTCCCATTAAGTAATTTCTCTTATAAGTTGCCTTGGTCATGGGTGTCTCTTTACAACAATAGAAAATTAAGACACTGTCTCTACCAGATGGATTGTGTCCCTGAATTGTGAGTCAAAATAAGCCCATCCAGAAGTCACTTTTGTCATAGCAATAAAAAGAGCATTTATTGCAATAGGCTACTGGGTTCAGGCAGCCACCAAAGCTGCAGGTCAGATTGGAGTCCAGGTAGAGTTTCTGGAGGAAGTGATGTCTGTGTATATTTCCATGCACACTCAGTAGTCGTACATCTTCTGAGAGGAAGAATGTTGTATTTGAGCAGTGACACGAGCTGGTGATCTTAGCTACTAAAGAGGCTGACGCACAAAGGTCCCACGTTCTCAGCCCGCCTGGCTACACAGTGAGTTCCAGGGACTTCTGGGTAAATTATTACAACCTATAGCAGGGCCGGTGCAAACCTGACATCCTGAGTCTGATCCCAGGGTCCCTCATGGAATGAGAACTGATACCCTAAAAGCTGTTCTCTGATCTCCACACACATGCTAAAGTATGCACAGACTCCCCACAGCACATCACATCACACACACACACACACACACACAGATGATGATGATGATGATACATTAAATTTTTAAAAAACTGTCTCAACATAAAAATGTAAAAACAGAGTTAAAGATCCAAACATTGTGTTTTTCTGGCATGTGTGAGAGCTGAGGTTCAATCTTTTATTCTGAAAAATAAATAAATAAGAAAGATATTGCTTTGGTTAGCCTCTTCCTTTCACCAAGTATCAGGGAATACTGGTAGTATCTGTCCAAGAGCAGTCAGCAGAGAATATTTTGTGGTATTAACATTGTAGGCTACTTGCCAATTACAGGGTTTACTCTCCAGGCCAATAGTTATAGGCTGTCCTTCCTCTAATGGCTCCTTTATTGTCTGCTATCAAGAGCATCTCATTAAAATAATTATAATTTTCTTCAAATCCCAAGGAAAGAATATCTTAAGTGGGGTGGGGGGATGTCCAAATTGCTTGTTTACCTTTCCTTCATTTGGAGGGGGAGATGAAGGAAGGGAGTTCTTGAAATGAGACAACAAGTTAAAGTTGGGAAGTAGAAGAAGATCCATGTGTATGCCAAGGTCCACTGGAGCTGTCCCTAAGATTGCTTGCAAATAAACATGGTGGTGCCTGTGATTGGCAGGTCGCAAACTATCCTGAGTGGGACAGTGCCTTGGGAGTCACTTTACTAGTAGACACAATGATGGTAAGAACAGCAACAGGTAAGCCTGCAGTTGGGTGGCTTGCGCCAACTCCATTTCATCCTCACAGCGTGTGGTGGGGTAGGTACCTCATGACTCCCCTTTAGCAGATAAACAAGCAGCTACTCATCCTCCTCATCCAGTTTCACACCGGAGGTCATCTTTCAGCTGGGAACGAGGACAAAGATTTGTTCTTGTGAAAGGTAGACAGTGAATATGTAAATACACAGTCCCCAACAGAACAGTGATCTGGGCTTACTGGCCCTATTCTTTGGGAACAATGCCACTCAGCCACTTTAGAAATGAGCCCAGTCACTAATGAGCCCCCTTCAGTAACTAATATCCTTTGGCTAAGGTCCCATTTGGAAGAGCTTCGTGGAATTCATGTCACTAATAAACTTAAATTTCTGGTTCCAGTTAATACAAGCAACTTGATAACCACATGGTAATTTGTAGGTTTAGATGCATAAATTAGATACGTGAAGACTGTCAGAGTAGTCAAGAAGATTCAGTGGACTCTCCAGAAGCTGTGACATTTATGGTCTGGCTGGCATAGCCTCAACAGAGGAATAAGGTTTGGGCTGGATGTGTACCAGGAATCTCAAGGGATATGCACATCCTTAGCCCGGTGTCTCTGTTGGGGCAGTATCACAGGTTACCATGGAGGAGACTAGCGAGGTAATCAGACCCTGGAAGAGAAAGAAAATAGCTTCAAACTTGGAGGCCCCAGATTCGGATCAACAATATATTTTTAACCACTAGAACCATGGCTTCTAGCAAGCTCTCTCCCTTAAGTCAGTCATCAGTAATGTGTTCATTGACAGGGAAACTCTCATTTCTTATTTTTACATGATCTGTGAAAACGATTATATGTGTATATTAATTTCAAACATGAGCCAATAAGCATTCTCTGGCGTAGGCTGGTCTCGAACTAAAAATAAGGCAAAAGCCAGGGGCAGTGGTGCATGCCTTTAATTGCAGCATTCAGGAGACAGAGGCAGGGGGATTTCTATGTTCAGGGCTATCCTCGTCTACAGAGTAAGCTCCAAGACAGACAAGGCTACATAGAGAAGCTCTGTCTCAAACACAAACAAACAAACAAACAAAGCCGAAGTTGTATGCATCTCAATCTTATAAATATGATACCTGATGTAACAGAGGTGTGGTAGGGATAATGCGGCTGATACAAAGTAACTCAGATAGAAAATCTTCATGGCTTTAGGTAGTAAATGTGGCTTTATGCGCATTGCTTCTGTGTATGTTTATCAGACAGGTAAATGCGGTTAAGTTCTTTAGTGCATAGTGCTATTCATCTTCAATCCGTAGCTCCACAATGGGTCTGCAATAAGTAAGGCTTTCATGAGTACAAATACTCAAGTCCCCCGTGAGGCCCCAGGTCTCTGTGGTGCTTGACCACATTCTCCTGACGTGCTTCCTTTCCACTCCTGGCTGAGGAAAAAGTTCAGTGCATAAATCTAGGAAGGAATATCATGTGATGGGCTCTACTCTAAATTGCATGGAAAGGAGAGTTCTTACACACACACACACACACACACACACACACACACACAGAGAGAGAGAGAGAGAGAGAGAGAGAGAGACAGAGACAGAGACACAGAGAGAGACAGAGAGACAGAGAGACAAAGAGAGAGACAGAGACAGACAGAGAGAGACAGAGACAGAGACAGACAGACTCTCTGTATGTAGTGTGCCTACTTGAGAAATTCTTGATCCTTCTCAGCATATCCTCTAGAAGCTTTTTCTTTGCTAGAAAGGGTGGAAGGGTGATCACCTATATTGCAGAATATATAGCCCCATCTCTGGCCTCAACTTCTGGACACCAATGAAACCCCTTCTCCATTTTTAATAACCAGAAATGTACTTCATCATTGTCAATGTCTTCTGAAGAGGTGCCTCCTTTCAAGTAGAGAACCACTCTTCTAATGGGAATCATTGGTAGTCAAGTTAGAGACGATGGGACCGTCATGGTGACAGTCTGCCCTCTTTGGGCCTTTTCATTCATAGGGTGGACACTGTGTTAATGAACTCTTAACCTGGGCTCTTTGGTGTCTGAAGCCTCTTAGGTCACATGGGCCAATGATGAACTGGTCAGAGTTTAGCCTTCAGGAATCCAATACCATGTTTCTTATTAGCTGTGTAAAGTATAAAATCTCTCTCTTTCTCTAAGGTCCAGCTTCTGAATCTATAGGATAGCAACAAGCACATCATTCTCTGTTGGAGCTGTAGCTTGTCCTGTATCCAGCATTTGTATCTCCTTCCTTCTACACTAAAATCTCTCAATTTTGAATTGCAACACACCTGGGTTAGAACTGTGAGAATTAGAAATAAAAATTTGGATGGCCAGGTAAATTTTATTTTAAATAAATGCTAACTACTATTTAAAAATAAAAGTATATCTTATTTTCTATAATTATCTGGAAGACAAGTTTATGAACTGACCCCAGCTTAATACCCCTTTGTCCACAAGCCCTGTTTGCCTCTAAAGCAGGGTTAAGACCCAGTCTGGATGAGGTAAGCAAAGGTGTCCATGGAGTATAGATGTTTTCCTGATTTAGCAACAACAGGCCAGGCACTTGAGTATTGCTCTCTGCCTGCCCTTCTTCCTCTTGGCATGTGAAGCTGGTACCCTGAATTGCAGAAGCCATCTTTCCTGCCTGACTGAAGACCTGGAGTGACTGTTTTGGTCAGAAAGAAGCTAGTCATTCCAGAGAGAAACTTTCACCCTCCCAAGGACATCAAGAAATAGGAATTTCACAGCTAGGAGAAGGAAAAGGGCAGCCGGGGAGGGAGTGGGGGGATGTCTCATCGTTCAGAAAGCGCTTTCACACAGCTGACATATTCTCAGACCACCTTCTGGGAAAAACCGGAGGGACAGCAGTGACTTTGTTGGGACTTCCTCTTGACCAAGGCTGCTTAACCCTGCACACCTCTGGCTTTCTCTTTAAACATAAACCTCACTTCGGGGACACAGACCACAGACTTGAAGGGTTGCTGATCCTTCTCCTTCCTTGTCCTATTATGGCCCCATTGAACACATCTCTCTTTGCTTACTATTCTCACTTGCTGGCTTAATGGGTCTATATAAGGCAGGTGGAAGAGTCCAAGCTCTGACTCTAACTACTCAGGAGGAGGCTTCGCACAAATGGCATCTCTATTGAGAAGCTTTAGCTTGTCCTTGGTGGAAACCTAAATGCCAAATGTCATTCTCTCTCTCTCTCTCTCTCTCTCTCTCTCTCTCTCTCTCTCTCTCTCTCTCTCTTTCTCTCTCTCCCTCCCTCCCTCCCTCCCTCCTCCTTCTCCTTCTTTTCCTCCTCCTCCTCTTTCCTTTTCTTTCTTGGCCACTTGCTACCACATCATTTCAGCTTCATCTTGTGTCCTAGTGTTAAGCCCTCATCTCCTGCCCCGAGAAGAGGCTGCCTTTTATAGATCACATCAAAGGGCCAGAGCCCTGTGTCCATGGAGACACTACAAGGAAATGGGGAAGAAAGCACAAATTTGGGGAAGATATTCCACAACTCACCCCTTCCGGCCTAGCTGAGCCACACAGCAGGATCCTCCACTGACCTGTCCTGAAGCAACAGCTCTATCTCTGGGCTCTACTGACACCCTACTCAGGCACCTTGGGCCAGGAGAGAAGTGAGAGCTTCCCCACCTTTTACCTCACCTCAGCCCAGAGCATGGCTGGAGTTCTGATTGGTTGCTCACTCACACAATCTTTAATTCTTTATCTTTAAAACAAAACAAAACAAAACTACATTATCAGTATGTGTGCTCACAAACTCACCTGTGAGACCTGTCACAAACCTAAAGGTCACAAAACAACGGCAGGAGTCAGTTCTTTCCATCCACCATTTGGGTCCAGAGGATCAAACCCATGCCATCAAGCCCCAACTGTACTAACCAGCTGAGTCATCTCACCAGCTCTGCACATGTGGTTTCTAATAATCAAGCTTTCTCAAAGGTATTTTGGGACAATGCCGAGTGACATGGTGACATCAAGTGCCTATATTCAGCATTGGAGAAGTGTGCTAATATTTGTTAGAGGGAGAGTCTGCAAGCTCTGGGGCCTGACTTGCCCTGTTCTCCCTCCTCCATCTCCTGCCCTCTCTTTCCTCTGCCTTCAGAGAGGTTTCAAAAGGTACAGATTCTGCAGAATAAACTCACATCTTACTTTGAATTTTTGTTCTTGATCCCTTCATATGTTTTCTGTGGATCAGCACCTAATAAGGGGAAAAGTGTGGATACTAGAAATTGCAAAAGAGAACGCCCCCCACCCCCACTTAAATAAGTTATTTTATTTGTGGCTAAACACAGATTTTATCTCAGAAAGCGGCTTGTTTGAGAGAGGCTGGTAGGTACGAGGCTCTGTGGAGGATGTGCCTCAAGTTAGAGATCCAGGATCGATTAGCGATGTCTGCCATCCACGTGACAAAGGAGAGTGGTGTCTGCCATCCCGGAACTGTAACGTAAGCCCCACTAGTAGTGGCCATTTTCTGCTGGGTCATGCCCTGGCACGGCCTTGGCAGGCTCTTTGGGTACTTTGGTAGCAACAGAGTAGTTTTACTATTTATTTATCTTGCCTAATGTGCAAGAATTACTTTTACGTTATTAAAATTTGTATTTTTATTTGAAGCACTAATTAGTGAACAAATTAAAAAGCCTGTATCCAAGCTCTTAAAAAGAAATATAAGAAAAAACAAAGAAAGAAAGAAACATAAGCTTTGACGTTTATTCTGATGCCAAGAAAAATTGAAATAAAAAAAAACCTATCAGGATAAATTTAAGGGCTAGATCTACATAAAACCAAAGTATGCATGTGATTTTCTTATTTTTGTTTTTTTCCATGAAGCTTTGGGGTACCATCTGTCTCCATCTTAAGAACACATAGTTTGAAAGGCATCAGAAGACCATGATCACTGGAATTATAAATGCCACAACATACGAAAAAAAACCTCAAGAACTCTTTAATAAAAACAATAATGAAATAATTTGCCTGTCACCTTCCAAGCATCACCTACACACAGGGCTCCTCACAGATACCCTTCTGGCTGCTGGCTGGACTCTCTGCAACCTTCAGATTACATTTCAGTGAACTACATTTAGACAAAATTTTTTTTTCAATTTTAGAAACCTCCATCATACCTATAAGTATTTTTTTTTTGTTCTCAAATGATGCTAGTAAGCAAAGACCAGAGAGATACTGGCAACCCAGTGCAGTAATCAATGGTTAAATCAATCACCGAGTGATTTAATAAATAAAATATTAGAAATAAAACCAACAGGGTCAAATTTCTTTGGAAGCACTTAGCGTATATTACCTTCATTCATTTAAAAATAGAACCTGGGAGAATGTGAAGTTCGTAAGGAATCCCATTTGTCACAGGGTCAGACAGTGACTTAAAATAACAGTGGTGGTGGTGTAAGTACGCATGCATTTCTAGACCTAAGCTACCTAGGAGTGTAATGGTTGTTTTGCATTTCTGGGTGGATAAAAATGTCCAAACTGAGTGGGGGGGGGGGTGTTCAATAGGAACTTCTGAAGGCAGTTGAAGCTTTCCTGCCTAAAAGCTGAGTTGATCCTGTTTATTGGCTATGCCTTCAGAACCAGGGACAAAAATGTACTTGCTTCACTTCTGCTTGCCTGGAGTATTTTCTCACCCCAGACTATAATTCTGTCTAGATTAGTAAACTCACACAAGGCAAATTAAATGTGACTTTTGCAGGACAAGAACCAGCTACAGTATGGTTGGCTAGTTTGGACTTTGATTTGTTATTTTTGGTTCTGGTTGTTCTAAAGAAGAAGCAGAACCTCCAATGGCCTTGCTGTGTAAGCTGACACGCTGGTGGTTGCATACAATTGCAAGGTGATGATATCCATGTCCTGACCGAGTGGGAGGTGAATGCCCTCTGTGCACACACTCCTCTGTAGAAGCAGATGAGAAGGCCAGTTCCACAGTTCAGTGCAGGAGCAGACACATGAGCACAAGCTGTGACATTCCCAGTGTTCCTAATGGCTCCGCATATTCATCAATGATCTTACCATATATATCTTAAACGCTTCTTCCCAGCCACTTAACAACTCATCTTTCATTGCATATTCAACCATGATTTGGATGGACTGAACCATGATAACGTAGAATAAACAGGTCTGGTCCTGGTCTGTATAAATCTTCCTGGTTCTTGAAATACTGGCAAATCTTTTCACATAAAGAATATAACAACCATGTACCTTTTGGTAAGTTACCATTTATATATTTGAATTTCACCTCTCCTTTTTACTCAGTGAAAGGGGGAGGGTGTTTAAAAACAAAAACCAGAAAAAAACTACCATTCAAAAGACTACTTGCATATTCTCTCCAGTAGCCTTCACAGCCCTTACTTATAATTCCTATAGTTAGACTATAAAAAAGAAGCAGTTAGGAGTCACAACAAACTCTTGCTTAATCTTGTATGTAAAACCGAGTGCATAAGTACACATATACACAAAACAAACAAACAAAAAACCCAGTGCACACAACCCCACCCCCTGCCCCCCAGCGTCTGAGCAAGGCAACAGTATGGAAGAAGAAAGCAGAACCACAAAACAGAACTGAAGGGGCAGAAGGGAACAAACTCATCGGTGTTTATACACCTGGCTTATACTTAAGATGTGTCATCCTGCAACTGAACCAGTCTATCGAATTGTCCTTGTAAATTTATAAAAAATTATTCCTGTACAAATACTTTCCCTCAAAATTATAAAACTCATGCTCAGTCATTAACAAATGGTCAATTATGAAAGACATTTTTTTTCCCTTTTGGTAACAACCAATCCAGTTTTGAAAAAGAGAGCCTGACATATTTAGTGGTACAGGCCTGAAATCAAGTACTCAGAGACTGACCTGGATGGAGCTCTACAAATATGACACCTGGGTACTGTGCAGCCATTTCCAGGCCGGCCAGGGCCACATCCTCAGACTCTACCTCAGAAAGCAAAACGAGAAGAGAAGAGAGAAAGGAAGGAGAAGTGAAGAGAGAGAAAGTCTTCCAACTTCCAGAGACACCGTGAGGGTGGAGGTAGGGGCAGGCATGATTAATTATATCATCACAGTTAGATCATCCCTCAAAAAGACAGTCACAGTTGCTGCACAGGGAGAATAAATCCCGTGATGGGGAAGGACAGGAAACTGTTTTTAGAAGAAAATGGTCAAACAGCCTTTAAAAGGGAGCCAGAGGGCTGGAGAGATGGCTCAGCAGTTAAGGACACTGGCTGCTCTTTCCAAGGTCTTGAGATCAAATCCCAGCAACCATGGTGGCTTATAACCATCTGTAATGGAATCTGATGCCCTCTTCTGGCAAGCAGGTGTACATACAGATAGAATATTCATATTCATAAAATAAATAAATCTTACAAAAATAAAAGGGAACCCGAGGAACCCCAGCACACACCCAGCGAGATTGTCTGGTAACCTGTTGTTTCAGGGGTTTTCCTGTCTGCATATTGTATTTTCTCTTTTTTTGTTTTGTTTTGTTTTTTGAAAAGCATGTTCTTTTATTGAGAAAGGAAGTAAAAACATTCAATGATAAAATTGAAGATTTACATAGAAAATATTTCTGATAAAATAGAAGAGGTATATAGAAAAACATGTTAAAATTGACAATTTTCATGGAAAAGTAGTAGACATAAAAACATTGCTAAATTAATTGAAAAAGAAGTAGAAACATTTTATGCTAGAATTGAAGATTTACGTGGAAAATATCTGATAAAATTGTAGAAAGATGGGCGGTGGTGGCGCACGCCTTTAATCCCAGCACTTAGGAGGCAGAGGCAGGAGGATTTCTGAGTTCGAGGCCAGCCTGGTCTACAAAGTGAGTTCCAGGACAGCCAGGGCTACACAGAGAAACCCTGTCTCGAAAAAAAAAAATTGTAGAAAGATGTAGAAAAACATGTTAAAATTTAAGATTATCATGGAAAATTTTATATAGATATAATAATGAAGATAACCAGACAAACTTAAAAATAACATCAAAAATAACAGGAAGCAACAACCACTATTCCTTAATATCTTTTAACATCAATGGACTCAATTCCCCAATAAAAAAGACATAGACTAACAGAAATATTTTTCATGTAAATCTTCAATTTTATCAGAAAATGTTTGTAATTCTTCTTTCAATTAATTTAGTAATTTTTTTATGTCTACCATTTTATCTGCATTATTTTTCATGATAATCTTCAATTTTAACATGTTTTCAATATATTTCTCCTATTTTATCAGAAATGTTTTCCATGTAAAGCTCTGATTTTATTACAAAATGTTTTTAATTCCACCTTCAATTAATTTAGAAAGGTTTTTTTGTCTACCATTTTATCTGTATAATTTTCCACGAAATAGTCAATTTTAACATGTTTTTCTTTTTCTTGAATTTTATCAGAAATATTTTCCATGTAAATCATTTTACCTGAAAATGTTTATTATTCCACTTTCAATCAACTTAGAATTATTTTTATGCCTACCATTTCATCTGTATAATTTTCCATGATAATCTTCCACTTTTTTTTTGTAATAAATGCATATGGCTATACTTGAAAAGAGGTTATTTTAAGGACAGAGAGCAGACAGACTTGTTTCTCGTGACCATATTTTTCAAACATATCTGTGAAAAAGGGCAAAGGGGGAGGCCTGCTGTACCTTAGTAAAGTTCGATATAAAGTTCTCGAGACGCTGCATGCAGTTCCTGGTTACACTGCTACGGTTTCTGGTTGCTCTGGCCTTTTCTCCAATGTCTCTATCGCTTCTTGAGTGCGATCTAAATTCTCCTTGCATTTCAATTAACCGAAGTGCTCGTACCTTGTGAAGGTATACGCTTAGCCTGCTTTTTTTAACCTTCATATTTTATTTAAAATTTCACCGACATATTGATATGTAGTTTACCCTGAACAAAATATCTGCATCGTAAGTACACTCACAGATCAGTTTTGGCAAATGTATCCACTTAGGTATCCAACACCCCAATACAGCAGTCACCCCAGAACACTCCTGACACCCACTTTCCAGTCAACCCCATGCTCTGTAAGCAGTCACTCTTGCTTCAATTCCCCCCAGGCGACCTTGTACTTGAACCTTCGTAAAAACAAACTCTTACTGAGTGTGTTCTTCCTGCCCGGCTTTTCCCCATTCAAGTTGATATTCTGGAAACATGGAGGTGCTGCTTCGAACACTGGGTGTTTGTTTGCATTACTGAGAAGTCTTTCTTTGTGTGCCTAGGGGAGAATATCTTTATCTATGTTTCTGTCGGTGGACTTTGAAAAAACAAAACAAAGCAGGGTCTCATGGTACCCAGGCTGGTCTCAAACTCCAGGTATAGACAAGGGCAACCTTGAACTTGGGAATCCTCTCGCTTCCCTGTTCCAAGTGCTGAGACTGCAGGACCCAGCTTCAGTGGTGCAAGGGCTTGACCCCTAAGACTTTGGCCTGCTAGGCAAACTCTCTACCAGCAAAGCTAAAGCCCTCACTCTTTCTGCTGGAGTCTTTCTGGAATAATCCCTCTGACACCAGTGAGAGTGGCGGGGAGGAGATGCCACTGTACCTGAGAGAGGGCAAGCAATTGAGATGTCCCAGAAGGGTACCTGGTAGTCAGCAGGCTGTTAAGGGCAATGACCCAATGTTTCAGCTCTTCCCCCAGCTCACTCTGTACCTGGCAGCAAGTGAAGTCAGGCTTGGCAAATAGACACAGGCAGTACTTTGGGCAAACACTAAGTAAATTCAATAAACCATCATCTAATAATTAGTCTTTTCTACCTTATTCTACTCCACCCCGTTGTAGACTTAATACTGTGAATTGTTTTAATTTTTTTAAAAAACATGCTTTTCCCATCAAGCCATTTTCCTAACTCCTGCATTTTAATGAGCTTTTATTTTGTGAAATGATCCAGAAAATTTCACATGGTAAACGCAGGTAGACCGTGTTACGCAGCGAACTCTAGTGAGTAGCAAAGCCAACCTGCCCTTCCTTTTTTGTTTGGTTTGGTTGGTTTTGATTTTGTTTCTCTGTGTAACCCTGACTGTCCTGGAATTCCTTCTGTAGACCAGGCTGACCTCAAACTCAAAGAGATCTGTCCATCTCTGTCTCCAGAGTACTGGGATTAAAAGTGTGCACCGCCACTTAGCTTTGTTGTTGTTATTGTTGGAGACAGGGTCTCCCCAAGTAGCCTTGGCTGTCATGGAATTCACTCTGTAGACCAGGCTGGCCTTGCACTCACAGAGATCTGCTCTGATGACGTTAATATTTTTAACGATAAGATGTATAACACAAAATTTGCCATCACAGAAAAAAAAATAGTACAGCTCGGCAGAACTTTCTGACCTACGGAACTGACCTCTGTACTGGTTAAAAGACTCCGCATGTCCCTCAGTGCTACCAACCACGACAATGCTGTCTGCTTCTGTGGATGGACAGCTCCAGCCTGACAGAGATGGAATCTTGTCATCTTTTGTGACTGGCTTATGTCACATGCTGTCGTCAAGGCCCACCCATGCTGTTCTCTGTGGCTGGACTCCTTTTTAGAGGTGGAATCAAGTCCTTATATGTTCACATGTAGATAGCATGTACTGTTCACCCAAATATTCACGGACAGACATCCCGCTTGGCTCTTGTGAATAAAGATCCATGAACATGGGTACGAATCTTTGCAACCCTGCTTTCAGGGTTTTGTTTTGTTTTGTTTTGGATAAATACCAGAGGCAAGACTGATCAGGCAGTCTTCATCTTAAATCTCCATCTTCGCTAGCACCTGGGCCATCATACAGTTCCCTCCAACAGTGCTCAACTCTCTCTCTCTCTCTCTCTCTCTCTCTCTCTCTCTCTCTCATTATGTGTATGGGTGTTTTGCCTTCATTACATGTCTGTTTCCAGACCAATGTAATCCAAGATTTTTCTTTTTTCCAGACAGGGTTTCTCCGTGTAGCCCTTGCTGTCCTGGAACTTGCTCTGTAGACGAGACTGGCCTTGAACTCAGAGAGATCTGCCTGCCTCGGCTTCCCAAAGGGCACAGTCACCTACCTCAAGTATATGTGTGTGTGTGTATAGACCAGAGTGCAATCCCTAGAAACCCCCTACCTCACCTCAAAAAAACAACAAAACACACACACAACAAACAAACAAAAATCAAGCATAGTGACACGCTTGCCGAGGAGGGTAGCCGGGGCTCACAGGACGGCCAGCCTAGCCTATCTGGCAAACTTTAGGCCAATAAGAAACCCTGCCTCAAAACAAAACAAAACACCCAAGATAGATGGCACCTTAGGCATGATGCCAGAGGTTGACTTCTGTCCTCTGCACACATGCACACACTTGCACACACAATAACTGAATAATCACCTTCAATGCTGTGTAATTTCAGCCCTGGATAATAAATGCATTTGTACTTGACAAATTATAAGAGCCACGACTTCAGACATGTACCTATAACCTAGTACTCTGAAGGCTGAGGCAGGAGGATTGCAGGCTAGAGGGCAATCCCAGATAAAGAATGAGTTGTTTTGGTTTGGTTTGGTTTTTATCCCTAATACTTGTGTCAGTTCTGACAAATGTGGTTCTTTCTAATTCTTTCAGTGTTGTCTAGGAAAACTTGACATGTCTAAAAAGTGCTTGTGACATGCTTAGGGGTACTCAATAAAGCTTAGCAGAATAGCAGCAAGATCAATAGCAGTCACAGCAGCAGGACTTTTTACAATAATGGTAACAATGGTATTGATAGAAACAGTAGCTGCAGCTGCTGTAGCAGCTGTAGCCGCAACAGTGATCAGAACAGCAGTGCTAAACCACAGTGGTCAATGTATATCATTGCCGTAATGGGATTGTGATAGCTGCCTCACTCTCCTTTGGAATAAAACCAAACTAGGAACAATTTAATTTTAAAAAGTTAATTTTATATGCATTTTTATTTTATGTGTATGAGTGTTCTGCCTGCCTGTATTTACATGCCCAATGTGCATGTACATGAGAAGGTTGGAAAAGGTCATTGGATCCTCTGAAACTGGACTTATGGATGGTTGTAAGCTACCGTGTAGGTGCTGGGAACCAAGGCCAGGTCCTCTGCAAAAACAAGTTCTCTGAATTGTTGAGCCATCTCTCCAGCTGCAATTCAATTAAAAAAATTGATCTGACTTATAAAACAATTAAGGTAAAGTCTTGTAGCTGAACTTGATCTACGAAAGGCAAGGCAGTCTGGGTATTGGGCCTTAGAGAAAGCTTTGCCTTTTACAATTCAGAACCCGTTCTGAGGGCTGCACTATGGGTCAGGGAAATTTGAGCAGAGCCAGGCATTTGTATGATACTCATGAAATCTTCAGGCAATTTGTAAGGCAGTCTGCAGGGCCTTGGAGATCCAAACAGAATTGCACAAGAGAGCAGCATACCACAAACAGGTCACAACTGATTTATTTAGCACCACTTGGAAGCTACTCTAGAGGTTGTGTCCATTTTTAACCCAGGGATGTAGCTGAAGCAAGAGATGGCTTATCTACCATCTTTAAAACCAGGATCAGTGGAGGATACAAAACTTAAAAAGGAAGTGGACAGAGAAGGATGTGTTGCCTTCTCCTGCCATCTGCATTTCTTATGTTAGGAGGATTCACATATGTTTGTATAAGTATCTCCTAAGTGTTTTAGAGAGAATAACATGAAGATGGCATCCTATTTTCAATCTTGAGCAGTATTTGTTAGATATTGAGCACCGCTAACAGCTAATGTTCATTAAGTTACTGCCAATTAGGTCATTTGGACTTTTCCCAAGTGTTCTACTAAGTATGGGATGGGCACAGGTGTGTCCAACTTTTTGACATTAAGACTCTGTTGTGACATACAGTTTGCACTTAAGACCTGCATAACTGAGTTAGGGAAAAAAATCACAGAAAGATTCATAATATTTTAAGTAATTCTACCTTCCATATTGGGGTCCATTCAATTGCTATTCTGTGGTTATGTAGGCAGTGGGGCGGCAGGCTAAAAATGCCGGAAGAGGAAGGGTTGACCGGTGACTGGCAGTGACAGTTTCGTGGGGCGGGGGCCCAGTTCTAGACTTGAGAGAAATGAAAGTCCAGTTTTCAAGATCAGGTAGGGCATTGGAAAGGAGATGACCTCAGTGAAAGATGATGATGATGATGGTGGTGGAGGAGGAGGAGAAAGAAGAAGAAGAAGAAGAAGAAGAAGAAGAAGAAGAAGAAGAAGAAGAAGAAGAAGAAGAAGAAGAAAAAGAGTTGCTCCATCCAGAAAGTTGGAGAGGGGAGCTCTAAACTTTGGCACAATATGCCACAGGGATTGATGGGAATTGCACAGGAGGAAAGTATTAGAATCCAGATCCTGCAGGACCCTAGGACTATGCAGCATGCACACGTGCACACATGCATGCATGCACGCACACATGAATGCACATACAAGCACTTCTGGTTGATTAAAAGCCAGGAATCCTGTAGCCTCATGTCACAGAAGAATCACCACATTTCAAAGTCCAGACGTGTGTCCTGTGGAAGGCCGTTCTTACGTCTGTTCCTTTAGTGTTATGTTTCCCTTCAGCTTCCAGAGCCAAGAGTCCATTTCTTGTGCAGCTTTCCAGAGTTCCTAAATTCATTTTGGAATAAATGTGTGTGTATATATATTTAGATTATTATCTTTCCACACAAATGTAGATTATGTATATTAATCTCCTAGAGATAAGCCACCATGTATCTAATCTTTTTTCCTAATTTATTTAAAAACTATTAGATCATCTCAGATGTAGAGAAGAGACAGCAAGTGGTTTTCTTTGGTGTGATTTCCCCTCCCTTACTGCCTTATTCCAGTTCCCTTTCCCCACCTTCCCCCTCCTACTCATCTCCCCCACCCCACCCTCAATCTGTCTTCCATTAAAATCAGATGTGCTCCTCTTCTGTGGTAGGGAAGGTGGGGTGGTGGTGGGGAAGGACATATAGCAAAATGCTGCAGTCACCAAAGGTCAGAGCTCTGGGGGGGGGGGGACATCGTGGAGCTTTAAAGCTTTATTTGCGGCTGACACAACAAGAGGCCCGAGACCGCCAACACCTCCAAAACGCTACAGGACTCTCTGAAGGCAAGTGTCTCCACTCAGCTCCGGTTTTTATTCTTGCCTGCCCTCTAATTCGTCCAGGGTGCTTTCTGCGCAGTAGCCAAAGTGACCTTCTGAGAGCATAAACCATAGATGGTATGCGCCGTGTAAAACCCACTGTTGGTTCCCAATGATGTCTAAAATGAACGGCCTAGCCCTGGTCATGAAGACACACCCACCTGGCCCTGCCTTCCTCCTTGCCCCCCAAATCCTCCACTCCAGCAGTGTCCAGTCACGTGAGGCTTAGGTCACCTCACATTCCAAGATCTGTCCTGCCTGGCTAGGCACATGCCATTCTGCTGCTTTTCCTAGGTCTGTGCTTATCTCTCAGACGCACCTTCCTGGGGGGGGATTGTGCTCCACTGCTGTTTTCTAGCCTATAGAATCCATCTTGCTCAGCATTGCATGCAACCAGAAAGGGCTGCTATCGTCTCTCTCACTCGAATATGACTTTCTCTGTCTTGAGTTCTGCTACATTCCTAGCTACCCAACACAGTGCATGGCACAAAGCAGGCCGTCACCAGACTTTGTGTCTTATGCCAGGTAAGCCTGGCCTGTCGAATGAATGCTTGGCCCAGGACGGTGTCAATCATTTCTGGCTGCATTAAAGTCTACAGATGAGCACAGACCTGTGAAAAGCAATGGGAGAAGAATGAGCAAAGTCTTTGAGGCAGGTAAAATCTTGCATTGGGAGGTTCTAGATTTACAGATTGGAATCACCAGAGGGTGTCCCCCACTCCAAAAAAGCACAGATTCCAAGACCCAACTTTGAGAATCCAGATTCAGCAGCTTCTAACAGGGAGTCAATTTCACATCTTCCTCTAGATTCCTCTCCAGAGTCAGTTGATCTGTGACCTGTTGGCTCAAGCAGGGGATGTCCCTACAGGTAGCTGTTTGTGGTCATGTTGGATGCTGAGGTGGGAAGCTGCTGAAGTGACCGCTGTCATACACCGTTAAGAGCAAACACAGCCAACTCATCTCAATATCAAACTAATCAGACCCACAAAACCCTCTCTGTCAGCAGGAGGGTGAGGTACTCTGGGAAGCAGGTGGGAGAGATTTAGTCACTTCCTGCTCATGAGAGATGCTGTCAGTGGAATCAGGGCTCCTTGTAGTTGTAATCTTCAATCAGCTTGGTCATCAGAGGCACATGAAAACAAGTGGCACACCTCAGGACCTCATGATAATCTGAAAGCATTCAGATTGTCTTTCTTGGGAGGGTTTCATATCTACATTTTAATGCTAAGCTTCTATGTTCTTCATAGATAATTGCATCTAAAAAGCTGCTTTCTGTAAAATTGCCAGGATTTTTAAAGCCTCTTGTTCGTGGCTGTTAATATAATGTTTTCTTTTATGGAAGCATTTTTTAAATGTCCTATTAATGTTCTATATTTTATACTTTGTTCTTGTTTTTCCTAAACTGTTTCTGTGGCTGTTGCTAAAATATGACACACTGTGATGTTTGAGGGGATAATCACTGGGCGGAGGGGGAAGCACATACATGCTCAGATGCATTTTTTTCTAAAGTTTTTTTTTTAATCTATTGATTTGTTGACTCTGGATGAAGAACACTGGAGCATGGAAGGGTATGTGTGTGTGTGTGTGTACATGTGCACTGTCTTAGGATTTTATTGCTGTGAAGAGACACCATTACCAAGGCAACTCTTATAAAGGGCAAAATTTAAAGGGCTGGCTTACAGTTTCAGAGGTTAAGTCCATTATCATCACAGTGGGAAGCATGACAGTGTGCCGGCACACTTGGTTTTGGAGGAGCCAAAAGTTCTATATCTTGATCTGAAGGTAGCCAGGAGGATTCTTTAGCACTAGGAGACTTCAAATCCCGCCTACACAGTGACACACTTCCTCCAACAAGGTCACACCTATTCCAACAAAGCCACACCTAATAGTGCCACTTCCCATGGGCCAAGTATATTCAAACCACCACAACACACCTGCATATGTATATATGTATATATGTATGTGTGCATATGTATCTATGTATGTGTGCATAAGTAGCTATGTATGTGTGCATATGTATATATGTATATGTGCATATGTATACATATGTATGTGAGCATATATATGTGTATATATGTATACATATATATGTAAGAGGCATAGTAACATGTATATAATTTACCATGGAATAACACTAAGAGGACCACTTAGGTATTCACATGAAATGCATTTAGTTTTTCATATTTTTGACCCTCCAATTTGACTTCTTAGAATTTATCCAACTTATCCTAAGCAAACAAACTTGGGTGCGTACAAATATGTAACTAGTAAGATGTTCACTGAAGACCTGTTTGTACTTCTGAGAACTGAAAACAGTTTAGATATGTAACAATTAAGGATTGGCTGCATGAACTATGCACTTTATAAATTATTGCTCTTTACAGCAATAGATCTTAAAATTATGTGGTTCTAGTTTGATACTGAAAAGAGTTAGCTGTGTTTGCTCTTCACTACTAACTGCCTCAAAAGTAATCTGATTTGATCAACAAGAAAGCGCAGAAAGCAGACTGGATATGGTGGTGCTTGCCTGTAATCATGACACTTGGGTGTCAGAGGCATGAAGATAGCTGCAAGTTCAAGACCAGCCAGTCATACCACAAAGTGAGTTCCAAAGCAACAACATAACAAAACTCTATATCAAAAACAAACAATAAACCAAAGAACACAGGCTAGGGATGCGGCCAAGGGCAGAGATGACTTCCAAGATCAAACTGCCAAAGGTTATAAAGATGGCACAAGGATCCAGAGTTCCTGTTTCTAAAGAAATGACTGAAATAAGCCAGAGTTGCTCTCAACAGGGAAATAAGGTAAAAAATTCATTTTCTCTCTTGCTCCGTAGTATGTTACGTTCCAGTTTGTACAAAAATATCTAAATTTCTGAGTGAAGAGTTGCAAAACTCAGAGTTTGACAATAGTTAGCCTGTGATGATACATGCCTTTAATAACAGCACTTGGAAGGCAGAGGCAGGTAGAACTTTGTAGTCTGGTCTACAGAGTGAGTTCCAGGACAGCCAGGGCTGCACAAAAGGACTCTATCTCTGGAAAAAAATATAAAATATATATATAAAAAACATAAAATATATAAAAATATAATGGTGAAGCCTTTCCCAAGCCCAGACCTTCAGACACCTATACCCCTCCCTAAAAGCACTTGAAATATTTGGTTTCTTATTTATTTTTCAATAATCTGCCTCACTGATATTTTTATATTTATCTATTTGGGAGGTGGATTGTATTTGAGACAGGGTCTCTCTATGTAGTCCTAGCTATCCTGAAACATGCTGTCTACACCAGGCTGACCTTGAACTCACAGAGATCGGCCTGCTTCTGCCTCCAAGTACTGAGATTAATGGGGCCCAGAACTTGGCCCAGCTCTTATTTCTATTTAAATACATTCATTTAACTTATTGTCTCAAAGCTATCCTGTCATGCTCACTGTTTAAGAGCTTTCTGTATACAATTATGCATACAATTAATGTATGCAATTGTGCTTTCACCTTTGTGGGAGTATATCTGAGGGATACACTTCAAAAAGTACAGTTGCTGGGTCAACATAAATATATATCAGTAATTTGAAAAAAATTAGTGTCCCTCCCCCACAGGTTACAAAAAAATTCTTTTCACATTCCAACAATAGGATTAGAAAAAAAATTTCTCTCCAGATCCATCTTAATTTAGCTAGCTTTGATAAACACTAAAGACATAAATGGTTTAAAATGTTCAGCCCCTCCCCCTTACATGGAAATTCAGGGCCTTGTTATCCCCATCTGTCAGGTCACAGGATCTAGATGCAGATAAGCGCAGCTTGCACCGTTTCACTTACACAGGGGTGAATACCACAGCAAGACCTGAGCTGTTCCCTTCAGTGGCAAGGTTTCCAGAGCCTGCTGAAAGGAACAGGCAAAGCCCCGCTCACCGTCCACCTTCAAGGGGCGCTTCTATTCCAGGAGAAGCTGCATTTGCTGGCTGGATTTTCATTCTGCTTTGTGAGTTGTTTAAATAAGCACAGCAGGCTCCCCCCTGGAGATCTAGAGCATGTGGGTGTGGACTGCATGGAACTGGGCCCTGTGGTGGGAGGGCTTTAGAAAAGAATGCAGTTTACTCCTGCAGAGATTCCGTAGACCGGCTACTCGCTGTCCGGCACAGCAGCTGTACTGAAATGTCAGATGGATTTGTACAGATGACTCAAGTTGCCAAAAAGGGAGTCATGTAGTAGTTCCACGACTTGACTCTGCCCAGAAAACCTTGCTTAATATAGATCCCACATGAGCTGAGCTATAGTCCCTCCCAGCAGCTCAACAAACACCATTGAGTGAGAAAAATCTCTCAAGGGCGGGCTGGCCTAAGATATTTGTTAATTAGAAGACATTGAGGTGTTTGCATACTGATTCCTTCTTCTTCTTCTTCTTTTTTTTTTTTTTAAATCATATTAGATTACTTCTTTTCTGGTGATCTAGAAACAGATAGAAAAAGTAAATGATGTCGGAGCACAGCAGGAATTCAGAGCAAGAAGACTCCCTTAGTGAGGAGCTTGATGAAGATGAAATCTTGGCCAACTTATCCCCTGAAGAGCTGAAGGAACTGCAGTCGGAGATGGAAGTCATGGCTCCGGACCCCCGCCTTCCTGTGGGGATGATCCAAAAAGACCAAACTGACAAGGCCCCTACAGGAAACTTTGACCATAAGTCCCTCGTAGATTACATGTATCTGCAAAAGGCGTCTAGACGCATGCTGGAAGACGAACGGGTTCCTGTCAGTTTTGTGCAGTCTGAGGTAACCAGGGATCTGTGTGGGGACACCAGTGGCTCTCAGGACTGAGCTGGCAGGGTCTGTTTTGCAATTGTGATTTCTCAAGACTACAGTGTGTGGTTCTGTTTTGGATTTTGCCACATCTAAATTAAATCATAATATTAAGTTCTATCCCAGACTGTAACTTTCTGAAAAAGTGGTATAATTGTAAGGTGGGGGTTGGGGTGGGGAGAAGTTGATAACCTCTTGTCAGGGTTTCTCTTTCAACATTGGCGCCGAGGTTTCTGTGTGGAGACGGTGGTCTGTAGCCAATGGTTTAACTCAGAAACAGCTCTTCTGACTTTTTTTGTTTGTTTGTTTGGTTGGTTGGTTGGTTTGGCTTCTCCTCTTGAGAAGCTGGTCCAAATTCTACTCCACATTTCTCCAGCCTACTTATGCAATACAATAATTTATATTTAATGTCAAAGATCCCCCACTTCTGAGGAAATCTGGCCATACACACTAAACCAAACCCAAGACTGAAAATGTGGGCACACTGTACATTGAGCATCAGTGGTGACATCTGGGAATTGATGTCTAAGAAGGTGCCTTCCAGAGAGTCCTCTCTTAAGACACTTTAATCTAAAAACTAGACCTGGCATGAGCTTTGCAAACCTATTATGTCTAAAGCCCAGTTAAAATTTTAATTACGTCTCATTATTAGTTGTGCATGCATGTGTGCTGGAGTGTGCATGTATGTGTGTGTGTGTGTGGGGGGGTCTGGTGTGGTGGCAGGTACCTTTACCTGATAAGCAGTCTTAATGATCCTAAAGAGCAAATTGTAATGTTGCACTTAAAAAAGACTTAGAAAAAAGAAGACAGGTTTCCCAAGTATGGTTTCTTCAGGGGCCACCTGCTAGATACAGGTGCATCTTGTCACACTGGTGTGATGGAAGGAAGCAGTGAACATTAAACAGGAACTGGAGTCCAGGAAATAAATCTCAGGCTTGACCAGGCTAGCGCTGACTGTGTCCTTTGCAGACCTCTTACAATTGCATGTCTGTGAGTTCGAAGACAATCCCACACAAAGACCAGTTTTAGGCGGACTACAGAATCAAATCGGTGCCTTTGTTTCTTTCCCTGGTGTGCATTGAACATTTTGATGATTGGCTCCCCCTGCTGGGGCAGATGCGACATTCGATGTTACAGGTTTCAGGAGGTAGTTAAGGACAATGTTATCAACTGTCAGATCAGACCTGTCATGTATCATTAGCACTGAGTTCTTGCTCAGAATACCGTGTGCCAGACTTCTCCACGAGCTTTGGGAATTACAGCTGCAAGACGCACAGATGTACGCAAAGTGGAGTAATGGACGCAGAAGAAGCTAGTGAACACTGATCTGAAAGACTGCCTTTGCCCTTCCCAGACACGGAAGAGTTGTAAATCTCACCCTAATCCTGTTCCATTTTAAAGCTGGCTCTTCCCTCAAGGCACTTTGCTTCAGAGACTATTAAGTAATGAAAGTGATTTTCCCAGAGCCAGGATCCAAACCAAGGTTTTAAAAGCATATTCCAGACTCTCAGAGTACTGTTGTTTGCCTGCACCATGTCATAGTGTCAGGAAATGCAACATGGTGCATGTCTATGAGAGAAGTGGATGCTTTAGGAAGGGTATAGGATTTTATTTTTGAGACAAGGGTTTCTCTCTGTAGCCCTGGCTGTCCTGGAACTCATTCTGTAGACAAGTCTGGCCTCAAATTCACAGAGATCCACCTGCCTCTGCCTCCTGAGTGCTGGGATTAAAAGTGTGTACCACCGGAGCCCAGCAGGAAGCTATTTTCTAACACAGCTCTGTGGAGTACAAACACTCCCTTTCAACTACACATAAAACAAAGGTTTTGATACATGGATTTAAAAATCTGTATCATTTCCAAATATGTTTTAACAACCGTCTTTTAAAAGTATAGAATCTGAAAACAAAATTAACTAGTTTTTATTTTAATGCACTTGGTCTTGTGTATCCCCAAGGACTCCATCCTTGAAGTCAACAAATTGTGAACTGAAAACACTAAAAAAGATTTATTTATTTATTTATTTATTTGTCATGTGGACTGGATACGTACAGACGTTTTTTCTTTTTTAAAAGAAAACAGTGTCCCTGTTTACATTACTTGTAGTAGCTCTTAGGTGGTCTAGAGACAGTGTGTAAAATGTTCTTGTATGGGCGGGTGGGTGTGAAGGAAAGAAATGTGTATCCACATATATATATATATATATATACATATATATATATATATATATATATGTATATATATATATATGTATGTATGGGCACAACTCCAAGCGTGTGTCTGCAAAAGTCCCTCCTAACTTGGTTGCTTTTGCCTGCTGTGGGGTCCTCTGAATCAGCAACAACAAGGCAAACTTAAAACCGAAAGCCACACAGTGCAAGTAGCAGGCACCCAGGCAGACCCTTCAGTTCTTCCAGGGGTCACCTTCCTGATTCAGAAAAACAAAACCCAAAACAGGAATTTGAGAATAATTTTAGAAGTTTTTTCCTATACATATATGAATTTGTATGTATATAAATACGGAATAATATATATAAGGCTGATTAGATTGAATCATTTCACTTAAGATGGTTTTCATTTATATATATGTATATATATATATCTCAGATACACATGCACATACACACTATATATAGATAGATAGATATAGATATAGATATAGAGAGGACAATCACCTCAGGTGTCAGTCATAGCACTCACCTGTTTGAGTCAGGGTCTCTTAGTCTCTTAATCACCACTGCGTGCCAGGCTTAACTGGCCCTGAGCCTTCAGAGATTCTTCTGTCTCTATCTCCCATCTTCCATCTTACTTATGTGGGTGCTGGAAGTTTGAACTCGGGTCCTCGGATTCTTATGCTCGAGCAGCCAGTACTTTACCCACAGAACAATTTCCCCAGCCCTAAAAATATTTTTGAAAGACTTTTATGTTTAATTGTGTGTGCGTGCATGCATGCATGTGCATTCCTGTGTGTGTGTGTGTGTGTGTGTGTGTGTGTGTGTGTGTGTGTGTGTGTGTGTGTGTGAGGGAGAGAGAGAGAGAGAGAGAGAGAGAGAGAGAAATTAGCCTTAGTGTATTTGAGTACAGTACCTAAGGAGGCCAGAAGAGGGCGTCAGATCCCTGGAGCTGGAGTTACAAGCAGCTGTAAGCAGCCAGAAGAGGGTGCAGGGAGTCAAAATCAGGTCCTTTGGAAAGGCAGCAAACATTTCTTAACTGCTGAGCCATCTCTCCAGCCCCCTACAAATATTTTAAACTACAGTAGACATTGCTGTATTTCTTCACTGCTATGCGTTCTAATTGTTGTAAACCTATCTTTTAGGAAAACACTCAAAAACAGCATGAAGTAAGAGACAAAGGCATTAAAAACATGCCCCAGTTTTTAAAAGAGAAGCTCAATAGTGAAATCCTAGCAAAGAAAAGAGAATCAAATGGGAGTAACAATGTACAAGAAACAGAAGAGGAGGATGAAGAGGAAGAGGAGGAAGAGGATGATGAAGATGATGAAGAAGAGGAGGATGAAGAGGAAGAGGAGGAAGATGGTGAAGAAGCCAACGGAGAAAAAAATGGAGCAAAGGAACCAATCCACAACAATCCGGGCATCAGTCAGCAGCCGGCTACTAAAGCGGAGGAAGGGCAAAAAGACACACCAGAGACAAAAGAAAAAAGTGAGAAGAAAATAGCCAAATTAGACCCTAAGAAGTTAGCTCTAGATACCAGTTTTCTGAAGGTAAGTGCGAGGCCTTCAGGGAACCAGACAGACCTGGACGGAAGCTTGAGACGAGTAAGGCAGAACGACCCTAACATGAAAGAACTCAACCTGAACAACATTGAGAATATCCCTAAGGAAATGTTACTGGACTTTGTCAATGCAATGAAGAAAAACAAACACATCAAAAGCTTCAGTTTAGCCAACGTCGGTGCTGATGAGAGCGTAGCTTTCGCCTTGGCTAACATGCTGCGTGAGAACAGGAGCATCACCACCCTCAATATCGAGTCCAACTTCATCACCGGGAAGGGCATCGTGGCCATCATGAGGTGCCTCCAGTTCAATGAAACTCTGACCGAACTTCGGTTTCACAACCAGAGACATATGCTGGGCCACCACGCCGAAATGGAAATCTCGAGACTTCTGAAGGCCAACACCACTCTGTTGAAGATGGGCTATCATTTCGAGCTTCCGGGTCCCAGAATGGTGGTAACCAATCTGCTTACCAGGAACCAGGATAAACGGAGGCAGAAAAGACAGGAGGAGCAGCAGCAGCAGCAACTCAAGGAGCAGAGAAAGCTGATAGCTATGTTGGAAAATGGGTTGGGGCTGCCCCCTGGGATGTGGGAGAGGTTGGGGGGACCCATGCCCGATCCCAGAATGCAGGAGTTCTTCCAGCCTTCATCCGGGCGGCCCCTCGATGCTCAGGAGGTCCCCTTTGGTACGAGAAAGGAAATGATCAAAAATCTGCCCCAACCTCCACAGTGCAAGGCAGACCCCGACTCCTTCAAGGTGGTGAAACTGAAGAGAATTCAGCGCAAATCTCGAATGCCAGAAGCCAGAGAGGCACAGGAGAAAACCAACCTCAAAGATGTAATCAAAACGCTCAAGCCAGTGCCGAGAAATAGGCCACCCCCACTGGTGGAAATCACTCCCAGAGACCAGCTCTTGAATGACATCAGACACAGCAATGTCGCCTACCTTAAACCTGTAAGTAACAGGAAGGAGACATGATGAACACTTCCCAGTTCCCCTCCCTCTCTCCCTCTTGTTTGTGTTGTATTATATATATTTTTTTAAAGATATATTTATTTTATGGGCATTAGTGTTTTGCCTGCATCCATCTGTGGAACAGGAGTTACAGACAGTTGTTAACTGCCATGTGGGTGCTGGGAATTGAACCCAGGTCCTCTGGAAGAGCAGCACGTGCTCCCAACCACTGAGCCATCTCTCCAGCCTGTATGTATGTGTGTGTATATATATACATATATATACGTATATATATGTGTATATATATATGTATATATATACATATATATATATATATACGTATATATATATATATATATAGGCAGGCTCCCATGTATTTTAGGCTGACTTCGAATCTACTAGGTAGCTAAGGGCAGTGTACCCCACCATGCCTGGTTTATGTGGGGACTAAGGCCAGGGCTTTGTGCATGCTAGGCAAGGGCACTACCAAGTGAGCTGTATCCCTTGTCCCAACCCCACTAGTTTAACACCGTGAGGTCTTGATTGTTGGTAAGCATAGGTGCAACACCAATCCAGTTAAGTCACTAGTTACTCTTGAAGACAGACCCATATACACCCTGTGACAGTAATACTCGCAGCTAAGGTCTACTGAGTACGTGCATGCATAAGCTAACTCATGTAGTCATCAGAATTCTGGAAGGTTGGCACAGTGATTTTCCCCATTTTGTGAAGGAGAGACGGATACTTTGGGAAGTTAATAGCATGTCTAGCAGACACCACTAGGAAGTGGCAGCATCAATGTTATAACTCAGTTTAGAGGTGTCCAACTCTTACTTAGCATGCTATTTTGAATCCTCCATGTGCTTATGTAAAGCCAGACCATTCTAGGCACATAGAGCTGAGAGTTAGAGACCTCCCTGCCAGAGCCTCCTTGAAGGAGCAGATAAGGAAAAAAAAATTAAGCACATTTGCAAGTATCTGGAATAAAGGCTCCAGGGACTCCGTTCTTCATCAGCAAACGAAGCTAGACCACTTGCAAGTGCATTTCTGTTTGCCTTTTAGGCAGCCGGCCAAATGGCAAACCTCAGGTTACCATCTTCATGAGCCAATAGAGTTTAAAATATCTATTATTTCAATTTTAATATTCATAGTGGCTCCATAAAAGGCTGTGATAAAGCTGACTGGGAGCTGGCTTTACTACCAGAGCTTAGGTTGCAGAAATGATTTTTTTTGTGGTCATTATTACAGTGATAGTTACACAGACTAAAGGATCGATGTCCATAGGCCATGTTAACTGCCATGTGGGTGCTGGGAATTGAACCCAGGTCCTCTGGAAGAGCAGCACTTGCTCCCAACCACTGAACCATCTCTCCAGCCTGTATGTATGTGTGTGTATATATATACATATATATACGTATATATATGTGTGTATATATATGTATATATACGTATATATATGCGTATATATATACGTATATATATGTATATATATATACATACATTATATATATATATATATATATATATATATATATATATATATAGGCAGGCTCCCATGTATTTTAGGCTGACCTCGAATCTACTAGGTAGCTAAGGGCAGTGTACCCCACCATGCCCGGTTTATGTGGGGACTAAGGCCAGGGCTTTGTGCATGCTAGGCAAGGGCACTACCAAGTGAGCTGTATCCCTTGTCCCAACCCCACTAGTTTAACACCGTGAGGTCTTGATTGTTGGTAAGCATAGGTGCAACACCAATCCAGTTAAGTCACTAGTTACTCTTGAAGACAGACCCATATACACCCTGTGACAGTAATACTCGCAGCTAAGGTCTACTGAGTACGTGCATGCATAAGCAGTTTCAGAGTTTAAGGTGATGTATCTGAGCCTCTTCATCACCTTCTCTTCCTGTGTGGATAGAACTTAATCAAGGCTTCTTAACTTAATCAGCCCCCCAACTCTCGTCCCTTTTGGATAATCCAGGGTTCTCTAAGTGTATATTCTTCCTATAGCCTGTTCTTTGACCAGGCTCCCCTGTGTAGGCCTTGCCATGTTGCTTCTCATCTCAGTGGCCTTTGGTGAGTCCACCCTCTCATACATTCTTCTTTAAAAGTCTTGGACTTACCTCCACCAACTTTTTACTTCCTTGAAAACTAAATAGGACCAGAAGAGTAGACAAGAACCAGTGCCCTCCCTAACATTCCTAGAGAGGGTGTTTTTAACATACAATTTTTCTAAAATCTATTATCACAACTTCACAATTCCTTGGCTCTTCCGTAGAGTATCTGGTTCGGTAGGTCTTAGATGGGGACTTTCTCCTTCTGACCAAACTTCTAGCAATATTGATGCTGCTTATTTGATGACAACAACTTTACGGCGTCCTTGGGGCACTATGGCCTCAAATGATCTTTTCTTCTACCCATTGAAATTGATACAAGTTCCAAGTCTTATTTCAAATACTACTTCCTAGACATAAAATCAAGGCAGCAATACTGCCTGTCCTGTCTTTGTCTGGAACTCCCTTCACCTGGAACTTCTTTTATACCATCTATCACAATCTGCTTCAGGGTTAAAGCCCTTCTGGACACAGTATGCATCTCTCAAATTCCTTAATGTGTGTCTTTTTCTCTCTATTCTGGTTATCCATGAGGTGTTGGTCCATAGCCAGATTCAAGATAACATCTTAAAAAAACACCACTAAAATACATCTTACAATCCTGCCATGTCTCCCTGTATTTGTGTGTGTGTGTGTGTGCACTCTGTATAAGGCTGCATGTGCTCATATATCCCAAATACACTTAAGAATTACTAAACTAGTGAGCGAAACAGAAAGGAACCCCTACTAATAATAGGAATTGATTTTCTCCTGTTTGTGATTTTGATATTTTAACCTTTAATTAAAATTTGTTGCTGTTGTTAAGCAGCAAGGCTGGTCTTGAACTCCTGTTTCTCCTCTCTCCACCTCTGACGTCCTGAGGGTACAGGTATGTGCCACTACACCCAGCTCAAGTTTGATTTTTTTTTTTAATATCAAATCTAGTCATCTTTTCCTTGCTTTCTGCTTGCTCTGCTGAGAAATGGCAACTGTAATATTAAACATGGCTTTCTCGTTCCTTGCAATTTTATTTAAAAGGCTCAGGCTTTTCACAGAATGTTTGCTGCTATGGATGAATTAAAGTGTTAAACTCTAGAAAATAAGCGGATGCAAGATCTCTGCTTTATTATTCTTTTCCAGGCAACTAATGATTATTTAGTGACTCAGCCCTTTATCCCGTGCTCTGAGCCCCCTTCCGATTCCCCCACCCCACCCCCCACTCCCCGGCTTGGTTCTATTTGGAATATGGAATTATGGGTCAGGTCCCTATAATGGCCCAATTAAAAAAATTGTTTTAAAAAATTTTTTTAGATTTATTTATTTTTATTTTATGAGCATGCATGTTTTGCCTACATGTTTATATGTGCACTACACACAGGTACCTGTAACCTGCAGAGGTCAGAAGAGGGCATCATATCTCCTAGAACTGGAGTTACTGATGACTGTGAACTACCATATGGGTGCTAGGAACTGAACCTGGGGCTTCTCCTCAAACAACATATGCTCTTAGCTGCTGATCCATCTCTATAGCCCCACACTTTGCTTTTTAAAATATTATTTATTTAACCTTCACATATGTGTTTAAACATATACAAAAATCAGACTGTTTTAGCTATTTGTTGCAGCTTGACAAATTATTTAAAGCATTCCATGTATTTTTAAAAATCCCATTTCTCTTAATTATTGGTGTTTTTCGTGGATAAACCCTACCCAGACACAGCCACCCCCTTCCTCTTGAAGTCTGACACCAGAAGCGCAGAGGATCAGAGGCACATAGGGACTTCCCTTGGCCTGAAGAGGATATCAAATGTCCCCTGTGGAGGGCAGGGCACTGTGAAACATTCCTCTCCAGAGAACATGGACACAGAACTGACTGCAAGCAGATCCCACAGGGGCTCATCACTCTGACAGGTGCACATGGGCAGGGAAGAGGAAAATATGCTCAGTTGTTAACAAACTCCGACCATTTTAGCACTGTCAGCATCTTCTGGAAAATGCACACATGATGGATGAGTCACCTCCTAAGGCAAAACACCACTTAAAGCCCTTTAAGAACTGACTAGACTTGAAGCTGTTGCATGCAACAGAAGCTGAATGTAGGTCTTAGAGTCGAGCAGATGTGACTCTTTTGTAGTTATCTTGTCCTTGTGAAGTTTACCTAGATAGAGGTTTTTTTTTGAAAAATATATTCTGTTTTTAAATGTTACTAAAATATTAGAAACGTGCTTCAAGAAGGATAGACTCTCTCTCTCTCTCTCTCTCTCTCTCTCTCTCTCTCTCTCTCTGTGTGTGTGTGTGTGTGTGTGTGTGTGAGCACAATCTGAAGCATCATTTTTTGGGAGCTATTTACCTTGTTTTGTGAAACAGGGCCTCTCACTGGCCTGAGAAGCTGTAAGCAGGCAAGGGAAGCTGGCCAGTGAGCCTCCTGGGTCACTGTGTCGATCTCTCCAGTGCTGAGACTGTGAGCAGGGGCCATCACACCTGGCTTTTTAATGTTGTTTGGGGACATCTGACTCATTTGCCACTCAAGCACCTTACTAACAAAGCTATCTCTCAGCCCCTAGAACATATATAATTTTTAATTATATGTAGATGCTTGTGAGTGGCTATGTGCATGTGAGTGTAGGTGCCTGGAGAGGCCAGAAGAGGGCATCAGATCCTCTGGAGCTGGAGTTTCAGGGAGTCGTGAGCTGCCTAATGTGGATGCTGGGAAATAAATTCTGGTTGTCTGCAAGAGCTGTTTTTAACAGCTGAGCCATCTTTCCAGCAGTTTTAGCCTTGTGACCTCAGGGAAGTCATGTCTGCTCAGGGCCCTCTTTCTCCTCCTCCTCCTCCTCCCCCCCCTCCTCCATCCTCTTTTTTCCCCACCTTCTTCTTGAAAGGCTTGGTTAGGACAGACTAAGTGAAAGAATCGGTTTTTTTTTTCATTTTGGTTTTGGTTTTTAAAGTAATTGTCCCCATCTATGGCTCACTTCCATTATATAACTTGATCTTTTAACACTATGGACTGGAAACTCTTCCTGTCATTTTACAGTAGAGGAAAGTGATACTTAGCACCCACCAAGCAGTTAGTAAACTCTTGGCCCCAGGCTTTGAGCTTCCCTTGTTTCTGTGATCCCTTTTCCCAGAAGCCCTGGATTGGTAAATGCCCAATAACGGTGGCTTTGGTTCTTTCGCCTCTGTGGTGATTTTGGAGAACTCTGCAGCCAATATTTCTAACACCTTCTGCATCCACCAAGACATGTAAGTTTTATTTTTGCTTTGCAGCTCTTACATTTCCAGGATTCATTTTTTTTCTTCTTCAAATGCTTAAACCACAGGTGCAACTGCCAAAGGAACTGGCATAAGAGGCAGCAGAATCGCCTCGGACAGCAAGGTCAGAGCTGGAGGCCGTTTCACTAACAGTGCAGGGGACAGAACTGGGACCGTGGCTCCAACCAGGCTGGGGATGGTTTGGACTGTGAGAAGACACAGGCCCAAGAGGAAAAGTGAGGATACAGAATATCGACGTTCACATACAACACATTCTTCTCCTCAGAGTTTGACTGCCTTGGGTGAAAATTGTAGCGTGGTACTTCTAGAAGCAGAAGCTAACCTCGTTTGGTAAACACTTTACTACTGTTTTCTTCTAGTGAATAACAATAAATATGGTGAAAGTGTTAACTGTCCAGCCCGCTTCCATTTTTTTTTTTTACTCCTCCCATCTCCTCCGTCATCACTGCATGGCATCTGAAAGGCAATAAATGTGAAGCGAGTGCCTGGTAGGCCTTCTGCAGCTTTTTGGAATAAAGGACTCTTTGCTAGTTCTTGGAGAACCAGTGAAAAATCCCTCCTCTTACTCTGCTCATTATTGGTCTCACAAAATACCCGACAAAAGCAACTTAAGGAGGGAAGGATTTACTGTTTGGTTCATGACTTGAGGGTGTAGTTTATCATGGAGTCCCAGGTAAGGCACAGCAGCAGAAGCCTGAGGTCATGTCGGTCACAGGAGGCAGAGGGAGATGGAGATGGTATCCAGTGGCATCCTCTCGTGAAGTTCAGTCTAGGACTCCAGGTCAGGGACGCTGCCATCCACGTTCAGGGTTCGTCTTTTCTCCTCAGTTCAGCCTCTCTGGAAAGCTCCCCAAGATGTACCCATAAGTGAGTCTCCTAGGTTATTCTAAATCCACATAAGCAATCAGTGAAGATTAATCAGCCTGAACTCTGCTCCGTGTCCTTGATAACTCCCTTGAAGTATTCTTTTGATACAGGCGTCTGTTAGAAGCAAAGCATGTAAGCAACAGGCTGTAGGGAAAACAAAGTGTGACCAGAAAAAGTCAGGAGAAAAGAAAACCCTTCGTACATACAAATACCCTGCTGTGATTCCAAACTTAGGGACAGCTACAGACAACATGCTGCTTTACAGACAAAAACGTGGGGGTGATAAACAATACAGTAATTGGCAAAGTTTTACACACACACACACACACACACACACACACAAACTCATACACGCTTAATCTGATTCTCATCAGAACCCCTCTAAAGAAGGCATGTCTACAGGATTAAACACCTCACTCTCTGCTTCAGGATACCCTGTCCCATGGCTGTGGTGAACCAATCCATTCTCTTCCCTTGAAGGTCTTATGCTGCTCCTGATAGAACATCCTCCTACACACCCAGAGTGTCTGCCCTCTTTGACTTTTCCATAGAAAATCCCAAGACATCCCACCATCTATGAAGGGCCTGTCCAATCTCCCAGCCACATGGTAGGTTTTATCCCCTCTATAGAAACGGTCCCAACAGCTCCAAGCCCTTTCCTTCCCTCCTTCCAAGGTTCCACATTTCTTAGTTATGCATTATAGTTAGGAGATGCACAGAATTTTAGATACTGTAAGAAAATCTCTAAAATAGAGAACTTTTTTTGTTGTTGTTTTTAAGCAATGAGAATATAGAAATTAGGAAATCAAGTTTTGGTGACTTTCTGAGATTTTTTGGTCTTTTTGTTTTGTTTGGTTTGTTTTTCGAGACAGGGTTTCTCTGTGTAGCCTTAGCTGCCCTGGAACTTGCTCTTTAGACCAGGCTGGCCTTGACCTCATGGATGTGGCTGCCTCTGCCTCCTAAGTGCTCATATTAAAGGTGTGTACTACTTTTCTTTACCTGAGAAAGCAACACCTTCCTTCTCTTCCCTTTAAACAATCATAGCTGATATAGAACAGGCAAAGTGGGCTGGGAAAGAATCTCTCTAATGCCAGGGTTCTCAACCTTCCAGTGCTGTGGCCAAGTTATGACACCCCCCCCACCCCCGCACCTCAGAGGCCAAACCTACTCCTTCTTGGCACCTGCCTCCATCTTAAAAGAAAAAAAAAAAGCCTGAGAACTTGACCTGCAGCTAAACCCCAGTACCAGGAAGGACCCCATGTCTTCTCCTTGACCAGAGTTACTCCCTAGCTACTTCCTAGCAACAGTTAATCAAAGATTACTCTGATTGTTTCAGAGGTGCTTTCAGACTCTTTGTGATTGTATAACAGCTTCCTTCAGAGCACCCACCTGTCTGCTTACAATAGTCAATTAGATGCTTGCCAGGATACACCCCCCTCACTTGCTCCCATTTTCCTATAAAACCTTGTCTCAATAAGAGGTTGGGACTGCTTTACATAGGAGTAGGTTCCTTGGTGGTCTTTTAGGGTTTATGAATGCTTCCTGACACAACTATAAAATTATTCTTATTCACTTTACAACTGTAATTTTGCTACCATTATTATAATATAAGGTTATAAATACAATATTTAACACAATTATAATGTTTTTTATTATTATTTTCTGTTTTTTTATTTACATTTCAAATGATTTCCCCTTTCCCGGTTCCTCCCTCCCCGAAAGTCCCATAAGCCCTCTTCCCTCCCTCTGTTCCCCATTCAACCCCCTCTCGCTTCTCTGTCCTGGTATTCCCCTACATCCAGTCTTTCCAGGACCAGGGGTCTCTACCATAATTATAATGTTAAATCTATGGTTTTGGATGGTACGTCCAGCGACTTTAGGCTCCTATTGTGTTGACTTTCCCACCATGATGGATTATACCTTCCTTGAACTGTAAGCTAGTTACTTTCGTGTTGCAGGAAACTCTGTGGAATATACACTCTTGACACCAATGAGAGTGGAAGAGAGGAGATGTCACCAGTGGACCAAAGCCAGGACATCTTGTGAAACGCCACAGTCCTGGGTCCAGTTTGTATTCTCATTTTAGACTCTAAAACAGTGACCCTAATTTTAGGAACTACATTAAAGGGTCGCAGCATTAGTAAGGTTGAGAATCACAACTCTGAAACCACCAGGAGGGATGGGGCAAGCAAGCAAGATTCTATAGAAGTGCCAGTCAGTAGGTTCATAAGGTCATTGATCCCTTGTTTCAACTGTCTCTTCAGGTCATTCTGTTCTAGACCTCAAAATCATGTTGGCAAATAGGCAGTACAGGCAGCAATGTAAGTAAATCACTAAGTAGATTAATAAATCAGTGCCCAATAATTGGTCCTTTCTACCTCATCCTCCTTCATTAGTCAGAGTATTTTATCACAGCACCAGGAAGGGAAACTAAGATGTCATCTTTCTGGACCTGATTACTGGCTGTTGGAAATCGCAGTGAATATCTTTTTAAAATTCAAGCTATCACTTCCTACAAACTCACAACACTTATGTCAGAATATATCACATTAAAATGGAAGGGGTTTATGAGCCAAGCATGATGACACATGCCTTTAATCCCAGCACTCCCAAGGCAGAGGCAGGTGAATCTTTTTAAGGCTGGTTTAAGGCCAGCCTGGTCTACAAGGTGAGTTCTAGGACAGCCAGAGCTGTTACACGAAGAAAACATCTTTTTTTTTTTCTTTTTTAAGAGGAGGGTTTGAATGTATATAAAACCCACAGCAAGTTTAAAGGATTCTGCCAAACTTCAGTTGTTTTTCTAGCTTCAAATAAATACCTATTAATGGTTTTATTAAACAGCTTTCAAAATACAAGGTAGAAGCATTAAGTTTTTTCAATTTTTTCCAGGTTATTACCAAGTTTCTTGACATTTAAAGCAGACATACATTGAATAAAGTCTCACTAAAATGCTTCTGATTTTATTTTTCCTATTTGGGTAATGCTACAGATTCTAAACCCTATCTGAAGCTATGATCTAAAGATAAGGCTTCAGATTGGTTGAGAGACTAAACCAGAAGACATCAGAGCTGCCAAAGTGGTCATGGGTTATTTCGGACGCACAAAGGGGCTTTGGAAAAGGTCCTACCAGTTATCCTTACAATGTTAGGAAAACCTAAATGTTTTCCATTTCACCTGTGAAGTCACTAAATTGACAAACACCCATGTCTCATCTATTTCTAAATATATGAGCCATAAAGGGGTAACCGTAGTGAAATGCATATGCTTACACCATTCTAACTCCAATGTTATTTATGTAAGTGCATGACCACCACGCCTGCTGTCAACAGCTTTATGAGTTACAGGAGCTGTTTAAACTCCTTTGGCTTGGTCCTCTAGGGAAGCTTTGCAGGCTTAAAAGATCAACTCTGGTTGTCCTCTCTGAGCTCCTAAGGAATTAATAAAATACATGCTCATTTCTTTGTTTCTTTCTTTCTAAATGCTCTCATCTACTTAAAAAAAAAAAAAAAAAACAACAAAGGACTGGGGCTGGAGAGGTGTTTCAGAGCTTAAGAGCACTTTCTGCTCTTCCAAAGGACCTCAGTTTAGTTCCCAGAGCCCACATCAGACAGCTCACAGCCACCTGTAACACCAGCTGCAGGAATCGGCTCAGTGGGCACTGCATGCACAGACCCCCCCTCCATCCCTCCCTCCCTCCCTCTCACTCCCTCCTTTTCCCATTATTCTCCTAGAGCTGACAGATGGGTACTTATTCTCATTCTCTCTCTCTCTCTCTCTCTCTTTCTCTCTCTCTCTCTTTCTTTCTCTCTCCCTCTCTTCCTCCCTCCCTCCACCTCTCTCCCTCTCTCTCTCCCTCCCCCCCATCTCACACATACACATAAAAAAAGATAAAAATAAATCTGTAAAAAAAAACCCATAAACCATGTAAACATCATTATCTTGGACACCTTTTTATTGTAGTAACAAAAATGTGTCATATAGACAGAACTCAAGTTTGGTTCTATTTTTATTTATTTTTTAACAAGAATAACAGAAGTTACAGAGTTGTAACCACCCCCACCCGCAACCCCACCCCAGGAGGTTGACATTTAGTTTGCAAGAAATACCTGTTGGTGAAAGCATATTACTACCCTTTTAAAAATTTTACAAAATTTAACAAAACATTGTCCTAAACAGCTACCTTCATATTCGTAAACAAAATATAAACAACTGGCTGACCCAGTTTCCACTGCACATCAAACAGGTGCCAAAGCGATAGAGATCGCCTCTGGTTTTAAAACAAAGATAATACCACTAAACTAACATACCCAACACATCATAGTATGAGGGGATTTTGGAGGGGATGTCAGACAGCATTAGAAACAGGCTGACACACAACATCCTATACGTTAACTGATTTTCATGTCCTCCACATGGCCTCCAGGTTCTACAGGGACTTCTTCCCTACAATACAATAGTACTGTGGCTGTCTTATCCACATTCTTTATCAAAAACATACCGGACACTTCAGACACAACGGGAGAGTGGGTCTGTATTTTTGCAGTTTCTGAGGCCTTCCGTGGGTCATATCGTTGATCTTAGCAGTGGGCCTGTGCATGCATGATTCCTTGGATAGTTGGATGGTGAGACGTGCACCTTCTGTTTCAAAACCACAGACAGAAAATGGGTCTGAACAAGGGGAAAGTGCAACTGGATTCCGTCTGCGGGCCCTGCCACTGGGCGAGCTGTGCTGCTCACTCCCTCGCTTTGCTGATGTAGTCAGCAAATTTGTTGATGCTCTCTTCCTGCTGTTCCAAGGCATCCAGGATAATGCCCATCGGAGTTTTCTTCAAGCCTATTCCCTCCATTTTATTTTCCAGCTTGTTCTTGAGGTTTCGAAGTCTCAGGGATGCATGGATGAACATCACTGAAAGAAATGACAGCATTATAGCAAGAATTTCCTTTATTTTTTTTTTAATTGTGTAAAAATAAATAAAATTTCTATTGTTTTTTAAACATGTGTGGGTATGTCTGCGTCTGAGTTTATGTACACAGGAGCTGATGCCTGCAGAGGCCAACGGCATCAGGTCCCCCCTGTGAGCCACCTAATATGGATGTGGAGAGCCAAACTTGGGTCCTCTGTTCTCTTAAGCACTGGGCCATCTCTCCAGTCCAATAATCTCCCCCTTTCACCCCTCACAATATAGTACAATATAGTAAACTGTATCTTTTAGCTCTCAGGTCTGCTTGCCCTGCTGATCTTCAGATGGTTACACAGACTTTATATAACGCTGCTTCTCAAGCCGCACACAGATTGGTGTGTGTGTGGAAGAAAACACAGTTCTAATTTGGAAGACCATTGATTTGGCAACCACATTCTTTTTTCCCCACTGAAATCCTTACCTTGCAAATGTTACTTAAACAACGAAGGACTTTTTTTTTTTCCAATATGAGTTTATCTGTACTTTGTTCCCTAAATGCCAGAATCTAGGAAAAATCCACCTATAATGTGCCTCCAAAAAGGCATGTTTTCTAAAGGTGTCACTGGGGATGACCTGGCCTTGTTTACCATGAAATAGGTTCCATAGTGCTTCTTCATGGACCTCTTGTCCCGGGACCTTAAGGGAATGAGGTAGAGAATCTGTATTTTAAGACACTCCATGTGATCTATAATGTTATGTGTTCCATGCACACACTAAGCACCCAAAGAGCCTATTAAATAGGGCTGGGGAGTTGGTGGCTCAGTGGGTAAAGTGTCTGCTGCCTCCAAGCCTGGTGACCTGAGTTCGGTCCCCAAGAATTATAAGCTGGAAGGAGTTGTCCTCTTACCTCCAGTTTCTTGGGCAAGATAGATAGATAGATAGATAGATAGATAGATAGATAGATAGACAGACAGACAGACAGACAGATAGATGCAACTTTTAAAAATTAAAAATAAAGGGGAAGAAAATGACTCAGTGCACAACATGTGAGGACTGGGGTCTCCAGGACCTATAAGCCAGGGAGGTATAGCAGCCAGTCAGCAACCCCAGCACTTAGAAGGAAGATACAGGAGATCCTCAGGACAAGCCAGACAGACAGAGTAGCCGAGTGGTTCATCAAGAGACTCCGCCTCCATCAATAAAGTGGAGAGCAATGGTGGAAGACGCCTGATGTGAACTCGGCCTGCGTGCACACCCTTACACACACGGGGAAGCACATGTATGCATATGCATATGCACATGTACTATATAATATAAACAAAAGAGCCTAATATAGGCAAATTCCCATACTACACTATGGGAATTCATATGCGCAATTCAGAGGAAGACTAGACGTTCCTAGCCTACTCTGACCTTTAGAGATACAGCCCAGTTTCTAAGCATCAGGCACTTGGAGCACCACCGTTGACCTACAGAATCAGGCTTTCCAAGGGACATGGCTTAGAAATACATGTTTTCAAACAGTTCTTGGACAGATGATCTTCATGTATCAGAGTTTGAGAATAACTGATCTTAATTTCCTTGTCTTAGAGACAAGGTGAACCCAGCCCTCTCAGGATGATCAATGACACTCTAGTTTCCTGTAAATCTGGTGAGAGAAACAGAGACTCTTGACTCTGTGATGTATTTCATTATTCTGGCTTGTCTCAGGCTCTCAGGCAGAGAAGGGACTATATAGTTAACAAGTAGCATGTTTAAATGAAATCATTCCAGCACTGACTCCTAATACAGTAAGGAAATCTGGGGACATTTTCCTAAAGCTTGAATTTATTAGTTGATATATAGTGTATGTAATAAAGTGCAGGATTCATTTATAAATATTCTGGGCTCAATCTGACAAGATCTCAGATAAGCAAATGATTTTATTTACCTTAACTCATACATTTTCAAATGTAGAGGGACACTCTCTCGTCAGCAACTACACTAACATTTCAGCCAGATCTCTGCTGCAGAGACTTGGAATTAGATCTCTGATTCATTTCATACTGTTTGAGGTCTTAGAAAATAAGGTATTTAGAAAATATCTAGTTTACCAGAATTATAGCATTTAGTGTTTGTGGTCCAGTTATTTTTTCAGATATACTTACTTTTCTATGAGTATGAAAGTTTTACCTGTATGTATGTATATATGTATACATGCATGCATACCTCACGCATGCCTGCTGCTTGCAGAGATAAGAGGGTATCAGATTCCCTGCAACTAGAGTTGTGGATGGCTGTGATCGCCATGCAGATACCATGCAGGTTGTACCAGTTCTCACCACGGGACTGGGATTTGCATTTGTTTTGTTTCTTGGTGTCTCTGTGTAAGAAGAGCCACATGATACACAGCAAGTGCCCACATGTGTCTATGGAATAAGCAGCTGCTAAGACTTTCCTGTGCTGTCTTAGACGATTCTGGCACTGTTGGATATACCGAGACCTTCTGTAATACCCACTGGCCAACTTTGTCTACGTTTACTTTAATGAAGGGAGACAAGGAAAGCAGGTTTACTTACACAACAAGGGGAAAGTGATGCCGAACACGAAGACCATGACGCCCCCGAACATGGATATGAGGAAGTAGCTGGCCAGCATGACCACCATCACGAAGGCCGTTGGGTACTGCTTCTTCATCCGGCGGAGGATGTCTTTATTGTGCGCTGCCCACACGAACCCCGTGAACACCAGCACCACAATGATTCCTCCAAGGATCATGTTGAAGGGGCTCAGAAACCTGGGATGGGAAACAAAGAATGACCGGCTCGGTAGTAGGTGGAGCATGGGGAGAGAAGGGAAGATGTTGCAAGATATTTCCTATCCATTCTCATTGAGGCAGTGAGAGGCCAGTGATTGGAGGGGAGAGAGGAAGAGAGAGAGAGAGAGAGAGAGAGAGAGAGAGAGAGGGGCAGGCGCGCAGAGAGAGAGGCAGGCAGAGGGACACAGGAGCCGGAGAAGGGAGAGACACGTGAATCGAGATGGAATCAGACGTAAACTTACCTAAAGGTTAGAAATTGGGATAAAACTTTTACTATATTTGATTGGCTCTGTTAGTACTGTATTGACATCTTGAATTTGTGTTTTAAATATTGATAAATCTGATTGACAAATTAACTGAGTGTTAAGAGTCTGTTCTACCAGGTAATTTGGGGAACCACGGTCCGGGGAACTATAAGAACTGGTGGCTCCTGGGTAGTGTGGGTGCTGGGTGGAAGCGAGAGAAACTCGGGCTCCCACACCAGAGTGATGGCTGTCAGAGGAACCACTGAGTGAGATCACACTAGGCCGGTAACCACAGGAGACCTGAGGGCCTAGATTGAGCTCTGCGGACCGGTTGGTTGGTTGGTTCTCCTGCAGTTATGGCGGGCGCAAGAACGAATTGGGCCTGGTGTTTTTGTTTTGTTTTGTTTTTTAATAATACACACTAAAAAAGAGGAGGGGTGAAAAACCATTGAGAACTCACTAAGTACTTCATCAACACCAGAACTTTAAAGCCCATAACCTATGAAGTAGACAGAACTGACTGATTCTAAATAGGGAAAGAGCCTTCATAGTTAGAAGTGGTGACACAGCCGGGCATGGTGGCCCACACAATCCTAGCACTTGGGAGAGTGAGGCAGGAGGATCATGAGTTCAAGACTAGCTTTAGCCACAAAGCAAGCCTCTATCTCAACAACAATAACAAAACCAAAACCAAAACAACAACAACCCCCCCAGAAAACAAAACAGAATGTGAAAAACAGGAAGAGGAGGGAAGAGGGATGATCAATAACAACAAAGGAAACAGTGGGACTAAGGCATTAAGACCACCACAGGCAGTCTGGTGCCTACCCAAATCGTCAGTGTATCTTACCAGAGCCCCGACATTTGAAGAGCCCATGTTCTTATAAACGCGTTGTGCTTAGCTTTCATATGTCCTAGGCACTACGGCACACCAGTTGCTTTGTTCTTTTTTATTTATTTTTAGCACTGTTTCATGTTTAGTAGAGATAATGGATGAATGAATTCATCGGTCCATGATGGATACATGTAGGGTAGGGGGATCATACAATGGACTCCATGACCAAGACCCTGTCTACAGTCATATTTCTGTTTGAACTGTACAGTGCTTATTGGAGTATTTATTTGAATCCGATGGAAAAAAACACAAAACAAAACAAAACAAAACATGGGGTAACTCTTGCTTCTATTGGAATAAAAGAATCCAGTCACCCTGGACCCACCTTCCATTCTGGGACCCAGCAGCTGGAATGCCCGCTCACTGAGTCTGAACAGAAGCCTTCCGTGGAGCCCAGTCTTCCCTGCCCATCCCAGCTTCCTTGACACGAAAGCCTTAAGCAAGCTGCTGTTCCCTAGTCTGTTTTTCTAGTAAGTGATCTAATCCTTATGCCCCACAGAAACGTTGGTTTATGATTTCTGACACATGCAGACCAAAAAACCCCTTGACTGAACTTTCCAGAGGCCCCAACCATCCTCAACATAGGTTGTCAACTCAGAAATCCAAATATATAATCAGTCCCTAAGTTCACTGGTGCGTGAGACAAAGGTCTTCACAGGAGGACAATTGTCATTGACTCTGGACAATACAAGAAACACTAGGAAGATGAAATTTACCACAAGTGTTTTGTAAAGACAAGGAGTCAGCACTGCAGTCTTCTGTCTTCCCTCCTTTTTATGGAGACAGAGTCTCACTATATAGCCCGAGACTGTGGTTTGAATGAGAATGGCCCCCACAGGTTCACATGTTTAAATTCTTGGTTCCTACTTGTCAGAACTAATTGGGACGGATTCAGAGGTATGGCCTTGTTGGAGGAGGTGTGTCAGTAGGGGGTAGGTTTACTGAAACATCAGCTATTTGAGTAGAAAATGAAAGTTTCTTATCCTTGCTGTCAGGTGGTTGGAATTAATGTAAAACTGCTTTGAAGAAGCTAAAGCTCTCCACTAAAAAACCAAAGCAAAGAATTGCTGGATGTGGTGGTGCACGCCTTTAATCTCAGCTTTCAGGAAGTGGAGACAAGTGTAACTCTGTGACCTTGAGGACAGCCTGGTCTACAGTCTGAGTTCCAAGCCAGCCAGGACTGCATAGAGAGGAGAGCCTGTCTTTAAAGCAAAAAGGGGCAGGGGGAGAGTGAGCATGCAGAGAATTGGCAGTGGTAAGAGTGGTGTACTGTAGCTTAAACGCACTACAGCCTATAATACTCAGGAATGCTGCTCTGGACCAACTGCTGTTCTGAGCCTGTTTCACCACAGAACATGGCTACTTTAATCTGTTGTCTCCAACCAGGACTCTTATCTTCTCAGAAAAGGTGAAACACAACAAGCCCCAGCTAGAAAATATGGATGCCAGCTTCAGATAATCATCATGCTGAGCTAATTCTGACTCAGGGCAAGACCATTACAGCCTCAAGGCAAGGCTGTTGTTAACCACAACAAGCTCCAACTGCAATTACTCCAGGACACTGTGACATTGAACTGTGACTGCCTGCCTGCATGGAAATTCACTCCCCTTCCAGCCTGAAAGCAGCCCCTCAGACCAGCTGTGTGCAGATGGGCTCTCACTGCCTTGCCCTCTGTGATGTACCACAGTGTATCTAATGAACTGTGTGTTTCTTTCTTCTTTTGCTTTCAGGGAATCCATTCCCACCAGTGCCATCCCGGGCAGGACAATAGTTGCCTATTTCACTCAAAATCCTTGACAACACTGAGACCCAGGGTCTCAGTTTGAAAGAGAGCAAAGAGAAGTATGTAAGAACATTTAAAGGGAGAAAAGGGGAGAGGGGAGGGATGAATGATATTATAATCTCCAAAAGTAAATAAAAATTTTTTGAGAATAGAAAGGTAATAAATAAACTTGCCAAGACTGAGATATGTCCACACTGGTGGTATGTATGTGAAAAACTGTTAGGAATAACTTATGTGACCAATATTTTACTTTACTGGGATATATGCAGCTATGATTAAAAAGGTGAAGTATACGGGTATGCACAACTAGATCTGGCTTATAATTTAGTAGTACAACAAGATATTGGCAATATATTGAGTGAGTGAAAACAATAATAACACATTCCCTATGTTAGATTTAGCATAGCATGTTTGTGATATAACCCTAAAGCAGAAATGTTTGTTATTTACCTTTCCTTTTTGCTTCCCTTTCTCCTTTCGTCCTCCCCCCTCCCCCTCCTCCTCCTCCTTCTTCTTCTTCCTCTCTCTCTCTCTCTCTCTCTCTCTCTCTCTCTCTCTCTCTCTCCCCCTCTCTCTCTCTCGCCCCCCCCCACCTTGAGACAGGGTCTCATGTATCCCACCATAGTCTCAAACTTAATGAGTAGATGACGTTAACTCCTGATTCTCCTGTCTCTACCTCCCAAGTCCTGGAAAACAGATATGGGCCACTGTGCCCACTAACAAGTGCTTCGTTTCAAACCCAGGGCTTTGTTAAGCAAGTACTTTACCAACTGAGATAGAATCCAAGATCTTTCTACATATGAGTGTGCTACTGGGATTGAACCCAGGGCTTTGTGCATAAGTGGGTAAAGGTTCTACCATTAAGCTATATCTTCACATTGGTGGTCTTGGTTTATCTTGGTTTTTTTTTTGCTGTTTTGTTTGTTTTATTTTTCTGGGGAGGGGGTATGTCTCAGCATCTCAGCAAGTTGCCCAAGCTCCCCTTGAACTCTGTCTTCCTACCTTAGCTTCCCTGGTAGCTGGGATTACAGGTCTGCATCACCTGATCTGGCTTATAAGTTTCATATTATTTTCTAATAAAAATAAGATAACTAAGATAAAATAAAATAAGATAAAAAAGAAAATATAGAAGTATAACATTAACTGCTTCTTAGTTCGAAGTCCAGGCTTAGTGCTCTCTTTGCATCTCTCAGATTGCATTACTGGGATTTGAGTCCATACACCACCTTGAGGCTTTTCCGTCTTTACCTCAACCTTGGCTTCCTGCTGTCTGTCTGCACTCTGTGTGCCAGTTTAAACCATCTGACCTCTGCCAAGCTCTCAACAATCAGCTCACAAGCTGTTCTGCCTGCTTTCCCTCCCTCCCTCTAGGTTCCAAGCCACCCAGAGTGATCCAGCCTCTCTGTGTCATTATTTTACCGTGTATTTTCATCTGGGTTATACCTTGTCTCCTGATAAAATCACAGCTTTGATTTTTGTTTATTGTTGGAGACAGAGGCTTATATAGTACAGGGTAGCTAGAGCTAACTGATGACTTAAACTCCTGACCCTCCTGCTTTTACTTTCTAAGAGATGGGATTAAGAGCACATGACACCATGCTCCAAGACTTAATCTGAGAAAGGCAGAATCAGGCAATGCAAAAAGTATATCCTTCTGAAGAAATCTTAGACAGCCTTGTGTCAGAGGCCAGGGAACTTCCACAGATTAAAAAACTGTCATTCTAGTACACACACACACACACACACACACACACACACACACACACACACACACGGAAAAGAGAGGAGGGAAGAGAGAGAGAGAGACTCTCCTTTTCATTCCTTCCTTCTTTTGTATGTGTATTTTTGTGATAAGGTCTCCCACTGTAGTCCATCTGACCTTAAATTCATGGCAATCCTTCTGCCTCAGCCTTCCAAGTGCTGGAATTACAGCCTTAGGCCACCAAGCCTAGCATTTATTTTTTTATTATTCAATTATCTTATGCTACTTGGATAATTAAAAATACCTGACATTTAAAAATAATAAAGATATCCTCTGGCACAGCCATCCCTGTAACCTCGGACCCACCCAAATGTTTCTGGGCTGTAAAGAAAAAGCGAAGATCAAAATTAACAGAAAGAACTAGAACGGAGGGCCAGGGAAGAACGTGCTTGCTACACAAGCCAGAGGAAATGAGCTTGGTCCCCAGCACCCTGAAAAAAGCCAGTGTGAAAGTGTGCCCTTGTAATCCTAGCACGGGGACATGGAGATAGGTGGATCCCTCAGACTCAATGACAGGCCAGCCTTGTCTGGTCTCAGTGAGAGACTTTGTCTCAAACATGGTGAATGGTGGGGAGAGAGACAGCCGAGGATGGAAGTCTGAAACCAAAGAAAACTCTCACAAACTGAACTACAAACAAGAGCTGCTGAGTCTGCAGCGAAGTACCAAAGACTTTCTGGAATTCTCATTAAAATAATAACTTGGAAGGAGTATAATAAAAGTCACAAAGTATTTCTTTTTCTATTTTTACTTTGGACAAGTAAAGCAGAGATCTGAACCAAATGTCTAAATAAAGCCTGGGATGAAGAACAATGGAAAATCCAGAGCTGACTCAAGCAATTCCACATTTGCCATTCACCTGTTCCCGTAGCTCAGGCTCAAGGGAAAAGGAGCAAGGGCTTCTATAGAACTGATTTGAGCTTGCAACATGGTCAGCCACAAACTATAATTAGAAAGCGTCGAGCTTCAAGCTGAGGGGGGAATAAAAGAACAAAGTTACAGGGAGGAGAAATTAGTTTCTTCCATATTCAGAGTGCACGCAGTTCCATTCTGAAAATCAGTCAAGCAAGCACCATGAAGATGATCTGGTAGCCACTTACACTTGTAACACAATAACACACAGGCATGCATGAAACACACACACCAGACACACACACACACACACCAGGCACAAGGCTAACCGTATTTTCCAATGAGTACAAGAATCTGGGAAGCGGTTACGGTCTGAGATGCCAATGGTTGGGCTGTTAGTCACACCAGTCAAGATAAAACCCACTTTTGGAATAGTGGTTTCCGTAAACAAGACACTCATCTTTCACGGAGCCCTGCTGGGTGTGGGTTTATTTACTGGTTATCCATGAATAATAAGAAACGGGAGGAAAAGGGAGAGAGAAAGTACTTAGTAGAAGAAGATGGAGAATTGGCAGGACATTTGAGATTCTGTTCTTTGTAGAACACAGACCTAATTATGCAGGCTAAATATACGAAATATGTTTTCAATTTGAGATGAACATTTGTGTAAATTACCCCATTCTATTGAATAATAAACCTTTTCCTGAGGTGGGGTTGTTCTTGGTTGTAAAAACCTTCAGAATGTCACTATGAGTTTCTGAAGCCATCTTAAAGAGTGAGTAAAAACAATCCCACTGTGCAGTATGAGACAAAACTGAGGTTCAAAAAAGTGAAAAAAACATAGTCATGGGGGAGACGTGGGGCTGGGCTTCAGTACAACTATTCTGTGTGGTTAAGCACCTTAACGCGGACAGGGACTTAACCACTCCAGTCCAAGCTGCTCTGTTCTTCCACCATAGGAAGCCCTCTGCTAGATTATTTCTCTCTGAGAGAAGGCTGAGCAATAGAGCAGTTGCCCAGTGTGTGTATGTGGAGGGGGAAGGAAGGGAGAGAGAGAGAGAGAGAGAGAGAGAGAGAGAGAGAGAGAGAGAGAGAGATATCAAGATCAAGATCTGAAGGAAGGTGGCCCTGTGGTGAAACACACCCCAACGTTGTCCTCACGATGCTGCTGGCCAGATCTACAGACTCAATACACACTGCCGAGGGAGGAAAATGCCACCCAATTACCGTGTTCTAGAGCTAGGAGCATCTTGGAAAACCCCTCAGTTCACCAAGAAGTGAGCTAAGGAAGTCAGTAAATGTGCCCAAGGCCACCAACTGCAGAGCTGTCAGGACAATTAAAGAAAGAGGAGGGTTCAGAGCAGCACAAGAACATTTGGTAAATTCCGTCACACCAAGCCGAACCCACAAGGCCCAGAAGTGAAGCAGAAACAGCCTCACGCTGGCTTCTAACCCAGAAGCTGTTTCTGAGGTGTGGTTCTGGAGGAGCCTGACTCACAGGGAAGGGGAGCAGAAGGTCTGTTTACTGACAGGACGCTTCTCTGAGAAAGTGAGGTTTTCCTGTGGTCTTTACCCAGCCAGGGGCCCACGACAATTATGAACACACTCAAGCACTTTCTTGATTCTCCAGATCTTTATAAAAACAGCACTCTATACATTCTGCAAGGCCTACCCAGACTACCGCACACTGTTGTACCTGAGGTGGGTCCCTGGGCCAGGGAGCTTGGCTGCAGGGTGAGGTCCATGCTCTCTCTACTCACCAACCTCAGTATTTGGCTTAGTCTACATCTACTAAGGGGCCCCTTTTGGTACCCAACATGCAGCAGCTGTCCCTGCCAGCTTCCCGATGCCACGTCTTGATTCTGCACTTATGCCAGGCTTTAGGAGGTTGCAAGAGCTCATCCTGCTTTTCCGGGGAGTCACTGGCCTGCGCAGGAGCTGTTTTCTCTGCCTGGTTCACTCTAACCTTCTTTAAGGCTCAGTTCAGCAGCCTTTTCTCAGCCTCTCTGAACACCATATGCCTCTTTCCCATAGCCCTTACCATCCATGTGGGTGAGTACTGAACACATCTCTAGCCCCTCCTACGTGGGAAGCTCCATGAGAAACGGTGATGTTCCATTTTTGGCCCTAGCACTTAGCACAGTACATTTGATAAATGTGTCAATGAAAGGAAAAGAAAAAAGAGAGACTTAAAAGAGACTTACACGTTTTGATACCATTTCACTAAATTCAGCATATTTCTGTGGCCATCCATTAAGAAGCATGAGACTTAACATAGACAAGCCACAATTATTCCCATTGTATACTAAATAGGACAGGGAAATAGTTCCAGCCTTTGTTTCTTCACAGAGCTTGTTAAAGGGGCAAGTAAGAAAAGTATCACTGGGGGTGTTGGCAGGGGTGGGGGATTACCAGGAGGATTGCTCCTGTAGGATGAGACTGGGTGGGGAAAGCAAGGCAGTGAGCTTTCTGGAAGGCGCCTTTGCAGGCTGTGTGACCAGAACAGGCTGTAACAGCGGGGACAAAGGAGGGAGATCAGTGAGCTGCTGGCCTGTCCTTTGAGGATCCTTTTGTGTCTCATGATCACCCTAAGTGTTCAGTGGCTGTTTTGCTTTCCCAACATGGCTTTTGTCCTGGCAAGGATTATTATTATTATTATTATTATTTCTTCTTCTTCTTCTTCTTCTTCCTCCTTCTTCTTTTTCTCCTTCTCCTTCTTCTTTTTCTCCTTCTCCTCCTCCTCCTTCTTCTTCTTCCTCCTTCTCCTCCTCCTCTTCCTCCTCCTTCTCCTCTTCTTCCTCCTTCTCCTCTTCCTTCTCCTCCTCTTCCTCCTCCTTCTCTCCTCTTCTTTCTCCTTCTCCTCCTCCTTCTTCTTCTTCATCTTTTAAAATTACATTTATTTATTTAGTGTGTGTACTCACCACGGTGCTGATATAGAGGTTAGAGGACAACTTCAGGAGTAAGTTCTCTCCTCCCACACAGGTATGAAACTTAGGCTATTAGGTGTCTCTGCAAGTGCGACTACCACTGAGCAATCCAGCCAGCTTGGAAGACCTCTATCTGACTGTAAAGTATAACTAGGAGCTTTAGATACAAATTAGTCTCCGGTATATGGGACCATCATCTCCTGGACCTAAGGGTTATCAGGGTAAAGGTGATTTCAAGAAGGATAAAAGAAAGCTTAGGTGAGAAAGGAGAATGTCTCACTTGTCACAGAAGGTCGAAGTAACATAACCTTGGGGTTTCTCTACCTGGTTGGATTAGCAAGGCTCACAGAGTTCATGGTATCCTGTATGCTTTGCAGCATTTTCTCCACTCCCTCCAACCCCCACAGTCTATGCAGTTGGTGTCTCACACATTTCTAGCAAGGCATACTTTGCTAACCTCTTGTGTTTTGTCTGATATTTACTAAACTTCCTGCTTATTTATTAATGTATTTATTATTTATGTGTATGCATACTTGTGTGCACAGGTATGTGTACATGGAGGTCAAAGGTTGACATCAAGTGTCTTCCTCCATTGCTCTCTCTATCCTACTCTTTGAAAGGAGATATCTCACTGACCACCAATTTGGCCAGACTGGCTAGCCCGAGAGTCCGAGGGATCATCCTGTCTCAGCATCCCCAGGTTGCTCTTTTTACGAGGATGCTAGGAGTCCAAACTCAGAGCCTCAACGTTTCCCCAGCAAGCCCTTTACTTCACACCCAGCACTGGTAAGTTTACCTTTGATAAGCTGATCAGTGGGACCTGAATTAGTAACCATAACTAATCCTCCCCGCAGGGTGAGAACTCTAGTTAGACTGCAGCAAGTCCTTTTAAACTCTGTGTGATGGGACACCGCCTTCAATATTGGAGAGAATATGCTCCTCACTGCCTAGGCTCTCACTCCTTCCCACCGCCAGGGACCTTTTTGGAGTGATAGAAGACACTTGCTTATTGACAAACTGGTCCTCCTGAATGCTTTTAGTAGTGTACAGTTCATGAAGGAAAACCTGAGAATAATTGTCACATGGCAAGGGAGGGAAGTTGGATTGGATACATGCTAATGAGATTGGTGATACTAAGTTTTCTTCCGGAGTGTCTGGCAGAGGCAGGAGAATCTCTGTGAGTTCCAGGACAGTCTGGTCTATAAAGTAAGTTCCAGGACAGCCAGTCAGGCTCTTACATAGAAAAACCCTGACTCAAAAGAGCCAAAAAAAAAAAGTGTCTTATTTATCTCATACTAACCTCCAACATTGGTGGGCAGTGGGCTAGTAATCTGGATAGCAAAAGTAGCAATGAAAAATGCCATTTTCTATATTAAATGGCCTTTTTGCTTGCCAGGGAATGGAAGGGAAGGCTGAGACATGTGCCTATTCATGGCAAGCACCTGAAATCCTATTTTCAGTAAACAGCTGTTGAATGGGAGCCAAACTGCAGGTATTGTCTCAGCAGACACTGCAAAAATATTCCCTGAACAGACACTACATCAAGGGTAAGTCTTCTAAAGATGAATGTTAAAAGATAAAATTCACAAGTCCACAGGAAAACTATATGATACAATATACTATAAAATGATAGAATTCCAACGTTGTCCAGAGTTCTTCAGTCCTAAATTGATTCACAACTCCAACTTCTAAGAGAGGAGGTCAGTGGAGAGATAGCTCAAGGGTTAAGAGCACTGACTGCTCTCTCAGGGGATCCGGGTTTAATTTTCAGCATCATGTGTAGGCTCATGACTGTCTGTAACTCCAGTTACAGGGGTTTGGTACCCTCACACATACATACATGCAGGGAAGGAAGAAAGGAAGGAAGGAAGGAAGGAAGAAAGGAAGGAAGAAAGGAAGGAAAGAAGGAAGGAAGGAAGGAAGGAAGGGGGGAGAGAGAGAGAGAGAGAGAGAGAGAGGGGAATCCAGACTATATACATTTATTTTACTTTACCTAAAAACATTGTAAATCTTTTCCTAGTAAAAGGTAACAGAAACACCAACTAGTTGACCCAGGCAGGGTGGGAAATGAATTCTTTTAACAAAAAAGAGATGGTGACAGATAGAAGCCAGGAAATGTACATGTCACCAAGGACATTTCATGAGAGATAATTTTGCCTACAAGGGATAGAACACAGGGCCTTGTGTATGCAAAGCTCTCTCTCCCTCTGAGCCACATCCTCAGCCCAGATGAAAGATTTTTAGATTAAATATCTGAATGTTGACAGAGCTCTTAAAGGTCTGAAGTCAGAAAAAACTCAAGACCCACCAGAAGACGACAGTCACCTGCACTGTGTCCTCCCTGAATGAAGTCTATTTAAAGAAGCAGGATGGGGCAGATGGAGATGAAAACTGGGAGGATTGGGTAGGTGGGGTGTTTTCCTCAGGGCTCCGGCTAAGCAACCAGTTTAATATTTGTTTAACTGAGAAGTGATGTGAGTTGGGATTGAAATATTATATTGTATTATATATTATATATGTTATATTATGAAAATGTAATAACCCTCTCACCTATCCACATAACAGTGTTTCCCCTATGCCCAACACTGGAGAATTTTCTAAGTGGAATTAAGATATGTACCTATGTAATTGTTTTCTTTTCTTTTCTCTTCCCTTTCTTTCTTTCTTAATTTCTTTCTTTCTTTCTTAATTTCTTTCTTTCTTTCTTTCTTTCTTTCTTTCTTTCTTTCTTTCTTTCTTTCTTTCTCTCTTTCTCTCTCTCTTTCGTTCTTTCTTGTTTTTTGTTTTTCCAGACAGGGTTTCTCTATGTAGCCCTGGCTGTCCTGGAACTCGCTCTACACAAGCCTGGCTCCGAACTCAGAGATCTGCCTGCCTTTTTCTCCTGTGTGCTGGAATTAAAGGCGTGCACCACCACCACCTAGCAGTAGTTATGTACTTTTGTTTTGTAGTTATGTACTATTGTGTATAAAAATTAATTCTGACCTTTTCAGCATTGTCTTACTACCCTCTGGATAAAGGAATCACAATGTACTATCCTCCACTTCCTCACAGTACTATCTGAAAGGCTGGTGATGCTTCCTTCTTCCCTTGAGTGAATGAAGGAAGCAACACAAGTAAGAATCCATTGAAAAAACTGGTGGCACTCAGTAATCTTAAAGCATAAACAGACTGCAATTTATTCGATTTGCAAACAACCCTGAAAATAATTGTTAGTAGTTTCCCTTTCATATCATTCTTTCCATTCATTACACTGGTAGAATAAAAAGAGTTAAAAAAAATCACAAAGGAATCTATAAGCAAACAAAGCTACCAGCATAAACTTACAAACAGGGTCAGTGTACAGGCACTGGGTAAAACAGGAATGGGTTTGTGGAGGGTTCACTGATTGTCTATGAATGACAATAGATGTCTATGAAAAAGATTCCAAGAATCTTTTGTCTTACAGTTCACCTTTCACTATAACAAAAACCAAAAAACCAAAACCTAAAATGATCTGGTTTACCTGATGAAAGGCAGGGCAAAGGCACAGTAGCTACAAGGGATCAACCTCAAGGGCTATTTTGAGGCCAGCAGGGGAGGACACAGATGTCAAGCCTTTTCTTCCTACAAATGTTTAAATATATCCCCATGCAGGGCACCCGGGACTTTCTTACCTCACCAACTGGCAACCAGTTCTTTCTCCTTGTAGCATTTAGAAGCACAGTGTGAGCATTCTCAGTACCACAGACTGACAGCCATATGCCTTGGGCATATACAGAATCATACTTCTTTTGAAGAGAATAACCTTAATACTTTTCTTTTTCAAGTCTATAATTACTAGCCTTCTAGAAATGTCTTACCATCTTGACAAGCCAGAAGCATAAAGTAGCAGGTGTTGATACCACCCTCCTTTAACACCTTCATGGGCCAAATGATCAGGACACCAGAGTGATTCCTACCAAGAAAACCTGGGCTCGTTCACCCAGCAGTGACACCACTCTGTGTTGGGGGTGGTGGGGTGGTGGGGGAAATGTGTGCATGTGCCTTGTAGGCAAGGAAAAGCATTTACAAGTTTTGAATACAGTGTGTGACTCTGAGGCCATACCAGAAAATACAAAATATGAGCTTTCATATCAGGAAGGAGTAAGATTAAGTTAGCATAGCAGTAAAATGATGTAATTTTCAAATAGTTAAATCTGCTTAAGCAGGAACATTGGCAAATTTACCATATGGCTTGATTGAAAAGTCATTTCACCTGCTAGCAATCGCCTCAGCTGCCATAAGCAGTTTGGGTTCCAATTGGCTGCATGACCTCAAACCTTCGTGTTTCCAAAAGTGTGGGTACTCAGCGGGATTCCTAGCTCTCATTCAGATTTGGGGTATACATATCACAATCACTTGGAGAGTCAGAAGGGGGAAAATCAACAGATTCCTGAACCTAACAACAAAACAATACAATTAGAATCTGTAAAAGTGGCATTGCCACAAGTCACTGTGTCATTTAATTATGCTACTAATTCAATGTCAGTGTTTCTTTTGAGTCAGAGTAGACCAAATTTTAATGTAAGAACGAATCCTCCAAGACCCTTGTTAAAATATAAAGCCAAGAGGTCAGAAATGAGCCAGGGAGTCTTCATTTCTGATAAACTCTCAAGTGTGAACTGCTATTGCTCCTTGACTCAGTCTTTGGATAGATTTTTCCCATTCCTACCTGTAGGCATTCCATCACACAGAAAGCACACAGAAATCCTCACCCACAGAGTATAGAGTATTTCTAAGGTTTCAAGTGTAATTAACAGTCACCTGTGGTTTTTACTTTGGGAAAACAAAACAAAAGAGAAACAAAAACAATGGCAAAGACTGAGGTGGTGGTTTGAGTGCCAGAGACTCCCATAGTCTCTTGTATTGGAATGTTCAGTTAGGGAGTGGACATCTTTGAAAGGATTAGGAGGTGTGACTTTGTTAGAGGAAGTGTCACTGGGGGTGGGCTTTGAGGTGTCAAAAGCCCATGCCAGGATCAGTCTCTGTCTCTGCACCACCCCTTATTGGCCTGTGGATCAGGCTGTAGCTCTCAGTTACTGCTCCAGCTCCGTGCATACCACCAATCCTCCCTGCCATGATGATGATCGACTAGATCTCTGAAACTATAAGAAAGCCCCAATTAAATACTTTCTTTTATAAGAGTTGCTGTGGCCATGGTTTCTCTTCACAGCAATAGAACAATGACTAAGGCAACTTCTGTTGACATGTGTGATGTAAACATAGTATCTTAATGCATGGTGCTGCTGTGAAGATAAGTGTGCTCACACGGCTAGTGCCTGGCAGCTGGGATTCTGACACACTTACACTGGCTCATAACTACTAACTTATACTACTTAAAGAGACAGATGAAAATAAAAACTGTGTATAAGAGGGGCTAGGAGGCTAGGTGATGCACACCTGTAATTGTAGCCCTTAGGAGACTGAAGCTGGAGGAACTTGAGTTCCAAGCAAGCCAAAAGCGAGACCCTGTCTTTAAAAAAAGCAAAAACAAAAACAGAGATGGTGGGAGGAGAAGTAGGGAGTGAGAGAGGAGGAGGGAGGAGAAAGAGAGGAAGAAGAGGAAGTAGGAGAGGAAAGAGAAAGAGAAAGAAAAAATGATGGAAGAGGAGGAAAAAGAGGAGGAGGGGAGTGAGGTGTAGGAGGAGGAAGAGGAGAGGGAGGAGGAGAAGGAAGAAAAGGAGAAAGGGGGGGAGGAAGAGAAGGAGTTACAGAATCAGAGATGCACAGTGTACATGGAAGTCACATACCAAATAAAACCATGGTTTTACACGAAGACCAAACTTCCTCTTCTTTTTGAGATGAAGTCTTGTTTCACAACATAAAACTCACTATGTAACTCAGGCTGCCATCAAACTCTTTACCCTCCTATTGACCTCTCTATTGCTGCGATAACAAACACGCACTGCCATGCCTAACTTCTGACCCCCGAGCCCTTCCTGGTCAGGACCCAATATGGACATGTATCTCTATCTTAACCCCTTTTCATCTCCATCTCAGTCTAGTGTTTCCCAGTGCTTCTGGAGCTATGGCATATAGAGTCTTCTCTCCCCCATGCTGAGGTCTGGAAAAAACAGCCCTGTCTATCCTCAGCCAAGCTAATCCAAAACAAAAGAGGACTTTAAGAGCCATCCGATGTCCCCAACGGACTGTCTGGCCACAGGGGTGGAATCACTGAACATTTCATCATGAGAAATGTTACCCACTCACAGAGGCTCGGGATAAGCAGCTCACAGAAGTGCCCCCCCATCCCCAATCTTCTGCAGCATCCAAAGAGGACAGTTGTGTTTAGAATGGGGAATGTTCCAGAATCAGCCACGCTCTCTGATCCCAAAGGTATTGGATTTCTTCCACCTTTCAGGCACTATAATTCTAAACCTCCTGACTCCCAGGAAGCTGCCACAGTAGTTAAGGGGACAAGCCCGAGTCTGTGGCTGTAAGTATGTCATTCAACTTCTCTGAGTGTCAGGTTTAATAGTGAAGATAATAATGGTTTAGTTGTGGAACTGTATGACACAATGCAGTAAAATACTTAACACACAGTACTTAGCAAAGTACTTAGCACACAGAGCCCTGGTAAAAATTTATAATTATGAATTATAAAGAAAGAAAAGAAGAATTTGTGGGGAAAGCTAGAAAGTGTTTAGAGATGCATAGGAAAAAAAACAAGTAAAGGTTACAAGCTCAATTTATCCTGGGGTATAAAGAAAATTTCATATTTCTGACTGATATGGAACTCATGCAATCCTCCTGCCTCAACCTCTTGAGTGCTGCGTTTATAAGCATGAGCTACCATGCCTTGCCTGGCCCTTTGTAGATAAATAACAACAGGTACTTTTCTCTTCATCTTCAAAGACGTAGCTAACAATTAATAGTTCTATGTGAAATAGAAATGAGAAAGGTGAAGACTCCAGGCTGCCTGGTTCAGTGGCCTAAGACCATAATGAGAGAGCTATATTTAGTTGAGAGCTGACTGTGAAAAATGGGTTCTATGAAGGCCACAAGGTGACCAGGGTTGTCCTGGAGTCTGGACACATAGTGCTTTGAGTGTGAGGGGAGGGGGATTTTATTTTTTCCCTTGTATATTTGATTGGTCTGTCAAACCTTTCTATTTAAGATAATACACCCCATAACTACATAACCACCAAAGAGGAAGAAAAGAAAATGAAAGTATACAAGAGATGTCAACCCATTATTAGAGTTCTTTGGGTTTGTTTTGTTGCTTTTTCAAGAATTGGCTTCTCTGTGTATCCCTGGCTATACTCAGACTTGCTCTGTAGACCAAGCTGGCCTTGAACCCACAGAGATCTGACTGCTTCTGCCTCCCGAGTGAGTGCTGGGATTGAAGGCGTGCACCAGCAGTGCCCGGCTAGTTATTTTATTTTAAAGAAGCGACTTTGTGAAGTTTTTCTCTGGGAAGAAGCACGGTTTGGGGGGCCGGTTCAGGGACAACCGCCTCTGGCTTTCTTCCCCTGACTAATGGTTCCTCAGCTGCCAGTTTAGTCGGAGTCCACTGGAGCCTGTGTCCTCTGCACACTCGGCCATCCCCAGAGTTGGGAGTTCCTTCAGTCACACACAGCTGAGCTCTCACATGGAGCCTGCACTTGAGAACTGGTGGCGACTCCGAACCTTCCCCGGAAATGGGGAAGCTCGCCAGTCTCCTCTGCGCTGAGCGTTTGCTCCTTTTGAGGCTCAGCAAATGCCATGTGTCCCTGGGCCAGAATTCAAGTCTGATTCATCGTGGTGTGCTCAGAGCTTGGCACGGGGTCTGGTGCCCAGAGGTAGCTAAGTAAATAAGCCAGCCAACCTCAGGCCAATTTAAGACAGCGTTTTATCACTCACCCCTTCCTCCGCACCCCGAGTGTGAAACTCTCCTCTCTCCTTTTCGGGGTTCCCCTCCTCCCCACAGCAGTTTCTCTTTCTCTTTGGGTTTGTTCTGAAAAAGAAACCTTAGAAAAGGACTTCTTTTAGGGCAAGCGGGTCCTTTGTAAAGGCTTCTATTTAAATTCGTGTAAGAGATAATAAAACGGTGAATAGAGCCAATTATTTTGTTAAAAGGTGGGCGAAACATTTTTAAAGGGTAACCTACAAGGAAATGTAGCTTCTCGGGAAACAGGTGCAGAAATGTGTGCAAGTATGTGCGCCAGAATGTTCATATATAACCTTACTTTTCACAGGGACTTCTTAAGTAGCATCGAAAAGGCCTTCAGATATGTTTAAGACCCCAGGATAAGGAGCAAAGCTAAAGCGACCATGTCTGGCAACTTCTGGGGGGAAAAATGTCAGGGGGCCTCGTTTCTAGAGTCACCTCACAGGGGAAGATGCGCCACCAGGAGACTCGCACCCTCTTGAGCTGAAGCTCAGCTCCATGTATAGTATTGACAGATATTAGGCAGAGAGGCCACTTAAAACACAGCCCTGGGTCCACACCCTGTCACTCCAGGCTTTTCTAGGCAGCCCGAGGACAAGGTTACAACACCACATTTTTCTTATTTTTAAGAAATAAGCACCCACTGTGCTACAAACATCTGACAGGCGGCTGACCTCCCTACGAGGGACGTGGGAGTGGGTAGTTCTCAATGTCCCAAGTACTCAGCGTTTCCCTCACCTTTTCCCTCCCAGGGTTCCTGCTCAAGCCTCTAGAGCAAAAGAGAAAGAAAGAGGACCTCAGAGAGCTGTGGCCTCGCCCTGAGTACAAGTTTCCACTGAATTGGCCACTTCCCGAGACCTACAGGGCAGGCGCTCCGAGTGGACCTAGTCTTGCATCTCGGGATCTTGTCCTCCGGGTCCCTACGTCCTGACCCTGGACAGGTGCTCCAGGCAGAAGACCCCACTTACCCAACGACAGAAATCATCATGGCAGCCACCACCAGGTAGTTGGTCTGGTAATAGAGCAGATTGCTCACTACACGGTTGTTCCATTTGGAAATGTCCCTGAAATCCGGCCGGGCAAAACGATCAGAGCCCGGGAAGAAATCGTCCCAGGCACGAAGCGGGGCGAGGTTCACCTCCATGTTCCTCTGCTTCGCGAGCTTCGCCTTCGGAATCTGGAGGCGGCGGCGGCGGCAACCAGCTGGATGAAAGATGACAGCGGCTCCTTCGGATTGGCTCTGCGGTTAGAGCACCGCAGGGCCCAGGAAATTGGCTGCGGGCGGGTGTATTGGTCTGTCTGTGATTGGCTGGAAGTGGTTAGTGACGGAAAACAGTGGGCTTTACCAAATGTAAAGCAGAGTACAGACAAAAAGTAAATTGCGGAAATCCCCTACCTAAACTAAAGGTGGTGTCAGTTCTGTCAATTTAAATACAAACTATCTCTTTTTAAACGCACCGTCTGTGTGAGTTCTCTGCCTTGGAGGGAGAATAAAAGGCAGCTGTTCAGCTGTGAATCTAAGAGGAATTGAATGGGAGACGACCTCAGTGTCACTGGAAGTCCAGTATTGCTAATCTCCCCACATACTGCATGCAACTTTCATGAGTCACTTTGTGTGAAATCAGACTGGAAAAAAATGGGAGGGGAGGTTTGACTGAAATGAACCACTGATTGTCAGCTCGCCTTTTTCTTCGCTCTCCATTTCTGCTGTCCTGTGGCAAAATTACTGACCTGCTGCCGTGCCATAGTTATAGGTAGATAATAGGTACTGGATGTCGGTCACTTCTTCCTGAGTTAGCTCTAAGCAGCTTCAAAGAAACAACTGTAGGCGATGGTCTGTATTTCTGGGCAGAAACATGAATTCCCAGACCAGAGAGGTTTCTTAGTTTTATTCCAATATTAAACAAATAACATTTACCTAAGAAAACATAACGTCTACAAGAACACCAAGCTACACAACCACAACATATAACAGAGGACCATCACAGACATATGTAGGCCCTGTGCTAGCTGCTTTAGTCTCTGTGAGCTTCTATGAGCCCTGATTAGTTGATTCTATGGGTTGTTTTCTTGTGTTCAGGATCCCCCTGATTCCTTCTGTGGAAGGCCAGCTTCTACGATGGCAGTGCCTAAGGTAACAGTGTCTCTAAATTTGCAACTGTTAATTTTTAGCCAAACTCAAAGTGTTCTACTGAGACCACCAACTTCCCCTAAAACAAAGAGTAATAAAACATGCTTGAGGCTAAGTCAAATTTAGTTGTCCTTGCTGATTAGAAAGGCAGTTGAGGAAATTATGGTGGCTTTATGAAAATTTCTTCTGCCACCGGTGTTTAGGATAGTTGGGCAATCGAATCCAGCAATTTACTTTGGAGACAAGTCGTTCCTTTTAAAAAACTTCTTTATTGTGAATGAATGTTTTGCCTGCGTTGTGCAGGTGCCCCACCCCATGTTTTGTGTCTGCTGAGGTCAGAAGACGGTGTCAGAGTTCTTGAAACTGGAGTTACAGAGGATTCTAAGCTGCAGTGTGGGAACTGGGACTTGAATCAGGGTCCTCTGAAAAGACAACAAATGTTCTTAACCACTGAGCCATCTCTCTAGCCCAGTGGAGAAATGTCTTAACTTCCTCCAGTCTTTACTTTCTTCATTCATAAACTGGGGTTAGTAGAAAATCTGCCACAGAGGCTAAATGAGGGATGTTTGGGAAGTGTTTACTATGTGTAGCATTCAGAGATTTTACTGTTATCAGTAATAGTACAAACTGGCATGGTGAGGCAGACCTACTCCAGAGGCCAAGACAGGAGAATTTTAAGTTCAGGGCTTGTAGGGACTACAAAGTGAATTCAAGGCCAGCTGGAGCAAGTTGGTAAGATTGTGGCTCAACATAAAAAGCAAGAAGAGTGCTAGAAATATATAGTTCAGTGATCAACACTTGCCTAGCATGGAACAATGTTGGTCCTGTGTGCAAACTCCATTATTGCAACAAACAAACAAATAAACAAACAAAAGATCTGGCAGAGTCCTTAATTTACCTGGTTGATGTTTGTAGTGTTTTAACCTGTTTTCTATACTTTTATTATAAGCACCTGCTGACTTTTCTCCATCCTGTTGCCATTGATCATTCTGGTTGCCTCTGAATAGATAAAATGGGAGGAAAATGGGAGAAAAAATGTGGAGACTGCTTAGTACCAGGCCAGCAGGCATTCTAAAGCCTGTCCAAGCTCTGTGAAGGCACTGTGGAGAATCACAAAGAAGTGCTTGCCTAGTTCTGCCTTCTGAAGGCCTGCAGTTCAGGAAATACTCAATTCGGAGAAGACAGTGAGGTGAGTGCTAAATAGAGCCATGCCAGGCCTCTCTATTCAATTTCAGGAAATCAGAGGGTGTGGAGGAATTCCCGGAGCAGCAGCGTAAGAATTTTAAAAGGCATCAGTGTGGGCAAACTGAGTAAATGATCTTGGTGGGGAGAGAACACAGAGCCCAACACCTGTTAGAAAAATCTGTGAGCATTGACAACTACAATGAACTCTCTCCTTCCAACTGCTCAGAACTGCAGGAATAAAGGCTGTCAAAATGAGTTAGTAGTGTGCTTATTCCTCCACCTCAGGCAACCCATAGTCAATGCACATTAGCTGGCTATATTTATCTTATCTATCTATCTGTCTGTCTATCTATCTATCTATCTATCATTTATTTATTTGATTAAATCTCCAAAGACAGTTCAGCATAGTGGTGCAAGCAAGCCTCTCTCCCCAGCTCCTTTGCAGATTGAGGCAGGAGGATTGCAAATTCGGACTTGTTTGGATAACTTAGTGAGAGACTTTTTCAAAACGGAAGAAAAATGGGTATGGCTATAGATCCAGGGTAGAGTTTTTCTAGCATGCACATAGCCGTAGGCTCATCACTTATTACTACAAATAAAAAAAAAAAAACAAAAAACGGAAGAGAATCCAAAGGGGACTGTGTTTGTCGTTGTTGTTTTGCTTTTTCTGTTCATAGGATGAGTCCCCTTCCCTCTCTCTGAAAATGTTGAGTATGCTTCTATCTCTGGTGGGACTATGGTAGGTTTTGTTTGATTAGTTTTGTTTGTTTTGCTTTCTCTATATTCTTATACCTTGTCATCTAACTATTTTAAATGCGAATGAGCACACATTGAATCAACTTTACCCCGGGCTCTGTTTAGAGCTATTATTAGTGGCTATGTCACTATTTTTAGGTGGGGGGGAGTAGGAGTAAAGATATTCACTGCATTGATCTCTTACAACAGATGGCTCAGTGGTTCAGAGGGCTTGCTGCTCTTCCAGAGGACCAGAGGTCAATTCCCAGCATCCATATCAGGTGACTCACAACTACCTGTAACTCCAGCTCCAAGGGGGCTGACACTTTTCTTTCTGGCTTTTGTGGGAACACACACACACACACACACACACACACACACACACACACACCATACATACACACAAATAAACTTTTTTTTAAAAGCAGTCTCTTGAGGCTTTTCCCCAAGGACTTAAGCTTTAGTAAGTACCATCCTGATAATCCCTCTGTCTGACCATAGACTGTAGTGGACGTCTAATAGTCTATGATGTGCTTCACTGTAAATAAAATAAATCTACTGAGGATTTTGGTCCCTTGCCACTATTACTGTCATTATTAACAAATGGAGGTGACTAGTTCTAATCAGTTAGGCAGATCTAATGATGTCTGCTGTCAGCTGTCAAAATAGCGAGTCATGCTGGCACACAGATGCAGGACAGACAATTTCGTGAACCTCTTTTGGGTGTTTTGTCTGCATGTACATTTGCACGACTTGTTTGCTGGGTGCCAGGGAGTTGCAGGCTATTGTGAGGCACTGTGTGGGTGCTGGGAATTGAACTTGGGTCCCTGGAAGAGCTGCAGTGCTCTTAACTGCTGAGCTAGCTCTCCAGACTTTTTCCCCGCCTTTTCTTTTCTTTTCTCTTCTCTTCTTTTCTTCCTCTTCTTCCTCTTCCTTTTCCTCCTCCTCCTCTTCCTCTGTTATTTCTGTTCTATTTCTAAGGCTCAGTTTCTTCCTCTCACTGTCTGACTCTGACTGAATATTTAGCTCAATGTGGGCTATTGATGAACATAGCTGGGGGGGGACCATAACAGACAAGCCTTCCTAAGGTTCAGTGGAGAGTAGGACAAAGAGTAGACAAGTGAGTAGCAGCCCCTCCTTTAATGAGTGCCCTGGAAGCTTTATTTGGTACACTTCATTGGTTTTCAAATAGCACACCCACAAACCACCTGCTGTGGTAAGACTCAAACCTGGCATTTGTAACCTTCAAGTGATTCCAATCAAAGATTATATTTGAGAACCACTCAAGATTTCACTTAATTTTCAATCTTAAAATCGTGAATGTTGTTATTCTCACTTTACAAATGAGGATCTGGAAATACCCAAGGGCTCACAGTTAATAGCTGGGTGGTAAGGGTTTAAATTCAGTTCAGACTTACATATTAAACTATTTTTTATCTCACCTTAGTAAAAGAGAGATGTTTGAAATATACGAACACAGTTATTCTTTTCTCTCTTGTCTACCAGAATTACTCATTTGCATACAATATATGACTGTGAAGAACAGAGTCAAAAACTTCATTCACTTATTAACACCTCCAGGTGATGGGTTATACATCTCTATACTTTTCATCTAATCACCTAACTTATCTATCATTCATTTATCTATGTGATATATATCTGGATGCATATATGTATAACAGAATAGCTTTCTGACAGAACGGTGTGACACTAAAGTGTCACAAAGAAAATAAGACTCTTCACCTTATGTCTATTTAATGTTTTAAACTTCATGCCCATAAACGCAAGGATTTTAAAACTTCTTGAAATATGGAAAACGGAAATTCCTCTCACCAGTTTTCCCGGAGAAAAGCACTGGCATATTGGGGTGGTTGTTTCAGTTTTTAAATATAATAGATGAGCATTTTATGAAATTATGTGTCAACGTATAAGTGTATAAATAAGTAACATATCTAAGTTCATGCGGCATAGCAACATTATAGATGGTATAACATTATTTAAGTAGGCACAATTAATCAAAGATTTTTAATTACACTGTGAAATACTTGCAAAGCCCAAGGGAGCCTAAGCAGCCAATTTACCCATGGCTTCTCGCTGTTAAGCAAGCTTTCCTAGAAACTCCCGCCCCCATCCACTGGAGCCACGCCTCTAGTACTGGCTCCGCCCCTCTTCTTTCCAATGGCTGGATCTCAACGCGCGCTGTTCCGCTTATCCCTCCTTAAAGCCTCGTTCCCAAACTCCAGCTCCTCCTCTCCCCCTGAAGCCACGCCCCACCGCGCCCCTTCACTCTCTTACCTGAAGCTCCTCCCCTCCGCCCTGGCTCCGCTCTCCCTCCTTCCATTCACCTGCAGTCCCGCCCCTCCCGGGCGGATCCGCTCGCCGCGAGGGCCTCTGGGAAGAGGCGGGGAACAATATGGCGGATGGCGAGGAGCCGTAAGTATCGGGGTTTTGCCGGAGCGCCGAGTTGGGCTGGGTTGTGAGAGAGCGCGGCGGTAGGCGGTCACCGCTGCCACCCAGGGGTCCCCCAACCCCTGCCCCGTCCCCTCGCCCCCCAGACCCTTGCGGCGCCCTCTTTGGAGCTTGATGCTGACCCTTCTTTTATTCTCTCTTTCTTTTAGGGAGAAGAAAAGAAGGAGAATAGAGGAGCTGCTGGCTGAGAAGTTAGTGCTGCTGGGAGGCCGGGGTCCTCTTCGGAGACCCCCGCCTCCCCCTAATCCCAGGGCTAGGGGACCAGCCGCAGCGGGCCCGGGGGGGCTGGGAGGGGGGCACCTGGAGCAGGCCGCGCGTCCTCACCCCTGACCCCGTCCCCAGCCCAAGCCACCGGCGGCTGCTCCCCGGCTATGCTCCTGCAAAAGCCACCCGGTACCCCCCTCTTCCTCCAACCCAAATTGTCAGAGCTGTGACCTTGTGGCAAGTGGATCCAATCTAAATCTAAATGGACACGAGACCTGTTTTGGGTCATTGGTGAACACTGAGACAATAGTACACAAACTTTTTATGAACACTCTGTGAATCGGGAATTGTGTTAAAACTTGATATTTTTGCAAGGCAATTGGGTCTTAAAGGAGATGACAACTCGCTTTCTCATTTACCACACAACCTGTATCAAATACTTAAGTGTTTTGATGCCACAGATTTTAAAATTCTTCTCATATGGCCAATCCTAGGTGATTCCTCTCTCCTCCCTCTGTGGGAAGGGGAAAAAATACTCCTGTAGAGAGTGTGGTGAATTCATAATCTCTGTGTCAGCTCTCTGTAGTACTTTGGTCTTTTCCATGCCCCTCCCTATGGTTGAATTTCAAATGCAAGGGTTCACATTCCTTTCCCACCTTTTAATTCCCTGGTTTTTGGTTTTTGGTTTTTGCACGAATGACAAAGTTTGAATGCTTGCTGTATGTCAAGTGCTGTCCTAAGTTCAATTTGTGATTATCTCTACCTCATGACCATCAGAAGTAGTTGCAATCTATCTACAATTGAGGTTTCTGACAGTTAAGGAATCTTCACAAAGTTAGAATGTGCTTGGTTGTGGAGTGAAACCCAGCAATGCATCAGAACATCAGCTATGCAATGTTTGTTGGTCCCTTTTGTAAAAAATTGATATCACTAATATATTTGAAGGTAGAAACTTTGGGGTTACAGGAAAGTTATCACAACCAAACATGAATGCATCTGTGATTATAAAGTGCATTTGAGTTTTTCATTTTTGTTTTTTTCATTTTTAGAGGAGTCCCACTTTATTAGTTACATGTTCTCAAAGATATTTTGATGGTAAATGCCTGTCTGTGGCATAATTATAATCTGCACATTTTTTTGTGTGTGTGTTTTGTGACATCAAATGGACCTATTAAGAGATTTTTTTTTTAATACTGACACCCTTTTGAGGAAAGAAATGTGTGAACATTGCTTTCATCTAAAATGCTAAGTGGATCTCATCTTTCCAACCTGGGAGGAGCCATAGATAGTATTAGATTGAAAATCCATAGTCCCAGAGACCTCCTCACCCTATGCATTTATTTCTACTGAAGGAACAGATGATGGAAATTCAGAGTGACTGTAAATACTGAACAGAAGGAAGTCCTTTTCTCACTGAATCTTTAGTGTTGTGATTTTGATTTTTGGGGGTTGAGAAAGCTAGGAACACAGAGGCCAGTTAATTTCATCAAGTAGATGAAAAGTGCTTTCCCATAACATCAAGCTAAAACTGGAAAAATATAACCACAACTCAGTTTTCCTTTTTATTTGAGCAGGTCTGGTGTGTGGTTACCTTTACATTTGGGGAGACCTAATAGTTCAGGGCGTGGCTTTTTCATACTGATCTTTGCAGCTGAATTTACTGTGTTCTGTGCAGAATGGCTGTTGATGGTGGGTGTGGGGACACTGGAGACTGGGAAGGTCGCTGGAACCATGTAAAGAAGTTCCTCGAGCGGTCTGGACCCTTCACACACCCTGATTTCGAACCAAGCACTGAAGTGAGAAACATTTATTTTTAAAGAACTGCTCTAATAGTTTTACTTTTCAAAAAGAATAAGATGCTTCCTTTAAATTTGCTTTTATAATACAGAAAATTAATAAAATTGTTTTGTGAAATTAATTTATCTAATGACTATTATCTTTACAACTGACTTTATGTAAATGACTAGAGATGCATTTTTGTACTTTTCATATAAGTTTAAACATTTTTAAGAGTAGGATAAGCTGATGACATCATACTCTGGTATATATAAAATTCTAGTTTAGAATGATTCCTAAGACACATTTCCCTGTTTGTAGCCCTGATGTGGTAAATTAATTCTAATAAGACTATATAAGATATGCTTACTCAGGTATTAAAATTTAGTTGGAAATCTTTACTTAGTATTGACTATAATTAATTGAATGTTAAAAATGTGCTTGCAATATAATATGTATTTTTAACTGTGTCTGACTTGAAGCAAGTAATTGATTAGATAAAATTTCTTTCTTATTACAAAGTAGGAACAAAGTAATCACTGTGATGTGTCTTGTGACCTTTTGTGCCCATGAAGAGATTTTGAAATAGAAGCACTACTCATAAAGTTGTTGTGCAAACTCTCGAATTTGGTTCAGTAGCTTGTGCGCATAAATCCTTGTCCTCCTTTAGTGGTCAGTACAATGCATAGTAGTAATTCTTTCTTTGGATAATAGAATTATGCATCATATTTTCTTGTACTTTGAAAGTATTTCTGCACAATAGCTTAAGGTTGTCACTTCTGTTAAGCAGTGTTTCCAAATTTTATTTCTGCTGCTCTAGAATTCGCTGATTTCTCAAGTTTTGTAAGCTTCTTTCATTGTTCAAAGAAAGGTGTAATTGCTCTTACCTAGTCTTTGTTAGACTGTCAAACACTTTTAAATTTTTTAAAATTAAAGAAAAAGCATAAAGTGTGGGAGAAGGAAAATAGAGAATAGTAAAAAAGTTGCTGTATTACCTATAAAATGGTGAACCAGTGCTTGAAAAGAAGATACAACTAGGGATAATTTTTAAGAATTTTTTTAGATTTATTTTTATTTTATGAGTGTTTTGCCTTCATGTCTGTATGTGTACCTCATGTGCCCACAAAGGTCAGAAGAGGGTGTCCTTTTCTCTGGAACTTGGGTTATGGATGGTTGTGAGCCACCATGTGTGTGCTGGGAGTCAAACCTGGGTCCTCTACAAGAGCAACAAGTGCCTCTATCTGCCGAGTCTTCCAGCCCTAGGGGTAGCTTTTCTGTTAGAAATAGGCTTTTAATTTCTTATAGTAAAAGTAAATTTAAAATGTTAAAATTGAAACTCTGAAATTATTAGGATTTCAAAATTTGTAATTACATCTCTTTCATAACATGCCAGGTGTGTTTCTCATTGTTAATTGACTTTTTTTTGTGCCTACACCAACAACTAATGTGTGGTTTGTTGCCTTATTCATGGTTCTTGTAGTGATCACCTGGATTTTAATATGTCTTTCTATTCGTTACAGTCACTCCAGTTCTTGTTAGATACATGTAAAGTTCTAGTCATTGGAGCTGGTGGCTTAGGATGTGAGCTTCTGAAAAATCTGGTAATATATATGTATAATTCTATTCTCTTAGAGATAAGTAAGTTCTTTTGCTTTCTGTCATTTAAAGAATGTCTTCATTTCATAATTATTATTTTTTTTCTTGAACATTTATTGGGTAAATTTAGCAGGTAAAATTCTAGTAATAAAAATATATAATATTATTTTGGAACTCTAAAAGTCTTAAAATTACGTCTTATTTTTCTTTGCTATTTTTTTTGTTTCCTTTTGCCTAGTGCTAATATTTTATTGAACTAAATAGCAGAATAGAGAGTTTTTCTTTTAATGTGTAATTTTAAATAATTATTTCTTTTGCTTCTCCAAATAACCCAGTTAGGTGGGTTTTATATCACTTTATCCAAAATGACACACTGAGGTGCAGCAAAATTAAAAGACTCCTTCATTTTTCCTGAAGTATAGTGAGGTTCCTAGACTCCAAAGTCATCAGTTCTTTATAAGTGCTCTTTTTTACAGAAGCCCTGCATGAACTAAGATGGTTGTTTTGATAACTATGTGATAATAAATGCCCATGATTTAGAACACCTGAGCCTTTAGTAAAACTATTTCTGTATTTATATATTTAGAAATACATAGTTGTGATGTAATTGCTTTCATTGAGTCTTTATAACCATGAAATAGCTTTGCATAAGTTTCTGTAAGTTTAACAGATTTAATAAGGAGAGAATTAATGTAGAGCTGCTGTACACCTGATTTCTCACTGGGTAGAAAAATAGAATAGTAAGCAGATCACAGCCACATGAAAGACACTTGTGACCTGTCAAGAGTTAAATGTATTTACATACAAGGCTTATTTTTATTTTATGTGTATGAGTGTTTTGCCTGCCCATATGTATACCACATGGGGTACCTGCTACTGAGGGAGGCTAGAAGATGTTAAATATCAGACTGAAACTGGCATTACAGAGACTTGTGAGCTGCCATATGGGTTCTGAGAACTAAACCCAGGTCCTCTGTAGGAGCAGTAAGTGTTCTTAACTGCTGAGCCATCTCTTCAACCTGGCAATTAAATAGATATCAACACAGTCATACTGATTTGCTAGGAAATACTAGTGCTGCTCCTATGAAGTTTTAAAATGAAATACACTCACTCCGTTTAGTGCTATGTTAGTTTTATGGGAATTGTAAGTCACTGTGGTTTCTGCTGTGAATTTTAAGTTTGGGGAGACAAGTCTTAATGAAATCAATAATAGTAAGTATGAAACAGTATGGTGTTCCAAAATGACAGCTCCCTCTCAGACTTACTCAAGTGTGAAAACTTAAAACTTGCCAAAGGGAAAGATTTGCAGAGTTTAGGCATTGTTTTTTGTTGTTGATTGTTTTTTTCCATTAGGCATATACAGGTCCCTTAAAGCTTAACTTTTTTCATTTTGAAGCCATGAGTATACACTGCAATATATATATATATACTCAGATTAGATCTGAGGATTATTTATTACACCAGTGGTTCTCAACCTTCTTAATGCTGCAGCTTTTAACATAGTTTCGCATGTTGTGATGATCACAAGAGTAAAATTATTTTTGTTACTACTTTATAACTGTAAAATTGTTATGACTAAGAGTGATAATGTAAATATCTGATATACAAGATGGTCTTGGGGAACCCCTGTGAAAGGGTCATGACCTACAGGTTGAGAACCATTGTAACTACAATCTGATCCTTTAGGCACATACACAGAATGTAGGCCTTTCATTTTAGCATTTATTATTTTGCTTGTTTTAAATATAACCATAGAAGACCTGCCTTTTTTTTTCACTTTCCTTTCACTAACTGTAAGTCCCCTAAAGGCTCACTCTAAAAAAAGGAGAAACTATCACTTTAATATCACCGGTCTACCAAATGTTTATTGAGTTTCCTCTTGTAAATGCTATGCACAAATTTTGGTGATAAAGACTTAAAATGGAACAATATAAACAGGTGCTTGTTTATGGAACTCAGATTTTCTTTGGGAAAAAAAAGGAAGGAAGGTATCTGGAATGTCGGATGGTAATAAATGGGCGAAGAAAGGAAGACCTGAGGGTAGGCAGCCTGGTGGTGAGGACAGGGTTTTCAAAGGTGCTGTTTTCATAAGGGCTGAGCAGTATCCTAGAAGAACATTGGGAAGGAAAGGCTCTAGGTAGGGGGTCAGCAGATACAAGGTAGAGAGTGTCAGGTTTCTCGTGGTTATAGAGGACTTACACCTGAGTGCTTGTGCATTTTTGTTCTTTAACAAAATTCTTGAATTTTTTTATGCCTTGCATAGACTTTTTTTTTAAAGCCAAAGAGTATAATTATGTAGAATTTCTTACTGACAATGTATGGATTTAGGACATAGATTTTCAAAAATCTATGTTATGTTTTAAAAGAAAGGAAACTGTTGCCTAATTAGATTGCTTTTCTTTTCACAGGCATTGTCTGGTTTTAGACAGATTCATGTTATAGACATGGACACTATAGATGTTTCTAATTTAAACAGGCAGTTTTTATTTAGGTAAGTTTGATATTTTAAAAATTCTGATAAACATTTAAATTTGTGTTCTTTGCAATTTAATAATTACCAAGGGTCTAACATGGATTTTACACAAACAAGAAGAGCTGCATTCTTTTATGTTCATTAGTGTTTTGTCTGCATGTCTATCTGTGTGAGGTGTTAGAAACCCTGTAACTGGAGTTACAGCTGGGAGCTGCCATGTGGGCTCTCAGAATTGAACCTTGGTCCTCTCGAAGAGCAGTCAGTTCTTTTTAACTGCTGAGCCATCTCTCCAGCCCCAAGAAGCGCTACTTTTATACTTAAATTGGAATAAGTATTTGGATATTCAGGAGATTTTTTTTTTATTAGCACATATATGCATTTTGTGTGCCTTTCCTTTCTGACAAGTTTTTAATGTGTTGCATCTTTGAAATAGACTGATTGGTTATTGATAATGAGCCACACCTTTTAATTTATAACTAACATGGTTACAATAATAATGATACTTACAGAGGTAACTAACATGGGCATGTTGTCAGAAGGCTGACTTGCCATTTTATTTATGACAGTGTCTTAGCTGCAGCTGTCGGGTCCTCTGATCCTGTAAGTTAATGTAACAGTCTTCACTAAAACCATGCTGGAGTTCTTTTGTGTGAGACTCATAAAAGCACAAAAATACATTTAGAAGTCTTGGCACTTCTGTTTCCTCTTCCATATGTGAAGAGCTGTCTGCAGAGTGCGCCACAGTGGGAGTCAAACCAAGGTTTCTATTTCATAGTACTTTTCTATGAAAGCAAGGACGAAGAATAAAATTCTTAGCAACTTTAAATAGGAAAAGAATAAATTCTTTATTGGTAAAAAGAAAAAATGAACTGATTAAATGTTTCCTTTGAAGTTCTAATTTTAAATAAAATTTTTATTTATTTTTTTACTTTTTAAAAAGAAAACAAAACTTATACTGTCCTGTATGAAGGATACAAAGAATAAGGGTTCAATGTCTAGAGTATGTTGTGTTCCAGGAAAGTACAGTGAAGCACTTACTCATATGTGATGGGTAACTTATTTCCATGAGAATTGTGAGGAGATAGTAGAAAATATTTACATGCTTGAAGAGACACCTTGTGTCCTTCTGTACTTAACGTCTGGTTATTATCTAAGAGGGATGTTTCCAGACTTTACTTTTAGTTTCTTGAAAATACTGCTGTCTTTGAAATTTGTTTTCTCTTTTAAAACGTGGTTAGGGAAGCTGGGGGCTAGTGGTGCATTATTGTAATCTCAGCACGAAGGAAGCTGAGACAGGAGGATCTGGATGAGCTTGGGCTAAGTAGTAATACCTGTCTCAAAACAAACAAAGCATAACAAATCCCACCATGGTTTAGGGACCTCCGATTCCTACTTAAGTGGCACATAAAAGATGGAGGTAACATTTAGAGGGTCTTTCTTCCCCAGAGTGAATTTCTTTGTGTATATTTTACTATGACCAGCATATAGACACAGCGAAGCAGTCATGGTGGTTCCCAGCTATAACACCAGCATTTGAGAGGCTGAAGCAGGAGGTTTGCTTAAAATTCTAGAGACCATGCTGGCCTATATAATAAGCTCAAGACTAGGCTGAACTGTAGCGTAAGATCCTGTCTCAAACAACCAAACAGCACATTGATGTGGGATTTGAGCTGTGTACTTGGAAGGTTCTATGTCTCGGATATTTTTATGTTAGGAAGTGTCATGGTTGGAACATGCTGTTGTTATGCTTAACCCTGGGGGATGGAGACCCTACTGTTTATAGTCCATATTTTCAGTTAAGAAATACAGTTAGACTTTTCATACTTATTTAGACTGTCAGCAAGGGTTTAGTAACTATGCATTTAATTTATTACTGATATAAAAATACTGAGGGACTGATGGAGAGTTGGCTCTTCAGTTAAGAGCATAGGTTGTTCTTGCAGAGGACTCAGGTTCAATACCGGGTGGTTTACACCTGCCCATAATTCTAACTGAAAGGACTCTGATGACTCTAGTCTCCTCAGGCGTCTTCACTCACACGTACATACCTACACTCAGACACACACAGAAAAATTTAAGAATAATAAAACATTGTTAATATTTTTTCAAAGTATGCTATAAATAATCTGTCCATATTTTCATTTCAAAATCTAAATTCATATTATGAATGACAGCTTAATACAATGTTTTCTGTAGGCCTAAAGATGTTGGAAGGCCAAAGGCTGAAGTTGCTGCAGAATTCCTAAATGACAGAGTTCCTAACTGCAACGTGGTCCCGTATCCTTTTCAAAAGAAAGAGTATTTTTCTAAAACTCCTACCTTATTATAAAAGATGCGTACCCCTTTCTATTGAGGAGATGCTGATCATTTGCTTTCCACCCCAGTCTTCCCTTTATGGTTATGCTCATGGTTTTAGGCTGACTTGTAAATTATTTGTATAGGTGATGTCATTATCTGCTTATATTCTAGTTTTAGTCTTAACATCTATACTAGATGCATCTTCACCAATGTCTTATTTATACCTTAGACAAAAATTTACTCCCAGTGGATCACAAATATGATTTGTAAACCTGTAAAATCAGAATAGTACAGATCATCTCTGGGTTCTGAGCCTTAATGGAGAGCACATAGAGCACATCAAAATTAATAGCAGTGGTCTGAGAAAGACTCTTACGGAGCTAAACGGACAGGCTAGACACTGGAAAGAACACTTATAAAGTAGCTGACAGAGAACCCATCTAGAGTTCAGTTATTCCTAGGTATCTGTGGGGGATTGCTTCCAAGACCCTTTCAAGAAATCCAGATCCTCAAGTCTACATGCAAAAAGGTAGCATGCCAGAGATGGGGCTCACTGGTAGTTTACTTGTCTAGCATTCATGAAGCCCTAGGTTCAACCCCCAGTACTATACAATAAATACTTAAAATGTATACTGTTTTCATATTTGTGCTATCCACATGTCTCAGGGTTTTACTACTGTGAACAGATACCATGACTAAGGCAACTCTTACAAGGACAACATTTAATTGGGGCTGCTTACAGGCTCAGAGATTCAGTCCATTATCATCAAGGCAGGAACATGGCAACATCCAGGCAGGCATAGTGCAGGAGGAGCTGAGAGTTCTACATCTTCATCTGAAGGCTGCTAGCCGAATATTGACTTCCAGGCAGCTAAGATGAGGGTCTTAATGCCCACGCCCACAGTGACACACCTACTCCAACAAGACCACACCTAATAGTACCACTCCCTGGGCCAAGCATATACAAACCAGCACAACACATCTGGATATTTATCTATATCTGATGTCTTAAAATATCTTTTAATTATTTATAATACCTGCTGTGGTTAAATGCTATTAAAATAGTTATACTGTGTTTTTTGGGGAATAATGAAAAGACTTGTTGGTTTATATTAACTACTGAAAGTTTTTCTTTTGTCATATATTTTTGACCCAGGGTTGGTTGACTCTATGTATGGAACACCTTCAGATATGGACGCTTGAGTGTTTTTTAAAGAATTTCTAAAACTTAGCAGAAAAAAAATCCATTTAAAAAGTAGATGAACATTGCAAAGGGCTAGTTCACAGTAGAGACAGATGACAAAAATCTTACAAAAGGTGCTTGCCATCTAGGAAGATAGCAGTCACCCCACTGGTGAGGGAGTTTAAGGCCAGCCTGGGTAACTAGTGGGTCCAGTCAAAATAAAATTAAAGGGGGGAATGTAGCTCAGGTGTAGAGTACTTGCCTAGCCTGCATGTGGCCCTAATTCAATCCAATAACCAGAAAAAAAAAACAACAAACTTCAATAAGATGTTATATACCTCTTAAAATAAAAGAGTAGTAGTATTAGTATCTAGGGCTGGTAGAAATAACAGAAAAATGTGGTTACTTATTAGTGATAGTAAAATAATGTAACCATCTGGAAAATAGTTTTACCATTTAAAAAAAATTAAGTATACATTTAACTTTATCACCTAGTTGGTTCGCTTTGGAACATTTTAGTGATATTAATACATGTGTTCTCAGAAAAATCAGTACACAGTTGCTCACACCAACTTTATCTGTAGAAGCTCCAAACTGGAAATAACTAGGACCTGCTTTAGTCGGTAAACTGTGTTCGCCTGTGCCATAGAGTACTCCTAAGCAGTAATAAAACAACTAAAACATGTATTACTGGGATGGAGCTCGTGGGCATTTGAGAAAATGTCCAGCCTCAAGAGGTCGTATACATAGGATTCCATCTAGATCCTGTTCTTAAGATGAAACACTTAGGAAGATGGAGAACAGATTAGAAATCACCAAAGTATAGGTGAAAGTTGGGAGTTGGAATGATTATAGATGTACATTGAGAGATTTTAGCCACATACTGTGGCACATGGTGTGAGAATTGCTACAAGTTGAAGATTAGCCTGATCTCCATATAGGTTTCAGGTACTCAAGTTACATAGTGAGACTCTCAAAAGAAAGGGGCTTACAAGGTAGTGGTTAAAGGCTCTTCCTCTCAGGCCTAGTGGCCTGTTTCCCAAGACCCCCATGGTAGAGGGAGAGAATGATTCCCCAAAGTTGTCTTCTGACCTCTAAAGTATACTATGGCATACTTCCTCCATACAGAAATACAAAAAAGGCACAAAGTGTCATGGATAGTTGTATATTATTCCAGTGTTACCTTTTTATGGGTTGATCTAGTGTACTTCTGTAAATGCTGAGCATTCAAAGTACAGCTTCTCTGTACTGCTTTTGTGGCTTTTGGTGACTATATGTTGATTTGAAGTAAATGTGCTCAAAAATAGAAATACAGGCCTCTTTGTAAGGAATCAGAATTAAAAGGACGGCTATTCATGTTCCATCTAGCCCTGTTGTTGAGACCTGGGAAAGTTGCTTTATAGATATCCACCCAAGAGAGTATCTTGGGCTACCTCCTAGTTTCCCTGTTGGGTCTCCTCCACTGCTTCCTTTGTTTCTTTTTCAACCTAGTTCTCAGTGTGCCTTAGATTGCTGGTTGCTGCATTCAAAGGGTATAGAGTTCTAAATGGGTGAGGTTAGACATGAGTTGTTTTATTTAATTCCTTCGTTTGTAGATAGGAGTCTAGATGCACATATCGTGTGTTGTCCCTCTTTGTGTTGCTGTTGAAAACAGTTCATGGTTAGAGTAGTGTCATTTGTATAAAAGTTTTCTTTACTAGAAAAATTAAACGTATTTTGTACATACTTGTGCTTTTTTGGTTTTTGAGAAAGAGTCTATCTATGTAGCCCTGGCTGTTCTGGAATTTATGTGGACCAGGCTCCCAAGTGCTGAGATTAAATGTGCGCAGTACTTGTACTTGTTACTGATTCATTCTCACAGCTAACATAATGGGGATCCATGTGGCCTGCAACTGCAGGACGATGACCAAAAGTTGCTGACTGGTAAAAAGGAGACCTACAGCTCATTTTTACTAGAGGTAGAAAAAATGTGTAATTCACATCGAGGCCCAGAGTCTTATGTAAACCCAGTACACTCAGTTGTACTAGCAACTGAAAAAGCTGTTGAAATTCCCTGGATTATTTCTATATAAGGCTTACATATACACAGATACATTTATATATGTATATAAAACTCTGACATGTTTTTGGTAGTCTGTTTCTTGCTGTAAAGAATTGTTTTCAGCCAGGCAGTGGTGGCTCACGCCTTTAATTCCAGCACTTGGGAGGCAGAGGCAGGCAGATTTCTGAGTTTGAGGCCAGCCTGGTCTACAGAGTGAGTTCCAGGACAGCCAGGGCTACATAGAGAAACCCTGTCTCGAAAAACCAAAAAAAAAAAGAATTGTTTTCATACAATATATTATGACCATGTTTTATTTTTCCTCTCTCAACTTCCAGATCCTTGCTGCTTCCCTACCCACCCAATTTTATATTCCTTTTCTTTCTTTAAAAAAAGAAACCAAACCTGAGAAACAAATAGAACCCCCACTGGAACAGAAATCAAGCAAGCAAAAGACCAGTAATGTGAAAAAAAAGTCAAAGCAAAATGAAACACAAAGGTCACAAAAAATACCATAACTTTAATTTTTTACACATTTATTTAGTGTGGGTTTGAGAGAGAGACAGAGACAGACAGACCTGCCTCCACTTCTGCACATACACAACATGCATAAAATAAGGAAAATAACCTACTTTTTTTTTTTTTTGGGCAGAAAAATAGGGACAACCCTGTTTTGTCAGACTTCCTGAACTCCTCATTGATTACTTCTCAGTGTGGATAAGTAAATACAGTTTGTTCCTTATGACATTGTTAACATCACTTGAGAAGTTTACAACTTAGCATATTAGATTCCTTTACTTTAATTCAGACATTTCAACAAGATTCAAGATTTTAACGACACTTTCTACCGACGTAAGTTCTTCACTTGATATTAAGCTCTTGCTAATTCTTCCAGTTTGTTTTGTTTTTCCCCATTCTGGGTACTTGAAACACCACAGCACTGATTCTTAGTAGATACCACTCGTAGCTGCTTGCTTGAATTCAAAGTTACTGAAGGATTAGGAGGGTGGAGAGCTTCTAATAAAATTAGCTTGTTTTTTTTTTTAAACAAAGTAAATTTACTTTAAATTGTTAAACTGTGTTCAAAGCAGTTTTAGAGTCACAGCAAAGGTGGGTGGAAAGTAGTGTTTTCTGTCCTATCACACAGACAGCCCTTGTTGGTAATCTGAGTTATGTGGGATGATGGAAGAAAGACATTCAGATGCAGTGAAGCCTTGAGAAAGCAGGGGGATCAGCCTCAATGGACTGAGTCCCACGCAGCCTTCCAGAAGCATATTTATTGACTGTTATCCTTTTAGAGTGAGGCAAGTTCCTCATACCAGAGCCCCTGATCTAATGCGTGTGTTTCTTGAAGGAACGTATCATCACCTCTGCAGTCTTGTGTGCTGTTTACAGTGCTCAATAGTGCAAGACTTCCTGGTTTGCTAAGAGTGTCTTGTGACTAAGATCATGCAGAGGCTATGAAGCTCCTTCAGAAAAACAACTCACAGAAAACAATCACTACCTATCACAGTGATTTCTTTGATGCCCAAGAACATCTAAAAACAGTTGCTTCATTTTGATACCTATACCAGATACACTGACTACTAAATTTCCACTGCAAACTTCCTTACTAGCAGTGGTCCACAGGCAGTGATAGATTTAATGTCGTCCATGACCCCTGCTAGAGCATTGGTATGGTAGTGTGTTTGTAAGCACAGTGACCTAGTGGGCGTGGTGGGACCGGCACTGGGGAGGCTGAAGCAAGAGGAGAGACAATTTGAGACTTGCCTAGACTACATAGACTATATCAAAAATTAAACGTGTTTTTTTTTTCTCTTGTAGAATTTCATATTATTGTATGTGGCCTGGACTCTATCATAGCCAGAAGATGGATCAATGGAATGCTGGTAAAGACTTGCGTTGGGGATCTCTAAATGTCTTTGTTGTTGCCTTTGACATACTTAAAATCAGAATTGTTTGTTTAATTTTAAATTAAGTAGATTTACACATTGTTGTTGCTTTCACTGATTTTCAATGAAATGTGTTTATTATTAAGAATGTAATTCCTTCATTCTGATATTTGGTGGAAATATGCTGCTGCTGCTGCTTTCTTTTTTGTTTTTTGGGTTTTTTTCCCATTTCCTACTCTTTTTCTAAGCCCTTTAAAACATTTCCCTAGATATCTCTTCTAAATTATGAAGATGGTGTGCTGGATCCAAGCTCCATTGTACCTTTGATAGATGGGGGGACAGAAGGCTTTAAAGGAAATGCCCGAGTGATTTTGCCTGGAATGAACGCTTGTATTGAGTGCACTCTGGAACTTTACCCACCACAGGTAATCAGAAAAGTTCCTACACTTTTTTCTTAGTGTCTTGGGTGGTAATTAGTGTTGGTTATTACATCTACTCAGTGTCTAGGGTTTGTAATTAGGGATAAACATATTTAAATATATGTTAAGGGTATAGGTTAGTATTTACCATAATGAGGACATGGGGTCAGACTCATATACTTCAACCTCGAAACAAAAGCAAAATTTTAAATTTGCTTAGAAGAATAAAGTATGATAGTCTTCTGTGTTTGAGAGAAGATATTATATATCAGATCTACTTTTATGGTTTTGTATTAGTACTTTTTTTCTTTTTATTAGTGTTTGCTAAGTGTGTTTTCCTTTTAATTATGTGTATATATGTAAGTGTGTAGGTATGTGAGTACAATGGTCCTAGACACCAGAGGTGACAGATTCCTCTGTAGCTAAAGTCACAGGCTGGTGTGAGCTGCCTGACATGGGTGCTGAGAACCAAGCAGTTCTTCTGAAAGAGAAGTGTATGCTCTTAAAACACTGAGCAATCTTTCCAGTTCCTTTCTTTTTTAAATTTAAGAGAAATTACAAAGTTATATGTTGGGATAAGTTATATTCTGTCTGTTTTCTTCATATACTTTCCCTTGATGTTAAACTTAAGGTAAAGTTTATATACATAGGGTTCAGATATTTGTTGGAATCTTAGGACATATCTTTAATGAATAAAGAAGGTCTACTGGAATTATTACAGAGAACACAACTATTAGGAAAAAGGCTGGTGGGGTGACTTAGCAGATAAAGATAAAGGCCCTGAGTTCAATCCTAGGATCCCCATGGCAGAGCTAAAAGTTTTCTTCTGACTCTCATATGTACACTCTAGTATGTGCTCACACACATATACATGAAGAATAAATGTAATTAAGAATTTAAAAATAGGATTAAGAGTGATCTTTTCAAAGATGTAGCTCTTTAGCCTATATACTTATTTTGATTTATAAATGTTAGCAGCTGTATGATATTAACTTACAATTGATGTAATTCTGTGCTTTTGTGTTGGTTTGCATTATACCTTTACATTCAATACAGGTAAAACTAAATCACTTACATTTCAGAATTTATTTAGTTCTTTTCTTTTCATTGCCAATAGAACTTGAGTGTATATGCTCTAAAAATGTAGGACAAATAGGTCTTTTTCTTAAAGGCAGCTCAGCCCTGAGAACTCTGATGCGTTCAATTAGTATACAAGTCTTTTTTTTTTTTAAGATTTATTTATTATTATATGTAAGTACACTGTAGCTGTCTTCAGACACATCAGAAGAGGGCGTCAGATCTCATTACAGATGGTTGTAAGCCACCATGTGGTTGCTGGGATTTGAACTCAATACCTTCGGAAGAGCAGTCAATGCTCTCAACTGCTGAGCCATCTTTCCAGCCCCTAGTATACACGTCTTAATGCTTTATAGTGCTTTGCTTGTATAAGTCAAGAGCTGAGATGAATGCTATGAACTAAACCAGAACTAGAAGTTGCATTTTAAAATAGCTCATCATTTAAATTTTACTAAGAAAGACAAATTTTGTGGTTTTAGGTCAATTTCCCCATGTGTACCATTGCGTCTATGCCCAGGCTCCCAGAACACTGTATTGAGTACGTAAGGATGCTGCAGTGGCCTAAAGAGCAGCCTTTTGGAGGTAATTTAACAGTCTAGACTTAAAAGTATTTTGCATATTACCCATTTTGAAATTTCATTTAAAAATTACCTTGTAATTATATGTTTGTCTCCTCCACAACAGATGGGGTTCCATTAGACGGAGATGACCCTGAACATATTCAGTGGATCTTCCAAAAGTCCATAGAGAGAGCATCACAATATAATATTAGAGGTGTTACCTACAGACTCACTCAAGGTGAGTTAGTGAACTGTCAAAATTGTGGGATTGGTCGGGAAATACTCTATGGCTGTGATTCTCAGCCTTGTTCTTAAGACTATTGTATATCAGATATTTACATTACAGTTGATAACAATAGCAAAATTACAGTTAATGAAATAGCAACAAAATAATTTTATGGTTGGGGTCAGCACAACATGAAGTTTATTAAATGGTTGCAGGATTAGGAAAGTTGAGAACCACAGCTCTATGGAAAGAATGCTTGACATGTAACTAAGAGATCACTATCCATTTGAACTGTGGAAGCAGTTTGTTTCCGGTTACTCCAAGGTAGTATGGAACTATGTTCAGTAGAATATATACTACTCAGCTAGTGGAGATTGAATGTGCCACTGATTCATGTTTATATACAACTGTACAATTGAAATAGTCCTTATCTTCAAAGTCTTAACTGTTCACTTCATCTTTCACCAAAGAGGAATTTATCCTCTCTTGGGAGCTGTCAAAAGACTGTCAGATAGTTACTCTGTGTTTTGTTTAGTTTGAGTTTTGGCCATTATCTTACATAATCTAATTGATTTTTCTTTTCTTTTCTTTTTAAATTTTTATGTGACTGTTTTGTCTGCATGTATGTATGTGCATTTCATGTATGCCTGGTGCCTGCAGAGTGCAGAAGGCATTGCATTCCCTGAAAGTGGAGTTATAGAAAGATTTGAGCAGCGTATGGGTGTTGGGAACTGAACGCCAGCGTCTTCTGGCAGAGTAGTGAGTGCTTTAACTATGAGCCATCTCTCCAGCTCCCAATTCCCCTTTAAACAGTAGTTTCTATTGAGCATAGTGGTCACATTCTCTCCACATTTTAATATTTTACCACTCCAAATTTTCCTGATTCCTCAATCCTTTGATAGGTCACAAGGCTTCTCTGACCAGAGTCCAGTTATCCAACCTTCTGGGATCTCCTAGGCCATAGTACAGCATCCTAGGGTTAGCTATATCTCTGATACTGGGAACAGTCTTAAAGGAGAGCTGATGCCTTACCACTTATTTATTGCATTTAATGCCCTGTTCCCGTTCGCTGATGTTGCTACTCATTACAATTTGCATATCTTTTCACCAGTCAAGTGGCTAGATCTTCCTTTTTCCCTCCCTATCTCCCCTTTCTCTCAAAAGTAATATTCTGGAGGTTGTTACTAAATTTTGTTTTGGTCCTGGAGATCAAACCCAGGGCCTTAGCAGCATTTTTAGATTTGTCTCAGTCTGTTACCAGATTTTCTCAAGTCTCTCAGACTTCTTTACTGTCTTCACAAAGATACCATGAAAACCTTTCCAGATGCTCTCCCAAAGCCTGGTTGTTCTGTTTTCCCATTTCCTGGTGGCCGGGTCAGTCAGCGTCACAGTCACTGAATGTGTCTCCTCTAGCACAGGCTCACAGTGAGCAGTCCTGCTCAGCCTTGGTGGCCAGTGTTCCAGTCCTGTTATAGTTCATCCCTTTTGGAGTTTTGCCATAGTCTCTAGAAAGAGTTGTCTATTCTTTTTGCAAATTTGTCATTTCTTTTCTGTGACTGTTTTCTTTACTCATTCTGGTATTATCCCTTCAATTCAGTTCATGCCTGCTGCCTGTTTCCTCACCTTGGTCTGCCCGAGGCTGCTTTGTATTCCTCTGGCTGGAGTGCTGGGAACACATCCTGTGGTGCTGCCTCAGCCTCCAGGTTCACGTGCTTCTCTAGAGTGAGCAATTCAAGTGCAGTGTGAAGGCTCGCGTCTTTCTTTTGTACTATGGGAGGTGGTTTGTTCGTTGCTTCTATGAATATGGAAGTGAAAAGTTAGTATCAGTCAAACCAGAGAGCTGTGCTCTGTTCTGTGTGGTCATGACCGTAGTATAAAAGAAAGATACTTTTAAAAAATTGTTTTAGTTTTTCCATTGTAACATTTTGTGAATGGAATGACTTGGATTAACTATATCAAGAATCATTAGGAAACTTTGTTTATACTTATTCAGGCATTTCAGAGTCTAGTACTACGTATAAGACTATGTGGGACGTGCATGTGTGGGCACAGCCCCTTTCTATACTCGCTAGGGGTAATGTTGTGGATATGATTTAATTTCTCAGCCTTGCTTCCCTTCTTTTTAGAACAAGGGTGGTATGCCTAGCATCACCATGTCAAGAACATTAAATAATATTTAGTATTCCCACTATACCTGGAGTATGAGGAAACACTATTATGTTTCTGCTTTGGTGTGATGGAAAACTACAAAAACTTCATTTCAGTACTGTTGCTTAAGATTTCAACACACCACAGACTGTTGAGAATGAAAGATGATCGTTCGTGTTTAAACTTCTCTGCTTTTGTCAGCTTCCTACCACCATGCCTGGCTATGCCCAGTTTTATTTCTTGATTTGAATGCCTGAAAAATCAAGTTTCAGAAAATTGGTATTTTGCAGTCAAGACTTTAGATGATTTAATTACATGATTTTACCTTAAGGTGACTTTTTTTTTTAATAGAGCTTAGCTGTTAAGAGTGCTAATTATTCACACCTACATCTAACTCCAGCTCCAGGGGATCAGACAAATTTCTCAACTCTGAGGACACCTACACTCACATGTACACATACTTGCATATGCAAGTACACACACACACACACACACACACACACACACACGTTCCCCTTTACCTAATTGAAAATCTTGAAAAAAAAATAAAAATAAATGACCATATTTTATTTGGCACATTTTTTTCAGGGGTAGTAAAACGAATCATTCCTGCAGTAGCTTCTACAAATGCAGTCATTGCAGGTAAGGGAAAAAAGACCTCCAGTTTTACGCGTTGATTTTGACTTAATATCTAAACTGACACTTCTGTAGTTAATTGCGTTCTAGGAATTTGATATCTTCTTGGGTGTGTTACCCAAACGAAATATGCTCCTGTTTCCTCGGTAGTTTTTTTTTTATTATGTTTTACAGGACTTTATGTTTCATTTAGACAAAGTGCTCACAGTAAAGCTTTTAGCGCATCTTTTTACTCATAAGGTTAGCTTTTCTTGGTCTGATGAAGATGTAGGAAACGTTGTGTTGGGTCATATAAAATAAATATAAACTAAATATAAAACTTGTTCCTTCCTATGTTTTTAAAATTATGTATTTTAGAATCCATTTTTTCTATAGAAATTACAATTTTATCTGATTTATCACTGACTTTTAAAGTATGTAATTTTTACTGAATTCAAATGCCTATATTTTCTCTCTAGCTGTGTGTGCCACTGAGGTTTTCAAGATAGCTACAAGGTAATGAGTTTTATTTTTAATATGTGTATAAATGCACATTATAACCTTGCTCAATTAGATAAAATGAACTTTTTTTTTCATTACAGTGCATACATTCCCCTTAATAATTACTTCGTATTCAATGATGTAGATGGACTGTACACTTACACATTTGAAGCAGAGAGAAAGGTTAGTAGCATTAAAGTAATAATATTTTTCACTATACAATCTTTGCTTTTATATATTAATTATTAGGAATTAGAAGATAATTATTTATGCTATGTGTTACTAAAACTAATACTATGTATCTTTTGTTGGATAGCTTAAATAAATACTGTAAAGCATAATAATTTAGAGCAAATAATCTATTAAAAAATTTAAAGCAAAAATATTTTCATAGGAAATATACATGATTATAAAACAACTTGATTTCCATATCTTTGCTTAAAAAGAGACTGAGACTAGTTTGTGTGCCTCTAAATTATTCCTTTGTTTGTAGGAAAATTGTCCTGCGTGTAGCCAACTTCCTCAGAACATTCAGTTTTCCCCATCAGCTAAACTACAAGAGGTTTTAGACTATCTGACCAACAGTGCTTCTCTGTAAGTGTTGAGTGTTTATATTGTAAAAGTCATTTTTTAAACTTTACAGTAAAAAGGCAAGAACTATTTAAGACGTTTGTTCCTTTTTTAGGCAAATGAAGTCTCCAGCTATCACAGCCACATTAGAGGGGAAAAACAGGACACTTTACTTACAGGTCAGTAGTAGTTTTAATTATTTTTTAAGAAAATTGTATTTTTTTTCTTAATGCGCTATACATTAAAATAATGTTGTTCTCTAGTCAGTAACGTCTATTGAAGAACGAACAAGGCCCAATCTTTCCAAAACATTAAAAGGTATTTAAGTAAATGTGTACACTAATAGTTTTCTTTTTAGTAAATGTCTGCTATCTCTCTTTCTCTCTCTCCCTTCTTCCCTCCCTCCTTCCCTCCCTCCCTCCTTCCTTCCTTCTTTCCTTCCCTCCTCCTCTGTATCTGTGTGTGTGTGTGTGTGGGGGGGGGGGTCTGTCTGTCTGTCCCTAGTACCGGGGATCATAATCAAGCAACCGCTGCTGGCTGGCGGTGCCTTATCCCTGTGCCAGCTGTCTCCTCAGCCCTCAGTGTTTGGAGAAAGGATGCCTTTGTGTGGCTTTAACTAGCCTTGAACTTGCTTGTAGCCCAGTCTGGCTTTGAACTTAGATTTACTCGTAATTAAATATGACCAAATTATAATTATTTATATCTCTAAAAATAATAGAATTGATAGCTCTTTTAATAGAAAAATAGTTAAAACTCCAGGAAGTCAAATTTTAAGACATATCTGAACTATAAAGCTATAATTTGTGCATTATATATGTGTTATTCTTTTTATTGAAGTATTTATTTTGCTTGGTCTAATGATACTCTTTTCTATTTTAGAACTGGGACTAGTTGATGGACAAGAACTGGCTGTTGCTGACGTCACTACACCACAGACTGTACTATTCAAACTCCATTTTACTTAAGGAAAACAAATCTGCACATAATAGAAAATTCATAGATATAGTATACTTTATAAATGGTATGGAATTGAAGAGCCAGGAAGATGAGGCAGAGGGGAACACCCAAGAAAGGAAATTTAATTGATGTCATTTTTAGCATTAGTGTGGCTGGAATTTGACTTTTATATATATACATATATATAAAAAAAAGGAATGACTCTTTTTTTAACTTTATAAGTTTCTCTTGAAGACTGAACTTTGGGGTTGGGCTAGTAAGCATTTTCATTTTAGTAATATGGAAAACTATGCCTCCAGGAAAGATTATGAACAAATGTATTGCTTCTTTAAAGCAGGACACACACTGTCTTTTTGTGTGAGTTTGTTATGGTCAAAGAGCATATTCCTCAGTGTGCATTTGAGCATTCACATGTATGGAAATGTATCCTTGAATGCAAATGAGGAATTATGTCTTAAGAACATTAAATATTTACAACCTGACATCTAGAGTATATCAAACATAGGCAGTTTCTTCATTACTACTCTCATAATTGTGACTTTCCATGTGTGTGTTAATTATTGCAGAGTTTAACTTGTCTATGATAATTTGTAAACAGTATTAGAGATTCATACCTGTGCATGAAAATACAAAATATTTTCATGTATTTGTTTGCAATGCCACAGAGACCAGTATGCACAAATTTAAACCAAGACATGGCTGTTCAAAGATAATGTTTAAACAGTTATCATCGATGCTTTTGCACTATTTATTAATAAAATTGTACATTTTATTTATTGTCTACTTTGTATTGAAAATTTTAAAGTATGTCAATAATAGTAAATAATTTTAGAGTGATGTAGAAATAATTTTTAAATGTTTAACAATTATTACTATCAGACTTTTATTGCACCTGAGTTAAATTTTTAAAATTTTATTATAGTGATTTCCATACTACAGGCTAGGTTTACTCATTCTAATTAGTAAATGAAATGGAATGACTTAATTTTAAAGTAAAGACTCTCTCTTAGCATGCCTTTTTTTCTTCAAAAATGCTAAAGTCAAAGTGGAGCACAAATACTAGAAAATGCATTTGTAATGTTTTAATGTGGGAACAAATAGTAACTGATTTTCATTCTTTGCTTTTTATTTAGTTACAATTTTTTATTCAGAATGTTCGTGGGTGGAATCTGTCTCTGTCTTCTTTCTTTCTGGTGTGGGAATGATGCAGGGCTACAAATAACTAGGACCCCCCACCCCCACGTTAGTCAAGTACTTCATCACGGAGCTATACCCAAGTTTCTAGCTCATTATAAAACCACACGGGGTACATTTATATGCTTTACCCAAAATGCTACAGAGTTAACACAATTTTTTCTTTATGGTTCTTTCTATTATCAGATTTAGGGCCTTGTACTAGGCCAATATTCCATCACTTCTTTCTTTTTTTTTAAATTTTTTATTGGATATTTTATGTATTTACATTTCAAATTTACATTTCAAAACCCCTTTCCTGGTTTCCCCTCTGGAATCCCCCATCCCATCTCCCCTCCCTCTGCTTCTATGAGGATGCCCCCCTCCCACCCTCCCACTCTACTCCCCTGCCCTAGCATTCCCCTACACTGGGGCATCAAGCCTCCACAGGACCAAGGGCCTCTCCTCCTATTGATGCCAGACAATGCAATCCTCTGCTACATATGCGGCTGGAGCCATGGGTCGCTCCATGTGTACTCTTTGGTTGGTGGTTTAGTCCCTGGGAGCTCTGGGGGGTCTGGTTGGTTGACATTGTTGTTCTTCCTATGGGGCTGCAAACCTCTTCAGCTCTTCAGTCCTTTCTCTAAATCCTCCATTGGGTCCCTGTGCTCAGTCCCGTGATTGCTGTGAGCATCTGCCTCTGCATTTCTCAGGCTCTGGCAGGGCCTCTCAGGAGAGAGCTGTAACAGGCTCCTGTCAGCAAGCACTTCTTGGCATCAGCAATAGTGTCTGGGTTTGGTGTCTGTATATGGGATGGATCCAGGTAGGGCAGTCTCTGGATGGCCTTTCCTTCAGTCTCTGCTCCACACTTTGTCCCAGTATTTCTTTTAGACAGGAGCCATTCTGAGTTAAAAATTTGTAGATGAGTGGGTGGCCCCTTACCCCAACCGGGTGCCTTGCTTAACCTCTGGATATGGTCTCTACAGGTTCTCCCTCCCCTTTGTTGGGTATTTCAGCTAATCTCATCCCTGTCGGGTCCAGGGAGCCTCTTGCTTTCCTGGCATCTGGGACTTGCTCGTGGCTACCCCCAGTTCCCCACCCCCCATTGCCAAGTACTTCAGTTCAAATTCCTGACCCTCTATATCATCCCAGTCTCCTCCCATACCAGATCCTGCCCCTATTTTCCCCTCCCCCTCCTCTCTTCCTCCCAAGTCCCTCCTACTCTCTACCTCCCATGAGTATTTTGCTCCCCCTTCTAAGAAGAACTGAAGGATCCACACTTTAGTCTTCCTTCTTCTTGAGCTTCATATGGTCTGTGAATTGTATCTTGGGTATTCAGAGCTTTTGGGCTAATATCCACTTATCAGTGAGTGCATACCATGTGTATTCTTTTGTGACTAGGTTACCTCACTCAGGATATTTTCTAGTTCCATTTACCTAACTATTTCATGAAGTCATTGTTTTTAATAGCTGAGTAGTACTCCATTGTGTAAATGTACCACATTTTCTGTATTCATTCCTCTGTTGAGGGATATCTGGGTTCTTTCCAGCTTCTGGCTATTATAAAGGATGCTATGAACATAGTGGAGCATGTGTCCTTGTTACATGTTGGAGCATCTTTTGGGTATATGCCCAGGTATAGCTTGGTCCTCCGGTTAGTGCTATGTTCTATTTTCTGAGGAACCACCAGACTGATTTCTAGAGTGGTTGTACCAGTTTACAATCCCACCAACAATGGATGAGTGTGTTCCTCTTTCTCCACATCCTCACCAGCATCTGCTGTCACCTGAGATTTTGATCTTAGCCATTCTGACTGGTTTGAGGTGGAATCTCAGGGTTTTGATTTACATTTCCCTGATGACTAAGGATATCGAAAGCCTGCCTGCCTGCCTGCCTTCCTTCCTTCCTTCCTTCCTTCCTTCCTTCCTCCCCTCCCCTTCTTTTTGAGAATAGAGTCATTGCAGATATAATTAAGTAAGATGTGGTCATTCTCAAATACAGGGGCACCAATCTGATAATGTAGGCATCCGTATTAGAACAGGTGAGAGAGATATGGAGAGGGAGATCAGAAAATGGAGTGGTGGATCTGTAACCAGGGGATAAAAAGATTGCCTGCAGTTTCAAAGCTAGGAGAAGCAGAATGCATTCCCCATGAATCTTTCAGAGGGAGAACAGCTCCGGTGAACAACTTCAGACTTATGGCTCCAAACTGAAAGCATTTCTGTCATTTTAAGCCACCCTGTTAGTAGTTATGGTAGTCCTAGGTTATATTTGGGGATATAAAATTACATCATTTCCCCTTTCCCTTTCCTCCCTCTAAACCTTATCATAGATCTCTATTGCTCTCTTTCAAATTAATAGTCTCTTTTTTGTTAACTGTTAAGTATATAAATGTATATACATATGTATTCTCAAGTACATCAGTACAACCCTATCAGTCTGTATAACGTTGTTTTCAGGGCTGACCATTTGGTAGTGTGTAATCAGTTGGTGTGATCTTCCCTGGGGAAGACTTTCTCCCATTCCTAACTTCAGCATTCCTTAAGTACCTGTTATTCTTTGTGTAGGGTTGGATTCTCTTTTCACAAGGGGCTCACGAAACTCTGAATTTAGCCTTTAAATGCTGGTAGAATTTTCTTCTTTAGCTCCAAACCACACTGCTGCTGACTGGACAAGGAAGGCCATCGACTTTAAATTTCCTCCCATGACCAAGTGTGGAAAAGAGAGCATACACAGTATGTACACAGTCGGCAGTGTGCACAGTATGTACTGATGGGTTAATATTTTATTGCTTGCCAAGTGGCTTAGTCCATCTAAACTATTACAAAGTGCCATAAAGTGGCTGGCTCATAGGCTATAGAAACTTGATTTTTACAGCTCTTGTGTCTGGGAGGTCCAAGATGAACACAGCTGACGAGGGCACCTGTTTCTGGTTAATGCTTGAGAGGGTGTAGGCACTGTGAGACCTCTTAATAGGGTATTCATCTCTTTCCCATGGGTGTCACTGTCATCTGGCGACCCAGTAAGTTCCTAAAAGCCCCACTTCCTAACCTAGGAATGTGCTGATGAATGCCATTCAGATGACAGAACTCGGTTGTGAGGAAGGTTGTTTCATCTGTAATTGTTCCAGGACCTGGGCACGGTGCCCATAAAGTCAGGCAAAGACAGCCAGGCCAGGCGACAACTGGTCAAATATTTTTTGAGTACCAAGAGAAATAAATGTGAGGTCTAAATGCGTTTACAGCGAGGCGCGCATGGCTCCGGTTGCTCCCGGAGGTCCAGCCCCAGCCGCGGACCGCGTCCATAGGCTGAGAACATCCCTGAAGCCTAGAGCAGGCTGGTAACTAAGGGCTACCCTTCGCTTCCGGAAGTGGCTTCACGCTACCGTCCTTCCGTCTGGGCGGAACTCGGCTCCCGGATCTGGTGGTTGTGTACGTGGATGGGCGGCGCTTGCGCAGAGGGGCCCGGCTCAGCTGTGCGGAAGGCTCCGAGAGCCGCGCGGCCGCGGGAGGCTGTGGGCCCGGGCCCGAGCCGGCCGGAGCCGGCGCTGAGGACAGGCCACCATGAGCTGGTTCAATGCCTCGCAGTTGTCCAGCTTCGCCAAGCAGGCCCTGTCCCAGGCCCAGAAGTCCATCGACAGGGTCCTGGACATCCAGGAGGAGGAGCCGAGCGCCTGGGCCGAGGCCATCCCGTACGGCGAGCCGGGTAAGCGGGTCCCTGGGTGTCGCGCCTGCCTGCCGTCGGACCCCAGTCTCGCATGCCTCGGCCCGGTACGGGTCCTGCTGATCTCTGGTGTCAGCTGGAGCTCTGGTCATGGCCCCAGGCCCTTCCTACGACGTCCGGAGCAAGCCCCATCCCTAATTGCTACGCGTCTTCCGCCTTTGAGTCCTAGATCAGAACTGTGTAAATCCCCAGTCAGGGAGCCCTGCGGGTAGCGTTAATGAACACAAAGACTTTACAAAAAGCTTCCTCGTCTTCAAAACAACCCGAGTCAGGGATGGTAGTACCCGTGTTCTACAGAAGAGCTAACCGAAACTCAGAATGCCTAAGTAACTTTCTCCAGGTGAGGCACAGCCGACACTGGGTATGTAGTACCAAGAGGATTTGTGCTCCAAGAGTTCCCAACTGTAGCACTCTTTGCAGCACCAGGTCTTTCAGACTGGCTGAAATTACTCTTTGCAGGATTTTCGATTACTTGTATCTTTAAGTCTGAGGGATTCTTAAGCATTTTTACATGTGTAGCAATGGACACAGTGCAAACCTTTGGATGAAAAGAGTAGTTAACCACTCTCTGGTTTCTGGTTTTAGTTGTACGCTGTTGAAAACTCGGGACCTAAGTTGAATCATTGATATCGTAGTTTATGTATGATTGTAGGTATATCGTGATCTTATTTCACTCCATGTGTTACCTGTTGAGTAGCTCACCTTTTTGTGGTTGGTCCCCAGAGTTGGAGTTACTAAACTTGAAATCAAATAAGTTTCCAATATAAAGATACTCATCTCCCGCCCCACGTGAAACCTGAGACATGAATAGTGCTGTATAATTTATTTTTAAGGGCAGGTTGTCTGGAATGGAATATGCTTTCTTGAATGCTATTTTCATTGATCACCTGTTGTGTTTTAGATTACAAAAACGACATGGGTCTGAAGAATGGGGATAGTTTAAGTGGATGTGCAGTTACTATAATTTCGTACCACATTTTTCAAGAGGCAAACTTAAACCCTGGTATCCTCGAGGATGCTAATTAGCTACCTCGAAGACCTAATCTTGCCTTAAGCTTTGTTTTCTGGTTTCACACACTGAACAAATAAATGTAAAACTCTGTCCCCAGTTCAATTTCCCCAACACTCTTTATTCCTTGTAGCTGTGGAATCTTATTAAAGGGCAGATTTTGTTAAAGTGCTTCTTGGTTTTTGTTTTTGTTTTTTTTCCTTTTTCTTCAGGAAGTCCCCAGTTATTGTGTGCCCTTTCCACCAGCTTCTAATTGCAGAGTTTTGGTGATTTTGCTATCTTAAAAAATGTGGAAAAACTATTTTGGGTTTTAAGAGAGACAAACTTGCAGACTGTCATTAAGTACATAAAAGTGAGTTTATTCACTAGAACTCACTGTTCACATCAGTTTAATTATGATTTTTGAAAAAGACTGTCTCCACTATCTCAGGTTAAGTTTTAAGCATTGCTGTCTGTTTAGCTTATAATTAAGTTTTATTATTTAATGTTACAAGAATAAAATGATTGTGTGGCTGGATAGTGCTATTACTACATGTGCCTGTTAGTGAGGATTTGGATTGTTTTTGTGAGCTGAGCCAAGTATCTGGGATTTCACACTGACTACACAACCTTTATCTCTACTTTAAGCATGTCTTCGGAGGGGATGACATACTTGCTTTGGTTAGATCCACTTAGGTCGGCCCACACTGTTTTTATTCTTTTACACCCAAAGTTAACCTGGAAACTAATGATGCTGTAAGGAAAGAGTCTAACCTTTCCAAGTTACAGGAAATTTCATAAACTCTTTTCTCCCAGTTGATACTTCTGATGATGATTGAAATATTAATGCTAATATTCTTTATTTTAATGAACGAATTTATTTTTGTCAAAGGAATAAGCCCCCCTGTGAGTGGAGGATGGGATACTTCAACCTGGGGACTGAACTCAAGCACTGAACCTCAGAGTCCACCCACAGCCTCTCAGGCAATTACAAAGCCAGTTCGAAGGACTGTAGTAGATGAATCTGAGAATTTCTTCAGTGCCTTTCTCTCTCCATCGGATGTCCAGACCATTCAGAAGAGTCCAGTGGTATCAAAACCTCCAGCTAAATCACAGCGGCCAGAAGAAGAAGTGAAAAGCGGTTTACAAGAATCATCATGTCCTGGCCAGTCCAGAACTTCTGAGACAGCTGAGTCTGAAGTGAGAGACTCTGTGTGTGTTTCGGGAGAGACTCCAGCCGTGGGCACTCCCTCATCTGTACCTGAAGGCAAGCGTGAAGAAACCGCTAGTGAAGAGTCTGAGGAGAAGGTGCCCACTGTGAGATTGAAGGGGTCTGAAAACGTAGTTAATGTAAACACAACAGAAGATGTATCTCCCACATCCACTCAGTCTCTTACGGCAGAAACCAAGGATATGGCCCTGGAAACTAAAGAACAAAAACGCGAAGACAGACAGAGCAACACACCTTCTCCTCCTGTTAGCTCCTTCTCGTCGGGCACTTCCACCACTAGTGACATTGAAGTTTTAGATCATGAAAGTGTAATAAGTGAGAGCTCAGCTAGTTCAAGGCAAGAGACTTCGGATGCAAAGTCAAGTCTTCACCTCATGCAGACGTCATTTCAGCTCCTCTCTGCATCTGCTTGTCCCGAGTATAGCCGCTTAGATGACTTCCATAAGCTCAATGAGAGTTGCTGCTCATCGGATGCTTTTGAAAGAATAGACTCATTTAGTGTGCAGTCTTTAGATAGCCGGAGCGTAAGTGAAATCAACTCAGACGACGAACTGCCAGGCAAAGGCTATGCTTTAGTACCTATAGTAGTGAGTCCTTCAGCCCCAAAGACTAAAGTAGTAGAATCTACTGAAGAGAATGCTGAAGAAGAGGAAGGAAACGAGACATTAATTGCACCTTCTGAGGAAGCAGAATTAGAGGAAAGTGGCCGCAGCGCTACTCCAGTTAACTGTGAACAGCCAGATACATTGTCTTCTCCCACACCAGTAAGTGGTGGGCACTCTGCCTCTGGACCAGCCACTGAGCAGTGTGAAACTGTTGAAAACCAGCCAAAAGCACCACCGGAGAAAGAAGATGTTTGCAAGGTAACTACAAAGTAGAAGAGGGCTTCGGGGTATGTTTCAGAGTTGCAGATATTTTCATGGACATGTGGATTTGAAAAAGTAGATGTTTGCTCATTTAATTGTAACAGTTAAGGACCTTAAAATGAATAATTATGTTAAATTATTTGAAATTCTTGCAAAGCAACTATGGTAGACTAAGTAGATATTATATAAAAGCTTAATGTTTCCATTTTCTATCTTTATTGTTACATCCTTATCACTTTAACATTCTTTCATGCTCTGTTCATCCTTCTACAGTTTGCAAAGGACTGTTTATGTCACAGTGTATTCTCTTGAAGATAGACATGGAATATCAATCTGAATGTTACTACTTTTATATCAAAGTGTTTTGCATGTATATTCTTTCTATGAGAAATTTTAGATTTTATCTTTTTGGTTTTATATGAATACTGTTGATGCTTTCCTGTGATTAATATTCTAATGTTGATGTTTCATTGATATAACAAGTACACTTCTTACATTGTTTTGGCTTGGTTTTTCCTTATGTTACTTTTGCTATCTGTTTTTAATAGCTGTCTTATATGAATGAGAAAATGAAATGCCCAAGGAGCAAAAGTAAAACTTGGGAGTGCCCAGTGACTTCTCCCTAATACATACAAGAGAAAATGGTGTTGATTCTTTAATGTTAGACCACAGCTTTGGTTTTTCTTGAGTCTTGGATGTTGACTAGGAGCTAGCATCTTTAATAGTCTTCTGAAATGTCTGTATAACATGTGGAGAGATGTACTGTGAATGATCACTTTGCCTTAGTTAACATTTTTGTAAGCAGCAGGCTCTGTCCCCTGGGTTTAATATCACTCATGAACAAAATGCCATGCTATATTTTTGAGTGAGCAGTAGCAACTGTAGAGAATATGCTGGTGTTTTGAATCCCCCAAAGGCAGGACTAGTTATTGTTCATGTTTTCAGACTCTCTAGGAAGGTAAGTGGTTGTTAGTCTGTCCTGACTCAAGACAAGACTTTTTTGAAGCTAGAAAGGCATTCTCTCTCCCTTTACAGATAAGTTTACCACTGCTTTAGCGAGACTTAGACATGAGATATTCAGAGAATCACTTCTGTTAGTTTTGTACTGACACATCCTGGAAAATTCAAATGACATGCTTAAGATTTTTTTTTAATTTTTATTTTTAACTATAGTGGATAATAGTAAAAAAGAATTAGATTTGGGTTAAAGGATAATAAGAATATAGTAGGGTATCTAGCTACAATTAAATTAAGATGTGAAACATTACCAGAAGTTTGGAACCCTTACTTGACCTTTTTTTAAAATCTTCCTTCTTTAGTGGTTTTACAAATAAATTATTCTAGATTATTTTTCTGTTAGAAACAAACTGCTTTAAATGTTCTTACGCAGATCATCTAGTATAGTCACCATGTGCTTCCTGTAAGGTATACCCGGAAGTGGAATTTTCTACATTCTCAGGTAGATTCTGTCTAATCGTTCTCCCAAACTCATTCATCACTGTGTAATCCTCCCGGTTACATTGCTCTGGTTTGTGCTCTCAGAGCCATTGATTAACGTTCGTCTGTGTCTCCTGTGTCCTCAACATTGGTTTTTGAGTTGTGAACAGCTTACTCTTACAGGTTTTTACCTGCATCACAAATGATTGACTTGTGTTTGTTCTCTTTTTCCAGACGGTTGAATTTCTGAATGAGAAGCTAGAAAAGAGGGAGACTCAATTATTGTCTCTTAGTAAAGAAAAGGCACTTCTAGAGGAAGCTTATGATAACCTGAAGGAGTAAGTATTCAGAGCACACGAGTGATGTCAAAAAGTATATACAGGCCATTATACTTGGATGCTTTAAAATTGAAGCGTTTCACAATTTGGACCTGGAGAGGTGGCTTAGTGGTTAAGAACACTTGCTGCTTTTGCAGAGGACCTGTGTTTGGTTCCCAGCACCCACATAACTCCAAGGGTACCAGGCTTATATGTAGTATATGTATATGCATGTGTATAAAAACTCAATAAATAAATCTTTACAAAATGGTTTGCAGTTGAACTTGTTTATAGTCATTAAAAATTATATAGTGTTTCAATTATAAACATATTTAAAGTTTGTTTTTCTTCTCAAATTATCTTTACCATATTATCTTTGACATTTTCAATGTTTTATAAAAATACATTCATATGTGTATATTACATATACACATATATATCTTCTTATTCTTTAATCCTAAAAGAGATTAAAAATGTGTTCAGTGAAAATTGAGATCTTGTAGTTAACACTGAATTGGTTTACTTTAAGACCCTGAAGTTAACACTGAGTTGGTTTACTTTGAAATCCTGAAGTTAACACTGAATTGGTTTACTTTGAGACCCTGCAGTTAACACTGAGTTGGTTTACTTTGAGATCCTGTAATTAACACTGAGTTGGTTTACTTTGAGATCCTGTAGTTAACACTGAGTTGATTTACTTTGAGATCCTGTAGTTAACACTGAGTTGGTTTACTTTGAGATCTTGTAGTTAACACTGAGTTGGTTTACTTTGAGATCCCGAAGTTAACACTGAGTTGGTTTACTTTGAGATCCTTTAGTTAACACTGAGTTGGTTTTACTTTGAGATCCTGTAGTTAACACTGAGTTGGTTTACTTTGATATCCTGAAGTTAACACTGAATTGGTTTACTTTGAGACCCTGTAGTTAACACTGAGTTGGTTTACTTTGAGATCCTGTAATTAACACTGAGTTGGTTTACTTTGAGATCCTGTAGTTAACACTGAGTTGGTTTACTTTGAGATCCTGTAGTTAACACTGAGTTGGTTTACTTGTTTACTTTGAGATCCTGTAGTTAACACTGAGTTGGTTTACTTTGAGATCCCGAAGTTAACACTGAGTTGGTTTACTTGTTTACTTTGAGATGATTAAGGAAGTGTGACATGAAAGCGAATTGAAACATTTACTTTTGTCTTAGATTTGCACATCTAATATTGGTGACATTTTCACCACTGGGTTTTATTTGAGGTTTCTTAAAATTAGTTTAGTAGGGCTGAGGATACGGGTTTGTGGTCGAGCCCTGGCTGGGTTCAGTCCTGAGCAACACTAATAAATCTATGAAGTTAATTTTGCAAATCATTTTTCTTTGATGAAGTAACCGTCTGACCAGGCATGACAGCACACATGCCATTGTAAATCCTAGCAAAGAAACAGGTAGGAGGAGGAATTTGGAGGGGACACTTGTGCTGTCTTGTAGGACCTTGTCTTACGAACAAAGCAGAATAAAAGTTACTCGGCTTCACCCAGTTCTATTTTAATATGGTATATATTGGAAAAAAATGCTGTCTGCGTTTTGGAAACTGACCTCCTTACCTTTAGACTGTTAAACAGTATCTTTATTATTCTCATATATTTTGAATCTAGTGAAATGTTCAGAGTAAAAGAAGAAAGTAGTAGCATTTCTTCCCTGAAAGATGAATTTACCCAGAGAATTGCAGAAGCAGAAAAGAAAGTTCAACTAGCCTGCAAAGAGAGAGATGCTGCTAAAAAGGTAATTGAATTTAAACACTATAGAGTTCCATGAATGAACTCATATTTTGGTATTAGAAAAAGTAAATATTAAAAATATTTGTAGCATATTAACAGGTAAAATGTAGATTTGTGATATATTAAAGTTGGTAGATTTTGATACTTTAAAGAAATCTAGAGACTGGAGAGTTGGTTTAGCAGACTTTGAAGCACCCATTGGTTAAACATGAGGACTAGAGTTTGGGTCTCCAGAACCCATGTTAAAGCCAGGCATGTGGCAGGTGTCAGTCACCCCAGTGCTAGGGGAGGGGCTCAGAGATAGGTGGATGCTTTAAAAGCTCTTCAGCCAGCCAGTCTGGCCAAACTGATGAGCTCCATGTTCAGACCATGTCTTAAAAATATGTGGAGCAGTAGTCAGAGAAGTTCCCTGAAGGCTGCTGTATCCTCCACTGTTGTGCACTCAAATGTGCACATGCATACATACACTTTCTCTAAACCAGGTATTTATGTCATTTATATATGAATCCTTGCAAAGACCATTAAGGTAACCAAAACCGATAATTCCATCAGAATAAGCAACACTTAAACCTAAGTGGTACTATGTACATTTTTAAAAGTACTCATTAGTCCCCTGGATGATTTCCCTACCACTTCAAACATGTATACTTCTTTAAGTCTAAATGAAAAGTGTAGTTTATAGTGGCTAATGACTCCTTTTTGGTGTATGTAATACTGACTTGTGCTGTCATTCCTCATCTTTGATGCAGCATCCTCAGCCTCTCCGTGTCACTGCAGTCACGCCTTCCCTGCTTCATTGCAGGGATTGCCATATGCCCTTTGGGAGCAAAGCCATGCCTCTTAGGGAGCCATTGTTGCTGTGCTCCCAGTCAGGAGCACTTACATACTTGAGTTGTTAAAAACTATGGTTGTAAATTATCATGTGAGTCTTAGCTTCTATTAATAACTTGCTCTTTGCATTTAACTTTTTGAGGTTAGGTTGCTTTCCCACTTTATTAGTAATCTCTTACATTTTAATTTCTCTGTGTGGGCATCTGTGTGTGTGTGCATGCTTGCATGCATAGGTGCGTGCGTGTGTATGGGCATGTGCATGTGCACCCACTTGCCACACCATAGCCCACATATGAAGATTAGGGGAGTTCACAGTAGATGGTTTTCTCTTTCTACCATGTGGATCTCGTACATCAAATACAGGTCAACAGCTTGGTGGCAAGTGCTTTTAACTGCCAAGCCATTTTCCTACTTTTTTAACTAATGGTAATTTGGTTGCCATTGTTATTGATACTTTAAAATATGTTACCATAATAGCTATATACTTGGTTAATGGAAATTTATTGTTTTTCTGTATGAACTCTTACATGAAGTCTCACGCTTGGTTGCTTTAATTAGCTAGCTCATTTTAGACACTGGCAATAACTTGAGACGCTTAACCAACAAACTTCTTCCTGTCTTGTATTGCTGTGTTGTTCCAAATGCAAAGCCTAACCTATAGATTACATGTGTAGAGATACTGAAGGACGACAGTAAAGGAAGTTATTTTCACTCTTATTTCCATATTAAAACTTGCTTATAGAAATGATGAGTATAGACTTATGTGGTATTCACAGGTGTTTACTTGTATTAGTTAACTATGCAAGTGAGTTGACTAAACTGATAGGCTTTAATATTGGAATGAGATTGTGGGAGGGTGGCTCCTTCAAACAGGGGAAGGCTGGAAAAAGATACCTAGGATGAAAATAATTCTTTATGATAACCACAGCTTTTTTAAATTAGGAAATGAAAACCATAAAGGAAGAACTTGCCACTAGATTAAATAGTAGTCAAACTGCAGACCTTTTGAAGGAAAAAGATGAACAGATTCAAGGTTTAATGGAAGAAGGTGGGTATTTTGTTGATTATTAAAAATAGTCTAAGAAAAGGAAAAATACTTAGTATGTAATAGGTGGAGCATGCTTCTTAATAACAAGTACTGAGCTGGGTCTTGTGGTACACACCTGTAGTCCTGGCAACACTGAAGCCAGAGGATCTGTTGAGCCCAGGGGTGAAGATAAACTTGAGTAACACAGCAGCAGCCCCCATCCCCACATACACAAAAGGGAAATAAAGACGGAAAAGAAGAGGGAAAAGTGTGACTATGGAGCAGGAGGAACAGGAAGGAGAGGAGAGGAGAGCCAGGAGGTGGGCATACACCACAGAGCCATGGCTTCCGCCGTTTGTGGAGAACGGGGCGAGGTGTCTTGAAAGAAAAATATGCTATGTAGCTTTTTGCTCTGGGAAGATTTTTTTTAAAAACTGGGCAGAAATTTGTGCTGTCCTTTACAAGTTTGTAACGTGCCATAAAAGAGCCCATCACTAAACAAAGACATCTGAAGGCTGTGATTGTAGGTCTGTGAGGACTCCGAGTTCCTGGTGTGAGTATGATGAGGTTCTAACAGTTGATGACTTTTACTATATTTGTATTTTGGCTTTTTTTTTCTTTTTAAATCTTGGAGGTCTAGTTTTTCTTCATTGTATCTTTGCATCTTCAAGCATAGTTAAGATTGTATATTTTACATGCAGCCTTCTTATGTCACTGTAGTATTTAATGTTTTATATATTATTACTGATGGCTGCATAAAGTTCATGGCAATATTGCAGTTATTTTAATGACTGTTAATGTTAGATCTTTTATTTTTACAATGTTCATATTACAAATGTGGAGCAAACATTTCTTAAGTCATTGAATATAACTATGTTTTAGAGCAGGTATAGAACTTGAGGATAGTTGGAAGCAATCACTTAATTTGAAGTAAAGTAATTACCCAACTTTTTTTTTTACTTACTTAAGAATTCCTTTAAACAGTGAGTATATTGGATATTACTCAGTACAATACTAGATATGATATACTTCCTGTCTTTTAGGAACCTATTTTTATAAGCAGGAAATATAGGTACTTAGGAAATTCTAAAATATACCTATGAACTGGATATCGTGGTACACACCTATAATCCTAGCATTTGGGAGGCTGTGGTAATAGGAGGATCCTGAGTTTGAGGCTAAAGATCAAATGAAGAGTATTAGGATCTTGTTACCTAGAATTCTGTCATGTAATAATTTTAATGTTATTTGATAATTCCCGTTCAAATGAGTTTTAACACTGGAGTTTAAGGTTTTTATGGTCTTAAAAAGTCACTGTTTGTTATAGATTAGATAAAGCTTTCTATGCATGTTCTTAGACACTCACTATTTTGTTGTTGGTTTTTATTTTTTTACAATTAACCAGGAGAAAAACTTTCAAAGCAGCAGCTGCATAATTCCAACATCATTAAGAAATTAAGAGCTAAAGAAAAAGACAATGAAAATGTTATTGCAAAGCTGAACAGAAAAGCTAAGGAGCTGGAAGAGGAGTTACAGCATTTAAGACAGGTGACCAGCAGTCCTTGTTCTTTGAACATGCATTGATCTTCCTGTGATTGGCCATGGTGTGTGCTGCATTCAGAATGTTTTAATGGGATGTTGGGCAAGAAAAGGGTTTTAGTTAAATGAACAGCCAATGTTGTCTTTATATCACTGGTCAAACACTTGACATAAACAACTTGAAGAAGATATTTTCTTTGACTCAAGATTCCAGAGTATGAGATTGCATCACAGTGGAGAAGGTGTGACAGAAGCTTGGTATGTGGTAATGCAAGTGTGTGGCAAGTGTTTGCTACTTGGTGCCATCCAGGAAGTAGAGAAGTAGGGCTGGGCGAATCCTGAAGGCCTCTTCTCCCAACTCCGCCAGCCATGAGCAGAGCCATGTTCAGACACATGTGCCAGTGGGCCACATTTTCTGTTCAAGCTATAGCCAGTATTAAGAGATTTCCTAGAATTCGTTATGCACCATGGCATCATTTATTGAAAAGTGTTCTTATCTGTTTTGATAACATAGGTCCTTGATGGCAAAGAGGAGGTTGAGAAACAACATAGAGAAAATATTAAAAAACTAAATTCCGTGGTAGAACGCCAGGAGAAAGATCTTGGCCGACTTCAGGTAGACATGGGTGAACTTGAAGAGAAGAACCGAAGCACTCAGGCGGCCCTAGATAGTGCGTACAGGTATGCAGTGTGCAGTGTGTTAGAATCTGTTATCCCAGTGGGAGGCTGAAGAAATCCATTTTCTTTTTTCTTTTTAATTTTTTATGTGCATTGGTATTTTACCTGCATGCATATCTGTGTACCACATGCCTGAGGAGGACAGAAAAGATTGTTGCTGTTAAATACTGAGCAATCTCTCTAGCTTGTCTATTTTCTATCATCTGGGTACTAGCCACATTTATAGATTTTTCTATGAGTGCCATTTGTTATTAGACAAAGCGAGTCCAATTATGAGATCCTTATAATGACTAGAGTTATTGTACAGGTGTGCTTGTTGTTATTTTGAGATTTCTGTGTTACATAGAAATTGCATTAGTTTAGGTATGTGTTTACATTTGCATTCTATTAATAAATAAAAAGTATCAATCTGCTTTTTAAAGAGAACTTACTGATCTTCACAAAGCCAATGCTGCTAAGGACAGTGAGGTACAGGAAGCTGCTCTGAGGCGTGAGATGAAGGCTAAAGAAGAACTTTCTGGGGTACTGGAGAAGGCTCAGGAAGAAGCCCGTCAGCAGCAAGAGGCATTAGTGCTTCAGGTAGGCAATGGTGGTTAAAGTTAACTTTTATGTATTTGCATATTTCTGCAGAGTGAAGTAGTTTACTAACAAATGTGACTGCTCTTATATGAGGTACGTCTAGAAGACTTCTATGACTATGTTACTGGTATTTTTAGAGTACTGAGTTGTACAAACTCACATGTGTGTGTTTTAAAGTATCTTTAGTGTGATGCAACACTATTGTGCTGCTGTTGCTTGGCTTTATGTGAGTCTCATACATGAGAATATGGTGTTGTGAGGTGTAGTTCAGTGATAGAGCTGAACGCTCACTGCTAGAGGAAAGAATGTTTCATGAAACTAGCTATCCTGTTGCCAGAGTAATATATGTGCATATAACTAAAGCATACAGTTTCGGGCTGGAGAGATGGCTCAGCAGTTAAGAGCACTGACTGCTCTTCCTAAGGTCCTGAGTTCAAATCCCAGCAACCACATGGTGACTCACAACCATCTGTAATGAGATCTGATGTCCTCTTCTGGTGTGTCTGAAGACAGCTACAGTGTACTTATATATAATAAAAATGCATCTTTAAAAAAAAACTACACAGTTTCAAGAGACTGTATTATATCATTGACTCTTGAACATATTTGTAACATTTCTGGCAGTTCATGAACCTAATGAAGGAAGAAAAAAGTTTGGCATACTGTGGTTACAAAATTGTCAGCTATTGTCAGACAGTGGTGGTGCACGCCTATACTCTCAGAACTTGGGAGTCAGAGGAAGATGAGTATTTGAGTTTGAGACCAGCCTGGTCTACAAAATGAGTTCCAGGACAGCCAGAGCTACACAGAGAAACCTTGTCTTAAAAAAATATATTATTTATATAAATATTAAATATATTGAACATTTGAGATAAATCATTTAGCTAACATTAGTAATGCTGCTGTAAATATTCATTATACTTTGTTTGCTTTCTTTAGTTCAGGGGGTCTAACCTAGTGCCTTCTGTATATTAGGGAAGTGTTGCCCTACTGAACTACAGCTTCATTGCACAGTAGGTCTTATGTATATAGACAGCTAATTTTCCAAGCACTGTTCAAAACTGGCAAAACTATTCTCAGCAGCCTCAATGTTTGGTTTTGTTTCCTGTATTTGGTGGATAAATGACTTACCGACGAAAGCTTGGCTTCTAATGTCTTCCCTCCCTGTTGCTCCTCCTGGTCTAAGCATTACCACTTTCTCAGTGTTGGCCTCACCTTTTCAGTGTTTCTGTCATAAATGCAGGGCTACAGGTGTCTGCCTTCTGAGAGAGTCACTCAGCCACATTTGTGTTTCCGTCACTCTTCGTACAGGAAGGATCACTGCTTTACAACTTGGTTTATGTTCCTACTAGACTATTCTTAGATTTTGTATGTAGCCTTTAATGGTTGAGCTGTCTCCAGGATATTCTGCTAGTTGTATAATAGTAGAACTTAGAGTTTTAGTTTTATGCCCCTTTGCTATGTAATTTTCAGGTATATTTTTGATAGGTTTGGACTGCTTTTAACATTTTGTGTTGGAAATTATGCTGTAGTCCACATATTCATGCGTTTCTGCCACCCTGTCACTTTCAAGAGGCTACCTTATATAAGCAAATACATATATATACAGAATAGTATTTCTGGGCTGGAGAGATGGCTCAGCAGGTAAGAGCACTCACTGCTCTTCCTGAGGTCCTGAGTTCAATTCCCAGTAACCACATGGTGACTCATCTGTAATGGGGATCTGATGGCCTCTTCTGGTGTGTCTGAAGATAGCTACAGTGTACTCACATACATGAAATAAATAAATAAATCTTAAAAAAAAAAGGAAAAAAAAAAAGACATGTCCACAGAATATTACTACTTTAAGTTAATAGGCTAGAGAGATGACTCAGCAGTTAGGAGCACTTACTGCTCTTGCAAACCCAGGTTTGGTTCCCAGATCTCACATGGCTGCTTAATAACTACCGCACATAACTCAGTTCCAGATCCTGGACACTGCACAAAACTCAGTGTCCTCTTCTGACCTCCTTGGGTACCTGTACACACATGTCGTGCACACACACACACAAATACCCTAATTTTTTTAATATATAAAAATTTTTTCATATTAAAAATACATTACAATAATAAAGAAAAATTGAGGGAGTAAGGAATAGGTTATGGGACTATCATTATTAAAAATTTTTATTTTTTAAGATTTATTTACTTATGTATATAATATATAACTGCTCTATTTGCATGTCTGCCTGCATGACAGAAGAGGACATCAAATCCCATTATAGATGGTTGTTAGCCACTACGTAGTTGCTGGGGATAAACTCAGAACCTCTGGAAGTGCTCTTTCTTAACCACCAAGCCATCTCTCCAGCCTGGGATTGTCATTCTTGAAACCACCTTGGTATAGAAGGATTGCTAATTTTGTATGTTATTTGTTAACATTATATTCCTCTAGGGATAACCGTAGATCTGATAATCTTTCCATTTAGGATGAATAAATATGTTAGGCCTGGGTTGTAATGTTTAATGCTTGTGAATCAGCATTTGAGAACAAATCAGAGTACCGATACTGTTGAGAGCTCTGCCTTCCCTTGTTGTTGCCAGACTTGCTCATGTCTCAGGGCATCTCCGTGTGCTCCACAGACCAAATCTTCAGTACTGCAACGACCAGATAGATGCCAACACCATTTTCTAATTATTTAAATATGATGCCACAGTACTAAAAAAGTTATGGCAGTTACACAGTATGCAGCTGTGTGTGAGAGGCACCTTGTTCCTTGTTCTTGAAACAGTGTTGTATAAGCAACTTTCAGCTCTTTTTTCATACTCCCAAGTAGCTGTGACTGTAAGTACACAGCATCACTCTCTCTTTAGTTTTGTTTTATTGTTTAGATAGGGCCTACTATGTAGCACAGAGCTATCTGGACAGCCTAGGCTGGCCTGGAAATCGAAATGCTCATACTGGCCTCACACGTGTGTCCCAGCACCCCTAGTTTAGTACCTAGGTTTTATTTGTTTGTTTGTTTATTCATTAGTCTAGTTCTGATCTATCATCTCTCATTGTATGGCAGAGCTATACATATTTGCATACTTTTCCTTGATAATGGGGTGCTTTCAGTTAGGTAGTAAATATGTTTATAGCCTTGACATTGCTTAAGGAATGCGATGTGTGCTCATTGTTTAGCATGAAGTGTCATACATAAAAAATCAACACAGATATCATCAGGAAGTTACAGCTAGTGTTCTGACAGTGTGTTGTTTATCCTGTAGGTGGGGGACCTCAGGCTAGCGCTGCAACGGGCGGAGCAAGCAGCGGCCAGAAAAGAGGATTACTTACGCCATGAGATCAGTGAACTTCAGCAGGTATTGTCATGCTTTCCCAAGCACAAGGTCAAAAGTGTATCTCCTGAAGTAATGTGACTATTCACGAGGCTAGTATTCCTGAGTCAAAAGCATTACTGCCAGTGGGTGCATTTTTGTAGCTTATGTGAACCAAGTACAAGTAATCCCCTGAAAAGAAATAGGAAAACATCTGGGTTTGTTTTAAAGGAAGTCATTTTATCATAATAGACTTGCTGCACATTCAATATTGTTTTTCTTTTCTTTTTTAAAGTAAGATAGCTACTAATTTTTTCTTGAAAAAAATTTAACTAAAGCTTAGGTTTGCTGGTGTTTTTAGCATTTTTTTTCCTCTCTCAGTGGTAATAAAGTAAGAATTTTTTGATTCAGAGACTCCAAGAAGCAGAGAATCGAAACCAAGAACTAAGTCAGAGTGTTTCATCAACAACAAGACCGTTGCTTCGACAGATAGAAAATTTACAGGCAACTCTGGGATCCCAGACGTCATCGTGGGAGACACTAGAGAAGAATCTTTCCGATAGACTTGGTAACCTCTTTAGCATTTTATATTTGATGCAGGAGACTTTCTGTCTCGTCTGTAGAAGTAGAATAGTGGTATGACATTGACATTCACCTGATCTCATGGTGACATTTGTGTCTAATGTATAGATACATCTTTTCCCCTTTTTCAGTTAGGATTCATTTAAAGCGTTTTTTTTCTTACACAGTGTGTCACATACATTACTGCCTGCCATTTCATTTGTTGTGTTTGTATGGGGACGGTGTGTGTGTTTGTATGTACAAGTATGTGTGAAAATTCATGTGCCCATGTATATGTGCATGTGTGTGGAGGCCAGAGGTTGATAGCCGGTATCTTCCTCAATTGCTTCTCTACCTTATTTTTTGAAACAGGGTCTCACTGAACCTGGAGCTGATTGATTTGGGTAGATTGGCTGGCTAGCAAGCCATGCGCATCCTCCTGTCTCTGCCTGCCTAGCTGTGGGATTACCGGCATATACTACTGTACTAGCCTTTTACTTGAGTGCTGGGACTCCCAAGTCAGATCCTGTTGTCTCAGTGTTATTTTCTGAAATGCACATAGACGTTATCACTCCAAAGTGTTGAGTTCCGTTCAGGGTAGCTTCCCTGTTCTGTTAATTAAACTTTGGGACATTGAAATTGGCTGAGGGAAATTACTGAATAGAGAGTATTACTCTATTCATATACTTCTAGCCTACACAAACAAATAAAATTTTAAAAAGTTATAAACGTTCCAGTAGTGTAGTCCTTTGTTGAGAGTTAGTCTGAAATGTCTGTTCTGTAGTTTATTTCCCCCATTTACTCTGGTCTGGTTCCAGATTTAGATAAGGGCGCTGTAAATGTCCATTCAGGAGTGAATGTGGGTGTAAAAATGTTCATGTCCTTGGATAAAGGACCAAATATGCAGTTGCTGGACCATGTGGACATTAGTTTTTAGAACTGTTTTCACAGCGCTTATAGCTGGGGGGAAATCCGGCTTGTTTACAACCTTGGTAGCAGCTTTGGTTCTCTGTTTTTGTTTGTTTTGTTTAGTTTTATTTATCATTCATAAATTCTTATATCTCATCATCTTAACTTTCTTTTCCCTAATGAGAGCTGATGCTGAGCATTGTCTCATGTGTTTTCCACTTGTCCACTCCGTAGGGTGAACTAACCTCCTGTTCATAGCTCTGTCCACTCCGTAGGGTGAACTAACCTCCTGTTCATAGCTCTGTCCACTCCGTAGGGTGAACTAACCGCCTGTTCATAGCTCTGTCCACTCTGTAGGGTGAACTAACCGCCTGTTCATAGCTCTGTCCACTCTGTAGGGTGAACTAACTGCCTGTTCATAGCTCTGTCCACTCCGTAGGGTGAACTAACCGCCTGTTCATAGCTCTGTCCACTCTGTAGGGTGAACTAACCGCCTGTTCATAGCTCTGTCCACTCCGTAGGGTGAACTAACCGCCTGTTCATAGCTCTGTCCACTCCGTAGGGTGAACTAACCGCCTGTTCATAGCTCTGTCCACTCTGTAGGGTGAACTAACCGCCTGTTCACAACTTTGTCCACTCTGTAGGGTGAACTAACCGCCTGTTCATAGCTCTGTCCACTCCGTAGGGTGAACTAACCGCCTGTTCATAGCTCTGTCCACTCCGTAGGGTGAACTAACCGCCTGTTCATAGCTCTGTCCACTCTGTAGGGTGAACTAACCGCCTGTTCATAGCTCTGTCCACTCCGTAGGGTGAACTAACCTCCTGTTCATAGCTCTGTCCACTCCGTAGGGTGAACTAACCGCCTGTTCATAGCTCTGTCCACTCCGTAGGGTGAACTAACTGCCTGTTCATAGCTCTGTCCACTCCGTAGGGTGAACTAACCGCCTGTTCATAGCTCTGTCCACTCCGTAGGGTGAACTAACTGCCTGTTCATAGCTCTGTCCACTCCGTAGGGTGAACTAACCGCCTGTTCATAGCTCTGTCCACTCTGTAGGGTGAACTAACCGCCTGTTCATAGCTCTGTCCACTCTGTAGGGTGAACTAACCGCTTGTTCATAGCTCTGTCCACTCCGTAGGGTGAACTAACCGCCTGTTCATAGCTCTGTCCACTCTGTAGGGTCTCATATAGCCAAACTGACTCAAATTCTTCAGGTAGTCAAGGATGACCTTGAACTTAATCCTCCTGCTTTTGCTAAATCATGGGATTCTAGATGCATACCACCGACCTTGGTTTATGCAGTGCTGGGGATGAAACCATGGCTTCATGCATGCTGTACAAGTAAACAGCCAGCGAAGCGCCATTGTCTTTTATTAGTCTACTTTTGTCCGTCGATATTTGGCTGCTCCAGTGCTATTTGCTGACTTGCTACCCTGTTACTGAATAAAGTATTTTCGAGTAGATAAACTGAGGAGAGAATGCTAACTTGTGCATTGAGCAATGCTGGCTTCTTGTCTTAGTCTGGAAACTTGAGTCACTAGAAATTTGAGGTCAGAACCAACCTGGTATCTGACTTTTCCCTGGTGTATGTGTATGATTTATCTTCCTCTATAATCAGGTGAATCACAGACCTTGTTGGCTGCAGCAGTTGAAAGAGAACGTGCAGCTACAGAAGAACTCCTGGCCAACAAAATCCAGATGTCTTCAGTGGAGTCGCAGAATTCGTTATTACGACAGGAAAACAGTAGACTTCAGGCCCAGCTAGAGTCAGAGAAAAATAAACTAAGAAAACTAGAGGATGAAAATAGTCGGTGAGTATATTTATGTGAGAGTCTCTGTGGTTCTTGACATTTTAAAGTACTTTTGGAAAGTATTTTTGTTGAATCTTAGTTTCATTGCATGGAGAACTGAACACCTTGCAGTATTTAAAGTTAGGATCATTTGTGACATTCGTCAAGCTAGGGAGGGGTCCACTGCAGGTCTGTGAGGCTGCATGCTATGTTCTACATATATTGTGTTTTTCCAGTAAAGTATTTGTCCTATCAATATGTTTTTTTTCTTTTTAAAAAGAGGCTAATGCCACCAACAAAAGCAAAGGGTTGGGGAGGGAAGGAGGGAAGGAAAGAGAGTGGTGGCTATGCAGTCTTCCAGTTTTTTCTAAATAAGAATTTGGATTCTCCTAAAACCATGGCCTGTAAAATCATCTATCTGAAATTACATAAAGTCATAATGGATATGCTTTTACTCTTTTTTTTTTTTTTTGGTTTTTCGAGACAGGGTTTCTCTGTGTAGCCCTGGCTGGCCTGGAACTCACTCTGTAGACCAGACTGGCCTCGAACTCAGAAATCCTCCTGCCTCTGCCTCCCAAGTGCTGGGATTAAAGGCGTGCGCCACCACCGCCCGGCATGCTTTTACTCTTGACCCCTGCTTTTTCTTTCCTTTTCTTTTCCTTTCTTTCTTTCTTTCTCTCTTTTTTTCTTTTTCTTTTTCTTTTTTTGCCACATTTGAACTTGGAATGGTGGTACTTAAATTACTGTTTAAATATCTCATTTTAAATCTCTGAGTACTGGTTAAAAAAATGGGTGTGGAGTAGAACTTTTGAGTCTCAGTGATCTGGAACAGTCAGCTGGAAAGTCTCTTGAGGCTGAGCTGGTGACAAAATGGCTACTGGCTATGTAACTGGGGTTTGACAAGTGGAGAGGTTTTAATTTCTGTCCTGTTGCCTTTTTTTGTTTTGTTCAATTCCCTCTGGTTTACTAGGTACCAAGTTGAGTTAGAAAACCTAAAAGATGAATATGTAAGAACGCTTGAAGAGACGAGGAAAGAAAAGGTATTTCTTTTTTTTTTTTTTTTAAAGACTTATTTATTATGTAAGTACACTGTAGCTGTCTTCAGACACACCAGAAGAGGACATCAGATCTCATTATGGATGGTTGTGAGCCACCATGTGGTTGCTGGGATTTGAACTCATGACCTCTGGAAGAGCAGTCAGTGCTCTTAACTGCTGAGCCATCTCTCCAGCCCCAAAAAGGTATTTCTTAGTGTTCACTCTCCTCCCTTCCCCCCTCCCCCGGGGACTTGCCTTAGAGATGGATGGCGACAGCAGCCAACTGCTGTGGAGATAAACTGGTAGAGCCGGAACCTTGTCTTCAGGGGTGAAGGGGCAGCTTGTACTTGACACTCTGAGCTTTGCAGTTGACTTATGTTCGTGCCATGGGCTAATCTCAGAATGATCTCTCTGTACTTGCTCCTATAGATGCTTTTGAGCAGTCAGTTAGAAATGGAAAGAATGAAAATTGAACAAGAAAGGAAGAAAACCATTTTTACTCAAGAAGCACTAAAAGAAAAGGTACTGAATTGTGTTGGCTTGTGCTAATATGTGTAGCTAAGCTGTTGTGGGTGACTGGATTGGTCTGTGGTTGGTTGTCTGATGTCTTAAGTTTTTCCCCTTCTAAAATTACTGGACTGAGTGTGGCAACATTGTCAGTGCTACATGGGAACAGGTTTGAAGACATTGGAGTGCATTCAAATTGGTCTGTGTTTGAATGTGAATTATAGAAACTTTTACACTTTTAAAAATGAATTTTGTGATGTCTTACTGAAAGTAATGCAGCAAATGGCCCAAAGGTAACTTCAGAATGAACTGTCTTATTTATCTTTCTGATTAGTAAATATAGTAAGGTTTTTGTTGTTGTTATTTATTTTTTGCCTGTGTATCAGTGTGAGATGTGAAAATATGTGTATGTGTGTGTGTTTGCATATGTGCAGGAGTGTTTGTGCCTACATGCATGTGGAGGCCCTAAGTTGATATTGGTTGTCTTCAGTTATTCGCTAATTTATTTTATTGAGACAAGTCTCTTGCTAAACCTAGAGCTAGTCTAATGAGCTAGCTTATCTCAGGGAGCCCATCTCTACCTCCTGGGTACTGGGATTATAGTGAGCCACCATGTTTGCCTGGCTTTTCTATGGGCTCTGGCGTCTGAACTCTGGTCTCCATGCCTTATACACTAAGTCACCTCCTTAGCTCCTAAAGATCATTTTCACAAAACATGGTTTTGTTTTTGTTTTTTGTTTTTGTTTTTTTTTAAGTTAGGTTCTTTCTTTGCGGTCCTGGCTGTCCTGGAACTCACTTTGTAGACCAGGCTGGCCTCAAACCCAGAGAGATTTGCCTGCCTCTGCCTCTGTCTACCAAGTGCTGGGATTAAAGGCATGCACCACCACTGCCTGGCTGTTTTTTGGGTTTAACACATTAAAATAAAAGGAATAAGTCAGAAATTTTAGCAACTTTAAGAGTAATTGATATGTTATATAACATGATATAGTTAGCTTCTGTAGACTTTTCAACCAAAGCATTCTGATTCCATTAAAAAAAAAATTGGACTGAGCACAGGGTCCCCAATGGAGGAGTTAGAGAAAGGACTGAAGGAGCTGGAGGGGTTTGCAACCCCATAGGAAGAACAACAGTATTAACCAACCAGACCCCCCTCCCCCCCAGAGCTCCCAGGGACTAAGACACCAATCAAGGAGAACACATGACTCTGGCTGCATATGTAGCAGAGGATGGCCTTGTCAGGCATCAATGGGAGGAGAGGTCCTTGGTCCTATGAAGGTTTGATAGTTGCCCCATTGTAGGGGAATTGAGGGCGGGGAGGTGGGAATGGGTAGGTGGGTGGAGGAACACCCTCATAGAAGCAGGGGGAGGGGGATTAAGAGAGGGGGTTTCTGGGAGAGGGGGAAACCAGGTAAGGGGATACCACTTGAAATGTAAATAAATTAAAATGAATAAATAAATAAATGGATAAATAATAGATAAATAATTCTAATTTAAAAAAAATAGTAAACCTGGCTAATTGTGTTATAATATAATTGGGGCAAGGCAGGCTTTAAATTTTTTAAAAAATATTTTTTTTGGCTTTTTAAAATGTATTTATTTTATGTACGTGAGTGTTGTGTTTTCATGTACACCAGAAGAGAGACTCCATTACAGATGGTTGTGAGCCACCATGTGGTTACTGGGAATTGAACTCAGGACCTCTGGAAATACAGCCAGGGCTCTTAACTGCTGAGCTATCTCTCAAGCCCCCAGGCTTTAAATTTTACTTTAAAATGTTTTTATTATGCATATTTGTGTGTGTGTGTGTGTGTGTGTGTAAATGTACATGCATCCCGTGTATGTCATAAGACAACATGCTAGAAGCTAGAATCGTTTCTCCTTTACCATATGGGATTGATTGAACTTAGATGAGGTTTGACAGCAAAGCATCCTTACCTGCTGACCATCTTGCCAGCTCAGCTCCTAATACTTGTAAGACCTTGTGGCTTTGAGAAATCATATCCATAACATGTTATGGACAATGTAATGCCTTTGTTTTCATTGATTCTAGAAAATTTTCTCGCTTGCTTTATTTTGTGCTTCTCAATCTTACAGAGTTTTTTTTCCCTAAGGACCACAAGCCGTTTTCTGTTTCTAGCACTCCCACCATGTCACGCTCCAGCTCTATAAGTGGAGTAGATGCTGCAGGGCTGCAAGCATCCTTCCTGTCTCAGGTAATGGCTTACATTTCTTACAAGTGTTTAGTTCTTACCTTGAATAATGCTGAAGGAAACATGCAGTTGACAGATTGGCTATCCCCATGACCTTGATGGGGAATGTAGTGCTAATTGAAGTGAAGAAATACATACGATTTTCTCCTTTTGAGAAAACTCAATAGACATTTCAAAGCAAGAATGAACAGGATCTTTGTTTGAACTTGATAATAGAACATACTTTATGTTAATGGTCTGTGTGTGTTCTGTAACTGAATAGGATGAGTCTCATGATCATTCATTTGGGCCAATGTCTACATCAGCCAGTGGAAGCAATCTTTATGAAGCTGTAAGGATGGGAGCTGGATCAAGCATTATTGAAAATCTGCAGTCTCAGCTAAAGCTGAGGGAAGGAGAAATTAGTCATTTACAGGTATTGAAAAAAAATTAGTATGCTATAGAAGCCAATGAAATAATGGGTCCCAATAAGTAGTAGCCTTCATTTCATCTGGATTTTGAGCACATTGAAAAATAACATGAATTGGTGACATGTAAAACCCAATGTGTTATCACACATATCAATAATAAAGCTAGAGTCAAATGATTGACTCTCCTAACCAACTGACTGCCAGAATTAGGTAGATTTATCTGCTCTGTTCTAGGACATTCTGGGAGCCTGTGCCCTGGCCTTCCCCAGAGAGGACTTAGGGTATCTAAGAGCAGGAATGGCCTCTCCTTCCCAGCGTCTCTTCTCAACAAGGAAAAAGGAAGCCCTGAAACAGTGTGCTGGGTCATTCTTTCCATATATGCCACAGGAACAGTTTCTCTAACTTGCCCACTGCAAGGACTGAATAACAGAGGGACCTGCACATAGAAGAAACGACACAGAGAGGCGAAGCTGTATTGCTTATGGAGTGAGGATTAGTAAAGCTGTTTTTAGTTTATGGTGATAACTGTATACACTGAAAATGAATAGCTTCATATGGATTGCTGTAGCTCTCCCAGGATGCTATGCTTGAGAGTGCTGCTTAGATTCTCAGAGAGGAGTGAAAGCTTTCAGCAATAAAACCCACACAGTTGGGAGGGACAGCATTAGAGTGTGTTCTCATTCCTATGACCTTTTCTAGTAACATAGAATAATGGAAATGTTTATTGCTAGAGAAAAATCTAGTTGCATTTTTGTAACAAATCATTGAATTTTCTTCTTTTTTGCTTGCTTAGTAAACCCTCTAATTAATAAACTTCTAAAGAAAGTTGGGGCCACCTTTTTCCCACTGCTTCCAGGATTATATATTGACATATGTTTGCCTTCAAAAACTGGCACACTGATTATTTTTATATTAAGAGCATTAAATAAGGTATGTTTTTATTGAAACCATTTTATGATTATGTTTCACAGCTAGAAATTAGTAACCTAGAAAAAACTCGATCCATAATGTCAGAAGAGCTAGTTAAATTAACAAATCAGAACGATGAACTTGAGGAGAAAGTGAAAGAGATACCCAAGCTTCGAGCTCAGCTGCGGGTAAGTATTCTTCACTTAGGGATGAGTCTAAGATAGTTTAATCCAGTTATTAAATCCCCTGTTTTTAGTTTACATAAAATATGTACATAAAATTGGTAATTTCATTGAAAATTAAGGAGTCAGTAGTTGAGTAAAGAATGTTAAAGATGCCTGTGCTACTGTCTGTCTAAATTGTTTAGATAAAAATGTTTAGTTCTAATCAAAGAAAAGAACAAGATTTTATGTATGCCTTTTTAGTATTTGACTCTATGACATAACTGAATGTTAGGGCAGACTTGTCCTGTGCGATAAATGCCAAGTAATACTTAAACCAAGTTAATCACGAAGACAGAAATCTCATCAAGGTTACTTAAATTAATGCGAAGGAGACTGGAAAAATCTTAGTTGGAGAGAATTGTCCATTTAGTGGTGAAATATGGTTGAAGTGTGTGTGTGTGTGGTGTGTGTGTTTGTGTGTGGTGTCTGTGTGGTTGTGTGTGTGTGTGTGTGCTGTGATGCACACTAGGAGGCAGGAAGAATAAGTGACTGCCCTGCTGGTGTCCCGTCTCCCCCCCCCCCCCCCCCCCCCCCCCCGTTATTCCCATCAGACAGTCTCACTGAGCCCCGGGCTTGCTGTTTTGTGTGTAGACTGACTGGCTAGCAGCTCCAGTGAGCCTCCTCCCAGTTCTGGGGTTAGAGGCCACAAGGCTTCTTATGTCAGTGTTGGGGTTAGAAGCTAGGTCCTCATGCTTGCTAAGTGAGTGCTCCTCCTCACTGAGCGCTCCTCCTCACTGAGCGCTCCTCCTCACTGAGCGCTCCTCCTCACTGAGCTCCATCTAGCTTTTCAAAGCAGTTCCTTTGTTTTGCTCTGTCTCCCTAGATAGACTGACTATGAGTTTAACTTTTAAAAGACATGAGTTTATATATTTTTAGTGACTTGTAACAACTGTAGATGTTTGTATGATCATTAAAAAATATAAACATATTTTTTAGGATTTGGATCAAAGATACAACACTATTCTGCAGATGTATGGAGAAAAAGCAGAAGAAGCGGAGGAACTTCGCCTGGATCTTGAAGATGTGAAAAATATGTATAAAACTCAAATAGATGAACTTCTAAGACAAAGGCTCAGTTAACTTCTGAAGTTTGTATTCCCATCAAACTAAATGTAAACACTTAATATAAATGCAGACTTCCAATAAATTCTTTTACAGAATTAGAAACTGGGATTTGCTGTAGATTGTAAAAACTTTTTAAAAAAATTATTTTCTAGTATGTAGTAATATTTGCAGTTAAATTATTTTATGTAATATTTGAATTTTATTTTTGAAACTATTCTTTAAATTTTATTTTTTAAAACTTTGTTTTTTTTTTTTTTTTGGTGCCTTGAACAGCGCAGAGATTTATTACTTTATCCACAGGAAAGGAAACTGGTGTTTTCATATTATTGTGGATATATAGTTAATTGTATTGTATCTAATTTGTATGTGTTTGTACATATTGAGAGATTTACAGAGTAATGTTAACATTGAAATTTTGAAATCTTTCACACTGAAATCTTCAACATATTTCTTAAAAGTGTTTTAAACATTTGAGTATAAAGGTTATTAAGCCTATGACTACTAAATTATAAACTAAGGTTTTCCTTTAAAACAGAAGTCACACTGACATGTCTAAAATTTAAAGAGTATTTTAAACTTAAAAATATTTTTGTTTTGAAAATTTATTCCATGTACCTTCCACAATGAACTGTGAACAAAATCTAGATGTTTTTTGTTACTTATCCAAAGAAAGCTATAAATATTCAATATTAACTAGGCATAATTGGGTAGTGGGAAATGTTCCTTGTAGTAAATTGTGATAGATAGTATCAGTAGCAGGTAATTTTGAAGTATTTTACTACACTGTTAAATGAATCTAACAAAATAAAATCATTAACAAAATTTACTCTTAAAATTAGTCAGTTTACTCTTTAAAAATTACTTGTTTAGTTTCATATAATTATATTTTAGAACATTAAAAATAAATGTTTTAAAACAGTTCCATAGCAAAACAGAAAAGAATAGGAGTACATTTAAATTGGGGATTTTATAATTTTGTGTAGTTTAACAGTTTTTCCTTGAACCTTCAACAAACAAAAAAATAACAAAGAGTAGCGTAGAATAACTTTAGATTATAGTTTTCCCCTTTTCCAAATGTCACTTTGTTTAAAAATTAATCAGGTTGTGTTCTAGACCTGAAAAATATTTTGATAGATTTTATTACTTAAAATTATTTAATTGCTTTTATCATGGTCCCTCTTTATCTGTTCTTTTGCTTCTTGTGGTTCTAGCTAAGGTAAAAAATAATCCAAAAATACATTGAAATTCCAGAAAGAGTTAATAAATGTTGACGTGTGTGCTGCTCAGAGCACCCAGCTGGAATCTCAATGTTGACCCCATCTGTCCAGGACATTCCCACCCCCTTGTCATCACCGAGCCACCTCAGCTGTTGTGACTACTGTAACAATATGGACGTGCTTGTGTTCAGGCAATTCCTTTGTTCTTTAATGGCCCCACAGTGACAAAGCCAAAGGTTAGCCAGAAGTACTTCCTTAATGGAAAGATGAACATCAACATTGGCTATCTTGCTAGAAGTGGATAGCTTGTACTGTTTCAGGCATCCAGTGAGGGTCTCAAAACTGTCTTCCCCACCACGAGAAAGTAGGAGTTCAAGTAGAAACTGTAAATTTTGGCGACATTTTAAATTATACTTCAGAGCACAGCTGTGAGTAGCCATCTTGCAGAATGGAGAATTTTTAAGGGGTAATTCAAGTGACCTTGTTTTTATCTTGTGTTCCTGTGTTTCTGTTGTGGGCGCTCAGATCTGTAGCCAGAATAAGTGTTCTTTTGGTGAAGGTAACAGTCTTAAAATTAAGTTTCTGTATTTTAGTGGTAGAAAGCAGCCTCATAACTTTTTGCTAGCTTTAAAATGTTTTAATATTCAGGGGCAAGATTATAAGTCTGATAGCAATAAATATATAGAGTTAGAAGAGACAGGAAACCTGAATTTCAAAATTCTTGGCAAGCATTTGAAACCGGTAGTTTGGGAAATGTAAAGTACTTTTTAAACAAATAATTCGGAAATATGGCAGAGAAAAGATTTTGAAATTAAAATTTCCTGTATTCTAAATGTTACAATATCAACATTAAATATTTTTCTTGGTCCTTAACAACATTAATAAAATCAGCACACTTAAAAGTCTTAAAATGTTTTCAACTTATTTATTTATAAAATGACATGCAACCATTTGTATCTGCTTCATCTCTAAATTAATAGCTGATGTTCACACTGCTTTTATGTTGGCTAAGAATATACTTAGACCTTTCAGTACATTTCAGGTTGATAAACGACACTGAATAAATTTCTTGTAAATAACCCAGTAAGTGGCAGAAGACTTATTAAACATTGGTTGCTCTTTAATTAATTTTCTTTCTTATGTATCATTGAAAATTATCTACCCATATGCTAGTAGAATATTCTAATGCATAAAATAGTTTGCAATTAGATGCTTCCATTCTTGGGGGAGAAAAAAAAACCCCTCAGCTACTTGGAATTAAGAGGCCCAGGTATTTGGAGGTATCATACCCTTGTGCCTCCCTGGGAGGCCAAGTGGAGACTGCTGCTACTGGGCTTCTCTTAAGAACACTCTGTAGCATTTAGCATGTGGAATGTACCAAATACATGACATTACAATTCAAAATATCCTAAGTGTGGATGAGTTCTGACTTAGAAGAATTTTGATTTTTGTAGTTAAGTAAATGTAAAGAATATTTAGGAAGTGTGTTTCCCATCAGTTATTTCAGTACTTGAAAGTTTTATTTGAATACTTATTAAAAAGCACATGATTTTGGTCTAGAGAGTACTTGCTGATCTTCCGGAGGGCCCAGCACCCATGTGGTGGCTCACAACCATCTGTATCTCCAATCCCAGGGGATCCAGCACCCTCTTCTGGTGTTCTCAGACACCAGGCACACAGTGGTGCACAGGCCTAGATGCAGACAAAACACCCATACACACAAAGTAAAAAAATGTTTTAGATGCACACAATTTGTAGTATTTAAAAGAAAGCTCCCAAATTAAGAAGTAATGGGTGTAAAATGTCTTATTTTACTACTGTTTAGTACTATAGACATGTATGTTCTAGGGATTGTTTCTCATTACAAAAAAGCTGGTCCAAGTTTTCTTATCCTTGGTCAGTTTTAAACTAAAAAAAAAAAAAAATAGCTACATATTTTGAAAAGGACTAAAAGTATGATTTAAACAACAGATGGATATTTTAATTCCAAATGGAAGGTAATGTAAGTAAGCATGGATCTGATTTAAATAAAGTTTTCAAAGTCTGCTTATATATTTCATTTTACCATAATTCACAGAAGTGCGCCTTTGTACACAGACCTGTGTGGTGGGATATGCAAGAGAGATTGTTGAGATTTCCAAGAAAATTCAGAACTGAAGAATATCTGTATGACTTCCTGAATATTTCTTCCCTCACAGCATCAGCTGTTTCATCCTAGTCACTTCACTTTGGCTTTTGTCACTCAATGCCAGGATTGTCACTAACTGTCCAGTTGCTGAGAATAATAGCCTAGGTTGTTTTTTAATTATCCCCGCGTTTGAAGGCAACTCCCGCTGAGGAGACACAGAGTGTGTTTTGAAGTTGTTTGAGTAGTTCCTTTGTGTTACATGCAGCAACTGGAGAACATTTAGGTCCATTTCAACTTAAACGAAAGTTTTAAAATTTTGTTTTATAATTTTTAGTTTTTAAATGTTGTTTTATAACAAAACTGTCTGCATCGTTCAAGATCCCTTTTCCTCTTCTACCAATAGTCCTTCCTTTTAGTAAACATTTTAAATATTTCACCTGTGAGGTATGTGTACGTGTATATGTAGATGTGGTGTGGTAAGTATTTGGTGTCTTATTTGGGAGGTGTGTGTTGTGTCTGTTTGTTGTGTGTGTATAGGTCTGTGCGTGTCTGTGTTCCATGTGTATATTTGTGCCTGTGTGTGTGTGTGTGTGTGTGTGTGTGTAGATGATGTGTACCCCTCAGGTAAGTGATGGCATCATTTTCTACTCAGTAATGTTCAGTGTACAAAGACACCATCAATTACTTTTTTGTTCATGCAAAGTTCTACATTTGGTTGGTTCTCTTCATCGTGTAGCAGTCATCTTTGTAGTCCTTGAACTGAGCTTTAAAAAAAAATCACTTATAATGTTATTTCAGAGGTTTGTTACAGAAACTGAACGCTAACAGAGCTAGCTTATTCACTCAATTTTCTGTTGGTGGCATTTGAGTTTATATTATCAATTTATGCTGGGTGGCGGTGGCACTCGCCTTAAATTCTAGCAGGCGGATCTCTGAGGCCTTCTTGGTCTGCAGAGTGAGTTCCAGGACAGCCAGGCTACACAGAGAAGTCTCTCAAAAGATCATTTTGAAGAGTCAAAATTTAAATTTTTATAATGATATATTTTGAGGAAATTGGAAATAGCTATTATGGTAATACAGAACTCAGTGTCATTTTTAAATTCCATATCTTGCTTCCTATGAATCTCAGTGACTCCTTAATATGATACTATCTGAAAGAGCCCCATGTAGATATCATACCAGTGTGATTAGTTTTCTTTGCAATCAGGCTAGTTGGTGTTTAGCAAACGTTTCACCTACTCCATGTACTTGTTTTTAGTTGTATATCATTGCACCTCAAGCTCCTTCTAAAGTTGATTCAAAATAACCATAATGACATGTTTTGCAGTGACAGGAAAGCTGTATTAGCTGAAAAACCACAAAACCAGGATGGTACCAGATAAGTCAGAACAGTCTCCTGAAGTTGCTGCTGTGGTCACATCCCCCAAGGGCCCTAGGTCCATTGCCTTTGCCGCGCTTACCAGTGCTTACCAGTGTGGTTGGTAGCTGAGTTAAGAGCACTGGTACTCTTTCAGAGAACTGAGTTCAAGTCCTGATACACACATAGCAGCTAATAACTGTGACTCCAGTTCCAGAAATCTGATGCCCTTTCCTGGCTGTGTGTGTGTGCATTTAAAAAACTACTATAATCTTTATGTTTGGCACATGTAAATAACATGCTAACATTCATACATACTGAACAGGATACATATTAAACAAATTGTATACATATTAAACAAAACACAATATATATACAAATTATGCACACACACACACACACATTGTCTCCTAGCTAGTCTGGAACTTGCTGCATAGATCAGGCTGGTCTCAAACTTAACAGAGATCCACCTGCCTTTGCATCCAAAGTGCTAGCTGGGATTAAAGAAAGGCCTACCCTAACATGCCTGGTCCATGTGTATGTTGTATGTTACTGGGGATTGAGCCTGGGGTCCTGCACATGTCAGGTGAGCATTCATCTCTGTGGTCACTAAAGTGCCCTGGTGTCTTGAACTTCCTTTTTTTCCTATCTCAGCCCTTGGAGTAGCTGGAACTGCAGTCCTGAGCCATCAGTTCTGGTTTCAGTTCTCCTAATAGCTTCTTAAAACTTATCTATAAGACATGCAAGCCTTGTAAACTGTATGTATCTGAGCGTGTTTATTTTGACACCATTAATCAATATAAGCTGGATCTTTTTTTTTTCATTTGTTAATATTGTATAGGAAGGTGTGAGTATCCAGGAGGTCAGAGAACAAGATTAGTGAGTGGGTTTTCTCCTTCCGTGGTGGGATCCTGGAAGGTCATCAGACTTGCTTTTGCAAGCGCTTTGAAAACTCTGAGCTACCTCGTCAGCCCTTGAATCAGAATTTAATGGTTGTCTCTACCATGCTCCAGAAGGCATGCTGGAACTACAAGGGGCCAAGAATGGAAAAGAATGGGAGGTGCATATTCATGTAATCATGATCACCCAAACAAGCAGTTAGAATAGAAAAATAACAAAAATTAAACAAGAGTAGCCATTGAACTTGGACAGTTCATGGACAGGTAAAATTCCCTGGAATCTACAGTATTTTCACTACCCATCAGAGAGTGTCCCACCACATTCAGTCTCATTTGAAAATCAGAGCAGCAACTTCTGCTGGATAAAATTACAACCCTGGATGAGGTGTAACAGCTTCGTGGTCCGCCTGCCTACTCTCTTGGTGCTGGAGGTCTGCCGAGCGCTTCGAGGAGCAGCCAGAACTTGCACCCCGGTGTCCCAGGTCCCAGAGGGGATGTAGGCGGGTGTCCCGGTGGATCAGGCGGCGGGTCCCAGGCTGTCGGTACCTTTGGCCGATGGGTGTCCAATAGTGCCTTCCAGACACTCTGGTCATCGGGTGTGGTCGGGCATTCGGGTCCGCCTTTGAGCCCGGGGCCAAGGTGTCGCGACTGCTCCCGGGCGCCCCCTGGCCTGGCTTGGGCGCCGGAGGTTTCCGGTTCGCGGCCGCCGGCGCTGACGTCTCGTTGCTCCGGAGCTGCTGCTGCTGCTGCCGCCGCCGCCGCTCCCTAGTCAAGCTGCAGGTGGGCCCTGCGCCGTCCCCGCCCGCTCCCGACCCGCGCCTGCACCCCCGTGGGCCCGCAGCCTGATTCTGGAACTCTGATCCGGGTCCGCGGCCTTCAGCTGGTTACCAGGAGCCTTTCGGTGGCCGTGGGTAAGGGCGATGCCCAGCCAGGCCTGCCCTGTTACCTCGATCCTCATGCTGGGGCGGAGCCGCTTCTCCAGCCCTTGCCTGGCACACCTAGGACCCGAGCGCCTCCTAGGACAGCTGCTTCCCTAAGCAGCCCGAGCTGGGTTGGCGGCTGCTGCTGGGCACGAGGGGCTGACCCCGCACAGGGTTGGGGTTGACGTTCGGCAGACAGCGAGAGGGTCACCACGGCAGGATCGCCACCTCGGCGCCTCTGGCCGCCAAGCCCTGTCTGAACTCTGTCTGCTTGCCTACCTTGGGACTTTATAGTCTTTGAGTCCCAGATGCACGTAACTTTTCATCTGTCCACTGCCGGCTCTGTTGCCCAGCAATGCCCTAAGCCATTCATGTGGGTAGTCCTAGTAAGCCCAGGTCTCGTATTTTACAGAGTTCAGATTTTCACCTTTCCCCCCTCTCTTCTCCTTTTAGGCCTGTGGAATCAAGCCATACACGAGTGGAGCGCGCTTGGCCGTTTTGTGCAAAAAGACTAACCTGCTAAAGCTTTCATCCCTGCCAAGTCTTGCCAGAGAACTCCAACTCCAGGAAGGCTTTCTGCCAGGCCCCGAAGTTGTGCTTTCATGCGCCACAGGGAACCATCACCCAGCGTAAGCAAGTGGGTACGTGCCTTCCCTTGCAAAAGCCAACTATCTGATCTGCTTCTTTAGATTTTCCCCACCGCCAAGGGTTACTTGTTTCCATGAATGGTCAAGTTTTGTTCAACGGCAGAATGTATTGCAGAGCCGTGGGTTTGGCTACATGAAATTCAGGACCTAGTGCTCCTAACCATGACTTAGAGGGTCAGTCCAAGGGCTGGGTGGCCTGCCGTGATCCTGAGGTTGGCACTGACCCAGGCAGCCCTGGGAATCAGAGAGTAGAATTAATTACTGCAGTGAGAACCAGGAACAGGCTTTGGTCCTGGGAATGTTTTCTCTGCTAATTATCCTGTTGTTCTGGATTGAGTGATGTGGTGTGAAGTAGGCTACCTCCTTCCTGCCCACCACTAGTGTCTGCGCTGTGAGTTACTGTGTCCAAGGGCCCTGCGCTCTGACTTTGCTTTGAGAGATTTAGTATTCATTCACTATGGAGAACCAAGCATCCTGAGCCTGGGCCTCTGGCTAGGGATTTTCTGGTTAAGTTATTTTCTCTCTTAGTAGTTCCTTTATATTAATATAGTAACTGGTCTCTTGTGGCATGCTTTTAAGGCAATGTACTTTATTTTTCTCAGGTTTTAAGTTATCCAAAACATCAGCAACTTCTGGGTGATTCCAAGGATTAAAGAGGTTCATATTTTTATTATTAAAGTAGTTATTGTTTTTATCAATATGCATTTTTTTTCAGAGACAGGGTTTCTCTGTGTATTCCTGGCTGTCCTGGAACTTGCCACTGCCTGGCACTCAATATGTATTTTTGAATTTTATAAAATTGCTAGTCATTTACTGTTAGATCAAGGTCCCTTGTATTTACAAGGGATAGCAACATAGCCTTCAGGGCCTCCAAAGCAAGGAACCCCTTTAATTACTTACTCGGCAAAGGACTTGTTCCCATGATCATCACCATTTTAACCTTATAACTATATAGGCCTGGAACTTGAACAGGGCATTCTATTTGTAAACATCAGTTAAGGCTAATTTTGATAGTCGTGTGGTTCTTACAACCTTATAAAGGCCCTACTTTACTATGGAATGCCCAGGGTGTGTTCAGTTATCTTTTAGAAGAGACACTTAGGGAAAACAAACCTTGTAGTCTGTAAAGGCAGCAGAGTGGGATGTATAGGAGATACTGACCCAAGAAATTTATCCTTTCCTGGGGGGTTTGGGGGGAGAAGCAGAAATCCAGTAAATCCTTGATCACTGTCATTTCTCATAATGTTAATGCTTTGTTTAGTCCTGTATAAATGAATGAATTTATATTTTAAATGAATCCCTTCCTTCTGAAGCTCTGATGATTCTAGCTTATGAGAAAAACTGACAATAAGCAATTGACAGGGAAAAAACAAGACAAAACAGACCAAACATACAAACCTTACCTACCATGTGCCTAATAAATATGAGACCTTGAGGGGCCCAGGGTAGTTGAGCCTTGTGAATAGCTTTAATAAGTGCCTGGGCTCCAGTGGGGTGGGAGATGGTTCAGGCTAGGGAGGATTGGCATCAGAGTATATGTGCTGCTACCTGGAGTTGTCTTGATGTCTACAAGGATACAGACATCTTTGGTTCTCTTTCTTGGGCACACAAAGGGATGATATGAGATAGAGAGATCCATGTCTGCATCCACTGTTTATTAATGGTCACAGGTGCAAATTTCTTCCTTCCTTCTTTCTTTCTTTTTTCAATGTTACAAGACAACAGCATTTTGGGGCCATCCCTGGACCTGAAAAGTTCTTTGGTCTCTCTGAATAATTAACCCCTAAATGTGCAAAGTTGGGATGGGATATATTTTCCATATTTGCATACCTTGCTCCTAGCACAGTGCTTGGCACATAGCAAGTGCTCAGTAAATAGTTGGTGAGCAAAGGAACTTGATTTGGTGACATAGCAAAATATGTAGTAATCATAATTAGCAATTTAGTTTTTAAAAGGGGTTTATTTATTTACTGCACCATACTGAGGACTGAGCACAGGGCCTCATGCATGCTAGGTAAGCAACTACTACTTGGCTACATGCCCAGCCCTAAAGGAGGCTTTAAAAACTTTTAAAGAAGCTACTGTTTTAAATTTATTCTTTGTGAATCTCACAATACATTCAATGTATTTCAAATATATTCACTCCCAACAACCTTCAAACTCCATGTCCTAAAGGGAGATGTAGACCTGACTGGTTTTGAACTCACAGAGATCCTTTTGCTTCTGCCCATGTGCTGGGATTAGATGTTTGCCACCACTCCTGTCTAAAGGGGCTTTCTTTTTTCAAGACAGGGTCTCTCTGTGTAGCTCTGGCTGTCCTGCAACTCATTCTGTAGACCAAACTGGTCTCAAACTCACAGAGTGAGTTTCTGGCTTCTGCCTCCTGAGTGCTGGGATTGAAGGCATGCACCACTGCCCAATTTAAAAGAGGCATTCTCTCTCTCTTTCTCTCTTTCTCTCTCCCTCTCTCCCTCTCTCCCTCTCTCCTTCTCTCCCTCTCTCCCTCTCTTGGAATCGGATCTCATTACAGATGGCTGTGAGCCACCATGTGGTTGCTGGGAATTAAACTCAGGACTCTGGAAGAGCAGTCAGTGCTCTTAACCGCTGAGCCATCTCTCCAGCTCTAATGAAGATGTTTTCAATTGAATTTCTAGGTCTGCAGGTTGCTATGTTAATGCTGCTTGTCTTTGGAGTGTTGCTTCATGAAGTCCCACTGAGTGGCCAGGTCAAGGCTCATTCTGAGGCTAACAATGAGCCTGGCAAAGCCCTGTATGACTACTCCAGCCTCCGCCTCCCAGAGGAGCACATTCCCTTCTTCTTGCACAATAACAGACATGTTGCCTCTGTGTGCAGGGAGGATTCCCACTGTCCATATAAGGTAGGTATATGGTACCCATTTTTTATTTGAGTGGTGCCCATTTTCTAGTGTTTAGCATGCTATTTTTTAGTTCATTTACTTATTCACATTCTTATGTTTTTAAAGTTAATTTTTGAGGTTAGCATACAAAGACAATGATGGCATTGTCATCTGTATGTTCTCTCATTCATGCAAGGATGTGTTCATGATGACATTGTCTTAAGTATGTTCATATCTTGTTCTCGTTCCTTCAGAGGTGCAGCTTAGGCTGGTTTGTTAGTGTTGCTTCCCAAGCCACAGCTAAAGCTGGACTGCTACCTTCACCAGGAGTCGATCACCATTTTCGTTTCATGTAATATTCCAAAGGGATGAAAACTGGCTTAAAACCATAGCCCACTCACCAGAAGGAAACCTATCATTAAAACCACTGAGAAAACTAACTGGTCAGCTTAAGCAATCGATGGATTCTGAAAATTCCAAAGTGTAGGAGGAAAAGAACATTTTCCCAAAGTAAAGAAATGTCACACCTCTCCTTTCTGCACTTAGGAGGCTTCTTAGCCCTTCCTTTCAGTAGTCACACCTCAGCCTTGGCTCTAATTGAGTGAGACTGTAAGCTTGGATAGGCCTCAAACAGAGCCCATTAAGACATCTCCGGAGGCCTTAGAGATCAAAGCCGGCCATTGTAAGATGCTTCCTTTCCCATGGTGCTGGCACCGGAAGCATATGGAATCTGACCAGCACGGCTCCTGGGCCTTGCAAAAGGGCCCTGGGCTCCAGGGCTGGAGAGCTCTGACCTTGTGCTGTTTCTGCTGATCTTGATTGATGACTGAAGTCACCCAGGCATCCTTTCCGTGGCATTCTTTTAGTAACAGAAATTCCAAAGGATATGGTTTTTGTTTTTTTCTCTAGTTACTGATTATAGAATCAGTTTGCTTTCTGAGAATGACAGAAGACAGTATCTTAAGATATGCCTCAGGAAATCCTAATTCAGGTTATCTTTGGCAGTCCAACTGAAGCCTGGTGTTTGGTTATGGAGCAGACATGAAGGAGTGAATAAAGACAATTATGGAGACTCTTGAGCCTGCCCCTCTCAGAATATTATGATATATGGATATACACTGTTAGATATATACTGTCAAACATACATGTGAAATTCTGTCATGAATGGTCAGAGTGTCTCCTCTAACCGTCAGAAGAAATGAATCTATTCTAAATGTACACATTTCATGTTCTAGAAACACTTAGAAAATCTAAACTACTGCTGGGGTTATGAGGAATCCTGCACACCAGAGTTTAGATTTGGTTCCCCCGTTTGCAGCTATGTCGACTTGGGATGGTAAGTCTCCTTATGGAATCTCCTCCTCATTTCTGAGTTCTTTGAAATATGTCTTGATTATGCCCCAGTTCCCAGCTAGACTCTCAGTAGATGGTAGCCTGCAGATGCTAACTTGCTTATCCAGGTCATGAATTCAACCCATCCCACAATGAGAGGAATAGTTGTTATTTCTTCTGTCTGGGGGAGAACATCATAGACTATAGAAATCCCACCCCCACCCCCATATATGCTAAGAAGACGCATGCTAAGAAGATAATAGTATTGTCAGTTTCTAATAGATTCTGAAAGAATAGCCATCCATGCTGAAGGAAAGGCAAATATCCTAGCATATACATGGTTAGTTGGGTAAAGAGAACAGAGTAAATAATACCTTATTGTCTTCAGGTCCAGATGACCCTAACTTCTTAGATTTCTGTTGTACCTTTTTTATTATAAAGGAATAGTATGTGGATAGTTTATTTGGTAGCTTTATGTACATAGTGATAATTTGTGGGGGTGCAGGGGGGCATAATGGCAAACTTTAAAAAGTAAAGTAACAATAGACTTCTAGTGTCTTAATCAGCAGAAAATCTAAGGCCAGAAAAAAAGGAAGTAGGTGAGGCCGGGGTGGAGTGGAAAGATGGCTTAGCAGTTAAGAGTACTTGTTGCTCTTTATAAAGGCCCTGGCTTCAGTCCTCCGTGGTGGTTCACAGATGTCAATAACTTCAGTTCCAGGGGATCTGATGCCTTCTGATGTGTGTGGGCATCAGGCATTCATATGGTGGCACATACATACATGCATGTGGGCATCATACTAACACACATAAAATAAAGTTTAAAAAAAAAAAGGAAAAAAATTTAAAAAATCTCTTTCTTTGCAAATAGGACAGATACTCTGGAGTCAGCCCAGGACATGTTCTGGAAACAAGCTGACTTTGGATATGCGCGAGAGCGGCTGGAGGAGATCCGAGTGTTCTGCCAGCCAGAGAGAGCAGTGAGTGTCCAGCTGCCTGAATACACTTGCCTAGTTTTACAGTGTATTGTTTGTTTTATTGTTTATCTTGTACCATAAAGACAAGGCAGCTCAATAATGCAGAGTCTCTCTCTAGCCCAGCCTGACCCCAGACCCATGGTCTTTCTGCTGCCTCACCCTTGGTACCAGACTTACAGGTAGAGACTATAAGTGGAGTTGTTACAGTCAGAACCTGGGCCCTGAACAGCTCCAACAAGTTAGGCGTGTCCCACTTATCATCTGCAAAATGAAAACAGACAGTAAAAAAAAAAAGTAGAGAGAGAAGAGTTATTCTGTGCGGCCACATAGGGAAAGGAAGGGGATAAAGTGATTTAGGGGCTCCCTCAAGAACACCCCCCACTCCACCCCCCAAACTCTATACTTATCTTCAGGGTGCTCTGTGAGCTTGAGGTTTAGGTAGAAGGCAATCGGTCACACAGCAGTCCCAGTCAGGGGTGGTCCTGTGTGGTCATTTACCCATCTTTGTGTTGGCCTCAGAGTTTCCTGCAGAGTGGTCTGACAAGTTGTGAAAACTGTGGGAATGCCTTCCTAGGAGAAGTTACCTCCCTCAACTCCAGCCCCATCCCCCCAACTCCTACTCCATCCCCCATCCCCCCCCATCTATGGGCTGGCACCTGGCTTCAGCCCTTTCCTTCTCTAGACATGAAATTCCTGAGGAAATGCCAGTTCCTTGGGGACTATTGTTTCAATAGTCTGAGGGGCACAGAGGAGAATGAATGTCTTCATTCCTGACAGAAGGGTCACAGTGCCACCACACCCAGCTGAGGAGTTGTGTTCATTGTTCCCAAATTGGTCATTTTGTTTCCTCTGAAAGGCCCACCCTCCTCGTTGCACATGTATCGGATAGTGATATTTTGAGACACTTCAAATATTTTTAGATTTAGACCTCCCCCCAACACTTGGCAAAGAAGCAAAATCGCCTCTTTACCGAGTCTTTGTCAGTTAGTTTGGGACAGGTGCTGTGGGTGCACCATGACTGATCTATATTTGTTTACTCTTGTGTGCAGTTCAATTTGAGTGACCTGATTAGTACAGCAGTGCAAACGGATTGACATACTTTTCAAGAATGAAAAATAGGGCCCTCAGAAAAAGTAACCAACTTTCCCAAGGCCACACAGCCATCTTGTGAAATTATACAATACTTAGAATTGAGAGATGTGTGTGCATGCGTGTGTGTGTGTGTGTGTGTGTGTGTGTGTGTGTGTGCATCTTATCAATCTATGTCACACTCCCGTGGGTAAGACACATACCCTACCAGTCTTTAAGTAGTAGATATGAAAGTAGGTCTTTGGCTACAGAGTTCTGACCCTGATTCTTGGATAAGGTCTTCAGCCTGTGGCGGAAGTCTCATTCTTTAGCCTTAGAGCCATGCTAACTTTGTGGCATGCAGTTCTGTTTATAAAAATTCTCAGCACAGGACCTGGCTGACGGCCTGAGTTGTAATTCCCAGTATCCATATAACAAACATACAAACAACCTGAATGTGGCCGTCCATAGGTCTGTAACCCAGTATTGTGGGGTACAGAGGACTGTTGGAGCTTGCTAGGTGCCAGCCTCACTCCAGGTTTAGTGAGAGACCCAGTCTCAAGGATATAGACAGAGAGTGATAGAGCAGGACATGGAGTGTCCTCCTCTGGCTTCTCTGTAAGTGTGTGCAAGGGGACGTGACCCCCACATGTGCACATACCACACACCCACCAAACTGAGTATATGTTCTCTAGAGCTCTTGGAGGGTGCTGTCTTTGGGGATTTTGTCAGTTGTACCAAAGGGGATGAAGGCTACAGTTGGGAGTCATAGCCACAGGCTCCTGTGAGAGTCATTTTATTTTAGCTCATTTGGCTTCAGTCTAGCTTCTCCTGTGGGAAAGTGGGGGTGGGGTGGGGTGGGGGGAGGGGTGACTCCACCTCGCATAGTTCTCTCATGGTGGGCTTTCCTGGACATCATGTGCCTTGCTGAGTACCATGCCATCGGCATATGACTCCTTCCCTTAGTTCTTTGGGATACTATGACAAAGTGCTATAGATGAGAAGAGTGGAGACTAGAGACTGGAGATCCAAGATCAAGGTCCCAGCACAGCTGGCTTCTGAGGAGACCCTTCCTCCAGACTGCAGACAACTGCCTGTCCTTGGATCACTGTGGGGTAGAAAAAAGGAAGAGCTCTCTGTGGTCTCCTTTAGAATGGTTCTGCATTAGTGAATCTTCCTGCTGCAGTTACCAAAATAACTGACAAGCAGCTACGTTTATTTTGGTTTACAGTTTTCAGGGATTCTGTCTATCACAGCCAGGAAGGCATGGACTCAGAAGCAAGAGGCTTGTGATCACATTGCTACAGCTTTCAAGAAGCAGGGGTGGGGGTGGGGATAGGGGTGGGAGGGTGGGAGGGGGGGATGGGGGGAGAGGACGGGACTATCAAGTCTCCAGATATATTCAGAGTAACCCATTCTAACAGGACTCTCTCGGACTGCCAGTGGTATAAATAATGACATGAGACTTCTATATAGTTTCAAGCTTGGGCCTTTTGCTTGGCAGTCTCCCAACTAGCTCATTAACTTAACCTGACTATCTTGCCCACGACCCTCTACATGGCTAGCTCTATACCTTTCTCTGCTCTGCTTTGGTCTCTCTGGTCCCCTCTGTGTCTGTTCTTGAACTCCCCCCCGCCTTATTCTTCCAGCATATCTCTCTCTCTCTGTCTCTCTGAAGTTCCGCCCCTATTTTCTGCCCAGCTATTGGACATCAGCTCTTTATTAACAACCAATCAGCACTGAGACAATTCCTGATCCAATTCTAGATTGCCTTTAGGCAGGTGAGTAAGGATGTATATTTATGGGCTGGAGAGATGGCTCAGTTGTTAAGAGCACTTAATGACTCTGCTCTTCCAGAGGTCCTGAGTTCAATTCCCAGCAACCACATGGTGGTTCTCAACCATCTACAATGGGATCGAATGCCCTGTTCTGGTGTGTTTGAAGACAGCTACAGTGTACTCATATACATAAAAAATAATTAATTAATCAGTTAATTAAAAAAGGAAGTATATTTAGAAAATAGAAAACTCTGATGATGAGATATAGAAATGACAATACCAAAATCCTGCCAGTCTACCAGTTGTCTACCAGTACAGAAGTTACTATTGAAAATACAGAAACACAGCTTCAAACAAACTAAGAAAGGTCATCCCCACAACCTGTTCCTCCTGTGAGTCTTCATCTCCTATAGGTTCCACAGTCTTCCCAAACAGCAACCAGTGGTTCAAATACTAAGTCTGTGGGGGACATTTCATATTCAAACCAGAACAGGTACTAATATTTATGAAGACTCCTTCCCATAACCTCAAAGTGTTCTGCTACCTACTACCTTCACACTGGTAGCTGGGATTGATGATTGATTAATCTTTACATTTAGTTTTATTTATTGATTGATTGACTGACTGATTATGTGTGTACATGGCATGTGAGGTCAGAAGACATCTTACAGGGATAAATTCTCTCCTTCCACCATGACAGTTTCTCTTTCTTTCTTCATGTCACCGGGCTTTGGCTGCAAGCACCTTTACCCCTTGAGCCATCTCACCATGCAAGAGTTCGGATTTCAACATGAACTTTTTTGCAGGGATGCAAATGTTCAGTTCACTGTGATCTTTTACTGACTCGATTCACAGACACTAACCAGGTTAAGATTCTGGCCCCTGACTCATTGGAAATTTTAGGGAAAACAATGAAATGGTGTTCAATTCCCGAACAAAGCCCAGAGCAGAAGTTCCTGACGTGCCTTCTTTTTCAGTGCATCCCAGCCGGGTTGAAGCAGAAGCAAGCTGTGGCTGTTGACTTTTCAACTGCCTCGTCCGGTTAGAGCAGCTCGACCTTCCACTGCAGGATACATTGTGCAGGGTCCTGTAGAGGTTATGGGGCCTTCTGCTGGAGCGCCTCACAATTGATGTGGCCAGCTGTCTGTTCAGACTTGCATTTGGATGTCTCTTACCTGTGTAACCTTCCTTGTTTCCTTTGGCTCCTCCTTAGAAAAAACTTTTTTTTTTCTTCAGTAGTTAGGGGTAGAAATGGTTCTTAGGGATTTTTCTTTTCTTTTTTTGGTGGGAGGCAGGGACTACAGTGAATCACGTACATAGTCCTTGGCTTTATAACTTGAGGGCTGATGAGAAGGCTTTGTGGATAAAGTCACTTGCTTCCAAGCCTGACAATGTGAGTTCAGTCCCTGGCATCCTTGTGGTAGAAGGAATGAACTGACTCTTGCAAGTTGTCCTCTGATCTCTGCATATACGGAGAGGCACATGCATACATGCATATAAACATTCATTAAAAGCTTTTATTTTTTCTGAATGGAGCATTATTTGGTGATACTTGTCTGTGTTCCCAGGACTTGGAGGCTGAAGCAGGAAGAATATTCAGAGTTTGAGGATAGGCTGAGCTACATGATAAGATCCTGTTATATATATGCACATATATGCATACGTATATGTGTATGTATACATACACACATATATACACATGTCACTTCAAATATACATAATGTGTATATATGTATACTTGGTCATATATACGTGTGTGTGTGTATTTAAAGTAATATATTAAAGACAAGGTCTCACTATGTAACTCAGGCTAGCCTCAAATATGTGTGTGTGTGTGTGTGTGTATGTGTGTGTGTGTGTGTGTACATGTGTGTGTGTTATATATATATATATTTACAATGATAAATTAGAGCATTTGAGAAATCTACTTAGTAAGCTAAACATATGGAGACATGCAGAAGAACCCTTGACAGACTCTTGGAAAAGAGAAAACAGCACAGGAACAGTGGAGAATGTGCTCTGCTTAGGGTCACACTAATGCTGTCAGCATCGCCAGCACAGTGAGGCTTCAGTGCTAATCCTCTTCCCAGCTGACTGTTCTCCTCCTCTCAATTGTATTTCAGAGCGACTCAAGTCTGGTTTGTTCTCGTTATCTTCAGTACTGTAGAGCTACTGGTCTATACCTGTACTTAAGAAACGTCAAGAGAAACCATGACAGGTACTTCTGTGTGGTCCCTGTTAAAGCTGATGGCACTTTGAAATGCATAGAGCCAGGTGCAGGGCTCTGTCTGGGGTTGAAGGGTTAGGCAGTAGGTGAAGAGTGGGTGACCCAGATCACGCTGATCTGATGATTTGGGTCCTGGGTATATTGGGTTTCTTATAAGAGATTTTTAAGGTAAATTATGCAACCCATGCTTGTAAGTTACATTCCAAGGAGGGGCTTGGGGGTGTGGTTCTGGTGTAGTGTGCTTGTCCTGTATAAACCAGGCATGGTGGGTGATACATGCTTGCAATCCTGGCATTCAGAAGGTGGAGGCAGGAGGATAAAGAAGTTCGTGGTCCCCTTTTGCTACAGAGAGAGTTTAAGATTACCCTGGGATACATGAGAACCTGACTCAAAATAAAACAAAATGAAATAAAATAAATCCAGTGACTGGAGAGATGGCTCAGCCATCTTGCAGAAGATCTGGGTTTGGTTCCTAGCACCCACATGGCAGTTCACAACCATCTGTGACTCCATGTTCCAGGGCATATGATGGCCTCTTCTGGTCTCCAGGGGCACCAGGCATGCACATGGAACACAGACATCCATGGGAGCAAAACACCTGTACACATGAAAAGAAAATAAATCGACCTTTAAAAATATCTGTTGAAAATGTTGTTAGGAAATTAGTTTCAACCCAGCAACTTGAGTCACAAGAAAAATTTCCAGCACTTTTTTTTTTTAAATTCACTAGATTCAAGGAAGATTTTCTTCAGGGTGGTGAAATTGGAGGATATTGTAAACTTGACAGTTACGCACTGGTGTCTGAAGGTCAGCGCAAAAGCCCTCTGCAGTCTTGGTAACATGATTTTAATTCCTAAAAATATGTCTCTAAAATATTCATGTTTGTTTTGGTCTATAGATTTTATTTTTAAAGATTTATTTTATGTATATGAGCATGCTGCATGTATATCAGACACACCAAAAGAGGGAATTGGATCCCATTACAGATGGTTGTGACCCACCATGGTTTTGGGGTATTGAACTCAGAACCTCTGGAAGAACAGTCAGTTCTCTTAACCGCTGAGCCATCTATCCAGCCCCCTTGCTCATAGATTTTGGATGGGATTCTAACATAGATAAAGCTACCTCATTTGTACAGGCATAAACTTCTGAGGAGTGGCGGGTGGAAATGGATCCCTCAGTTTAATTAATCGGAACTGAATATTGGTCTACAGAATTTTAAAAAGCGGGTATTAGAATTTACTCTTGGTATATGAAAGAAAAAGTATTTGACATGATGTATTATTAACTCACAATTTCTATATGTATTTTGGGAAGCACATTTTGTAAGTGTGCCACCCCTCCCTCAGGTATGGAGTTTGGTTAATGAGAGAGTGAGCCCACCCGTGTAACTTCTGTCCAGAGCATTGCTAACGCCCTGGGCACTCCTGCTGTCCTCACCCCACCTTCTCTCTGAAACTACTCAAACTCTTACCATCATTGATGAGATTTTGAACTTTAAAACTTTATTTATTTAAAACTTTATTAAAACCATTTGAGGCTCATGGAAATTTAAGCCAAATGCAAGAATTTCCATTGGACCATTCTTTACTCCAGCTTCCTGAGATGATAAATATTTCATTTAACCATAGCACTGTTACATAAGCCAGGAAACAGTCATTATTAGAGTCTTATTAAACACACGTATGTGGGTTTCTCCTGTACTTATACACTTATTTTTTTTCCAAATTCATACTTTAGAAAATGTATATCCCGTGTCTAGGGACATGTGACCACCACCCTATTTAAGATGCAAAATCCATGGGAGCTCATACATTTTCATTATAATTATATGGGCTACTCTTAAAGTTAATTTTTCAGGTCATTCATGATGAGCAAAATATTAGAAATAACAATCTGATCTTCCCTTATATGATAGTGGTGGTCAAGTTTGTTATGCGATTTATCTGGGGACCTCACTGATTGTTACAGAGAGGTGTGTCTTCTGTTCTACAAGGCACTTTCATTCCTAGTTTGTGTTGGTATAGGATTGTATATTATAGCCCCTTGGGGCATAATTGTATTGCTTATTGCTGGGTAACACATTATCCGAAAATATACCCTAGGGCATAGCTATATTTATTTTTTTATTGCTGTTACAAATTATTCTGAAGTAAAGCAAATGACATTTAATAGCGTAGTCTGCTCTGATGCCAGAGTAAGAGCAACTCAGCAGGGCCTCATGAGGCTGCAATCAGGCTGTTGGGTTGTGTGGGGCTATCCCTATCACTAGGCCAAGTCTGGCCTGAGAACTGGACTTCTGAGCTCACCAGGGCCGATCTCTGTGCCTCGGTTTCTGTCTGACTATGGACCAGAGGATTCGGTTGTCACTATATGGGTCTCTTGCTAGTGCTACTCACACCCAGCATGGCGGCCCTGGCTTCCTCCAGAGCATAGTATATAGATACTGTAGTATTGTGTAACCTGACTTCAGCAGTGACACGCTACTGTGTCCTGTTGGTTAGAAGTAAGCCATTGAGCTATGACCATATTCATGGGGGAGGGAGGCATTAATTTCTACTTCTTTTCTTTCTTCTTAAAAAGAGGTTTTTGTTTTTATTTTTGGGTTATTTTTTGAAACAAGATCTTGCTATGTAATCCCAGGATGACCTAGAATATGATCCTCCTGCCTCAGCTTCCTGAGTGCTGGGATTACAGATGTGTGATATTATATTTATCTCACCTTTTAAAGGGAGAAGGACTAAAGAACTCGTGTAGTTGAGGGTGTAGCTCAGTGGGTTAAGTGTTCGCTTCTGAAACATGAAGACCTGAGTTCTAATCCTTAATATTCACATAAAATAATCCCAGCACAATGGCGCACAGCTTGATGGCTCACTGTCCAGTCAATCTGGCTGAGTCTGTAAGGTCCAGGTTCAGAGAGAGAGATACTGTCTAAAAACAGAGGAAGATATCCTAGCACTAACTTCTGGCATCTGTGTGATGCAAGGAGAGCTCATTTGAAAGCCAGAGTAAGGGAATCAAACCAGAGGGAGGGAAGGATGAAGAGGAGGAGGGAGGGAGGAGGGAGACTCAGGAATGTGTTTTTCAAGCTGCCATGATGTTTCTACATTGTGCTCTGAATGATTCTCTTTGATATATCTCACATGACCTGTGATCTCACGGAGGGCTGCGGTGACCTTTACTCGAAGCCATAGACGGTTCTCTTCACATGCTGGTGTCTGTTCTTTGTCTGACTTCCACAGATGTGCCCCAGTTCTGAGGAAGTTTTTCTGTCTCCTGCCTTTATGAGGCTCTAGGTCATTTTAGAATATGATCTTTCTCACAATCCAAGAAGTCTACTGGGCAAGTTCCTATGGACCCATCTTTTCCTTTAAGCCCTCAAATGACAGGACACCTTGTTGAATCTCTATTAATACATCAGTTTTTTTTTTAACATTGTGACAGCTTCCCAATTGAACTGTCTGATCTGACATGTTAGCCTGAAATTTGAAATCATTTTTGTTCCTGTCTCAACATTAAACTGGGTTGTAGAGTCAATGTTAGCAAATTAAGGAAGGTGCTCTGTGGGACTGCCTTGTACTAGAAATAAAATCTGCTTCATGAGCAGGTCCCAGGTTATGGTGTTGCAACAGAACGTTTGGAAGAATCACTTTTAAATTATCTCACAATTCACAATTCCAGGTTTGCTGAGCTACAAGGCTATACACAGCTCAATTTCAGGCCTATAGAAGATGCTAAATGTGACATCGTTGTTGAAAAACCAACATATTTCATGAAATTAGATGCAGGTGAGAAGTTACTTTGCATTTTACTTGTGTATTGATTGATGTGTCTATTTTTTAAAGGTTCTTTTTGTTTTTATTTTATGTGTGTGCATATTTTGCCTGCATGTATATCTGTGCTCTGCATTAATGCAGTGCCCATGGAGGCCAGAAGAGGGCGTTGGATCCTCCAGAACCACTGTTTCTGATAGTGAGCTACCCTTTGCATGAAGTGACCCAGGTCCTCAGCAATAACAGGCAGTGCTTTCAGTCACTGAGCTGTCTCCTCTGCCCCACATCTATTTCTTGACATGCTTGCAGTAGTTTTGTGTGAATGTCTGAAAGCGGTGCGATAAGCACTGGCTGTCTTTTTTGCTTCCTTTTCTAAGGTAGATGAACTGGTTACAACTTCTGTATTCTTTATTATTATTATTATTAATTATTTTAGTTACATTCCAAACGTCCCCCTTCCCCGTTTCCCTTCTGCAAGCCCCCCTTCTCTCCCCCCTCCCCTTTGCCTCTATGAGGGTGCTCCCCCACCCACCCACTCCCATCTTACCCAGCTAGCATCCCCCTTTGCTGGGGCAACAAGCCTCCACAGGACCAAGTGCTTCCCTTCCCACTGATGCCAGATAAGGCAGTCCTCTGTTACATATGTGGCAGAGTCATGGACTGACTCATGTGTACTCTTTGGTTGGTGGTTTAGTCTCTGGGAGCTCTGAGGAGTCCGGTTGGTTGATATTGTTGTTCTTCCTCTGGGGTCACAATCTCCTTCAGCTCCTTCAGTCCTTCCCCTAACTCCTCCATTGGGATTCCTGGGCTGAGTCCAATGGTTGGCTGTGAGCATCTGCATCTGTCTTAGGTGCTGGTAGAGCCTCTCAGAGGACAGCCATACCAGGCTCCTGTCTGCAAGCGCTTCTAGGCATCAGCAATAGTGTCAGGGTTTGGTGTCTGTGGATGGGATGGATCCCAAGGTGGGGCAGTCTCTGGATATCCTTTCCCTCAGTCTCTGCTCCATTTTTTTTTTGTCCCTGCGTTTCCTTTAGACAGGAACAATTCTGGGTTAAAAGTTTTGAGATAGGTGGATGGCCCCATCCCTCAGCTGGGGGCCATATCTATCTTCTGGAGGTGGTTTCTTCAGGTTCTATCGACCTGCTGTTGGGTATTTTGGCTAATGTCATCCTCACTGGGTTCTGGAAGCCTCTTGCATCCCTGGCGTGTGGGACTTTCTAGTGGTCCCTCCTCCCCTGCATGTTTCTATTTATTCCCTTGGCTTTCTGGACTTCTCTTTCCCCTGTCTCTTCCCATACTTGATCCCGTCCCCCCCCCCCTTTTCCCTTCTCCTCTATCCACCCAGGCCCTTCCCTCCCTCTGCCTCCCATGATTATTTTCTTCCCCTTTCTAAGTGAGATTGAAGCATCCACACTTTGCCCTTTCTTCTTGTTAAGCTTCATATGGTCTGTGAGTTGTATCATGGGAGTTCTGAGCTTTTGGACTAATATCCACTTATCAGTGAGTACATACCATGTATTTCCTCATTGCTGGTGGGATTGCAAGCTGGTACAACCACTTTGGAAATCAATCTGGCAGTTCCTCAGAAAATTGGAAATAGATCTACCTGAAGACTCAGCTATACTCAAAAGATGCTCCAACATATAACAAGGACACAGGCCCCACTATGTTCATAGCAGCATTATTTATAATAGTCATAGGCTGTAAACAATCCAGATGCCCCTCAACAGAAGAATGGATACAGAAAATTCCATTATGTACATTTACACAATGGAATACTACTCAGCTACTAAAAATGACAACTTCATGAATTTTGCTGGCATATGGATGGAACTAGAAAATATCATCCTGAGTGAGGTAATCAAAATTCCAACTCAAGTCTTCATAGAAATAGAAAGAGAAATTCTTAACTTCATCTGGAATAGCAAAAACCCAGGATAGCAAAAACAATTCTCAACAATAAAAGAACTTCTGGGGGAACCAGCATCCCTGAATTCAAGCTGTACTACAGAGCAACAGTAATTAAAAGAAAAAACAAAACAAAACAAAAAATCACACATGGTATTGGTACATAGACAGGCAGGTAGATCAATGGAATAGAATTGAAGACCCAGAAATGAACCCGCTCACTTATGGTCACTTGATCTTTGACAAAGAAGTCAAGAACATATAGTGGAAAAAAAGAAAGCATTTTCAACAAATGGTGCTGGTCTAACTGGAGGTCTGCATGTAGAAGGATGCAAATCGATCCATTCTTATCTCCTTGTACAAAGCTCAAGTCCAAGTGAATCAAGGACCTCCACATAAAACCAGATACACTGAAACTAATAGAAGAGAAAGGGGGGAAGGGCCTCAAACACATGGACACGGGAAAATTTCTTGAACAGAACACCAATGATTAATGCTCTAAGATCAACAATAGACAAATGGGACCTCATAAAATTGCAAAGCTTCTGTAAGGCAAAGGACACTGTCAATAGGACAAAACGGCAACCTACAGATTGGGAAAAGATCTTTACCAATCCTACATCTGATAGAATGCTAGTATTAAATATATACAAAGAACTCAAGAAGTTAAACTCCTGAGAACCAAATAACCCTATTAAAAAATGGGGCACAGAGCTAAACAGAGAATTCTCAACTGAGGAAACTCGAATGACTGAGAAGCACCTAAAAATATGTTCAACATCCTTAGTCATCAGGGAAATGCAAATCAAAACGACCCTTAGATTCTACCTTACACCAGTCAGAATGGCTAAGATGAAAAACTCAGGGGACAACAGATGCTGGAGAGGATGTGGAGAAAGAAGAACTTCCCTATTCTTAACCCCTTCAAATTCTACAAGAAACAATCACATTTATGTGAAATGGTTCTATCAAAGTAAAGATGAAAGAAAGTTGCATGCATATACCTTTTGTATCTAAATTTACCCTGTCGGATATCTTTAATCACTTTAATTACATTTATATTTCATTACATTTTTTTGTTTGTTTTTTGTGAGAATCAAATGTCCATGATTTTCCACGGCCAACTTTCTATAACCAAACAAAAGTTACCACTACAGTATATTCTTGAAAAAAAAAATTAGAATTGTTTTCCCATCATGCCTTTCAACTCTAGATTTTGGCCTGCAAGCATAACTTTAACTCTGGCAACTAGCGGCCCTGGAGAGGCGAGAAACACGCTATATTACCCCTCTCATGAGAGATGGGGATTACAGTGCTATGTCTCATCAAAATTCATGAGTGGCTTGGCCTACAGTGAACTACAGAGAGCCCTCCATCACGAATGTTGGAGAATTTACCATACTTTACTGATCATGGTTTTAATGTGCTCTGCCATCCGAGGTTATAATTCTCAGGTTACAAAATATTAGATTCAGAAATCAGACAGGTTTAGCTTTTGAAAGAAAAGCAAACTTAAAATGCTTTGTCCAAAGTTCTGATTCATTTTTTAAAAACTATACAAGTGAAAAAGTGGGGGGAAAAAACCTTCCCCTGAAAGAGGTGTGTGTGAACTATGAAAGGTATGCAGATCATATGCAACAAACTATGTATGCAGATTGTATGCAGTAAAGTATGTGAAGTAGGAGGGAACGGGCTGAGACACATGGGTGCCATCGCTTCCCTGTATTGGTACTGAGCCTTTGCTTCTGACTGATGCCACCATCCAATTCCCCTTTGCTTAAGTCACCTTGGGACAAGGGACATCGTAACAGAACTTGCCCGCCTTGCTTCTACAGCTTGAAGCCTGTGTTTACTTCCTCATTTTAAATCCTCATGACACCAGACACTGTCATATGTATACTGCATTCCAGAGTAAATGTTAAAGACTCCCTAAGTGTTACAAGCCAGCTCTAGTGTGTGTAGAACTCACCCAGGGAAAGGAGATTGTCACTAATGCAAGCTTTTCTTTTTAACTTGAAAATAGGCACTTTGCTAAGATTTTTCTGAGTCAGGAAACTATTCCTCCCGGGAAAGGCAACATGCGTCAGTGTGTAAGGGCTCGCCATCAAGTAGGATAACCTGTTTGATCCTCAGAGCACACATGGTGGAAGGAGAGAACCAGCTCCTGCAAGTTGCCCTCTGAACCCCCCCCCCCACTGGGGTGTATGTGCACATACACACATAAACAAACAGACAAACAAATGTCATTTAAAAGGAGAAGTTGTCCCTTGCAATGGTTCATCTACGAAGACTAACTACTCTGATACCCTGGAGTATCCACTGCTCTTATTTCCTGGTACTCTGTGTTATCATTTGCTGTAGGAATGACGTCAGGGTATTTAATGGTTGCTACCTTTGAAAGTCACTGTTTTTCATTCAAAGCATGGTTTCACTCAACATTTTCATTTGAAAGTGTGTGTTTTGTATTTTCATAGGAAGTTATCTCATTTATATTTGTGTGTTTTCCAGGCTGAGTCCTAAGTCCCACATACCTAAATCAAGAGTGCTCTCTCTCTCTCTCTCTCTCTCTCTCTCTCTCTCTCTCTTTCCTTTGGATGTCCTGGAATTCACTTCATAGACCAGGCTGGCCTTGAACTCAGATCTACCTTCTGAGTGCTGGAATTAAAGGTGTGGGCCACCACCATCCAGCCATTCTCTCTTTCTTCCATTTATTTATTTAGTGCGAGTGCACATATGTCTCTGCTAGCCACGGAACAATTTGCAGTAGTTTGTTCTCTGCTTTTAATGTGGGTTCTAGGGATTGAACTCAGGCCATCAGGATGCATGGCAGTTACCACCCTCTGTTTTGTGTCTTTCTAATGACTGGCATGGGAATTAAATAGTGACAGCTATGGCTGCTGTACTCTGACTTACTAAGCTCCTGATCATCTTCATGAAGGTCTTACTGTGTGTCAGGCACTTGAAGATGCCATCCTCTCTGACTTTATCCTAACAGAGTTCACACTGCATTACGACCGTTCCCCAATTCTAGTGACAAGGCTACAGACTAAACGCTTTTAGCTTATCTAGGGATGCTGCTCAGGAGACACTAAGCTAGACTTCAACCGGGCTCTTCCAGCACCCGTGTTCATGCCCTGTCAACTAGGACATGAGACGCTCGCCTCTTTTAACTAATAGTCACTATTTCCCAAAAAACAGTGTAAGCAGGGGCTGGACAGATAGCTCAGTGATTAAGAGCACTGGCTGCTCTTCTAGAGAATCTGGGCTCGATTCCTAGTACCCACATGACAGTTTATAATAGTCTGTAACCCCAGTTTCAGGAGACCCAATGCCCTCTTCTGGCCTTCAAGGGTGCCAGGCATGCATGTAGTGCATAGTCATACTTGCTGGCAAAACACAAAAACAAAACTTTTAAGAAGAGTGATATAAGGAATGATTAAATAGTACAGAAAGAGACAAGAATTTAAAGCCACCACAATGTGAGTGATTGTGATTGTTGCCAGTGCCTCTGTGCACAGGCGTCGTTTGGTTGATTTAAAAAAAGAAGCAAACAAAATGAATAATCAGAAGGAATGGCTAGCCATCACAGCCCAAAAGTTCCCTGTGCTGCACTAAATAGACCTATGCGCACCCCCCACCCCAACCCCCGCCAGAGCGTAACGCTCTCTTACGGATTGATGTGCAGGAGAAAATAAATGCATTCCTGATTTCAAAATAACCAGTTTAACAGTAAGATTTTTAAACTCAATACTTCTTCAAGTTGTTGAGTACCCACGCCTAGCCCATATTGAGGAGAAATGTGTTTTTTTCATTGATTTTTAACTAGAAATCCAACTAACTGTGTGCAGGTAGAGTGGAATAAAAAAAGCATTCGGTTGTGTATCTTCTCTTGTTTAACATGTTCCCTTTTTCCAACACCAGGTATTAACATGTACCACCACTTCTGTGACTTCCTGAATCTCTACCTCACTCAGCACGTTAACAATTCTTTCAGCACAGATGTGTACATCGTGATGTGGGACACCGTAAGTAAGCACCCACTCTCTCCTTTGGTGACAGCTCTGTCTTGCTCTTTCACTGTGTGCCTCTGGCTTTGTGAAGCAGAATTTTCCAAGATGCATGTTTAAATATATGCCTAAGCACACATACACTCACACCTGTATAGATATGTTCAAATGTGTTTCTATGGGCCCCCTCACATATACATACGCAACCCGTCAGACACATATGGATGTGTGATATTTATTTTGTTTTGATTTTGATTTTGTTTAGGCAATATCTCATGTAGCCCAGGCTATCCTGAATTGACTGTGTAGCTGAGGATGACCCTATGCTCCTCTTGCATCCACTCTAGATGGCTCAGATTACAAGTGTGGTGCTGGAGATTAAACCCAGGGCTTCATGCGTGTTAAGCAAAACACTCTACCAACTGAGCCACATCCCTTCCCATAGATAAGTGTGATCCTGTGTGCTTTGAACTTTGGAATGAAGTAGTGGATTTCCTCCCCATTGGGCACAGATTGAGTTCAGGAGACAGGAGACCTCTGTGACACAAGGTGATAGTGATTCGGTTTATTTTGCCCTTTGATTTACTGCCCCCACCCCCACCCCCGCCCCCTGAAGTGCAACCCAGAGTCTCATGCGTACTAAGCACCCCACCACAGAACTATGCCCGAGCTCCATCCTTTGCTTAATATCAGCTTTCCAGTTACAGTGGCTTCATGCTAAGTGGTTTGTTTTTTTAAGCTCGCTATCTAGGGTGAATCGTATCTAAATGAGAAGCAACGCTGTCTGGAGATGGTGCATGCCCGTCTGTATTTCCAGTGAGCACAGCATACAGGCTGATTCATAAACAGTTTTACAGACAAGGAGAAAGCATCTGTGGTCCATACTTCATAGACAGTAAGCTCACAGTATAGCTCTGTGGATGGCTGTCACCACAGCCATCTCCCAGAACTCTGGCATGATTTAAAGTCCTTGAAAAACTGGATCTGCGTTCTTGGCATGCTCTTGCTCTCTTTATCTCTGGCTCTACGTGTGCTTCCATTTCTGTCTTGAGTCCAGTTTTACTGTCAGGTCAGCTTCCTATTTTGGCCGTGTTTCTGTGAGCAAAGGAGACAGCGTCCTTCTCATTTCTTCTTTTTGCTTAAGCGGTCCACATCTCTCAGCAAAACATCTCTCAGCAATTCTGCAAGACTTTTTTTTTTTAAAAAGCCCTTACTTAAAATCACATTCTCTCAGTGAGGAATTTGGACCAGGATTTTTATTAGTGTGTTTTACGGACAGGACACAGCAGGCGAGTATTCTAAGGTAACACACTGAGGTGAGGGGTGGAGTTAAGGATTCTCTAGCTTCAGAGGCTCTAGTCCTCTGAAGAACTTGTGAGGTAGAGAGACACTTAAGTGCTTTTTAGAAGCTTCTTCATACTATGAAGAAGCTTCGCATGTCTGCTGCATGGTCCTTGAGTGGACTAAGTTAAAGTGAGTTAGCTTCTATTTGTCCTGCCTGTTATATGCCTGCTGGGGAAGTCCACGGTACACAGCCACCGTGAAGGCCCTTGTCAACTGGACACATGATTTTCAGGTAGTCCGACCATTGTTCTGGTATGAATAAGCCGCATTCCTGTGTCTGAGCAGTGTGCTTGGCTGCCCTTATATTACCGCTGTCCTTTGCTGGTCCGCTAACTCCTCCCTTGTAACCTTTCTTCTTGGTCAGAGATTTCCTTGCTATCTTCCCAGTCAAGTTCTTATATGAGCAGCGATGCTCAGTTGCTCCGGAATTCAGTGCTCAATAGCCTGAGGTTGCCTGAGAATGGTACTGTGTAATTGTTTTGTCCACAGTTGAATTTCTGTTAGCAAAGCCTTAAGTCGATGGTTCTTAACCTATGGGTCAAGACCCCCTTGAATGGTCAGCAGGAGTCGCCTAGATCATCGGAAAGCACAGATATTTATAACAGTAGAAGAATTGCAGTTATGAAGTTGCAATGAAAATAATTTTATGATTGGGGTCACCACAAACATGAGATGCAGTATTAAAGGTTCACATCATTAGGAAGGTTGAGAACCATTGTCACAGTTAGACGTAGGCTTTTAAGATGCTACTTCATAAGCTCAGTGCCATCCGTGACTCTCCCCTTTAGGTACTGAACACCTCCACAAAGCCATCAACCTCCTAAGTCATAGAAAGCTACTTCTTTTCTGGTGTTGAGGATTTGGAACATCTTTGCTCTATTTTTTAAAATATTGTTTTGTTTTGTTTTTAAATTTTATTTATTTAATGTATGAGTGCTCTGCTGCATATACATCTGCAGGCCAGAAGAGGGCATCAGATCCCATTATAGACGGTTGTGAGCCACCATGTGGGTGCTGGGAATTGAACTCAGGACCTCTGGGAAAGCAGCCAGTGCTCTTATCTGCTGAGCCACCTCTCCAGCCCTTTGCGCTTCCTTTCTAATTATAGAGCTAGAGACTGATTCTCATGAGGTCAACAATGCAGAAGTGTGAAGTTCTTTTTCTTTTAAGTCTCTTCCCTCTCTCTCCATTGCATTATCTCCCAAGGGAATAAATGGAAATGCAGCCTTAAACAAAGTTTTATCAGGGGTTGTATAAGGCTCTCTATGCATATCATTTGTATAAAGATTTATTTATATCATTATATAAAATATGCTCTCTGATTCTAAGGGCATCTTTTCATGTTCGTTTTTCCATCTGTTGGATTTCCTGTATGTTTTCCTCTCCCTTCACCCCCGCCATTTCCCTCTCCCTTCACCCCTCCATGTTCCCCTCCCTTCACCCCCTCCATGTTTCTCTCCCCTCATCCCCCCATGTTCCTCTCCCTTCACTTCATGTTTCTCTCCCCTCACCCCCCCATGTTCCTCTCCCTTCACCTCCATGTTTCTCTCCCTTCACCCCCCATGTTCTTCTCCCTTCACCCCCTCCATGTTTCTCTCCCCTCACCCCCCATTTTACCCTTCCTTCACCCCCCCCCCATGTTTCTCTACCTTCACCCACCCCCATGTTTCTCTCCCTTCACTCTGCATTTCATTTCTTTCTGCTTCTGAGCTATGTACTAGATCATCTTTTCTATATGCAGTGTTCTCCCTGGCTCTATAGGAGACTGGTGCTAGGATCCACTCTGGACACCAGAGTCAGTGGATGCGCAAGTCCTCTGTATTAAGTGGTATAGAACTGCATGTGGCCATGCACATCCTGTTAGATGCTCTGAAATCTCCACTGGGTTACTCACATACCCCAGTACAGGCAAACAGACCTTATACTATAGTATCATAGGGAAAAGATCTGTGTACACATGCAATAAAGACACAGCAACTTCTCTGAATGTTTTCTATCAGTGTGAGTTTCTATCAGAGGTCCAGAGGGTTGACCGTGTCCTCCTCTCCACATCCTTACCTTCATTACACTTGTGGGCCGAGTCCTACAACTGGTGTTTGTGTGTCTGAGGCACTGAGTGTGTTCAAATTTGAAGACCTGACAGGAGGAGGTGTTTTTTTGTTACCTTGAGGAATACCCAAGGATTCTTCAGTGGGAAGACGTTCATTCCTTCTTCCACCTCTGGGTAATTTGAATTTGGAGGACATACAGATGAAGTTTCTAGAAGTGGCTATTGTTCAACAATTCACAAGTTTCCTGGGAAGGGTCCAGACAGAATCACTCTATTTTATCATTAAAATTTCCTTTCAGAGGCACTTATACTGCCTAGAGTACTTTATCTCAAGAAATTGTCTAAAATTACTTCTTTTAATTACTCTTTATTTATTATTGCACAACAGGACAGTTTCACTGTAGATGGGGGTTGTATAAGGCTCCCCTCACCTCCATTGCTGGAGAAACACTAAAGCAAAACCTTTCTGTGTCGCCATATCAGACAGTCAGACAGTTCTCCCTACCTTTGAAATATCTACAATAGGAGAAGCCTAAAAACTTCAAAACCTAAAAAAAAAAAATCTATAATCATAAAAAGACAACATAATGGACAAGAAATTGCACATTTTGAATGTATCCCTATGACTTGTGCTTCTTCTGGACTGAATTCTTCAGTCTGAGTCACATCATTTAAAAATGGACCAAGCCTCTCCCTTTACCTGGCAGAGTTTGTAATTCCCTTCTACCTTCCGGGGAGGAGATGAATTTGATAAACACACTAGGACAGGTTCCTGCCGAGAAGCAGCTGTCATGCAGTATTTGGGCATGAAGTCTGAGAACACAGACACGGCTTGACCCCAGTCCTGTGACTCATTAGTTCTACAATGTAGACAAACTATTTGCATTTATATACAATTTCCTTGTATATAAATTCAGGATAAGGACATCAAGTAGCTCATTAGAACTGCGGAGTTGTTTGATGAATTAATCTATAGTGCTTAGAACGATGCCTGTGACTGGAAGCACCCCAGATATTGTTAGGATTATAGGCTGTTGTATAATGTGATGTTGCTAGTGACATTATTAATGTGCATGATTTGTTATTCAATGGGGAGGATATTCATTTGATGTTTAAGATTTCAAGCCATTTTCTTGTGTTGAAATTTCCTTCCAAACACAATCTACTTACCGTGATGAACTTTGCTCAATGATCATATATATCATCGTGTGTACAAATGGTATCATATGCATGGGTCCTCTTAAGCATCCTCTTGTGGCACTAACTTGGTGTTTCTACCTTCAGAGCTCTTATGGATACGGTGACCTCTTCTCCGATACCTGGAAAGCATTCACTGACTATGATATCATACATTTGAAAACCTATGATTCCAAAAAGGTACTGCAAACCTAGTGAAATGTCTTTAAATGACTGTCAAGTGTAAGTGACTAACTCATATTGTAATGATTTAATTTGAGTTTCTCTTGGCTGTTACCATTGGTTTTGATTTTTTGATGTTTGTTTTTTCTTGTTTGTAGCTAGAATTCTTGTAAATAAACCTTAAAATCTTCGAAAGGTTTACTTATAAAGTGAGGGCTGCTGTTTTCACATGAAAGGGCACACCTTACTGTGGTGTCCTATGAGGGGCACACACCTTACTGTGCTGTTTACCCTAGAAAGGGTGCATACCTTCAAGTGGTATCCTGTGAAAGGTTGCACACCTTGCTGTGGTGTCCTGTGAAAGGCACTCACCTTACTGTGCTGTCTTCTAAACTGTCTTCCTTCTTAGGTGTGTTTTAAAGAAGCCGTGTTTTCATTGCTTCCCCGCATGCGGTACGGACTGTTCTATAACACGCCTCTGGTAAGCGGCTAAGACAGCCTTATGTTTCTCCAGATCATCTGAAGTCCCAGTGCAGGAGTGTTTGCTGTCATGTGAACTGGCGCTTTTGTTTTAGATCTCTGGCTGTCAGAATACTGGATTATTCAGGGCCTTCTCCCAGCACGTGCTGCATAGGCTGAACATCACTCAAGAGGGACCCAAGGTAATGGATATGTTATGGATTCTGAGGTAGGCGTGAGTATTCATCTTTAATGCCACCTTTGTCGAAAAACTGTTATGCAGGAGGCAGTGTTTGCTATGATAATGTTCCTGAATCTGTACTCCTCTGAATTCAGGAGTCAGTAGCTACCGAAGACAAGCTAAAAGGTACTGTAAGAATACTCTTTATTAGCTGGGCAGTGGTGGCGCATGCCTTTAATCCCAGAACTTGGGAAGCAGAGGCAGGCGAATTGCTGAGTTTGAGGCCAGCCTGGTCTACAGAGTGAGTTCCAGGACAGCCAGGGCCACACAGAGAAACCCTGTCTCGAAAAACAGCAACAACAACAACAACAAACAAACAAAAAGAATACCCTTTATTTTCCTTGTCTGTTGTCTATTTCTTTACCCATATCTCCCTATTTTCTTCCAATTAACTCATGTAATCCCTACTAAAAACAATCTACCCCACCAACCAACAAAGAAGTAGTAGTAAAATGAACAGGTTTTCTCTTCCATGGCTAAGGTGAATACACTTCAATGTATTCATAATCAGCATACAATAATTGCACACATTTCTAGGGCGCAGTGTTATAGTTTGACACATGACACAGTGTAATTATCCAAGCACTTGTGTTACCTCAAGAATCAATCATGTCTTTGTTGTGGGAGAATTCCAATTTTTTTTTCTCTTAGCTTTGTGAGAAATAGTATATTATTGTCCAGTCTATTAACATTGCAGTGATTTTGATAGCAAACCTCAATTCCCCTATGTCTGCAATGTGTATCTAGTGACCACTTTGTTTCTTTCCTTCCCTGTGTCACTTGTATTCTCCAGGATTTTCTGTGTACACCTGTGAGACCAGCTCCTTTAGCTTCTGCATCTGAGGGAGAACATGCACCTGACTTATGTTAACATATTGCCTTTCATTTCCCTCTATACTGTAATATGATATGTTTTGTCACTGAGTATAGTTGAGTAATAATTCATTGCATAGATGTATTTTCTTGTAAAGTATCTATCTATCTATCTATCTATCTATCTATCTATCTATCTATCTATCTATCTATCTATCTATCTATCTTTCCTGAGATAATGGATAATGGTAAGGAGTCAGGCTAATATTCTCCATGTTTCCTTAGTGAGTTTCACATTTCTGGGAAATTGCATTTGAGAACTGGGTTATCTTTTTTTTTTTGGTCTGAGTATATCCAATATTATTCCAACTTTTCATTTTAATCACAGGATGGGAAAGTTCGAGTTACCATTCTTGCACGAAGCACAGAATACCGGAAAATCCTGAACCAAAATGAGGTTAGTGTTTTGGTACAAACTTTTAATAGTGACTTTGCCTTCCTTGTCTAATGTTCATTCTCTCTCTCTCTCTCTCTCTCTCTCTCTCTCTCTGTGTGTGTGTGTGTGTGTGTGTATGTGTGTGTGTGTGTTTCATATTGCAGTAGAGGTTTTTATTAGTTTCTAGAGATACATAATGGCCTGAGCCTACTGCAACTACTGGCTTTAGCTTCTCCAAACTCCCACCCCAGCCAGATCTGCTTCATTGTAAATGTTCACCTACGTCAGCTCTAATATGGGCAAAACCAAAGCCAAACAAAGCTGAGAGTCTTGCCTGGACTGCAACAGAAGAGTGAAAATTCTCCCTCCAGGCAAACTAGTAAGAACATGCAACCACACATTTTGAGAGATGATTGGTGATACTTGGTATTTCTGTAGCATCTGGCAACACATACAATTGAAAGGGGTTCTGTCCACTTGCTTGAGTGGGTGAATGTCTCAGAAACTGCTCCTGGGCATTCAATTCATTTCAGCAGCACAAACTCATACACTGCACCCAGCCTTGTACTGTGCAGATAGTCATGGAAGCCTAGACAGTGAGACTGTTCTTCATTGTTAGCCCTCTCATAGGAGACAGATGCAAGAGGAGGTGGAGTGTGCCTCTGAGCCCAGGCTATCAGGAAAAGGCAGGTCAGAGAATAGCACCAAACCAGGGAAAGAAAGTTCAGGGAAAGGCCCAGCACCAGCACCTGCTATGGTGCAGGCCTGATGCTTTCAGAGTCCATGGGCAGACTGTACAAACGCTGCTCCCAGTGGCCAGCCCAAGAGCAGGCAGGCTGCTCGTCATCGTTTAAGACAGGATATGGGTTCCAAAACGTGTACACAGCAGGGGCAATGGTACTTTGACTACATTTTGACCAGTGAACAGAGTAAGACCCAGGTGTATATATAGCCCAGGCTCACCTTGAACTCATTATGTAGGCCCGGCTGGTCTTGAACTCCCAATCCTACTGCCTCAGCCTCAGGAGTATGGCCTGGCTCCCAGGAGGTCTGGTTAAATGATGGTTACTGCAAACTTAGCCTGGTACCAGGTTTGTTGAGATAGTGCTTTGTGGCTGGATATTAGAGAAAGGACACATTATGGGACGTGCAGGCTCATGTGAATCTACCTCATTAAATGAAGAAGGGTCATACTACCTAATTAGTTCTCTCTTGGGGGCGGGGAGTGACTGTAGAGAAACACTTCCATCTTGTGACTGTGCATGTGTTGTGCAGTTGTTCATACATGTGTATAAAATGGGGTCAGCAATTAGATTGCCTTCACTGAGTCTCAGGCACTGCTTAAGGTTAAGATTGTGTGGTCAGGAGTGGTGGGTTTGGTTCCCTCCCTTCATTCCTCTCTCCTACTGTCTCTCTTTTTGCCAGAGACTGAACCAAGCCTAGATTAAGGCATTTCGTAACCATTGATGCTGCTGTGGTTGTGTAGGGCCGCCTGGTAGAGATGCAAGCCATCGGTGTCAGGTGACAGTGCTGGAGGGAGCAGAATCAAGGCGCTGCTTTGACAGCACACTGATCACCTCTGTGACTTTCTGCCTGCCAGAATAAGGGCCAAAAGTGATTCTACACACTACATAGAAATAGATTTTTTTTATGCCAAAACTTTAATATTTTCAAAGGATGGGGCCCAGCGTCCTAGTGGTTTGTTTGAAATGAGACAATGGATGGAAAGAGCCTTGTCAGCATAGCGTCAGGAGCATTGTGTCCCCTCATCCTCAAAGCACTGGTGCTCTGAAGTGATAAGAAATAGGGTGAGGAATTCAAGGGATACGGTCGGTCAGCATTTGAATTTAAATAAGGTCTAAAATGATAGACATAAATGCTATGTAATGCATACAAATTGTTATCTGCAAAAAATTAAGAAATGTTAGGAGTTGGGGAGATGGCTCAGTGGGTAAGGGGGCTTGTTGTGAAAGCAAGAGGATCTAAGTTCAAATCTCCAGCACTGACTTAGCAGCCAGGCATGGCTGCATGTATGTATAACCCCCGTATTGGGGAACAGCAACATGCAGATCCTAGGAGCTCACTGGCCAGACAGTCTACCCAAAACAGTGAGCTTCAGGTTTAGTGAGAGAGCCCATCTCAGAATATTAAAAAGAAGGGACTAGAAAAATGGCTCAGTTGACAAAGTACCTGCTGTGCAGACATGAGGACCTGAGTCTGGATCCCCAGAACCCACATACAAAGCCAAGAGCGGTGGCATTCTCCACCATGGGGACCAGGAGGTGGGGTGGGCAGCAGAGTGAATCTCCAAGGCTCATTGACCAACCAGTCTAAGTAAAATGGAGCATCTGGTTCAGGGTGAGGCTTTGTCTCAGAAAAGACAGATTAAGAACCATGGAGGAAAGACACCTGGTGTTGACCTTGGGTCTCCAAATATATGCACACCTTCAAGTACATGCTCACCCGGCCACACTGACTTGTACAACACACACAAAACACACACACACACACACACCACTCCCCCTGCACACACACAAAAAACAATGAAGTGGAAAGTGGTAGAAGAAAATGTCCTCTGGATTCTGTATGCATAAACACAGGTGAGTGTGTGCATGTATACACATGTGTGTGCGCACACACACACATACACACAGCAGGTGTGGCTGGCACCAGAGCAAGTGAGGTGGAAAGTATTTCTGAGGAGCAACATGTGACGTTGTCCTCTGTACAGGTGGGCACTCTATGAACCCACACCTACAAACAAAATCCATTTTAATTTAAAAAATGAACTTTAGGATTCCTAAAAGAAAGCAGAAAAGAAGGAAGAATCATTCTGTGTGTTCTTCTTTTTTTTTTCCAGCTGGTAAATGCACTGAAAACAGTATCCACATTTGAAGTCCGGGTGGTTGATTACAAGTACAGGTAAGACTCGCCCCAGGCAGGCGCTCTCATCCCTAGACTAAAGCACTCACTGGTAGGTAGTGGGCACACTGACCCTTGTAGACCAAGAAGTGACACTCAGACAGTCATTGAACAAAACAGGGGTGACAGAGGCCTCAAGTCCAGGGAAGCTGCTGAGCTTTCTGAGGTCTCCCGTTTTGGCACAATCTAATTATTCTGGAGAAATAATGAATCCAGACTTTTGTTTGAAATTTCTGAATTTTTAAAAGTTTGCATCTAGTATTAAATTTTAACATGCACACACATGTATACATATAAATCCTCATATACAAGTATATACATATATATACCTATGGGAAAAATATTTACATTTCTTTTAAAATTCTGGTGAAACCAAAAGGCTTGGAAAGAGAACATGGTGCCAGGCAGTGGCGGTGCATACCTTTAATCCCAGCACACAGGAGGCAGCTATCTGGGGGTTCAAGTTCAGCCTGGCCTACAGAGCAAGTTTCAGGGCAGCCTGGGTTACACAGTTAAACCTTTTCTCTAAAAGAAAAAAAAATAAAGAAAATAAATAAATAAAGAAAGAAAGAAAGAAAGAAAGGAAGGAAGGAAGGAAGGAAGGAAGGAAGAAAGAAGGAATATGCCTCTCACTGATGTCTAGTTCTTTTGGCGTGAGCCCAGTCACCCTGCTTGCAATGGCTCTGTGTAGAAGTAGATGCTCCATGCAGAAAAAGTTTATCAGTATAAGGAGGAGCAAAGGGGGCTGGAGAGATGGTTGGTGGTTAAGAGGACTTGTTGTTCTTGCAGAGCACCCAGGCTTGGTTCCCAGCATCCACGTGGTGGTAAAACAGCTGATTATTACACTTCCAAAGGCTCTGATGCCCTTTTCTGACCTCTGGGGGCACCAAACACACGTATGGTACACAGACATGCATGCAGGCCAAACATGTACATCAAATAAAATGAATAAATCTAATTCTAAATTCTCAAAAAGAAAGCTCCCACAAAATAGCACAAAGAAAAAGTGAAATTTTCTATCCCTCATCCACCTATGATCTAGTTTATGACTGTTGATAGTTTTTTTTCATATATTACACACACACACACACACACACACACACACACACACACACAAGCACGCACACAATGCAGAGGGCACCTGCCATAGGTATGCTTCCTGCATCTACATAAGCTTGGGCGTGCTGCCGCTCACTCATCAGCCCCTAGTTCCTAACAGGATGAATCTGTAAGAATGCACTCACGAGCAGGCCACTGGGCTTCACTGCTGGGATCCTGGCATGGTGGACAGTGTGCCTCTCGGGCTGAGGTCAGAGAAATGCGAAGCTGTCAGACAGTCACTGCATGTTAGGGCCTGCTGCTGTTATGCTGCACCGGCTTCCTCTCACCTTACACAGGCAGCCGTGCTCTGAAGATGCAAAGTTCTCTGCTTTACACAGTACGCTGTGCTGTGGAGGGTTCTTCCACTGGCACAGGAGGAAGTCGTTTTCAGCTTGGAATATCCTAATATCTTGTTAGCATTGGCTCATTTCCCTTTTCCAGGAAGAGAGGAGAGCAGGGCATGCTGCTAAGAGAGCTTTGCCCTGCAGTATTATCTGCCTGTATTTGAATGGCTCCTTTTATTTGGATTATATCTATTTTTGTAATTGTGTTGATATCATGTGTCATGATTTTCTTATAATACATTCCCTTGAAAAACAGAAATAATAGTTTGTGCCTAGCAAGCTTGTTACCTTATCAAGGAATAAATTATTAAATACTATAGTGCCTTGAAGTTGTCACAACAGTGCACATGTGGCATGTGACACAAGTGTATAAATGCTGTCTCTGCGGATCATGGACTAACTCCCTTCGCCCCACCTTTCTTGTGTTGTCCCCGTATTGCAGAGAACTCGGGTTTTTAGATCAGCTCAGGATCACGCACAACACGGACATATTTATTGGCATGCATGGAGCTGGACTTACCCACTTACTTTTCCTTCCGGACTGGGCTGCTGTATTTGAGCTGTGAGTATGGGTGGCAGCTTTCCATGGAGAGATTGGGAGCCAGGACCTAAGCTAAGAGGTTCAGCCTGGGCACTAGAAAGCCTAATATACTACCGTCAAGCTACATCATGGTGGTATCTGGAAAGAAAAGCAACCTCGAGCTAAAAGGTCTGAGGTGTGCCCGCACCCTTAGGAAGAAGCAGAGGTTCCCTCCATCCTTACAGCTTCAGTGCTGCAGGATGTGATTCGGTGGTTTCCTGACTCAAGAGTTTACAGCTGCCTCTCAACTGTGAGCACCTCCCTCCCTGCAGCCAGTATAACTCCTGTGCTGAAAGAGAGCCCGGGTGGTGCTGGCAGGGAGAACAAAGTCCTGTCTCGAAAGGATTGCTTACCCCTCAGCAGAGATGGTGAGGAGGGAGGGACTAGGGATCCATAAGGGGACTATCCAAGGAAAGGTTGTTACAAACTTCCAAAATTTGGCAAAACATTTTCAAGGTGTTTGTGAGGCAGAGGGTAATTGTGAATTCTGTCATAATTCATTTGTCCTAGAGAGGGGAGGGTAGAAGAAAGGAGAAAAAGAGGGGGGTGGTGTAGGTGAGCTATGGGAGCCCAACAGACCTGGGGTGGGATATTTGCTTGCTTCCTTAACCAGCTCCTTATCCTTTAATGTATTATCTCCCTGTATACAGGGGGTAACACACATTTTCCATGTATGTAAAGATATCTTACAAGATAGTCTCCAATTCACAGGCAGTAGGACCTACTAAATAAGGTTCCCACTCCTCAGTCTTACTCTGATCTTTAAAAAATAAGGCAAGGTATTGAGAGTATTAAAAACTTGTTTTTGTGCTGCTCATGTACCTAGGGCCTTATGCATGCTAGCCCAGCACTGCATGCATAAGATAGCTCTGAGAACATGTGTAAAGTTATCTCTCTCCTGTTTGTTATTTACAAAGCCTTTAGTAAGACCATATTTGGGAAGTGGATGTTTTCCCCCATAGAATGTAACACACTAGGCAACCTCCTGGAAAAAGGCCTCATGTCCGTGTGTCCTTAGGTACAACTGTGAAGATGAGCGCTGTTACTTAGACTTGGCCAGGCTCAGAGGCATCCACTACATCACCTGGCGGAAGCCCAGCAAAGTGTTTCCTCAAGATAAGGTAACATTCCGTCGAGTGGTTTGGCGTCCAGTTATTAAAATGCAGGCCATCACTGAGCCTCTGTTCATCTCTTGAATACCAAGGTGTATTTTATATTTGCAAATTAGAGAAACCCTCAACATTGTTAAAGCAGCTTACATCAGTTTTTATGTAGCAGCCATCAGCAAACAGTAGCTCTAGTGGTACAAATCTGGCCCACCAATTGTTTTTGTAAATAAAGTTTTATTGGGAACCGCCACATTTGTCTGCATATTGTCTGGGCTTCCTTATGCATGTCCTTGGCAGAGCATCTGTGACTGAGAGCAGATGGTTGGCAGAGCTGAAACTATCATGGGGACCTCTAGGGAAAAGCTTGCCAGCCCATGTTGTACAGCATAAGTTGAAATACTTGCTTTAGCCCAAGGAAAATGATTTTATGTCTATAGAAAAGATACACCCTCGGTGACTTGGGATTTTGTTCTGGTTTGTGTCTGCAGGGGCACCATCCAACTCTGGGGGAACATCCGAAGTTTACCAACTATGCTTTTGATGTAGAAGAATTCATGCACCTTGTCCTTCAGGCTGCAGAACATGTACTGCAGCACCCACAGTGGCCATTTAAGAAGAAACACGATGAACTATAGAAATGTTGAGGTTGTTGACAAGAGTTTGGAAACACCCTCACATTCAGACCCACAATCAGAGGAGCAAAACAACCTGTCATATCCTACTGTAAGATGAAACATGACTTTTTACTTCTGAATATAGCTCAGGCTGGCCTTGAACTAACGATCCTCTTGCCCGAGTCAATGGAGTGCTTAACTGACAGGTGTGTCCCGCCACGCCCGTCTACAGAATTACTTTTTGTATATGAAAGCACACCTTCAGGACACTTTAAGTCTTCCATGTGTTTATTGTGTCTTTGCTATTTATCAAAAGTACTTTTGCACTGAAAAATGTTACTTTTATAGCTCAAAGTTGAGCAGATGCCCATTGGTGTGGCAGAGCTTTCCTGTTGGGTTACCAAAGTTGTCAACTTCGGCGGCTTCAGAATTGTGTTTGTTGACTGTAATATGATTGTCAATTCCGGAGTGTCACAGTTTGTGGTTTATCTACTTGGATAAACTCAGAACTGTTGTTATTTGCCACACACGCACACACACACACACACACACACACACACACACACACACACACACACACACACCCCTAAGTCTGTGATTCTCAGGACCAAGTGATAGGAGTGTGTTATAGACCAGTGATTAGTCAACTCCAGGTTCCGTGCATCAAGAGCCTGAAAAGGATCATGCTGTTGCATTTATTCATTTTGTTTCTATATCTCATTTCAATCATGCTCTCCCCAGATGTAATGGCAGTGTTGATAAGAACCCATCAGAACAGCCTGCGGTGCCATCTTCACTGACTTGGCATGAAGTCTTAGTTTCCATCAGACCAGTGTTTGTGAGCGCACACAGCTGTGCGTCTCTACCTCTGGCAGGATGAAAGTAACCCTAGTCTTTGTAAAACACTGCCAAGTAGCCACAAGAAGAGAAGACACTTTCCCTGTTTGTTTGTTTTGTATTTTAAAGTAAGACCATTAAAAACTCAGTAGACCTGTGAATTATCCAATCAAAACAAAAGCCCTGAGAGAGTGGCACTGAGCAAACAGGATGCCTAACAGCAGGCCTCCCCTGGACTGGCTTTATTTCTTCCTGTATCACATACGGCTCAGCAGTCAGAAATCACGGGTTTCTTCTATTGAACAGTGTGACGCTTGCATCTTATCAGCATTTCAGGTGTCGCGCTTAGAAGCTACTTTTAATTTTACAATGCACTTAGTAAATCGCAGTCAAGAACTTCATTTTTAAGCTTTAGAGAAGCCACCTACAAAATAAAATATTGGTAACTAACGCCTCCTCAGAGGTTTCCTGACTTTTCCTTTCAGGACTTGTTAAAAGACTTGTAGACTTTATTTATTAAACTACCTTTCAAGGAAATAGTGACCCTCTATAGGCAGGACTTCTCTTTGGGCCATAAAATTGTTTGGAAAAATTTGTAACATTAAGAATTGTTAAATGACAGGTGTTCTGCTGTTCTAGGTGCAGAATACTAGGTAGGCAGGGGGAGCAGGGGATGTTCCATGGGGAGGGGAGTGGAAAGGATTGTGTTGCCCAGGTCATCGAGGATAAGCATCTGAAGACTGCTTCTGGAAAACCATCCTCTTACCTCATTTCAAGCAGCACAGGGACCTATGCTTTCACAGGCTACCGAGGATTCCAGAAACTGAGAGCAATTTCATACCGAAACTGTATTTGAATATTTTGCATTTAGAATATATTTTATATAAAGACAGTCATTTAAAATTTTAAGTAATGGGATTAACTTTTTATCAGACTTTTCGTGAGAGCAGAAGATCTGCAAATTGTTGTAAAATTTAAAATGTAGATATGGCCCTTTTTTATTAAGTCTGTAAGGAGATGCATTTCATTGTACATTTGGGGGCGTAGCTTTGGAATAAAGTTTTCTATATTTCATTTAAATATCTGAACATCTTCAGGATTTTCTGTGTCTGAATGTCACATTCTTGCTTTAAAAATAATCTGGTAGCTTGCGCATGATTAAAAAAATAATTAGCTCCCTGATGAAGGATTCAGTGTAATCAAAAATTATAACTTACATTTATTTAGCAGTTGTATTATCTGATGCTTCCATAAATGTGGCCCTGCACAAACTTCACCAAAATAATAGGAGGACAATGGCTTCTGCTTTCAAGAGAAAGTCAGGGGTTGGAGAGATATCTCAGTGGTTAAAGTACAGGCTGCTCTTCCAGAGGACTGAGGTTCAATTCCCAGAACTCACATAGCAGCTCACAACTATCTGTGATTCTAATTCCGGGGGATCCAACACAGACATACATACAAGCGAACACTAAAGCACATACAACAAAAATAAAACATTAGAAGTGTGGTGGTGGCAGCACATGCCTTTTTTTTTTAAAGATTTATTTATTTATTTTATATATATGAGTACACTGTAGCTGTACAGATGGTTGTGAGACATCATGTGGTTGCTGGGAATTGAACTCAGGACCTCTGCTTGCTCTGGCCCAAAGATTTATTTATTGTTATATGTAAGTACACCATAGCTGTCTTCAGACACACCAGAAGAGGGTGTGAGATCTCATTATGGATGGTTGTGAGGCACCATGTGGTTGCTGAGATTTGAACTCAGGATCTTCGGGAGAGCAGTCAGTGTTCTTAACCGCAGAGCCATCTCACCAGCCTGGAGCACGCCTTTAATCCCCACATTCAGGAGGCAGAAGCAGGAAACTCACTGTGAGTTTGAGGCCAGCCTGATCTACAAAGTGAGTTCCAAGACTGCTAAGGTTAAACAGAAAAATGCTGTCTTAAAAAGAAATAATTAAAAAAAAAAGTAAATTGGACGCTATTGAGTGATGCCCTGAAGGTTCCAGGCCTTGTTATCCAACCCCACTTCCTTGATTGCTCATGCAGTCAATGCTGAGTCAGCCGCTGCTGTGGACCAGTCACTCTCAGTGGCCTCTGGGAAGACATAGTTTCAAGGAACTTAGGTTTTGGTAGAGAAGATGGGCGTTGAACAACATTGATATAGGGAAGCACAGTGTTCCAGACCCTGGTACTGTCATGGAGAAAGCCAAAGAAAGGAATGTGGGGTCTGGACATAAGTGGAGACTTGCAGGCTTAGGCTTCTCATCAGGGAGGTGACAGCTGAGTCTAGAAGACTAGAAGGGGGTGAGGGATGGAGGTAGGAAGATAATCTGATAAAAAACGTACCCAAACTACAGAAGGGCAAATGCAAAAGTCTCAAGGCAGAGCCTATGTGTTGAGTTTGAGGTCTAGCCATTGTAGTTGGCGTGACAGAGGAGAGTCAGAAGTTACCTAAAGGATAACGCCACATGTAGATGGCAAGGCTCTTGTCTTTTCATTCTGACGAGGCATAGATCCCCAAATGGATTTATACCAAGGAGTAAAGACCTGGCTTTCCCTTGGACAGTGTAACTCACACTGTTATACTGACAGCAGGTAGCAGACAGACGTCTTAGGTGGAGTTCTCTGGATAACAGATTCTGGAATGAAGGGTTGCAAGTTCATGGTTTACTGTGGGAGGATTCTCGTAATTGGTATAGGTGGAGAAGCATGAGGTCCACAAAAGGCCTGTGTCTGAGCGGGGAAAGCATCACCCGGAGTTTAGTAGAGGGACATCTTTAGGGGCATTGTGGTACATAGGATCTTTCAGAGAAGTCCCAATGGATACAGGAGACCATAGAGCATAGGGAGATGTTCTTAGGTTTCTTGCAATTACCGAGTAGTTTTCTTTGAACACAGGGAAAATAGAAAAATGTTTTTCAACTGGAAAAATTGCCAGTCGATTCAGGTGTGATGACTGCATCAGTCACCTTCCTCATTACTGTGTCGAAATACCCTTCAAAGACAACTTAAGGAAGGAAACAGCAAACATTTATTTTGGCCCAGAGTTCAGGGATACAGTCCATCATAGCTGAAGAGTCATGGTGGTAGGAGTCTGAGACAGCTGTCACACTGTGTCTGCAGTTAGGAAGCCCACATGCTGAGGACTGGCGCTGAGGACTGGCACTCAGCTTGATTTCTCCTCTCTACTGCCTAGAAATCCCACCACAGGCACAACTACCCGGGTGTTTCTATTGTTATTCCGATTCCAGATGTGCTAATGATGGTGAACCATCACAATTGTCCTGGAGTGAAATCAATCGTTTAAAACAACTTCCCAGATTGAGGCTAGGGATGTAATTCTGTTGGTAAAGAGTTTGTCTCAGGTGTGGTGATGCACACCTATAATTCTGGCATTCAGATGCTGGGATCAAGTTTACCGTCAGCTTCAGATACTGACTTCGAGGCCATTCTGAGCTACATGAGACTCTTGTCTCAAAAACCACCACTAACAACACAACATTCTAATCTCCCTCAAGCATGGGATGTTGCCAGAACACTCGAGGGCCACTTCCCTCTAGGTGTGTGGAAAGATGAGGTCACCATTCTTAGCCAGAAAAAGCAGCTGAATTGAGCATTTGCTGTTCTTGCTCACTGTGGACATGTGTACTTAGTGCCACAAGGTGGCAGTCAAGCCCTTCCAAATGGCATCTGGGGCCTGTAAAGGCTGTGAAACTTCATCCTCCACTTTAGGCTTCTGAGTCTGGGAGAAAGGCCAGGCTCTCACTGTTGGGGAAGATTTTCTTCTTCAAGTGAGGGAACTTGGGGACAGCTTTCAGGATGTCTGGGAATGTAGAACACCTTTGTGGCTGCCAGCAAGTGCATGCTGGGTACTGTCACCTTATCTTGTCAAGGGGCAAGTGCTTGGTGCTCCCGAAGATAATTTTAGCCTCAGAAGCTATTGGGGGGGGTTGCATTCTGCAGAGTTTGGGGGTTTGGCTGAAAATCCTGTATGTAGCATGTAAATACTTCAGTCCCACTTAGAAGCTAAATTCTTCCTTATGTTGGTCTTCAAGGCTATCATGGGTCTCACTGCTATTATTTTATTTGAATAGGACTCTAAGTGGCTGATGGGCTCACTGGCGGCAAGAAACCTAAGAGTTCCAAACGTAATGAGTCTAACAGACACTGATTTCACGTGCACTCCCCTCTACTTACAATGTGCGTCTTTTTGGAGGTCATTCAAATTTTCCCTCTTCTGTGATTGCTGTAGTCTCTTTCATAGAAAGTAGCTGATCTGATGTAACCTTTTACCTTTTAAACAACTGGGATAGAGAACCTATTGGAGTTTGCATTGTTGATGACAGGTTCACAATAAAGTGACTTTCTGGTGGGGGGAAAAAAAAGAAACCTAAGAGTTAGAGAACATTAAGAAACACAGGTTAGTGTAGGTGGCACACTAAGGTTGAGCCCACATGGGTATGACCCGGTGCAGCTCCTTTCAGGTGTGTGTTAGTTATTTATCTCTTTGCCCTGACAAAAACAAGAATTGAAGGGACTGTTTTGCGTGACAATCTGAGGCTACATTGCACCCCAGCAGGGACAGTAGGACTGCTGGTCACATAGTGTCCCCAGTGGGAAGAAGAGACACTGCAACCAGCTTTTTGGGCTACTTTGTGGGTTCCTTTTTCTTCTATCCTTCTCCAACCCTATTTCATGCTTCCAACCCCCCAACACTAGGTAGTATAGAAGGAAGAAGCTCTTCCCACAGCTGCAGCTCAATATGGCGCCACAGAAAGACAAGAAGCCTAAGAAGTCAACCTGGAGGTTTCATTTGGACTTTACTCATCCAGTAGAAGATGGAATTTTTGATTCTGGAAATTTTGGTACTTCCCTAATGACTATCTAGGGTTTTCTTTCCCTAGCTTTGCGTTCTTTCTGTTTGAAAATAGGAACAGTTTCTCCAGGAGAAGGTTAAAGTCAATGGGAAAACTGGAAATCTTGGAAATGTTGTTCACATTGAAAGCCTCAAGAGTAAAATCACAGTTGTTCCTGAGAAACAGTTCTCCAAAAGGTGTTTGAAATATCTTACCAAGAAATACCTTAAGAAGAATAATCTCCATGACTAGCTTCGTGTGGTCGCATCTGACAAGGAGACTTATGAACTTTGTTATCTCCAGATTAGTCAAGATGAAGATGGTGCAGAGTCTGAGGACTAATTGGTCTTTGCTTTTAATGAAATGGAAGTATGCCAAAGAAACCTAAAATCGGACTTTATGAGCAAAAGAAACCTAAAATCGGACTTTATGAGCAAATAAAAGTCATTTTACTCTAAGAAAGAAAGGAAGGAAGGAAGAAAAGAAGAAAGAAAGAAAGAAAGAAAGAAAGAAAGAAAGAAAGAAAGAAAGAAAGAAAGAAAGAGAGAAAGCAAGCAAGCTGGCTGGAGGGGAAAGGGGGTGACAATGTCACTAGACAACTCCCTGCTGGTTAGGGACGCCCAGTTGCTTGGGGCAGGTTTGATCTTTGCTGTCAGGATATCCAATTTCAGATACCCAATTTCTTCTTCTCCTCTCTTTGTACATGATCACTTGACAAACTACAACAAACCACCACGGCAGCAGCCGGCGTCAGCAGCAGCAGCAGCCTGCAGCCAGCAGCACCAGGAGGAGCCGCCCTGAGAGGGGCCGATCTAGCCTTTCTAGGCCCTTTCAAGAGTCTCTAAAATTCCAAATGTCACACGCTTGCAGAAACTGTCTGCAGCTGGCAAAGTCATGCTCCTGCTAGGGCATGAGGCAAATCATAGTCAGCTTCTGTGGACAATTAAAAACAGCCCCATGTCCTACACCTGGGATTAAAACAAAAGCATATTCCTCTAACAGTGGTTTTGTTGTTGTTTGTTTTGTTTTTTTTTTAAGAAATCAAAATTTTCACTACAAAATACTCAAACAGCTTTCTCCTTTTACTCAGTTTGGGACTCTGGTCACATTCAGGCCAAATCCTTCTTCAGTTAAACCTTTCCGGAAATGCTCCTAAAAACATATTCACACGTGTTTCTGTAGTGGTCCTAAATCCAAGGAATTGAAGTGGAAACTTCAGGGCTCTATGGAAAGTCTGTTGGATGGTGTTTTGCTGGGGAAAACACGTGAAGGAGTGTTTTCCTGACGTGAATACAGGTGTGAAAGGCTAAGGCAGACGCGTGAAGGAAGTTTCGCTGAAGCAGATACAGGAGAGAGGATGTTCTGCTAAAGCAAGTACGTGAAAGGACTTGTGATGAAGGATTCTTTGCTAACTGACACACATGTATTGGTCCACCTTACCTTGTGTAGTTGAGCTGCATTTGTTGGGATGACATAGAGAGAAATGCACCACAAAACTTCTGCTGGTGTGCTGCAGTTCGTTGCCACTTCCAAGGGCCGACTGGATGCACGTGCTGAGGCAAGACCTGTGCTGAGGCAAGGTGCGTGGAGGACACGTGATGTGTGGAGGGTTAAAGTCGGACTCCACCGAGTGATGGAGACAGAGCTTGGCTTGCTGGTCCAGCTAGCTGTGCAACATTTGTGGGTCTTGTGTCTTCGCTGATCTTTGTTTCCCTGAGAAAGGCATAGCTCAGAACTTCTGGTGTCCCTCCTGCTGACTCCAGTCCAGGCTGAGTGAGGCCTGGATGTCTCTGCTAGCCCGACTCTACTGAACTGGACTGAGGTGTCTGTGAAGTGTTTGCAAGTGAGTGGATTGAGCTGCTACTATCTGCTGACCTGTGAACTGAACTGCTGTTTCCAGACAACACAGATGGGAGCTGCTCCAAAGAACCTTTCTAAACAGGTCCACTTCCCCGTATTCTTTCTTTTCCACTACCTCTGGTGGGTGGCGGGTTATAAGGAAGGTTAAAGCCTTTAAGAACCATCATTAAAAATAGGATTTGAAAAACTTAAAGTTACAAGGAATGGTAACCTTTACAATGTGTTTGCTTCATTTAATCTTCACAACTTTGAGCTCTAGATAGAGGATTGAAAGACATGTCCTTCGGGAGCATTTATCACCAAACACAGACACAGAAGTCAGAAAGCCTCAGGTTTCTAGAAGACCTGAGACACTTTGTGACCAGGGTTGTCAAACCTTATAGAGTTTGGGGGATCCTGCAGAAGAGTGGGTGAAACAATTGGAGGAGCCAGAGAAGTCGAGGATACCCCAAGAAAACCCAGAGAATCAACTAACCTGGGTTCATAGGGGCTTAGAGACTGAACCACAAACCAGGGAGCATGCATGGGACTGACCTGGGCCCTCTGCACATATGCTACAGTGGGGTAGCTTGGTCTACATGTGAGACTCCTAATAGCAGGAATAGGGGCTGTCTCTGACTTTGTTGCCTGCCTTTGGGACCCTTTCCTTCTACTGGGTTGCCTAGTCCAGCCTCAATAGGAGAAGGTGTGTCTTACTCCAACTTGATAAGCCTTGGCTGGTTGACGCCCATGGGAGGCCTCCCCTTCTCTGAAGAGAAAGGGAGGAGGGGTGGATGCAGAGAAGAGGAGACATGGGTGAGGGGAGGACTGGGAGGAGAGGAGGGAGGGGAAACTGCAGTCAGAACATAAATTATCAATTAAAGATTATTTCTAATCATATGTATACTAGTTTGTTTTCTGTGACTGTGCTAAAAAAATCATGACCAAAAGTAACTTGGGGAAGATAGACTTTATTTGGCTTACATTTCATGTCACAATTCAACATTGAGATTAATCAAGGCAGAAACTTTTGATAGGAACTCAGAGACATGAACCATGGAGGAATTGTACTTATTGGCTCACTCTCTGACTCATGCTTGACCATCTTTCTTACACAGCCCAGGCCTACCTATGTCCAGTTGGTGCTGCCCACAGTGGGCCCTTCATATCAATCATTAATCCAGAAAAATCCCTCACAGACATGACCACAGGACGATACAATCTGGACACCCCCCATCCCCCATTTGAGATTCTCTTAGATGACCCCAGACCTAATCAAGTTGATAGCTGACAGTTATAGGACAATGTGCTTGGGCGGGTGGGGGGGGGGGAGGAGTGGAGGGTGCGTTTGAGTGCAGTGCCTGTGGAGGCCAGAAGAGGGCAGCAGATCTCCTGGAGCTGGAGTTACAAATGATTGTGAGCTGTGAGACTGGGGTCTGGGAAACCAGGATCCTCCCCAAGAGAATGTTCCTAACCACTGAGCTGTCTCACTATCCCTGGAGCCTTGCTCTTCTTACTTGTAAACTAGTGATGATATATATATTAGGGCGGATGGATTTAAGGAGGTAAAAAGGAAATAAATCCTTGCTTGTTTGCTGCTACTACACAGCATCACTTAGCAACTGCTATTATTACGCTCTCACACATGGATTTATTGTTATTTAGAGGCATAGCACCTGCAGACCATTTCAGTCCTGCACTCAGTGCCTCTTTCCAGACCTACCCAAGCAAACTGTCCAGGGCTCAGTCGAGCTGTGTTGTTTGTTAAATGTCCCCAGGTGGTTCTCATTTAGAGTGACACGGGGCTGCTGGCTTAGGAGGTATTGACAAGCCCCTGACAATAGTCTGAGAAAGGAGGTCAAGCCAGCCTATGCCAAGGTACCTTCCACCGGGTGTCAACAGGATGATACGTTAACCAGTGGGATGCCTGGGAAATGTCACCCCCAAGTCAAGTTAAATAGACTTCATCTTGGGCTTTTTAGTACCTTTGACATATGTTGAATTGTAAGTGGGAAGATACACTGCACTTCATGTAATCAATTTTTGTTTTAAAGATTTATTTATTTATTTATTATATGCAAGGACACTGTAGCTGTCTTAAGACATACCAGAAGAGGGCATCTGATCTCATTACAGACAGTTGTGAGCCTTTCATGTGGTTGCTGGGATTTGAACTCAGGACCTCCAGAAGAGCAGTCAGTGCTCTTAACTGCTGAGCCATCTCTCCAGCACCTGTGATCAATTTTTTTTAAAGTACATGAATATGGTGCTGTGAGGATCCCCTTGGACAGATGACACGACCTCCTTCTGGGAAAGAGGATGCCAGGCAGTGCCTTTGGTGTGAAGTTGCTCTAGTAAGTTGTACCTTTGTATATACATATACATGTTTGTATGAGTATGTGCATGTATATGTGTATGTGTGGGGCTGTGTGCACATACATGCATGTATGTGGAAGCCAGAGAGCACTGCAGATGTTTTTCCTTTGAGAGAAGGTATCTCACTGAACCTGGAGTGCATCAGTTAGGTGAGGCTGGATGGTCAGTTAGCCCAGGCATCTACTTGTTTCTGTCTTCCCAGTACAGGGATTACAAGTGCAACACCATGTTTGTTCAGCTTTTGTATGGATTCCTAGGATCAAATGCAGGTCTTCATGCTTGCAAGACAAATATTTTATTGACTGAGCTGTCAACCAACCTTCTGCTGCATGGAGTTGGTTGGACTAACTCAGTTGTGTTATCTGGTCCCTGTTGATGGAGTGAGGATAAATAGCTGGGCCAAGACCTGACTGGAATGGAGACTGTAGGATGTAATATGTGGCTTCTGATGGGTGTGTTTTTCACTTGACAAAGAGATTGCCAAAGTCCTTCTGCAAAGTCTATGCTCCCTTCTTGTATGGGGTCAATTGTAAGTCACTTGTCAAGCATCCATGAGGCCCCTTGTATGTTCAGATTATGAACTGGGTAGTCCAAACAAACAAACAAACAACAACAACAGCATTGATAGCAGCATCACCAGCCCTGGGGTGTTATTGCCAAACCACACTCACTGAAACCAAGGGTGCAGGACCTGGGTTGTCTCCTCCGCATTTAGTGTCATCCTGATTGATACAGCTGCAGTGACATCGGGTGATTCTATCTAAGGACCAGTATCGGCAAAAGAAAATTGTAGCATCTTGAGAAATCTGCAAACTAAATTGCAAGAGTGCTGAAAAGAATTTGAATTGTGCACAGTTTGGGGCTGAGATCTAAGCGGTGTGCAGCGTTAGCCAGTGAAATTAAGCCGGTTTGATGAGTGTCCACTGGAAGACAATCGGGCTCATAGGAGATGAAGTTAAAGGTGACTCTTGCAAGTCCCAGAAGCAAACCCAAAGTTAAAGTGTTATAGACATGTAAATAAGGCAGATGACAGACCAGAATGAGAGCGGACAAGGGCTGCAGTGAACAGATCCAAGGCAAGGCAGCCAAAGGCCAGCATTAGCATTTGAAAGGAAGAAAAAAGAAGGCGAAGAGAAATCCCCATTCCACCCTCGAAAACCGTCGGAGGAGTGGTGAGGCAGGTGGAAATGGCTGAAAAACGAAAGCCAGTTCTAATTCACAGTTAGAGCACTTCCACAATGATAGAAAAATGTAAATTTCCTAGAAAAATATCTTCGTCCACGTATCATTTTTCAAAACTCCATGCAATATTCTACAGCATTCAAGGAGGGAATTGACTCAAGTCACTAAGTGTTTATGGATGGGCTCCTGGAAGCAGGGTGGAGGGTGTCCTCCTCCAGTTTATGAGGATGTCATGACATCTGCTTTCCTGTAAGACTAGAAGACTCGATGATGGAGCACTTCTGATCTTTGCTCTGTCCTGTCAGGCTTCTCTATGCAAATAAATTCCCAGTAGAAGTCACTTTGTAACCCTATCATATTTACCGTTTACTTGATGCTATGGTCTGGGATTGCCTTGTTTTTGCAATTCAAATAACAGCATGGGAAAGAAAAGTTTTAGAGTGAATGCTTTTTGGTGCAAATAATAAATCTAGAGGGCAAAGGAATAAGATAACACCCAGGAAGAGGTTCCCACCTTCCACAGCTGTGAAAGAGATAGTATTCTGCCTCTCTCTCCTCCTCCTCCTCCTGCTACACACCAATGCAGTGGTTAGTTGGTAGAATTAAACAAACCCCCTCACTCAGGGATCCTACAAAAAGATACTGACTGTGGAAAGTGATGGTGAGACAGGAGATGTGAGAAAAAAAAGCTAGTGTGCCCTATGAGCATGGTCCTAGGTAGACTCCCTTAGCATCTGTCCTAAAGGCCTTTATGTCTCCACCCAGTGTCAGAGGTAGATTCCATTCTTTTGAGCAGGAAGAAATTGATTTCCCTTAATGGACCTCGAGAGACCCCTGATATCCATCCTCAGTGGTCTCCAAAGAAAAGCAGAGAATAGAAACAGGTATTAGGATTATACTTAGGGTTACTGAGCTTATGATTAAACAATAAGTAGTAAATATATGCAAAGAATCCACATATATGTAAATTCACAGTCCAGTTATATAAAATAGTCATCAGGTAACCCTGATGGGAGGATTTTTCTTCTGAGAAACATCCCAAAATCTTTAAATAAAATGTAAGCATTCATTTTTTAAAATTATTTATTTTCATGTTTGCTTGTGTACTTGCCTGAGTTTTGAGCCTCAAGAAGCATTCCTTGGAGGCCAGAAGAGGACATCAGATCCCTGAACGAGAGTCACAAATGGCTGTGAACTGTCCTCTGAGTACCAGGAAGCCAACTCTGGTCCTCTGCAAGAGCAGCAAATGCTCTTAACCACTGAGCCATCTGGCTAGCCCGCATGAACATAGGCGTAGATATAGATGTAGATGCAGACAGAGACTCTTAGTCTTGGGGCCAATGAAGGGATCATTGATCAACTGGAATATTTAGAAGTGAGGTGAAACATGAAGGAATCCTGGCAGAATCCAAAGTTTTCAACTCCAAGCAGGAATGGCCATCAAGAGAGAGGAAGGAGAAGGCCAAAGCTTTTTGCTCCTCTTGTTGTTGTTTCCCAGTTTTATTTTTATTTTTGTAAACAGAAGTAAATAAAGGGTGACAGTGAGACCTTCTGAAACAGCTTGCTGGGGTATCAATACTGTGGTATTAATGACTCAGGTACATGGGCAGAGAAAGCCCTTAAGTGCAGTGGTTCTAAGCCTTTAATGCACAGTTCCTCATGTTGTGAGGATCCCCAAGCATAAAGCTATTTCCTTGTTACTTCATAACTGTAACTTTGCTACTGATATGAATTGTAAATATCTGATATACAGGATATCTGATATGGGACCCCCAAAGGGATCACGACCCACAGATTGAAAACTGCTGTCTTAAGCAGAACCTGGCAACCCATCAACAAGACAGTCTACCTTAGAAATGCAAGGGGAATGTTCTTTACCGAAATGCTGAGTTCCCAGGTGCATCAATGCCTGTCTCTGTGGACTGTGACTTTTGTCATTGCACCGGATGTTATTGATGGTCCTGATGAGTTGGCTTTTGGGGACGTCAAGTCCTCCCAGGCCATTGCCTAGCCTGGTGTGATAGAGATGTGCTCTGCCGGGGGTGCATGGGTGATGATGATGTCATGGGAACAGAGTGCAGCTTGGGTGCAGTCCTGTGAGAGCTGTGAGAACAATGCTCCTGAGGCTGGTTTGGGTGGCTTCTCTTTTTCTCTGAGCCAGAACACTTAGACTCATAAGGTTTAGCAAATATCTTCTAAGTCAGAGAAACAAAGCAAAAATACCAACTCCCTCCCCCCCCCCACCAAACAAATAGCGAGCAAGCAAGCAAGCAAGCAAGTGGGCAAACAAACAAAAACAAAGCGTCAAACCCACCACATTTCTAAGCAAGAAAGCAAAACGCTTGGATGGGATTGTTTTGGATGCTCCATGTCAAAATATGTATCTGGATATTTTAAATGGTGACACGTTACACAATGTAACAGAGCTGAGTCTGACCTTGGTTGGTCTCCGAGTCACTTCCCATTCTTCTCCCCACCCCCATTGTCGTCTTCTGCAACTCCCCGAGCCCGACTTTATCCTTTGCTTATAGAGGAAAGAGCAGCACTGTTATTCATCATGCCTGAAAAATGCCGCCCCGAGCCCAAGGGTTGTATGCGACAGTGATGTCAGTGGGAACAATTCATTATTCCATCAAGTGCTTGGCATGTCCGTCAATGAAAAAAATATGTGCTTTAGAATTGACAGCTCAAAATAGTCTTTTCAGCAATTGGCGTGCCAAGATCTTGATAGTATAATGAATTATTCTTTGAACCTATCATTTCATCGCATCAATTTGGCTATATAGACTGTTCTATGGGGGAGCTGGAAGGTGGTGGATTAAATTACAGAAGTTTTCTCAAATGGCAAACAAAACAACTTTGCGACCTGGGAAGGAAAGGTGGGAGCACAGAGAGGCTGGCTGCACTTGCTAGGTTTATGTCAACTTGACACAAGCTAAAGTCATTTGAGAGGAAGGAATCTCAATTAAGAAAATACCCCCGTAAGATAGGGCTGTAAAGGCATTTTCTTAATTAGGGATGGATGGGGGAGGGCCCAGCCCATTGTGGGTGGGGCAGCCCTGGGCTGGTGGTCCTGGGTTCTAAAAGAAAGCAGGCTGAGCAAGTCATGGTGAGCAAGCCAGTAAGCAGCACCCTCATGGTATCTGCATCAGTTACATCTCAGCTTTCTTCAGTGGACTGTGCTTCAGGATATGGAAGCCAAATAAACCCTTTCCTCCCCAAATTGCTTCTGGTCATAGTGTTTCATCCCAGCAACAATAATCCTAAGGCACTGCATTAAAAGCAATGCCCTCTGAAAAGGCATTGAAATAAACATAAAATTCACAACATATAAGAGATGATCTTCACTTCTTATGACTCTTGGGCCTGAAATAAAGTGTATTCTCATTGGCCACATGTAGTACATCTTACACCTGCATTTTGGCACGGGAACTTTTGAGACAATTTATTACTCTGTTTGTTCCGCCAGCTTAGCAGACAATAGAGGCCCTGATCATTTAGGGCACACAGGTGTTTGAGCAGCGCTGGATTGGACTTTAAGCTGGTTGGAAGATCAGTTTTCCCCTAGTTAACCTCCAAATGGAGACTTGTGTCCAGATGCTCGATGCACGGTTTTTCTCACCTCCATGAGACTAATTAATTCCTTCCATCAGACTCTGACTTTTTAGAAACAATGCACCCATTTCTTCTGTCATGTTGAAAATAGCATGAGAAGATACACTGCTCACTGGCTTTGTGGGGACCGCTCAGCACACTGGCATGTGTTTTGGGTGACTTCTTGACACGGCATGAAGCGTATTCAGGTTACAGCTGGTACCGTTGCCTTCGTCATAAAATGTCAGCTTTATCTCTAGGAATAGCAGCTGCCACATTCCATCCTCCTGAATGTGTCTGCAGCATCAAATTGCTTGATGTAAATGGTTATTTTCATTCCTGTTAAATAATGTCTCCCTGTTATAACAATGGTCATTTGAAATACCAGCAACATTAATTTGTTCTCAGGATTGGCTCCTAATTGTTCACCCATTGTTTGAAAATAGTGAACTGCCTTATTAATTCACACCAGAATATTAAACATTTCATTAAAATATTGCCCAGAAAGGAGCATCACTTCAAATCCCCTTTATGTGTCCTTCACAGCCAGCAGTATTAGCTATTCTACATTTTTAACTATCAACCTGAAGAAAAATCTGGGCGTGCATGACCTTTTAATTAGAGCTTCAAAGAAAACATTTCTTAATGTTATGTAATAAATCAATCATTACTTGCTTAATAATCTTAATGCATGTCTTTGAAGTCAGCAAGCCACAAGAGAGGCTGGGATTTTTAAAAATTGACAACTCTCTGGTCATTTGATGTAAACTGTGTTTTATTGATTAGCTGTGAAACCATATTTGATATTAGCTGCATGTAATAGTATGAGGTCATAGGGAACAATGGAACATGTAGACTAGATACATATACTCACATTCATATAGAGCTTCTTGTGGTACATGGTGGCATAGAAAATATGGCTTTTTAGCATTTCAGCATTTTAAATGTATCAGATAATATAAACTTTCCTTTAATTCTGACCTCTCTTTAAATAAAATCTACATCTGTATTTACCATGATTCTACAAGTGCATCATTTAAAATGCACATTCATCCAAGTTCTTGAAGTCATTTTTGTCTATTTGCCTTAATTTATTTGACATTTTCAATATAGACACATTTTGCCCTAAAACAATATCCTAGTTGCTTATTATTAATGCTCTGTTTATATACAGATAAAGGAGACTCTAGGCTTTTATTTCACTTGGAAGATGAGCTTCAGATAACTTGGTTGTAGATCCAGGGCTTACTTTAATGACTGACTGCTGAGTTGCAGGTTTCCTGATTTGAAGTTTATTTAGAAAAAGCAACAAAGTGCAATTAATCTGATAGCAATAGGAACGGAAGTTAATATTGGCCTGAAGCTAAATTGCTCATTATAAACATCTAGCCTGACTCATTCACTATCACAAAAGCTCTCTTAGGCTTCCTAAAAATGTCCCCTCAGTGTTGCCTATGCAGCTTGGCTTTACTTCCTTCTCCCAAGAACTTTACCCAGACACAGCTAAGGTCTATCCTTGGTCCCTCTTTGTAATGGAGAATTGCTAAAGCCAGTGCTATCAGGCTTCTTAGCCCATGGGCTGCCAGCTGTGTGACTCTGGCATAACATTGAACTCCCCAAGGTTATTGTGTAGTAAGACCAACTTGAAGGATACGTAATCCCTGACACACATAACTCAAGTAGCTGGCACAGTGAAAAGGTGGGAGACAAATGTGATATCACCTTTCCCTGGTTTGGGGGACCATCTCACCCATCACTCTCAGACTCCAGAAGGGCTACTGCAGACACTGGCAGAATAACTCTTTGCTCTTTCCTCCACTTCTTCCTGATACCTTCTCCATTCTTTCTGCTCAATAATTAATACTGAAAGGCTTTTCTTTATTGGAATGGTGCTCCCCAAAGGTTATTTCACTTGCCTTTTCTCTGAACTCTTGAAACACATTTAGACAGAGTAGGCTTTAGGTATTATTTTCTTTCAAGAATCTTTATGTAGCTACTGTATACAGTGGTATTTCATTGTGTGTGTGTGTATGAAAATACAGAGAGGGAGAAATTACTTCAAAGGAATCATAGTATTTATTAACTCAGAGTTAGGCTGTGCACTCTTCCCTATTACTTCCTCAAATACACACATAAATTTCACAACCATGGATCTACTTCTCATGCTAGGCTATTTATATGTGTACATATATAAAATTGATATCATACAGTCACAATATACATAATTCTTGGTAACTTGATGTTTATAAATGGAACTTAATATTAACATCCTACTCTCTGTCACCATAACTATATTTACATCAGTACATTTAGTGTCTGATGATTTTGTTGAGCCAATATCATATGAAGTTAGGCTGCAACTACCAAAGAGTGTTTTTAAATTCCACTGCTTTGAATAGCCTTGCATGCTATATAAAATGCTTTTGTGTATCTTTCCAGTCGTGCCCTTATGATGAATTCTGAGATCTGGCACTGCCGGACCCCAGGACATACATGTTTATGGAGCTTTGATTGCATCCTGATAAAATTCTAAGTAGAATGTGGCACATTTCAACCTTCGGCAGAGATTTAAGCATCTGACTACTCTCCATGTTGCAACCCCTGAATGTTGCAAGCTGATGGGAGGTTTTACAATGCAAATACAAAATGGCTTCCACCCAGAAACATCCTGAGCAGAGCACGTGTTGCCAGAGTCTGTGTTTTATACAGGGAAACAATGCTAAGTGCTCTGGTCATGGAGAGACAGTTAGCTGCAGCTCAACAGTCTCAACAAATATCACAACTGATCCAAAATCTAACCATCTCTGGAGGGCTGCACCCCACAGCACGAACTATTGTTCTTGACTAAATAAACCCAATAAAAGAGCAGTGGCATACATTATTTAGAAAGCTCAAGTGGCTGTCACTTCTCAAACTAGGTTAAGTGAGAGAGGCTACACGGGTTAATTAAAAGATAACACCATACAGTGGAATACAGTGCCTGGGTAATTGTTTCTCCCACGAAGATAAGTGTGCGATGTTAGAAAAAAAAATACACGTGGGTGACAAAAGTGAGACCTTTGTATTTAAAGCTGAAAGGTCTCTCCTTCCTGTGTCATGCATGCATAAACCTGGATGTAAAATGAAACATTTTCAGAATGATCTCCAAATGCTGATTAGCAGTACTCATCAGTAGAGTTGAGTTGGTTGTTACTGTACAAAAGGATGACACTACCATGCTTTTTATATTGTAAGTTTCAGACATATTACAAAGGTGCAATGCATAATCCAGACAATATTCAGGTACCTGTCGTCTCCACCTTACAGCAGACACCAGTCCTTGGGCACTCTTGTTAGGTCTATAGTCTGTTCATTTCTTCACTGCATTGTTTTTGAAGCAGAGCTTCAACATCATATTGTTTTATTTGTCAGTATATTATTAGTGTGTAAGGTAATTATGACTGATTGGTCCCAATCACCTTAATTTTCTGATTGTGCATGAGATCTTCAAAAATAGCAGCTAATTATGAAGCTTTCACAAATTATTTGACTTGAAGCCTCAGTTTCCTATCCTATAAAAGAGATACCTAGACTTATAGTAACATTTTGGGAATTATAGCTCCAGAGAATATAATATCAAAGTGATAAAAAATTTCAGTAATTATCATCACCAAATCTGGACTTTGTAAGTATGTGATCTGACCTACAGAAGCATTATGAACTTGAGAGTGAAGATGCAGGGATATAAGAAACTTCTAGGAGAGAAAATGGAAAATGTAAGTAAAAGATGTGATCAAGAAGCTTTTGTAGTCAGTAGCACAGGCACAGGCTGAGGTGTAGGACTTCTGATGGTCCTAGCCATATATCGGTGCCTAACTACTAGGCAACATGATAGAAACTTGGGGAAATGAATGGAAGTCAGATGAGGCATAGACAGAGAACTTGAGTTCCAAATGTTAAGTTCTGTTAAAGGTCAAATCCTATTACAATAATAAATATCACATTGGAGAAGCTGAACTATGGATAGAGACAATTTTCAAGTCTTTCCTGATGACTCCTTCATTTCCAGAGATGATGGTATTTGCAGATTTATATGTGATCAATTCATTCATGTCATCCCTTAGAGTTTATTTTTTGGGGTGGACATTTGGTTATTTCCCCAGCTATCTGATCTTATCAAATGAAGGTGGTGAGATGATTTTGACATTTTGGCTTAAACTGTTCTATTTACTGATACCTAGTATCTTAGTTATGTTTCTATTGCTGAGAGAAAACACTATGACCAAGACAACTTATAAAGGAACACCTTTGATTGAGCTTATGGTTTCAGAAGGTTAAGGTCCATGATGGCAGAGCAGTTGAAAACTCACATCTTGCTCTATAAGCTGGAGGCAGAAAGACACATTAGGAAGGCAGGAGTCTTTTTAAATATCAAGCTTAACCAATGATGTATCTCCCTCCAACAAGATCACACCTCCTAATCCTTCCCAAACAGTCCCACCAACTGGGAGACAGGGTTTCAAACCCATGAGCCTATGGTGGCCATTCAAATCACCACTGTCAGTTTATTTATGTCATCCCCCAGAACTAATTTTTTTAAAAAGAGATTTGATTAGTTTCTTAGCTATCTGAGCCTATCAAGTGAAGATGATTGGATGATTCTGACATTTGGTTTTAACTGTTCTACCCACTGGTCACTTCCTTTATTTATTTTTGACTGATATCATTAGTCTCCTGACTCCATTAATGATAACAAAAATGGAGCTAGGAATTTCAAAATATGAATTCTCTCCCTGTATTTGCCTATTTTACACTCATCTATAAATTACTTTGATTGCCATGCTTTAGAAATGGCTCCAGACAGTGACATATGCATCCTTTCTCAAAGCTTATTTCCTATGACTCATTCCCTAAGGATCAAATAGCTACAAAGATGCTATGATGAATGTTGCCGAGGAAAAGAGTTAATGGCTGATAAGATGTTAATTGGGTTGACTTCTCTTAGATAACATTCGTAATTAGCAAGAGCCTCAGCAATCTTAACTGGAAGAATGAATAAAATGGACATTATATTGGCAGGGCTTGTGAGAGAAACGTTGGGGGTGGTGAGAGAGCATTTGGTGTCTTCAAATCAAATCACACAAAAGCAAAATTTATAAAACCGACTGAAGAGTTCAGATTTTATCTTCAACAGTATGTCTTCCAAATAAAATGATAAGTGACATAATCTTATTTGGGCTTTAAGAAAGGTCATTCTGGATTATGGGGGAGTGAGACAGGAGGCAGGAGAAGCAGAAAGGCGAGGGTTGAAGTCTAAGAGTAGACAAGGTCGGTGAGGGTGCGCTGAAATGGACAGAGGTTAGCTATGACAATCCATCAAACATGGTTGCCAGTTTAATGTAGATGTTTAAGCAAGGGTGGTGCTCAGATGGGTGTTGACTGGAAAAACAGAGTAGTTGATTATGTCACTTGCTTAGTTTGGGGAGAGAGGTGAGGTTGGAGGGAAGGATGACAAACTCTTAGATCCGATGACTCTGAAGTACCTGTGAGGTAGGCTCTCTACTGAAGGTACAGGGTGGATCTTTGGACTTTGTGACTAGGAAAATAGATCTCACTGGACTGGAATAGAATTTGAAGCCAAGGAATGAGCAGAATTGGAGATAGTAGTAAAATAAGAGAGAATAGGTGCACATATTGGTTCTGAGACCTTCATGTACCCTGTCTGGTTTGTAGTTTCCTTTACATAATTACAGTATTGCCTTTACCTTTTGTTTTTCTGTCCATGGTTTCCCTTTCTACCTGTCTTAGTTAGGGTTTTACTGCTGTGAACAGACACCATGACCAATGCAAGTTTTATAAAAGACAACATTTAATTGGGGCTGGCTTACAGGTTCAGAGGTTCAGTCCATTGTCATCAAGGCAGAAGCATGGCAGCATCTAGGCAGGTGTGGTGCAGGAGGAGCTGAGGGTTCTACATCTTTATCCAAAGGAAGCCAGGAACAGCCTGGGCATGCTCAGGCATCTATGAGGAAGATCTCCAAGCCTATCCCCACAGTGACACACTTCCTCCAACAAGGCCACAACTTCTAATAGTGCCACTCCCTTGCTTGAGCATATACAAACCATCACATTACCCTTAACTGAAAATATTAAATGGGAAATTCAATAAATAAAACATTTACACATTGTTACATTATATTGTTGTATTTCATTATTACTCATTGTTATTAATGAGTAATAATTGTTATTAATCTCCTACTAATAAACTCTGTAGGAGGTATGTTGTTTTAGTTATTCTCATGTTGATGAGGGTCAAGTAACAAGCAGAAGCAATTTAAGGGGGGGAAGAACTTATTTTGACTCACAGTTCAGAAAGAACATAATACATTTATGTGGGGAAAGCATGGTGGCTGAAGCATCTTGGTCTGTAGCCAGTGAGCACGCAATGGCTCTTTTTTACTTGGTACCAACATGGAAGCAGAGAGAGCTCAGGATGAAAATCAGGCTAAGGTATAGTCCTTAAGGTCTGCTCCCTAGAGACCCAATTCCTATAGCTAGGCTCCATTTCCTAAACATTCCACCTCTTAGTGTCACCAGATGGGGGACCCACTCTTCAAGCCACAGGAACCTATGGGGGGAGGTTCAAATCATTTTTCAAATGTTCAAAACATTTCACACTCAAATCATAAGATTTTGCCCATGGTCCTTAGAGTTCCATAATCTAAAATGAATTTAGTCCAACTTGAAAGTCCCCAGAAACACTTCTCAAAAGTCCAAAAGCTTTCTGAGCTTCAACGTGATCTCTTAACTCTGAGTCTCTTTAAAGTAAAAATCCAAGTTATATACTTCCTATATTTAAGACACAAAGTAAGCATATCAGATCCAAATAGGGACAGCAGGATTGTAAGGAAAAGATTGGACCAAAGCAAGGCTGAAACATAGGAGAGCAAAAAAATCCAACTCTGCAGCTCCATGTGTGACATCTGGGTATCAAAATAATATCTCCCAGGGTCTGATGAGCTTGACTGTCCCTACCTCTATAGTCTTGTGGCCTGTTGCTTTCCTTGGTAGATGCACCGCATTCCTGGTATCTCCAAAATTGTAACATAAGATCCATCTTCATAGTTTCCCATACTGACTTCTTAGGTGATATCTGCGGGGCCTTACACTGCTCAGCCTTGTTGTTTTAAAGTAAATGTGCAAGTTTACATGAAGCTATCAATTAAATTCTAAAGACTGCAAAACCAGCACTATGTAGATGATTCTACCAAGTTCTATCAGTTCAAGAGGTAGCCTTGGGCCAATGGGTCATGTTTATAATAGCCTTCTTTTGAGTGGCTGTGCACTTGAACCTGGGAAAACATTTCCTTAGGCAGTCCCACTCCAGAACTTCCTCTGTTTCAGACTTCCATTCCAAGGACTCTTCTACCACACACTCTTCATTTAAATGGCAATTTTTCCAGATAGGTTTACATTTTTAGATCCTAATCCATAGTTGGGAGGATCTTGCCCTCAAGGCATTTTTCCTAATGTCCCAGTGCAAAATACCACTGTTTATCTAGACAAGCCTTATCCGTAGATTCAGAGTAGCCCATGCTCCTTTCTGTGTATATTTTTATATTTTTCTGTGTAGCTTCTTACTACTAATCTGTTTAAAATTCAGTGAGTAATAAGCATGTCACAGTCTGAATTTTACTCTGTCTTGAAATTTCCACCACAAAACAATTCAGCCCATTATTTTTTTAATTGAGCCTTGATCAATTTTTCGGAATGGCCCACTAACCTCTGCTTATAACAGCTTGGGATTTTTAAAAATTATTTTATTTTAGTTTTCTCTGCTTACAACTCCAAATCTTCCACATTCCTTTGCAAACCAATTCCAAAGTCCTATGTACATTATGGTCAGGTGGATCATAACAACCCCACTCCTGGTACCATTTTTTCTGTATTAGTTATTTATATATGTGACCAAATACCTGACGGAAGTAATTTTAGAGAGGAAGGATTATCTGAGCTCATGATTCAGAGGAAATATAGTCCATTATGTTTGGGGAAGCATGGTGGCTAAAGGATCTAGGTGGGTGGTGACAGGTTTGTGGTAGCTGACTTTTACATGGCTCTTAACAGTAGGCAGAAAGAGCTCTAGCCAAAAGCAGGGATGGTATGTAATCCTCAACTTTCATATCCCATTACCCATTTCCTCCAGCTCAGTCCCACACCCTAAAGATTCCATAGCCTCTCCCAAATAGAACCAGCAGCTGAGGTGAGGACCAAGTATTCAAACACATGAACTTATGGGGAGACCATTTCACATCTACATCATAACACATATGATATATAAGAAAAACCATTGTATCTATGTAGTTCAGTTCTACCCACAATTCTAGGCATTTACTGGGGTCTTAGGATAAGTCCCTTGTAAATAAGAGAATTTGCTACAGTTTCTTTGAGAGAATTGTTCCCATGTCAAAGAAGGGCCCATTGCCACTGGGCTGTCGTGTTAACTATTTAAGATGGTGGAGATTCTCACAGTGACATGGCAGATTAGGGATGGCCATGAATTCTTTGACATCTTTCTTGTTGTAGCTATACCTCTTAAGCCTGAGTGGGCCCTATGATTGCTGCCACTAATGTAGTATGGTAGAACTGGCCTCGTGCCAGTTAGTTTTTAGGCTTGGGCATGAAAGACTGTCATATTCTCTCATTCATGTCTGCTGGAGTATTTACTTTTAGTGCTCAGAGTTGCCATTATGAAAATCTGAGGCCAGTGAGATGGCTTCAGTGGGAAAAGGGACTGGGCACTAAGCCTGTCAACCTGAGTTTGATCCCCAGGATCCAGGTGATAGGTGTGAACTGACTCTTACAGGCTGTCCTCCACATGATGTCCACATGAGTTCAATGGCACACAGAAACATGTTCTCCAAATGTAGATGCAAATGTAAATGTAAGATTGTTTTAAAATCTGATTACCTTGCTGGAAAAGCCCCTAGGTAGGGTAGAAGGAAGGGTCTCCATGGATCCTGGCTTTACAGCTATCCTACGTTATTTGCAGATGATTGAGTGGACCTATCTTGACATTTCCATCCACCTGCCAGCACAAGGCCACAGAACATCCCCTGGGATCCTAGGCTACAGATGACACCAGAGCAGAGTTAATGCTCCAGTGAAATTCACCTGTATTCTCATCAAAAGGTGGGAATTCATACAATGTCTGTTCTTTTAAGTCACTAAATACTGGGATGTTTATTAAGTGATAGAACACTGAGCCAGTGCTTGGTGTTTCATTCCCTATTAATTCAGCTCTTTAAGACATCTGATCATCACCTGTGTCTTCTGTGAGGCTCCAAAGAAAGTGTATAAATGGAGAGTAACAATACTGGCTGTCTCTTCTCAGAATTATTTCAGGGCTCGAGAGAGATGATAGATGTAGATGCACTTGATAAGTTATAATGCTCTCAACAAATATAGACATCCTAAATGGTGCTGTAGGGCACTCTACAAATATGGTTTCATTTAAACAGAATTTTGTTTTAAAATTGAAGCCTAAAACTGACATAAATATTTAAAATGATGTTAAATATACAGCGTTAATGAGTGTGCTTATGATTTTCAGTTACCTTATGATGAATCAGAATCACTTTGATTCTCTACGTGTCGACCTGGAAGCCTCTCTCTGCTTGTTTAGTGTTCATCATAAAGGGATGAATTTTCACTTTCCTTTTCTTCCACCTTCTGCTGGTCCTCAGAGCCTTATTTACAAAAGGAAATTGAGCAGTTTCCCTCTGGTGGAGAACAAGAAGGAATCATATCTAAATTGATAGACAGCAGGTACAGACTCCCTTGAATGGCTTGGTTTTTAGCACAGCTGACGAGTTCTTAAGCATTTGTCAAGTCACCTCGTTAGTAAATTGAATGACAAAATTAGCATCTGTTGCCCCGCAGTCTGGTGATCTGATGGCAGTTTCCTTCAGGGTAATTGAATTAATTTGTGCAATTTAAATGAACACCAATCTTGTAGGTTTATTCCCCCCACGGAGAAGATTTTGAAAAAGTGGGTAGATACTGAGTTCAAGAGTCCTTCGCAGAAATGTAAGTAATGAGATCCTTCCTTATATTTTTCTTTACTTTCTCTCAAGTCGGAAAAAGTCCATTTCAAGTAGAAGTAAAATGAGAGCAGACATGGGTAGCTGTTTTTCCAGCCATTCTCACCGACATCGCTTTGAGTTGGGGGTGGGGAGGGTTATGCTGCATTTGGTAGGGTATTGTCTTTGTTTCTTTTCCCAGTCTTGTGATAAGATATTCTGTCAAAAGCAGTTTAAGGGAGAAATGGTTTATCTTAGCTCACAGTTCTAGGCTTAATCCATGGGTCCATCAGGTCCATTGAGTTAGGGAAAACTGAGGCAGCAGGAGTTGATGAAGCTGGTCGCATTACAGCCACAGTTAGAAGAGAGCAATGAGTCCCACTTGCTATTCAGTTCCCTTCTCCACTTAAACAGTTCAGGGCCCTCAAAAAATTACGACAGGTGCTCTGTCACATCAGTTAACGTGATGAAGAACATTTTCCATAGGTTTGCCCAGAGATCCATCTCTAAGATGATTTTAGATTTTGTCACCTTGTCAATTGATTAACAATCCACACTATCACAGGAAATTTGTCAAAACTCTCTGACTTCTCCCATTAGAGGTCAAATGCAACCTTATCTCAGCCGAGCTGTGACAACTAAAAATATTCATAGGCGTTACTGCTAAAATCCATTGCTGCAGGCAATAGAAGGCTTCTCATGCTAAGGAGCAGATTTCCCCTGATTTCCCAAGCCCACTTCCCAAACCCACTGCTTGGCTTTACTGATTACATATATTTCTGCTTATTCAACCTATCTCTGGTGCTGTCTTCCAGGACAATTGTCTCTTGTTCATCCCCTTGATATCTGCTCTTCCTTTGCCCTGGTTGGAAACTGACATCCACACTTAAAGGTGATTTTCTTTCTTTCTTTTCTTTTTTTTTTTTTAAAGAAACCATCCTTTAAAAGGTCATAAAACATTTGGCATTAGGTTCTTAGAGTGTGTGATGAATATTTTAATAGTTAAAAATGTAGCCAGGCAGCACAAAGAAATGATTTAATGTTGTAAATAAATCTCTTTGTGGGATTTAATGTGCAAAAATGGACAGCGATGGCTTTAAAAAAAATCATTCCCCAAATGATCATATCTATACAATCAGGCACTCTCTATGCTGGATCCATATCTGATGAGAGTTTACTATCTCTTTCCTAGAGGAAGGCACTGAGATCATTGAGTCTCTTAGGACCTCTGACTGTTATTCTCAAAACTATAAGCTCATAAGGTCGACTTGCTGGGAAGAACAAGTCATCAGACCCCCTCAAGAGAGTGGCCTCCATCACTTCCCACTAAATAATAATGATGAACAGTAGCTCAGAGGTAGGGCTTATGATAGGCAGGATGAGTGTCTAAGAGTTTTACCTGTGTTAACACTCAACGCTCTGAACTATGTCAGTTTACAAGCCATGGCCCAAGGGCCAAATTTCACTACAGTTTGTTTTTAGACAGCCTGAAAGCTGAAATAATTGTTTACATTTTTAAGTGGTAGAAGGAAAAGATCAAAAGAGCAATCTTTTTTGATCTGTGAAAGAGATACAAATGTATAGGTCTATAATTAAGTTTGTGTCTTAGTCAGTATTCTATTGCTGTGAAGAGACATCATAACCACTGTGACCCTTATTAAAAAATACTTAATTGGGGTTTGCCTATAGCTTCAGAGATTGAGTCCATTATTATTTTGATGGGGAGCATGGTAGCTTGCAAGCAGACTTGTTGCTGGGGAAGTAGCTGAGAGTTCTGCATCCAGATCTACAGGCAGCAGGAAGGGAGCAACTCTAGGACTGCTTAGGCTTTTAAAATTCCAAAGCCCAGCCCCCAGTAACACACTTTTTTCAACCAGGCCACACCTACTCCAGCAAGGCCACACCTCCTACTCCTTCTCAAGTCCTGCCACTTCCTGATGACTAAGCATACGGACACACATGAGCCTATGTGACCATTCTTATTCAAACTAGTTTGCTTTGCTTTCTTCTTTTTAAAATTGAGAGAGAGAGAGAGAGAGAGAATAAGATGACAGTTGTTTTCTTCCTTTTTTACTCTCCACTTTATTGTTAGAGTCTCTCACTAAACTAGAAACTCAGAATTTCAAGAAGCTCCAGGATCCTCCTGTCTCTGTTACACAATGCTGGGGGGTACTGGCATACTTGGCTTCTTACACGGGTGTTGGGGATTTGAACTCAGGTACTTATGCTTGCACAGCAGGCGCTGTTACCACCAAGCCATCTCTCAAGCTCCTTGGTTTTGCTTTTTGAACCAGAGTCTCATTATATACCTGGTCTCAACTCTCTGTCCTCCTACCTCTGCCTCCTAAGAACCGGGATTATAGATGTGGTGCTTTGTGACAAGAGTTATTGGGACATAGTCACAACTCTTAATTTTGTTGTCTGGCTCAGTTTTTACACTGGAGCCATGGAACTGGGAGCTTGGGACACAGGTCTACTGGCTCACCTATGTGTTTAGTATGTAACTCTTTAGAAAATGGTGCTGAGCTAAGTCCTCTCATTGTACTCATTTTGCAGTGGTAGGTACAGAATCACAGAGCAGCAGTCGAATTATTGTGAATCTCTTACTAGATAGGTGGCCGAGTTAAGACTTGAACCCCAATGGTCTTGTCTAAGGTCAATGGGAGGACAGGACCTTGGTCCTGTGGAGGTTTGATGACTGGGCATAGAGGGAAGCTGGAATGGTAGGGCAGGAGAGGGTGGGTGAGTGGGTGGGGGAGCACCCTCATAGAGACAAAGGGGAGGGGGGAGAGGGCGGATGTGGGATGTGGGATTTGTGTAGGGGTAACCGGGGAGTGGGATATCATTTGAGATGTAAATGAATGAAATGATTAATATTAAAAAAAAAAAGGACTTGAACTCCAACAGCTAGGCTGTCTATGTCCTCAGCTTCACTATGGTATGATAATGTGACCGAGAACTTGCTGGTGCAAAACTCCTTGCTTTAAAAACAACCAGCAAAAAAGGAACTCCCCGGGACCCAGCTCCTTTCCACTATTCTTTGTATTCCTTCACTGTTTAGTTTTGTACTTAGCATCTTGAACAGCAATAGTTGAATGAAGTGGAGAACATTTTGCCCTCCTTGGGCTGTATGTGTATATATATATATATATATATATATATATATATATATATATATATATCCCCTTGAACGCTTCTAAGGATGAGTGTTTATAATTCTGCTTTTATCCAGGGGGATCCCGACACAGAAGGAAGTGCCCCCGAGGTGCCGTGAACCAGGGTGGGGAGCTGGGGGCACAGAGAGCAACTTCACATACAAAGGAGCTGGTGGGGAGGCAGAAAATGTCAAGGGCACAAGGACAGTTTCTGGATCTGCTGTAACTGATGTTTTAATGTCAGTGTAGAACAGTGAGGAACACACTCCCTCCTCCCCCCTAAACCTCAGCCAGCAGCCTGGCCCAGAATTGGCCTTGCTTCATTCAATTTAGCCATTTCAGAAGCTCAAAGGCTGCTGGGGTCTGCTGGGATTTGAAGTCCAGTCTTATGGAATTGCTATATGTCTAACCTGATGTTTGGGCCATGATGCCCACCGCCTGGGCTGCTGGTCAAGATCCCCGCCCCCTTTCTTTTCTTACCTTGTTTAAAGCTGACAGGGGCTGGTCTCAGATAGTGTTTAGGTCCTTCAGGAACCAGTTCACATGTGTGACGACTACATTCCTTCGGGAATTTAGTGGAGAGTTGGCTTTTAAGAGCAGAGGATGGAATGATGCTGATTTTTTTGGAAAAGGTGAAAGGAAAACGAAGCGTGGGGAAGGCTGGTTCTACGGGGTGTGCATTTGTCAAAGCCTATCCAACTGTGCACTTAAGATATCAGCACTTTGCCTCAATTAGAAGGACATTAAAGGGGAAAGAAGCAGGGAAAGCATATATTAAAGAAAAAAAAAGAGTGATAGCAGTTAATTACAGCACTTGTGTGAGGCTGGGCGAGCCCAGAATTACTCTCTAGTAATCACTTCTAATTCTTTAGCTTTCTGGAATCAAGATCAAGGTATCCCCTCGAGGGAGACTTAAACTCACTCCCCCTGTTTGGTGTTCCGCATTCCTTTGAAAGCAGCCCTTCGAAGGCCACATAAGGATAACTGGTATTTATCCCTGTAAATAGTCTGTGTCAGGAAGGTAATCTTTCCCTGCAAGTCTCTTTATTATGCCCTACTCGATTGACAATTAAGCAAAGGGAAAGGGGGCAGTGAGCAAGCTCAGACCTTCTTTCACCGTAATTACTGGGAGAAAGGAAAGTGTAAAGGTAAGAAATAAGGATGTTAAGATACGGTCTTCAACTGCAGCTCCCCAACCTGCTGCAGATTCAGATTTCCAGGCTTCCATATAAATATTTCAGGATCCAGACGCTTTCATCTTTCTGTGCCTTGCAAACGGGGAAGATTGGAAACAATCTTCCTTAAAGTAAGCAGCTTTAATCATTGTTTCTAAATCAACTGAACTATGGAGGGGGGTTAGGGGGAGGGATGTAAGAATCCTGTAATCTCAGGGTGAGCTGTAAGGAAATTGTCCAGACTGAGAAGGGAACAGATGGATTTTGATTAATTTCTACTCAGACTAGCAAGTATCAGACTCAATATTCCTTATCAGCTTGTCAGGGTGAATGTTAATAGTCATAAAAGGAGGAGGGAGTAATGCCATCAAATAAACATGAATTTAGAACAGGGTTATGAATACTTAAGGGAAATATACTTAAAAATGTGACCCTTAGCGACTTGACAGAAGGACATGTTCTTTGAATCAGGGCAAGCAGGAGCATTTTTTTTTAAATGGTTGCTTAGTAGTTGAACGTATTTATAACCGTGGTGGGATAATTTGACAGGTTTATATTGACTGATGATTAAGTCAGGGTGATTAGCAATTTTCCTGCTCCTTAAACATTTATCATTTCTTTCTTTGTGATGGGAAACTTTGAACTCCTTTCTTCTAGGTCTTTGTAAATATGTGATTCTTTGTTGCAGATCATAATCACCCAGCGTGCTGTGCTACCCTAGAACCTTCTCTTCTTCCCTCTCTCCCTTCCTTCCTTCCCATACTCCTGACTACCATTTGAATCTCCTCTTCTATGAAACAGATGTTCATATATTATAACAAGAGTTATAGGGTGAAAACCTTAGCTCAAGAGACACAAAAGTTTAGATTGGCCTCCTAGCTGCATCTGTCTGTAATGAGATGATTAATAGTGAAAAACAAAGAAAGAAGAGTTCATCAATGCCCATGGGGATGAGAAATGGGAGACAGGGACCCCTAGTTTGCATTTGGAGTATTGGCTTTTTGGGCTCAAATAGAGGAAGATCTGGGGAGATGGAGCTAAGATGTATTGTGTAATTAGGCAGTCTGGGTCAAAGGGTAGTCTGGGTAGTCACTGGGTTCTGGATCTCCAAGGCGGTCTGAAGTTCTTATTGTTTAAGGGGTCAAGCTGGCTCTTGGGAGGGGATTATTCCTCCTCCAGGATGCAGCCTCACTATTGTGGATCATTGGTCTCATACTGGGGATAGGGTAGGGTGTTGGGAGTGGTCTGCCCTGCACAGCTCTGCTGTTCCTGGAATTCAAAATGATGATAGGCTTAGAGTAAAGACTGGAGATTTTCAGGTGTCAACGGGCAGCATGGAATTCATTCTTGTAAAAAGTTGACAGTTGTCAGCCTTGAAGAGAAAGGATCCAGGTTCAGTATTACCAAGTTTTAGACTGTCACTCCTTGAGTGTTCAACAGTTTAAACTTGTCTACGTGCAGATGTGAGCAAGTATCTAAGGGACAGAGGCAGAGACGGCAAGCTCCCATCCTGCTTTAGTTACTTTGGGAGGAAAGCAACACCTTTCACCATGAACATTTTCTCATGCCTATTAATGTGACTGACAATGTGTGGCATTTATCTCCTTGTGGACTCAGGGGAAGTTTTCCAGAGATTTTATTTTATTTTTTTTCTGAATTAGTTCTTTAAAAGCAAGTTTGGTATGTTGTTGTTGTCTTTTTTTTTTCTTTTCTTCCCATTGCTCCAGGTATGCACTAAAGTCTGCTATCAACTACACGTGCTTTACAGTAAGATGAACGCTGGCCAGATCCGCAGAGTCAAGAAGCCATCTCTGGACACTGTGTTTATGATTCTGGCATGAAAATGGGAACAAAGATGAACTTTACCAAGTCACTAACTTGCGGTGATTTAGATAGTTCAGTTGCCACAGGTCAGTAGTTTTATGGACAATATTGCAAGTGCTGAGGGGGTAAATTCTCAGCTCCCATCACACTTTGCAGGACTTCTTACTTCTCCAGTATGGCAGAAAATTGGCCTGGAAGGGGTGTGGATTGACCCAGATGACCATGGGTTTTAGGTCTGACATGAATTTGCAGTTAGAATTGAAGGTGACTAGAGAAGAAATGGAGCTCTGTGGGCCCCACATTTGCGTAAGGTATGAGGTGTTTACCTGCAACAGAAAATCAATAACTGCTTGTTTTAGATTTAAAAATACTTCTGCTGTCTTGCTTCTTCTCTTTCCCAGCATAATCTCACGTTTTCCATTTCTCTCGGTCTGGTCTGTGAGATGGGCCACAAATTGAGAGCAAATAGAATCCTAAATATAACCTTCAATATCATTAATACCTAACAAATTGCCAATCGTAGGCAGTATTCAGCATCCAGAAATTCTCAGTTCTCCTTTACAAAGGAGACAAAGCAAGGCTGAGGAGGTGGCTCAGTGGGTGAAGTGCTTGTTATGGGCACTAGCAAGTCAAATGAGGCCAACCCTGGACTGGTGGGCCTGGGTTCCATAAGAAAGCAGGCTGAACCAGTCATAGGGAGAAAGCTAGTAAATAGCATCCCTTCATGGTCTCGGCATCAGCTCCTGCCTCCAGGTTCTTGACCTATTTGAGTTCCTGTCCTGGCTTCCTTTAACAATGTACTGTGTGTGACACAGAAGTTTAAGTCTAATAAGCCCTTTCCTCCCCAAGTTGCTTGTGGTCATGGTGTTTTATCACAGCAATAGTAACCCTAAGACATTGCAAATATGAGGACCCGAGTTCAGATCCCTTGAACCCATATTACACCAGATAAAGTATTCATTTATGATCCTTGAACTCAGGAGAATCCCCATAAGTTAGAAAGCTAGCAAGCAAGCTGACCTGGCCTGCTGCAGTGAACAAGAGACCCTCTCTCACACAAGTTGGGAGGCAAGGACAGACAAGAAATTGTCCTCTGACTTTCACATGTGTGCATGACACATGTATGCCTACCCTCACATGAAAACACACACACACACACACACACACACACACACACACACACACACACACACACGTTTTGTTAAAGGAGATAAACCAACAACTTTGTTTTCAATGCTGGAGGCAAACCTGTGGTCTTTCTGAGAAAGACATGCAGAAAATGATCTTGTCAGGTAGGGAGGGCTGAACTTACAGGAAGGCAATGGGAGTTACGTGTGAACTCTGCTTATTTATGCCTTTAGTCACCAGAGCAAGGCGATTGGTTGGCAAATTAGGTATTCAATGATATTGAAGTGGTAGCTGTAATTTTTTTCCCTGTTTCTATCTTGTTACTGTAACTGTGACTTGGAAACAGCAAGTGTTTAGGAATGGGCTCACTGTAATGGAAATGTACTGGTTGGGAATTTGACCCAAAGATTGATTTTCACTTGACAGTAGCCCATCTTCCTGGGCATTTCTGTTCATTGCCTGTCTGTTGGGTACATGGGGAAGACAGACAACATCTGTCAGAGTAAATAACAGTGGTGTCCACCACCTTTCCAACCCCTAGGGTGCTCAGTGACTAGGCCCCAATATACTTTCAGGAGACTATGATTTCCCCTTTTAAAACCAGAGGAAAACCGAATATAATGCATAGAATATATATATATATATATTTGCAATATATATTTGCAATGTATATATATACATATATATATACATACATACATACATACATACATACATATGCATCCCCATGGGGATGTGAGCTGAAAACTGCATTCATGAGAACCACAGTGCAGATGTGGAAACTGATGGCGAGCTTTGAAGTTTTCAACTTCCGAGGATGAGAAGTTAAGGCGAAGAGGAGCAGAAAGGGCTGGTGAAGCTTCAGGGGCAATTGCTGGGAGCCTTCCCAGATTGTTTGCCTGAGAGCCCCTTGATAAAAGAAGGTGCCCCAATTGGCCAAACCAAGACAAGGCTGGGGCAGGACATCTAGAGGTTCAGACCATGGAGCTGAGAATCTTAGGGTATGGAGTGGGGCAGGCAGGAGTGAGAAACATACTGGAGCTGAAATACAGATTGTCAAGATGTGACTAGTACAGAGACTCAGATGTCACTTAGTCCTCACCTCTAGAATTTTTCATCAGATGTAACTCCTACTTTTGGTAGTATTAACTGAGTCCACATGCAAGTTATAGAATGAGAGACACATATACTCTGCTTCAAAAAGGAAAACAAATTTGAGAGACGGTTCCCCTTCATGTGGCAAATAGCCCAACTTTTTTGGGGGGTGGGGGGAAGGGGACCATTTGCTTCATTTCCCAAGTATTGTCCTTTAGTATTTATATTTTCTGTTTCTTTAACACCAAAGTCTACCTTTTCTTTCTGGCCATCAAGGGGACAGTTTAGAGAGGTGGTTATGAAAGGACTTATGAAAGAGATTGCTTAGAAACAGCTTTGTTATGAAATAGCTACATGACTGCCCCATGCCTCGGTTTCTTTGTCTGTAAGAGATAATTGTGATACAGAGATTATAGGATGGTAGGAAGGAGTCAGTGAGATAGTAATGGCACACATGCATATGATATTTGCCACACCCTGAGCATGACTCTGAATGCTTTATATGTCTGCTAATTCATTTAACCACACAGAGAAAGTCAGAGATTGAAGATAGGAAGAGAGATGTGTTTGTGATAGCATTAGCTGTGTAAAAGGATATGGCCTCACTTTAGACTGCTACTGATGTGTTTGAGTGTGTGTGTGTGTGTGTGTGTGTGTGTTTTCCATAAATAGGCCCTCGATTTGGGGGAGAGCAATCCCTATGCCTATTTCTATCTCTGTGCATATGTATGTTGAAACTAAAGGTCAATATTTGGGTATCTTCTTAGTCATTCATGGTTCAACGCTGGGTAATACCTCTGATGAGTTTTCCCCTCTAGCAGCCTGCATAGCACCTTCCAATACTTTGAAAAGCAAGCCCCCAAGTAAGTTTTCTGGTCTGTCAGTTCCAGCTTGATTTCTCTCCATGTACATTGTGTCATCCACAATAGCATCTTACCATGTAGTTATGGGTAGGGGCCCAAAAGCAATGGCAATAGCCTGTGTTGTTTTGTTGGGAAAATTTTTCAAAGCCAGTTCAATAGTATTTTCACGGACTGTAACCAAGAAAGCTTTCCTGGAACAATGCAATAAAGATGGTTTAGGCATGTGTGCCTACTGAAGCAATGCTATAAAGATGGTTTAGGCATGTGTGCAGAGTGAACACAGTGCTGTAAAGATGGTTTAGGTATGTGTGCAGAGTGAACACAGTGCTGTAAAGATGGTTTAGGTATGTGTGCACAGCAAAACCTGTATAATCAGCTGGGAGAAAATGACAGTGTTTACTGGTTGTGCCTTTTTCAACTTTTGAGGGCGCTACCATAGAGTCTTTTGTTCTTACTGCTAAAGTTTTAATTATTTCATTGTGTGTATATGAGTATTTTGCCTGTATATATGTCTGTGTAACACATGAGTAACTGGTGACTGCAGAAGCCAGAAGAGGATGTCGCATACCCTGTAACCTGAGTTAGCAGTCATAAGCTGTCACGTGGGTCCTAGGAATTGAATTCAAGTGTTCTGGAAGGGCAGCCAGTGCTCTTAACTGTGGAGCCATCTCTCCAGCCTAAAGGCCATTTATTCTTATCATGAATAAACATGACCTCATGTTTGTCTCAAGGCTAAGGTGCCAGATGATTGTGCATATCCATCCATCTTATCTCAAATAGTGATCACTTATGTCTCACAGTTGGTAGAGGAGGCTAGGACTCTACAGAGAGCTGGAATAATGCTTTCCAGGCCCAGCCTGTACATCACTCCAGCCAGCAGTCAAGGCCCAGTATCTAACTCTAGGTTCATGTACTTTTACCACAGCAGCTTTCTTCTCATGTCATGCACTGTATGTGGGGGTCCATAAACCATGCATTTAAGCCAACGTAGTTTCTGCCAGTTCTTACACTCTGTCAGAGACCAGCAAAAGATGTTGGCATCAGAGCTATAGTGATGAGCATAGCTCACAATAATAAATGAGCTCTCTGCATCTTCCTTTAACTGATGCAATAGGGATTCATTCTCCTTTTCGCCCTCCTCAACCACCTTCTCCTCCTCTTCTACCTTCTCCTCCTCCTTCCTCCCCTTCCTTATCCCCTTCCTCTTCCTCTTCTTCCTTCTCCACTTCTCCTCTTTCTCTTCCTCCTCTTCTCTCCATTCCTCCCTTCTTCCCTCCATCCCTCTGTATAAGAGATCAATATTGAGTATCTTCTTCAGTCATTCTCCACATTATTATTATTATTATTATTATTATTATTATTATTATTATTATTCAGGGTCTCTCACTGATCATGGAACTCATTGATTCAGCTAGACTGGTTGGCCATCAAGCTCCAGGTATCCTCCTATCTCTGTCTTCTATGCTGAGATTATAAGTTCCTGCTGTTGTGTCCTTGTTCATTTTTTTTTTAAGATTTATTTATTATATGTAAGTACACTGTAGCTGTCTTCAGACACTCCAGAAGAGGGCGTCAGATCTTGTTTCAGGATGGTTATGTGGTTGCTGGGATTTGAACTCAGGACCTTCGGAAGAGCGGTCGGTGCTCTTAACCATTGAGCCATCTCTCCAGCCCTCCTTGTTCATTTTTAAGTAAATCTATGCATGTGTGTGTGTGTGTCTGTACAGGAAGTTTGTGCTTGCAAGTACAGTTCCCTATGGCAGCCAGAAGAGGGCATTAGATCCCACTGGCACTATAGTTAAAACCAGCATCATCAAACTTCAGTCAACTGAGAGTTGTACCCCTGTTCGTTCATTCTCTCTCTCTCTCTCTCACCTGTCACTCACCTTGGCATTAAGAGCAAATGTTTGCTTCTGAGTTGTAGAACAATTGTCTCACTCTATAATGGGCTTTGGCAACAATAGCAGAGCTTGAACTGGTGCCTACTGGCCAAAATCCAGAAGTTAATTCCTTGATAAGGACTCTTTGTTAAGAGGCCAGCATCAAGAAGCAGGTCCCGAAGATGGGTGGAAGCTGCAGAGACAGCAGTTGTCATTCCTCTGGGCTTGAGCACACAGCCTGTTAGTCCTCCCAGGGTGGACCTGGGGGCTGTTGTGGGCCTGAAGGAGTGCAGAATGTCTTTCAGCCATTTCTCCATGATTTCCATCTCTTGGCACCAATAATGAGTGATGCTGGCCAAACTTTCTTTGACCTCTTTGGCTAAGGCATACTGCCTATTCCCCTTTGTTACATAGCAAGGTTGAGGCCAGCCTGTGCTTTATAACTTCTGCTAAAAGAAAAGCACTTTCCTGTTCAGAGCTTTGGACCACTGTATTGTTGCATGGTGGTACATGGGCCATGCATGCTGGATCCAGCTGACTGATCTCAGTGAAGGTCTAGTGTTGATTATATTTTGCTTTAAGAAACTTCCAATCAATCATATCAACAATTCTTTTAAATATGAATTGTCACCTTGGACCAGAGAGGGGGAAGTTTCTCCCAGTATCGGAATTAGCTACCCAAGTCACTCTCTTACTATTTTTCCTTCTAATTCTTTATTTTCATTTCTCTCTTTGGACAGCTTTGCAGAGGCACAGCTCAAACCATTAAATTCACCCTTTTAGAAGGAAGCTTGGTGGTTTTAAAATAGAGTTGTGAAGCCATTCTTGCTATTTTACTGCAGAATACTTTCTCACGCCCTTAAAGAAATCCTAGAGTCAATAATTATCAGTCACTCTCCAGTTCTTCTTCTCCCATTTCCTGGCCACTAGTTTTGTCTCTCTGTGTGTAGGCTTGGGACATTATACAATGTGTCATCTCTTGTGATTGGTTTATTTCATCTAGCAAGAGATTTTCAGGGCTCATCCACGTTAAAGCACGCATTAGGTCATTATTCCTTTTTCTTGGTACTCTGATTGCTTCACATTCTTTGATGGTTCCAGCATCTGTGTTCAGATGTCCCTGTGATTTGATATTTACTTTCTTTACCAAAATGTATCACCTCTAAGCTATTTCATTGCTTGGGGACCAACTACCAACAAACTTAGTATTTGTCAGTCTCTTAACACCTGCCTATTTATTTCAGCTCTGTGTATCATACACTTCCTTGTGTGAGTAGATGTCCACTGGAATGGAAGTCATCCAGAAGTAATCGACCTGCAGGGAGATATTCATAGATAATTCTGACAGCTAGACATGCAAACAGGAGAGGAAGAATAAAATTTATAGAAGAATTTTATTAAATTGTTTTTTTTTAAAAAAAATATAACCTTGGAGCTTGGGCTCATATGAGTAATACTTGAATTTGGGAGGCTGAGTTAGGAGGATTGTGAGTTCAAGCTTAAGGCTCACCTGGGATACAGAGATTTTCAAGACCAGTCTGACTACACAGTCAGTTCAAGGAGAGCTTGGGCTACAACATGAGTTTGAGGCCGATCTGGGTTACATACAGAACTTTTGTTAGAAGAGGGAGGAGGAAGAGGAGAAGGAGGGAGAGAAGGAAGAAAAGAAGAAGGAGGAAGAGGAAAGAAAAAAAAACATATGCCTACAAAAGAAATTTATTTAACTGGAGGGAAGGACAAACCTCAGCTGGAGTCTGTGATTCTGTTGGTACTTTCTAGGTATTATTAGAATAGAAAGAAATTGGTTCAAAGTTTATGCAGAGCTTTAAAAATCTAACCTCCTTGACCAGACATGGTAGTGTGGGCCTGTAAACCCAGCACTTGGATCTGGAGTTCAAGGCCAATCTTGACTATATAGGAATTGAGGGCTAGCCTGGGTTATGTGAGGTACTGTCATAAAAAAAAGATAAAAGATAAAATAAAAGCACAAGTGAAGTCAACCCCTCCCCATATTGCCAACTAAATATTACTTGTTAGTGTGCAGACCCGCATGTCTCTAGGATGATAGGGTAAATCATTGTCGTGACTTCTGTCTCTGAGTACAATTGAGCTGTTTCCCTAACTGTATTTTAGAGGTCTAGCATGTTTCTGTATCTAATCTACTCATTGCATTTTTTCCTCTGCATGTTATTAAGACATTCATTAGTCTTCAATAGCGCTGGAGAAGTTTGCTTTGGCTTAAAATTGTGCTCAGGGTAGAAGGAGGATTTGTACAAATCACCTAAAACAGCATTAAGCTCTCATCTTTCTCCCATCCTTAGAATCTACTTTAATCTCATTAAATCTAAAAAAAAAAGTTTAAGCAGTGGGTAGCATTTTTACTTTTTGGTGAATGGAAATATGAAAAAGAATGCAGCATTATGGGGTAATGAACACTGGAGGCACTCTGTGTTCTGACTGCTCAGACTTGAAGTCATACCAAACACTTAGATAGCATTATCTAAGACTTATGATGGGCTTGTTTTTCCTCAATAAGCAATTAATTGGTAATAAATCTGTGTTAGAGTGGAAGTGGAAGTCAAAACAGACTGTGCCAACTTAATTTGGCTTTGGGGACAAGAAAGATGCAGATGTTGGAGTTAGTGTCTTTAAATATTTACCCTCCGAGGCGGCATCAGGAGACTCCATTGACCGCGCAGTCTAAAGGTGGAGGTGGGAGATGTAACATTCAAGGTTTGTAATTGAACTGTGCTTTGGAAAGCTGAAGCTTACACAGGATGTCCTTAGAGATAGGATTCATGGGCAAGAATTCTCCTAGCACCCACTTCTTAGAAGTTTGCATCCATCTGAGTAAGGGATATGCTGTTTCTCTGGCTTAGTTTCAGTTTGGCTAATGCTCAAATTGCCAACCTGAGCACCTATAACAAGAAGCCAGGATGAGGGTGACGGCACGTCAGTTACTTTGCTCATTTCCATGACACAATGCTCGACAAGAGCAGCTTTTGGAAGGAAGGGAGGGTTTATTTTGGCTCACAGTTTTTCATGGTTGAGTTGGCATGGCAACATGAGTGTGAAGTGACTGGTCACATTGCATCTGCAGCCAGGAAGCAGAGAGGGATGAGACATTGATGCTTTGCTCACTTTCTCCTTCTTCAGTCTGAGAACCCAGCACATGGAATGCTGTTGCTCATGGTTAAAACGGTTTGCCTTACTTCAATTAACGCAATCTAGAGCCTTCCTCACAGGGACGTACATGAGGAGTATCTCTTAGGCCACCATAAGTCCTATAAAGTTGCAATCAGCATTACTGACATTGGATGGCTTCTAGTCTTGTTAAACAACAATATTGCCCTTAGAAAGTCATACAAGGCCTATTAATTGGTAGTGTTTGCATCTGTAAAATGAATGCATTGGCAGCTGCCCTGCAGGCTTAGCCAGGTAAAGAATGCTGTGGAAAGTTAGACTCTAGAGAAATAAGAGTGCCTTAAATTACTGAGGGAATAAATGCTCTACACTCAAACTTCAACATTTACATTTTCATTGTTAAGGGTCTTCCTTGGGAATTTATCCCAGGAAAACTATCAAAGCAATGAGGGAAGATGATCATAGAAACACCGAGGATGGTGAAATATTGTAAAGACCTAAAGTCCAATAATAGGGGCTTTTTTCATTAGATGTTGTACAGTACTGAGGGATATTATAATCTATGAAAACTCATGACAAGTTGCTAAGCATATTTTATTATTTGTAAGTTGTTAGACATCCTTTATATCTGTAAACTTTTTAATAAACTTAAAAAGTATAGAAAAAATATATAATTTTTTTGAGACAGGGCCTCTCTATTCATCTCTGTCTGTCTAAGAACTCACTATGTAGCACTAAGTAGACCAGTCTGGCCTTAAACTCAGATCTACCTGCCTCTGCCTTCTGAGTCCTGGGATTAAAGGTGGGCACCACCTCATCCAGCATGTGTGGCAGTTTTTACCTGTGTGAACTCAGGTTTTGATTACATAGAAATAAAATACGTACATACATAGAAAACACAGGGAGTAGGTAAGCATTAGTGATCACATGTGAGTGAGGGAAGTATGGCTCATTTTCTATTTGAGGAATGATGTTCTATATTTTTGAAGTGTTCTATATAAATCATATATAGTTTTTTATTAATATGGGTAACATATGTTACTATTATTATCCATCATCTATCTACCTGTCTGTCTGTTTTTCATCTATTTATCATCTGTCTGCCTATCTATCTTTTTATTTCATTGACTCTTAATTATGGGTGACTTTTATATCTTCATTCCCAGTGATTATGTGACTGTCAGTCATATTTGGGAGTTATTCTTGGGATTTTAAGGATAAGATTTGAGGATGTTGCTAATCACCTTATAGTACTCAGTAGCCTTGTACCATAAACAAAGATATAGCTGAAACGTCCCCAGTCAAGACTGAGAAGCTCTGAGTATTCCTCTTGGGCCAGAGCTCTGTTGTCTTCAGTCTTCTAGTCCTAACAGAGGCATTCATGCCCCGCCCCCGACTCTGTTGCTTTCCTGTCTTGTCCACTCAGCCCATTGCATCCATATGCTGTTGAGAAGGAAGAGGGGAGCTATTTTTCCCAGCTTAGGGTGGGAGGATATGTCATGGCTTTTTGATATTCAGAAGCCCAGCTTCAGGGGCTCAGAAATCCTTTCAAAACTATTATCTCTGGCCTGAGTTTCAGCAGCCTATTTAGAAACTCATAAGCCGTGGCTTTGTGTCTTTGTTCTCTGACTTTTGCTTTGGTCTCATTTCCCCTAGGGCTGCAAGCATGCTGTCTAACTGCTGGAATTGGTTGAGGGCTGAGCAGGAAGGGAGGGTCGAGGAGGGAAAGAGCATGGAAGGGGATATTTAAAAAATAATCTCAGCACATTTACAGTATTTATTATTTAAGGTGTATGTGAGTGTACACTGAGAAGCTTGCAAGACAAAGTGCTGACAAGATGGATCGCACGCCTGTGGTTCTTCAGTATTTTTCCATATGATGAGATAGATACACTGCCTTTATGCCAGCAGAGGCAGGAGGACCATGAGTTAGTTGGAGGCCAACTGTCTCTTTATAATGAGTTCAAGTCTAGTCTGGACTATATTGTGAGTCCTCTCTTAACAAAACAGAATCCCAAGTTTATAAAATGTTAACTTAGTATAAATTCATAAGAGGTGCCTTTGGTTAATGACATCTGTTCTGATTCCTTTGTGTTCTTCATATCCCAGATAACTGTCAGTCTGGCCCTCTAGGTCTGAGCTAGGTTGTAAGATTGTTTGAATATATAAGTACAAAAGGGAAATTCTCTTCAAATTTTTGGCTGGTGATATGCAATTTGAGCAAGTTAAGAAAATGACCTGGAGGAGGGATGACAACAACAACACTCTCAACCAACCAACCAGTCAGTTAACTAGCCAACCAATCATCCATCCATCCATCCATCCATCCATCCATCCATCCATCCATCCACCCAGCCAGCCAGACTATATTAAGTCCCTTCTATCTCACCACACTTGGGTGTCCAGTCACTATTCTTTCTCTAAATTCTCAGTCTCTCTTTGCTGACATACTATTACATACTTATGGATGTATGTTATATAATTTAGAAAGGCCTGGATCAGGAGAGTGTATAAGGCATCAGAGTTTCCCAGTCTTCCCTCTGCAAGCTAAAGACAAGTAAAGTCAATGCTGAATCCTAGAGGGCAGAGCAGCACACAGTCAATGGCACAGATTTCTCACTGATCACAAGATCCTTGATGGTGTGGACTCTTCTTCTCAACAGCATTTTCCCCTCTTGTGGCCTCTGTGAGTAAGGTGTTCAGAGGGCACTTTTTACATCTGCATCTCCTCTGAGATAACTGTATTATTCAAGCTCTCAAGACAACTTGTCCTCTGGCTTCTGCAAGTCAGTATGTGTGCATCTGTATGTACACCAATGAGTATACATGTATGCATAACCACCCTCCCCCCCACACACAAACTCACAAGAAGGCAAAACACATAAATTAGAGAATTTACAGTTGTATAAAGGACACATTGAGGGACATCAAATAGGTTGTGTGGGCCTCAGTTTGTAATAAAGAAAATGGAAAAGGCAGCCCTTCAAAGGAGTTGCTACAAAGCGGGCATGTAACAATCTGAGTGAAAGCATCACATGGGTGAGCTACACGGTGCTAGGCTGTCTACACATTCCACAAATTTCCAGGCCCTAGGGACTTAGGGGAACTGGGAAACTGAGTTAGCCACTTCATGAGTCTGTCTCCCAGAGGTGATGTACCTTAAAAGTCCTGTTCCTCCTGCTCCAACCCTGATCTCTGCAGACTGACTTCCTCATATCCTTCATTACACATTGCCTATGGTGTGTGTCCTGTTTTCTGTTTTGTGGCAATTAGTTCAGCTGTCTCAATGACATGGCTCAATTCTTCAGCTTCCGTGTTCAAAGTCCAGCTTTGAAATATCTGATTCTCAGCTATGTTACCAGCTAAGAGACATTCATTGTCTGGCTGGCTAGTACTTGACTTAGGAGCCCAATTCTAGTCTAATAGGCTATTGCCCCGAGGGTTGGGTCATACAGCATACGGCTGGTTGGACAGTCAGAGCAGCAGGTAGGGCTGAATTCTGTGGTGAGTATCAATTTTGGGTGTCAATAATCCTTTTCCAGGAATGTATAAACATGCAATTCTGACAGGGGTGCTATTTTCACCCTCTTCATGTCCTGGTTATGGGATACAGGCTTGTGAAACAAACAAAAAATTGAAATCAGAGTTAATTCTTGTTGCACGAAGCTCACATGGCTGCAGGGATACTTGGGTCAGCAAGGAGCATCTTCCTTGCCATTGGGAAGATTGTAAGAGAAAATGAGTCCAATCCAAGCCATAAACAACAACAACAACAGTATGAGAGATGGGAGAAGGTACATCTACACACAATGCCCTTCCATGAGTATACTATCTTTAAAATAGTGAACAAAACAAAACAGCAAGTCAAATAGAACCCATTTTACTCTGTGTGTATGTGCGTATCCATGTGGGGTGTGTGTGTGTGTGTGTCACAGTGCCCATGTGAATGTCAGAGCAATCCCTGTGGAAGTTGATTCTCTCCTTCCACCATGTGTGTCTGAGAGTCAGACCAGTGAACACTCCTTTCCCACTGAGCCGTCCTGTTGGCCTGAGTCCTGGAATCCCTTGCACTGGTGAAGCCTCCCCGTTCCATGGGTGGACATCTGTCCCTTTTACCTCTTCTAGCTCTGTTATTTCTGCCCCTTGTAATTAACAGTTTTGGCTTGTATGCTCACTCCTAAGGGACGCTGGCACATAAGCAAAAGGCTAATGCCACATCCAGCTTGAAATCATGGGATTTGAGGTCCACTGATGGGTTTAGGGTCCCTGGTGGGAAAGTCCTCAGTTAGGAGTATTCCAAATGTCAGATGCCCGAGTGAAGTCTCTTAAATCCTACTTTAACATTTATGACCTTTTACTAAATAATGTTTTTCTAAGGTAGAGGAAAAAAAAAACCCCGCAAGTCCAAAAATAAAAATCAAATAGCAAGTGGGTTTTGTTGCATGTATTAAAATAGCATAGATGGAAAAAATGGAATAAAACTCAACACTTATTCTTCTGCTTGGTCCGAGACTTTGCACTAGATGTGTTGGAGAATAAATAGGACAGGCCAGGACTGGAAGTGGGTTTCTCTTTTTTTTTTTTTTGGTTTTTTCGAGACAGGGTTTCTCTGTGTAGCCCTGGCTGTCCTGGAACTCACTTTGTAGACCAGGCTGGCCTCGAACTCAGAAATCCTCCTGCCTCTGCCTCCCAAGTGCTGGGATTAAAGGTGTGCGCCACCACCGCCCGGCGGGTTTCTCTTTTTACCTTTCCTCTGAGACTTCAACTTGTAAAGTCTGAACTCAGCATTCTGAGAACCTAGGTTCCAAAGATGCTTAAGCCTCAATCTGTGTGTGCTGCCATCTTTAACACATGGAGATCTTTTAGAGAAAGCCAAGCTACTGAACTGACAGTACAGAGATTCTGCCTTTGCTCTGTGGGGCCCTGGCCTTGGAAGCTGGAAAGGGAAGAGACATTATGGCAGACTGTTCCCATGGTGGAGAGGGATGGATCTAGAAGCTTTGGGTTTCTCCAGAATGCTCTTCCCGTCAGTCATGGCTGCCAATGGAGTCATGGCTGTATTTACAAAAGTCAGTCTCTTTTTTTCAGTTTTGCCATATTCTTAAATTGTTACCTTTGTAATTCTCTTTAATCAGAAACCCCTCTGAATACAACCTCGGTTGAAGCACTTCAGAATCTATGAAACCACAGGCTTAATGTTCTCTTTCAGCATCTTTCTTAATGGACAGTAAAATGAATTATGACTATTAACTTTTTTTCCCTGTGTTTTGGGTAAGATCATCTTACATCCCATCTGTGGGATAAAAATTGCATTTTGGAAAATACTGGGTTGGTACGTTATCTCAAGACAAGATATGTTACTGACACATTACACATGTAGGAGGCAACACAGACATTTCTTAGTATCTGGGTATCACTGGCAGACCAGAGAAGGCCATCTTGATAGAGTTTTGGATGTGAAAATATGGAGAACCTTTGGATGCTGATGGAGATTGGTTAGAAAATCTCTCACTTCCTGTTCCCCCCTGCTGCACTGGTAGCCTTGTTGGACTTTGTCCACCTCTCTTTATTATTTACCAGTATAAAATAGCATGCAGCCAAGAGCATGCACATAGTAGGTAAAGCAAATGACAAAAATAGAGTATCCATCTGGACCAGTGTAATTGCTCTTGTATGTTCTTTGGGGTCAAGCATTATGAATCCCTTTCAAAGCTGCATCTCTAATGCTGGATGGAACAGCAGGCACTCACAAACAGAATCAGCTACTGTTTTTATAACCACCATATGTTTACATTGGTAATCTGTTAGACACATGGGGTTATATCTTGAAACTTCAGCTCTAAACACTCGAGATTGAAAGTGGATGAGAATAACTATAAAGCCATTTTTAGTTGAGGTAAAGTACATATATCATGAGATTTACCGTGTAAATGTGTTTAAGTGAACAACTGGATGCTATCAAGTGCACTTGTAATTTGGGACAGCCATCACCACAGAATGTCTCCTGGGATCTTTCCTCTCGTATGCTGGAAGTCTCTATCTGTTAAACAGCAATGACCTCATCTGGTCCTGGGCAGCCAACAGTTTACTTTTTTATTTCTATGAATCTTACTATTCTAGGTACATCATCTATGGGAAATCACACCATTTATCTTTTTACAACTGTCTGACTTTGAGATTATTCATTGCTCTGTGCGTCAGAATCCCCCTCCTAATTAAGGCTGATGCTAATAACACTCTGTTGTACAAGTTGTACAAACACACCACACTTTGATTAGCATTTGTCTGTTGAGCAGATTGACTGCTTCTCACCTTTCATCCACTGTGTATCATGCCGCTATAAACACAGGTATGCACACATCCCTTTGATAAGCAGAAATTCTAAATGAGCTAGTAAAAGAATCAATGAAATAAAGAATGAGTGACACCCCCAATCTCCAGTGTAGCTCAGAGGTTGACAACCAAACTGGGAGATGTTGGGATAGAGGAGGTGGGGAAGAGAAGACATTATTTCTTTGATGATTCTACATAATGCTGGGCCATATCAGAATCCAGTTTGTATCTTTGTATGCAATGGCTCTCGTGTTATCTCTAAAAATGCGTTTCGCTGTGGGTTCATAAATCCCTCTTACACTAATTTGCCCTGAAGTGCTGTTCCTGTCCAAGACATAAATTATTGAAACCCTTGTGGTCAGCAAAGGGAACGGTAGTGAAACCCACCTGAGCCTTCCAAAGCAAATAGCCAGACACCTTGTCTGAGTTCCAGAAGTCTAAAACAAGTCTGACCAAGCCATCCAAGGCAGGCAGGAAGTCATTAGCAACTGCATACCCAGTACTTCCTGGGAAAGGTGAGGGAGTCCAGTCCTAGCCAGAGGAGCCTCATATCTTCTCCTCATTGCAAGCTCCCTGGGCTTTCTCCAGGATCAGAGCTATGGGGAAGCTGTGAGAACAAATCTTGATTCATTTTCAGAAGTTCATTCTCAGGCAGGAGGGAAGACCTATTCATATTTGTGTAAGGAAGGACAGAGCTGTTGCTTTACACTGCAGCCAGCACCCGCTCTGCTGAGGGGTAATGCTCTCCCCTCCTGCTTTTTGTTTTCTACTTGGGTAAGGGGTGGGTCTCCTTTGTGTTGAAGAGCTGTCAGTGTGAGAGATACTGGTGTACGTCAAAGTAGAGAGTTCTAAGAAGCCTGACGCGTTTCCTCAGAGGACGTTGAAGAGCCCATCAGCCTCACACAAACAAAAAGACACACCAGTTGTTTCATTTATCAAAGTCCTTATGGTTCCCAGTTTGAAGCAAGGGAATGCAAAGCAAATATCTAGTGAGAAAAGTGAACTTGAAAGTTAAAGGGCTGGGGTAAATAAAGAAGGTGAAAGACCGGCACTTTGAAGATTTCAAAGTCCAGTGCAGCAGAATCAACGCATGCTCTTTGCATTCTTGAGGCTTGCTTCATTTGTTTCTGCTAGCCACTCGGTCACAGACTTTACGGTGACAGACTGGCCTGGGACCACGGGCTTATTATTTAACCTTTTTGGAACTGGAGCTCTTTCATCTGTGGAATAGAAGCTGTACTAAGAGAAATTTACTTTTACAGATGATGAACATGATAACCCCATAAAGCACTTAGCATACTCAGACACACAGCTATGATTAACGTTTGTTGTTATCATTATTAGTCTTCTAAGGAAAAATTATACCCAAAGTACATGAGCATTGCAAGAAAAGAATTTTAAATTGAAGGTTTACTTAATAATAAGGGTGTGTGTGTGTGTGTGTGTGTGTGTGTGTGTGCGTGTGTGTGTCTCAGGGTATGTGTGGAGGTCAGAAGACAACCTTGGCTGCAGTTTTCACCTTACCCCTTGCTTGAGACAAACTGTCATTGCAAATGTTGCCCTATAAGCCTGATCAAATCTCCCGTCTTTACATCATCCCATCTTGCTGTGGGAGCCCTGGAATTATAGGTCCATGCACTACTGAGTCCAGATTTTATATTGGTTCCAGGGATCTGAACTCAGGTCACCAGATTGAGTGGCAAGCGCTTTATCCACTGAACCATCTTCCCAGCCCTGATAATGGAGAGATTTTTATAAATAGGCCTAGGAGTATCAGAATATCCGGTCACAGGCTCAGTCACAGGTGTGTGTATTATGCAGCAAAATATGCCCAGTAGTGTTCCATCTGTTACAAGATGAGGAAAGAGAAACAGAAAGCTCAAATAACATGAGTTCCTACAGGTACAAGGCGAGTTTGTGAGATTCTATGTATAATTGCAAAAACAGCAAAAAATAAAAAACAAACAAAAGACCCGTTGGCATGACCTTCACTTGGTCTTACATGAAAAATAGTCTGACCCATTTTAATAATACAGACATTGATTGATTTTACATAACTTCAGCGGTGCATAATGGGTGGCAGGATAGAAGGAGGGGCCTATGAAATGAATCACGGGGCTATTTTTTTTTGTTGTTTTTTGTTTTGTTTTTTGAGAGGACAACTGAGCCAATACTGGTGTCAGTCTGTTTAGATGTTTGTTTGGTAGGCCTTCTGTTCTTTAGATCTTGGCTGTCACCATGTCACAGTGACTTTACCAGGGCAGACAATCTAAATTACTGACACCACCATAGTTCTTGTGCTGATTCTCTAATCTTTTAACCCTTACTTTTCTCTGAATTTGCCTTTTTTATATATTGGTTGAATTGCTTGGTGCCCAACTTTCCCCATAACTATAGACAGAAGTCACCCCTGCTGGGTTGGTTGTAGGATCCCAAAGCCTGGCACATAACATCTGATGACATGGCATTTGATAAACAGCTGGATGAAGAAATAATTGGGACTCATTTAGCTCCCTCCCACCCCCCATTACTCACCTTTCTGTGGCCGTGATTTGGCCATATAGCACCACTCATAGGGGCATTCTGCCGCTATCTAACTGCCGCATGAGGAGACATATCACATCGTTGGACATTTACCAGGGTGTCCTTTAGCTGTACCATCATAGGAACATGCGAATTTGCAAGGGTTGAGCGTGGTTGAAAACCCTCTTAGGTTGGTGACAATTTAATAGCATGACTGACTTCACAAGGCCCCAATTTTGATAACAAAAGAGCCAGGGATTGTCACTGTTTAGCAATCAGGGAAATAATGTGATACAGCTTGTGTGTGTGTGTACAGCAGGAGGCATGGGAAGCAGGGGCAGCAGCCGGGATGAGTTCAAGCAGCAGGGGAGAGAAAGTGGATATATTTGGATGCGTCTGTGGTCAAATGACCCATCATTTTAATTCAATGAAAAATAAAAGGATGGGGGGGGGTGGAGGCTGTTAGCCAGTGGCAGAGGACAGCATAGTGACAGAGAACAGTGATTTTCAGACTGCCTGCATATAATAACCACATGGGGAATCTGGGTTTAAATGAACATTCTGGTTCTAGGGTGGAGTCTGAAAGTCTAAAACTAGTCTCAGAGAAGGTCTATGCTTGCTAACCGGAGGGAAATATAAGCTGTACGACTAATTAATTCCACGGTCATCAGCAAATTATTTAGCCTTTCTGCGCCTTAGTTTTCTCATCTATACAATGGAGATCAGATGAGAGAAGATACTGTTTAAATGCTGCTGATTGTTAGTTACTCCTGTGAAGGAAGAGGGGAAAGTGCTTTGGCGGGGCTGGAAACAAGGTAGAAGAACGGCATCAAAGAACTGGATTTTAGAGGCAGGATTCAGGCTAACCTCAAATTCGCTATGTGGTCTAGGATGACCTTGCACTTCTGGTCCTCCTGCTAGGGTCACAGATTGCATCACTGCATCTGGTTTCATGCAGTGCTGGTCTCTGGCTCGCTGAGGCAATCAGCTCCACTAAAACAGTATTTATTTATTTTTTTTTAATCAACTAGCTATTAACATGAGTGTCAAGTTTTCTCTTTTCTCACGCAAAGACATTATACATGCAGCCAGATTGCTTTTGCACACGTTAGAGGATGCCTGCTTGCAGTCTATAGTGGGAGGAAATGATTTCAACTGGGAGCTGAACCCCAAATTCTCCCACCTTATGCAGGGCTTAACTTGGCTCTCAGGTGTTCAGAATAATCAACACTCTTTGTCCAGCACCTATGGAGAAGTGGCCACAGCGAGGCGCTCGGGAGAGGCGCACACAAGCCGTAGGGATAGGGAGGTGCGGGGAGGGGGGGGGCGTAGAGGACAGGCCCACGTGGACTGCGGGTTTGACAAGGGCGCGGGCAATCGGGCAGCCTGGCCAATCAGCGCTGTCAGCGGCCAGCCCGGCTCCTCCTGGTCAGCTAACTCTGGGCTGGTTTCTGCACAGCTAGCCTGGAGCCACCCTGGACGGGGCGCACTTGCTGGGCGCGCAAGGCTGTCTGCACCCTCCGGGATCAGGCTGGGACAATGTTTCTCCTCTAAGACACAGCGCTTCCCACTGTAGCTTCGGCTTCTCTTTGCAGCAGCACCGGAACTTTCCCCACTTTTGGCCTTACTAAGAGGGTAATGGGCTGTTCCAGGGGCTCTCGTGGGCAAGCGGCCAGCTGAGCATCCTTTGGTTTCAGTGCTGCGATCCGGCGCTTCGCTTTGGACTCCGGGATCCGCTTTCTAGTCTAGTAAGAATGGGCTCTGGGGTAAAGCTGGCGGGAGAATGGGTTGGAGCAGCCTTGAACCTTATGCTTAAGCATGGTCTCAGCGGCAGGAGTAGCCTTTGGGGCTACTTTCAGTTTATCTAGGCTCAGAGTAGCACTGGTCACTCCGGCATTTAGCAGGGAGCAAGGGCAAGTACTTGAATCAGCCGCGTACATCCTAAAGTTTGAAGAAACACCGAGAAGTAAGGATGCCTGCAGCCTGCAGTGAGGAGTTAAGAGTAGGGATGGCGGGCAGCAGCCACTTCCAACTTGGGAGTTCAGAGACTCTGGAGTCACTGGTGCTGAGGCAGCCACTTGATGAACTGGGGTGAGCAGTCTCAGGGCGAACACTCCAATGAACTGGGGGTTCTGTCTGGTCACGCTGGCCTCGGGGTCTCATCCTTTTGCATCCGAGCAGAGGTCTTTACAAATATCAGCCGGAGGAATCAAGTAGGCTGGTTCCAGGACCTCTGATCGCCCGGCTTGGGCTGACTGGGAGTGCTAGTGGTTAACAGGGGAGGGTCTCAGAGTTCTAGTGAGGCATCTCGGCTTTGTCCACCAAAGCAGCAAGAAGCCTCTCAACATTCATTTCCCTCTTGCTTCAGTTACACGGCCACTTGTCTCCCACCGCAGGGCGTCTTTAACCCAAGCTTGTCCTTGGGGAATTGGAAATAGAAAGCTTGATAGCCTGCACCTGGGAAGGCAGCCCAAGCCACAAGCCTCTCGCTAGTGTGTTAGTGTGTTTTTCTCTTGAGCGCTGAGAGCTCCACATGCCCTGTTGAGAAAGCTTAACTGAGTTATGAATCAGCCAGAAATATGCATATGTACAAGTTCACAGACTCTTGGCTATGTGTCTCAGCCATGTGTTAACCCCCAGCGGGATTGAAGTATCCCTTTTGGTGAAGCTTACTGATCCCCAAACTCTTTTTGCTTTTAACTTTTTAATGGCCTTCTCTCCGAGAAGAGCAAAGTTAGTATGATGTGACAGACAAAATCCTTGCTTGGCAGCAGCAGCAGTGGGAGAGGGGGTATTTCCATTGAATCCTTAGTCTGATGTTTTCTATAATATCCTTGATACGGGGATAGCCCATCTACTGACTCAGGCACCCAAACCTGTGCACATCAGTGACTAAGCTTTGTCAAAACATCCTTGCCGCAAGCAAGCAAGCAAGCATGCAAGCATGCAAGCAAGCAAACCAATATAATTAGGAATATAATTTAGGAATGGCAGTCAGACAATGTAGTTAGTGTTGACTGCTTGGCTATTTAGAAACAGACGTTTAGATTTGATTTGAAGAATTCTACAACCAATTCTTGGATGAGGAGCATTTCTGCTAACTTGAGAGTCACAAGTCATGGTCCTTTGGGTCGGAAATACAGGTCTTGTTAAGATGGTGAGAGTACTTTCCGGAATCTCTCCAACTGATGGTGAATTATGCTCTCTCCAAATGATCCAGAGATTTGACATCACTCTTTGGTGCACAGAGCTTTCTAGGTGTGGATGCTTTCTGATCAATAGTTTGTTTCAATAGCTTGATCGATAGCTGTGTTTCAAGGTTTCCTCCCTAAGTTCCTCTCCTGTTCTGCTTTTCTAGTCTTTGCTCTCTTCTATCAGTACTAACTACCCTTTGACATGTCACAATGTGTTGGAAGACTTAAGTCATGATTTGATTGGCTTGTTTTCCCTGTTAGCTGTAATAAAGTTTTCTAGAACGGCAGTTTGCCGGCCGTGTGAATGGTTGTATTATTTCACCCCATTGCAAAGCATACTTGTGAATATCTCTTTGCTATTGAATACTCTTTATTGGAAGCAGCCTCTGGTATTTCTAGTACTGGACTGTTCTAGGTCACTTGGATTTCAATATTCATTTTGTGATCTTTTTTGAGGTGTGTATTGTTTGGTAACCTAGTTCCTGTTAGTAAAAAAGAACAGATCTTCGCTTTGTCCACACTTTATCCTCACCCCCACCTCCTTTTCTGTGCCACAGAGCCTTTGTTAATAGCAGATTTGTCTGCACCCTTCTTTTACTGTTACACTTATTAGAATACTTTGTTATGTAAATGATATATTGATGCATATGATATTCACTGGGGATTAACCAATGGGTATGATGTCATCAGCAGCCAATCCTCTGCCTGATTTGAGCTTGCATTGGCCAAAATCACCCTCTCATACTGAGTATACTGGGTATGGAATCCTATATTGCCTGTGGTAAGGGGATGGAGTCTTTTTTGACACTTTCCAACTCTCCAGTTAGCCTGGTTGTAGAGTTTGGGGGAGTTTCTATATTCCATGGCTTAGCCTAATGATAAAATTCTCCAATCAGGGTTTTATGATTTCATTAGAACTTGCATGGGTATACTCTCCCCTTTATTTTTTCCTTTCTCTTTGGGAGTTTTCAGCCCTTCTGTGGCTCTGTTTCCTTTCAAGGATGAGGGAACATCAGAGTAAATGGACTAGGTTTGTGTGTACTTTGTCCGCCATACTGCAGCAACCGGAATGGTGGACTGCATTGTTTGTTTACATGTGTTTGCATCATCGCATGTTGGTGCTAGGTCATCCAGGATCACAAGATGACTTTAAGGCCTGCACTTGATCATTTGGTGTTAAGTTATCTTCCCTGAAGATGAGTCGGGACTGAGAGTAGGAGACAGGCAAAGCTGTGTGCCATGGGCTTGGGGAGACACTCAGTCACCTTCGTCTCTTCATACCTATTTGATTTGAAAATGTAAATTCACAAAGCCAGTGTCAGAGCCTTAGGTGGCTCAGACTTGGAGAACTGTCCCAAGGAATCACATTTTTAATAGCCTGTTCAATTCTCACTCTGCAGCATAACTTCTCCCAAGAGACCACTAACTCTGTCTTCCCATCTATTTGATATTTGTGCAAAAATAAAAATAACTTGCAGCTTCATGGTAGACATTTAAGTTCAGTCCACTTTCCTCTATAAAGCCTGTCCAAGGGGTGATTTTCCCTCCCTTTTTATTCAAATAGGAACTTAATTATGCATTCTGGTTTAAGAAAATATGCAAAGGCTCTAACTGCAAATCTGGAAAGTAGTCTGAGCTCCACTTTCAGAGGGAGGAGGTATTACATCTTGATCCCAGTGTGGTCTGTATACAGGGAGCCTGGATTGGGATTCTCAGCCTGGTGTCTGCTCCAAGAAAGACTTACATGGAGTAGTTTTTCTGCTGTGGTGGGACTCTTCTCTTGGCTCTCTCAGCAGAAGAGAACCTTGTAGATTTCTTTCACTGGCTTGCCTCAGTTGTTGGAATACTGTTTTTGTAAAAATCAGGTACTAGGATGTGACACCTGTGTGCACCATGTCACGATCTTACTGTAGTAGGGTGTTAGTGTGAACATCAATGAGTTTAATTGATGGCATCCAATATCAGGGTTACTTGTCAATAACATGATAACCTGACAAGTCTGAAGGAGGTCCTTTTACTCAACAGGCAATGGAGTCATGGGCAAACTGTTTCCTTTTTGAAGTTGAGTACTGCTAGCACGAGTGAAGAATGTGTCCTGCTTAGGAAAGAATGAAGATTTTAAAATGATGAAGTAAAGAGAAAATACCGGATTATTTTTGTTGTTGTCGTTGTTGTTGCTAAATAAAAAAAAATGGCGTGGAACACCGTTTGGCTAAGCTCTAAACCCCTTGCACACTTCTGCATCATTGTAATGATCTGAAGGTAGACAGTCGACAAGAGAACTCATTTGGTTAATGTACCTGCTGCCAAGCTGACAACTTCAGTTTGATCTCTCTGGACCCACATGGTGGGAGGAGAGAGTGGACTCCTGCAAGCTGTCTTCTGATCTCACACACACACACACACACACACACAAACAATAACAACACACGAATGTACACACAAGTTCACCCACACACCCACATACACATGCACAGCAAGCATACACACACACACACACACACACACAAATTAAATACAAAAAAAAATTTTAAAAATCTCAGGGAGGAATTCTCAGTGATTTTTTTTTATTATATTTACGGCCATTGCACCAACTTGGATTCTTTACTCTCTCGTTTGTATTGTGTGTCCTTACGTGGTCTTTGAAATTTCAGTGTCATTTCTTCACGTTTATGTCATCCTTTGCCTGAACACCTAAGTGTCTATAGCATCGTTGCTTGCCTGTGACACACTGGGCTTCAAATCACAGACTTTTACATTAATTATTAAGGATAGGGTCTCATTGTGTAGCCCTGGCTAGCCTGGAATTCATTATGTAGGGATAGGCTTGCCTTAAACTCACAGATATCTCTTTGCCTCTGTCTCAAGAGTGTATTTTCACCATATGCATCCCTGCTCCAACCACTCCCACGGTCTACCTCCACCCTCCACCATATCTCCTTCTCGAGTTCATGTCTTTGATTTTAACTCACTGAGACCAATCAGTGCTGTCTGAATGTATGTAAGACCATCCACAGAAGCATGGACAACCTACCAGGGCCACATTCCTGAAGAATATGGATGCTCCCTCTTCTAGCAGCCAACAGCTACCAATAATAGCTCCTCAGCTAGGGGTGGGGTTTCTCAGGGTTCATAACAGGAGTCCCAGGATTCTTATTACCTAGACAAGTTTTGTTTCTGGTTACCCATCATTTTAATCTTAAAGATTTTTTTTTATTTGTTTCATAAATTGCAAAGGTAAAGCATGGCATGCTTGGAGTTGAAAATTCAAATATTGTGGATGAATACAGAAAGGAAGGTTAAACACTTACTTAGCCCTGCTACGGAGACATGCGCCTTTTTACCTTCTGATGAATTTCTTTCCATTTACCTCCTCTGCTTTGATCCACACACAGCTTTTGAGACTCAATCATTTTGCTAAGAGGGGTTCTCATCACCATCCCCACTTTGTTTATTCAGCAATGCCTATTAGAGGAACACTGGTGATGTCATGGCCAGGGAAGTGGGGCACGCCATGTGGTCTGCAGGCCCCCTCTCCACCATGGGGCCTCCTCATGCAGTAGCTTTCTGTAAGGCTCAGAGATACTTTGAATCCACCTGAGGAAGGATGGCGGATTAGCTGAGGAGTATTGCCATTCTTTTCCATGGCTGTATGCTGTGCTCCACAGTCAGTTATCCAATATCCAAAAGCTAAAGGCAATTTTGAAAGTCTTTTTCTAATTTTTTATTACTACTACTACTATTGTTTTAATTTTGGATTTTTTTGGGGGGGGTGTAGTGGGGTGGGGTGGGGCTAGGGATCCAAACCTAGGACCTGTGCATGCTAGGCAAGCACTCTATCACTGCCCACCCAACTATCTTTTCAAACAAGGTTCATACAGTGTAGCCGAGGCTGTCATGAACTCACTATATAACCCAGGCTGGTTTATATTGGTTTGAACTCAACAGCATTCTTCCTGCCTCGGTCTCCTGAGTGCTGAGAATTGCAGGTGTGTGCTAGCTATTACACCTGACTTGTAGTACATTCAGTGTTTGCTGAAGTCAAGTTTTGTGAGTTGGTATCAGAACAAGCCCTTATCTGGTGTTGTTTAAGATTTTAAACAGTCCGAAGGCCAGATCTGGTCAATGAGATGTTTAAGGGAATCTGAAGAAAAAGTTATTGAGGTGCGTTATCTTCTGCATTTATCAGTGGGAGCAAGGAATCATGGATGGGGCAGGGGGTGTGTAATCTTCACTGCTGATGAAAGCAGTTGGCAGCTCTTCCTGCAGCCTGCGGATTGTAACGTGAGCATCTGTTGCCTTCTCCCTCTGCTTTCAGAGCTGATGATGCAATCTGCCTTGCAGAACAGACAGGATTTCATCTCCTCATTTCTATTTTTGAATTAATTCCTTCTCAGCACACACAAACTATCCCCTTCTACACACAAATATTCATGCACACACAAATCAAAATGGCCATAAAATTAGTTACTCTAGGCTGGTTCCTCCCAGGATACCAAACTCATACCTCTTTCAAATTCTGCCCTGTCCTTTGCAGACCATAGCGTCTGTCAGGAGCACGGAGCTGCATTAAACAAGCTGGAGGATGGCTCTGTGTGTGTCCCCTGGTACCAATCTCATCTTTCTTACGTGCTGAATTCTCCCCACCTCAAAACTTAGGCATTCATGTGCTGCCGAGGAGATTTAGGGAACTTGCTGGCTAACATTGTGACACTCCCCTGCAAGGTTCAGGAGTCACTGCCAACAGGAGTGGAGAGAGCAGGGTGGATTCACTCCCCGCCCCCTTCTCTTATATTTGAGACTATAGTGTAATTGCATCAGTTCCCTCTGTCATTTCCCCCTCCAGACCTTCCCATATAACCCCGTACCTTTCCTAATTCAAGACCTCTTTTGCTACTTATTTTTGTTACATGCCTATGTATACACATATTTCTAAATATAACCTGCCCAGTCTGTGTAATGTTACTTGTATGTATGTATGTATGTATGTATGTATGTATGGTTTTCAGGGCTAACCATTTGGTACTGAATGACAAATTGGTATGTTCTTCCCTTCCCTGTCTCAGCATTTCTTATTACCTGTAGTTCTCTGAGGAGGTTGGGGCCTCACGGTATCTCTTTGTCCACTTTGGTATGTCTGTTGTCCTCCTTCAGCTCATGGCTAGGCAGTCACGTTGGTGATCCTTAGCTTTTGACATTGCTAGGAGACACACTCTCCCCTTAGCCTTCCTGATCCTCTGGCTATTATGATCTTTCTTCCACGTCTTCTGCAATAATCCCCAAGCCTTAGGTGCTGAATGCTTTGTTGATTTATGTATTGGGGCTGGGTGCCTGCCACACCTCTGCATTTTGATTGGTTGTGATTTTCTGTAGTAGTCTCTGTCTGTTATAAAGAGAAGTTTCCTTGTTGAAGGGTGAGGTTTATGTTGGGATAGAAAGACACATCTTTAGAATGTAGTTAGAGGTTATGCTGTTCTAGTCAAGAAGTGGTGTAGGTTCTCCTCCAAGATCCAAGACATCACTAATGCTGGGTGGCTGGGTAGATTTCTAGTGTCAGACATGATTTCGCTCCTGTTGAACAGGTCTTAAGTCCAGTAAGAGAGCTTTTGGTTACCACCAAGGTGTGTACACCACTCTGGCACCCTTAGGGTTATCCCGCCATGCTGGTTGTTTTTGTGGATTATTGGTGTTATAGTTGGGTAGGACTGCTGGTTGCTTCCTTCCTTGGGAAGCTTGCCTGGGGCTTTTTGGTACCCAGAAAGCTATCCTCAGGGAGGGGGACTTCAAGTTCCAGCTCAGGAGCTATTAGGCCCTGTGTCTGAAGAACTTGGAGTCTCTTTCCACAGGGACTTACGGCAGTGTTTTGGTATTGAACTACAAGGAGCAAGTCAAATGTCTTTTGTTTTCATAAGAGTTTTGGTAACAGGGTCTCACAGTATAGCCTAGATTGCCCTGGAAGTCACTCTGTAGGCCTGACTGGCCTCGAAGTCAGCTCATGGCCATCTTCCTACCTGCTTCCTGAATGTTGGGGATTACAGTTATGGAGTATCATGTTTAGCTGAGTTTTTACTAACCACGTGTTAGGGGATGTGTGGTAAATATTTGTCTTCTGAGCTTTTAAACAATAGCAGCGACAATTGCTAGGTTTGAAGTTGCTGTCTTGAATATGCTATTTGTGGGGAGGGGTGTTGAAAAACAGAAATGACATAAAATTGACCATTTTAGCCATTCTCAAGGCTGCATTTCAATTGTATATTCACCATGTTGGAGTATTACTGTCTTTTTCTATCTGAGGCATTCTTTTCTTTGTATAAAACTCAATCATAGCCTTTGAGCCCTGACTCCCTATGCTGTGTACTGACTTCTGCCTTCCACCATTCTACTTTTGGTTCCCCTGAATTCTGCTCCATTTGGTACCTTCTGTAAGTGGGGCCATACAATATTTGTTCTTCTGTGACTGGCTCATGTCACTTAGCAGAATGCCTTTGAGCATAATGCTATTTGTCAAATAGCAAATGACCCTTTGAGGGTCGTCCATGATGTAGCAAGCACCAGAATTTGCTCCCCAATTAGGGGTTTGTCTTCCATATCCTCTTGGGTTGTCAGTGGACATTTAGGTTGGCCCCATGTTTTTCTTGTTTACTGTAAAGCATAGCTATTTAATTCTTTCTAGCATATATTTATATACTTTAGTTCTTTAGTAGGATAAAAATCACAGATATAAGATGGACAGTGTAGTAATTAAAATGTGCATTGATTGGTAAGTATACATATCCTTCCATTTTTTTTCTTCTTTTAAATTAAAATTATTTTCATACAATATATTTTGATCATGTTCTTTCCCCTACCTCAATTCATCCAGATCCTCTCCATTTCCCTACCCACTCAACTTCAAGCCCCCCCACCCCCAAGGGGGAAAAAAAACAAATTGTGTATTATCAAACTGTTGTTACAAATGCAATAGCCGCTTGAGTCCCTGGTTTCAGTTGTTGCTGGTATGTATTCACAGTAGGGCTTCTGGACCTGATGGAACTCTGTGCTTAATTTTCTCTAGAGATATGCTACTGTCTTTGAGGTGGTACCATTTTACCACACTAGCCATTTTGTCCCCAGAGTCCTATGAAACAGGCACCATCGTTGGTGTTCTCCATGTAAGAAAGGCACACAGGGCTGAAGAGCCCTGTGACAGAGCAGAGGCAGAGCCTTTAAGAGGTCATTCATTCGTTCCCTGCACTAAAGGCTGACCTGACTCTGCTGGTGCATGGCCTAGTCCTGGGTGGGGATAGGACAACTAATGAATGTGTTGTCTCCAGGGTGAGTGTTGACTGTCCTCCCGACACACAAAAGCATTTCATGGTGATTTGGATCCTCCGTGCCAAATGCTTATTATGAAATTGTTATTTTATCCAGATAATAAGGGCCCACTGGATATACTCTGTTTGGTCTGTAATAGCTGCTTCCAGATCTCTGCCAATTAATAATCATGTTGCCCATGACTTTGTAAATGCCACAACAATTTCTGCCTCTCAGAGGTGGCGTGGAGAGGTGGGATGGGAGAGGAAATGACCCAGATGAACCCAAGATGGAGTCCGGGGATGATTGTGGGCTTAGTTTTCAGAGGCACTGGAAATACGGGTACCGGCATCTTTCCCACTGTAATCATGGCTTGATGGAGTCACTGCCAAGGAAGGCACGTTCCCTCACTTGGTAGAATTAACAATTGATCAGTTTGGCAGTGCTGGAGTCCTTTGTAAGCACCCCATGTTTATTCATTATCATGATTACACAGTGGAAGTATCTCTGCTTGATGAGATGAGGAAAAGCAAGAGGCAAAGTTATTTAAATACACTTGAAATTAACGTTTGCACAAATAGGTGTCTGACGACGTCCTAATTTGATTCTAAAGATTCAGAAATAAGACTTTATCCGAACAAGGAGGGGGGTCCCATGGAATCCTGCATCAGGTGTGTGAAGTTCATTCGTAAGCTCTCGGTGTCATTGAGAAGATGGCAAGGGCTGGAACACGGGGGTTCCACGTTTCCTGTTGGGGAGTGGGAAGCAAGGTGCACCCATTTGTTCTGTTGTCCACACAGGACCTCTGTTCTGTCTAAAGTCACAACTCTGAGAGCTCTGGAGAAGGCAGATCATGAGTCAGGGTGTCCCCCTGTCTCCATGAACAAAGCTCACTAATCATCCCTTGAAGTATTAATCAGGAGAGGGGAAGATTCCTCAGTCTGAAAGTTAAGGTCACCCTGAGAGAAGGGACTGGCAGCATTCCTAGAAAACTGTTTCTTCAAGACATTTTGATTCTGAATTTACTCTCTCCACATTTACAAAAGACCCAGGATCCCCAGTGTAAAGTCAGATTCGGGTTTGATGTGCAAATATCTCTGAGCCACAGCATAAATAGACATGAACTCACACGCTGTTGTCTACATTCCCGTATGAGTTTCACAGTCTTCATTTACTTAGAAGGAGTGGGGATGAAATAGGTTTAGGCTAATGGCATTTTACAAAATTCGGAAGTCTGGAGTTTTCAAATCTATTTTGTATTAATATTATTGGTCTTCTGTTGTGTACTTACTTCCAGCTGCAGTATTATTGCCTCACTGTTTTATTGTTTTAAAGCCAGGGTCGGTCAGTCAGTCAGTCAGTCAGTCAGTCTGTCTGTCTGTCTGTCTCATATTCTCTCCCTCCCCGCCACTCTTTGTATGTTTGTGTGGGCATACAGGTTCATGTATGTATGTAGACACCAGAGGTTGACATTAGTATTTTTCTCAACTGCTGCCCATCTCTGTTTTTGAGGTGATGTCTCCTATGGTACCTGGAACTTGTAGATTCACCTAGACTGGCTGACCAGCAAGTCCCAGTGCGTCTCCTGTTTCTGCCATTTCAACACTGGGATTGCTGCTGGGACTGCTCAGCTTCCACTTGGGTTCTGAGATTAGACTCATATTGTTCAGCAAGCATTTTACTGACTGAACTATCTCCCCAGCTCAGGAGACAGGGTCACTTACATGTAACCCTGCAATGGCTTCCTATGTAACTCAGTCTGGTCTCTAATTCACAATAATTCTGTCTTATATTTTGGAGCTCTTAGATTACAGGCAAGCACCAATATGTCTGTTGCTGGTAAATAAGATTTACCTGGAGGGCTTGATGGACCAGGTCTTGACCCATAGAGTTTGGGATCTAGCACATCTATGGTGGAGCCTGTAAGTGTGCATGTCTCACAGACTTCCATGGGGGTTAGCCTTGGACCATACTCTGAGCAACACCTTGCAGGATAGTAGTGCATTTTTTCAGAGGTGAAAGAGATTTTCATAAAACGTGGCCATTCTGATTAGCATGAGAGTTAGTCAAGATTTCCATAACACGTGGCCATTTTGATTAGCATGGGAGTTAGTCAATTTTGTAATCCGCTGATAAGCTTGTCTAAATAGTCTGACTCTGAAGATTGGTTCAAATTACCGAGCCCAAAGCATAAATTAATGTGAGTCGAATCAGTGTCCTATGTGAGAAACTGATTTTGATAACGTCCTTCAGTTTGCACAGGATGCACTTGCTGTAGTTGAAGGATTTGAAACCACTGTCCAGTTGTTTGAGTGAATGTGGAAGTGGTTTGCCTGTACAGGGCACCCTTCTGGCACTTTGCTGATGTCTCTATTGGGAAACACGCCTGCTAAGTTTTTGGTTCTGAGTCTGCTAGACTCCTTTTTGACTTTGATTTTAAATAATACTCCTACCAGCAGGTGGCATATGGGGATTTTACTTTGTTCTGTGTCTTTAAGACTCTGGCAGATGTTAAGAGCTGATGTGGATTTAAGATTTTATCCATTCTGAGAATGACTGAATTGCTGGGCAGGGCCAGATGATGGAGTAGTCAATAGAATTATGGGACTTGAGGGGCTATAGAATGTATCAGCATAGGCTTGCTGCTTTCTCCTGCCTCTTGAAGGAATCAATTACCTTCTGTGTTTGCTTAAGTGAGAAGCTTTGAGTGGGGTTTTACTTTGGCTCACATTGTTTAAAAAACTTATAAGTTTGCAAATGTGAGCCTCCCCTGAATAAGGAAAGAAATGTAAAATGCTTGCCCCCCCCTCTCTCTGTGTGTATATACAGATATACATATGTATGTATGTATATGTGTATATGTATACACACACACACACACACACACACACACATGTATATCCCCCAGACTGGGTCTCATACAGCTCAAGGTAGTTTTGAATTTGCTATGTAGTTGAAGATGACCTTGAACTCCTGTCTTCCTTTCTGGACCTTCCAAGTGTTGGGATTATCGGTGAGTGCCAACACATGCAGCTATAGTTACTCATTAGATAAAATGGACATTGGTGAATTCTTTCTTTTCTCTCTCCCTTTTTAGAGGGAGTATGAGTTACAGAAACGTCGGCATTGGCAGGAAGATTAGAATTTGTAACTGTCAAACTTGTGGGTCATCTAGTCTCTCTCTCTCTCTCTCTCCTCCTCCTCCCTCCCTCCCTCCCTTCCTTCCTCCCTTCCTCCTCTCCCTCCCCCTCCTTTTCCTCCTCCTTTGAGAAAAACACCATTCCTTAAAAGCAGATATGCACTTTAAGGAACCATGGCTGGGTGCAGCTGGTTCACACTGTCACAGCTGTTCAAGCACCATTGTGGTAGCAGTAAAACCACCTGCCACAATGCAGGACCACAGTGCCTCTGCGGGAGCCCCACTGGTCACATGGAAGTTTAAAAAAGTTGATGTAAAAGGTGCCTGAGAGAAAATGAAGCCATTGCCTTTCACTCTCTCCACGCCATCTCTCTCTCCACCCGCAAACACCGGGGAGTTTAACTTCTCTCCTTCTGGACATGGGGAAATGTGTGCGTTCGTGTATGTGTGGTGCATGTGTACCGGTGCAAGTGTGGAGGCCAGATGACAACCTTGGCGTTGTTCCTCAGACAGGCTCACTCACTGGCCGGGAGCTCTCCACGTAAGCTGGGCTAGCTGGCCAGCATGGGGCTCTCCTGTCTCTGATGCCCAAGCTCTGGCAATGCCGTGGGTGTCACTATGCTGGGCTCTTTGTATCTGTGTTCTGAGGATTGAATTCAGGCCTTTGTCTGAAGCAAGTACTTCTCCAACTGAGCTATCTCCCCAGAATATTAATATAAGAATATTATTCATTATATCTCAAGTGACACTGAGCCTCGGGAGGAAGGATGGACAGAGACCTGGGTGGGCCTCTGACCACATGAAGCGGATTTGTCAGTGTCAATAAGTCCAAAGAATCAGGAAGCACATTCATCATTTTACTTTAATGTTAAAATGCATCAAACTCTCCTGCTCATTATTTAAATTAAGTATGCTCACTTAATATAACTCCGTAGGTGAACTTTGCCATTTAAATGGTATCACAGCAGATTTTGGCCTCACAAGCATTTCACTTGCTGTTTTTGAGATCTGTTTACACTGAGATACACATGGAGCCTCCTCAGTACTTTTAACGCCCACCTAATATTCCACTGTGCATGTACTTTTTATTCACCTGCTCTTTTCCCAATACACATTGAGATTTTCCTCCATGTTTTCACACTTAGGAGGAGGGCACCAGGAGACCATTTGTGAGCAAGTTCTTGCACAGCATTAATCGAGATGTGGCAGTTATCAAAGGAAGGCATCACACACTTACCGGTCCCTTTCTACTCATGTTAGGAGTTTTCTGGGGGCAGAAGTGGGATTGCCCCATGAGAGGGTGTGCTTTAGGATGGGTGGATCTGGGAAATGAGAGGACGCACAAAGCCTTTCCATTGTGTTTCCTCCTGGAATTAAGTTATGTAAACCCCAGAAGAGGTCAGGCTCTGGGCAGCAAAGGTCAAACCTGTCAACTACAATCTTATACAGTCTTTGTGTGTGCATGTATGTGTATGTATACGTGTGTGTATGTACGTGTGTGTATGTGAGTGTACCTGTGTATTTGATTGTAAATGGAGCTGATAGGTCAGTGCTAGGAGGCTTCTACTATTGTTCTTTCCTTACCTGTTTGCACGGAGTCTCTCACAGAGCTTGGAGTTCACTCATCAGTCAGAATGACTGTCCAGTCTGCTACAGGGATATGCCTGCCTTTCTTCTTCAGGGTTGCAGGTGTACTCCACACCTGGAGTTTTTAGGTGGCTGCCAAGGAAACCAAACTCATGCTTGCTCTGTAGGCACTTAACCAACTGCGTCATCTCTAGCCCCCAATCTTACATATTCTTGAATGCTCTAATAGAACTTGACGAAACTATACTAAAGTCCCTAAAGCTGGCCAGAAACTGGTGGGCCCCAGAAATCACTGTCCAGCTGGTCTAGACTGGTGAGTTCGAGACCAGTGAGGGAACTTGTCTAAAACCAAAAACAAGAAAGGAAGAAGGAAGGAAGGAGGGAAGGAAGAAAGACAGAAAGGAAGGGTGTGATGTACCCGAGGAATGACACTTGAGGTTGTCTTCTTGACTGCACATGGGCACACATGCCTGCCTGCACAAATGGATGTACACAGTCATGCATAAACATGCATAAAACCCAAATCCTCGATGTCCGCTATTAAGCCATATTCCCTCACGGGCTCTGTAAATGTGTCTATTATGACTTAGAACTGGATTTAAAAAAAAAAAAAGAAAGAAAGAAAAGGAGGAGGACCTGACACCTCCTAAAGTACAGAGAAGATTTTTATTGTAGACGTAAAGGAGAAAGCAGGCAGGGGGAAGAGTCTAGGTGAACGTGGCCAGTAGGCAGACTAAACCAGATCATGAAAGGAGAAAGGAAGAGGGAGAGCAAGAAAGGAGCTGCTGACCATTAGGCTGCCTGGTCAAGAGACCAAGAGACTGTGTAGCCAAAATGGCTGAGTTATACAGGGATCAGACCCTTGGAGTGAGAGGTTTAGAGTAGGAGGCGGGATGAGAAGGGCTGGGAGAAGCCACAGGCACCGAGGGATGCTTGGAGAGCTAGTTATGGGAGAGCTAGCCAGCATTCTCTTTGGTATGTTAATAGGCACCTCAGCCATTTGTTCTGGGTTTCTGAGACCTAACAAGGACCTACATTTTAACCTTGATTTCGGCTTAACTAATTTAGTTTTCATCAGCTGAGTATGTGGTAGCTACCATTATCAGCTAGTGAAGGTAGAAGGGGAAATGCACTGTAATATAAGGCACAGTCATTATAGTTTACTGGTACCAATGTTTTTTAGAATTATTTCTAAATATGATGGAGAGATGGAAGTCTAATCTGATTTGCTGAGCAGGAGGCCTAGGACTTTTAAACTGTAAATGGGGAGATAAACCAGGGAATGCAAACAAAATGGTGTCATTAGGGTGTATCAGGCACTGCCCCTCCTTGTTAGAGATGCTGGTCTGTTCTGCTCTTTGAGGGGCCTTGTCAATTGCTATACAATCCTAAGGGGCAGTTCTTTGTGAAAGTGAATTGAAGGCTATGTAAATACTGCCATTAACCTTAAGCACCTCACACAACTCCTTGGGACAGTGCAGTTTTCTTGCCCTTGAAAAAAAAATGCTTGATAGATAACAAGATAGTACACCCCTCTTCCCACCATACCTCTTTAACTGGCTCAAGCAGCAGGCCTTTGCTGCTACAGACCAAGAATCTTGAGAAGGAGTCTCATGTAGCACAGGCTGGCCTTGACCTCCCTATGTAGTCTAGAATAGCTTTGAACTAACTACTCTTCCTGCTCTACCTTCCAAGTGCTGGGATCACAGGCGCTCACCGTCATACCCGTCTCTCTACAATTTAGGCTTGAAAGTACACAAATTGATTTGTAATGTGAAAGGTGTGACTAAAGGAAGTCTGCGGGAAGCTGGGTTTTAAATCGAGTTTCATAATTCTAGACTTCGGCATATCCTTTGCAATTATGCATATGGGGCTGAGCAGACTGCCTAGTCAGTAGATCGGCTGCTAGACACGAGCTTGGGTGCTTGGCATCCACGTGGCCCAGTGCGCTTGGAATCCCAGTGCGGGGCTGAAGTCATGCAGCCATGCTCGGGAGCCGATAGTTCCTTAGTGGGGTGTTGCGGGGCTGGAATGGTGCGGTGCTTGATCGGGCTTGACCTTGCCCGGGCAGCCTCAGCGGCTGAGTTCACGGGTGCGATCCTTGGTGGTCTACCCAACCTCTGGCTCTTACAAACTTGCTGCTACTTCTTCAGAGATGTTTCTTGAGGTATGTGCTTGCCATGCCGTTTAATCCTAAACTTCACGTGGCGCCCAAAGAAACGTTGAGGTCACTAAATAGGCGCCTTTTATTTTATTTGAACGTTTCCCTTGTGGCTACATTGAATAGATCTCCTACCTCCGTTTTTCACCATTACTGTCTATTTAATTGCTATACGGGAGTGGGTGGCCAACCTTAGTCTATTGAGGCTGCCAGAGCCCTGCCATAAATCTCTGGTAATGGGACTTAATTTTTGTAAGAAGCCGTTTGTGTAGATGCCTGTATTTCTTAGATCATTGTTGCTTTCGAAGTGATGCAGCAGAATGATCAGTGGGAAAGCCCCTTACCTACTCAGACAACACAGGGTTCTCTTTTGAGGGTTCTGTACACCTGACTGGAGTTCCGTAAAACCCAGAGGTCTGGGAAGGGGGAGAGTACGGTGGGTTTGAAATTGGAGGGGAGGTTCGACACAGGAGTGGGCTGGAGCCATTTCTGGGGAGGCAAGAAGTGAAGAAAACTGGGTCTGGGGATGTAGGTCAGGGTAGATCACTCACCCAGCATGCACAAGGACTGGGTTTGATCCCTGGCACTGAAAAAAGTCTTAAAATAAAAATAAAACAGAAGAAAAGAGAACCGTCAAGGGTATTAAACACCATCAGAGATTTCTCCAAATTGCCAATCTGAAAGTTAGTTACAACTCATTCTCAAATAAATTGAAGCCTTCTCCGTTTGATGTGTTTTGACAGGAAATGTATATTTACTGCCTGAAATGACTCCAATTGCCCAGCTGTGAGCCACAGTATTTCATAAATGATTAACATTAAGTGGAGGAATCCTCGCCCCGTTTCTTCGCCAGCATTCCACGGGAAGGAACTCAAGGTGTTTACTCTATTTCCTAAAGTACACATTTGCCCTTGGAGATTTTGATCTTGTCTGTCAAAAACAGTTATTGCTATTGCAGAGAGAAATAGTCATACACGGAAGCAATGAGCAGGTAAATTCAGCATATTTCGGTTGATTCAATATTTATTAAAAGAGAATAGAAATTCTCTTACGTGTATTTTTTTCTTTCCTCATATGTTACTCAAGTGCTTGTTTTGTACGAGGTAGAAGGCTGAATATGATTCTTAATTCTAGTGTGGATTTTGTATCCTGTGAGCTTCTATCTGCTAAGGGAGAGAGAACTGACCCTAATGGAGATAGGATGAAGGGTGTTTCATACGGAGAAAAGAACTCCACCAATAGTGTGGAAACAACACTGATATTACATCAGACCTGAGACTTAAAAAATATTTTCTTAAATTGCTTTATAGATTTGTTTAATTTTACCTGTATGAGTGTTTTTGCCTGCACATGTGTACCACATGCATGCAATACCTACAGAAGCCAGAAGAGGGCGCTGGGTCTAGTTGTCATTGAACCAGAGCTTGTCCCAAGTTCTCAGATGTATACTTTAGGCATTATATACTTGATATATACTTGGTCAGATGTCGACCAGGTGTGAATCATAGCGACCTTTGAGAACGGCTTCTCAGAGGAGGGATAAGGAGCATGGGGTGGCTCTGTGGAGGAGCAATGCTGGCAAGGATGAAAGCTTACATCAGCTCAGGAAAGAACTGTAGTAAATATTTCCAGCTTTGGAGCCACATTCATCCCTTGGCCTAGAAAAGAAAAGAGCTAAGAACGATATGCAAGTTAAAATGGCCATATTTTAATAACATTTCATAAATAACAATTTATGAAAATTTAATTTCATATAATTTCTACATGACAATAAATATTCTTTTGCTATTCCCAGATCCTTTAAGTACTTTGAGTACTTCGTTATGTTTTAATGGTGAGCTATACCTTCAGCTCCCCCTCAACTGTTTGAAAATGGAAAAAACGATTCTTCCTTTGCATATGGTTTAAGGCAAAGAGCTGAGCTTGGCCTCTGAGGTAGTCTGTCTTATCTTAGACTAGAGTGAAGGCCTGTCTCCTTGCACCAGTGACTGGGCTCATTCAAAGTCTACTGTTTTCACATCTCACTCACATCCCCTGCCTCTCTGTGTGTGCATATTCATGTGTGATCCTGTGTGCTCATATGTGAACATGTGTGATCATGTGTATGTTTATGTGTGAAAATGTGTGTGTTAATGTGTGATCATGTATATGTGAATTCATATGTGATCATGTGTGTGTATGTGGAGGCCAGAGGACAGCTTTGACTGTTATTCCTTAGGAGCTGTCCACCCTGCTTTTGATACAAGGCCTCTCACGGGTCTGAAGCTCATCATGCTGGGCCGGCTGGCCAGCAAAACTATTTCTGTCTCTCCAGCACTGGGATTGCAATTATAGCCCCTGCTTGTAGCTTACATGGGTCCTAGTGGTTCCAGAGATGGGACTCAGGTACCTGTGCACCCAAGGTAAGTACTTTACCCATAGATCCATCTCCCTAGTCTCTGTAATTAAAGACCAAAACTAAAAACAACAATCCCCCCACCAGACAAACTCACCCCACTTTATTTATTGCATACTCTTATTGGAATATACTTTTCTTTGGCTTCAAATCTAAGATAGTACTGTCATAAAGGGTCTTGTGTTCTGGATTAATGAATACAGGTAATATATCACTCTTCAAGCAGCCTTTAAAACTTTAGATGGTCTAAACTCCTGAAACCGAGAGCATTGATGTAACGCTTCCTTGGAATCTTAAGAAACAGAGATTTCATGCACTATTAAGTGTCTTAACTATTTTGGAACTTGGTGTATTTTTACATATACTCGTAGCCTGAATCTGAGAGGTAGAGGTCAGACGTTTCCCCCAACCCATGTGGGTCCCTTGTTCCCCTCTCCTCCTCACACCCACTCCTCTCAGGCGACCACTTGACTGCCTTTCTCGGCAGAGCTTGCTTCTTTCTCTGAAGCTGTATTTAAATGGAAACTCAGAGTGCATATTCTTCTCCAAGGGTTAGGATCAAGTCTGTTGTTGCCCGGGGCAGGCGCTCATGATCACTGTGTGAGAGTCTACAGAATGAAGAGCTCATGCGGACTCAGCCCGTGTTAAGTGTGGGAGGGCTGTTATGTTCCTTCTACGGCTGCTGTACATAAGGAAAGTGTCTATGAACCCTCTTACGCATGTTTTGGTGGATGTTAGCATGCATTTCTGCTGTGTGGCTTTGCTCTTCAGAATAACTGTGAGGTCTACAACTTGCTGGAAGTAATAAGTGATTAAAAAAAAAAAGAGGGCCATAGTAACCACTTCTATAGGGCTTACTGTGTGCCAAGAATTGTTCCAGATCTTTCCATCTCTTCTCCTGTTCCATTGGGATGGGTGGGATTTACTGTGCACACAGTGGGGGATCTGAGGTGAAGTAGCATGCCAAAGACACCTTTGAAGCTTTGATCAGGTTAGTAACGAGCAATTTCTCCGAGTGATTACCACGCCACAGGATCGCGGGCCAGGGAGAGGGTACCGGAGGAGCAATCAGGAGTGGGAACTCCACTCCAGAGGCTCTCACCTTCTCAGCTGGGGTTGGAACCCAGGCAGCACGGCTCTGAAGACTGCTTTAACCACTGTGCTAAGTGAATCTGCCTTTTGCAGATACCCATCTTATCTAGCAAGCCTGTCTCTGCCTCTCTGACGCTAAGGTTGCAATTATGAACCATCACCCCTTGCTTCCCAGGCTGGCCATGTTGCCTTCCCTGTCCCCATTTCTGATTTCTAGTGGCCAGCTTTATTTGGCTGCCCTGTCCAGCCACCAGGTGTAAAAGGGGGGCAGGAGGAGGTAACCTTCAGAAAACTGGCTGTGGAGAGACCCGGCTGGATTTACATGCTGGCTTCAGTCCCTGCAACCCTTGGCAGACAAGGGAACTCTTATGTCAGCCCTCATCCACAGGCAGAGATACCATCAGGTAGGAATAAGGTGGGAGGGGTTTGGGGGGGGAGATCATCCTATAGCGCAATGTTGGGTGCAGAAATCTTTTATTATATGCAGGCAGTCATTGTGTACACTATCAATTTTGACTGTTGCTGTAATCAGTGGGGTTAGTGCTATTAAGTGAAAGATAACTGAAAGTCTTCCTTTGTTCATCCCTTGGGAGTGACAGATCCTAAGTACCCACCCCTCTCAGAGTTCAGCTCTTATAGTGTACAACGGCTTTGGAGGAAAGAGTTCCCACTCCTACTGTCTCCAGTCACCATCCTTCCCATTTTCTAGAACTTGGGGAAACACTGTGCATCCCACAGTCAGATCCACAAATGGTTTAACAGCCACCTATCCGCTTTCTTCCTTCTTTCTTATTCTCTGGTGGTTTTCTGAAATCCTGTGGAGGTTTTCAGGGCATCCCCATGTTCAGGCTGTCCCAGAAGGAAAACTGAATTTGACCTCTTGGGGTTTAAAAGACCAGCCGTGGATCCTGGAGCACTTGAATGGGAGCTAGCTGTACCTTGGGCCTGTCTAGCTGCCGCTGAGCCCGTTATTAATTCTCTTTGAATGCTGAGGGCCTTGCAGACTGAGGAAGTGTTGATTAACAGTGTGCTGGACGCTCATCTGGTCCTAGGGTTTGAGTAGGGCTCTGCCGCAGGCTGGGTGGAGGGAAATTTTATGGGGGGTGGGGTGGGGGCACATAGTTTTGCTCATCCTATTTTACATTCATGCTCCTCACTGTTTTGCATTTAATTATTGGGCAGTAGTTAAGTCCAGCAGCTAACACTTTGCTTGTGTCCTTGAGCTATGGCAGGCTTTTAATCATGCCTTTCCCTCTTCTCGCCCCAACCCTTTGGCTTTTGATGTACCACTACTCTGCAAGCAAATAAAAAGTTCCTGATTCAATGGGACTGGTCAAAGTAAAAGGTTATTTTGGTTTGGGTTTTTTTTTCCCTGTTGTTTTATGATTAAAGGAACCAACACGGGTTTAGAAAAAGCAAAATTGGCTCTTCTTTACCCCTTAGGAGTGAGCTTCTCTTTAATGTTCTAGAAAGTGGAAAACAGATGGGGAAAGGATAGACGGGTTCCTCCCAGTGTGTGCTGATGATTTCAGGTGAAAAATGGGATAAAGGGTGCGGGGAAACATTCTGTGAGCCTGGATCCAAAGAATGAATGAGAAGGATCAGTGATCCTCTCAAACGTGGCGGATGAGACATTGATCCGAGAGTGCTGACGGGAGGGGAGCGAGGCCCCCAGAGGAGCGGCACGGAGAATTGAAATGATTTCACAGCACTTGGGCTGATGATCTGGGCACCAGAGCCGACTGCACGGGTAAAAATGTATTACTACTAATAAGGGCTTTGGGCCCAGGCAGCTGCAACCTGCAGACACGAACGGCCCACTTGTGCACTCGTCCCGTTCACGTTGTCTTCCTGCTCTGTCTTTTTGGAGGTACTGAACTGAGGTCCTCCCCTCTTATGCGAGATCTCATGCAAACTTGTAGCCATGTGTCCCTCCTCTTTATTGGTGCTCTGGTTAATTTTAAAATCCATGTAGTGGGTGGTGGGGTTCTGTACACAGAAAACTTCTAAATATTTACTGAGCAAATGATTGATGTGCAGATTTCACAATGCAGAGATGTGCTCTGTGTTGGGGAGGGGGTTCCCATTTTGAAGGTGTAGCCAGGAGTTTCAGCTTAGGAGGGGTGTATAGTTTGTGTATGGCCAATGACAAACCAAACCCCTCCGCCTCTTTTACATTTCTATTTCTTCCTCTCTGACTCAGATGATTATGCCCATCACCTGGTGGGGCTTTGAGAGGTGTCAGTGAACCAGTCCAGGGACCTTGCTGACCATAGTGCAGGACACCAGTTGCCTTTGTTAGATCTCCTTTCCTTTCGCCTCTCAATCAAAATACACAGGGAATGTGTATGTCTCAGATAAGAGCGTTTGATTCTAAATGACTATCACCATTTTACATTTGGTGTTTCTGTCTTAGATGAAGATGAGAGCGATATGTGGAAATGCTGCTAAGAAACTCCAATGCAGTCCTCTATAGGAAGAAGATGGATTATGGAGGATTAATCGTTACAGTTCATTTTATTGATTGCCTGGGCATAATTGCTTTCTTCTAAAGCCTCAGTGGTGTCTGCTTTCGGCAGCTTGCTGTTCAGAATGTGAGCCGTGCCCTTCGCATTTTAGTCACTGAAGTGTGAATTCAGAAGAGAAAGGTAGACTTAGACTCTTTGGAAGAATTAGAAATGAATTAATTTTTCAGACCACCTCTTACCCTCCCCCATTTTCACATGGGACATAATGGTTGTTTCTTTTTTTTTTTTTTTAATTTAAATTTTGCATTCTTTTTTTTTTTAATTTAATTTTATTTTATTTTTTTAATTTACATTCCAAATCACTTCCCCTTTCCCGTTTCCTCCCTCCCCGAAAGTCCCATAAGCCCCCTTCCCTCCCTCTTTTCTCCGTTCAACCCCCTCTCATTTTTTTTTTTAAATTTAATTTTATTTTATTTTTTTAATTTACATTCCAAATCACTTCCCCTTTCCCGTTTCCTCCCTCCCCGAAAGTCCCATAAGCCCCCTTCCCTCCCTCTTTTCTCCGTTCAACCCCCTCTCATTACTCTGTTGTGACTGGCAGAATTTTGAGTTTTTGTTTCTTTTCAGTTGCTCTTCAGAACTTTTCAGAGTTTCACTGAAGCTTTGGCTGCTTGCTACAGAGTTCCTGCCCTGAGAAGTCTGGGGTTTAATTTATCAGGGCCAGGAGCACTGGATTTATTTAGAGAGGGCAGACTCTCTGACTACTGAGGCATATAGTTTGAACCTCAATTCCCCCTCACCAGTGTCCCCTGTGCCCTCTGTGGAAGATGTTCCGTTCTTCTTGATGAACACAGATGAGCAATGTGAACTGAACAATCCCACCGGCTGTCACCCTGTAGCTTCCAACCATGGTCTCATGCCTCGAGACCCACGTTTCTGTTGTTCTCTTAGCTTGGAGCATAACAAAAATAGCCCTTTTGTCATGTCTCCCATTTTCTGCTGGGCTCAGCTCATCCTAGCCCCTTTTCCCTTCTTGATATGCATATCAGAAGACAGGCAATTTTTCATTTGAAGACTGAGGCATTGTCCCAAACAGATGACTTAGAGGGAGCCAGCCACAAAGAAAGCTATTATGTTGGGAGTGACACTGGGCACCTATCTTAGCCTCCACCTTCTCTTTGGACAAGGCACTTTAATTGCTTTGGCCATGTTGGGATTTAGAGGAAGATCAATTTCTTCAAGCTTTCTCTCATTCATATTCCTGTCCTCCACTAGGCTGGAATCCCTTTGGTGAAACTCTTCCACATTGGGTGTAATGAAGTCTGGAAACTGGTTTTTAGTGAGCAGTTAAGTTCTGTTCAAGATCCAGGGTCTTCTCTACAGTCAGGTTGCTGGCATCTCCTAAGTTCCATCACCAAGGAGAGTTCACTCTGGGTACCACTGATTTAATAGACCTCTCCAGCTTGGGGTCCATAAAGGGATGTTGGCATTAGACCCTTACAGGTTTAAGTCCCAGCTTCCCTGTGGAGTTTGTCAGGACCTTTGGTGTTTGACTGTGCTTTAAGGAAGGCTCTATCTCAGATGGCAGCTGTAAGATTCACTTAAGTTAATGCATGTAACAAGTTTTCCACATGATTTTGATAAATAATGTTAAATCAAGAGCTCTTTGATGGCTGTTTTATTTGCATACCAAGTTTTCCAAGACTTAAAGGCTCCAAGTAATCTGAATTAGAGCTCACTCGACTGGTGAGATTCTTAGGTGCAATGTCCAAGGAAGGACTTGTGACATCAGCACATGTTTTCTCTCATCCATGAATCACTGTGCATGGTGTAATATATGAGAGAGAGAGAGAGAGACCTGGGGTTGCTGTTCTGAGGAAGGACCCTAGCTGCTTTGAGGAGCATCGTGGCTATATTGGTTTCCACATCTGACATACTGTGTGGCTAAAACCTTATGTGACTTCACCCACATATGTTATACTTCCTGTTCCTTCTCTACCTCAGGTAGATACATTACCTTACTTACTTAAGCTTTGACCTTTTACAAACACCCTGGCTATAAGGGCAGCTTGGTTTAGGTCCCGGGAGAAGAGGGACTGGGATGAGCTAGAGCGACTTCCAGCATGCTGGCCTGTTCCTGCTTTGGCATCACACCAGCCTCTTTCTGACCTTCTTCTTTGGCACCATAGAAGCTTCCCTTTGGTTGTTCCTCTGCTCTGTTCTCTGGTGTCTATAGCCTTGGTTTGATGTACCACAGAGAAATCTGGATAGAACGAGTATCTTCTGCTCTCCCTGTGACACCACCAACTTATTGTGGAGATATTTAGTTTGGGTTTTTCACTTTGGATAAGGCCTACTGAAATTCTGGGTTCATCAATATGTGGATAACATACACACACACACACACACGGCTTGCTTAGAAGCCTGTTGGAAGAGAGGTCCACGTGATTGGTAGAGAACACATTAGAGTCTAAATAGGAATTGCCACAGAGGCTTGAGACCTCCTGGTTGTAAGCTCCAGGGTGTCACAGTGAGCTCTATCTCCTCAGCTGGCAGGAATCTGCCTTGATGTGTGATCTTTGTACCTCAGGGTTTGACTCTTCTGCCTCAGCATGCCTTTTCCATGGGACTCTAGGCTATCTCATCCTATAGATTCAACTCCAGTGTACATCTCCTGACTTCACTTGCCCAGTCACCCTCTCTGCCTGTCTCCCCATCTTTATTCCCACCCCCTTTTTATCTCCTGTTTTAACAATCAATATCTGAAATGCTAACTTCTTTATCTGTAGGGTCTATAGACACAGAACTACTCAGGCTTATTCACTACAGTGTGCCGGTGTCTAGCATACACTGGGGTTAGAATTATGTAGTGAGTGAATGAATCTAAAAATTTAATGCGGAGGAAGGTCCTCTCGAAGGAAAAAGCTTAGGTTCCACATTTGTGGGTAGGAAAGACTTTTTACCTCATGGCACATCTCTACAGCGCTTACTGATTTTTTTTTAAATTTTATTTTCTAAGTTTTTTTTATTTACATTCAAAATCATTTCCCCTTTCCCATTTCCTCCCTCCCCAAAAGTCCCATAAGCCCCCTTCCCTCCCTCTTTTCCCCATTCAACCCCCTCTTGCTTCTCTGTCCTGGCATTCCCCTACATCCAGTCTTTCCAGGACCAGGGGTCTCTCCTTCCATCTTCTTGGAAATCTATTGATATTGTGTCTAGGGTATTCCGAGATTCTGGGTTAATATCCCCTTATCAGTGACTGCATACCATGTGTGTTCTTTTGTGATTGAGTTATCTCACTAAGGATGCTATTTTCAAGTTCTGACCATTTGCCTAGGAACTTCGTGAATTCATTGTTTTTAATTGCAGAGTAGTATTCCATTGTGTAAATATACCACATCTTCTGAATCCATTCCTCCGTTGAGGGACATCTGGGTTCTTTCCAGCTTCTGGCTATTATAAATAAGGCTGCTATGAACATAGTGGAGTATGTGTCCTTATTGCATGCAGGTAAAGCTTCTGGGTATATGCCCAGGAGTGGTATAGCCGGATCCTCTGGGAGTGTCATGCCCAGTTTTCTGAGGAACCGCCAGACTTCTTTCCAGAGTGGTTGTACCAGCTTGCAATCCCACCAGCAGTGGAGGAGTGTTCCTCTTTCTCCACATCCTCGCCAACACCTGCTGTCAAAACAACCCTGAGATTCCATCTCACACCAGTCAGAATGGCTAAGATCAAAAACACAGGAGACAGCGCTTACTGATTTTTGACAAGCTACAAGGGTCAGCGGGTCCCATTCTGGCCCTAGAAGTCACCAAGCACCTTCCCACTTCCTCACGGGACCTTGTCACATACAGCAGCACATAGCGCAGGCAGCCCAGAAGTTCACTTCCTGTAACCCGGAAGTGAATGCTCCTGAGGGAAGCCCTCCGTGTTAGGTGGGATACAGCTGATGAATAAACGGCCTCTGGAAGACCATTTTGCATCTCTAGTCTTGTGGGGAGGCTTGGTGGAATCCAGCTGCCTTGCTCATATCAACCTTACCAAGCATTTTTGTCTCACGTCCTTGTCTGAAGCTCTGCTTTGGGGAGACCTATACCAAGGCCGCACTGATGCCGATGATTTGGATTCATTGTCGCTGACCTTTCTTATCCTAGCCCTCACGGCAGTCACTTCCGAGCCTTTCATGAATCTCTTTGTTAACATTTGCCTGCTTATTTTCTTCGCCTCTTTCAGGATGACAAGGGTCTCTTTGTTCTTGGACCTCTGACCCTTGTCATCCTGGAGATCTTAGAGACTTCAGCTCCCTTTCGCACCGCTCTTCACTCCGCAGCCTGAGCCGGCCTTGGGCTCTCCCGGTTTCCTCCTTGAAGAAACAGCCAGAGTCAAGCTCATGTTGCTTTCCCGGGCCATGCGTATTTATAGCACCAGCGTTCCAACTGTGGGCTAACTTTCTGAGGTGCTCGCTTTGAAATAGACTTTCTGAAGGACCTCTGTGGGGATAATGAGGCCATTTCTACACTTGCAAGTTGGAATACATTACAGAAAAGTGGCTGTAAGAGGCACTTGAAACGATGGGACTCTGTATAGGACCAATTGTGTGTGTGTGTTTTCCATCCAAAGAGCATTCGTCAACAGTTTCCTGGTACTTTTATGACAAGCTGATGTCTTATATAGAAATAATTACATCATCTGCTGGTTAACTCTGAGGCTTCTTACAGAATGGATGGGTGACAGGGTCAGTTTATGTGGACAGGTACGAGCAAGGCTAGCGATTCCTGAAGTGAGGGCTCTTTAACCCTTTCTGTGTGTGATTTCATGTGGTTCCTTTTGGAGAGTCAGCAAAGCAGAAATATGGCGATTTTTGTTGTTGTTGTTGTTCCTTAAAAGTTTTTCCTTTAAATTATGATTTCCTATCTATTTATCTGTCTGTCGTCTGTCTGTCTGTCTGGTGTATATATGTGTGTAGCTCAAAGGACAAGCTGCTGGACATGATTTTCTCCTTCTGTCACGAGGGTCCTGTGGCTCAAACTTGGGTTTATCAGGCGTAGTGGCAGGCGCCTTCGTCCACTGAGCCATCTCACCTGCCCTGTTCCTTTGTTTTTGAAGCAAAGTTTTACCCTGCAGTGTAGACTGGCTGGGAACAAACTGTATAGGCAAGGCTGCCCTTAAACTTGTGACACTGTACCCGGCTTTCCAAGTGTTACGTTTTGTAGATGTGGGTATGGGAGTGGTGTGTGTGTGTGTGTGTGTGTGTGTATTGGTACACTTGTTCATGTGTGTATGTATAAAGGTCACAAGTTGCTGTTGCGTGTCTTAGTTGCTCCCCTCCCTCCCTCCCTCCCTCCCTCCCTCCCTCCCTCCCTCCCTCCCTCCCTCCCTCCCTCCCTCCCTTCTTTCTTTCTTTCTTTCTTTCTTTCTTTCTTTCTTTCTTTCGTCAGAGTCTCGCATGGAAACTGAGACTTACCAGTTTGGCTAGTCTGGCTGGCCTCTCTCTGACCCCACCACTTTTCAGCTCTGGGATTACAGGTGTGTGCTGCCCTGCCTGGGTTTTACATGAGTGCTGGGTATCCATATTCAAGTCCCCAAGTTTGTTCAGTAAGTGGGCCATCTCCCTGGCTCCCAGGATTATGATTTAAAACACATAACTGCATCAGATTCCAAAGAAAGGCATCTGTACAGGAATTGAGTGATGGAAACACCGGAGGGCTGTGTGATAAGGAGCATTAGGTTCCAGGCACATGACTAATAGTAGGTCCACTCCTGTGGAAGTGCCAGGTTGTTGGCAGACATGCATTTGAAGGTGTTAGCAATACACTGTAAGAAGATTAAAGATAGCCAAGGTTCCTGTGTGTGACCAGTTTTAGGAACTGTACAATTCCCATATGTACTTACTGAGGCCGACATGTACAATGGGAGAAGATTATGAACTTCAAAGAGAGATTTGGGAAGATTTAATGCTACTTTATTTCCTTTCTCATCCTAGTTCATGGACTTTTGAATTCTACTCAAAGATCTCAGACTCAGGTAGAGCTGAGACTGACAGTTGCTTTCCCCATGGTCACTTGTCCCCTCCCCCACCCCCATCTGCCTTCCTTCAAAGACTGCTGAACTCCTGTTTGGTGGAGGGTGTGTGACCTGTAGCTTCCAGCTTTCCAGGAAAGTTTGGGTACTGTGGACAGAGTGAACTCGTTGGGTCTGCCCCAGTTTCAGGCCAGATACAAGTAAGGAAGTAGGGATGTTCTCTCAGGATTTCCAACCTTTGGTTTTCTTTTTTTTTATTTCATTCCTTTCATCTATTATAGAAATGACCATTGATTGGAAGAACCAATGATGTCTGAAATTTCTTATTAGATTGAAAAGGCTTTGGAAAGTGATATTCCCTAACTTGGTTGTCAGGTTTTCTCAGGCAAGATCAGTTTGCTGATTGCCATCCTGTGCATGGTGTTTGGGACGAACAAGTCGGCATCTTGTTTGTGTAAGTAGTGTGTGAATGTTCAGGAAGTTTACAGTTGCCTCTCAGGCTGCCATTCAAAGACATATGCACACAGATGGAAGATAACAGAGGCAGAAAACTAGAAGATAGTGCCTGTTAGAGCAGAGGTTCTCAACCTTTGAAGGATGAACAACTCTTTCACAGGGAAGACCATTGCAAAACACAGTCATTTACATCACAATTCATGACAGTAGCAAAATTACTGTTATAAAGTAGCAATGAAAATAATCACAGCACAAGGAACTATATTCAAGGGGCACAGCATTAGGAAGGTTGAGAACCAGTATACCAGCACGTGTGGTTGGGATATGAAATGATTCAAGTACCTGTCCTGCTTGCTGTTAGAGGGAGGAGTAACTATAGTTATTATAAACTTTGGGATACAAGGAAGGCCGTATTCTCAGTGCTACGCAGGTCGGTTCTGGAGTGTGGGTTTTTGGCTCAGTTCCTCTTGGTACCTGACCCTGGGCAAACCATGACCCTGCTGTGTCCAACTCTCTTTTGTAGTATGGGGATAATGGTACCACCCTTCTTAATGTGTGGGGACGGTGAAATGAAGCAACTTGTAGAAGGTTCTTGGAGAAGAGCCAGACATTGTTTGCTTACAGAAGCAGCATTGGCTGCTGCTGTTGCTAATTCTAGCTCCCAGTGGTCCAAGTACATTTCATAGGGCACTTTCCTGACTCATCTTATTCAAACTTCACTGTTGTATGACTGGTCATTGAGTGTGATAGCTTTTACTACCTCATGTTTTTGAGCATGTGACCCGTGACCCATGCGTGTGATGAACTTCAATTCTAAATGAAGTTCAATTCTATGTGAACTTCAGCTGCCGAGGAGTGATGGAGTTCTTCCACTGCCACAGGCTTGGATACAATTCTTATCTCTGTCCTTTAGCCTCACACCCTTGAGACAGTGCTGAGGGAGATTCAGTTTCCCTGTCTATGGAAAGGAATGCATTCATTTAGAAACACCCACACCCACTCTAGCAAGGCGTAGTAAAGGTGGGATTTTTTTTTTTTTTGTACTAGCTAAAGAAGTTCCCACAGAGTGGAAGGGAAGTGTGCAGATAGTGTGAGGGAAGTCTGGGAAGTCCTAAGAGAATGACCTTCTGGGACCTGGATCCTGCTCTCCCATTTCATTTCTGGCTTTTGTACCTTTGAGACAGTCTTGTCTCTGTAAACCCTATTTCTCTGTAGTCCTGCACGGGGGCAGGGGCCGGGGGGAAGGGGCATTGGTTCCTCATCCTTCCTAAGTGTACTTCTCTCCTCTGCAACTTAGTTCTCAGTGACAGACTGCCACCCGGTCCCAACTCTGTGTTCCAGCAAGAAGAGGCGTCACTTGGCTTGTGCTGAATTTGCATGGGTGGCTGAACCCCACATCACCTCTGCTGCCCCCTCTGATGAGCCTACTGAGCCCCAGATGTTTACAGAAAAATTTTAGTTGTGAATTAGGTCAAGAGCAAAGGAAGTGTCTCTGGATAAAAACTTGGCCATCTGGCAGAACCCGTGAACTGTCGCCTTTGAGATGGCGAATAAGAGGAATGGGTCCCAAGTCTTTGACCTAAGCCAGTGGTGCCACACCCAAGGAGGGACTTTCATAAGGGGTCCTCCGAGAATGCCAAGGGCCTTTTCAAGAGAGAGCTCCAAGGACCCCACTGTTTCAGAAGTATTTGATGAGTGGTTTATCTGATCATAAAGGCTGCATCCATAAAGTTAGAGGCATGTGAGGGACTTCCCCCATTATCGCCGTCGGAGTCACAGGAACTCCGTCTTTTACAGGGACTCCAGTTGGAGCCAGGGGTTCCAAGCTGGACTTCTGGAGTGTTCCAAACATCTGACTCCCAAGGTCGTGGCCCAACTCTTCCTGTTCTGTGTCAACCCTCTTTTCTTTCTTCTTACCTCTTTTCTATTTTTCTCTCCCTTTCTAACCCGTGTACTGCACCCCCATCCTTCTTTGAAATCCGAAGCCTATGGTTTGCTTGTTTGGGGTCCTTGCCTGATAGGTGAATGTAATTTTTTCCCCTACTAAATAGGAATTTCAAGAAAACAATCAAATGCAAGAACAAGAAATGACTGCCTTCTAGTATTTGATGTTCTGAGGACAAAATACCACATGATACAGTGTATATGACCCTTATACTTGTGGCTGTTGTCATATTGGTAGTTTGATTCCCTCCTCTTCTTAAACAAGGTGTGAAGGCATCAGCTAGGGGTTCATAGTATTTTCTAGGGCCTGTGAACATTTTTCTGCATTGTACACAAAGCGTTGATCTTAATCTTGTGGAAAGTGATTGGTTATTGATTACTGCTGGACAAGATTGATCTCTCTTGAGGCTGTCAAACGTGTGTCCTTGGGGTCCCTGTGTACCCTGTCTCCTGTTCCATTGTGTCTTCTTCTTGCTCTCTGTACAACAAACCCTGGGTCCTTCTTCCTCAATCCCTTATTTACCTTCTTCCAACCCCTACCAGCCCCTTGCCACAGTCTTCTTGTCATCCGGGACACCATCCCCATATCCAAGGGGGACCTGTTGCCTGCATATCCTGTTCAACATAGCTTTGGCCGCAGTTTTTGTCATTTTGAAACTGTTTTGTAAAAGTGGCTCAGAGTTTCCTAGCAGCAAAAGTGAAGGGAGAAAAGACTCCATTCTATGATAGAAAATTTCCATGAGATAAAAGCCATTATGTCTGGCACCCTAACCCAGGGCTTGAGCCCTGTGGGCATTTTACTCATTTGTTCCTGCTTTGAGGACTGAGGTATGAGCAGGCATATAAGAGGACTCTAGCATGGAGACCTTGATTTATTGGTACCCTCTGCTCAGACAGTTGGCCAAGCGTATCCCCTTGTTTTTATGTTGAAATCTTAATGTGAACCTAAAAATCAGCCAGGTGGTAGTGAGGTTTATGTCCTGAGGCCATAGGTAGGACTGCTGATATATTGTGAGACAAATTGTAGTCCTAGAGAAAGTTAATGAAGGGTTGGGGCATAGGACCATGAGGGCAGGGGGTAAACCAATAGTGAGGCCGCGCTTCTCTAATCACCTAAGTTCTCATTCCATTTCTGACCCATAAACTCCATCCATACACGAAATCATTTTCTATTTCTCTCCTATTTCATACTCCCATGTCACATTCGGAACCAAACTATTGGTCCCTTGTTAGACTGCTTATCTAGCCTGTATGATGAAGCCCCGGGTTTGACCCTCAGCACCACACAGAGTGGATGTGATGGCACTCTTCTGTAATCCCAGCACTCAGGAGGTGGAGACATGGGCTTCGAAAGTTCAGGGTCATCTTTGGCTACCTAGTGAGTTTGAGGCTAGCCTGGGCTACCTGAGCTCCCATGTATCCTTCCCATGTACACTCATGTGCCTTTTCCTTCTGTGTCTTTGCTCCCTTTTCTCTGGATACCTGCGTGCTCCTGAACAAACTGCAGTTGCTTTTTCCTTCCTCCTTTGGTCACATGTCCATCCTGATGCTGAGGTACCCTCTTAGAGATGTCAGGCCATCCCAGAGTGCAAAGTCCCAGCAGCCTCTTTCTACCCAGGCCCCAGTCCCACCGCACGTCTCTCTTGCCCTGCAGTTCTCCTCCCAGTCCACAGTGACCTTACTCAGCTCGTTTACCAGGGTGTCTGTTTCTTTGTGCTGGGATATAAGCCTCAGGACTCCTGGGACCGAGTCTCTCCTTCTGTGCACAGGGCACAGGTTCTTGTAAGAAGAGCAACTCAGACATGCTTGAGAAGGGACTCCTGTAGAAGTGGCCTGTCGGCCACGCCGCTGAGCCACAGATGACCATGTGACTTGGATATATCCTGCGCCAATTCCTTTGCCAACCTCTAACACCCCTTCCCCTGCCCCCGGGAAGCCCCGGGGCTTCCCTGCTCGTTCTCTGCTGCCATCTTTCTTCTTGTCCTCTTTTCTGGATCTCTTGGGGCGCTGGCCGATCTTTTCATGGTCCAGGTCTTAATTTTCACTATCCCCAAAGACACCACCATTTTAAAGGATGATTCCCTCAGCTGCTCCATGCAGATGTGTGGTCTCCAGTTAGACGGTCACTCCCGGGGAGACAGGAATCGGTTTAGTCCTAATCTTACTACCATGTTCTTGCACAATGCGTGCATCAAATTGAATGCCGCCATACCTCTCAAGGGTGGCACGGGCAGGGTCTCTATCAAGGTACCCAAAGTCTGAATGCATAGAGGCAGCTGGAACCTCAGAGAAACCCAGACATTCCTATGGGACCCACTGAGCAACATGGTGATACCATTTGAACTGTCAGTACATACGGGTATTTTGAGCATCCTTAAGTAGCCTAGGAGCCTTGATAGACTGTCACTGAGATTGTGTTTTAAAGGTACCATGGAGAAGCAGAAAAGATGGCGTCATGTGACACTTGTGATTAGTATGGGAAAGGATTTGGTAGAAGTAATTGCCATTTCATTTATAATATTGCTTATTGATTTAACTTTTTAAAAACAGTGAGTTTATTTACTGTGGTATTGTTATTTAAATTGCACCTTATATTTATTTAAGGATGATTTGCATTCTGTTTTGCAAACATGGATTTATTAAACACTAAAGTGTATTATAATAAAAGTTCGGATTGGCAGTTAACGTTAGCAGGCAAAAGACTTCCTCTCTTTGTCCACAAGATGGCTCTCTTGTCTAACAAAAGGTAATTTTGAAATTGAAAATGTAATTGAGGTTTAGATTAAGCCTCTAAGAAGCATTTATCCCAGTAATGGATTAAAGTGGCCAATATTGTCTGCAATGGGTTTTGTCTTGCTATGCCGTTCAGCTATGCCTCAATTTAGTGTGAGGGTCTGTCCAAGAATGTCTTTGAAACCGAATCACACTGCACTGCCTGTAAACAATGCTCTGTGCACCCGTTGCTAAGACTGGCAGGCACTTGACTGGGCTCTTAGTCAAATTCTAATTGACAGGTACATGGAGAAGCCTCTTGGTCACATGCTGTTCATTTCTTTATGGGAGGTCTACCTGATAACCAATGCATATTTCAACCCCGTGTTATACATGGCAGCATCCTGGAGATTGGGGTTGGGGGTGGGGGACATCATCCTCTCCTGGAGGGTCACATATTAGCTTTGTCAGCAGTCTGTCAGCCACCCCCGGGAAGGATTACAATAGCAGAGACACTGTTAAAGGTGCTATGTACCTTCCTTCTGTGTTGTGAATATTCCTGACGTTGAGGTTAGATCATACCATACCAAGCAGTTTCTGGATTAAGTTCAGAACTTGGTAGCTCATGGGCCACCTGCATGCTATGCTGATCTTTCATGATGGTAGCTAAAGTCCTTGTCACTCTGTTTTGGTTATTTGAAAAATGAGAGGAACATTTCCAATTAAAGACTAGTCTAATTAAAAGGAATCAGGCAGTGAGGATAATTGGGCCTTGAGAGATTTATGGCTAAATTGGCATCACCGGTCGTATTTGCTCGGCCCCAGACCTGGCTAATTTCACTCGGAGGCCAAGCTGTGCAGCTGTGCTGGTGGACGCTGGATTTCGTGAGTGCGTTTTATTTTATGTAACTCTCCAGATTCCTCTGTTTTGTGTGTTCTAGCCCCACCTACAGCATCAGTGCTTAGAATAACTGCTTTGTGTTTCTCATGGTCACCTGAAGTGATTCAGTGGTGCTTTCTCAGTGACGAAGTGTTTGATTCCCACCTCCTTTAGAAAGGAATATCACCAGGTGGAAATGAAGAGGACGCATAGTTAGAAATTTCTCAGGTCTTAAAATCAGAGAGCAAGCCATACAAGGGACATGGCATGTATATTTAATTTAATTCAGCTCCAATTAGACGAGCCTTCTTCAAGAACTCTACCCCATCATTCAGAACAGAAGGTATTGATAAGATATGAAATTAAAATGCCATTTATAAAATTCTTTAATTTTTAATAGACACGGTTATTGTCTTTAATGGCTCATTTACAAGGTACTTGGGTATGTTGTAAAATGATCCAGTCGTAAATTCTTCATTGATGTTTTTAAGGAAGCCATAAAAAAGCAATTTGTGGCGTGCCTCTACCACATATTGGCAGAAAAACAGGCTATTTTAATGTAGCTGGTGCCCATACTCTAATGGCGAAGTGATGCCATGCATCATGTGATAATCATAACTGAGAGGCTGGTGAGCTTCAGTCATGAAGCACCACTTCTAACACACTGGTCAGTCACTGGTGATCTGTAACTTTCATCAGCACGTGGAGTTCACTAATTCCTATTTTCTTTCAGAATAAATTTGCCAGAGAAGGATTCCTCTGGCTATGTATTCTTAGGTGGAAAGGCTGGTTCCGAATCAGCGAGGACATCCAATGCACTTGTTTTTTTTTAAGCAACTGAAAATGGAAACCTCCTTCCTTGTTTCTGTCTGGAGGTCTGATGGGTTCTTCTGTGTAGGCAGGTTCCCTTCCAGAGTGTCTAGTGGTTACTGGTGAGGTGGTTACTCACAAGACTGTTTCCCCCTGCCCCTCTTTCACTCATAAGATCCCTTTGGGCTCCCCAAACAGAGGTATTTATGAAATAATTTCCCACCGCATCATCTTCTGTCTTGAGTGGGGACAAGAGCAAGAGCGGAAAGGTTCTTTGTCACCTTTCTTTGTCACTTGGAGGTTCTACAGCATCTTGCCTCTTAACAACAGTGGCTCGCACCGTTCCGCCTTGCACCTGGTACCCAAGGGCTTCGAGTAGAAGCCACCTGACCATCCCAGTAGATCTCAGCCTTGGAGGTCAGAGCGGACATTGTGGTGATTCTGTAAACAGCTAATGATTGTGTCCTCACCACTCTGGTGCTGATGCAAGAGGCCCTTGGAGACCTTCCCCACCAGTGGCCAGCAGGAGAGGCAGCTCAGATGGACGTCTTGTAAATAAACAAGATTCTGCCTTGCTAGATTCTCGTGAAAGTACTTTGGAATGAGACTGTACCAGGTAATGAATGTAAGCGCATGCACAGAAAAAAAAAACCCTCATTAGCTGCTTATTTTTGCCTTGTTCTGGTGCTGGATTCCTTCACAGGGACCAACAGAAGTCATTCAGTTTCCATATATGCCACTCAGCTCTGGTGTATTTCCACTGAAATGTTGTAGAGTTCTGATCAGAAGTGTCACCAGTTGCTTTTGTAAGTTTGATGGAATGGTGACACAGACTGTGTAGTTCTTGCAGGTTTCACCTTCATTGGGTTGTGGAGCTAGGTACCTTTCTGCTGCACCTCAGAACCCCGACTCACTGTCTTCCAGAAGCCTTTTAAGACAAAGCAGAACTAATACGTAGAGATCCGTGGAAACCATTATAGACCTAAGCCAGGGACTGCAGATGGAGTTCCAGAGGTTGTGGGTCAGTGTCTTCAGATGCCAAGGAAACCTGGCTTGATTTTCAGTGGACTTTAAACACACAGGAATAGCTGCACATGTTTGGGGAATGTATCAGTAAGTCTATAGTCTAATAGATTTCAGACATTCAGTATCTCGGTGCCAGGCGGCTAAAATGGGAATCTTAGCTCACGTGCTTCCTAAGCTGAGTGACGTTGGACAAGTCTCTTGTCCTTTCCATGCCATGAGGAGACAGATATAAGCCCTAATTTTAAGTGAATGCTCAGTCATTCGCTTGTTTTGCAGCACAGGGGGCTGAATGAAGGGCCTTATTCATGCCAGGAAAGTAATCTGCCTCTGAACTGGGCCCAGGTCCATTCTAATTCCACATTAACACAGAGTCTTTTGCAGTCTGAGCTAGCCTGGAAACTTGGATCCTTCTGTCTTATTCTGTCTGCCATATTCAGTGGGAGTTAATAGTTTAAAATGCTTAACACAATGTTTGTGTGTTTGGCCTATGTGTAAGGATGTGCTTTTTTAGGGAAGGTTGGGGACAGGCTGTCATGTAGCCCAGGCTGGCCTGGAGTTCATTATGTGGTGCAGATGTCCTTGAATCTTGTCTCCGTTTCCTCAGTGCTGGTACTACAGACATATGTATTTCACCATGCCTAGCAGGAAAAGTTATTTATTTAATCAAGTACTATTCTGTTGATTGATTTATTAATATATGTATATATAGAATGTATGTGTATATATGCATACATGTATGTATGTAACATGTATGTAGCATGTATTCATGTACAACAGCACATACATGGGGATCTGAGGACAAGTCAGTTCTCTCCTTCCATGTGGTTCCAGAGATCAAACTTAGGTTATCAAACTTGGCATAAAGTGTCTTTGCCTACTGAGCCATCTTGCTGGCCCAGTAAGAGTTTCAAACAACAGAACAAGCAGGCCTCCTATGGTGACTGAAAGATTAACTACAGTGTTCAAGCTATGAATTCTTATTGCTTAGAAAAGATAATCACAGTGTCAATCATTTTTAACATATCTGATAAATGGAAGCCTTTTAAGTGCATGATTTATTTTGATGTTTCTGACAATGGAAAATTGAAAGAATAGTACAAAGCACTCCTCTGTGCTCACTTCCCATCATCCAGTTCATTCATTCATTCATTCATTCACTCACTCACCTACTTATTTCCCCTTCTTCTCATCTTCCCTCAGACCCCACCCTCTTCCTCCTGCCTGTACTCCTGTTACCATCTTCTCTCCTTTTTCTTTCTTTCTTTTCCTTGGATTCATTTGAAATGAACTGGAAGTATTTATCCCTTTACTTTTTAACAGTTCAGAGCATAGTTATCTGTAAAAATGACATTTCTGAACTACATCAAGATAAGGAGTTGAAAATGGAGAGTTTGAATGCTCATTCAACATTGTGCTTTACGCCCTCCATTCAGAGTTTGTGACTGTCATTTAATCTACAGCTGTTTGTGGGTACAAACTGAGGGATTCTTTCCTGGAATTATACAGCTTTCTCAGAATAATTCTTATTCTTTCTTTAGGTGTGTGTGGGGTTGGTTGGTCGTTATGATCCAGATAATTTTCTTAAGCAGGGCCGAGTGTTTATATTCCAAATGCCCAAATGCCTGAGTTTGTCTGAGTTCTCTTGCTGGATAGGATCCAGGTATCAGGTAACTCTGCAAGCCCATTTGAAAGAGGAGCGGAGGCACGTCTGCTGCGTAGGGTTTTAGAATGAAAAAAAAAAACCCTCAGGAGGCATTAGGGATTGACATGTGTGCTGGAGGAGGTGGCGCACAAGCGCTTCTGGGGATGCTTACCCAAAGTGAGCAGTCATCTTCAGAAAGAATCTTTCCCCTGGGAGCTCACCCCTGTTAACAGGGAAGGCAGGTAGATCAAGAGAAAGGAAAGTCACAGCCTCTCTATTTCCTTGATAAGAAATCAAGGGCAGGCAGCATTCTTTGCTGTGTAACATGGAAATAAATTAAACATCTGAAGAATAGTCTCTTCTGCCTGGAAACCTCAAAGTTTCTCAGTATTGGCAAACATGAATAGGCATTCTCCTCTCTCGTTGTGAATGAGCACCTGCCTCTGTGTAATGCCACCATGTCAGGTGAGAGATGAAAAGCACAGCCCAGCATCTAAATGTTGTCTGTGTCTTTTTAGTGCATTCTGAGGATGACCAGACACTGTAAAACATTTTTAAACATCTTAGCCTTGGTGTGGGTGGCTCTCATCACTGAGGATTCTGAAAACTCTTTAAAAATAAATGAGTGTTGAAGCTGACTGTGGCAATGGTGGTGTTAGGCGGGAGTGTGGCTTGGCCTGTAGAGTGCTTACTTAGCAAGCATAGAAGCTCTGGGTTTGGTCCCTAGCATCACATAAAACTGGCTTTGATGATGTGCATTTGTAGTCCACTGGGGAGGCAGAGGCAGGAGGATTGGAAGCTAAATGTCATCATTGGCTCCATAGCAAGTTTGAAGTTAGCTTAGATTATAGAAAGAACTGTGTCATAGTTGTCTTGATGCGGCAAGGCTATCTGATGATCTTGATCATAGTGAGGTTTACAAGGAGGAGTTCATCATTTTCAGAACTTGCCCTAGGTACAGAAAATCTGACTGAATGAGTCACCTCGAATACTAAAATTGAACTCAGGGTACTTTGTCTGGCATATGAACTATTAGATCACAATGGTGTCTTCACTGACTGTACATTTTTTAGTGAATTAAAAACAGAATTTTCAGTGGTTCCTTCTATGTGAAGAAAACAACATGAATATTAGCCAGGAAAGGTCACCTTTGTTTCCAGTATGAGAAGGAGTTGACTCTGATAGATTATGTGATGCATTGCTTTCCAATAGGAAGGTCATGTCATGCCCTTGGGTGACCATAGCAACAAAGATGCTCTCATGAAGTCGGAAGACCTAGGACATGAACGTCCTGAGTAACTCATATTTATATAGCTGTTCAAAGCCATTTCCATTTTGTGGAGAGGATTGCTCCTGGAACTCTCTTTGTTTCCCATGACCCTCAAAGGAGTTGGTCTTGAAGTCTGTCACATGAAAGGTTCTCCCATCAAACTAGGGGAACTATCTAAAGAAGAGATATATCTACCTTGGGCCTGGTGGTGCATTTGTAACAGGTTCATGGGGGATCCCAAAGTAGTGAGGTGGCATTTTAAAAATCATCTTGATGCTTGTAATACCATTATTTATTAAATGTCAAATCCAACAATTTATTAATATGGGTGATTGTTTTTCTCTGCGCTATGAGGAGGGGCGTAAGTCACTCAGCAGTGTGCAGACCAGTACATTCTAGGGCCCATTTTGTTTTTCAGATGGCTTTGTTTTAGAAATGTATTTTTTATTTTATGCAGTGCTGGAGAGTGAACCCAGGGCTTTGCACATTCTTTGCAAGCACTGACCACTGGACTTTTTCTGGCTCTTGGATCATTTAGTTCGTTCTTTTCTTTTCTTTCCTTCTTTCTTTCTTTCCTTCCTTCTTTCCTCCCTCCCTCCCTCCTTCCCTTCCTTCCTTCCTTCCTTCCTTCCTTCCTGATTCCATTAGGCGGAATAGTTCTGGTGCATTTGGAGTATTGAGTGTCAACTATGGACTTACGTGAATTCTTTATAACTTGTATGATGAATTATGTTGAAAAGACCTTTTTTTGTGAGTTTCCCATTAACATTTTTTCCATAAAGGAGCCTTGAAGATGGTCTAGTGTCATTCCCAGGTGTCAGTCATCTGGGACAGATGGTCTCAGATGTCCTTTTTTGTCCAGTGGTCAGTGAAATGAAGATTGTGAAACTGTGTATCTTAGATGATTTGGGTCTCTCTGTCAAAAACTGCTGCTGAGAACATTTCTATTTTAAATTCGTATTGTCTTGGGCTTGGGAGATTGCACAGTTGATCAGGAAGGGACTTGAAATAGAGCTCTTGAACCCACACTACAAAAATAAAAAGCTCCACTAGGTGGTAGTGGTGCACACTTTTAGTCCCAGAACTTAGGAAACAGAGACAGACTGAGTTCTGTGTGTTCGAGGCCTGCCTGCTCTACAGAGAGAGGAGGGGTGTTTACCTTCAGGGCAGCCATGGCTACACAGGGAAAACCTGTCTCCAAGAAACAAAACGAAACAAAACAAAACACATAAAATAAAATAATAAAAAATAAAATAAAATAAAATGAAAAAAGCCATATGTGGTAGCATGGTGTTTGTCATCCTAGCTTTGGGGAGGGGGACAGATTCCTGGGGTTCATTGGCCAGCCAAGTTAAGCTATTTAGGGAAATCCAGGCCAGTGAGAGCCCTTGTCATAAACAAACAAATGAACAAACAACAATAACAACAAAAGAAACTAGCCCAAAATCTTGATGGCACTGAGGCTATCCTCTGGCATCCACATGAGCATGCACACGCATTCCTGCATACCTGTTTACACGCATGCATACCTGCGTACATGCATGTACAAACACGAACACATATACTTATATACAAAATCAAACAGAAAAGTGTCTATATTGTTTGAGCTAGCTTGTGGTTAGGTAATGAGCATTGAATCCTCCTTGTTCCCTGGCCAGCATTATAGATAAGGAAGAGTTGGCTCATCTGTGGACTGTAGACACCATAGTAGAAAGCATTATTTTTCTTCTAGAAATCTTAAATGCTAATTGATCCCCATTTTTTCATTTTTGTCTCCTTTAAAGACAGGTCTTCCAAGCCCAAGTAGTTTTGGGGAGCTGCAGATATGGTTGGTCCCAGTGACAAAGGGACATTCACGGTCACTCTCCAGGTCCTTCTCGAGTAACAGTGTTTGACTGGAACCACACACTGTGAACTCTCCAAGGTAAAATAACCAAAATGATTTTAATAGACACCAAGAAGCCAAGAGTTGATGAAGTTCTGAAAGTCTTTAAACATGCATGATGTGTGTGTGTGTGTGTGTGTGTGTGTGTAAAATTGTCAAACCAGGTAGTGGCAGTGCAGGTCCACTCAGGAGGCAGAGACTGGAGGATCTCTAGGTTTGAGGCTAGCCTTGACTACAGAGCAAGTTTCAGGATAGCCAGGGCTGTTACACAGAGAAACCCTTTTTTGAAAAAAATCAAGAAAAATCAAAATAAGGGGTAATTTTCATGTTAGCACTGTCTTTGAGATGAAGTCATCTCAGTGTGTGAAGCCCTCTGGAACACTCCACTGGGAGAAGATAAGGAAACACAGAAGTATGTCTGAATAACTCCCCTGCTCCACCCTCACTACCCAACCCTGGCACTTGAATAGTGAATCCCAGTATTTTGGGGAGAATGAGGTAGGGAGAGTGTCTCACTAAGTAGACCAGGCTGGCCCTGAATTCACACAGAGCTACCTGCCTCTGCTTCCCCAGTGCTGGTTAGAGGCTCATGTCACCATGCCCTGCAGTCACAGCTGTTGTTTAGTAAACACTTGTTTTAGGAGCAGAGAAATATGATATCTAGAACTATTGCTGTAAGATTCTGGCCAAGGGACCGTGGCCTGGGATTTGGAATGTCTCTTCTCAGGCTTCTGATTTAGGGAACTGTTTGGATTTCACAGGAAAGTAGAAACCATTCAGGATGATGTGAAACAGAGGGATGTGAACATAGAGACTGGTTACACATATGCTGGGATCAGAGGAGCGGGCCAGAAGATGGGGCAGCCCAGCATTGATACCTTTAGAAGTCAGGTTGGTACAGTGCTCTTCTGAGTGTGGGAGGTACTATGGTTACCATGAGCTCACTCCTTTGAGTAGATTTCAAGCCCAGGGCAAAGACAAAGGGAATTTGCAGGTGTAATTAAGATCCCAGCTAATTGGCTTGGAGTTCAATGCAGCGCACACGTCCTCTGTCCAACTTAGTTGTTCTGGTAAACTCTCTGATGGGACTGTGATTTCTTTGGAAGAGTAGTTTAGAACTAAGACAGGACTAGGAGACTGCACCCATCAAACCTCTAAGGGCTGAGAGTCCTTGGCCAGTACTATAATATGGTGACCTCAATTACAAAGACGAAGGACATTTTTTTCATTATCCTAAGGACTGATTTCCCAGTTGGGCCTCTAGGTGAGGACATGCCCAGTTAAATCCTTTTGTTTTCCCCCTTCCTGTTCAGGGATGGTGGGGAACTGAAGCCAGGACTCTAACATTGTGGACCTTGTTCTCAGGCCTCCAGCAATGACCAGAGGACCCGTGCCAGACTCCCAACTTGCAAAACAAAGCTCATATTTTTGATGTACTATTGCCTGCTAATTTTAGCCATTTACTTAGAAGTCCTCTGTACTCTGCCTTTCTGCTTAGGAGGGTTGGCATGAAAACAGAACTTTCCACCATATGTTATATATGTTATATAGAAGGTATTGTACAGGGGGTATGCAGCTGCACAGGAGGTATTCACATATACAGAAGGTTGAAATTATAGAGGAGGTTGGACAGGTTTGTGATTAAAGACGAGGTGTATAGCTACATAGGCGGTATGCAGTAGTAGAGTCAGTGTGAGATTTTATATATATAGTGTGAGTTGTGAGCTTGTGGAGGTATACAGAAGGTATACAGAAGGTGTACAGAGGTATACAGAGGAGTTATACAGAAGGTATACAGAAGGTATAAAGAAGGTATACAGAGGTACACAAAGGAGGTATACAGAAGGTATACAGAGATATACAGAGGAGGTGGGAGGTAGTGGAAGGGTTATGGTTATGGAGGAAATATGTGGTTGTACAGGAGGGGTGCAGTTAAAGGAGGTGTGCTGTTTGTGCAAGTGTGTGCTCATGCAAGTGGTGTGTGGTGAGGAGGTGTGGGGTTATACAGGAAATATGCCATTATACTGGAAATGTGTTGGTTGTAGGCAAACATTACCCTAATTTTTGGGAGGGACTTGGAGATCCACTGTCTGGGTGAATCAGTCGGCAGAGTTCTAAGCAGGACTGTGCATGGAGGATGCTTCCTGTGGTCCACTGTAAGAGACATGTGCAGGCACACACTAGGATGCACCTATCAAGTGTTTTGACTTTTGCTGTACAAGCCAACTGAGGGGCTGGAGGGAAAAGAGTGTTTGGTAGTTTTGGAGAGGACCTGAGCTCAATTTCCAGTACTTATATAGAAGCTCATAACTGCCTATAACTTCAGCACCAGTGGACCTGTACTCACAACACACACACACACACACACACCCCTTTTTTCAAATGTTGCTTTAAAAGTCAAAGTAGAAAAAAAGTGAGTCAACTTTAATTTCCTTACGATATTTAAAAAGTCATAAAGTTAGGAGCTCAGAATAAAAGCATTTTGGTAGTTCATTTTCCTCCTGAATGAGTGCATGCATACATGTGCCCATGAATGTGCAAGTATTTATGCCTTTCTGCACACATGCAGAAGAGGACACTGGGTGTCCTGCTGTACCATTCTTTGCCTTACTCATTTGAGGCAGAGTCTTGTACCAAACCTGGAGCCAGGCTGGGACCCAGCAAGTCCCAGTGGTCTTACCATTTCTGCCCCACACAGCACCGGGGTTACAGGTGTGTATGTGTACCCATGTCTGGCTTTTCTTTTTCTTCAATGCTGAGACACCAACTCAAGTCCTCATCTTGCACAATACCTGGCATCTCTGCTGAGCCATCCCTTTAGCCCCTGATGTTCTTTTCATGTGTTCAATTTGTTTTTGAATAAAGGGTGTGGCTAATTTATGAATGGAATTACGTTGGAGAGCTCTTTAAAAACTGTCCATCCATATGATGACAATTGATTTTTTACTTCCATTTGTTCCAGTTTTTGATAATGGGCCCTCCCTCTGTAGCCCAGGATATTTTGGACAGTAAATAGCCAATGCTGACTCTGAACTCAGGGACACTCTTATCTCAGCCTCTTGAGACCTGGAATTAAGGTGCAAGTCCAGATAACCCACAAGAGAATTTTTAGACTGGCAGTTTCCCCCACCTAATTCTGAGGTTTGTGTAATGAACTATACATCACATCTTCAGGACCAGAGGATCTTAATGTATAGGCAGAGAACCCCAGATCTCTTGGGCCACTTGTGCCCAATTTTTGTGAGTACATGAATGTAGAGAGCCTCTGTAGTCTATTTGAGAACGGCTCTTGTTCACAAATAGCTTGTTCCGTCTACATTTTGGGACATGGTGGAATATGACCCCAAGCTTTGTCAGGGCAGCGTTCATTCTTCCTTGGGGATTCCTATGCAGACTCTCATGATGGTGTGGTATCAACTCAGAAAACTCTTAATTATGAAAGGCATTTGCTGAAACCCAAGTCAATGCTCAGGGAAAATTGAAATTTAACAGGTTTGCAGTTTTCCTGGGGAAGTGAGGATGAAGGACACTCTGAGGGTTCATCAGCACCTCTCTGCTTCCCTGTCTGGGCATGGCCGGAGAGCTTGGCCTTCCTTGTCCTCACTGACTGGGGTCCTGTTTCTCCCCAGGATGAGTCTATATGCTAAGTGGGTGCTGCCATCACACTGGCTGGTTCTGGCCTACGTGTTAATGGTCTGCTGTAAGCTGATGTCCGCCTCGAGCCAGCACCTCCGGGGACACGCAGGTAAGCCGTTTAAGCTCATTATGCACTGCTGAGATCAATTAATAAAACATTCCGACACAGCAGAGTCCACACTTTAGACACAGGTGATTGACAAGCGCTTTGGCTGGGGAGGCAGAGCCGCGGACAGACAGGGTCTAATGGCTTGTGCTCTCTTCTGGGCCTCTTTACAAGGTGTTATCTGGCTTCTCTTTTGAGTTTTAGCTTTTACTTTCCTGGTGCGTCTGTATTAGTAGTGTTTTTTTTTTCTCTGAATGCCAGAAAGTCAATAGCACTCTGTGTTGAGTGCAGACATTCCTTCCTATAGCTCCCTGAAATTCAGGGTCAAGTTTAGATCTCGGCTGACTCAGAGCTGTCCTGAGAGGACCTTTCAGGTAACTTAAGACCCTTTCTGAGGAGAAAATATGCTGAATGATAGACATAATTAAGGAGAAAAGAGAAGAAATAACAAAGTGAAGAGTGGGGGGTAACCTGTGCAAAGTAAGAAGACAGCAGGGGTAACCTGTGCAAAGTAAGAAGACAGCAGGGGTAACCTGTGCAAAGTAAGGAGACAGCAGGTGTAATCTGTGCAAAGTAAGGAGACAGCAAGGGTAACCTGTGCAAAGTAAGGAGACAGCAGGGGTAACCTGTGCAAAGTAAGGAGACAGCAGGGGTAATCTGTGCATTTTCATGGGCCTCAGAGGGAAGTGTGTCAAAACTTGGAGAGACAGATGTTCTGGTAATTTCTAGTGAAATTCATGTCTGTACATTGCCCTTTAAAGTTAATTTTATACCATTGTGAGAAACAACAGGTCTCACGATGCAATTGTCATAATTATATATCATTGTGCTTTGTTGTACTTGCTGCTCCACTACCCTCTGGTGACCCTTTCACCTTCTCTTGTTACGCCGTTTCTTCCTTGCAAAGAGCCCCTCTTGCTTTCAAGTCAGATGCAGTTGCTACAGGTATACTTAAGTACATTCTGTACATGAGAGAAAATATGATGTCTGTCTTTCTTTCCACTATTGCCCCTTGTGGAAATAGTTCCCCTTCTGGCCTTTTGTCTGTTTCCCATCCACCATGAAGAAGCCCTTGGTCTCCACCATCTATAATGTGGTGTGTCACTATAGGCCCAGAACGCTGGAACCTAATTACTATGGCCTGACCCTGCTGGTACACCTGGGAGTTCTAAGATGCCGAAAGATTTTAGTTCCTGACCAAAGGGAGGTTGGTAAAGTCTGTTGTGTGGTTACTGGAGGCCACAGCATGCATGGATGAAAATGCTCATCTGAGCCAGATGTAAAATGAGAGTTTGAGCTCGGGAAGAGAATATGACTACCGTTGATGTGACATTGGCAAATGTTCAATCTCTCTCTCTCTCTCTCTCTCTCTCTCTCTCTCTCTCTCTCTCTCTCTCTCTCTCTCTCTCTTTCTCTCTCCCTCCCTCCCTCCCTCCCTCCCTCCCTCCCTTCCTTCCTTCCTTCCTTCCTTCCTTTCTTCTTCTAGTATTGGGGATTGAAGCTATCACCTCATGCCCTCTACCGTTGAGCTATATCCCCAGCACTTTCATCTTCACTTACAAACCACAGAATACAATATATCATCCAGATACCTCTCCTAACTGCCAGATCACATACTGAAAACCATATGCTGAACAAGTAAAACTGCACATGTCTGATAAGGATAAAGAACCGAGAGTCTGGCCGGCTCATAGCTTACCTTGGTGATTTAGGGAAGTATTTATTTTCTCACTGTCTTTGGGGGTTTTCCAAGCCATTCTGGCTCAGTAGTATAGTACACTTAGCCTAGCACCCTATACTCATAGCCTCCCAACTGATGATAAAAACAGCCCCCAGAAGAGTATTTCCCTCTTTGTATCATGGATACGTTGGCATATATAGGTATCTATTCAAATGTAGGTTCTGCATGTAGGACAGTACGCGGTTTGAGTCAGGATCTTGATGTGTTCTATTGCTACATTAATTATTTTCTTATTATTGATGTGACAAAATATTGGCCAAAGGCAACTTTAGGGAGGGGGAATTGGGAGATATAGTTTATCAGGTTGGGGGAAGCCATCAGCGGGACATTGCTATGGTAGGCAGGTAGCAGGGAATACAAGGAAGCTGTTGACTTGCATCTCAGTGGCTCAGGAAGCAGAGAGAGAGAAGGTGGCAACCAAGAAAGGGCTATAAAACCAACATAAAGTGAACTTCCCCCAGCTCAGTGCCATCTTCCAGTGGTCCCACAAAGGTCCCAAAGAATACCATCAAGTTGGGGACCAAGCATTCAAACACATAGCCTGTGAGGGACCTTTCAATCCAAGCCACAGTACTTCCCATATTAGCCCCAAACATTTGAGTCTCAAGTAGTCATCTCGCCTTAGCCCTCAGAGTGGCTTGGACTATAGTCCTATCCCATTGTACTTGACTATCAGCAGGAAGATTGGGAGCTCAAAGCTAGCCTACATGGTATAGAGAGACCCTGTGTATCCCCTGGCCCCAGGAAAGTAAAGTTTAAACTTTAAGCTATGTCGGAAATGTAAATCCTCCTGTCCACAGACCTCTACCTGTGGGAAATTTGATTGATGGCATAGCCCGCCCCCAAGACAGATATCATGTCATGCTCTCCGTTCTCTTACTCCGACATGTTAAAGGTTGCTAGAGTTTTAGGCTCAAGATAATTTCTTAAATCTCTCACAACTCAATTTTCTCCCCTCAAGTGACAGTTCGAAGATGAGAAAAATAATGATTGAAGTTTTAAGGAATCAGAATGAAATCAATAGCACTTGGCTGTCGTGGAGCATGTATAGGTAGCTGGTTATTATGCTGTATCTTTTGATGAGTTCATTTAGGGGGCCTGGGCATTTGAAGTCATTAATCTTATCTGTTTAATGCACATTTTTTTTTCTAGAGTAGAGCTTGGTAAAATGAAGCAATGGGTGTGCTATCAGCAGATTTCCAGGCATCAGGCTGGAGAGGGGTTGGGTGTTAAGAAGAAATTAAAACTTTAAGGAAGAGGGTTATGGGGATGGCTCAGTTGCTAAAGCACTTGCTATGCAGTTGAGAGGACCCGAGGTTGGGCCCCCAACTCCTAAATAGAGTCAGGCGGTGTGGTTTGTACCTCTAAGCTCAGTGCAAGAGAGGCAGAGACAGGAAGGCCTTGGGGTTTGCAGGCCTGGCAGCCTCATGGAACCAGGAAGCTCCAGGTTCAGTGGGAGAGCCTGTCTCCAACAACACATGGATAGTGATTGGGAATGTTGCTTGATGTTGTCAACACACACACACACACACACACACACACACACACACACACACACACACAAAGAAAATAGGTTACAGCCAAACTTTCCGTGTTATCTGTGTTAATCCTTGTTTCATATATAACTCCAAAGTGAGGAACTAAACAATTCTATAGCTAACTCTAAAGAGTGGAATTGTTCCCAAGAAAGGCAGATGGCATCTTCTGTTCCAGCAAAAGTTGAACTAAGGAGAGATGGTAAGGTGCTGAGTGAGGCCGTGGGTAAACCTGCTGAAGAAGTAGACACTGTAACCTGAAATTTCTATGTGGATGAGTTCCTTTGGATTCTTGGCACACATGCCCCACCTGAGGCATTCTCTGGCTGTAGGAAGAAGCTCTGTGTTTTTAATCTCTGGAATTTTAATGCCCGCCACTCTCTGTCTAACTGACCACCAGTGGAAGCAGGGCTTATCCCTGTCTCACAGTGACTCTGTTTTCCAGTTGAGGTTTCATGCTACCTGGAGAGCCATCTTTTATAGAGGCCACATGCCTTCACATTCCCTGTTTGATCTTCATGCTCACTCACCAGAGTGAGGATATCTGAATCCCATCATACATTTTTCTCTTCTGGGGGTTGCATGAGCTGTGCCCCCATTCCCATAAGGCAGTGGGCACTAACCTATGAACAAAGTTTATGACTAATTTTATTCATTTGTCACCACATGGTCTGCTACAAAGTTTTATGCTGGCGGTAAAAATGCCACATAATTTAGGCAAGCGTGACAGAGGTGTTCTTTTGTGGGCTATTCTGGAAAACAGAACATGTGCACACACAGGTATACTGTCATGCTACACACCGACTTTTGTAGCTTGCTCTTTTCCATTTAACGAAAGAGTCTGGAGGTCTTCTGATGTGATGGTTGCTGGCATCTCTACCTATCTGGTGTGCTATATGTCCATCTATTATATGAGCACACCGTCAGTCATTTGGCCACCCCGGTGCTGGCTAGTTTATTATCAGATGTGTACAAGGACACACATCCTGATGGAGAATAAATCATGTTGGTGGAATGGTTAAGTCAGTGCCCATGCAGATGTTTTCGAGCTTCAGCTAATTGCCGGGGCAAGCATACCTAACAGAACAAATGTGGTTCAAACAAAAGTGTCATTTCTTGCTCATGCTGATTGTCCCAGGCACCTCCATCAGCGGTGTTTTGGGGCCCATGATGGGCGGAAACTCTTCTGCTCTCCACTACAGCTAGCTCCTGGGAGACCAGGGGAGCCTGGAAGTGTGGACTTGATTCATGGTAATGAGGCAGGCTGAGGTGTGGTTAGCATCCCTTTACTTTTTTGCCACTGGCTAGGGCAGAGATGCCTGACCACACCTGCCATCCGGGGAGGATGGGCACACACTGTAGCTGCAGGCTCAGGAAGAAGATGTGAACATGAGCATCTGCTGAGCCCCAGAGTATCTTCTAGAACCTTCTGGTGTATGCACACTTCCAGGACAGTGCTGGAATGAGAGCTAATGCTAATGTCCCCACACCCCCCTGACTATGGGCACTGCTGTCTTGAATTTTCCAGTACTCTATTGGGACCTGGTGTCTTGTCTCCTCCAAACTTCCGTCTCTGTCTCTATCGCCATCTCTTTGGCTATCCAAGATGTAAGAGGTTAAAATCCTACAGGTTTTTATCCTGCATCTGTTTTTCATTTGGTTACATTCTTTGCCCACTTGTTGATTAGTGGAAGCTCTTTGTAAACTGAGGACCCAGTCCCGGGGAATTGGGATGATACTCATCCTTGTTCCTTCTCCTCCAACTCCTATTTCTTTTTGGACATTTTTCCTTAATAACCATTAAAGGAAGAAAGCACCTTTTGCCTGAAGTGACTCTGTGGTATTAAAGTTTTTATTTATTTTTATTTTATGTGTATGTGACTTTACTTGCATATATGTCTGTGTACCATGAGCTTGCACTGCTCTGAGAAGCCAGAATCTTCTGGAACTGGAGTTACAGGTGTCTGTGAGTCGCCATGTTGGGTCTGGGAACAAAACTTGGATCCTCCGGAGGAGTAGCCAATGCTCTTAACCACTGACCCCTCTCTCTTGTCCTGTGCATCATCTTTCGTATCATTGCAGCCCTAGGTGATGGGAAACTCAGGGGCCAGGAGAGGGGAAGGCTGTGTCCTGTGATCATGTGGAACTTGTCTATCTTCACCCCACTGCGCATGTGTCAAAGGACATCTGACAGTGGGATACAGTTGTAAAGTAAACCACTGGCACCTGGCTACGATGGTCCAGAAAGGCTCCTGACTCTAACCCAGAGATATTGACTGATATTGGGGTGCCAGGTTATTGTGTCTCGGAACAAAGAATTGATCAGAAACGTAATTGCAGCAGGAAGAGGCAGTTTATGGAGAGATGGTATCCTTCTGAGGGTGGGGATGTGGGCTGATAATTAAAAGGGTTTAGCTTTCCAAGGGCCCATTGGACAAAGGACTGGGGCCTTTACATAAGGGGTAGGGGTACTTTTTGGCTCATTTGCATAGTACAAGCTTTTCCATGTTTGGTTTTGTTCCATATAATCTTACACACACCACCACATGTCCCATGTGTCATTAGTGTCCTAAATCTCTACAGAGTGATGTATGTTTTAGTGTCATAAGGAGTCATAGGTTGCTTTTGGTAACAGCATTGTCTGTGTGTCTGTGCCAGTGGACCATGCTGGTTTTATTTACCTTATCTGTGTCTCTATGTAGGTGAGGGTGTTCTCTGGGCTAACTTGTTTGTCCTGTATACTTATTTGGCCATCTTTGATGAAGTTTCCCAGAGGTTACTCTCCACCCTGGCCTTTCCTTGCCCTTTCTGCTAGAGCTTGCCAGTGAGAGGAGTTGTCTCATCCCCAACCCTTCTACCTAACTAAGCAACATGGCTTGTTGGTCATTGTGTATATCAAAGGAGGTGTTTTCCACTCAGCAGGCTAAGACAGGAGCAGAGGAGGAAGATCGGGGCATATGAATGCCTTTGGAAGAAGGCATTGTTAGTTGTTCAAGTTTTTTAGTTCAAACATTAGAAAGCATGTACGTAACAGAGGTTGGGATGAGTACGGGCAAAGTATGTAAGAGGACATTTAGGACAATAAATATATGATAATAATTAAATAAGAATACTCACCTGATTTTCACACTTAGCCATTAGGACTCTTTTCTTAAGGCAAATGACATTGCGAACGTTCACAAGAGACTGGGAGTTGTTATTTTGAAGAAATAATAAAAAAAAAACCCCACAAAAATTCTTGATCCCCTGGTGTTTCACCATTCATTTGGCCATCCTGAGTGGGAAAGAGAATATACACAGATCTCTGGTTGCCTCAGGCAATGGGGAAGGAGGGGGTCAGTTCTCAGGATGAGTCCTCTTAATTGGAAGGTAGGGTTCCCCCATCCCTGATTCCCTTTACTTTTTAATCCACAATTTGTTTTCCCCAGTCAGTAACATCTTTTCTCCACAGGAGGGCAGCAAACAATGTCTTGGGAAGGCTGCAGGCTGGGAGGTGGTTCCTGAAATCCAAGTGACTGATAGAATTAACTGTTTAAAGGCCCTTGTGAAAGTTTGGTCCTTCGAAACCATGGTAACATTGAGACACAAAGCTTCCTAAATCCATAGGAATTGTCTCTAGGGGAATATCTGTACATTTTTGACTTTAAAAACAGACAGCTACTTTTCTGACTGTAGGAGACGCAGTTGGAGATTTGGGTGCTATGAATTTCTTTGCTCATTTTAATAGTTTCAGTTCCCCAGAAAGTGCTAGGTCTGACGTGCGCTGTCTGACTGAATGCTTGAGTGCCTGCCTAGTGTCTACTCAGTATACTCCTCACAGAAAGATCCAGGGAAACTTGAGCACGCCCAGCGACCAGGCAGCACAGGAAACCAAGTACTGGGGGCTGGGGTCAAACATGGTTCTAGCTCTGGCCCATCTTGGCTGTGTGACCCTACCCAGGCCACCCGATCCTTCTGGACATGTTTCATCATCTGTACAATGGGACAGTAGTGGCACCTACCTTCTATCAGACTATGGGAACGAGCAAATGAGAAGCAGGAGGAAGGGCTAGCACACAGCAAACGCACCAGAAGCAGACGCTGTTTTTGTAGTTAGAGGTGTGCAGATGACAGATCTGAGAAGTACTGCAGCGGAGGAGTGGCTAGAAGCTATGGGTTCTCTGGGGAGATTGATAGGTGTCTTCAGAGGCTGAAGCTTTATGGTCTATAAGGAAAACCCGCTTGTTTATCACTGTCTTGGGAAAGCTGATGAAATGAAGAAAGTAACTTTTCGTCTGTATAAGCACCGAGCTTCTGCTCAGACTTAGAAGGAGGTCTCACTTTGCTGGGGAGCGCCGAGTGGCTCCGGCTAGCCTTGGGCAACCAGCCGCAAGCTGTAGAAGGGGCTGCCTCGCTGAGCCAGGAGCGAGTGGGGTGTTTGCAGAGAACCACAGGTCTGTAATGCCTTTCTACTTGGGAGCTCGCGGGTGCTGCTCGCCTCTGCTTGGTGCAGGGCCACACGGACAGCAGGTGTCTCGCTTCAGTTGTTTCAATCTTAGGGGAACCCGGAAACCTTTTAGGGCCTCAGACCTATCTTCTGAAGGCTGGGGATACTGAAAGAGACTAAACCTGGCCCTCCTGGGGTTGAAAGAGGGGGCCAGTCAGCTAATGCCTGACAGTACAGAGGAATTCCTTGGCTTCGGGAGCTCACAGAACGCGCTGGCCATCTTCTTTGAATACTTCCTTCCTTCTCTGTTTCAATGGGGTCCGTTTCCTGGTGGTTCTGTACTCTTTATTTGGATGGAGGACCTCCAGTTTTTTGTTGTTTTATCTATTATAAATGTCAATACAGAAAACAAGGTGATGTTGCCTTGTGTTATTTTTAACTTCGTTTGAATTCTTTAAAGAGTACTGCTTGCATTGTGGTAGCGCCCCGTGCTTCTGTCAGTCACTCTGCGGATACTCTTATGTGGCCTGACCCATTTACACTTAATCATTTTTATGGAAATTGTAATTTCCGTAATTGTATGTAAGTAACTCTTCGTGTTAATTTTCCCAGTGATAAAGCTGCATATTTTGGCTGCTGTTCCAGTCTCAAAAAGTGATTTTCCTGCATTGTTCAAGTTTGGACACTAGGGGGCAGGCGATGCTTAGAATAACTAATAGCATCACCCCCCCCCCCCCAATGTTTTATGGCTACTTCTTTAAAACAACAAAGAAACGGGTAGAATTAATTTTACTAATATGTTTTTAAATAACATACATTCAAAATCAGCACATGACCCCTGTCTCTTGAAATATTGATAGTGGGGTGTAGCTACAGGTGATGATAGACAATAATTCAAGTTATGAATTTTTTGTTGTTGTTGTTATTGTGTGTTTCTATTCAAGACTGTGTCTTACTGTGTAGCCCTGGCTGGCCAGGATTTTGCTACATAGACCACACTGGCCTTGAACTCACAGAGTTCTGCTTCCTCTGCTTCCTGAGTGCTGGGATTAGAGGCTCGCGCCACCACACATGGCTAGGGAACTGATTCTTAGCATTGTATTCTTAAGTGTTAGAATTAAAGGTATTGATATTTTTCTGGTTTATGGGGTGCATTACCCGTGTTCCTTCATCTCACTAGTTCCTCCTATGTGTTATATGTATTTGTTCTTCCTTCTTTCTCTTTTTTCTTTTCAAAAGTATTTGCTAGATGTTAGTGCCAGATAAGCAGGGCTTCCACCACACCTTATGAAGAGCAGGAAGAGGTTCGGTCCCTAACAAGTTGTGTGTGTATTTTCTGTGATAGCGGATCACATTTTTTGCATTAATTAGTTAATTATGTATGTATATGTGTGTGTGTGTGTCACACACACACACACACACACACACAAAACCCAACTGAGGGGGGTAGGGGTAGGGGTTGAGAGAGTTAACTGGCCTGGTTAGGATGAAGATATTTTAAAGAGATGCTTATGTTTCTTACTTTGCTATTATAATACTGAGACAGTTGTCCCCAAGAAATCTCATGCTGGGACATCAGAAAGTCTAAAGAGAAATCTCCCCTCCAGAGAGATTTACAATGAATCAGACCCACCCTTCAGGAGACCTTTGGTGAATCAGTGGAGGGCAGAGTGTGCCTTGACCAGGACTGCTTATGTGCGTGTGTAACTCTGCCCTCTATTAAAACTGTAAGTAACTTCTAGTCAGGACACCAGGATGCCCTTGTGGGGGAAGGGTACGCCACTGAATCTCTTTGCTCTTCTTCCCAGTGTGGTCACATTGAATTTATCTCCCTTTCCTGATTTTTACTGTGAACTTGGTTGTTTGAATTGTTTGAGACTGTGAGACAGCTCTAAAACTTGTCCACAGGAAGCTTACTTTGACCTATGTGGGTATTTCCCCCGGAGTGAAGCCCAATGATACACTTTTATTTATTTAATTTATTTGAGGAAGGAACTCACTATGGAGCCTTGGCTGGTGTGGAACTTGCTGTGTAGACCAGGTTGGCTTTGAAGTCGCAGAGATTTAATTGCCCTCCTGTCCCCCATTGCTGACATTAAAGTCCTGCCTTACAATGGTACAGTTATTATAATTATTATTATTATTATTTGCAGTGGCAGGTTTTTTTGCATTTTCACATGTTTTCTTTAATGATTCATTTTCAAAAAGATGGCTGTTATAAAGAGAGAGTCACAAAGGAAACATGAGGTGACCATAGTCCTCACAAGTAGTCGAGACAGGTCTGTAAACTATATTAGTGTCTCCACATTATACAGACTGGGAACTCAGAGGAAGGTGCTGGTTTCTCCTCTCATTCAGTTCACTCACATGTTTAATTCTACTGCCACAACTGTTGACGTGTTTCATGGTTTTTACATGCCGCTAACCATGGAATTTAGATTCGAAGCCCAGACAATTCTGTTTTCAGCATGACCTCTTCTTTAAAGAAGAAGAGCTAAACTTTCAGCCTCAATGCGAGACAAAAACAGCACAAAGCTCTGACGGATGGCTGTGGTGGCTGAGCTCTCCTGGACAAAATCCTAGGAAATGCTTTCAACAATTATCCTACCTCTGACAAGTGCATAAGTGCTGCTTGTTTGAGATCATAGCTCCAAACTGAAGGCAGATTGAAATGGCCCACTTAGAATTCAACTTGTACAAGGAAAAGAGACAAATAATCACCAACGTCCTCATTATACTAAGGATATAAGCAGTTAAACAGATGACACAGGGCAGGTAGAAAATTACCAGAACTGGCTACAAACATACATTCTGCAGTTTTGAGAATGTTAAGAAACTCTATCTAAAGACAGCCAGTTTGCCCATTTAATCAGCAGGACAGCAAAGAAGAATGCAACCTTTTCACATATTTGCAGAAGGAGGATAATTATCTTTTACCACATATTCTTAAAACACGTTAAAAGAAAAACAGGATTTATAAAATTAAAGGCAAATTACAGTTCTTTAAAGTCATGAGTGAATAACTGCTGTAACTGTTGCTTTACTCTGCACTGTCAAGATACAAAGTTCATCCCCAAGGAGCAAAGTTACAGAATGTACACAGTGGGTGCCCAGACTGCTGAATTTTATAAAGTTTTCACACCTTTGGATACTTATGTTAACTAATTAAAATTCATGCTAGAACTGGTACCATGTAACACAAGATGAAAAGACAGGAAGCTCATATGATACCATATGACTCTCTAGGTATTGTTCTCTTGAAATAGCTTAAAATTGTACCTGCATATCCTACTCAAAATAAAGCCACACTCACAGCAAAATGTCAATTCCAAGAGTTAAACAGATACCAAATAAAGTCACAAGAAAAGATACACAAATTTAATCTTCAGTAAAAATGTAAAGAACACGAAAGTCCCTGGAGCCAATAGTCCCTCGTCTTCCACCCTGCACGCTTACTGGCGGGCATTGTCTTGGCACTGACAGGTCTTGGTACCTACCTCTCAGTGGAGAACTGTGAGTTTCATTCCTTAGAGTATCACTCATATCTGCTCATTCGCATTTCTTTTTTTTCTTTTTTCATAATCTCTCTTTTTTTAATTAGATATATTCTTTAAATACATTTCAAATGATTTCCCTCTTACTGATTCCCCCCTCCCCAAAAGTCCCGTACGCACTCTTCCTTCCCCCCTGCTCTCCAACCAACCCACTCCCACCTCCCCTTCCTGGTATTCCCCTACACTGCCACATTGAGCCCTTCCAGGAACAGGCCCCTCTCCTTCCTTCTTCTTGGGTATCCTTTGATATGTGAATTGTTCCTTGGGTATTCCAAACTTCTGGGCTAATATTTGCTTATCAGTGAGTGCATATCATGTGTATTCTTTTGTGAACGGGTCACCTCACTCAGGATGACATTCTCCAGTTCCACCCACTTGGCTAAGAGTTTCATGAATTCATTGTTTTTAATAGGTGAGTAGTATTCCATAGTGTAAATATACCACAGTTTCTGAATCCATTCCTCCATTGAGGGACATCTGGGTTCTTTCCAGCTTCTGGCGATTATAAATAAGGCTGCTATGAACATAGTGGAGCATGTGTCCTTATTGCATGTTGGAGAGTCCTCTGGGTAATATACCCAGGAGTGGTATAACTGGGTCCTCTGGCAGTATTATGCCAAGTTTTCTGAGGAACTGCCAAACTGATTTCCAGAGTGGTTGTACCAGCTTGCAATCCCACCAGCAATGGAGGAGTGTTCCTCTTTCTCCACATCCTCGCCAACAACTGCTGTCTCCTGTGTTTTTGATCTTAGCCATTCTGACTGGTGTGAGGTGGAATCTCAGGGTTGTTTTGATTTGCATTTCCCTGATGACTAAGGATGTTGAACATTTCTTTAGGTGCTTCTCAGCGATTCGATATTCCTCAGGTGAAAATTCTTTGTTTAGCTTTGTACCTCATTTTTTAATAGGGTTATTTGACTCTCTGGAATCTACCTTCTTGAGTTCTTTGTATATCTTGGATCTTAGCCCTCTGTTGGATGTAGGGTTGGTAAAGATCTTTTCCCAATTTGTTGGTTGCCGTTTTGTCCTATTGACAGTGTCCTTTGCCTTACAGAAACTTTGTAATTTTATGAGGTCCCATTTGTTGATTCTTGATCTTAGAGCATAAGCTATTGGTGTTCTGTTCAGGAAAATTTCCCCTGTACCCATGTGCTCAAGGCTCTTCCTCAGTTTCTTTTCTATTAGTTTCAGTGTTTCTGGTTTTATGTGGAGGTCCTTGATCCACATGGACTTGAGCTTAGTACAAGGAGATAAGAATGGATAGATTTGCATTCTTCTGCATGCTGACCTCCAGTTCAACCAGCACCATCTATTGAAAAGGGTTTTTTTCCACTGGGTGGTTGTAGCTCCTTTGTCAAAGATCAAGTGACCATAGGTGTGTGGGTTCATTTCTGGGTCTTCAATTCTGTTCCATTGATCTACCTGCCTGTCACTGTACCAATACCATGTAGTTTTTAACACTATTGCTCTGTAGTACTGCTTGAGGTCGGGGATACTGATTCCTCCGGAAGTTCTTTTACTGTTGAGAATAGTTTTAGCTATCCTGGTTCTTTTGTTATTCCAGATGAATTTTTGAATTGCTCTTTCTAACTCTATGAAGAATGGAGTTGGGATTTTGATGGGGATTGCATTGAATCTGTATATTGCTTTTGGCAGGATAGCCATTTTACTATATTAATCCTGCCAATCCATGAGCATGGAAGATCTTTCCATCTTCTGAGGTCTTCTTCGATTTCTTTCTTCAGAAACTTGAAGTTCTTGTCATACAGATCTTTCACTTGTTTGGTTAGAGTCACACCAAGATACTTTATATTGTTTGTGGCTATTGTGAAGGGTGTCATTTCCCTAATTTCTTTCTCAGCCTGTTTATCCTTTGAGTATAGGAAGACTACTGATTTTCTTGCCTTACAATGGTACAGTTTATTATTATTATTATTATTATTATTATTATTATTATTATTATTTACAGTGGCACAGTTTTAAAGGGATTTCTCCCACAATATTTTTTGTCTTCCCTCCTCCTGCCCCACAGATGTCTGCTTGGCTAGTAAGTGGGTGTCTCCACAGCAATATATTCTATAACATTGTTAGGTATTAAGAGCAAGACCATTCTGTAGGTAGCAATCAGGGTCCTGGGCCCAAAGTAATGAAAAGTATCTCCATGGCTCACCTAAACTGGCATCCCAAGAACACAGAATTTTAGTTAACTCTATGCAATCAAAGTTAAACTCAAGGAACAATTGAAGAGTTCATAGGCTAAAATCTAAAAGAACTTGGACTTACAGGGCTGTGGCAGAGCTCCAGCATTTGTCCTTTTATGCCCTGGGATTGCTTCTCTCCCTTCCACCCCCCACCCCACCCCCGCCCCAGGCCTTTGGTGAACTTCGACAATCAGAATCCTTTATATGCATTCAAATTATCCAATCAGGTTCATCCCGACTTAATTCACACACCTGTGGTACCAAATCGACCCATTTCCCAGATATAAAATATTCTGAGAGTGCTGCTTGCCAACCGACTTTCAAGGATCTGTTAACCCACTTCTCAAGAGAGCCTGCTTGCTCTCTGCTGTACTCTCATGTTGTGCTACCCCGTGGGAGACAAGTTCAACTCTGAGGCAGAAACTGGTAAAAATGTGACCGGAGCAAAGGAAGCATGGAGGGACGGAAAAGCATTCATAAGAGGGCGCTCCTTTTTTTGTTTGTTCTATTGGTCTTGGGGGGTGGGGGGGTGGGTGGCGATGGCGCCATCATCCTGGAAAATGGTAATGCCGTACCATGACTGTATTGTGTCTAAATCTTGCAAGGCAGAGTCTAGGGATCTTTCATTTAGCAGTTATATCAGTCACTCTTCAGCCCCATGGTAAGAGACAGAGAACTACTGATTTAGAGGAAAAGGAATGTGGGATTCTCTTCTGGCTCATGCCAAGTTACCGCTGTGGCTCATGAAGCGGCGAGTCTCCATGTCAGCGGCTCCGAGTCCTGATGACCAGAGGAGAGGCAGGACTCAGCGGTGGCCACTGACTCCATTGTTCCAGAAGGACTGTGAAAACCGTTCTCTGTTTTGCACCAATCAGATGCCTCCTGGCTGCTAACCATCTCTGAGATTCTGCCAACTGCGCCTGGGCCCTGTGCGATTCTTCTCAGCTGGCCTCTTGGTGTGTTCATCATGAGCTCAGCGCTTGCTAAGAGGGGGAAGGAACGGGTTGTGGTGGTTCTCCACCTTCCGTACGCTGCAACCCTTTAATACAGTCCCTCATGTTGTGGAGACCCCCAACCATAAAATTATTTCATTGCTATGTCATTTCCTACTGTTATGAATGGTAATATAAACATCTGAAATACATGGATATCTGATATTCATCCCCAAAGGGATAGAGATGCCCAGCTTGAGATCCTCTCTGTTAGAGTGTATTGAAGCTCATCTTCTCTTGTGTCCTCAACTGCAAGTTCATGTGCAGTGTCCTTGGTATGGTTGGCAGGGTGAAGTACTTGATAATTGAATGTGGTTTATTTGCATCCTTTCTCCTGTGGCGAGTGAGAAAGACTTTCTCTCTATACTTTCTATAGGGAAGTCTACTCTCTATACTCTACATATACTTTTTTTTTAATAGGAAAATCATACTTTCTTATAGGGAAGAGGAAGCTTTTGAACGTCCTACTGGGCAGGGTATGTTCCCCTCCCTTTGGTCTTAGAGGCACTACAGACTTCAGCCTTTGAGCAGTTCTCTTCCTGACAGAGTCCTCATCTTTCTTCTTTCAAGCCACGCATGTAAACTCGTCTTATCAAAACTTGTAATTTGGGGTTTGAAAAGCCACAGGTCATCCCCTCAACTGTATGTCGGAGCTCTACAAGGACATCAGAGTCCTTTGTTCCCTGTAAGGAAATTAAAACCACTGGTAAAAGTAGGGAGGGAGGAGACGGGGGGGGGGAGGGGGGCAGGAAGGGAAAATGAGGCTTGGTGTTTTCCTAGGTGTTGCTTGAATGTTTTAAATATTTTGGCCCATATGGTGGTCTCAGAATAGTATGCTAGAAATAGTGGTATTGAAGAGGCATCTAATAGCACATTTGAAGTGATTAATTGGCTGTGGGAAGATAGTGTTTGCCATAGTTAAAAACAACTCCCAGTGACGCCTGACATCTTTGAGGTTAGGGAAAGTCTGAATGCAGGTAGCCAGAGGCAAGTTAGAAGGCTACTGGGCCAAGCTGGGTTTCTTCAGCTGCAGCTTGCCTGCTTCTCACTTGTGGTGGAGGGAGCCAGAGGTGGAAACAATAGGGAAGTTTATTTTAGGAAAAATTGAATTAGAACATAGGTGCGAAATGAAACAAATGGCTTGCGGACTCCTTTCAGTGAGAAACTCTGCATAGGGCATCACTCTATTAATTTCAGAATTTGAGATGATCCTGAAATGATAAGGCTGACATTTACCCATGTATTGTCTCTGAAAAACAGACTCGCTGAGCAAATATATAGAATAAATATGTTTACATAGCAGATGTCATTGATCTCAGGGAACCATCCAGGGCTGAGTCACCCAGCAAATATTCATTTAATCCAACATTAAAATGTTTGTGTCTTTTCTACACAGAGGCCTGGCTTTATGACTTTGAGCAATGTTATCCAACTCTGAGCCTCAGAGTGTCATTACCAGCTGTCACAGTCTCCTCTGTCTCAGAGTGTCCTGGTGAGGTGAGGCTGCCACATCCTGCATGGAAGAGAGACACTTGTGCTATTCTCTTTGGCTATCATACTGCTGAGACAGGGACCTGAAAACAAAGGATCCCAAGGAATCCTACCTGGGAGGAGGGAGGATTGACGAGCCGTGGGCCAGGACAGAGGAGGGAGGACTGAGGAGCCCTGGGCCAGGACAGAGGAGGGAGGACTGACCAGCCCTGGAACAGGACAGAGGAGGGAAGGGGAGGAGGAAGATCCTGCCTCAGAGGGAGGTTCCTTCACACAGCCCCCAGGGGTGACAGTGGCACCTGCTTGCCCTGGCCATAGCTTCTTCCTTTCTATACAGTTGTCACATTACTCTGGTGGAAAGAAACAAGAGAGACTGTGTCCACCTGGTTTTGTCAAACTAAAAGGAAGTACCGATTCCTTTATGAATTTCTGTCTCCTAATTTCTTTGAAATACTGGGAAACTAGGCAGTGGGTTTACAGTCCCAAGACTTAATGTTAGCTTTATTTTTTTTCTAAAATAAAATAGCTTAAGTTTTAACTTACATAATAAACTCATCTATTTAGTGTTTATAAATTTTAACACGTGCAGATTTTCTGAAACCATGTCCATGATCAACATAACAAGTATTTATCCCTCACAAAATTTCTTGCATTAAAAAAAAATTTGTGTGTTGCTGGGTGTGGTGGTGTACACCTTTAATTCCAGCATGAGGGAAGCAGAGGCAGGCAGATCTCCGAGTTTGAGGCCAGCCTGGTTTATAGAGTGAGTTCTAGAACAGTCAGGGCTACACAGAGAAATCTTGTCTCCCAAACCCCTAAAATAAAAATAAATAGATAAATAAATAAATAAATAAATAAGTAAATTTATATTTTTATGAAGGGGTTGAAGGAGGCAGAGGCAGAGACAGATACAGCAGATGTATTAGTCTTTATTTATTTATTTATTTTGGTGAGTTGTATTCCATTATATGCTCCATATATCTGATTGATTATATAATCCCTTGATAGATATTTTGGGTTTTCTCAGGTTGGGCCCTTACAAATAGGTTAGCTGTGAAGTTTCTAAGCATTTGTGGGGATTTGGTTCGTATTTCTCTTGGGTGAGGCAAATGTCCAAGGGAGCCAAATGACTGCTCCACATAACAGGTGTGTGGTGGCCTTTAGGAAAATAAAAAATCAAGAAGCTGTTTTTCCGAAGTGGTGTGCGAACCCGCTACCACCAGCATGGGAATTCGCTCTGCCATGTTCTTGTCCGCCTCCACATGGTCTGTATCTCTTTTTAGCCTTTTTAATAGGTGTGCAGTGATGTTACTCCTCAGGGTTAAACTGCATCTCAACGGCTGAGGATGCTGTGTGTCTTTTCATTTGCTTATTTATCATCAGCCTGTTCTCATTTTGAACGTGTAGAATGGTTTTATTTTTATTATTCACGTGTGTGTCTGTGTTTGTGTGAGTGTATGTGCACACGTGTGTGCAGCTGAGCATGGGTGATGGAAGAGGACATCCAATCCCTCGGGGTTTACAGGTGTTTGTGAGGTGCCCGATGTGGGTGCTGGGATCTGAGCTCTGGTTCTCATGATGTGGGCAGCAAGTGTTCTTATCTGCTGAGCCATTTCTCCAGCCCTGCATATCCGTATGAACTGTCTGTTCAAATCATTTGTCCACTTTGTCCAGCTGTGTTGGTCTCTGAAGCCTTCCTCTATTCTGTATATTTATCAGGTAATCCACTCAGACATATTCAACCCCAGCCTGTGGCTTGTTGTACCACTTTCTTACCTGTATCTTTTTGAGAATAGAAGTTTTTTTTCCTCTCTCATGGAATCTGACTTATAAACTTGTTCTGCTACTTTTTATGCCTTTTGTATCTTAGAGATATTTGCCCCCAACTGAAGATCTCCAAGATTACTTTCTGTCTCCTTTGGGATGTATTTCCATGCCAGATTTACAGATAGGTCTATGATGAATTCTGAGTTATTTTTAGTACATTTCAAATAAGTAAAATTTTATTATTGTCTGAACAGCAAGGAGTACTGGCTATCACCAAGAGCTAGAACTGAAAGCACCAGACTGAGTCCTGTATTCCGCCAGGAAGAGCATGTCCCTCTCTGAACTTGATTTTTATAAGCCACCCCTGGGAGAGAATAAGCATCTTTTCTAAGTTAGAAGTACATTAATTCATTTTTGAATGTGTATATGTGGATATGGGCACGCATGTGCCCTGGTATAGTTGTAGACATTTGTGGAGTCTGTTCTCTCCTTCACTGTGTGCGTACTGTGAATTAAACTCAGGTTGTAGGTCCTGGTGGCAACTGTCTTTACCTGCTGAGTCATCTTGTTGGTCCTAAACTTGTTTTAAACAGCAGCAGCAGCAGCTGTAGCAAAGTTGTTCAGTATAAATTTTCTTCTTGTTATCTTGGTGAATTCACAGTATTTGAGAGCAATGTAATAGACTTATGATATTCTTTGTTTTCTTTTTTTATCTTGTGTGTGGGTGTTTTGCCTGTATGTATTCTGTGTACCAAGTGCATACTTGGTGCCCAAAGATGCCAGGAGATGTCATTGCATCCTCTAGAATTGGAATTATAGATAGTTGAGAGCCATTGTGTGAATGCTGGGACTCGAACCTATGTCCTCTGGACAATCAATGAGTACTCACAATCTCTGTATAGTCTCTCCAACCCCTAGACCTACCACAAAATGAACAAAGAATTCTAAGAAGGCACACACATTCCCACATTAAATGGTCTGAATAGATGGATTAAAGAATGCATTACTGATTTTTTGATAAGAGTATTTTGATATCTCCATGTAGCTCTGCACAAGGAGAATGTCAGTCTGGAAGCTGTGTTCTCTCCCATACTGTGGAATAACTAGGCTGTGGAGAGATGACCCCGAGAAACTGCTCATTCTTTCAGGTGCAGTTTCTACCATGGAGCAAATCACAGCAGTTATGAGTGGATGGATTTACTATTGGAGCACTGGGGAAATGTCTATGTGTGAAGGTCCACACGGCTTGTTAGTATGAATAACTGACTAGATTGAATTAAATGGCTCTTATCTGTATAATACAATTTTCAAGCACCTATTAATGGCATTTTGATGGAAAAAATATTAAGTGACTTAAAAAGAACTTTTGACTTCCTATTGATGTTGTGGCCATTTATACCTGATCATGTGATAACATGGCTGTGTTTGATTGGTGCTTTCCTGTGGAGTGTATTCTTACTACTCAAATATAATGCTCCTTTGAGCAGAAAAATGCTGGCAAAATGATCTTCTGTTAGTTTTTTTTTTTTAATTTAATTTAATTTTATTTTTTTAATTTACATTCCAAATCACTTCCCCTTTCCCGTTTCCTCCCTCCCCGAAAGTCCCATAAGCCCCCTTCCCTCCCTCTTTTCTCCGTTCAACCCCCTCTCATTACTCTGTCCTGGCGTTCCCCTACATCCAGTCTTTCCAGGACCAGGGGTCTCTCCTTCCATCTTTTTAGAAATCTATTGATATGCTGATTGTGTCTAGGGTATTCTGAGATTCTGGGTCAATATCCCCTTATCAGTGACTTCATACCATGTGTGATCTTTTGTGATTGGGTTACCTCACTAAGGATGATATTTTCAAGTTCTGACCATTTGCCTAGGAATTTCGTGAATTCATTGTTTTTAATTGCAGAGTAGTATTCCATTGTGTAAATATACCACATCTTCTGAATCCATTCCTCCGTTGAGGGACATCTGGGTTCTTTCCAGCTTCTGGCTATTATAAATAAGGCTGCTATGAATATAGTGGAGCATGTGTCCTTATTGCATGCAGGTAAAGTCTCTGGGTATATGCCCAGGAGTGGTATAGCCGGATCCTCCGGAAGTGTCATGCCCAGTTTTCTGAGGAGCCGCCAGACTGCTTTCCAGAGTGGTTGTACCAGCCTGCAATTCCACCAGCAGTGGAGGAGTGTTCCTCTTTCTCCACATCCTCGCCAACAACTGCTGTCTCCTGTGTTTTTGATCTTAGCCATCCTGACTGGTGTGAGATGGAATCTCAGGGTTGTTTTGATTTGCATTTCCCTAATGACTAAGGATGATGAACATCTCTTTAGGTGCTTCTCAGCCATTAGATATTCTTCAGGTGAGAACTCTTTGTGGAGCTCTGTACCCCATTTTTTAATAGGGTTACTTGCCTCTCTGGAGTTTAACTTCTTGAGTTCTTTGTATATCTTGGATATTAGCCCTCTGTCGGATGTAAGGTTGGTAAAGATCATTTCCCAGTTAGTTGGTTGCCGCTTTGTCTTTTTGACGGTGTCTTTTGCCTTGCAAAAACTTTGTAATTTAATGAGGTCCCATTTGTCTATTCTTGATCTTAGAGTATAAGCTATTGGAGTTCTGTTCAGGAAATTCTCCCCTGTGCCCATATGTTCAAGGTTCTTCCCTAGTTTCCCTTCTATTAGTTTCAGTGTGTCTGGTTTTATGTGGAGATCTTTGATCCACTTAGAATTGAGCTTAGTGCAAGGAGATAAGGATGGGTCAATTTGCATTCTTCTGCATGTTGACCTCCAGCTGAGCCAGCACCATTTGTTGAAAAGGCTATCTTTTTTCCACTGGATGGTTTTAGCTCCTTTGTCAAAGATCAAGTGACCATAGGAGTGTGGATTCATTTCTGGGTCTTCAATTCTGTTCCATTGATCTACATGTCTGTTACTGTACCAATACCATGCAGTTTTTAACACTACTGCTCTGTAGTACAGCTTGAGGTCCGGGATACTGATTCCCCCAGAGGTTCTTTTACTCTTGAGAATAGTTTTAGCTATTCTGGGTTTTCTGTTATTCCAGATGAATTTTTGAATTGCTCTTTCTAACTCTATGAAGAATTGAGTTGGGATTTTGATGGGGATTGCATTGAATCTGTGTATTACTTTTGGTAAGATGCTCATTTTTACTATATTAATCCTGCCAATCCATGAGCATGGCAGATTTTTCCATCTTCCGAGGTCTTCTTCAATTTCTTTCTTCAGAGACTTGAAGTTCTTGTCATACAGATCTTTCACTTGTTTGGTTAGCGTCACGCCAAGATACTTAATATGGTTTGTGGCTATCGTAAAGGGTATTATTTCTCTTACTTCTTTCTCAGCCTGCTTATCCTTTGAGTATAGGAAGGCTTCTGACTTGCTTGTTCTGTTAGTTTTTTTAATTGTTGAGGGTCAGTGGGGTCATGGTGGAACTGTCTGCAGCCAGCAATGGTATTGTTATACCAAGAAACCAGTTGAGTCTAATGGTTCTACCCAAAGAGATTAAATGGCCTGATATTTCTCCCAGGTCACTGACAATGGGCCTTATTCTGTGTGGTCAGATTGCTAAGGGTTCATAAAATGACTTGGGTAGAGTATTGTATGTTAGAAATATATTTGTAGCTCAGGCTACTCTGGAATGGTGGAGCTTGACTCTTTCTCTAGGATGTTCTATATTACCTAGCATCCTAGACCCTCCAGAAGCAGGCTAATAAGCTGGTGAATTAGCATAAAAACAAATATCCTGGAGCCTATCCTGTGGCCCTTGTGTTGTAAAAAGTGTTTTGAGTCAGCAGCAACATGTGTTAATGCCTTTTGTCAACTATCTGGTTCCTCAGAGTATTTTAATATAACTAATTCCCTTTTTAATCCTACAAAATTTTGTTTTGTGCACCTCTAGGGCATGTCCTGAGAATGTTGTAGGCTTTAAACTAGGTAGAGAATTGGTTTCCAGATAAGTGCTTGGCCCCTGCCCTTAGCAAGTCCCCTGATGTGGTAGGTAATGATGGTGTCCCTGGCAGGCAGGAGCATCTCTGCAACAAGTTCCTTACAGGGAAGCAGTGATCACTGAAGACACTGCTCTGTCCTGACCTTGAGTGTTAGCCTTATTGAACTTACCCCATGACAGCTGCCCAAAGGAAGAAGAACAGTCAATCATTCACAGGCACACGGGGAACCAGGTATCCAGTTTTGCAGTGATGGGACTTGGTGCTTGCACATGAGCAATTTGGGCACTTTAGTGAAGCTCTAGAGGAAGCCTCTTCTTGCTTCACATGTGTGCCCAGAAAGGTGGACCGTTAGGACTCATCTGCAACTTAGTCTGAATTTTCAACAAGGCTTCCAACCTACATCACAGATGGCTTGGCTTCACTCCCTATACTCTTTCTTCTGCATACTTGGAGAGGGGAGGAAGTGAGTATCCCTAAGCTTCCACGGCTGTGTTGTTTCCTCTGATCCTTGGTCTGGGGACTGTCTGCTTCCTCCCCCGAAGAGCGCCCACACAGAATGTCTTTCATCCCCTGTATCCTTTTGCAGAGCTGTTGGTGCCTTGGGCATCCTTATTGGCAAGCCATGTGCATCTTCAATAGCCTGTATCACTGTGTGTGAGAGTTGTTCTCCCAGGGCAGGGATAAGAGGAACTTTTGTTTTGGTTTCAGTAGTCTGACAGCCAAAGAGAAGGGCACAAACATCTCTCTTCAGAACATCTCTTTTCGACAGATGGGAGTATATGCCTTTAATTACAGCACTCGGGGGGCAGAGGCAGGAAGGTCTCTGTGAGTTCAAGTTCACCCTGGCTTACATAACAAGTTCCAGACCAGCCAGGGATACACAACAAGACTTGTCTAGAAAAAAAAATCTTGGAAACTAACAGAACAAACAGTGAGTAAGCAGAATATTTTCCTGCTTTGGCCTGGAGTGGCCTTTTCTATAGTCTATCATCTCAGCCGTTCACTGTACAAGTGGGAATGCCTGCCCAAAGTAGGTCTTAGAAGTCAGTGACCCAGTAAGATCTTAGTTGGTTTAGAATGTTCTGTAGTCAATATTCTACTTGTATGACTTCTTTATTCCCTTAATAATGGAGACTTGGTTGCCCTCAACTCCTCCTTCTCTCTGAAACCAACATCAACCCAAATGACAATGGCCTCCATGACAGTCTATGTGCATGTCTCTCTATGGACATGTCCAGGAATTCCTCTGGGAAGTACAGATGGGAAAGGATATTGAATACTAGGGAGGGTCTAAATTTAATACCACAAAATGCTGACGTATGGCTGACCACAGTGGCCATTGTGCTTTAGAGTCTACAGCAGTGGTTCTCAACCTTCTGAATGCTACAAACTTTAATACAGGTTCTCATGTGGTGGTAACCCCAACTATAAAATTTCATTGCTACGTCCTAACTGTAATTTTGCTACTGGTATGAACTGTGATGTAAGTATCAGATATGCAGGATATCTGATATGAGACCCCCCCCCCAAGGGGTTGAGACCCGCAGGTTGAGGAATGCTGGACTAGAGTCACTATGTGGGATTTGTCATTTGGAAGAAAGGACTTACGACACACATATTTTTGAAAATAATTCCTGGCTTTCACTTAGTTTTAGGGTCACAGTGCAATGGGCATCATATGTAATTAGCATGCCAATGTAGAGATCTGGGTGATGGACAAACCACATTGACTTTCACTCTTTCAGAAAGTTTTTTACCATCATGGAGTGCAGGTATCTTACATATGTTTCAAGCAACAAGAGGTTTGTAATGTTTTCCTGATACTGATGTCAGGCACTGAAAGTAGTAGATTTTTTTGTATGTGTGTATATTTGCAGGTACGTGTTCTTGTGTACATGTACACATGTATATGTACCTGTATGTACATGTGTGTGGAGGCATGAAGATAACCTTGATTGTTGCTCACCTTGCTTATTGAGTTGGGTTATTTCATGACTTGGTGCTCACCAAATAGGCTAGCCTGGCTCTTCATTGAACCAAGAGGTTTGCCTGTCTCCACTGCTGCAACACTGGGATTATAATAAAGCACCCACATGTCTGTTTTTTCAAATGGGTTTTAGGGGATCAAACTCAGGCCCCCATGCTTGCCAAGCACACATTCTATGGACTGAGTTATCTCCCCAGCTATTTGCTACTTGCATTTCAAATATTAGCCTCTGCCTTTAGGATCATTTAACGTGGTTAACCCACACTGGACAGTCAGTTTCTCCACTAGATTTGTTCCACGGGCCACAGTCTTGGGGCCACCACCACTGCAGCAACATGATTCCCTCCAAGGTTGACGTGTGGTTGGTAACTTCTCAGCCTAAATTATTTTCACTATTTCCTGAGTCTCAGTCCATTAACCATCTTGGTCAAAAGGCCAGGAAGAGAAATGGCATTCTGGAAATAGTATTAGCATTTTACGGTGAATGCTAACTATTGTACATTTACGGCCGATTAAGCTTTGCTCTCTCTGTTTTATTATGGATTATGACAGGGATTTCAAGACTGAATTCTGTTAAATAATAAATAGAACCAGCAAGGTCGTTTTCTACCCGACCAAAGAGATGCTTCGCAGTCACAGGCATGGATTCAGGAGTAGGCTACGTGTCTCTGGGGAATGGGGATGGGGCTGGAGTTAAGGTTTTCACAGGTGCTTAGGACATTTGCAGTGAGATATGATATTACTGTTTATTCCAGGGTGGCAGTTCTTCCCCAAATTCTAAGGCATAGCTTGAAGCAAAGTTCTCAGAGTGGGTACTCATTGGTAATTTGGACCTATGTGTGAGCTTTCTCAGATTTGGATTATGTTCATGGTGCGTGTGTGTGTGTATGTGTTTATGTGTGTATATATGAGTGTCTCTGTGTGTCTCTACATGCGTGTCTGTCTGTTTGTTTATGTGTGTGTCTATGTGTGTCTGTGTATGTCTATGTATATCTGTCTATGTATGTGATTATGAATATGTCTGTCTGTGTGCATATCTGTGTGTATGTGTATGTATGCATGTATTTTTATACATGTGTGTCTATGTGTCTGTGTGTGTCTCTGTGTGATTGTGTATGTGTATGTATGTCTGTGTTGCACATATATAGGTGGCAGAGGGAAAAGGAAGAAGATACTGAGTACTTTCTCTGTCACTCTCTTGCTCCCTGGAGATAGAGTATCTCACTGAACCTGGAGCTAGGCTGTGGGGCAGCAAGCCCCAGAGAATTAGGTCCTCTGGTTTCTGCCTCACAGGACACTGGCATTACCAGCTCATGTGTGCAAATGCCTGGCTTCTTACATGGCTGCTAGGGATTTAAACTCAGATCCTCATGAGAAGGATCCTTCATGAGAAGCCATCTTTTTGGTCCCCGTGATCATGATTTTTAAATAGATTTTCATTAGAGAACATTGTTTCAAATAATGGGCTTCAATGTGACATTTTTGCATGTGCATATAATATACTTTGTTCAGAGCTGGTTTTTTAAGTTGGTTGCATTGCTTGAAAAATCATAGAATTTCACATAAAAATCTAGCTGTGGACCCACTCTAGGCTCTTCTGATTCGCAGCCTCTGCCGCAGCTGAATGCTGGCTCCTACCCTAGGAAGGGGCCGTTTTCATTCTCGGTATCTCCATCTGGCTTGCTTTCCTTAGTTTGTTGACCTCCTTGACCTAACAGTAGAGGCAACTGAGTTTGAGAGCTTTGACTGAAGGTAAAAATAACTAGAAGATTTTGTTCTGAGTTTCGGGTATCTTTATTACTTTATATCAAGGATGGTTACAATTCCAGGCTCCTGGATCAAGCTTAGGATTCAAGTTCTGGTTCTGCCTGGGTTGGCTGCAAGATTATGGACGTGACTTCTCTCTGAACGAATGGAATGGTTCCCAACACTGGTGCTTCCTTGGCTTGCTTGTTGTAGAGATTCCATTGCCATCTGAATGGCTTCATGTCTGCTCAGCACTGGCACACATGAACACATACTGCTCCGAGTAGATGACAAACCTTTTCTTAGATCACAAATGAAGTTTCATTGGTTGAAAACAAAACTTCTGCTGGTAAATGTTATAGTCAGTCGGTTCTGAATGACAACAGGACTTAGAATCATCTAGGAGACACACTGTAGTGATTTGTATATGCTTGACTCTGGGAGTGCCACTATTAGAAGGTGTGGCCTTGTTGGAGTAGGTGTGTCACTGAGGGTGTGGGCTTTAAGACCGTCATCCTAGCTGCCTAGAAGCCAGTATTCTGCTAGCAGCCTTCAGATGAAGTTGCAGAACTCTCAGTTCCTCCTACACCACGCCTGCCTGGATGCTGCCATGCTCTTCCTGCCTTGATGATAATGGACTGAACCTCTGAACTTATAAGCCAGTCCCAACTAAATGTTGTCCTTATAAGAGTTGCCTTGGTCATGGTGTCTGTTTACAGCAGTAAAACCCTAAGACATACACCTTTTGTTATGAGGGTGTTTCTAGAAAGCTTTAGTCGAGGAGAGAAGACCCACCCTGAATGTGGGCAGGACTACTCCATGAGTTAGAATTGGAGAAGTAATAAAATACAAAATAAAGCAACAACAACAACAACAACAACAACACCACTATAGAGGAGGAAGACAGCTGAGGACCAGCATCCTTCTCACTCTGCTTCCTGACTCTGGATACCATATGACAGTGACCTCTTGCCTGTGCCACCAAGAAGGACTGTGGTCCTACAAACCCTTCCTTAAGCTGCTTTTGTCAGACACATTGTTACAGAAATTGGAAAAGCAAGAAGCAGAGAAAATAAGAAGGGCGCTTTCTCTTTTATTCCCCATCAGCTGAGAAAGGTGAGGAGTGACATCTTTGTCTCATAGAGGCAGACACTAAGATCGCTCCTGCATTGGCTTGACAGTGCAATTAGTCATTATTTTAGCATTAATAGTAACAAAAGGAAAAATGTGAAAACCAGTAAACACTGTCCTGCCTTGATACCTTTCAAAACAGGGAGACAGAGTGCACATAAAGTGTGCCAAGTGTTTCCTCCGAAACACCCCGTCCAGATAAGCACCCCTCTTATCTTTAATATGAAACAAATCATTTAGAGTGAAGATTCCTTTCTTCAGCAGACTGGGGGGAAATGGACCTCCACCCACTGGGGACGGTGACTTATTGGAGGTGCTGTTTGGTATTTGATGAGCAAATGGAGAATCAGGAATCAGATAGAAATGAATGGGTGATGGGATGAGATGGAGACAAATTGGTCTGTAGTCATTGCGTCCCTCCGTAACTAGAATCAGAGCTTAATGTGTTGTACTTCTCTCGCTAAGAAGATTCTCCCCTACCCTTTCCTTTCTTCTTTTTTTTTTTTAATTTAATTTTATTTTATTTTTTTAATTTACATTCCAAATCACTTCCCCTTTCCCGTTTCCTCCCTCCCCGAAAGTCCCATAAGCCCCCTTCCCTCCCTCTTTTCTCCGTTCAACCCCCTCTCATTACTCTGTCCTGGCGTTCCCCTACATCCAGTCTTTCCAGGACCAGGGGTCTCTCCTTCCATCTTTTTAGAAATCTATTGATATGCTGATTGTGACTAGGGTATTCTGAGATTCTGGGTCAATATCCCCTTATCAGTGACTTCATACCATGTGTGATCTTTTGTGATTGGGTTACCTCACTAAGGATGATATTTTCAAGTTCTGACCATTTGCCTAGGAATTTCGTGAATTCATTGTTTTTAATTGCAGAGTAGTATTCCATTGTGTAAATATACCACATCTTCTGAATCCATTCCTCCGTTGAGGGACATCTGGGTTCTTTCCAGCTTCTGGCTATTATAAATAAGGCTGCTATGAATATAGTGGAGCATGTGTCCTTATTGCATGCAGGTAAAGTCTCTGGGTATATGCCCAGGAGTGGTATAGCCGGATCCTCCGGAAGTGTCATGCCCAGTTTTCTGAGGAGCCGCCAGACTGCTTTCCAGAGTGGTTGTACCAGCCTGCAATTCCACCAGCAGTGGAGGAGTGTTCCTCTTTCTCCACATCCTCGCCAACAACTGCTGTCTCCTGTGTTTTTGATCTTAGCCATCCTGACTGGTGTGAGATGGAATCTCAGGGTTGTTTTGATTTGCATTTCCCTAATGACTAAGGATGATGAACATCTCTTTAGGTGCTTCTCAGCCATTAGATATTCTTCAGGTGAGAACTCTTTGTGGAGCTCTGTACCCCATTTTTTAATAGGGTTACTTGCCTCTCTGGAGTTTAACTTCTTGAGTTCTTTGTATATCTTGGATATTAGCCCTCTGTCGGATGTAAGGTTGGTAAAGATCATTTCCCAGTTAGTTGGTTGCCGCTTTGTCTTTTTGACGGTGTCTTTTGCCTTGCAAAAACTTTGTAATTTAATGAGGTCCCATTTGTCTATTCTTGATCTTAGAGTATAAGCTATTGGAGTTCTGTTCAGGAAATTCTCCCCTGTGCCCATATGTTCAAGGTTCTTCCCTAGTTTCCCTTCTATTAGTTTCAGTGTGTCTGGTTTTATGTGGAGATCTTTGATCCACTTAGAATTGAGCTTAGTGCAAGGAGATAAGGATGGGTTAAAGGACTTTAGCTCGAGGAGCTGTTCAGTGCTGACACAGAACGGTATTTCGGAGGGCTCTGCATCCCAGGAGCGTGCCTGCAGTGAACTCTAACATTAACTACGGAAGCAGTGCCTGCTTTCCACAATGCATCTTTGGTTAACATACAGTTCTGTGATGATAAGCTATCAGAACAGTCATGTTGTTTTTAGAGCCATTTTTAATTCCAGTGATTTGAAATGATTTTGATGGCAATTAAGAGCATTATGAGAATGTCTCAAGGTTGCCAGCCACGGCTCCTCATTAGCTGACATCTAACCTCATTTCCTGCTTCTCTTTCCAAATTAACTTTACATCTTACTGAATGGGCATTGTTTTTCCATGTCTGCAAAGCTCCCTGTGTGCTTATTGCTCCCAGTGAATCCATCCGTAGTAGAAGAGTGTGGTCCTCTGGACCTGTAATGTTCTTTGATATTAGCGCCGCCTAGATAGCTTTGCATCTTCCCCTATGCCCATGTGCATCAATTCCCACAGACTGGCAGAGATCTCTGGGTGCTGCTAAGGAGGAGAATCAGATTGTCATACTGTGAACACATGACAGTGACTGTGATGCTCAGGAAAATTAAGTCTAATTCAAGCAGAAGTCTAATTCAGGAAAACATGATGATGAGTGTAATATCTTGAATATTATAACAGGCAAGGAGGTCCTCCACCTTCCACGTGGTATCATTTGAATCCCTGTCCAATCCTGAAGGGCTATTGTTACCTTATGTTTGTCCTGAGGCCCAGACACCTGATCCTGGGTTGCAACCATGGATGCTCAGCTAACATGCCCCAGCATGTCCCAGAGCCAGCAGCTTCCTCCCAGAGCTCATCAACTTCTGTTCTGTATACCACGATGCTTCACCAGCAGTGGGCTTCTTTCTGTGTTGCTTCCTTCCTGCATTTCCCCATGTATGAGTAAGAAATAATTATTGCTCTTGCATGGTCCATAGATTGTGGAAGTTATGACTCAGGTCTAGTGGCCTTCTGTGTAATGACTTGTGCCAGCAGTGGACATGGCACCTACAAAACATATTTTCCTTTTCCTGTTGAGTGTATCTTCCCTCAGCACCACTGTTTGGAGATTCATTTAATGACTGCTACTCATGCAGTCTACGGACATCATAACGTCTGTTATCTGAGCATGCTGCCTAATGGGGTAAAAATGTAGCCTGAGAGTGTAGTCCAAATATAGGCCAAGAGAAATTCCTGGGAGACACCTGGATTTCTTTTCTTGGGGGAAGAGTTCAATAAGGTACATGTGTTTAGGAACAGTGCGATTGTGAAGGGCTATCATGGTTCCTTATCTTGACTATTTATGTCTTACCAGCAAGCCTTTGCCACCAGGATGGACTGAGTGCTCCAAAACTGAGAGGCAGAACAAATCCTTCTGTTTTTAAGTTGCTTCTGAGAAGTATTTTGTCAAAGAGATAAGAAGAGTAACTAAGTCAGTGCTATGTAAGACATTGGTTCTCCTTTATGAATGAAAACATGATGGATTATCATAAATCAGTCTTAGTTAAAACATAATTTTCAAGGACAGATAAAGCCAACTTAAGTCTATACCTACTTTTTCTCTGGATATCCCTACAGTGTAGTCTGGTGTATTAATTAGGATTTCTTTCATTTCCCCAGGATCTACAAAGTCATTTAGCCAGGGTAGCCTGTTTTTCTCTCAGAACAAGAAGTTTGGAGACATATAATACAGACCTGGCTCAACTGTTCAAGGAGCCATATCTTGGCTTCTTTCTGCTTCTTCATCCTAGATGAAGACCTGTGTTCTACTGGTGGCAGGATGGCTGCTCTGGCTCTAGATGTTGTATCTCTTCTCCAGGCTAGAAAGATAGAGGCAGGGAGAGGAGGAAAGTCCATGTTAGGTGAGTCTGGTCCTTTGTATCAAGAAAACAAGAGTGTCATGGAAGCCCTGTTCACTAACACCAGTTAATATTCATTGGTTAAAATGGGGTCACAAAAGTCTTATTTCTGGTAAAAGTCTTATTTCTGGTAGTAAGTCATGTCGGGATGAGGAGTGTTGAGTAGGCGTTTTCCAGTGTATGGTTCTCAACTCGTTGCTTCTCCATAAACTTACATGCATTGATCTGCACATAAGGAAATTGTAATGACCTTCAATAGAAATGCAACATACTCTTGTACCAGTTACTTTTGTGCCATGGTGACAACATATTTAACAAAAACAACTTGGAAAAGAAATATTTCCTTTGTATTGCTGTTTCAGAGGGTTCATACCATGCCGGGGAGAGCACCTTGGTGACAAGAGTATGTGGCAGAGGCTTGGTGGACAAGAAGAGGGGAGGAGTGTAGGAAGGGGTGAGACAAGACTCACTTCTATGGGCGTGTACCCTGTTTTGGACTTTCTCCTACTAGGCTCTAGCTACTACCCTGTCCTATCTCTCAACAATGTTGTCATATTATGAATCCATTAAGGGATTAATCTATTTATTAGTTCAGAGCCCTTGGGAGCTTATTGACTCTGGAGACACCTCTCAGACACACTGAGATACATCATTTCCTCATCTCCTGGACTATTCTCAATTCAATCATACTGACACTATCGACCATCAGAACTCGAGACATTGGTTGGCAGTTTATTTCTTTCCATCAGTTTGACTTGGTAATTCTTTTTCCTGTCAGTTATATGTTTGTTAATTTACTCTGTTCAGTTCCTGTCTGTTTCTCTAGAGCTCATGGGTACTGCAACATTAAGCCTTCTTTTCTTGGTACATTAGGCATTTAGGTTATATATTTTCACTCTGACATCAGATGTTTCAATGTACACGATTGTAATGCTTATGTAATGATGTGAAAAGTTGGTTTTTTTGATCATAGGGCATGTTCTATGTGAGCAATTGCTGGGGTTTTATTGTGGAAATCCATTTTTTCCCCTCCTAGTATCTCTGGAGCATTAAATAAGACGACGTGTTACTGTTATAACGCCAAAACTTTACTGATTTTGACTGTTTTGCATCAAAATCAACCCATGTTATAGCGTTGCTTTTGCTATTAAAGCAGAGGATACAGGAGGAGTTGAATTTCTTGGTGTGGCTGCCTTTGGGCGTTGTGGTGACTTAGTCCTGCTGTGCACTGTATCTGCACTAAGACTGAGCTGCTGTGCATCCAGACAGTTACAAGGGACATGAGGAGTTTTCATGTTGGGAAGCCATGACTCGTCCTTGGTGCAATCAGTGGGGCGAGTTTTGCTCCTTTTTCCAAGACTGTATTCCAGAAACTTCAGGTTCTTGGATATGGAGTTTGGTAAAGATGGACTCATTGGTCAACTTCCTTTGAGAATTAAAAAAAGGAACAAGCAAAACCCTAGCATTCAGACAAAAGCAGAGGCCATGTTAGACAATACATGTTGACTGTTTGAGAGGAGGGAGACTTGAGAGCCTGACGCCATTCATCTAGCTGGTTAGCTTTTGGGAGGTGTTTGCTCCTCATCCCACATATAGCACATGTGATTCTAACAGACTCAAAATCCACCCCCTGCCCACAAGGGTGCGGAAAGCTCACAAGAGCAAGTAGCAAGCAAACATCACTTGATGCCTATAAACATACCCTTCCATATAGTGTCTTCTCAGTGTCATGGGGCTCCCACTCTCCTCCTTCTGGTGGCTTCCCAATGGTCAGTGTATTAAAATTGCTAGTCATTGCCAGGACTCCATAGCCTTATCCCATCAGGTCCATGGCCTCATCTCTTGCCATATTTCTTTCTCCCTATGTTGGTTACAATGTCATTCTTGCTGTTCCTCAAGGAATGTTCCTACCTCTGTTTTGTGGTCTCCTCTGTCTGAGACAATCTTTCTTTGTGGAACCCTCCCATTTCAATGCCTCTTTTCCAAGCACCCTCTTCCACTACATACGTTTCTATCTATATACTGCTTTGTCATTCTTACCTGCATTCAAGATTATCCAGCCTTTTGGATATATTTTTATACTGTTTATTGTTTCACATGGAGAGTTCTCACAGTTACAGGCCCTGAATGACAATGATGTCTAGTGCACAGCACATATTAAGAGAATATTTATTAAATTATAATATTTATTAAACCAGTGAATGGGTTCTACATATGAGATAGGTATGGGGGTCTATTTGTTTTGTATTACTAGGCAGGACTTTGATGTCCAGTAATAATGACAGGTGCCTCATATCAATTGTTACATTATACTCTGAGCCTTGTTTCAAGTGCATTGCCAGCATTAATTCATTATTTAAGGTGCCTTTGAGGTATAGGTCCTGTTATTTTCCCCTATGTTCAGAGCCTAGGAAATGGAGAGTATTGGGTAGCTAGGTCAATGGCATGTAGGTAGAGCCTAGAGGAGCCAGAGTGTCTCATCCTTGAACAGTCATCTATGTTCTTAGTCATTGTATCTGCTTCCCTTTTCCTCCAGTTGGGCATTGAGGAAATACTGTCCCAATGAAATGAATAATTCATAAAAGGCTACAGAGTTGGGCTGAGGAGATGCTCAGTTTGCTATGTTTGCTATATAAGCATGCATATAAGCATGAAGACCTACCTAACACCCATCCAATTACCCTCCCAACCACCCACCCAAACAAGTAACAAGAGAAAGCTAGGTTAGAATAAGTACATCTCTAATGCCAAGTAAAAAGGAGTCCTGGGGCTGGCTGGCTGGCCAGCTGGTCTAGCAGAGTAAGTAAGCCACAGGTTTAGTGAGCGAATTTGTCTCAAAAAATAGTGTGGGTAAATCAGGGACTATGCCTGGTGCTGATCTCTGGGTTCTGTATGCATGTATACCTGTAAACACAAACATGTACACACATGTCTGTGTTGGGAAAAATAGTAAGAGAATGGAGGAACATAATGAGTGGTACTCATAGAGTTACATAAATTAAAAGTAGAATAGGAATTTTCAGTCTGAGCCAGCTCAGCATTGTAGAGATTGGGTCCCCCCCACCCCCCTCAGTCTCATTTCAAAGGAGAGAAGGAATTAACTGGGGTCTTAGAACAGTTCCTTCCACTAGGTAAGGAGGAGGGAAAAGTGGCGCATCCTGTGGATTGAAAAGAGAATGATAAGTCACATGTATTAAACATGTCGTTAAACATACAGAAGATGAGGGAGAAGCAATACCATAGCTGTACCTTTGTGTAGTCAAAACATTAGAGGCTCATGCCTGTTAACGCTTAGAGATTTATTTTTAGGAGGGTAGCAGAGTGGGTTTTTTTTCTTTTCTTTTGCTTAATTCTGTAGTAGATAATAATAATTATTAAAGCTAATGGAGATAAAAACATTGTGACACTCCAACTTCATATCTATTTGACATTGTAAATTAGAGTATTACTCACTTGGAGATTGTGTCGCCTCGTATATTATTACCATGTTCTCACAAAGGGCTCACGTGAATCACAATTGGACCTTTGTGTTTCCCTTGAAGAACCCCTGGTTTTCCTGAGAAGGGAGCAGAGTTTATTAAGGAGGAATTACTTCAGAATACTACTGGGAAACAAGCTGGAGTTTTAGATCCAAGAGGCTTAGCTAGGCTAATCTTGAATATGAGATCAAGTACAGTGTTTTTTGTTTTTTCTTTCGTTCTCCTTTTCTTTTCAGTGCTCACAGGAATGGAAGGTCTCACTATTGGTGGTTTGTTTACTCGTGTGTGTGTGTGTGTGTGTGTGTGTGTGTGTGTGTGTGCGTGCGTGCGTGCGTGCGTGTGTGTGTGTGTGTGTGTGTGTCACAGTACAGCCTTGGGGGTCAATCTTTAGAAGTTGTTCACTGCCCCAGGGCCTCTCATGACTTGGTACTTGTTGATTAGTTTACGATGACTGGCATAGAGTCTCAGGAACTACCCAGCATCATATCTGCCTCCCCAGTGCTGGGATTATGAATGGATACTACCATACCTGGCTTGTTTATATAATTTCTGGGATCGAACTCAACTTTTCATCCATGAAAGGCAAGCACTTCACTGCCTGATGTGTCTCCTTCCCTTTGTTTCTATTTTAATAGAGAGTGATGCAAATCTCAGAATGTTCATAAACTATATCAGTGAATTTAGATGATTAAGGAATCATGTCTAGTAAACCTGAAAACATGATCATGAGTGTATATTGATTTTAATGCCAATTTGAAGATCTCATACCAATTCTAAACCTTAACCTGGGGTCCTGGTAGCTTGGAGAGTTCCACTCCTTACCCCAGCTCTGAGGGGAGTAGCCACTGGGACCCTTGAGAGGAAAGATGGAGTTTGCCTTGGGAGCCTAGAAAAGGGCCCTATGACTCTGCAGCTATAAAGATTCACTTCTGTTTTTCCCTGAATTAATTACTTAATAAAAAGTTCCGTTTCAATAAGAAAGAAATGGAGAAGTGGCCTAAGAATCAAAGGCGTGAGAGCCATCAGATCCAGGCCTGGGAACCAGCACCGTGTCCTAGTGCCATATTAAATTATTTAAAGCTGTCACAGAGTCAGTTCATCTCTAAAGGGAGGGGACATTAGACCCCGTGTGCCACAAGAGAATTGTCAAAGCTTGTGTGACTGTCTGTCTTTAGTCTGCCATAGGGAGTTAACATCCTTCAGATCAATATATGGATCAAAAGGAATTTAAGAGATCTGAGAAGGAAATATGGGTTTTAAGCAAAAACTTCCTTCCCATAAAAACCGAAGAAAGACATGAAATAGAAACTATACATTCATTGTATTTATCAGCAGGACTATTCACTATTGGATTTCCATGGAAGGAGAGCTTAGGCTAGGGCTAGGAAGTCTGTTTATTTAAGGGAGAATTTTTGTTTTTATCTTCTTTCTAGATATTTCTTTTAAAATTGGTTTTCTCCTTGACAAACCTTTCCAATGAATCATGTTGATTTTTGTTGTGTGAATTAATGAGGTGGAAATGGGGCAGTCTGCCTCCCTCCATGATTCATGAGGGATGAAGGTTTTTACCCCAAATCTGTCATGCCTCAGGATAAGGTAGAGGGGCTGGGGGACCTGCTCTATGGCCAGGGTGTAACAAAGCATGGCCTTCACTTTCTTTGGGAATGGCAACGCAGGTTATTGTGTCAGTCACTAATGTTAGATGTAGAAAATGTTAAAGGGCACCGGGGAATGTAGCCTGGTGTGTGCATGTGAGTGTGTGGAGGAGGAGGAGGAGGAGGAGGAGGAGGAGGAGGAGGAGGAGGAGGAGGAAAGAGATTAAATACACATGTCCATTTTTACTTCTAATCTATGTTCAGTATCATAAATATGAAAGTGAGTTGACCTGCCAAGGTCCACAGTGAAAAAGTCCCTGCATGTGTCTATGTTGCTGATTCAAGATATCTGCTTCCTGCTGAGACAGCCATGTAGGTCACAGGGAACTCCAGCTGCTTGTTTCTAAAGGTCTGAGAAAAGGCAGGAGTGAGACCATTGTTTTGTATTGGCTGATACCTTGCTGTCTGGGAGCAGAGAGAAAGGACTGTTTGGTGTTTCCTCATAGCTCACTCATGCCTAGCATTAGAGCAGTATGTGGATCAGGACCTCAGAACAGGCAGGAAAGGTTAATTCTGCACATGTTCCACTTAACGTTGGAGATGATGGATCCTGACAGATGCAGCCTGCAGTGGTGGGGCAGCTAATGGCACAGGCAATGAAGTCAGACTTTGATATGTGGAAATCTTGGCTCTCCTGCTTGATAGCTGTGGAGACATCTCAATGGTGCAACAGAGGTAATAAGAGTTAGTGTTATGAGCAGGAAGTGCATATTGTAGGTATAGAGAGCTAGCAAGTACTACAGTGTAACAGTGGTTAACAGCATCAGAGTTTACATTCTCGAGGGCTGTTCCTAGTGAGCTCTTTACGAAACCATGGGAAGAAATGTTGGATGAATGCTTTCTGCATGGATTTCATTTAATCTTTGGAGGACAACTAAAAGCAGGTACTGCTCACATGGAGGGTGAATGTTTCTAAAACATGAAGCACACACGGGATTAACCAGGCTTTGATGAATGGGTAACTTCTCTGTGTAGTATGCTCAGAGCTCCCAGTTTGGAGCTGGTGGCATTGGAGATGCCCAGTTGTTCTTAAAGTCCTCTAGTAAATCAATTGGAGGTGACATGGCATGCATTGTGTAGGATGATAATCAGGTGTTTGTGATTTAGCTCTGGGGCAGGTGGCCTTGTGCTGTCAGAGAGGAAGAGGGTAAGGACAATGACAGAGGATGGTGAACACGCAGAGTCCCCATGCACATTCAAAGTCCTGTGGGCCAGTGAGGTTGAAGCTCAGTTGGTAGAGAGCTTTTCTGGTTTGTATGAGGCCATGGGTTTGATTCTCAGTCACACACACACACACACACACACACACACACACACACCCCACATTAGAGAGAGAGACAGAAAAAGAGACAGAGACACAGAGAGAAAGAGAGATAGAAACAGAGAGAGAGACAGAGACAGAAAGAGAGATAGAAACAGAAAGACAGAGACAGAGACAGAGAGAAAGAGAGATAGATAGAAACAGAGAGAGAGAGAGAGAGAGAACACAAACTGCAAATATGGAGTGTGTGAGGCACAGCAAATTATAGGTTGCAAAAGCTGAGGCAACAGGCCCAGTGTGGAATGTGACAGGCCTAGAGGCTCCCAAAAGCAAATCACAAAGGTTCTTCATTGGCTATTAAATGGGCACATCCCCTGGGATAGACGAACTTTGGTACCTACTGTAACTTTTCTACAGGAATAAAATCCATAGGACTCAATTTTCCCCTTTCTGTCCCCACATCACATATGTATGTCATCTATGTCTAGATAGTGATGAATATAATGGGGAAAGTCTTAATATTTTATAAGGGCACATATGTAGCGTATGTTTCAGATTAACTACTGATTTAGACTTGCGAATATATGTGCTAAACTCGTGAGTGTCAAGCCCTTGCTAGGCAGTTGGGGAATTCTTACCCATCCAGCATACTCGTGCAAGAAGCAGTGTCCTCCTCCTCAGTGTTACTGTTATCTTTCTCCTCTTTCTTGATGTAAATGAATGTATGTATGTAGGTCAGAGGCCAGCCTCAGTTGCCTTCCAGTTTTTAAAGCATGAGACAGGGTCTCTCATTGGCCCACAACTTTGGCAAGTAGTCTAGACTACTTTGTTAGCCCGGTATAGTGATCTTCTTGTCTCTGCCTCCCATCTCAACATAGCTCTGATTACAAGCATGTGTTACTATGCTTGACCTTTTATATGAGCTTTTGGGATCAAACTCAGGTCCTCATGCTTTTGAAGCAAGGGCATTACCAACTCGGCCTCAGGAGGGCCCTTCTTTCCCACCATCTCCATCTTTTCTTGAGACTCTTGGCTAGAGGGAACAAAGCTATGTCTTTAAGTGAAAGAAGTGTGGCTTATAATAGAATCTCTGAAAGCCATAGGAGCTTTAGAAGAATGTCTCAGGTAACTCTGCTTTCTTTCTTCAGCTTCCCACTTATAGAACAAATCTCTCTGTGGCTGTGCTGCACTTCCATGATGGCTCTCACAAAGGTCTCTTATCCTTGCCACCCTGAGCCCAGTGTCTTGTGTCTACTGTAGCTGATGGTCTGTCTGACCTTTGGAACTTCTTTCTGCCTTACATAGTCTCTCTCTTGAGATTTCCCCTTTGATGCTTCCCCCAAAGACCCTGAACCTCCTTTACAACAGACTTCTGTAGTGAGGATCAGGTGGATTTCAAAGCCAACTGAGCTACAGGATAAACGGAGGTGGGAGCGCAGAGCTACCGGTTCATAGAGTGATGGCTCATACAAGAGGCAAGGGGACACTTCTCCATATGAAAAGTTTGCCAAGCCTACTTGGGTGTTAATGAGCTTTCATAGCTGCTGGCTTTTCCAGGACCTGCCTGTGGGAAGGAAGTATTTATTTGTATTTAACTGTAATGCAAATGCTTAGTATCTGCTTACCTATTACTGTTTGGGTAGCCTTTGCCACCCATTTCCTTGCAAATTACTTTTGTTGGTTAAGTGTTGCTTCCTGTGTTCCTGTTTTCCATCATGCTCTTTTAATAAGAGTCTTGCCATCTCCATAGAGAATACTTGCTCTGTCTCTACTCAGGCCTCTCCTTAAACCTAGTTCTGGGCTTGCCCCATCCTTTCTCTTGTCTCTTAAAACAATTTGGGTGTGCTTTTGAAGGATGGTTTCCTATATCTCAGGCTGGTCTTGAATTTATACTATGTTGCTTAGGATGATCTTGATCTTGATTTTCCTTTTTGTATTTGGGAGTGTTGGGATGACAGGCGCTTGCCACCATGCATGGTTTATGCAGTGCTGGGGACCGAACTCAGGGTTTGTGCATGCTAGGCAAGTACTCTGCCCACTGATATATCTCTAGCTCCTCTTGTCTCTTTTATAGTGTTACTTTTCTTCACATGATTTCATTGAAGTCTATATTTTTCTCTATGTATCTGGCTCTGTGTACTCCTTTACTAGAATGTTTGTTCTATGAGAACGCATTCTCTTTTTTTTTCTTTAGGATAGAGTATAGCCATATTTCCCTGGCTGGTTTTGAACTCTTAGGAACAATGATTCTTTGACCTCAGATCCTAGGAATGCTGGGACCCCAAGGCCTGCGCCACTGTTTCAAGCAGTGGGCAAAGGTTTGTTTTCTTTTCATTGATGGAACCACATCATCTAAAATAGAGGTTGGCAGACTATGGCCCAAAGACCAGATCTGATGGATGACTTATCCTCATCCAACCTGAGAATGAAACATGAGTTTTACATTATTAAAGGGTTAAAAGAAAATGGGGAGAAATCCTCTGAAGTCTGGCTGGGGTATAACTGAGCTAGGAGAGTGCTTGCCTGGGTTTGATGTCCAACCACCTCGAAAGCCAGGCATGGAGGCACATGCCTGTGGTCCCAGCATTTGGGAGGTGGAGACAGAGGCAGAGGTGGGAAATCAGTCCTTCAAGGCATTCTCAGGAATAGAAAGAGTGTGAGACCAGTTTGCTCTAGAAATCCTGTCTTTAAAAAACCAAAAAAAAAAAAACCCAAAGTAAAATCATATGACAAAAACTACATGGCCACAAATCACCAAATATTTAACTACTTGGCTCCTTAAGTTAAACATCTGCTCACACTTGAACTGGATCAGCGGCTGGCTATTTTTCAGAGCCTTTCCAAATGAGTAAATGCTTTGTGGGTCACTCAGTTTTAGATTCTCTAAGGATTGTTTTTTCATTTCTTAGATCATTGCTCTAACATAGAATAATGTCTTGTAAACATTTGGTGTTCAGTCAACTTTCTTGAGTAAGGCCCCTTGTAGGGGTTGAAATATGCTTGGTCCAAGGAGTGGCACTATTTTGAGGTCTAGTATTGTTGGAGGAAGTGTGTTACTCTGGGTGTAGGCTATAAGACCCTCATTCTCGTTGTCTGCAAGTCAGTCTTCTCATGTTTGCCTTCAGAAGAAGAGGTGGAGCTTTGGGCTCCTCCAGTCCCATGTCTGCTTGAATGCTGCCATGCTCCCACCTTGAGGATAATAGGCTGAACCTTTGAATCTGTAAGCCAGCCCCAATTAAATGTTGCCCTTTATAAGAGTTGCTCTGGTCATGGTGTTTTTTTTCACGGCAATGCAACCCTAAGACAGCCCTAAGAACATAAACATCCATTCTTGACCCTGAGTACAATAATTGTAGTAAAATATTTGGTCATTGATCAGAGTCACAGCACTTAACCTATCCATACCCAGGGAGGCATCTAGACTTATCACTTCATGAAATGAGGCAGGAGGAGGAAAGTGTGAGAGATCTAGAGTGCAACATGTTGGCTATAGGCAACAGAGCCATAATGCATCTCTAATGTGTCCTAAGAGAACAAATATCTGTTTTATTCCCCCCACCGATACGACAATTATGTGTAGTAATAGAAATTGGGTTTCTTGATTTAGTCATCCCACAATGTATAATTATTGGAAAACATCATGTCATATACCATAAGTATATACAATTTCTTTTTACAAATTAGGAAACAATTCAAAGGGCCAGAGAGATGATTCCATTGGTAAAAGATCTAAATTTCATCTCCAGCACCCACGTGCAAAAGCCAGCTACAGTGGCAGGTATCTGTAATTGTAGCCCTAGAGACTTAGAGACAGGAGGATCTCTGGCCCTGGCTGGCCAGCCAACCTAGATGAATTAGAGGGTTCCAGTTCAGTAAGAGACCCTGTGTCAAAAGACAAGGTATTGAGTAATTGAGGTAGACACCTGACCTTGACATAGGTACACACACATACACATACACACACTGCACAAAAGCAAATAATGATAATGATAAAACCCCAAATTGTATCTGAATGCACCTCAAAAGACCATTACTGTACAAAAGATTATTATATTCCTTTCTTACTATGCCTATGACCAAAAACATCTTACATAAACAACTTAAGCCTGGTTTTAGTTATTTAGGCTCACAGGTTCCAAACCATCAGTCTATTATGGTAGGGAAAGTGTGGTAGAACAGTTCACACATGGTAGCCAGAAAGTGGAACAGAGCAGGAAGGGGCCAGGGCAAGATATAGTTCTCAAATACACATCCCCTATTACTTATTTCCTGCAACTCTATCTCGCCTCCTACATCTCACCACCTCTCAATAATCTCATCAGATTATGAATTGTTAAGTATCTAAGCCTTTCATTAGGCCAGAACCCCCATGAGCTGATTGTTTTTGGAAATCCATGTTAGGAGGTCTATGTTACTAATTTCCCAGGAGTTTCTCAAACAAAATTAATCATTTTTTGGTGGCACTTTAAGTATTGAAAAGAAAATAACTGGGCCGAGGATATAGCACAGTTGGTAGGGTGTTGGACTAGCTTGTATGAAGCCCTGGATTTGACCCCTAGCACCAAATAGAACAGGAATTGGTGGTATATGCCCATGATCCCAGCACTTGAGAGGCAGACAGGTGGGTCAGAAGTTTAAGATTATGTAGTGAGGCCAATCTAGGATACATGAGACCCTATTTTATAATACAAATGAAGAAAATAATTAGTAGTTGGACATGAAGATAGCGGCTTGATTTTTGCCTCAATTTCTACAGCTTTGCTAGCTCCAAAGTCACTTGAACCATACCCAAGGGTCTTGGTAAAATATCCATTCAGGAGTAGTTCTCAATCCCCATTTCTAACAGGCTGATGGATGAATCTGATGGGAGTTTTTTTTTGGGACCACCTTTAGCACAGAAAGGATTAGACCAGAAACTTGCCATTATCTCAAAGGGTCAGATGGTAAAACTATTTGACTCTGTGGGCCACCCAGTCTCTATAGTAATGATTTAACTCTGTCACAGTGAAGAGAAGGCAGCCGTAGCTAATACATACATGAGTGAATGCACAGGCATTCCAATAAAACTTTAACATATGTCCGGCTGGATTTGACTTGTTTGTTATAATTTGCTGATCCCTGGAGGTGAGCTGACCACTGTTCTTCAGTCACTCAGCAGTTTCATGTGACAAGTGGTTGGCTAGATTCCTCCATTTGTTTGTGTTCATGTGTAATACTCAAGACTGATGATCTCGAAGGCTGAAGACTGTTTAAATAGTACACAGCTATCAAATGGCAGAGTCAGGAACCCTGGCCTCTGGTCTCCAATATGATTGTTTCTTCTTTCCACATGGCAGAATACATAGTAACTGTGATGGCTGGTGTTGACAATTGAGTTGACAGAATCTAGAATCACCGTGGAGATATAACTCTGGGCATCTCTGTGAGAGATTTTTCTATATTAGATTAATCAAGGTGTGAATACCCAAGTGTGTTTGGGACTGTGTATAGGGCCATTCCATGTCCAGAGGTCCTAGAATGCATAAGAAAGGAAAGCAAGCTGAGCAGGATAATTCACTTCTCTATGTTTACTGTGGATGTGACCAGCAGGTCTCCTGCTTCTGTCTCCATGCTGTCTTTGCCTACTGCCATTTCTTCCCCACTACGATGGACTGTACCCCCTTGAACTGTGAGCCAGGGTAGACCTTCCTGTGGTGGTTTATATATATTTGCCCCAGGTAATGGTACTATTAGGAGGTCCTTGTTGGAGGAAGTGTGTCACTGGGGGGGGGGGTAGATTTAGAGACTTTCCTTCTAGCTGCCCGGAAGCCAGTCTTTTTCTGTTTGTCTTTGGAACAAGACATAGAACTCTCAGCTCTTCCTGTGCCATGGCTGGATGCTGCCTTGTACTCACCATGATGGTAATAGACTGAACCTCTGAAGCTACAAGTCAACCCCGATTAAATGTTGTCTTGTATAAGAGTTGCCTTGGTCATGGTGTCTCTTCACAGCAGTAAAACCCTAACTAAGACACTTCCCCTCCTTAAGTTGCTTTCATCAAGTGTTTTGTTATATTAGGGTCAAAGAATTGCTGAAGAAAGGCCCCAGACTCAAATAGTATGCAAAGGAGTGTCTATTCTGCAGAAATTACTAGCAGGTAGGGGTCAGACATTCATCAAAATGGTGACCCCAAAAAGATGTACAGACCTTTTATATAGTAAACTAAGGGAATTTTAGCAAAGGTTAGGCAATCAAAAACTTCATTGTTGGGGTTGGGGAAGTTCCATGGGTCAGGGTTTGATTGGCTGCTCTGTTAGTTCTACTGTATTTGGTGAGGCCGTGAGGAGATTCCATAAATAGACTCAGCTTTTGATTTGTTATTTCCTTCGCCCAGATGTCCCAGGAACTGACTCATCTCTGAGCTTACTCTCCCTTTGGCAGATCCATCAGTGATTATCAGCCCATTGTCAGTAGCTGCCTCTGAGGAGCCTAATCTGCTTCCCTGGGAAACTGAGACTTTTCTGTTCCCCAGGTTTTTATTTTTTGGAGACCTCTCAGCTACAGTATAGATTTTTCTTTGGAAATAATAGCCTTCCTTTTAAATGACTAATGGACTAGAGCATCCAGAAAATGTTATTTAGTCCTCTGTTTGCCCTGCCTGGGAGAGTGCCTGGTATATAGTAGGCACTTAGTAAAATTACAAAAACAAGCCGGGCAGTGTCAATGCCAGCGCTTGGGAGGCCGAGGCAGGAGGATTTCTGAGTTCGAGGCCAGCCTGGTCTACAGAGTGAGTTCCAGGACAGCCAGGGCTACACAGAGAAACCCTGTCTCGAAAAAATAATTACAAAAACAAAAACCAAAACCCAACTCTGGGGTGGAAGATTGAATCTAGGTATGATGCATGAGTAAATATTTATTGAATAAATGATTATTTCCTGTTTGCTTATAAGCTAGGGCATTTTGTGATATTTTACTTTCAATGTCAGTGTTTTTATATGAAAAGATTTGAGAGGTAAAACATATAACCAACTAGATATCCAGTAAAACTTAGAGTAAGTCCTAGAGCCCAGACTTCTCCACATACATGCTTCTCTTCACCTAGTAGCTTTCTGACAAGTTTGAGAAGTCTATTGCAGGAATCTGAATGTTTTACTCAAAATATTCCTCCCTAGTTACTTTGAGCCTTCACAGAATTGAGAATAGAGCAAACCATCCTGGAGTCTAGTGGAATGGGAACAATATCTATAGTGGAACAGCATTGCCACAGCCCCTATGGTGTATCGGAGAATTGTTCCTAAAGTCAATTGTCAGTCAATTTGAATTCCATTCAACACTAGAAATGAGAGTTTAGAGGTTAGAGGTGTGTGTGTGTGTGTGTGTGTGTGTGTGTGTGTGTGTGTGTGTGTGTGTCCTCTGAAGTTTCTTATTTTGGAACATCTGATACAAGTCATAAAATGAAATCCTCAGATTTCTTGGTAAAAATATGTCATGATGAGAGAAAACATGCTGTAATTTAGATGCAATTTGGCTGTCTTCTCACAACAAGTAAAAGGACAATTCAGTTTGTATGTTGAAAGGACTGCGACTAATTCTGAAGAGAGTTATGCAGGAGATGAACAAGATGGCAGCCCTGAAGTGAAATTTCCTGAGGAGAAGAAGCTACAAGAATGGTGGAGCTAGCCTTGATCTGGAGGTTTTTCTGAGGCAGCAGCTGCAGCAGCAGGTAACTGCAGTCTGAGAGATTTCCTTAGCATTTCTAAGCACACTTGCCCCTAGTGACCTAATTGTGTCACTTACCCTCCTGAGACTGTCACAGGGTGTCTGGGCTTTGTAGTGACTTCACATCAGCTTGTTTCTCTCTCTGTTCTAGTGGAGCAGCTAACTTGGCTAGTTTGTCTCAAAACAAGAAAATGTAACTGTACAGTTCTGAGGTTTATGTATTCCTAGTATTTATTATTTATCATCCCTCCTAGACGGCTGCCAGCAGGAAAGAAATGCATTTGTTTCAATGGTATACATCTACCGCATCCATCCACCCATTCAGCAAATAGTCGAATACTGCTGGTTCTCAGTGGAGAGAGACAGTGAACAAATGGAAAAAAGAAACTTTGGATAGAGTGAGGAGAAAAACAATCAAATCAAGCACTTGGAGGTTTAGGAGGGGTGTGGGGAAAGGGCTCATTTGCATGAAGCTCTGATGATACCTGGGGCCCAGATGGCACCCTCTTCAGACTCTAGGGAGAAGGGTAGGGGAGAGGTGGTATGGGCAAAGGTTAAGGGTACAGCTACTTCATCCCATCCCTTGTGGTGCTTTGCCTTCTATGGTGGGTGACATGCAAGAGACTGGCTTGGGGAGAATTATCAGGGAGAGCAGCTGGAGGGCTGTTGAAATCAGGTTGGCAAAGATGGAAGGTGGCTTGGATGGGGAAGTAGCAATAGACAAAGTAAGACCCAAGCAGAATTGTGGGATTGAGTTGGTAGCATTTTTTTTGTTTGACAGGTGGAAGAAGACTGCTAGAGAAAGAGACGGTGCCAGTAATCTTGCTCAAACATCCAAGAAAGAAAGGGCTGTTGTGTCTGAAATAGGGAGGAGTATGGGAGAAAGTCTTCCTTTCCCCTCCCCTCTCCTGTACTTCTCTCCTCTCTCCTCTCTACTTCCCAGCTGTGTATGTGTGTCTTGTCAGTGAAAGTGGAAATTAGGGTTTTAGTTCGGGGATATAATGCATTGAAATGCCTATTAACTAACCCAAATAGACATATTAGGAAGGATATATTGTGGCAAAGACGAGACTAAGAATGAGGATGGCACTACTAGCCATCAGTTCTGCATGCTTACTGCTGGGGTTGTGCAAGCACAACAACCTTCTTTTACCTGTGCCTGAATTTAAAACCAGTGGACCACCACACAGTCATTCAGGCAGAAAACTGAAAGTCTTTCACACATTTCCTATATTACAAACCCAGAGAATATGGCTTAGGGTCTTTGGCAAAGGGGACTTGATTTAGTTGGGCAATCTACTAGGCATAGGTGGGGCAGACATTTCTAGGGTATCCTGAACAGTGGTGGAATTGGACAGACTGTTTGGTCTGTTAAGAGAGCATTCCAGAGGCTGAGAGTCCAGTGTTTAGTTTCCTTTTTTTAAACTTGCCTATCAACCATCTATACAACATTCCTCCAGTTTAGAAGGGGTCATGGAGAGAAACCAAGATGAGCATGATGGTGAACAGAGTATGAAGGCCTAGCAGGTATCACTCCCTGTCCCTCTTCTGAAAGCTCAATGCTTTACACCAATTCTTTCATTGGACCTTAACATTTTATCACCACCTCATAGTCAAGATAGGTGAAATTTAAAAGGCCGTGTTTCTCAAGATCATGTAGACTTGAGAAGTATGAGCACAGCTTACGTTTAACACTTGCCTCAAATTTTCTGTTTTGTAAAGTTATAAACTGTGAAATGTATGCTGCATTTATTATTTATTTATTTATTTATTTCCTTAGCACTACATACAGGAGTGTGTGTGTGTGTGTGTGTGTGTGTGTGTGTGAGTGTGTGTGTGCGTGCGTGCGTGTGTGTGTGTGTGTATAGTTTTTCATGGGGTGAATTCAATCTAAGCGATTAAAGAAAATAGTTCCTCCTTTTTAAACAAAATTTTCATGCTGTTTAAATAATCAAAACCCTTAATTTTTATTCTTATTGGACATTAGTATATGATCATCCCTGCACATCTCGTCAAAGAAGGAAAGAAAGATGTATTTTGGCTTACAAATTTATCTCATAGTGGTTTGATTCCATGGGATTGGGTAGAGCTGTCTTCTGATCTGTAGATGAATAGACAACTTTCTTCAAAATGGAAACCTTTAGAAATTAGATAGGACTCACTTGATCTCAGGTCTGGTTGATCTAATGATAGTACTGAGACAGATGTGGGCGTAATAGTTTTAGCCTACTGACATCCAAAGTGTTGGGTCTTAGAAAGCCATGAAGGAAAACATTACATTTGTCCCCAGGTGGTAGATAAAGATGGTTCCAAAAAGTATAGGAAGAATGAGTTGAAAGCCAAAGGACAAGACAGGGTGACACATGTGGAAAGTCATAGCTCTAGTAGGCACCTGGGGTAGCTGTTGCTAGAGTCTGGTTGGCAAAAGGAATGATTTTACTTCTGCCCATGCTGGCTGTATGGGCATCAACTCTGAGCTCAGAGCCCACCAAGTCTCTCTCATCTGTGCAATTTCCTATATTACAAACCCAGTGTATTGTCTTGCCATATAAAGCATATCTCCAGGTAGGGGGATAATGGTCTCCCAAGAGACCTTCATTGTGACCTTTGGAACCTGTGACTGTGACCTTGCTTGGCTACACAGTGAAAGGGATTTTGTATGTGCTCAAGATACTTGAAATAGGAAAATGATCTTGCATCATCCACTTGGACACAACATGAGCAGAAGGGTTCCCTTGACAGGATGGTAAAGCCAACAGATCCTGGTTGCTTTTCAAATCAGAAAATAAAATCAGTAAGACGACAAAGGAAACTAATTACACTGAAATCCTGTGATCAAATAGTGGAAACAAGTGTGTGATGAAAGAAATTTGTACTTAATCCACACATTTCAAAAGATAATATGTTGGGCTCATAATTGCAGCAATGTTGGACAGTGGTAACCACATCTGTAGCTGCTGATGTGAAGCCCAGATTATGGTTTCTTCTAGCAGCAGTTGCAGGTACTGCAAGCACCTATGTTTTGTTACTTATAGTCAACACTGAGGAATGGTTGGTTTGTACGGACTAGTGGGATAGAGAAAGGACCTTTGCCTTACCTGAGTTCAATAATTCTGTGGACCTCTTGAGGACAAGGTACTTCAGGTTAGAATCCCATGGAAGGGCCTTGGAAACAACCAGAGTGAAGCAACCTGAAACCACCAGATCGTAATATATACGTTAGGATCTTATATTTTGGGATGGGGATATAGTTCAGTTGATAGAATGTAGCATGCACGAAGCCCTGGGTTTGATCCCAGCTCTGTATAAATCAGGTACTGCAGTATACATCAGTAATCCCATCACATCGATGTGCAGGAAAATCAGAGGTTCAAGGTTATCACCAACTACATAACAAGTTTGAAGACAAACTGGTCTAAAACCTGTCTTGGTCAGTTTTCTATTGCTGTGAAGAGACACTATTACCGAGACAACTCTTATAAAGAAAGCATTCAGTTGAGGGCTTGCTTATAGGTTCAAAGGTTCAGTCCATTATCATTATGGAGGGAAGCATTGTGGCACATAAGCAGAGATGGTGTTGGAGAAGCAGCTGAGAGCTCTACATCCAGATCTAATGGTTGAAGGAGAGAATCTTGGCTTGGCATGGGCTTTTGAAACCTCAAAGTCTTTCAACAAGGCCATCCTTCCTAATCCTTTCAAATAGTGCCATTCCCTGGTGACCAAGCATTCAAATTTATGAGCCTATTGGGGCCATCCTTATTCAAACCACCATAAGGCCCAATCTCAAAAAGTTCTTAGTGTGGAGGCATATGCTAATGCTAGCACTCAGGAGGCAGAGTCAAGAGGATCTAGCTCTGTGAGTTGAAGGCCAGCCTCTTCCACATAGGAAGTTATAGGCTAGCCAGGCTGTATAATGAGCTCTTTTCTCAAAAATAAAACAGAAAGAGGTGGTATTTGTAATTATAAGTTCTTCAGGATTGCATTGGTTTAGAATAAAGAATGATCATTGTGGTTCACTTGGGAAATCCAAATCTTTCTTATGAATTCACTGAGTTTGTTCAGGCCCCACAATTGTTTGTAAAGTCACCTACCTAGGGAGAACAGCTAGCAAAGAAGAAAAGTCATCAAAATAATAACAAAAGGCGACTGTAGAGTAGGTTATGAAGGCAAGAGTAAAATTAATTCTACAGTAGCGAAGTTCCAAAATAAAGAGGGAAGTAATAAGAATTTTAGCAAAGTTGCCTCTTTGTTATTATTATTAATTTAAATTAATTAGTTAATTAACTTTTCATCCCTACTGCAGCTTTACCTCCTTTTTCTCCCAGTCCTTCCTTCTCCCCCCATATTCACTCCTCCTCTTTCTCTTCAGAAAAAACCATGGATATCAACCAACCCTAGCATATTAAGTTGCAGTAAGACTAGGCACATCTCTTATTGAAGCTAGACAAGGGAGCCCAGTAGGAAGAAAGAAATCCAAAGGCAGGAAACAGAGTCAGAGATAGTACCTGCTCCCTCTGTTAGGAGTCCCACATGAAGGCCAACCTATGTAATTGTTACATATATACAGAGGGCCTAGGTCCATCCCACGTATGCTCTCTGGTTGGTGGTTCAGTTGTTGTGGGTCTTTATGGGTCCAGGTTAGTTGATTCTGTGGGTTTTGTGGTATCCTTGAAACCTCTGGGTCCTATAATCCTTCCTCCCCTCTTTTGTAGGATTCCCCCAAACTCTGCCTAATATTTGGTTGTAGGTCTCTGTATCTGTTTCCAAAAGTTGCTGGGTGAAGGCTCTCTGATGGTGGTTATGCTAGGCTCTGGTCTACATGTATAACAGAATATCATTAACAGGGGTATCAGGGGTGAGCTCCCTCTCATGGCATGGATCTCAAGCTGGACCAGTCATTGGCTGGCCGTTCCCTCAACTTCTGCTTCATCTTTACTCCTGAACATCTTGTAGGCATGGCAAATTTCAGGTTGAAGGTTTTGTGGCTAGGTTGGTATTCCAATCCCTCCGTTGGGAGTCCTGCTTGGTTAAAGGAGATGACCTGTTCAGGCTCTATATCCCTCATTGCCGTGGGTTCCCCTCATGGATTTCCTTTCCAGAATCTAATGAGATTGTGTGATTTATTTTTTACTTTGTTTATATGGTAGATTATATTGATAGATTTTCATATGTTGAACTATCCCTGCATCTCTGGGATGAAGCCTACTTGATCATGATGGATGAACTTTTTGATGTGTTATTGTACTTGGTTTGCCAGCATTTTATTGAATATTTTTGCATCAATATTCATGAAGGAAATTGGTCTGAAATTTTCTTTCTTCATTGAGTCTTTGTATGGTTTAGGTATCAGGGTGACTATTATCTCATAAAATGAATTTGGCAGTGTTACTTCTGTTTCTATTTTGTGAAATAACTTGAGGAGCACCAGTATTAACTCTTCTTTGAAAATCTGGTATAATTTCATGCTAAAAGCATCTGTCCTTTTGCTTTTTTTGATTGGGAGGCTTTTAATGATTGCTTCTATTTCCTTGGTGAGCCTATAGGTCTATTTAGATTATTTACCCTATCTTGATTTAACTTTGGTAAGTGGTATCTATCAATAAAATTGTCCATTTCTTTTCGACTTTCCAATTTTGTTGAAATACAGTGTTTTCAAGTAAGACCTAGTGATTCTTTGACTTTCTTTGGTGTCTATTCTTATGTCCCCCTTTTCATTTCTGATTTTATTAATTTGAATATTCTCTCTCTACCTTTTAGTTATTTTGGATAAGGGTTTGTCTAGGTTGTTGATTTTCTCAAAGAATCAGCTCTTTATTTCTTTGATTCTTTGTATTGTTCTCTTTTTCTATTTTATTTAGTTCATCCCTGAGGTTGATTGTTTTCTGATATTTATTCCTCTTGTGTGCATTTGCTTCTTTTGGTTCTACAGCTTTTAAGTGTGATGTTAAGTCACCACCACGAGATCATACTAACTTCTTTGTGATGGGTCTTAGTGCTATGAACTTTTCTCTTAGCACTGCTTTCATTGTCTCCTATAAGTTTGGGTATGTTGTACATTCATTTTCATTGAATTCTAGAAGATCTTTCATTTCTTTCTTTTTTTCTTCCTTGACCCAGTGGTTATTGAGTAGAGAAGTTGTTCAGTTTCCATGAGCTTTTAATCTTGCTTTGGTTTTGTCTGACAGGGTACAAGAGGTTATTTTTAAGAAGTTATTTTCAAGTTTCTGAGACTTGCTTTGTGGCCAAGTATGTGATCAACTTTGGAGAAGGTTCTGTGAGGTGCTCAGAAGAAGGTATATTTATTTGTGTTTGAGTGTAGATATATGTTAGGTCCATTTGAGTCATAACATCTGTTAATTCTGTTATTTCTCTGTTTAATTTCTGTCTGTCCCACTCATTGGTGAGAGTGCGGTGTTGAAGTTTGCAACTATTAATGTGTAAGGTTTGATGTGTGCTTTAGTAACATTTCTTTTACTTATCAAATGTGGGTGTCCTTTCGTTTGGGTCATAGTTATTCAGAATTGTGATGCCATTTTTGTAGATTTTTCCTTTGATGAATATGAATTATCTTTCTATATCTCCTTTAATTAATTTTGGTTGAAAGTCTACTTTGCTAGATTTTAGAAAGGGAGTACCATCTTGCCTCTTGGATCCATTTGCTTGGCAAATCTTTTTTCACCCCTTATTATGAGGTAGTGTCTATCTTTGATGTGGTGTGTTTCCCATATGCAGTAGAATGTAGGATCCTGTTTTTGCATCCATTCTGTTAGCCTGTGTCTTTTTATGGAAGAATTGATTCAATTGATGTTGAGAGATATTAATAACCAATAATTGATTGCTAATTCCTATTATTTTAACATTAGTATGGAGGTGATCATGGTGGTGGTGGTGGTGGTGGGGGTGGTGGTGGTAGTAGTAGTAGTAGTAGTAGTGTATATGTGTGTTTCCCTTCTTTTGGTTTTACTAGTGTGAAATTATTTCCTATGTGTTCTTCAGTGTAGTTCATCCTTTTGGGTTGGATTTTTTTAGTACCTTCTGTAGGGCTGGATTTGTGGATAGATATTGTTTAAATTTGGTTTTTTCATAGATTATCTTGTTTTCTCCGTCTACGGTTATTGAAAGTTTTGTTGGGTCTAGTAGTCTAGGCTGGCATCTATGGTCTCTTACAGTCTGCCAGATATCTGCCCAGGGCCTTCTGGTTTTTAGAGTTTCTGTGGTAAGTCAGTTATAATTCTAATAGGTCCATCTTTTTATGTTACTTGGCCTTTTTCTCTTGCAGCTTTTAATATTCATTGCTCTATACATTTAGTGTCTTAACTATTAGGTGGTAGGGAATTTAATTTTCTGGTTCAATTTATTTGGTGTTCTGTAAGCTTCTTATACATTTAGACTCATCTCTAGGTTAGGGAAGTTTTCTTCCATGATTTTGTTGCAAATATTTTCTTGGCCTTTGAGCTGGAAATCTTCTTCTAGTCTTATTATTCTTAGGTCTTTTCATAGTGTCCCAGATTTCCTGGATATTTTAGGTCAGGAACTTTTTAGAGTTAACATTTTCTTTAAACATTGCATTAATTTCTCTACTATATCTTCTGAGCCTGAGATTCTTTCATCCCTTATAATTTGTTGGGGAAGCTTGCATCTGTAGTTCCTGTTCTCTTACCTAGATTTTCCCTGTCCAGGATTCCCTCAGTTTGTGTTTTCCTTATTTCATTTATTTCCATTTTCAGGTCATGAACTGTTTTCATTCCTTTTCTTTACCTGTTTGCTTGTATTGTCCTATGTTTCTTTAAAGGATTTAGTCATTTCCTTTTTAAAGGCCTCTATTATCTTCATAAGATTGGATTTCCAGTCATTTTCTTGTGCTTCAGCTGTGTGGAATATCTTGCTGCAATAGGATAGCTGGATTATGGTCTGGCTTTGGTCATATTTTCCTTTTAGTCATTGTGGCCTCTAGTCATTTGTGATGAAAGTTATTATAGGTGCTGATTTCTCAGTTCATCTTTGTTAGATTTTTTTAAAAATGTTTTTCCCCTTGGTTTCTGTTTTTTCTTTGGTCTTCTGTTCTGAGTAGCCTTAGGTTCCGGTGATCAGCCAGTCTTCAGGTCTAGTAGGGTGCCTCTACTGGGATTTCTGTGGCCTGCGTGACCTCTGGGGTTTTAGATGCCAGATTGCCTCTGGGGTTCCTAGAATCAGCATGGCCTCCAGAAAAGCAGGCAAACTTGTGGGCTGGAAAATGGGCCCCAGGGGTGGGGTGCTTCTTATGGCTGTTGGGTGCCCTTTAAGGGGTATTAGCAGGCATATGGAATAGTGCAGAGTCTTACCTGCGGTCCAGGACAGCAGGTGGAGTTGTGAGCTGGACAATGTAGCAGAGGGAATAGGGATTGTTGTTGTTGTTGTTATAATTTCTGTTACTACTAGTTTGGATAGAGTGTCACATAGTCAAATCCGTTCTCAAACTTATTATGTATGCCAAGGCTCAGTTTGACCTTCTCATCTTTCACCTTCTAAGTGTTAGAGTTACAGGCCTGTGCCACCATGCCTGACCTTATAGGTGATTTTTAATAGATGGTTTGGAAAATTATATTGATCAACAATGGATAAAAAGATTGAAGGAACTATTACCAGCAGTGAGACGTACAAGTTAGCTCCAACCAGAGTTTATAGTTTGTTGAATCCTGTATCAGAGCGTTCCCTTTGGCACACTATTTAGTCTCAGAACAATGCACTCATTGTTTTGCACATTGTAGGTCTCCAAGTGCTTCCTGTTTAGACTCTATAACATTTTATATTCACTTTTTGAATTAAGTGCTAAAATAACATCAGTATTGGTTTTCTTTAGGTGGTTCAGGAAGCAAGTTAGGACAGCCACAAGGTAGCAGGTTGCTCTGCAATCTGACCACGCCCATTCTATAGTGTCAGCAAGCCCGATACATCTTTGTATTGTTAACATGGACTCAGGAAGACTGTAAAATTAAGCTGAGGTTTCCACAGGTATCTCTCAGCCTAGCATTACTGGCAAAGTCTTCATGAATATCTTTTTAAGTGATGGATTTGACAGTATTTTCTTTCAACGGAAGACAGAGAGCTGTTAAGTTCATACCATAGTTTAAATGTGTCAATATTTTTCTGTTTTTCTCTAGACTAGAAAGTTACTTATGGGCAAAAGACTTGGTAGAACTAGAGAATGCTCCTTGACATCTTCAGTGTTTGCGTCAAGGGAAAAATGTAGGGTGACAACGTTGCTTGTTACTTGGAAGTACTCCCTGAATCTCCAGCGCACAGCATTCTGGTCCTGTTTTCTGCAGGATTGAGGGGGTCTCTTGGCTTCCCATCTTCAACCATCACCTCCTTGCTTCGATGCTGTATCTGACCTCTGCCATAGCTGTTTTAGCTCCGCGTCTGCACTCACATTAACAGCGCAGTGTGTTTTTGGTTGTAGTTCAAAAGGTATTGATTTTGGGCCCTGTTTTTCAGCATTGTTGAATGTATGGATGACATTATTATGGAATTTTAAAACGATTTTAAATTGTGGGTATTGACCGTTAAAACAACAGTAGTGAGGAAAATTATTTACAGAATCCATTTCCACAGTCTAACAAAGTCTAAATTGGTACCATCAAGTGGAGTAGCATAAGCAGAGTGTGTAATTCCCTGGGCACAGCAGCTTTGAATGGAATCAATCACCTCAACCCTCACCAAAGTGTGAAGTTTTTATGTTGTCTCAAATCTTGTATGTATAGAAAGGCTAATAATATATTACTTACTCATTAGTGAAAAATTGTGTATAATTATGGTGTACAGTGGGATATTTCACTATATACATCCATCATGGAATTACTAAATTGAGCTATTTAACATACACATTACTTCACATAATTACCATTATTTTATTATTGTGTACAGCATTTAATATCTCTCTGAGGAATTTTCAAGACTAATTATGTGATTAGCTGTAGTCGTTGTTGGTGTACTGTAGATTTTCTGAATGTATTGCTGTTGAGTTAAAATTGCATGTCCTTGACCAGTTTTTCCTTGGTCCCTCTTAGCCTCTGGTGTAGTCCATGCTGGTGGCTGTCTTGATATTGTTTATTCAATGTATTAATAAGTTCATGTAGCATTTGACTTCTGAGCCTGTCTCATAGCACTTAGCATGATAACTCTCAGATTTATCCATGTTTTTACATAATTACAGAAATATATTTTTGAAGGCCAAATCACATTCCATTGTATATTTCTGGATCTAACCATCTGTTCATCCTTAGGGTGTTTCTAGATCTTGGAAATTATGAATGATGCTTCAAGGAGCAAAGGGATATGTTTTTTCTCCACCTTCATTTTTATTTTATGGGTGTAGTTGTTCTGCCTTCATGTATGCTAGTGTGTACCACATGTGTACAGTTCCCATGGAGACCAGAAGAGGACATCAGATCCCTCAAGGCTTGGCTTATAGTTGTGAGCTACTATGTGGGCACTGGGAATTGAACTCAATTTCAGCCAGTGCTTTTTACACCTGATTGCTCCAGCCTTGGCAACGTATCTTTGAGAGATTTCACATTTTTGGGATGTGTACCCAGGAGTGGGATTTCTGGGTCTGACAGTCCTATTTTTAGTTTTTCTAATGAGCTTTGGTAGTTTTCCATAGCAGATGAACTAATTTACATCTCACCATGGCTTCCAACATGTTCTCTCTACTCTACACCCTCACCAAAACTTAGTATCCCTCATCTCCCCTATAAAAGCCATTGTAATACCTTTAAAGATTATCAGCATTATCACACTTGGGCTTTTACTTTTCATTTCTTTGACAGTAATGTTGATATTTTATGTTGTATACCTGTTGACCACTAATATTTTTCCTGGGAAATGTCTGTTCATGTATTTTATCCATTTTATAATCAGATTGGTATTTTGTTGTTGTTGTTGTTATTGTTGTTGTTGTTGTTGTTGAGTGATTCCTTTTCCTTCTATCGTTTAGATATTACACCCGCACATTAGGCTAGGAAATACATCCTGAAAGGAATATTCATTCAACAAACTAGAGATTCATGTGTAAAAAGTCTATATTCAGTGCTTAAAATCAGGAAAGCCTTCTCATTGGGATTGTTGGTAAGAGAAAGATGTGTGCTACCTTATCAAACCAACATGGGAAGTTCTAGCCAGAGTGATTAGAAAAGAGAAAACAAGGAAGGGAAGTTCTAAGACTTCATTTCTTCCTTTGATTGCTGGTCACATGGTATTATGAATAGAAGATCTTAAAGACCCCACCCAAAACCAATTAAAAATGAGAAATGACTTTTGAATGTCTCTAGACTAAACAATCAGCATGTATAAAGTAGTAGCTGGGTACTAACAAAAGGCAGCAATGGAACAAAGTTCAGAAATGAATCTAGTCAATTGTGTTCAGCCGAGTGTTTGCAAAGATGTCTGTAACGGAATGAAGAAAGGCCAGTATCCCTTCAGTCAATGGTACCATGAAGTTAAATATCTATGTGGAGAATAGTGAATTGAAACCTCCATCTCCCACCACTTGAAAGTCAACTCAAGATGGAGTCAGTCTTAAATATGTAAGACTCTCAATTATAAACCAGAAGGGAAAGAAAGTGAGAAATCTCTGTGATACTGGTCTGGGCAAAGGTTTTCCTTTCTTTCTCTTTTTTTGGAAATGATCCCAAACACTTAGGCAATGAAATCAAATCTATACAAATGGGTTTAGATGGAACTAAAAACCTCTACACAGCAATATCTCATTTCACTATTTGCAAAGTGCAGACTTCAAAACTAAATATTGCAATCCAATGACATCGGCAGCGATTGTATTGGGAGACACATAACTTGAAAGCCACATACTGGTAGAGCAAAACTTGAGAATTAGGCCCAAATTGCTTTGTTGTTCTGGAATTTCATCACCTTGGAAAGGGAATTCCAAACCTGGCAGGACAGACAGACATCATTTGTACTGAGCCATCCTGGGCTTTTAGTGCTTTGGTTTGTACTTTCAAATCCTCAAACAACGACCATTGTACCACTAGACCCATGCCACAAACACTATCTAGAAGCATTAGAGAGAATGTGTGTGAGGGCTCACTGATGAGTGAGTTTGGCATTATACAGTAGAATGCAAGAACATTCTTAGGAAATATTCACTGACTATTTAGGGCTGTAGATGTTAATGTCACTAGCTGCCTTTGCTTGTTGATGTTGCATGTGCACAGTCAATGTGACTTGTATTAGCAAGCAATTTCTGAGTGCAAATGGCACCTGTACCTTCTGCTTGGAGGTTGGTGGGCATTCCTGTGTGTTCATTTTCTTATACCATCTTGAATGGCAATGTTCAAACAAAATCCCCTTCTGTCATATGTGTTCTAGAATGAATATGACACTGAGCCAGGGGTGTTGTTCACCTGTGGTGGACCTTGTGCTAAGTGAGAAGGAAATTGCTGCTGCGACCCTCTGAGCTTTGAAAGATGTTTGTTGCCATCTTGTAAGATACCCTACACTGATGGCCTTAACACCCATAATTATAGTCTCCAGGTTTTTAAAGGACCAGAAAGTCACTGAGGGGTATGGATTTGTAGAAGTTGATTTGAATCATAAGAGAACATATAGAACTTACTATTAGCAGTGAGCATGGGCTTCACTGTAGAGAAGTCAGAGGAGGCAGGATTGAGAAGGTGGGATTTGGGACTATCTTTGACCTACTTAGCATGCAAAGGAAACTAAGGTGGTTGATTTGGCAGACTTGGGTAGGTAGTAAATTATTTGGAAGAGGTAGCCTGAGTCTAGATTGTATCTACTTGACAACAACTTGAAAAGGTTTTGAATAAGATGAAGACACAAAACATGTTTCTTAGAACAATATCTCCTGTTCAAGTACTAACCAGCCATATTTGTGCATAGCTTCCTGGATCAGCCAAATGTGGGTATGTTCAGAGTAATAAAGATGATGTAATGGAAGACAGATTAGAAATGAAATAGGATGTTATATTGGGGAATCCCTGCACATCCAAAAGCTCAGTGTAGTTGATCCCGGAGCAGGAGCAGAGGTCGCCAAGGGGAGGCTGGTGCGCTCCCGCCCTGTGCAGGTGCGCTCTCTCCCAGTGCGGGTCAGACAGAGGGCTAATATCCATTATATACAAAGAACTCAAGAAGTTAGACTCCAGAGAGCCAAGTAACCCTATTAAAAATGGGGTACAGAGCTAAACAAAGAGTTCTCACCTGAAGAATATCTAATGGCTGAGAAGCACCTAAAGAGATGTTCAACATCCTTAGTCATTAGGGAAATGCAAATCAAAACAACCCTGAGATTCCATCTCACACCAATCAGAATGACTAAGATCAAAAACACAGGAGACAGCAGTTGTTGGCGAGGATGTGGAGAAAGAGGAACACTCCTCCAATGCTGGTGGGATTGAGAGCTGGTATAACCACTCTGGAAAGCAGTCTGGTGGTTTCTCAGAAAACTGGGCATGACACTCCCGGAGGATCCTGTTATACCACTCCTGGGCATATACCCAGAGGCTTCCCCTGCATGCAATAAGGACACATGCTCCACTATGTTCATAGCAGCCTTATTTATAATAGCTAGAAGCTGGAAAGAACCCAGATGTCCCTCAACAGAGGAATGGATTCAGAAGATGTGGTATATTTACACAATGGAATATTACTCTGCAATTAAAAACAAAGAATTCACGAAATTCCTAGGCAAATGGTCAGAACTGGAAAATATCATCCTTAGTGAGGTAACCCAATCACAAAAGAACACACATGGTATGCAGTCACTGATAAGGGGATATTAACCCAGAATCTTGGAATACCCTAGACACAATTCACATATCAATAGATTTCCAAGAAGATGGAAGGAGAGACCCCTGGTCCTGGAAAGACTGGATGTAGGGGAATGCCAGGACAGAGAAGTGAGAGGGGGTTGAATGGGGAACAGAGGGAGGGAAGGGGGCTTATGGGACTTTTGGGGAGGGAGGAAATGGGAAAGGGGAAATCATTTGGAATGTAAATAAAAAAACTTAGAAAATAAAAAAAAAAAAAGAAATGAAATAGGAGACCAGAGACTCTTTATTCCAATGTTACAACCCATAAGGAGGGTTGAAGGCCTCCACCAGCTGGATGCTGTCAAGGAAGGCTATTTTTAGAGGGTTGCTCTTGAAAATCAGAGATTCTTTCTCAGGTGCTGTGCTTTTCCTATCTATTTCTTCTGCATTCCAACTCCATAATCCCCATCTTTTCTGTCTCAGTAATTTTCAAACAACTCAAACATAGTTCTGTGCTCTTTAATATTTTATAGCAATTCCTTTGCTAGTCTAACCTCTAATTCATACATATTGTAGTCTATTAATAGACATAATTAAACACTCCTCTAGCACAATGTCCTACTATATTGTAAAGGAGAAACAGGAAAATAGAATAATCTGTGGTTCAATATGTAAATTTTCAGCTAAGACAACACTAGTGGACGTAATAGCTTGATGCTAATTTACATGGTAACTGCACTCCTATCCCTAATAGACAGTGATTTCTTAAACCTTTCAAACATATCTTTTGTTTGTGTTCAATATAGAAGCAGGTTCTAAGCTCTGGTAATTGCAGTCTTTCTTTATGTGATGATCCTACAGGGCATTAAGAATCATGTGGACCTTTGGGTGACTCTTAGTCTTAGGACATCAGATTGCAAGATGTGATCTTCATTGCTCATATCATTTGGTGAACCCCCTTCCCCCTGATGTGACCCATGTGTTTCTGAAATGCACTTTGTAGTCACTCTGGCTAAGATGTTGGAATGGTTATTCTGCCAGCTTACAGTTCCTGCGGCATGGTACTAATAATATATGTGTGACTTCACAAAGCTTCACTGCCCTTCTTAGAACAGATTCCATGAACACCCAGCATGAGCTTCACTTTCCGAAGTTTTTGTCCTTGACATGCATCTCGTTCAAATTTTAAGGAATAGAAGAAGATAAACCCAATTTGGTGATTAGTGGTGGTGGTGGTGGTGGTGGTGGTGGTGTGTGTGTGTGTGTGTATGTGTGTGTCTGTGTCTGTGTATGTAGGTGACTTAAAATCTAGTTCCAGTTCCTGGCTGGTATGTGGATTAACTGTATTAGAACTATCAATTGTAGCAAAGGAGCACACAGAGATAGCATGGGCTGCCTCATAATGGACACATCTGATGGGCCTAGACTTTATGTGTGTCAACTGAGGAAGAGCACTAATGCAGGAATTAGTTTGACTCCCTTACCTATTTTTAGCTTTTGGGGTAGTTTTTGGTTCCTGTCATTATTCAGTAAGTGTTTTAATAGACTATCACTGCTGGGTATGGAGGCGCACACTTATAATTCTAGTGTTCTGTTAGCTGAGGGAAAGGAGTTGAGTTTGAAATTATCATGAGCTTCTTAGTAAGACCCTGTTTCAATAAACAAGACAAAAACAAAATTAAAAATGAAGGAATTATGAGATGGTTCAGTCAGTAAAGGAACCTATCACCTAGCAAGGCCACTTGTGGTAGTTTGTTTAGGTTTAGCTCTCACAGATGTATGGCTTGCAGACTTGACTCACAGAGAATGGCATGATTATGAGGTGTGGTCTTGTTCAAGTAGGTGTGGTCTTGTTGGAGGAAGTGTGTCACTGTCAGGGTGGTTTTCTGAGGTCTTCTATGCCTATGCTCCACCCAGTAAAGAATCAGAATCTCTTACTGGCTGCCAATGGAAGACAGTCCTCTTTTGCTGCCTGAGGATGAAGATGTAGAACGCTTGGCTCCTCCAGCACCATGTCTGCCTGCATGCTTCCTGCCATGATGATAATAGATCGAACCTCTGAAAGTGTAAGCCAGTCCCAATTAAATGCTTTCCTTTATAAAGAGTTGCTTTGGTCATGGTGTCCCTTTACAGGAATGAAACCCTAAGATACCACCTAAGTCTGATATCTGAAACCCAGGTGGTAGAAGGAGAGAACTGAATCTTGAAAGTTGTCTTTCAACCTCTTCATGTGTACCATGGTGCACATGTGCGCATATGCACACACACACACACACACACACACACACACACACACACACACACACCTAAGCCCCCTACATACATACACTCACACACTGACACACAGATGCATATACAATTTAAAAATGAAAGAAATACTATATACAGGGTGATATGAACAATAGAAATATATTGTTGGGTTCTGGGAAAGGCCTGCATCCAGCTTACATATGGACAACTTTCCATTGTATCTTTACATACTGAAAGACCAGGTGGAGGAAAGCTCTCTCAGGTCTCCTATAAGTACTCTCTGGGGCTCAGAGCATAAGGTGCTTTTTTTTTTAAGTCTTATTGACACACATGGTTTCTCTGTATAGCTCTGGCTGTCCTGGAACTCACTCTGTAGACCAGGTTGGTCTCAAAGCCTACCTCTGCCTCCCAAATGCTGGGATTAAAGGCACGCGCCACCACTGCCTGGTGTAAAGTGTTTTTTATAAGGCTGATTGATAATCTGAGTTCATGGTGGAGGCTGATAGCTGGATTCTGAGAAAGTTACCCTCTGATCTCAACACATACAACATATCCTGCAGGCCACCACACATACATACAGTAAATAAGTGAGCAAATAAAAATCTAGGAGGCACCACTGACATTTGTTTATTACTGGTGACTTCTGTACTCTTGGATGAGTCTTGTGTAAAATAATTGTGATGAAAGCTTCACAATATAAGTAACCAGATAATAGAGTATATAATGTATGGTACAGATGTCTTAACAGATTGGTAAGCTGGAAGGTTAGAACTTCTTGCTCTTCCTTAGATATTAAAAGAGTTGTATACATTTCTTCCATCTGTCTGTCTGTCTGTCTGTCTGTCTGTCTGCCTGTCTGTCTCTGTCTCTGTCTCTCTCTTTCCCTCTCTCTCTGAGGCAACAGTTCTGCCTGGCCTAGAACTTGCTACATAGACAAAGCTAGTCTCAGACTCACAGAAATCTACCAGCCTCAGCCTTCTGAATACTAGGAATTAAGGGAAAGTTTGTATTTCTTGTTTGCTGTTTTTAAAGCAGACAGAATGTGTGGAAACCAATATAATAGCAATCTTTTACTTGTTAGTGAATTTGAGAAAACCCTTTTTCTTATGCAAAATAACATACATAGGTGTTAGACACTGAGGAGAGAAGCTTTTTCTTTTCTTCCTTTCTGATTACCAGGGTATAAACAATAAGATAAAATAGCCTAACTCACTGCATATTCCTTTTCTGCAGTGTTCAAAATCACACATGTCAAGGATACTGGGTACTCCATTTTGGAATTATCTTCCATGGTATTGTATGGCATTTTCTATGTAATTAGGCCCTTTCATCTAATTGACTCCAGTACCATGGTCTTGGATGGTGAGTAGAGAATCCTAGTTCACTTTAAGGTCTCCTGAGTGGGTTCAATACAATTCCTGATGCTTCATAAAGTAGTAGGCTAGGACTTGTTTTCTATTAATGGTTTAATTATGCAAGTAATATTTCAGAACAAAATTAGAGAACTCCATATCTTGCAAGAGTCTAAGGCCCCTCTGGGGAATGGGTGCCACTATTTTTAAAATAGCACTTGAGGAACCAGGAGCCACAACCTTCATTTTCACTATAGAACCTAATAGAGAGTTAATACTGGAGTTAGGGAAAAAACACAAATGAGTTTCCACAGGGTAAAACTGAATCAAAAACTGAAGCCCAGGTCCTAAGTCCAGACAGAATTTCTTTGCATTTAATGGCTGAACCATCTCTCCAGCCCTAGATAGACTTCTTGATACTTTCATCCACACACTGAGATTACTCCTTGGGACTCACACATGGCAGAAGAAACTCACATTAATGATCATGGCCATTAGGGCCTTCCTCATGCCCCTTCAAAGAGTGAAAGAGTGAATGAGTGAATGAGTGAATGAATGAATGAATGAATGCTACAAAACCCACAGCAATGGTATATGTCAGTTTCAGCTACCTATTTGATATAATCTAGAGTTACATGGGAAGAGATATCCTTACTTGAGGAATTGCCTAGATCAGATTGGCCTATGGCTATGTCTGTGTGATATTTTCTTCATTTCTAATTAATGTAAGAGGGCCCAGTCTATGATGGGCAGTGCTATCCTCAGGCAGGCAGGCCTGGACTGTATAAGAAAGGTAGCTAAGCAGACCAGGGGAGCAAGCCAGAAAGCTGGGTTCCACTGTTTGTTTATGCTTCAAACTCCTACTTTGAGTTCCTACCCTGCCCTTACTTGATGATGGACTGTAACTTGTAAGCCTGCTCTACCCTCTGCTTCTCCCCCGTGTTGCTGTTGGTCATGGTATTTATGACAGCCACAGAAAAGCCTAACAGACAAATGTATAGGTCGGTCCTGTGCAGGAGAGAATTATGGACAAGTGTATGCTACTCTTGTCATTTCGCCACTCAACCTGAGTTCTATTCCAATTTAGAGGAGTGAGAACAAGCAGGGAACAGTGTCAAGCCAATTGTCTAGTGTCACTGAGAATGGAGGACTGGCCTTTTAAATTATTCATCCCTTTATTTCTAGTGACTTAGCACAGGATATCATTGACATTAACATAGGTGGGTGAATCTCATATACATTTATTTATTGAAACCACATAACTAAGAAAGTTACTACATCTACAAAATGTGCTACTTGTGATTTTTGCCACGAAGGACATTTTTCTATCTAATTATTAACCAGGTTCCACCCTGCTTAGCTTCCAGATTAGGGGAGATTGTATGTGTCAGGAGGGAGACAGTCAAGGGGGGGTTCTTTTAATTATTTTATTTTATTATTTATGAATATTTTGCCTGCTTATATGTCTGTGTATCGTATCTGTGTTCAGTGCCTACAGAGGTCAGAGGAAGACATCAAGTCTCTGGGTCTAGAGTTACAAATGGTCATGAGCCACCATGTATGTAGGTGGTGGGAATTGAATCCAGATCCTCTGGAAGAGCAGTCAGTGCTCTTAACCACTGAGCAATCTCTTCCTTCCTGTAGGACATTTTTAATAACCATCTTTTTGGATAGAACTTGAGATAGTGAAGATGGAGGGAGAAAGGAGAATCCACACAGTGCCTAGGAACTGGTGCCCAGTCATACTAAAGGAAGCCCTCTCACTACCACATTCCTTTGTATTGGGTAGCTCCTCATCTGGGATTTTGGCAGCCATTTTGCAAGGATGGAGATGTATAAAGCACCATTTCAAGCTCTGTATTGTGAAAAATGTAATTTAATGGAGTGGTTAACTTCCTTCCCTAACCTTTAGGAAAAGGGGTGGCTACATGTGTCAGTGCTGTGTTGAAGATCTAGATGATGGCTCAGCTCTTGCACTAGGATGAGAACTTCTACTGCCCAGCAGAGGACTGTCATGTATGTGTTAGACAACCCCATGTGCTATGTGTTGCTCAACACTCATGCTGTGGCTGCTCTCCAGTGCAGTGTGTTCATAAGGCTTACATGTTCATGATAACTTCAGGCCATCTGCTGCTTGTCATTGTCAGAGAATGGAGAACAATCGTCAACTTAGACCAAGTCAGACTCAGCACACCAAGGTGCTTCCCATGGAACTTATTTTCATGTATTCAAATTGGTTGTTCTAAACCCACACTGCAGTGCTAATCAGCACCCACCCACTCCCATTTAGACTCATCTTTTTTTGGTATTTTTTTTAGATTTATTTATTATTATATCCAAGTACACTGTAGTTGTCTTCAGACACACCAGAAGAGGGCGTCAGATCTCATTATGGATGGTTGTGAGTCACCATGTGGTTGCTGGGATTTGAACTCAGGACATTTGAAAGAGCTGTCAGTGCTCTTAACTGCTGAGCCATCTCGTCAGCCCTAGACTCATCTTTCTTGCCACCCACAAATAATTACCAAAACCCAATAGTCTGCCTTTTATTTCTAGGCCACTGTTCAAGGCAGTATTCCTTCTAGTTTCTGTGCAATGCCAACAGATTGGTATGAACCAAAATGGAACAGTTAGACACACATACTATTTATAAAATGTCAATTACAGACTTTAGGCAAAGCTGCATGTTGAAATTGGTTAAGTGGTTCTATCTATTAGAGGACTTACTTGAGAACCACCATTATCACCAGAGGAAAACAATATCACCTCTGTGTTTTATGCCATTTTCCTCTGGCATTAAATATCTTCCATCTTGTAGGGAAACTTCTTAAGAGACATGAAAAAATGAAAATGAAAAAGAGAAAATGAAAAAAGAAAAAAAAAACCAAAATATTTTAGAATGGATGTTTACAAGGAGACAAAAAAACAGGGTGTTCTAGGGTCGGTGAAAACTTTGTATTTTGTAATTTAGCTCTATTAAAAACAGAATCTCGGAATACCCTAGACACAATCCGCAGATCAATAGATTTCTAAAAAGATGGAAGGAGAGACCCCTGGTCCTGGAAAGACTGGATGTAGGGGAACGCCAGGACAGAGTAACGAGAGGGGGTTGAATGGAGAAAAGAGGGAGGGAAGGGGGCTTATGGGACTTTCGGGGAGGGAGGAAACGGGAAAGGGGAAATGATTTGGAATGTAAATTAAAAAAATAAAATAAAATAAAAAAAAAACTAAAAAAAAAAAACAGGAAGTAAACAACTCACGAAGGCGTAAGAAAGTCCTTGAAACTGTAGAGTTTCATTAGGCCCATCTCTCCCTAAGAGTAACAACTGCTGAAGGTCACTCTCAGATGAGCCAACCCGTGAAGGAGACCCTCAGAGAAGCCCACTCTCAGTGGCCTTGAAGAAGAGCCTAGTCAAAGTCTGCGAGAAGCAGAGAGCAGCTGGATTGCCCAGAAGATGCTCGGACCAGCTGAGCCACCTGGAAAGAATGCTCTCCAACCCGATGCGCTTCCCACAGACTGTGTGGGGTGCTGCAGGGCCCCAGCTTTGGTGAGATGTCGCCCATGCTTCAGTGGGCTTTGGCGATGCTGCCATCTTTGAGTCATTCCTGCTCATCCATATTTCTGTAAGCAGCCACCTACAACTTACTGGCTCACCAAACTGGACTTTGGTGCTATTCCTACTTTGTATGTTGTCAGCTCCCTGTCTGAATTGGGCAGACATTTTGTCTACGTTTCTCTAGGAATAACATTCTACTAAATTCAGGTTTGTTTTTTTTTTTTTTTTTGGAAAACTTCATGAACATACATGTATTGCTTTTATGCAGGTGGGGGAAGACTGCTGACATTAGTGGCTAGTTTGAATCTTCTACCAAACCATAGGCTTTTGAACCACGGGAAAAATGTGGATTTTTTTTTTGTTTGTAATGATTTTGAATAATTACAGAACTTTTCTAAAAAGTAAAATTGTGGCCATTTCATTCCATCTGTGACTAGACTCTTTCTCTCTCTCTCTCTCTCTCTCTCTCTCTCTCTCTCTGTGTGTGTGTGTGTATGTGTGTGCTTTATATGTAGGTGGAAGCAAGAGGGCCATCCTAAGTTCTGTTTTAAAGGTAGAATGCAATTTTTTTTCCCTCCTGGAAACAAGGTTTCTCACTAACCTGGCCTAAAACTTACCAAGCACTCTAGCCTCTCCAGGGCTGGGATTATATGTGCATGCTACCATACCTGGTAATTTTTTTTTAACATGAATTGTGGGGAATCAAACTCATATCCTAAATAGGATCTTTTTCCTTGTATTGAAAATAGACATTTTTCCTCACATTATGTGTCTTAATTACAGTTTCCCCTCCCTCTACTTCTCCTAGTTCTTCCCTTTTACCCTCCCATCCAGATCCACTCCCTTTCTGTCTCTCATTAAAAAATAAACAATTTTCTAAGGGACAGCAATACAGTAAAATATAATTAGATAAAACAAAACGAATACATTGGAAATGGACAAAACAAACCAACAGAAGGAACAGAGCTCCAGAGAAGGCACAAGAAACAGAGACCTCCTCTTTCACATACTCAGGAAGCTCATAAAAACACTAAACTGGAAGCCATAATGTATATGCAAAGAACTTAGACGCAGCCTCGTGCAGGCCCCGTGCATGCTGATCCAGTTTCCGTGAGTTCACATGGGCATGACCCTGTTGACTTAGAAGGCTTTTTTTTTCCTTAGTGCCCGCCATTCCCCCATTCTCTTACACCCTTTCTGCATCCTCTTCCACAGGGTTCTTTAAGCCCTAAAGTGAGAGATTTGATGGAGATATCCTGTCTAGGGCTCAGTGTTCCGTGGTCTTTCACACTCTTTATAATGCCTGGCCATGGGTATTTGTTCCCAACTGCTGAAGGTGAAACCTGATGGCTGAGCAAGGCACTGATCTTTGAGTATAGCAGAATGTCATTAGGATTCCTTTCATTGCTACATTTTGTTTTTTCTTAGAACAGTAGTATTTGTTTTACCCTAGGTCTCTGGACTATCTAGTCTCTGGTTGTTCAAGCAGTGTCAGGTACAGGTTCCATTATGTGGAGTGGGCCTTAGGTCAAATCAGATACTGATTGGTTACTTCCACAAGCTTTGTGCCACCATTGCTCTAGCATATCTTGCAGGCAGGACACCACTGTAAACCAAAGGGTTTATAGCTGGGTTGGTATTTCTTCTTCTCTTCTTGTAGCATGAAGGGTACCTTTCTGTACCAAAGATGTTAGAATGTGGGGGTGAAGGCTCTGTGTAGGCATTAGATATTGGTCTCAGCAATGTGACCTTGCCATCAGTTTGTAGAGAAAAACCTATATATAGTTTTAGTAACATGCCAAGGAGCAGCCTCAGCTTGGAGAGGGGTTCTGAGAGAAAGGTTTTCTGGGAGCAGCAAAACAAACAAAAGTCAAATCACAGTAGGTTTAAGATGGTGGTCTATGCTCTGCTGCAGACAGTTTTCCAGTCTGCTTTCTGTCTCTCTGATCTGCTTTCTCTAGAGATCTCTAGATAGCTCTTTCTCTGTTCTGCTTGAGACAGTTCTTTCTTGCTAGTCTATACTCTTTCTCTGACTAGCTCATTCATAAGCCCAGTCTTTTATTTTATTTCTCAATCTAGTCATTTACTTCATGTTTCCTTTTGATTATCTTAAGAATCAGCATTGGTGCCCCAGCCCCTTAATTCTTAGGAGTCAGAAAGCACATATTTTCTTTTAACACTGCAAGAGAATTCAGAGTTCTGCTTGCCTCTGCTAAACACAGACAATAAGCTAGCTGGGTGGGGCCCCATCCTGAAACTGAAATTACCATTTCTACTGCACCCAGGCCTGGACTTCCTGTGTTCCAGGCTGACCTTAAACTCGGGAATCTGCCTTGAGTTTGTATCTGTCTGACAAGCTGACTCAATTCAGCTGCCTTTGTTCCTTTAGATTTGTTAAGTGCCTCATAATTCATATTGCATACTTATTTTTTGCATAGTTGAGAAATTATATATTTTTGAACTCATGTTTTTAGAGTCCTTTACCACAGCCTTAAAGGTTGTCCTGAAGGCCCCAGTGTTTATCATTTTGCTGAGACATTAGCCACACTATCGCCTCCTGACTCATGCTGTTTGATTATCATGGAGTCATTAATGTTAACTCAGAGGAATGTGAAAATTTGTACATTATTATAAAACAAACCTTATGTCCATGGCAGCCATCAACACTTGTGGAGGCCCACATCTGCTGGCCCTGTCCCAGAGGCAGGAACAGTGTCATTCTGTCCCCACCAAGACCATGCCAGACTTGGCAGTAACAGCCTAGGTTGTTTGGGGATTCTCACAGGACCCCTTTAGCCAACAATTCAGTTAGAATTCAATTAGATGTAACCCAGTCCTGGTACTGAAAGCTTCATTTGGTGACAAGAGATGGCCAGTTGGAATTCTGTCTCCCCATTTTTAGATAATTTCATTTAGATCACTGTCAAATGTATGTATATATATTTTTATATATATATATATGGAAACTGTATTAGGTTTCCATACTACCATTCAGATGGCCCTCAGTTTTAGTTGTCTCTCCCTGTGTTCTCTCCTTTGTCTCTTTCTCCTCTCTCCCTCCCCACATGACTCTCCTATCCCAGTTCCCCTCACAACTATCTATTCTATTTCCCTTTCCTAATGAGATTTATCGACCTCTCTCCCTAGTTCCTTACTCTGTTCCTAACCTCTGGTTTTTATGGATTGTAACTTGGTTATCCTTGACTTATTAACTAATGTGCACATGTAAGCGAATGCATACCTTATTTGCCTTTCTGGATCTGGGTTATCTTACTCAGAGTGATAATTTTTTCTAGTTCCAACCATTTACCTGCATATTTAATGATTTTTTTCTTTGTAACAGCTGAGTAATACTCTACTATGTAAATGTACTACATTTTCTATATTCATTATTTTTCATTGAGGAACATCTAGGTTGTTTTCAATTTCTGGTCATTATGAGTATGGCATCAATAAACATGGTGGAGCAAGTGTCTCTCTGGTAGGATGAAGCAACCTTTGGGTAAGTGCTCAAGAGTGGTATAGCTGTACTTTGAGATAGATTGACTTCTAACTTTCTAAGAAACTGCCATACTGATTTCCACAGGGCTCTACAAGTTTATACTTTCACCAGCAGTGGGTGGAGGAGTGTTTCCCTTGCTCCACATCGTCACCAGCATGAGCTGTCACTTGTCTTACTGATCTTAGCTGTTCTGACAGGTGTAAGATGAAATCTCAAAGTAGTTTTGATTTGAATTTCCCTGAGGGCTAAGGATGTTAAACATTTCTGTAAGTGCTTCTCAGCCATTTGCGTTTCCTCTATTGAGAATTCTGTTTAGATTTGTATCTCAATTTTAAGGGGGGTTATTTGTTTTTGTGCTATCTACTTTCTTGAGTACTTTATGCGTTTTAGATATTAGCTCTGTATCAGATGTATAGGAGTGGGTAAAAAACCTTTCCTCATTTTGGAGGCTGCCACATTGTCCAATTGATAACATGCTTTGCATTACAGAAGCTTTTCAGTTTCATGAAGTACCACTTATTAATCGCTGATCTTAGTGCTTGTGCTAACAGTGTTTTGTTCAGAAAGTTATTTCACATGCCAATGTATTCAAGGCTAATCCCCATTTTCTCTTCTATCAGGTTCAGTGTATCATTTTTGTTGTTGCTTGTTTTTTGAGATGGGATTTCTTTATGTAATTCTGGCTGTCCTGGAACTCACTCTGTAGATCAGGCTGGCCTCGAACACAGAGATTTTGAACTCAAAACTGCCTCCTGAGTGCTGAGATTAAAGGTGTCTACCACCACCAGCATCACCAGGCTTCACTAATATATATAACATATATATATGAAATGAAAGTGCTCTCTTACATACCATATATATATATATATATATATATTATATAAAATTTATACATTTTAGGATACTTCTACTGTATTAGTTTTCTATATTACCACTCCAATGGCCCTCAATTTTAGCTGACCCCCCCTGTATTCCCTCCCTTGTCCCTTCCTCTGTGTATCTGGTTTTATCCTGAGGTTTTCATCCATTTGGAGTTGAGTTTGTACAACATAATAAATATGTATATATTTGGATTCTTCTATATGCAGCCATCCGGTTTGACCAGCACTGTTTGTTGAAGATGCTGTCTTTTTCCTAGGTTATAGTTTTAGCTTCTTCATTAAAAAATCAGATATGCATAGGCATGTGAATTTATGTCTGGGTCTTCAGTCAAATCCCATTGATTAACATGTCTGTTTTTGCCAATACCATACTGTTTCTATTACTATAGCTCTGCCGTACAATTGAGCTCAGGAATGGTGATATCTTCTGTAGCTCTTTTATTATTCAGTGTTGTTTTAGCTATCGTGTGTGTGTGTGTGTATGTGTGTGTGTGTGTGTGTGTCCATATGAACCTGAAAATTGTCCTTTCAAGATCTGGGAAGAATTGGGTTCGGAGTTTTAATGGGGATTGCATTGAATCTCTAGATTGCTTTTGCTATGTTAATCCTATTGATCTGTGAGCATGGGAGATCTTTCTATCTTCTGATAGTTTCAATTTCTTTTGTCAATGTCTTAAGTTTTTATTATACAAGTTTTTCACTTGCTTGATTAGATTTACCCCAAGATATTTTATATTATTTGAGGCCATGTAAACATGTAAAAGTGCTGTTTTGTTGATTCTTTCTCAGTCTGTATATAGGAGGGCTACTTATTTTGGGGGTTGAATGCTGGAGTTTGACTGTGACTCTCTGTGCTCTTGTGGTCATGCAAGTTAATGGGTCTCTGATTTGTAGGCAGTGACTGGCCTAGTGATATTTGAAAGCCCAATTAGCCTTGCCATTGTTGAAGGGGTGGTATCTTCTTCCTCTTAGATGCTTGCCTCATTTCATGATGATAGTGACAAAGTGGATGTCCCATTTTTTTGATTTAATCATTCTGACTTTTCCTTATCCTCATTGTCAGTCACAAGTTGCTTTAATGATAATTCTTGTCCTCAATGTTTGGTTTCTCATTAATTTGTCAAATATGGACCTGGTGGAACTTGCCTGCCAAAGTTTCAGATGCACCAGAGTGAACATTGCAAGAGCAGCCTCCCCATTCTGATGTAAGGCTTTCTGAGCTGAGGAGTGGCCTCAGAGATCTGATAAAAGAGTGACCACGGGACAAGGGAGGCAGAGAACCTGGTGTTCTAAAGTGGGATGTTTTCCTGGAAAGCCTGGGGCTCAATGTTATTACTCTTTTACCCTTATACTTAAAATTGAGTGTTTGTTCAAGATCTACCCCAGGTATCCATCATTTTGAATGTCTGATTCTGTAGTCCTGGGATGGTGGGCCCTAAGCTCACGGGAGGAAATACATGGAGACAAAGTGTGGATCAGAGACTGAAAGAAAGGCCATGCAGAGACTGTCTTACTTGGGGATCCATCCCATATACAGACACCAAACTCAGACACTATTGCGAATGCTACAAAGTGCTTGCTGACAGGAACCTGATATAGCTGTCTCCTGAGAGGCTCTGCCAGAGCCTGACAAATACAGAGGTGGATGCTCACAGCCAACCATGGGACTGAGCACGGGGGTTCCCCAATGGAGGATTTAGAGAAAGGACTGAAGGAGTTGAAGAGGTTTGCAACCCATAGGAAGAACAACAATGTCAACCAAGCAGACCCTCTAGAGCTCCCATGGACTAAACCACCAACCAAAGAGTACACATGGAGGGACCCATGGCTCCAGCTGCATATGTAGCAGAGGATGGCCTTATCTGGCATCAATGGGAGGAGAGGCCCTTGGTCCTGTAAAGGCTCGATGCCCCAGTATAGGGGAATGCCAGGGCAGTGGGTGGGTGGGGGAACACCCTCATAGAAGCTGGGGATGGGGGATGAGATAGGGGATTTGTAGAGGGGAAACTGGGAAAGGGGATAACATTTGAAATGTAAATAAAGAAAATACCCAATTTAAAAAAAAAAAGGACATCTGTTTGCTTCTCAGCCTGTTCTCCTCACCGATGAGCACAGGGTTACTTGGTGTTCCTGTCCTACTGTTGCTCTAACAAGTGAGCAAGAGTTCAGTAGCTTAAAACATTGCCCATTATCACATTCTAGTTGTAGGGTTTTTAAATCCCTGCACTGGGGTGGGGTGTTGGCATGGCAGGCTGGTTTCCATGTTGGGTGCCAGCTGTGGTGTGTTGGGATCTAGATGTGGTTCCATTTCCTCCCCTTCTTCCCTCTCAGGGTGTTTAAACATGTTGCACACTGGACTGAAAGGATGAATCTGCATCTGAAATGGGTGGGGTTCTGCAGGATCCCAGTCCTGCTGAGAGTGGGTTAGGAGTGTGTGTGGGGTGAGAACTGGGGCAGGATTCTCCAAGGATCTTAGTGTTACAGCTCTTTTAGATGATGGCTTTTCCCAATCGTTTTCAATGAAAGAGCTCTCACACAATCTTAGCCTGTGTGCATACCTTTATTCAGGGTGGACATGTATGCATACACTTTATTTGTGGTGAACCAGGGGTACATATGGACCATGGAGTGTGGGAAGAAGTTATCAGGGTAAATGAAAATCTTTGGCTAGAGTTTAAAGTTCTGTGAATGCAGCATTTGTATGGAGAGGCATTCAAGGAATTCCAGGTACTTGCTGGGCCTGTTCTTATGTTCCAGGGGAGTTTGTAGGTCTGCCAAGGACAACTCAACCTTCCCTGGGTAGAGGGTGTGGGGAGTCAGGATCTCCAGACAAAGTCAGAGAAGGGAAGCCCTGCTGGCCTGAAGAGCAGGCCAGAACCCCTGGAGCTGGAGTTACTGGCAGTTGTTATCCCCTGATGTGGGTGTGGGAGCTGAACTCAGGTCCTCAGAGCAGCAAGTATATTTAAATGTTGGACCATCTCTCCAGGCTCACCCACCCACCTATGCACCATTCACCATCCCCCTCCCTCTCTCCCTCCTCCCTTCCTCCCGCCCTCCCTTCCTCCCTCCCTCTCTCTCTCTCCCTCCCTCCCTCCCGCCCTCCCGCCTGCCCTCCCTCCCTCCCTACCGCCCGCCCTCCCTCCCTCCCTCCCTCCATCTCTCACTTCCTCTCTCCCTCCCTTCCTCCCCCCCCCTTTTTTAACATATATTACCTGTACAGAATGCTGGGTTCCGTTGTGGCACTTTCATACATATCCATCATGTACTTTGATTATTCTCACCCTCTCTCTGTGATCCTCTCTCGCATATCTTCTACTCCTCACATACCCCAAATGAGCACATCCCATGATGGTAACGCAGGGGTCCTCACCTCAGTGTAGAGCTGCTGCTGACTCTCTTGCAGTTACTAGCTGCAGATTTCAGATATGTGTCTAATAGCTTCCACTTATCAGTTCTGGTGATTTTCATTTCTTTCACATTTGTATTGTCAAAAATGCCGTGGTTTAGAAAATTGCGTTGGTTCATAATTCTGTGGAATAACAAAAACTATTTTCTTTGCCTGGCAATTATAAAACCCTTCAGTTTTAGATTGATAAGCACTTATTAAAATGACCAATCTAACAACGCTTTTATTTCTGTATCTTTCAGTTTCCATCCACTCACCTTTGTACATGCAATCTGCTCTCAGCACAGCTTCACTTATTAATGGTACCCAGGGTATTTTGTTTCTGAGGGAGTCATAAACACTCTTGCTCTGTTTTCCATATTTCTAGATGTGACTGTTTTAGGTATTTCTTACTGGTAGAATTATACAGTGGATAGCTTTTGTGGGAGTGGTTTGTTTAATTTAGATAATGACCACATGGTTTATTCAGTATGAAGCATGCATCCCAATAACATTTCATCGTGTGTATATATGTGTTACATTTCTTCTTATCTATCACTGAACTTGCTTCTACCTTTGATTGTTGGAATGGTACTTGTAAGACTTTACTTTCAATTGCTATATCATTTTAAACTATTTGAGGAAATACCATAGTGGCTGGAAATTTTACATTCCTGTTTGCAGTGAGCAAGTTTCTGCTTTTTTCATATCCTCAGCCATGTCATTTTCTTCTGTGATTTTGGTGCTTGGTATTTTAATGAATGTGAGCTACAGCTCATTCTGACTTTAGGTTCATTTCCCTTGTCAGTGGTGTCGATCAGCTTTGCACATGTGTCTTGGCTATTTGTGTATATAAGAAAAAAGAAAAAATATGCATTCAAGTCCTTTGAATGTTTAAAGATTGTTTTCATTGTTCAGTAGTGAGTGTCTTACACATTTGGATATTAACCTTGCTTCAGAGATATGATTGGCAAGTATTTTCTCTCAGTCTATGCACGTTGTCTTTCACTGTGCTGATTGTGTCTTTGTAATGCATGTGTCTGTTTCTTTTCCTGTTGCTTTGATAAAATGCTCTGATAAAAACAGGTTGAGGGAGAAAGGACTTATTTTAGCTTACAGTTCCAGGGAGATACAGTCCATCACTGAGAGGAAGATATGGCAGCTGTCAGGGAGGGCATGTTGCAGGAGCAGGGGTTTGGGTGGTCACACAGCATCTCTACTCAGAAAATGAACAGAAAGTGGAGCTGAGCTCACAGTTCACTTCTGGGGACATATTTCCTCTAGCAAAGTGCCACCTCCTAAAGGTTTCACAACTTTCCCAGATAATACCACCACGTGGGGACCAAGTATTCAAACATACAGACACATGTGAACCATTTCTTTCAAGCCACAATGAATGTTTTAAATTCTGATAGACTCTGACTCAGTATTTTTCTTTTGTTGTCTCTCCTTGTTATATCCAAAACTTCACTGTCCAAACAAATATCATGAAAGTTTTCTGTGTTTTTTTTTTATCTAAGAAATACATTGTTTTAGATATAATACTTAGGTCCTCCTTGAGTTATATACAAACTTAAAAAGTACTGAGTAAGCTTCTTTACCATATTTTTATGGACACACATTCCTCTTCAACATATACAGTGCATCAATGTATAGTTCCTTTATGTCTGAACCTTATAGCCTGAAATTTGTTCTCTGTAGTTTGTTACCAATTTTCCTTCTCCAATTTCATCTCCTTGGCCCTGACACATACACCTAATCTGGGCAGCATGGGGGCTCACTCTGACTTAGCCTGGGTTCTTAAAAAATTGTTCCCATAGCCCTTTATTTTACTCATGTCTCTTTCCAATTAGCAGAGACACATTTAATTTGTCTTAAGCAAGGGAGAAAGTAATGAGTCTTATGGTGGCTGAACTCACTCTCGTTACAGCTTGAGGATCAAAGAATAGCACGAGGATTCATTTTCTCTCTCTCTATTTTTTGTCTCTTCTTTCCTCTAGTTTGTGTTTTTATATTTAGGTTCCATGTGGTGACAAGATGATTGATAACAACTCAAGTCTTATTGCATGTCTATGAGTGTTTGTTCACTGGGATTGAATGCCAAACCTAGTCATCTGGGTACCAGACTTTACCTACTCTAGGACTCAGGGTGTAGGATTGGGTACTGAGATCATCACACTATTTACAAGTGACTGTCTCAGTTTCAGAACATGTAGGTGTCTGATAAAACTGTAAGACTGGGATTGGGGAACAGTCATTGTATGAAGAGGAGATTTGGCTTGTTTATTGCATTAACGGTAATGGATGTCAGTAGCCCTGGATTACCAGTTTTCAAAGCTTTTTCCATCTAGACTATAATATAGAATCTGTTTTTAAGAGTTTATCTTTTATTCATTTACCAAACAATTTTTTATTGTTTATATATATATATTCAGGGTGTGTGTGTGTGTGTGTGTGTGTGTGTGTGTGTTGGTATATATGTGGAGATCAGAGTTTCAGATGTCAGTCTTCACCTTCCATCTTTCTTTGAGGGTCTTGCCCTTCACTGGTTCTTTGACTGCTAGGCAAGCTGGCCCACAGGTTTGTGTATTTTTCTGTCTCCATATCTGATAGTCCTGAGGAGCACAAAGATATATGTGCTACTGTGTCCAGATATTTTTTAATGTGGGTTCTACAGATCTGAACTTAGGCAAAATTTATCCTCTAAATCATCTTTTCTGTTCTAGAATATTTATCATTTTGAGTTATTCCTATTGTATTCTCAGCACAAACTAGTCTTCAATTCATCTGGATATGGAATAGACATCTAGAGTACTATACACTGAGAACATATATAATGGCTGAGAAGCACCTAAAGAGATGTTCAACATCCTTAGTCATTAGGGAAATGCAAATCAAAACAACCCTGAGATTCCATCTCACACCAGTCAGGATGGCTAAGATCAAAAACACAGGAGACAGCAGTTGTTGGCGAGGATGTGGAGAAAGAGGAACACTCCTCCACTGCTGGTGGAATTGCAAGCTGGTACAACCACTCTGGAAAGCAGTCTGGCGGTTCCTCAGAAAACTGGGCATGACACTCCCGGAGGATCCGGCTATACCACTCCTGGGCATATACCCAGAGGCTTTACCTGCATGCAATAAGGACACATGCTCCACTATGTTCATAGCAGCCTTATTTATAATAGCCAGAAGCTGGAAAGAACCCAGATGTCCCTCAACGGAGGAATGGATTCAGAAGATGTGGTATATCTACACAATGGAATACTACTCTGCAATTAAAAACAATGAATTCACGAAATTCCTAGGCAAATGGTCAGATCTTGAAAATCTCATCCTTAGTGAAGTAACCCAATCACAAAAGAACACACATGGTATGCAGTCACTGATAAGGGGATATTGACCCAGAATCTCGGAATACCCTAGACACAATCTGCATATCAATAGATTTCTAAGAAGATGGAAGGAGAGACCCCTGGTCCTGGAAAGACTGGATGTAGGGGAACGCCAGGACAGAGTAACGAGAGGGGGTTGAATGGAGAAAAGAGGGAGGGAAGGGGGCTTATGGGACTTTCGGGGAGGGAGGAAACGGGAAAGGGGAAATGATTTGGAATGTAAATTAAAAAAAATAATAAAATAAATAATAAAAAAAAAAGAAAGCAGCAAATTTTACAACCAGCTATGATGAATTAGTGAGATATTCAGGAGAAAGACAAGACTTTGGCATTTGGCTGAATGCTGAAGATGGAATTGAAGGAAGCATGGAACAGGGTTACACAGTTTGTATTTATCTTTTACCAGGATGCAGACATCAGACAGTGTTATGACGCAATACAAAAACTGTTACCCAAACACCCAGCACTAAGAGCTGTTCTTCCGAGACAGATCTTTGTTTTGTAATTAAGTTATGGCATGTTGTAGCTCTCACTACTTGCCTGCAAATGTTGAAGCTGGGCCCTGTTTGTCTACTCTTGGAGTGAGAATGGTCCTGCTGGTCCATGATCTTCATCTCCTTCCAATTGAATCTTATTTCAGTCGTTTCCATTCTAGGAAGTCCCACCTAAAAGATGAAAATCTGTAAACTCTTCCTGCCAGGATGCATTTGAATCATTTATATTTTGAGACTTAGCTTTTCTATTTGGGGTCTTTGTATGTGCTTATAAAGGGATCCAAATGGTTTACAGTTCTAAGAAGATAGGGTGTAGTGCTATCCATTGATAATCTCAGGATCATTCAGGCAGCAAGAAGACAGCATACTCCACAAATGAGGCTGGGGACCAGGTTTCCATGGTTTGCCCTCAGCACAGAGACCTGGTTTTCACAGCACAGAGGTCACAAGGAGCAAGCTTTTGAAAGTGAGAGGATTTGGAATTTATTTGGTAGTTCTTTAGAGTTCAACTTTATTATCTCAAAGAGGATATCCAAACCAGACATGGTAGTGCATTCCTATAATCCTAGCACTTGGGAAATTGAGGCAGGATTGCCATAGTTCAATGCCAACCTAGGCTACATAGTGTCATGTTGTCTCAAAAATTGCAACAAAGGAGCCAACAAAATATCTAAAAGCACCATAAAAAACTAGACTCCATTTTCTTTTTTACCTCCTTAATCTAAATTTTAAAATAAACTCCACATTTGTCTGAAACATGTGCTTTGGGCTTATTCTTTCTGTTCCCAGGCTATGGTTAGACCGAGCACCATGCTATTTCAGCATATGGCAGAGTAGCCTGCTTACCTTATATCAGCCAGGAAGCAAGTGAAACAACAAAGGATCTAGGGACAAGATACGCCTTTCCAGGGCATGATCCCAGTGAACTATTGCCTCCATTGATGCCCTGCCTCCTGGTTTCCACCATTTTCTAATAATGTCAGTAAGCCATGAATCAATCAAGAAATTCATGAGAATGAAATAGAATTATTGGGCCATGTTAATTTTTGGATTTGCTTCATGTTTTCTAAGATGTGGACTTATATAACACACATGTGATGGTTAGGATTCTGTTGCCGTAATATAAGCTAGCATCATCTAGGAAGAGGGTTCTTCAGTTGAGAAAACACCTCCAGATTGTGGAGCATTTCAGTAGCGTTTCAGTTGGTGGTGAATGACACTTTCACAGGGGTCACACATCTAATATCCTGCATATCAGATACTTATACTATGATTCATAACCTTAGCAAAATTATAGTTATGAAGTAGCAACCAAAATAATTTTGTGGTTGGCGTCATCAAAACATGAACTGTATTAAAAGGTCACAGCATTAGGAAGGCTGAGAATTTCTGGCCTATAGGCAAGTGTTTGGGGCATTTTCTCATTAACCATTTATATGGGAGGACCCAGACCTTTGTGGGTGGTGTTACCCCTAGGTAGGCGGTACTGGAGTGTATAAGAAAGCAGACTCAGCAAGCCAAGGAGAGCAAGCCAGTAAGCAGTGTTCCTCAATGGTCTCTGCTTCAGTTGCTGCTTCCAGGTTTCTGCTTTGAGTTCATGCCTTAGTGTCCCTCAATGGGCTGTGAGCTTTGATAGCCAAGCTAAATAATTAATTTCACCTACAAGTTGCTTTTGGTCGTGGTGTTTATTCCAGCAATAGGAAGCAAACTAAGACAGTGTGTGTGTGTGTGTATCTGTGTGTGTGTAATGTGTGTATAAGTAGCTGTACATAAGTATATGTATATATATGTAAAAGTATATGTATCTAAGTATATGGATATTAGTGTATGTAAAGGTATATGTATTCTTTTTGCCCCCAAATAATTGACAAATAGAATCGTTTGATCCAGCCAGAAATCCACCAGTTGACCATTAAGCTTCTAACCTGAGTGTTTGTTTTGGGACTTTGCTTTATCCATGACAGTGAATGTCTTGAAGGCAGATGGTGGGTTACTTTGTAAAGGTTTCATATAGCTAGTGTGGCTATGGTACTATGGTCTTGATATTCCCTATGGTCTTTTAACCTACAAGGAAAGAAATGTAAGCAAGGCTGCCATGTACTCAATCAGTTCTCTAGGATGGAAAAATATAGGGGCAATGACACAAATTGATCGGTATCCTCTCTCTTAGTGTTCGTGGAAGTGGCCACTTAAGTCTTGAGCTTCGTGTCCCTATCAGTAGAAAATAAATCTTCTTGTACCTACCAAGGTTTACCCTGAGATACTAGAAATTTTTAGACTGACTTTTATTACTGAGAGAAGAGCTTGAGAAAAAAAAAAGGGGGTTGTGTGTGTCAGGGTCCTTGATGCTTCTCGGAGAATGAAAGGTGTTTATATCCATTGGTTCTGACAACTGGCCCACTTTTAAACGAGTCATTGGGATGAATGTAAGTGAAGTGGCTTCGCAATTCCAGTGACTTGGATGACACATTCTTTTGATGACACCATCAAATACAGGAAAGGGTGCGGCTGTGAGTTATTGTGTAGACTGGCAGGTAAAGAGGACATTTTCGGAATTTTGCTTTACTTGGTTTGGCTTCCTTCTTCCTACATCTACGTTTGATTCACGTTACAGAGCAAATTAAACCTTCACAGGTTACATGGTTCTCTTAAAATCTAAATTCCACGCACAGTAATAAAAACAGCAGCCTTTAAAAAAAAAAAAAAGAAGGGTTCAGCATCTCACTCATTCCTTTCATGAAGATTGTGATTGTTACTCTCCATGAAGTTCAGCTTAGTTGTTACAGGAGAGTGCGCTGGCTCACAGTAAATGTTTCCAGTGTTCTCTTGCTCAAATATAAGCTTGAAATTAAAATGCCATTTTTGCCATTTAACTTTATGACTAATTATGGCCTAAGTGGCAATTGGATTTCTACATTGGGCGGTCTCACTATGAACCACTAAATAAGATTGCTCATCTGAAAGTTTACGGCAAAACCAAGCCCTGAAACGAATTGCAAACAAGCAATTGAAATTGCGTGTTTTCAGCTTTCCTACCTACTGACTGTATATTCTCTTAATTACACAGTCTGCTTGGTGGGGCTTACAGATGAGAGTCTGTTCTCCTGTTCTCCTTAGTGAGTGCTGTGAGCATGCAGTGTGCCTTCGTGTGTGTGTGTGTGTATGTTTGTGTATATATGTATGTGTATATATATTATATACATGTAAGTATATATATATGTATATATGCACATATATGTGTATGTGTGTATATATATACATATATATATATTCATATGTATATATTTCCTTAAATTTGATCAGGTAATCAGAATAGATGAGCTATCTTCCGGGGTAGAATTTGGGTATCTTCCTTTGTCCCTGAAATCAGAGAGTGATTAACTTTCTGTATTTGTCTAAGTCTGAGAAGTTTTATGAAGACAAGAATAATGAAAGCAGAAATACAGGGGAAATGTAATCCTGCCATTACCCACAATCTCAGCCCTTGATGTTGTGGAAGCAGTGTGCAGCTGTACGAGGATAATGAAGGGAACGAGAAGGCTTTTCACCTGCGTGTGGATGGCCATTCCCCTTAATAGAAATATGAAAGCGTCAAACTCATTTCATTTGAGTGCTTGAGATTCTGCTTGAATTGAAGATGAAAGCTTGGAGTTTCATTACGAATGGGAGCTAAATTGTTGCTATTTTCAGAACAGATTCTGTTCGTCCTAAGTGGCATTCTTTTAATCTAGTTAATTTGAAACAGCTCAGATGGAAATTACTGCCACATGAAGAACAGTGATTACCAAAGGGCCCGTGCAACTCTAGGTTGGTTTAGGAGCCCGGAAGGTTTTCACCAGCTCAAATCAGGGCAGCAGACAGCAAACATCGGGTTGTTTTGCAGCTCTGAAATCTTTGAAGGGATTATCTGCATGAGATGAGCATGTCATATTTTGAATCTGAAACAAAGGATGTTTTCATAGTGCCAGGGAGGAATTCTGCATTGCATGGTTTGTGGTGGAGGTAGCCTGGCTGTGTGCTAGGGTACTGAGATCGCTTGTCAAGTCTTGGATACTTGGCCAGATCCTGGGCCAGAAGATTGGGATACGTACCACCAACTTGACAGTTCAACTCTGTCAACTTGAGAGTAAAACTCTGCTTCTCCCTAAAACTTACCTTGACTTTTGAAGTAGAAAATGATTGTCTGTGGGTGAGCCCATATGAGTAATCATAACCAATGTTCTCAACCAAAAAATTAAGGGTAAAATCAACAACTTACAATTTCCGTCCACTAATGACAGTAGGTAGTTTGGTCAACTTCTTATCCCTGCTAAGTCCTACTGAATAATATGTTATCAACCTAGAATTTTATTCTGTGGATGTGTGAAATGAACTGGCAAGGATGTGTATCAATGAATAGCTTAGGAGAGGACAATCTTGAAACTAGATAAGCTATTGGTAAGCCACTAAATATGGAGAGACTGGGGACATTTCTGCCAGTCCCCAGATTTTATTAAAAATGGAATCTTTGCCCTGGGCATAGAGGCGTGCTTCATGGCAGACTGTAAAACTTTATTTATTATTCATTTTTATGTGTGTGCGTGTGTGTGTGTGTGTGTGTGTGTGTGTGTGTGTGCTTGATGCTTGATGAGGCTAGAGGGTTTGCATTTCTCTGGAGCTGGGGTACTGACATTATGAACCTCCTGGCATGGTTGCTGGGAACTGTGGTTCTCTAGAAGAACAGTACATGCTCTTAACCATTGATCCTTCTAGCTCCCTGTGCAGAGATCTTGGCAAAGAGCTCTGTTTCCTCATCTGGAATTACAACATCTAAGTTTTAACTTATAGTTTCTAATCTGTAGAGTTGAGAGTCTGTGGCTACTCTTAGGGATCCTTTGGCTTCCGTGGCCCCCAGGACACATAGTTTCCCTTGTCATTTACATTGTTGTCTTTGAGAGTTGAGCTTCCTTTTTTATGATAAGAATCCAAGATAAAATATTTCAGGTGTGCCTAATGTGGCCTTGGACCATAGATAGCAAAAGACAGCCATCAGTACAACCCAACAGAAAATTGTAAACACAAGTATTTTTTTCACCTTTTTAATGTGAGTTAATTGCATGGTTCTCAAGTGTAAACTTTGTAGATTATATTGGTGGTTGCAATGCTTCAAGTTTAGATGTGCCTGGTACTCTTTCTTGGTTTGCTGATAGAAACAAAGGGAATTATTATTATTATCATCATTCTCTTCCTTCAAATTATGGTATATTCAAAAGATGAAATATAGTCCTTTGTTATGTTAGTTTCCTAGGATTCTCATAACAAAATATCGCAATCTAGGAAGGTTAAAGTAATAGGGCCTTACTCTCAGAGTGTTGGAAATGCCTGGTTTGCTCTGAAACTTCTCCAAGTGTAACTTTAAGTTTTTCAAAACCTATTTTTAATGATAGCTCTTAAATGCTTTAACCTCCCTTTTAGCCCACCACCCGCCAGAGGTAGTGAGAAAGAAAGGATACAGGGAAGTGGACCTGTTTTGATAGTTTCTTTGGAGCAACTCCTGTGTGTGTTGTCTGGAAATTGGCAGTTCAGTTCACAGGTCAGCAGCAGCAGCTCAGTCCACTCACAAACACTTCAAGGATACACCAGCAGTCCAGGTCAGTAGAGTTGGATAGCAAACATGAATCAGCTGCCATGGCACTACCAAGCAGAGACAGCCAGGCCTCAACTTTGGCTCTAGTCAGCAGGAGGGACCTGGAGGGATGCCTGAAGTTCTTGACTCTTCCTCTCTCAGGAAAGCAAAGATCAGTGAAGACTCAAGACCCACACGCATTGCATTGCTAGCTTTATAAGCAAGCCAAGCTCAGCCAGCCCATCACTGCCCATCCAGTCCTATCTATACCTTCCAAACACCATATGTCCTCCACGGGTCTTGCCTTCAGCATGGGTCTTGCCTCAGCACAGGCATCTGTCTCAGCTGACATCACTCTGCCAATCAGCTTGTGTCTGCAGAAGCAGCAAGAACCTGCAGCACTCCACCAGAAGTTGTTTGGTGCATTTCTATGGAGTCCTGACAAATGTCACTCAGTTATGCAATGTAAGGTGAACCAATACATGCACAGTTAGCGAAGAATCCTTTATCACATGTCCTTTCATGTTCTCGCTTTAGCAGAACTTCCTTTCTCCTTCCTGTGTCTGCTTCAGCTAAACATTCCTTCACAAATCTCCTTAGTCTTTCACCTGTATCCATGTCAGCTAAATGTTCCTTCATGTGTTTGCCCCAGCGAAAGTGTCTGGTTGGTGTGACCCCCCCCCCCAGGATTCTATGTGGGAGGAAGGTACAGTGGTGGGCAGACAGGCTGATATCCACACACAGTGGTCTTGTTTATTTCATTATCATGCATAGTCCCCATCTGGTCACAGCCCTATGAATGTCTGCCTTATATATGTCTACCTTGTTCTTTGGATGGGTTTCTATATGCCTTGGGGCTTGCCAGAAAAACTTCAAAAAAAAAAAAATCAGTGTGTTTAGGAAATGAACATAGACACCAGAAAACCAGAATTGCCAAAACTTAGTTCTGGACACACTTTAAAGCCTTAGTGCTGCCAGAGGAGAAGAAATCCTTCAATCCCTCAATGATTCTTGGCCATGTTCCTCCCATGTGAGACCCTTTGTGATTATTACTGTGTGGCACAATACTATTTCATGGCTTGAGTGTGTCTGACACATCAGTTTTAAACCATTTACTCTGCTGCTCACTTGTGTATAAAAACTGACCTTCCTGTAAATTTACTATATGACTTAAATCACTTGGGTGTATATAGCATGGGCTTTTAAACTTAAAATAATGAAGTGTTCTTGGGCCAGAGAGATGGCTCTATGGGTAAGGCACCTGCAGCCAAGCTTGACAGCCTAGTTTGATCTCAGGACCAACATGGTAGAAGGATAGAACTTACTTCTGAAAGTTGTCCTCTGATTCCTACATGTGCATGATGGCATTTACACTGACACAGGTATGTACATGTACAATCAATCAATCAATCAATCAATAAATGTAATACAAATCTAAAAAATGTTATTTATTAAACTATTATTTTATTTTTTTAATTTATTTTATTTTCTATATTCTTTTATTTACATTTCCCCTTTCCCAGTTCTCCCCTCCCCAAAAGTCCCATAAGCCCTCTTCCCTCCCCCTGTTCCCCATTTGCCTAAGAATTTCATGAATTCATTGTTTTTTATTGCTGAGTAGTATTCCATTGTGTAAATATACATGAAAAATATCTCTGATAAAATTGAAGAAATATATAGAAAAACATGTTAAGATTGACTATTTCATGGAAAAATTATACACATAAAATGGTAGGTATAAAAATATTCCTAAGTTGATTGAAAGTGGAATTATAAACATTGTCTGATAAAATTGAAAACCTACAAGGAAAGTATTTCTGATAAAACTCAAGAAATATATAGAAAAACACGTTAAAACTGACTTTCATAAAAAATTATACAAATAAGATAGTAGGCATAACAATATTCCTAAATTGATTGAAAGTAGAGGTAAAAACATTTTCTGATAAAATTGAAGATTTACATGTAAAATATCTCTGATAAAATTGAAGAAATTTATACAGATAAATTGGTAGGAATTAAAATATTCCTAAGTTGATTGAAAGTAGAATTATAAACAGTTTCTGATAAAATTGAAGACTTACATGGAAAATATTTCTGATAAAATTGAAAAAAATATATGGAAAAACATTAAAATTGAAGATTATCATGGAAAATTATACAGATAAAATGGTAGGCATAAAAATATTTCTAAGTTGATTGAAAGTGAAATTATAAATACTTTCTGATAAAATTGAAGATTTACATGGAAAATATCTCTGATAAAATTGAAGAAATATATAAAAAACGTGTTAAGATTGAGTATTTCATGGAAAAATTATACAGATAAAATGGTAGGCATAAAAATATTCCTATGGTTTTTGAAAGTGGAATTATAAACACTTTCTGATAAAATTGAAGATCTACAAGGAAAATATTCCTGAAAAAATTCAAGAAATATATAGAGAAACATGTTAAAACTGACTATTACATGGAAAATTATACAGATAAAATGGAAGGTATAAAAATGTTCCTAAGTTGATTGAAAGTAAAATTATAGACATTGTCTGATAAAACTGAAGATCCACATGGAAAATACTTCTGACAAAATTGAAGAAAAATACAGAAAAACGTTAAAATTAAAGATAACCATGGACAATTATGCCGACAAAATGGTAGGTACAAAAACATTCCTAAATTGATTGAAAGTGAAAGTACAAACACCGCCCCCTCCCCCAACAAAACCGAAGATCTACATGAAAAACACCTCCGACAAAATTGAAGAAATACACAGAAAAAATGTTAAAATTAAAGATTATCATGGAAAATAATACAGTCAAAATGGTAGACACAAAAAGCATTACTGAATTGAAAGAGGAGTCACAAACATTTTCTGATAAAATTGAAGATCCACATGAAAAACATCTTTGCCAGACTATGTTTTTTGTTGGGGAATTGAGTCTATTGACATTATAAGATATTTTTTTTTATGTTTTTCTAGGAATTTTATAGTTTTCAATTTTTTTTTATTTATTTTATTTTATTTTTTTAATTTACAATCCAAATCACTTCCCCTTTCCCGTTTCCTCCCTCCCCGAAAGTCCCATAAGTCCCCTTCCCTCCCTCTTTTCTCCATTCAACCCCCTCTCGTTACTCTGTCCTGGCGTTCCCCTACATCCAGTCTTTCCAGGACCAGGGGTCTCTCCTTCCATCTTTTTAGAAATCTATTGATATGCTGATTGTGTCTAGGGTATTCTGAGATTCTGGGTCAATATCCCCTTATCAGTGACTGCATACCATGTGTGTTCTTTTGTGATTGGGTTACCTCACTAAGGATGATATTTTCAAGTTCTGACCATTTGCCTAGGAATTTCGTGAATTCATTGTTTTTAATTGCAGAGTAGTATTCCATTGTGTAAATATACCACATCTTCTGAATCCATTCCTCCGTTGAGGGACATCTGGGTTCTTTCCAGCTTCTGGCTATTATAAATAAGGCTGCTATGAATATAGTGGAGCATGTGTCCTTATTGCATGCAGGTAAAGTCTCTGGGTATATGCCCAGGAGTGGTATAGCCGGATCCTCCGGGAGTGTCATGCCCAGTTTTCTGAGGAACCGCCAGACTGCTTTCCAGAGTGGTTGTACCAGCCTGCAATTCCACCAGCAGTGGAGGAGTGTTCCTCTTTCTCCACATCCTCGCCAACAACTGCTGTCTCCTGTGTTTTTGATCTTAGCCATCCTGACTGGTGTGAGGTGGAATCTCAGGGTTGTTTTGATTTGCATTTCCCTAATGACTAAGGATGATGAACATCTCTTTAGGTGCTTCTCAGACATTAGATATTCTTCAGGTGAGAACTCTTTGTGTAGCTCTGTACCCCATTTTTTAATAGGGTTACTTGCCTCTCTGGAGTTTAACTTCTTGAGTTCTTTGTATATCTTGGATATTAGCCCTCTGTCGGATGTAAGGTTGGTAAAGATCATTTCCCAGTTAGTTGGTTGCCGCTTTGTCTTTTTGACGGTGTCTTTTGCCTTGCAAAAACTTTGTAATTTAATGAGGTCCCATTTGTCTATTCTTGATCTTAGAGCATAAGCTATTGGAGTTCTGTTCAGGAAATTCTCCCCTGTGCCCATATGTTCAAGGTTCTTCCCTAGTTTCCCTTCCATTGATCTACATGCCTGTCACTGTACCAATACCATGCGGTTTTTTAACACTATTACTCTGTAGTACAGCTTGAGGTCCGGGATACTGATTCCCCCAGAGGTTCTTTTACTCTTGAGAATAGTTTTAGCTATTCTGGGTTTTCTGTTATTCCAGATGAATTTTTGAATTGCTCTTTCTAACTCTATGAAGAATTGAGTTGGGATTTTGATGGGGATTGCATTGAATCTGTGTATTACTTTTGGTAAGATGCTCATTTTTACTATATTAATCCTGCCAATCCATGAGCATGGCAGATTTTTCCATCTTCTGAGGTCTTCTTCAATTTCTTTCTTCAGAGACTTGAAGTTCTTGTCATACAGATCTTTCACTTGATTGGTTAGAGTCACGCCAAGATACTTAATATGGTTTGTGGCTATCTTAAAGGGTATTATTTCTCTTACTTCTTTCTCAGCCTGTTTATCCTTTGAGTATAGGAAGGCTTCTGACTTGCTTGAGTTGATTTTATATCTGGCCACTTTGCTGAAGTCGTTTATCAGCTGTAGGAGTTCTCTGGTGGAGTTCTTTGGGTCGCTTAAGTATACTATCATATCGTCTACAAATAGTGATAGTTTGACTTCTTCCTTTCCAATTTGTATCCCTTTGACCTCTTTTTGTTGTCTAATTGCTCTAGCTAGAACTTCAAGTACTATATTGAAAAGATATGGAGAGAGAGGGCAGCCTTGTCTAGTCCCTGATTTTAGTGGGATTGCTTAAGGTTTCTCTCCATTTAGATTGATGCTGGCTACTGGTTTGCTGTAAATTGCTTTTACTATGTTTAGATATGGGCCTTGAATTCCTGATCTTTCCAAGACCTTTAGCATGAAAGGATGCTGAATTTTGTCAAATGCTTTCTCAGCATCTAATGAGATGACCATGTGGTTTTTTTCTTTGAGATTGTTTATGTAGTGGATTACATTGATGGATTTCCTTATATTGAACCATCCCTGCATCCCTGGGATGAAGCCTACTTGATCGTGGTGAATGATCGTTTTGATGTGTTCTTGGATTCGGTTGGCGAGAATTTTATTGAGTATTTTTGTATCGATATTCATAAGAGAGATTGGCCTGAGATTCTCTTTCTTCGTCGGATCTTTGTGTGCTTTTGGTATTAGTGTAATTGTGGCTTCATAGAACGAGTTGGGTAGTGTTCCTTCTGTTTCTATTTTGTGGAACAGTTTGAAGAGTATTGGTGTTAGGTCTTCTTTGAAGGTCTGATAGAATTCTGCACTAAAACCATCTGGACCTGTGCTTTTTTTGGTTGGAAGACTTCCAATGACAACTTCTATTTCTTCAGGGGTTATAGGACAGTTTAGATGGTCTATTTGATCCTGATTAAATTTTGGTACTTGGTATCTGTCAAGGAAATTGTCCATTTCCTCAAGATTTTCTAGTTGTGTTGAATACAGGTTTTTGTAGTAGGATCTGATGATTTTTTGAATTTCCTCAGTTTCTGTTGTTATCTCTCCCTTTTCGTTTCTGATTTTATTAATTTGGATACTATCTCTGTGCCCTCTGGTTAGTCTGGCTAAGGGCTTATCTATCTTGTTGATTTTCTCAAAGAACCAACTCCTCGTTTTGTTGATTCTTTGTATGGTTTTATTTGTTTCTACTTGATTGATTTCAGCCCTGAGTTTGATGATTTCCTGCCTTCTATTCCTCTTTGGTGTATTTGCTTCTTTATGTTCCAGGGCTTTCAGGTGTGCCATTAAGCTGTTAGTGTATGCTGTCTCCCGTTTCCTTTTGGCGGCACTCAGGGCTATGAATTTTCCTCTTAGCACTGCTTTCATTGTGTCCCATAAATTAGGGTATGTTGTGCCTTCATTTTCATTAACTTTCAAAAAATCTTTGATAAAAATATGGAACGCTTCACGAATTTGCGTGTCATCCTTGTGCAGGGGCCATGCTAATCTTCTCTGTATCGTTCCAATTTTAGTATATGTGCTGCCGAAGCGAGCACGACATTATAAGATATTAAGGAATAGTGATTGTTGCTTACTTTTATTTTTGATGTTCTTTTTATGATTCTGTGGTTACTTTCTTTTGGGTTTGTTGGAAAAAGATTACTCTCTTGCTTTTTCTAGGGTATAGTTTCCCTCCTCATGTTGGCGTTTTCCATCTATTATCCTTTGTAGGGCTGGATTTGTGGAAAGATATTCTGTAAATTTGGTTTTATCATGGAATATCTTGGTTTCTCCATCTATGGTAATTGAGAGTTTTGCTGGGTATAGTAGTTTGGGCTGGCATTTGTGTTCTCTTAGGGTCTGTATGAGATCTGTCCAGAATCTTCTGGCTTTCATCGTCTCAGGTGAGAAGTCTGGTGTAATTCTGATAGGCCTGCCTTTATAGGTTACTTGACCTTTTTCTCTTACTGCTTTTAATATTCTTTTTTTGTTTAGTGCATTTGGTGTTTTGATTATTATGTGCCGGGAGGACTTTCTGGTCTGGTCCAGTCTGTTTGGAGTTTTGTAGGCTTCTTGTATATTCATGGACATCTCTTTCTTTAGGTTAGGGAAGTTTTCTTCTATAATTTTGTTGAAGATATTTACTGGTCCTTTAAGTTGGAAATCTTCACTCTCTTCTATACCTATAATCCTTAGGTTTGGTCTTCTCATTGTGTCCTGGATTTCTTGGATGTTTTGGCTTAGGAGCTTTTTGCATTTTGCATTTTCTTTAACTGTTGAGTCAATGTTTTCTATGGTATCTTCAGCACCTGAGATTCTTTCTTCTATCTCTTGTATTCTGTTGTGATGCTTATATCTATGATTCCTGAATTCTTTCCAAGATTTTCTATCTTCAGAGATGTCTCACTTTGTGATTTCTTTATTGTTTCTACTTCCATTTTTAGATCCTGGATGGTTTTATTCATTTCCTTCACTTGTTTGTTTGTATTCTCCTGTAATTCTTTAAGGGATTTTTGTGTTTCCTCTTTAAGGGTCTCTACCTGTTCACCCATTCTCCCCTGTATTTCTTTCAGGGATTTTTGTGTTTCCTCTTTAAGGGCCTTTACCATTTGACCCATGTTCTCCTGTATTTCTTTGAGAGAGCTATTTATGTCCTTTTTGATGTCCTCTAACAGCATTGTGAGAAGAGACTTTAAGCCAACTCTTGCTTTACGGTGTGCTGGGGCATCCTGGACTTGCTGTGGTGGGAGAACTGGGCTCTGATGTTGCCAAGTAGCCTTGGTTTCTGTTGGTAGGATTCTTGCGCTTGCCTTTTGCCATTTGGTTATCTCTGGTGTTAGTTGATCTTGTTGTCTCTGGTGGGAGGTTGCCCCTCCTATGGGCCTGTAAATCTGTTTCTGTACTCCTGGGAGACCAACTCTTTTCTGGCAGGGTCTGTGCACAGAAGGCTGTGGAGCTCTCTGATACACTGCTGCAGATGGTGGCTGGAAGGGAAGACTCCTGTCCCAGCTGCCCCACTGATCGTATGCCCTGTGCGCTCCTAGCTGTACTCCTCCAGAGAAAAGGTGGAGATCTCACCTCCGCACTCAGAAGTGAAATTGCTGCTGGGAGATCATTCTCTCATGGTGGGCTAAGCACAGAAGGCTGTGGAGCTGCCTGCTTCCCTGCTGCAAATGGCCTACATGGGGCTTTGTAAGGAAGTATTTTTTTTAATTTTATTTTATTTTCTAAGTTTTTTTTTATTTACATTCAAAATCATTTCCCCTTTCCCGTTTCCTCCCTCCCCGAAAGTCCCATAAGCCCCCTTCCCTCCCTCTTTTCCCCATTCAGCCCCCTCTCGCTTCTCTGTCCTGGCATTCCCCTACATCCAGACTTTACAGGACCAGGGGTCTCTCCTTCCATCTTCTTGGAAATCTATTGATATGCGAATTGTGTCTAGGGTATTCCGAGATTCTGGGTTAATATCCCCTTAGCAGTGACTGCATACCATGTGTGTTCTTTTGTGATTGAGTTACCTCACTAAGGATGATATTTTCCAGTTCTGACCATTTGCCTAGGAATTTTGTGAATTCATTGTTTTTAATTGCAGAGTAGTATTCCATTGTGTAAATATACCACATCTTCTGAATCCATTCCTCTGTTGAGGGACATCTGGGTTCTTTCCAGCTTCTGGCTATTATAAATAAGGCTGCTATGAACATAGTGGAGCATGTGTCCTTATTGCATGCAGGTAAAGGCTCTGGGTATATGCCCAGGAGTGGTATAGCTGGATCCTCCGGGAGTGTCATGCCCAGTTTTCTGAGGAACCGCCAGACAGCTTTCCAGAGTGGTTGTACTAGCTTGCAATCCCACCAGCAGTAGAGGAGTGTTCCTCTTTCTCCACATCCTCACCAACAACTGCTGTCTCCTGTATTTTTAATCTTAGTCATTCTGACTGGTGTGAGATGGAATCTCAGGGTTGTTTTGATTTGCATTTCCCTAATGACTAAGGATGATGAACATCTCTTTAGGTGCTTCTCAGCCATTAGATATTCTTCAGGTGAGAACTCTTTGTTTAGCTCTGTACCCCATTTTTAATAGGGTTACTTGCCTCTCTGGAGTTTAACTTCTTGAGTTTTTTGTATATATTGGATATTAGCCCTCTGTTGGATGTAGGGTTGGTAAAGATCATTTCCCAGTTAGTTGGTTGCCGCTTTGTCTTTTTGACAGTGTCTTTTGCCTTGCAAAAACTGTAATTTAATGAGGTCCCATTTGTCAATTCTTGATTTTAGAGCATAAGCTATTGGAGTTCTATTCAGGAAATTCTCCCCTGTGCCCATATGTTCAAGGTTCTTCCCTAGTTTCCTTTCTATTAGTTTCAGTGTGTCTGGTTTTATGTGGAGGTCCTTGATCCACTTGGAATTGAGCTTAGTGCAAGGAGATAAGAATGGATCGATTTGCATTCTTCTGCATGTTGACCTCCAGTTGAGCCAGCACCATTTGTTGAAAAGGCTATCTTTTTCCACTGGATGGTTTTAGCTCCTTCGTCAAAGATCAAGTGACCATAGGAGTGTGGATTCATTTCTGGGTCTTCAATTCTGTTCCATTGATCTACATGCCTGTCACTGTACCAATACCATGCGGTTTTTTAACACTATTACTCTGTAGTACAGCTTGAGGTCCAGGATACTGATTCTCCCAGAGGTTCTTTTACTCTTGAGAATAATTTTAGCTGTCCTGGGTTTTCTGTTATTCCAGATGAATTTTTGAATTGCTCTTTCTAACTCTATGAAGAATTGAGTTGGGATTTTGATGGGGATTGCATTGAATCTGTATGTTGCTTTTGGCAAGATGGTCATTTTTTACTATATTAATCCTGCCAATCCATGAGCATGGCAGATTTTTCCATCTTCTGAGGTCTTCTTCAATTTCTTTCTTCAGAGACTTGAAGTTCTTGTCATACAGATCTTTCACTTGTTTGGTTAGAGTCACACCAAGATACTTTATATGGTTTGTGGCTATCGTGAAGGGTATCATTTCTCTTACTTCTTTCTCAGCCTGCTTATCCTTTGAGTATAGGAAGGCTACTGACTTGCTTGAGTTAATTTTATATCCGGCCACTTTGCTGAAGGTGTTTATCAGCTGTAGGAGTTCTCTGGTGGAGTTCTTTGGGTCGCTTAAGTATACTATCATATTGTCTGCAAATAGTGATATTTTGACTTCTTCCTTTCCAATTTGTATCCCTTTGACCTCTTTTTGTTGTCTAATTGCTCTAGCTAGAACTTCAAGTACTATATTGAAAAGATGTGGAGAGAGAGGGCAGCCTTGTCTAGTCCCTGATTTCAGTGGGATTGCTTCAAGTTTCTCTCCATTCAGATTGATGTTGGCTACCGGTTTGCTGTAAATTGCTTTTACTATGTTTAGATATGGGCCTCGAATTCCTGATCTTTCCAAGACCTTTAGCATGAAAGGATGCTGAATTTTGTCAAATGCTTTCTCAGCATCTAATGAGATGACCATGTGGTTTTTTTTCTTTGAGATTGTTTATATAGTGGATTACATTGATGGATTTCCTTATATTGAACTATCCCTGCATCCCTGGGATGAAGCCTACTTGATCGTGGTGAATGATCGTTTTGATGTGTTCTTGGATTCGGTTGGCAAGAATTTTATTGAGTATTTTTGCATCAATATTCATAAGAGAGATTGGCCTGAGATTCTCTTTCTTTGTCGGATCTTTGTGTGCTTTTGGTATTAGTGTAATTGTGGCTTCATAGAACGAGTTGGGTAGTGTTCCTTCTGTTTCTATTTTGTGGAACAGTTTGAAGAGTATTGGTGTTAGGTCTTCATTGAAGGTCTGATAGAATTCTGCACTAAAACCATCTGGACCTGTGCTGTTTTTGGTTGGAAGACTTCCAATGATGACTTCTGTTTCTTCAGGTGTTATAGGACTGTTTAGATCGTCTATTTGATCCTGATTTAATTTTGGTATTTGGTATCTGTCAAGGAAATTGTCCATTTCCTCAAGATTTTCTAGTTGTGTTGAATACAGGCTTTTGTAGTAGGATCTGATGATTTTTTGAATTTCCTCAGTTTCTGTTGTTATCTCTCCCTTTTCGTTTCTGATTTTATTAATTTGGATACTGTCTCTGTGCCCTCTGGTTAGTCTGGCTAAGGGAGTATTTTATTTTTATCCCATCTGGTTATACATCTTTTACTTAGCGTGTTTTGACCATTTACATTTATTGGAATGAACTTGGGTTTGGGCTTAGGTTTCCCTTTGTACTAGTTTTTGGCTTGTCACATCTATTTTTTTTTCTTTGTTCCTTTTCCAACCCTTTATTTGACTTACATAAATAATTTATAGTATTTTAATGGATTTTTGGCTATATCTCCAATAGGAATTGACCTTAGCAGCATTGTGTTTTTAGTGGTTACTATTAGACTTTACATACCTTATTATTTAAGTCTAGTAAGAAATTAATATTTTGATACACCCACAAATATATACACAATCATATGAACCCTTTTATTTTCTCCCTTTTATGTGATCATGTCTATATTGCTTTTATTTGTGTTGAAGAAATCCCATGAGAAGATGTAATTTTGACTTTTATGGTCCTATATGCGTTTTTTTAAGATAGGAAGCAATGGGACACCAAAGTAAAAAGTCTGCTCATAGCAAAGGCTTGTTCTTTAATAGGGTATCCAGAGAAGACCTACTGGAGAAAGGAATCCTGGGAGTGAAGACTTAAAGGAAGTGGATAGTCAGACTTTGTGACATTTGGCAAGAATGTTCTAGGCAAGGGAACAGTTAAGTGCTGATGTGGTGAGACAAGAGGTGCATTTGAAGGGCGGCACAGAGTCCAGTGTGGCTAGGAAGTGAGGGTGTGGTGGTGAGGAAGGCAGCCTTGGAGGGGAGCCTGAGTACTGTGAAAAAGTGGCTGTTGTAGCATGCCATTGAGACTAATGGGGGCAGTGTTTTGTTTAAATTTGCACTCTTCCAAGGTTATAATAGATATAAAGTTATGAGTCCAGTTTCTTACAGTAATATGTGTGTGCTACTTTTCTAATTTTTCAAAATTAGCTGGATGGAACATTGAAGTATCTTGCATATGTGCACACATATCCTTAGTGTGTGTGTGTGTGTGTGTGTGTGTATGGGCATGTGAGTGCATGAATGTATGTGTGTATTAGAGTGTGCATGCATGTATGGAGTATAGGATAGCCTTGGCTATCATTTTCAGGAGCCATCCTCATGTACTTTTTGCCTCCTCTTCTCTTCAATTTCCCGTGACACTTGCTCATTAGGCTGGCTGGCCCATGAATCCCAGAAAACTTGCCTATCCTGGCCACCCTGGCACGCACTGCAAATGTACCATAAAACCCTAACTTCACATTTTAATTTTTAAACCTGGCCCTGGGGCCTTGAACTCAAGGTCCTCACACTTAAAAGGCAAGTGCTTTACTTGATTGAGCTACCACTCAGCACTGCACTAGATCTCTTGATTTTTAAACTGTGAAATTAATTTTGTTTTTAGGAGCCCTAAGGCAAAGGAAATAATGGCAGACGGCTAATCTTAGACTACAGTCAACTGCTTTTGAGTACTTTTTTTTTTTTTAAATCACACAACAAACAACTCCACTCTTTAGTTTTTTACAGAGAACAATTGTCTGGGCACAGATGGCTTCAGATCTGACCTGTGTTCTTTCTGCCTTTTACCATTTAAAGCTGTAGTGAGGACTGGTGCACCTTAGTGGACACGTAGGCGAAAGCATTTCCTATGCAAGCATCACTGCCTGAGGTGATTAGATGTGACCTGGCGAGGTGAATCATGGGGCTACAGTCTGCAAGTGGCTCAAGGACGAGTCCCACGATGCCAGTGGGTAGTGTCCCTCCCTCTCCCTTCCTCTTGACATGCCAGCCTTTGGACATCCATCTGGCTTTATTGCCTGAGAGGTTTATTATACTTAGCAAAGCGTTCTTCGCAGCCTGGTGATATAATTATGATGGTTATCCTCTCCTTATCTTCCTGCTCTCTCCCGTTTATGAGATGAAAGCCCCTGGTATAAATATGTGACAATGAAGGCACGAGCCTCCTCTTCTTTCAGCCTAATGGACGAACAGCTGGGAGTTAATGAGGTTTTAATAGTGAGTGTGTGTGTGTGTGTGGGGGGGGGAGCTGCTTGGTTGCAGTCGCTGTCTCTGCTGAATACTCTGAGGTCTCGTTGTTTTTCTATTTCCCTTTAACATTAGCTTTATGGATACCTGCAAACACCTGCTTAAGATTCACCCAGCATGGAACAGACTTATTTCTCATTTGGATCACCTTGGCCTCAGCCGACTCCTCTTTAATTATGAGGCTCCCTTGCAACTTCACGGGAGATTTTATATCTTCATTTTTTAAAGGACCTCAGAAATGTTCTGTGGGCTGAAATTTGTATTCGGCACAGAAACAGCATCTTGCAAGAGTATATATATATATATATATATATATACATACATATGTATATATACACATACATACATATATATATATATATATATATGTAATACACACACACACACACACACACACACACACACACGGTCCTTTTCAGTTTCCTGCTATAGTCTTTTTTTTTTTTTTTTATTTTTTTAATTTACATTCCAAATCACTTCCCCTTTCCCGTTTCCTCCCTCCCCGAAAGTCCCATAAGCCCCCTTCCCTTTCTATAGTCTTAAAGGCAAAACAAGACAACAGCCTTCACCCACTAATGTAGTTTCTTGCAGCAGTCTTAGCTTTTAATTCCCATTTTTCTTCCTCTCCTAAATTTAAATTTTCTCAGACCTATTCATTTTAAATCCCAGGCACCACATAATTTCTTGGAGCTGAAAAGAAAAATTACCATGATTAGCAACAGCATCTTTAATGCACTTTGTGGACCACCATTTAAAGCTTGCGGATTATGCCTGTTTTTTTTTTTTTTTCATCTGCTATTTGGAGTTACCTTCCGAGATCAGCTGGACAAGTGGTACTGCCATTACAGAGTAGACAGCCAAGGCACACTACATTATTCGTCCAGGTTAAGTGGCAATTGAAGCCAAAACATGGGCACTGTTAGACTAGAGACAGTGTCAAGGGTGGTGAAGACACCCATTTTTAGTAAGAGCACTTTGCTCACACACATTCAGACATACAGGACATTTTTATTTTTAAACATAGAGCATATTCTCCATAGCAGCCTACAACTTGCTTAACCTATTTGTGTAGCGTTAAGGAGAAATAGATGTGGCACGAGTCATGTAAGTCTGTCTGCCTTTTGCCTTGTGGGGCTGGATTATAGTTTGTTTAGCTAGTCCCCTGTTAGAAGCCAATTAGGTCACTTCTTATTTATTTAGTTGGTTTTACATCTTAAAAAGGAGTGTTCTGAATAGCTATGCCTACAATCTTTGTGTCTATATTGTACATATGCCTAAAAACACATCCCAGAGAGTAGAATTTCTGAGTTAAAGGTTATTTAAAATTCTGATGCGCATTTAAAAAGCATCTTAGCATTTTATCATGTATTTGTGGAGGATAGAAGTAACATGAAAGAGTCTGCCTTTCCTGTGACCTCTCCTGATCCTTTGAATCACAAAGCACATCTGAGGGCCAGCCTTAGCTCTCTCAGTTTGCAGCTCTTTAGTTACTAGGGCGGTCGAGCAGCTTTGCATATGGTTATAAGGAGTTTGCATTTCATATCCAGTTTTTTGTTCATTTATGATTTTTGGGTTCTCAATGATCTTTTTTCTTAATTGCTTTAAAATTTATTTCTTCTATTTTTGAGATTATAATTACATCATTTCCCCCTTCCCTTTCATCGCTCCAAAGCTTCCCATATACTCCTCCTTACTTTCTTTCAAATTTATGGCCCTTTAATTTTCATTAATTGTTGTTAAATATATGTATATATATTCTTTAATTGATTTCTGAAATTCTTCATATATAGAAGAACATACCTCCATAATGTTCTGTGGCAAATATTTGTCCTCAGTTGGTCATACATGTTTTTGATCTTACCCCTATTTAAGATAAAATTTTCCACAAGAGTAAACAGTTATTGTAAAACTATACTTGATAAATTTGAAAAGCCAAGAAAGAAGAAACTTCAAGCCCTAGCACTCCTACTTATTAGTGAGAGCCACACTTGTCCTTTTGTTGTCTGTTTGGCCTGTTCATGCATGTTTATGTGCATCTGTGATCTCTCCCCCATATTTAGTCTATTTTGCAAATGCAAGGATATCATCGTAGAGAAACTGGAGTGTCCTGGTTTCTGCTCTGCTCTGTTCATGTAAGAAGCTGTTCCCAGGGCAAAGGTTCCTGAGCTAGATGATATACCTTGAACTCTGCTTATCTACCTTGTTTTAGGTCTATATTTATGTGTTTTGGACATTTGACAGGAATTTGGACATTATGTCATTTAAAAGGAGAGTTTTATGTGCTTTCTCTTTCTTCTCACATAATTAAAATAATTTAAAAAGCAGTGTGTGTATATGTTTGCTTGTGCATGTGAATGTGTGTGTGTGCATAAGCACACATGAGCACATGTGTGGAGATCAGAGAACTTCATGCCTTGGTCCTTGCCTTCCACTTTGTTTGAGATAGGATCTCAGTTCTTTACTACTGCATATGCAAGGCTGGCTGGCCTGTGGCTTCCTGGGAGTCTCTGGCAACCTTGGTCATTCTTAGCTGAAAGAGCATTGGATTCCTGATGATGTGTGTTGCTGTGTCTGGCTGTAATAGCTTCTGGGAATTCAAATTCAGTCTTTCCTGTTTGTTCATCAAGCTCTCTACCCATGGTGCCACTTTGCCTGCCCTTTCTTGCCTAATTTTACTGTTACAACTCCCCTGATATAGTTGAATAAAGGAAGTGAGAGCGAATAGTTTCGCTTTGTTACTGATCTTAGAAGGGAGTTCATTTCCTCATCCACAGCTGTGTATATTTGTGGTTGTTTTGGCTGTGGTCTTTTATTTATTGAGAGACATTTTATTTAACAAGTAGATCTTGAATTTTGTTAACTATTATTATTCTTTTGCTTTTTAAAAATTCACTATGTAGACCAGGCTGGAGTCAAACTCAGAGCCTGCCTTTGCCTCCCAAGTTCTGGAACTAAAGGATGTGTACCATCACACCTGGCTCATGTTAACTACTTTTTATGCATTCAATGAGGTAGTTCTGTGGCTTTCTTTCTGTGTGTGTTCTTATTTATGAATTACTTTGATGTATTTTGTAAAAAATAATTTATATTTGTTCAAATTTTGTGTGTGTGTGTGTGTGTGTGTGTGTGTGTGTGTGTGTATGTATGTGTGTGTGAGCAAATACAGATGCCTGTATATATATATAGGCCAAAATAGGGTGTTGTATCCATTGGAGCTGGAGTTATAAGCATTTGTAGGACACTCAGTTTGTATGTTGGTGCTGGGATGTAAACTCTGGTCCTTATGATTGCACAGCAAATGCTATTAACTGCTGAGTCATTTCTCCAGCTCCTCTTGATCTAGTTTTTCATATTGTATCATCTTTGCATTCCTTGATTAAATCAGACTTGGTCATGGTATGCTGTTATTTTCATGTACTCTTAAGTTTGATTTTGATTAATTTATAAATTATGATTGTAAAATAGCTTATAAATAATTTTAAGATATATAAATCATTGGTATTTGTTGCATTCATAGTATTGTAAAACCATCATGACTGACTAAGTTCTGGAATATTTTCATCACTCCAAAGGGAAATGTATTACCCATGGCTCTTGTCCAAACAGAGAGACTATCATGTTTTGCTCATCCAATCAGGAGGGTGGTCTTACCTAATGGTTACCTTTGTCCACTTTATCTGTCTTTTTGGGTTTACCTTGAGTCTCTCTCTCCCATATCTTATTCCTGGGCTACATGACACGCTCACAATTTGCCATGGGTCCTTGTCCTTATTTCTAACGGGGAACACACTCGGACAAGATTATAATCTGAAGAGGTAAAACCTGGAGCCGCTGAGGGATCCAGAGGTGTTTTGTAATGAATGTCCTTTCCCTGGTAAATGGGGCTTCAAGTGAGATTCCTAGGAAACTGAAGGCTCACAGCTCTAAGGAGAAAGCCTCCTGCAGTTGGTAACTGGGCTGGAATTCCTGCTCCTCTGCTGACAAAGGCTTCAACCAGATTCCTGCTGAGGAGAACCTCCTTATCCTCTTGTCTCCTTATCCTCTGAGGTCTCCCTTCTGTCCTGCTTCAGTAATGACTTTTTCTCATGAGTAGCTCTCCCATAATGTTGTCGTTTTAGTTCTTTATGCCTTCATATCTAAGTGAATGCTTGCACTTATTTATGTTACTGATTTGTACTTCTATTTGTTTTGATGTATATGGTTTTGGTATCAGAGTAGTAAGGTTCACATATAATTAGTAAATGTTCTCCATTTTTTTTTATATCAGAATGATTTGTGTTAAATTGGTTGATTCTTATTTTTTGGAATGTTTTAGCAGTAAACTCTCTATACTTATGACTTTCCTTGTAGGATGGTTTTAAACTGTGGATCTAGTCTTTTTGATGATCTAGTGTTTATTGGGTCCTGGTGGACCTCCTACCACCACCTCTCCCAAAACAAACAGATTGTTGAAAGAGAGAGATTGTTTCAAGTCTGGGTTTGGGAAAATGGGGTAAACACTGTTACAGAAAACAAACAAATGAACACCCCAACAAAATCAAATTCCACATTTTCAAAAAGAAGATAAATTTAGGTTTTTTTTTTAATGGGGTTATGGGTGGAAGTAATATGTAACATATGTAACTGTCATACCACTTATCCCTTTAAAAAGCATGCCATTTTACATACAGTGTGAGTACCTTAACTGTAGTGTGCTTTTCTTTAAGCTTCTGTTTCCTGAGTCATTCTTTAACCCACTAGTGAATTACCATGTTGGCTTTAGACTGTTGTTTTATGCAGAGATTAAGAATAAGAACAAAATCATATTTATCAATATTTCTACCTTTGCAGCATTAAAACTTTTATTAATTAATTAATTCATTCATATGTGTGTGTGTGTGTGTGTGTGTGTGTGTGTGTGTGTGTGTGCATGCGTGCCTCCAGACATCTGTGTGTACCAGATGTGTGCAGATGCTCACGGAGTCCATCAGGTATCAGATCTCCATCACTCCTGGAACTGGATGGTAGCTGTGAGATGATATTGGTGCTGGACACTGAACCCAGGCTCTCTGAAGAGCAGTGAGCACTCTTAACTGATGAGCTATCTCTCTAGCCCAAAACCCCAGCATTTTTTATTTCCTTGCATAGACCTGAATTTCCATGTAGTGTTACCTTCCTTCTGTTCTGCCTGGAGGTCTTTTATTGTTTCCTGTTATGCTGATAATACTTTCTCTTGACTTCTGTTTGTCTGAGAAACTTTTCATTTGGTCTTTAAAAGATCATCTCACAGGACTTGTATGTTGTAACTTCCTTTGAGATCAGTTCTTTGATTCAATGACTATTTAGAAGTATGTTGTTTAACTTAGAGTTTCCCCACTGGTTTTCTCCATATTATCGGTTTCCAATGTAATTAAATTGTTATTTAGGTATCCTGTTCTTTATAATTTTAATACATTTGAGTTTACTAAGACTTGTTTTATGGCTGCAATATGCTGTATTCAGATAGCTTCCCCTACCTCTAGCCACATGTGCTCGGACCCAGTGGGCAGTGCTCCGTCTGTCTGCAGTGCAGCTGGTCAATACTGTTGCTCTACACATAATATCTTTGTTGATTTTGTGTCATGAATCTACTAGTTGCTAAGATAGCAGAGTTAAAATCTCTAGCTGTAGTAGGATTTTCTCTTTCTCCTTTTTATTTCCTCACTTTTGCTTCATTTATTTTATTTTTAAGCACTCTACAATATATTTTCATGACTTTTTAAATTTTTCTGTTAAACTGACTCTTTTATTATAACAGTGTTTCTCTTTATCTATGCTAATATATTTGGGGGGTTGTATTATAACTACTCCTTATATAAATCTATATTTAAATCAATTTTTAATTAAAAGTTTTAACTATTGTGCATGGGTATGTGCACATGAGTGCTGGTGGCCATGGATGCCGGAAGAGGGTGTTGGATCTCCTGGAGCTAAAGTTACAGGTGGCTGTGAACCACCTGCTGTGGGGTTGGGAACTAAATTTGGACCTCTGGAACAGTAGTAAGTATTCTTTCCTGTTGAATCTTCTCTCTCCAACCTGTGATTCCAGTCTTGTATGCATGACACATCACTTTTCGTTGTGTTTTAAAACTCCATTTGCTTTCAACTTCCTTGTGTTAAATTGTAGGTAGCAAGTCTGTTGTGAAATGGCTGCCTTCTTGATCCTGTCGTCCTTTACCATGGATTGTAACTTGCTATGTTTTGGATTGAGGCCTCTAGCTTTGCTCTACTGCTTGAAGAGTCTCTTTTTCTGTTCTTTTATTCCCCCTTTTATTGTCTTTTTTACCCCCCCTGTATAATTTTTGGAGAGTTCTACTTTAATTTTGCTTCTGTATTTCATCTGCACTTTGGAGTATCAGATTCTGAGTTCTGGGCTTAGGAGATGGATCTGTGAGTAAAGTGCTCGCTGAACAGGCATGAAGACCTGAATTTGGATTCTCATAACTCCTATAAATCCAGATAGAGTAGTTGCGCATCTGCAGTCTTAGCATTCCTATAGCAAGATAGGATGCAGAGAAAGGAGATGCTGGAAGCTCATTGGCTAGCTACACTGGCACAGGCAATAAATAGTAAACAGCAAGATACCTATTCTTAGACAAAGTGGAAGGCAAGGACTGATGCTTGAGGTTGTCTTCTGATTTCCACATTTTATACTAGTCAAACATTTGAACCTGCACACACACACACACACACACACACACACACACACACACGCTAAAAAAAAATTCTATGTTTGCTTTTACTGTTCCTCCAGTGTTTCTGGAGGAATTGCATTCTCCCTCCCCTCTCTACTACCTTCTTCCTTTCTTAAGACACTTTTATCCTATAGTTCTCGGTGGCCTAGATCTTACAATGTAGACTAGATTGGTCTTGAACTCACAGAGATTTGTCTCTTTGCCTCCCAAGTACTAAGTTATGGGACTAAAAGCATCTGTCACCATATCCAGAGTGTTGCTTATATGAGTCATCGCTCTGTGTTGATATCTAGGTAGTATTATAGAATAGGAGACTGAGCTAAGTATTATTCACACACAGAAACAGGCCATAGTTTCTCTCTAGCTGTTGATTTGAGTTGTCTTACCTGAAGTTGAGCTGCTTTTGTGGTTTGCTGTTGTCCTCATTCCTTCAGTCCCCCACAACCTCATGTGTCTTTAGCAGGGGGCTGTTGAGTTGCTGCTGTGGTCGGTACTGGACCTGACAGCACATCCATATGATGGCCTTCCCATTATGTGTATCACAAAGATGTCATCCCTTCTTGCTCTTGTCTTTCCTCATTGGTTGACAGGATCTGCTTATTACTCTGCATAATCCCTTCCTTGGATATAGTGCTATTTCTTGGCTCCTTTTCTCCAGTCCTATCTCAGGCAGGCCTGAGATGCAAGGCTAGTGCTCTCTCCATGCTTCTGCTTTTTCTTATGGCTAGCTGCACTTTCCCTTGTACCTAGAGAGAGCTTGGTTTGGAGAGGCAAGCTGTTGCTCCCAACGATGGTATCTGACTTCTGTTTTTTGTTTTTCTTAAACCACTATAGGATCTTATAAATGAATGGGCTTTCTTTCTCCTTCCTCAGGGTGGGTGGTGCATGTGTTGAGTAGGAGAGTCAGGTGTTCCCCTCCTCATAGGCAGTTCCTGCCTCCTGTCTCTGCTGTGACTCTTGCAGAATATATGAGAAGATTCCAGAAGACATGCTTTATGCCTGTTTCCTGGTGATCTGTTCCACATCTAGGACCTTGGAAAAGAATGAGTGCATATCCCTCCTCCTTCCACCCATTATGTGTGGGAAGTGAAGGGCTTTCTCAGTTCATTTTGGTCTTTAGGAAATTGTTAAATGTTCGGCTGCTTTCTTATTGCTGACTTTTATGGCCGCCTCACTTTGACAAAAGGCAACTCATGCCCTCGGAGCCATTTGCAATCCTTTGAAATGGACTTCCCTCAAATTCTTTGTGATTCTCTGATGGGCTCACAGGGTTACAATTTTGCCAATTTTCTAGCTTTGTTTGTTGTTGTTTTGGTGGGAGCTGTTCTCTTTGCAATTTTCTACATCTTAAGCACCAGTGTGGAACTCCTGTCTGTATTTTGATTTTTCTTTTTCCTAGTAATAGCCATGTATTTTTTTACACACATATATAATTTTCTTTCTTTATGCTTTGATTTGATGTTTTGTTTAAAAAGGGCTTCCCTGTTATAAATGAACAGAAAGAGAACCATGTTTTTTCATGTCATGTTTACATTTTATTATTTTACAATTCAAAAATTTTACCTGCCTATGCAACAGGGCATGTTAATTCACATTGCTTTCCCTACAGGCAGCTATCTGGTCAACCCATTTGCTGGATGTCAGCTTTGCTGTATGACTTTTCAAATGTGAGCAGTCCTAGGTGAAAGGCAGAGCATGTCACAGGTACAGCCTTCACCGTATGAGTGTGCCTCTTCTTGTGCTGTTTTGGTTTACTTTCTAATTGAGTGGACAGAGCATGGGAAAGGTTTCCCTCAGTTTGTGCATCACAGTGTTCTGTCGAATGAGTTCAGTAGACCTTTGTAGAGGTAAAGGTCTTCTAGAGGCTTCCTTTTCAGTATATACATTTTTCAAGTTACATCTGGCATTATATTTTGTCTTTTCTTTCCATTACTAGGGTTCTAAGTCAAGGTTTCACACTTGCAAGGAAAGTATTCTGCCCATTATAGGATTGTGTCTTAGTTTATCCGTTGTCAGATAAAAATATTGTAAGTTGGACATACACTTGGCAGTGGAGCTTCTTAGGAAAGAACCCATGTGGCCCTGGGTTCAATTCCTAGTACCTTTTCCTAGTTCCATAGAGATTCATTTAATAAATAATGTACCAGAGCTGCTGAACATCTTAGCTAAGCAACATGACTTACAGAGCCCTGGCTGTTTGGTTGTTTGCTCTTATGCTTGTGTAGATGAGTGGGAGTTGATGCTGCTTACCACAAGGAAAGATAATTGTACTGGATATTTTTCTAGTCCAGGGAAAGATCATCATGGAAAAGTCTAAGTAGAGTTTCCATTGAATGAAAACCATCTACATACTGTGTGCCATCTGAAAGTTGCAATAAGAGTAAATTGAATCATTATAATCAGAGGCTTCCAACATCACCACCTGCTCTAGGATTGAAGGTAGGGTATGCAGCTTGTGTTTATTTCAGGTCTCTCACACCCCTGTCCCAGGTCTAGGGTGACTGTTATTGTTCATATTATGGAATGGGCTAGTGAAGTCTTTCTCAGTTAGAGGCTTTCTGCTGGCATCATAGTAACCATCTAGGTCTGGTCTCAGGCCCTTCTTTTGTCATATAGTCACTTTCTCCATGGTCTTCTTCTCCGATCTCTGTTGTCCTGTTCTTCCTCTTCACAAGCTCTTTTCCTAGGAATCTTTGAACAGTTCACTAAGTATTGAATTAAAATTAAATTGCCCCATTCATACCATTGGTATAATACCATAAAGAGTATTTATTGTGATAAATTTGCTTCCTGGTCCAGAGCTAACAAACAATCAAAAAGCCTTGAAAGTTCTAGAGTGCATTTGTTACCTTAATACAACACCATTGACTCAAGTTGGTACTCTTTATGACCTCAAACCGGAGCCAAGTAGTGAGCAGAATAAACTTAGGATGACAGGTTGAAATTTCTGCACTCAGGTAGAAAGAAGGAAGCCAGAGAGAGAATTCCACTTTCCCACCCACAGTAACCCATGTTTCAGTAACTTCTAATAAACTGTTTGTCACTGGAGCCTCATAGATGCTGGAGGAGAATGTTGGACATCACACCTTTGCAAAGAGGGCGAAGAAGGCTCAACCCTTGCCCCATGTGACTTCTTTATAACAAACTAACCAAGGTAAAGTATAGTCCTGAGTTGAATCATTCTAGGGATTCGTCATGGTCAAAGGACCACCAAGCCCCCATCTCAGCTCTCTTTGCTTGCACAATTCTTGCTTACTTTAAACATTCTCTTCCTTTGTCCCTTTCCTCAAAGCCACTTTTATCCAGCAGTACCCCCATCTCTCTAGTCTACTTGACTCTGGTCATTTTAGAATATATCAAAATCCTTTATAATTTTAAACACATTGAAAATGTATGATCCTTCTAAGTCCTAATTTTAACTGCTATTGGGCATTGTTGTTAAAGCTTTCATGGATTAAAAGGCCATAACAACCGGATGACAGACGTAGCTCACTGGTAAAGCCCTGGCGTAGTATGTATGAAACTCTGGGTTCAGTCTCTAACAGAAAAAAAGTGATTATAACAATATCAAGCTAAGCAAAATAGAATGTAAAATATAATGAGCCAACAATCTCAAATAGAAGGTATAAAAGCTTGCCATTTGAATGGAATTATATTTGGATTTGTGTGTGTGTGTGTGTGTGTGTGTGTGTGTGTGTGATGGGAACATGTTTGCATGTGTACACATGTGTATGTATGTGTGCATATGGAGGCCAGAGTTTGATATTAGATGTCTTCCTCAGTCATTTTCCATCATGTAATGTTACATCTGTGCATCTGGAGGTCAGAGGACAATGTAGGTGTTGGGGATCAAACTCTGGCCTTCAGAATTGGTGACAAGTGCCTTTGCCTGCTGAGTCATTTGGCTATCCCCAGCTTTTAAAAAGTGTGCTTCTGTGTCTAGCCTAGAGGATAGGCACATTTTTGCAGGCTATCTTCCCTGGGTTTCCATGACAGAAAAGTATATTTGGTAAGTTGGTCGGCCTTCGGTGCAGCTTTTATGTAACCATTGCTTTCTTGCTTTACAATAAGCCATGTATGAAAAATAGGATCAGAAGAATTTAATCCTCCATCAAAGAACTTAATGACTGTTTTGATAAGGACATATCACGAATAAAGGGTTATGCTCCTTACACTGGTGGAATTTACTATCTTAGAGCACAGGTAAGATTTTTTTATATTAGATACCAAGATGGCAGTTTTCTGGGATTCCACTTCTATGTTAGGGATTTTCACAGTCATTAGTTATTATTCTTGACAGGAGTTGAGTGTATGTATGGTGTGTGGGTTCTTTTTTTATTTCCTGTTTTTTATTTTTTCAATTTTTAAATTAATCATTTTATTCATTTACATTTCAAATGATATCACCCTTCCCAGTTACCCTTCCACCAAATCCCCATCCCATCACCCCCCCTTTGCCTCTATGAGGGTGCTCCTTCACCATTTACCCACTCCCGCCTTATCCTTCTAGCATCCCCCTAAGCTGGGGCATCAAGTCTCCTTCCCTGATGTCAGATAAGGCCTTCTTCTGCTACATAGTTATGTGGAGTCCTGGTTCCTTCCATGCATACTCTTTGGTTGGTGGTTTAGTCCCTGGGAGCTCTGTGTAGTACAGTTAGTTGATACTGTTCTTCTTATAGGGTTGCAATCCCCTTCAGCTTCTTCAGTCCTTCTCCTAGCTCTTCCATTTGGGTTCCTGAGCTCAGTCTGATGGTTGGCTGTAAGTATCTGCATCTGTATTGGTCAGGAGCTGGTAGAACCTCTCAGGGAACAGCCATAAGTAGGTCTGACAAATGCATATTAATATGCTTCTATTAACTTGAAAATAGCCTCAGTATTATTGGGGAAAGTTGCTAAAGTTAGAAATATATAGAAATTTACACACAGTTATTAATGTACAGTTCTTACATATGTCTATATAGAGCTGAAGTAATGATGATCAATTACAATTTTTAAAATAACTTGCAAGGGTGCAAACATAATACTCATTCAATAGAGACTATATTTTGAATTTTGATCATTTCCTAGGCTGGTGGCTTGAAGCATCCTATAGTACTGGGCAATAGCAGCATAATGTAAGATAATCCTAAGGCCACAAAGGCAAGAACCTCTGTGAGGTGTGCATTTATGCACACATGTTGTGGATGTGGATACATATGTGCATGTTTGTGGGTGAAGCCATGACAGCTGTGATGTAAGGTTTAGTTGGTTTTGAAATACTTGGGTGTTTAAGATATTAAAATATGCAAAGAAATTTCTCAAGACCATAGAGCTGAAAAGTCACTGCCTTAACTTTATCCCCCATTCTCTAGTTCCAATTATAGTTTTCTTTATTTTTGTGTATTATATATTAAACCCTTTTTTTTGAAAACAGACATGAATGGGGTGGCAAGGTGCTTCAGTGATAAAGACACTTATCACCAAGCCAGGCGACCTGAGACTGACTCTCTGGGACTTATGTAGTAGAAGGAGAGAAACAATTCTCTCAAGTTGTTCTCTGACCTTCACATGCATGTCCCCCACCACACAGACACAGAATAAACAAAGTGAAATTAAAATATGGATATGTCCTATGATTTAGATATGTCAATTTTAGGTCTTCTGTGTGTTAACACTTCAGTCTGGCTGGGAAGAGAAATCTTTTTGGAGATCTGACACTACTGGCTTTTACACAGCATTGCTTCCATGTAAATCTAATAAAATCGCTTCATCCTTTTCAGTCCTGTTAGTATTTTTCCTCTGCTCTTAAGTTTGACTTTGCTACTGTAGCTGCTGCTGCTGCATCAGTGTGGATTGTAAGACTCAGACCACCTGCTTAGCCTTCACTTAACTCTTCATTCTGTGTATTGGGGAGTTGACTGAGTTTATGTGTGTGTACATGTATACTTGTTGTTGCATATAATCTTTCTGATGAGGTGAAATCATAGACCTAGAATCCCCGTCCCTTTAGTGAGAGTCGCCACCTCTCTTCCTCTTCTTTCTCTTCACTGTGAGGTGTGTGACTGCATCCTGAAGACTGCATGTGAGAATGCGGGGGACCAGGAACATGTAGAAGGTAGAAGTTTGTGGGTTTCAGAACCTTGGCATAGACTTGAGAGTTTGACCATCTTTAGTTAATAAAAACAAAAAGGAGAACATAAACCTAAAATACTCCCCAAATCTTTTTCTGCAAAGTTCTGAATCTCAAATGGCTTTGGGCTTTTGGAGTAGAGATGTTCACCTTTTAGCGCTGGTGCTCTTAGGCCCTTGGAGTCTCAGACCCAGACTGTGTGACCTTCCAGCTTTATTTGATTACTTTGTTTCCTTTGGGTTCCAGCCCCTCATCTCACTCCACGTGACAACTCTTAAAGAGAACTGGCGTCAGGACTTGAGCAATGGCCACTCAGGCCTTTTTCTGCTAATCCTTTGCTCGAAGCTCGGGTTGAGTTCCTTCGTGGGGAACGATTCTCTTTCTTTAGAGTCTACTTGGCTTGCCTCTATTACCACACTCCTGCTTCTTATTTACCAACAACCCACTAACTGTGCTGTAGCTGAATGCATTTTTTCTCAGTTATTTGATATTCTGAACATGAATGAATCTTTTATCCTCCTTTACTATGGTTTTAGTAGGATCTTCTAAAAGAAAGGAAAAAAAAACCCAGTACAGTTGGTTGTTAAATATGATACTGTAAACTTCTCCTGGGCTTGAATAAAACCTATGTAGAAACCTGCATCTGCTAGCCTCTGTTAAGGGGAGGCCTATGGTACCACAGCAGGGAAGAATGCCCTCGCTTGGTAATTCCTAGTTTAGAGCTTTAATGATGTGTGTATGTGTGTGTGTGTGTGTGTGTGTGTGTGTGTGTGTGAGAGAGAGAGAGAGAGAGAGAGAGAGAGAGAGAGAGAGAGAGAGAGAGAGAGAGAGGAGAGAGAGAAACATTTGCAAAATAGAGTTTAAATAACACCTAAAATGCTCTTTAGGTTATCTGGCACATTATATAGTCCATTGTGGGAGCCTTTTTTACTTAGAAATAAAATAGAACAAAATTTCCTAAGGGGAAATGTTAAAAATACAAACAAGCTTTTTATATTTTAAATGTACAAGTGCAAGCTCATCATTGGTTTCTATGTTACATGCACAGAGATTTATAGATTTTGTCCACGGAGATGGTTCTGCATTCAAATGTAATAGAAAATCAAATAAGAAATCCACCTAACTCTGCATAAGATGTTAGTTTCACAAATGCCGACACTGCAAGAGACCTTTGAGGCCTTCAGCTGCAGGCCTTTTACCTAATCTGTAACTTTTAGATTTTGTTTAGTGTTTGAGTTCATTCTAAATTTAATATGGATAGTTTTATGATTGGCCCAGTCAATTTTGCTTCTTCATCTGCCTCCACTATCACGGATAAATCATGCAATTATGGGAAAGGAGAGGTCACAGGGGCAGGGAGGAAGAGTGTGCACTGTCTGGGGAAGTCACTTGTCTGCTTCGATGATTGATTCCCCACATCATGTCTGTGTCCCTTCCATGTCTCCACAATGGTCTAGGTTCTCCTTTTCACAGAAGAGTTGAGGGTTTGAGGAGGCATTAGACTAATGTTTGTGGGGGAAAAAATAGTAATATGGATCATGTGACAGATTAGAAGGCAAGCTCTCTTGATCCCCAAACGTGGTGAGCATCAATCTGGTAAAGTGCTGCTGTCGTGTTGACTTTTACAGCAGAATGTGTTTGTTCTTTTATTATTCTGAAAAGTATAATGAAAACAATGTATTTGAAAGTATATTTTCTTTCTTTCTTTCCTTCCTTCTTTCTTTCCTTCCTTTCTTCCTTCCTTCCTTCTTCCTTCCTTCCTTCCTTCCTTCCTTCCTTCCTTCCTTCCTTCCTTCCTAGTTCTGGTGAAATCAAACAGAGTCTTAAGTGTGCTAAGCACACACTTTTTATTGAGCCACACTCTATCTAAGCTTTACTGTCTTTTTTGATTGGCATGTATAAATTAAACTGTTCAGTGTGGTGTTTGAACACAAGTATACACTCTGCATCCATCAAACCAATCAAACCCCCAACCTCTGTGTGCTGGCTAGTTTTATGTCAACTCAACATAAGCTATAGTCAGCAGAGAGGAATCTCAACTGAGAAAATGCCTCCATAAGGTTGGGCAGTAGGCAAGCCTGTAGGGAATTTTCTTAATTAGTGACTGATGAGGAAGGGCTCAACTCAGGGTGGGTGGTGCTATCCCTGGCCTGGTGGTCCTGGTTCTATAACAAAGCAGGCTGAGCAAGCCATGAGAGTGAGCCAGTAAGTAACATCCCTCCATGGTCTCTGCATCAACTCCTGCCTCCTGGTTCCTGCCCTGTTTGAGTTCCTGTTCTGACTTCCTTCAGTGATGAACAAACAGTGCTGTAGAAGTGTAAGTCAAATCAGCCCCTTTTCTCCCCAAGTTGTTTTGGTCGTGGTGTTTCATCACAGCAGTAGTAACCCTAAATAAGGCATTCTGTTAACTATGATCCTATCTTCCAGTTGATATTTCAGTCTCTGCCTATGAGAGAAAAAACACAGTACTGGTCCTGTGCCCTGATTGGCCTGATTCTGCTTAGCATAAGGCTCTTGACTTCCCAGTTTTCTATGAATGGCAGGATTATATTCCGTTGTATAAATTTTTCTTTACCCATCCATGCATTGGTGGGCATCTAGGTTAGTTCCATGTTATGTTGTCCATAGCATCATAAGAGACATGCGTGTGTAGGTTTCGCATTAGCATGTGTGGATTTCATTTTCCTGGGGTATATACTGAAGAGTGGGGTTGTTGCATCAAATGGTAGCTCTATTTTTAGAATGAAAAATTATTCTCCACATTGTTTTCTATAATGTCTGTACTAAGTTAGATTCTCTCCAGTGGTGTGCAATAGTTCCTAATTCTCCACAGCACTGCTAAAAATTGTTGTTGCTATTTTTATAGTAGATTCTCAGTTTCCTTTCTTCTTGCTGTGATAAAACACACCTGTGAAACCATGGTAAGGAGAAAGGGCTTATTTGGTTCACAGTTGCAGGGTATGAACCATCACTGAAAGGAAGTCCAGGAGACAGGAACCTGAAGCAACTGGACATATCCACAGTCAAGAGAAGAGAATAATGAACAAAAGGATGCTTCTCACCATCAGTTCCATCTTTCCGTTTTGTTTTTTTTTTTAGAACAGGGCCCAGCCAATGAATGGTACTGCCTGCACTATCGTGTCAATGAACCCGTTTAAGAAAATCCCTTAGTGACATGCCCATAGCCTGACGTAATAGACAGTTCCTTATCCATGTTTCCTTCCCAGGTGATCCTAGATGGTGTGAAGTTGACAAAGAAAACCATCATATAAGATATTCTAACTAGGGAGAGACGATTTGCATTGCAGTTTAGATTATCGTTTTTGTGATGGTTAATGAAAATGAACATTTTTCATGTTTATTTTCTGTTTTTCTTTCTTTCTTTTTTTGAAAAGCATGTTCTTTTATTGGAAAAGGAAGTAAAAACATTTTTTGATAAAATTAAAGATTTACATGGAAAAATATTTCTGATAAAATAGAAGAGGTACATAGTAAAACATGTTAAAATTGACAATTTTCATGGAAAATTAAAGAGTAAAGTGGTAGACATAAAAAACATTGCTAAATTAATTGAAAAATGAAGTAGGGACATTTTGTGATAGAATTGGAGATTTATGTGGAAAATATTTCTGATAAAATTGTAGAAAAATGTAGAAAAACATGTTAAAATTGAAGATTATCATGGAAATGTTTATATAGATATAATAATGGTAGGCATAAAAGTATTCTTAAGTTGATTGAAAGTGGAAATCTTCCTTTAAGTTGGAAATCTTCTCTCTCTTCTATACCTATAATCTTAGGTTTGGTCTTCTCATTGTGTCCTGGATTTCCTGCATGTTTTGAGTTAAAGGTTTATGCGTTTTGCATTTTCTTTGACTGTTTTCTATGGTATCTTCAGCACCTGAGATTCTTTCTTCTATCTCTTGTATTCTGTTGCTGATGCTTGCATCTATGACTCCTGAATTCATTCCAAGGTTTTCTATCTCCAGAGATTTCTCACTTTGTGATGTCTTTATTGTTTCTACTTCCACTTTTAGATCCTGGATGGTTTTATTCATTTCCTTTACTTGATTGTGTTTTCCTGTAATTCTTTAAGGGATTTTTGTGTTTCCTCTTTAAGGGTTTCTGCCTGTTGACCCATGTTCTGTATTTCTTTAAGGGAGTTATTTAAGACCTTCTTGAAGCCCTCTATCAGCATCATGAGATACGATTTTAAATCCAACTCTTGCTTTTCTGGTGTGTTGGGGTATCCAGGACTTGCTGTGGTGGTAGAACTGGCTTCTGATGTTGCCAAGTAGCCTTGGTTTTTATTGGTAGGATTCTTGTGCTTGCCTTTTGCCATCTAGTTATCTCTGGTGCTAGTTGGTCTTGCTGTCTCTGGCTGGAGATTGTCCCTCCTGTGGGCCTGTAAGCCTATGTCCATACTCCCTGGGAGACCAACTTTCTTCTGGCAGAGTCTGTGCACAGAAAGGCTGTGGAATTGCCTGGCTCCCTGGTGCAAATGGTGGTGGGAAGACTTCCATCCCAGCTTCTCCACTGATCATATGTCCTGTGTGCTCCTAACTGTTCCCCTCCAGAGAGAGGGTGGAGACCTCACCTCCACACTCAGAAGTGAAAGTGCTGCTGGGAGATCACTCTCTCCTGGTGGGCTGTGCACAGAAGGCTGTGGAACTGTCTAACTTCCCAGTGCTGAAGTGAAATTTCTAACACACAATACTGAAAATGTTACTGTTTGCCAATCTCTATTTTTCTTTATGAGATATGTTCTCAGGGAATTGAACATTTTGAAATTTGATGGGTTTAACATGGGTGTTAATTCTTTGTCAGATAAAATTTAGTCACCTTTCTCTTATTCTGTGAGCTGTTTCTTTATGACTACTGTTGGTTGTTTCCTTAGCTGTGTAGAAGAGTTTTTTATATTATCTAGTCATAGTTGTCTACATTTGCATTTATTTCTTGTAATTTTAGATTCCAAGCCAGAAATTCAGGGCCACCACAAACGTTTTAAAAATGTCCTTTATTTTTATTTTATGTGAAGGAGTGGTTTGCCTGCATGTGTGTCTGTGTACCATATGGATATCTGTACTCACACAAGCCAGGAGAGGGGGTCAAATCCCTGGAACTGGAGTTACAGATAGTTGGGAGCCATCCATGTTTGTGCTAGACATTGAACCAGAGTCCTCTGGAAGAGTTCTCCAGCCAGTATGTATCAATGTATTTCTCCTGTTTTTTATTCCCAGTAGTTTATGTTTCTCATCTACTTTGACTTGATTTTAGTGCAGGGCAAAGGGCAGGGGTAAAGGATCAGTCTTATATACATGAACTAGAGTTTCAAGCACTATTCCTTGAAGAGGCTATTGTTTTTATGTATATGTCTGACACTTTGGTCAAGAATCTATTGGCTGAACGTGTATTGGTTTATTTTTTGAGACCTGCATTCAGTTCCATTGGTCTGATTTCATGATGTTTTGACTACTGGTGACTCTGTCAATGTGCCTTGAGGTTAGGGATTATGATGCCTTTAGCATTGTTCTTTCTGTTCAATTTCTGGATTGAATTTGGGATTTCTGCTTAGTTCTACGAAGAATGTCATTGGCGTGTACTGTGTCTATGGATAGTGGGTGTACTGGATCTATAAATCACTTTGGGATTTGAGAAGTGTTCTGATCTATAAACAGAAAATCTTCCATTTTTTTATCGTGTTCTTTAGTTGATTCTATTAGTGCTTTCTAATATTCATTGTAATGATCTTTGCCTTTCTGGTCAAATCAGTCACCACTTAATAATTCTGCCATGATTTGGAACATATTCCTTTCAGAAACTAACAATCCTTCTCTTTCATTAGCCTTGATACTTGTTTATACCATGGTCTAGTTTTGAATTTCAATTTTATAGTCTGAAAGTTTAATAAGTTTATTTATCAGTTTTAGTATCTTCTAGTGGAATCTTTAGATTTTTCTGTGAGAGAAAAAATCATAACCTGTACAAATAAAGATATTTCGACTTTTCTCTTTCCTGGATGTATAATTTTTTTTAAAAACTTGCCTAATTGTCCTGGAAACTTTCTATTATTATATTCAGTAACTGTGAGTCCAATTACAACCTTTTCTTGTTTCATATACTAGAGAATCATTTTCACCTTCTCCCTTTTCCCATGTAGTTTAATTTTGGTTATAGATTTTTTATTATTTCTTATTGTGTAGTGTTTATGAGTTTTATCAAGTAATTTTTCTTCATCTTTTAAGACAGTCTTAGGACTTCTTATCCTTTAGTTTCTTGGTATAATAAATTATGTTATATATTGACCCATCTTTGTATTCCTGGATAAGTTCCACTTGAGCATGTTTTTGATATACTATTGAATTTGACTTGTTAGTCTTTTGTTATATGTATATTCACTAGAGATAATGATTTACATTTTATCATTTTTATTGTGTTTATACTTCTGACCTTGTGTTCAATTCTGAGCTTATAGGATATATTTGGGAAAATTTCTTCCCTTTAAATTCTTGGGAATAATTTGAGAAGAATCATTGTTAGTTTCTTCTTTGAAATTTTGGTATTATTAATTAATGGGTGACCCCCTGTATTATTTTCTTTGTTAGGAGGTTTTGTTTTGTTTTGTTTTTTAAATTACAGATCCTATTTTACCACTACTTATAAACCTGTTCAGGCTTTCTTTATCTTCATGGTTCTGTTGTACCAAGGTGTGTGTGTGTGTGTGTGTGTGTGTGTGTGTGTGCATGTGTGTGTGTGTGTGTGTGCATGCACCTGTATGGTTATTTATGTTCTTTCCTAGTCAGTTTTTTATTTGTAATTATTTGAACATAGGGTACAGCTCAGTTGATACATCATGCACAAAGCCCTGGGTTTAGTCCCAGCACTATATATAGTGCAGAATAATGGTCTATACTAGCACTTAGGAGGTGGAGGTTAAGAGTGTCAAAAATTGAAGGTTATCTTTCATTATAGAGCAAGTTAGATGTCAGCCTGGGCTATAAAAATCTCTTGTGTATGTATGGTGTACGTATGTGTGAATGTAGGCACTCTTGTGTCATGACATGTGTATGGACAATGTTGGGGGTTGGTCCTCAATTTCATCTTGCTTAAAGTAGAGTCTCTTTTGTGTTCATGCTGTATACGCCAGACTATCTGATTTGAGAGTTTCTGGGATTTTCTTGTCTCCACCTCCCATCTCTCAGTAGGAGTTGGCATTACAGAGGCATGCTACATGAGCTCCAAGATCTGAGCTCAAGTCTTCTCTTTTGCACAGCAAGTACACTTCACCCACTTCCCAGCCTTGATTATTAATCTCTATTTTTATTCTGGAGTATTTTTAGAAGATACATGGTATGATTTAGAGTATTTTCTGTTTCCTGAGGCTTATTTTGTGACCTGATATATCGTCTGTTCTAGGGAACTTTAAGTGTGAAGAAAGGAATGTGATTGTGTGGCCATTGAGAAAATGCTCTGTAAACATGTGTTGAGAACATGTGATCTGTAGTGTTATTTGACTCTGATGCTCTTTTTTTTTTGACCTTTTTGTTTGTTTGTTTATTTTTTTACTTACTTTTTTGGTATGGGTGATATATCAATTAGTAAAAGTCAGATATTGAAATGACCAACTACTACTTTATTATCTCCTACCTATGTCTTTAAATCTAATTACATTTTAGTATTTAAGAAATTCTCTGATATTACTTGAGTATATATTTAAATTGTTTTATCTTGTTGAAATAATCCCTTACATGTGACAAAGTATATGCATGCACACAGCATATTTTGGGAGATCTCTGCCCATGCTTAGGAGAAGTTTAATTTTTCTCACTTATACTACTTTGTCATTTATTTTATTTTTAACTGTTTCTCAGGCTTTAAAGTCTTCCAGAAACTCAAAGCAATTGGTTTTCTGCTTTTTCTTTAATGTTGCGACTCAATACAAATCTTGCCATTTGCTTTTGGGTGGCTTGGTGCCTTACTGCTGGGAAGAGAAACCATGACTAAGGCAACTCTTATAGAAGAAGGCATTTAATTGGAAGTTTGTTTATAGTTTCCGAGGCTTATTCCATTATCATCATGGAGGAGAGCATGGTGGGAGCCTTGCAAGCAGGGTGCTGAAGTAGTAGTTGAGAGTTCCATCATGATCTGAGGGCAGAGAGGGAGACACTGGACCTGGCATGGACATTGGAAGCCTCAAAGCTCACCCCCAGAGACACATCTCCTCCAACAAAGCCGTACCTCCTACTCCTTTCAAATAGTGCCATACCTTGGTGACTAAGCATTCAAATATATGGGCCCATTGGGGCCACTCTCATTCAAACCACTGCACTGGACCTTTTGCCTTTTATATTTTTCACTTTTCAAATGTGACTTATGTGCCAGTCTGAGTCATTCAGATTTTCCAGAGCCTCTTTGATGGCATCAAGATCATATCCCACTGTGAAGCTCAGTAAAATCCCTAAAGCTTCATATAATTCTCAAGGTATCTATCAAGTCAACTCTTGTCTGTGAATAGTCTTATCGGGTATGAACCGGTCATCATCAGACACCATCTCCCTTATGTCTGATTCTTTAGTAATACTTGTCCTTCCTCTGCTGTCTTTAGTCCTTGATATTCACAGGGACCTAAGCTGGCAATATCCAGATTTCTCTAATGGCTCACATTCCCCTATGTTCATGGAAGGATGAATAGTTAAATCACCCAGTTTCCTTGCTGCCTCAGCATTCAGCCTTATCCCATCCATCACCACGCCCCACAGCCTCATGGGCTGGCCTGTGAGGGACTCTTTCATTGCTTGTTTAAAACTCTTTCTCAATTCCTGCAGTTGCTTAAGTCTTTCCCCAATTTCTGCATTGAGCTTCTGGTTACCCTAGATCCTTGTATTGGGTCCTTATTAATACTGCTGTCTGCATGATGAATCATGGTTATTTCCCTTCATTTCTACTAAAGGTTGGATCTGAGAGGCATATTTCATCACTTCCACAACATTGTCTTCCTCCTTATTCTCTGATTTTTTCCCCCCATGAGTTCCAAAGAAGAACCCTTTCAGATTCTATGAAGGGTTTCTCAGCTCAGATCTAATTTTCCTTTGCATCCTGCCAGCTGTGAAAAATTGCCAGTCAATAGCTCCATTTCATCCCCTCCTTTCCCACTTTTTCTGGTAACTCAGAGGCAGATGCCGTAGATGGTGTCTATATGCCATTTTCCTATTGTGGTTTCTCTTTTATCCAGGCATGTTTCTATTGAGAAGACAACAGAGCCTTAGTTGCATCTTATAGCAAAGGCCACAAAGTCAGCATGAGAGTAGGTTTACTATCCCTTCTCACATGTGATTCTCTCTAGGGTTGCACTATATTTTCTAGTACACCAGTGGTTTTTGAAATATCTTCATATTCCAACAGCAAGCCCCATTAGTCACACATGCATAGCATCTCGTACTGAGGAAGATGATCTGCTTTTGATTCCATTTAGGTGTATTCCTCTGCCAGACAGCTCAGTTTTGGTTGTATCTTGTCACCCATCTGAGGGTATACAATCTCCAACATAACAAAATCACATGACTCCATATAACCCTGGGAAAGTTTGCCCTGCAGATACTCTATCCTTGAAGGATCAGTCAGTTGTCTCAACACTAACCAACTGCCCCTCTTTAATCCTCTTTGGTTCTTTTGGGCCCTGTTTGGGTGACAGTTGTATTGTGTGGCTTTTCCTGGAATGGCACACACAAATGGCTATTTATCCCATTGTGGGCACCAATGGACCAAAGGAACAGTTCTCAACTCCAGCTCAGTGAACCAGTGATTTTATTGGAGTTATGTACTGTACTTAGGTAAGAGGTTACTTACATAGCTGTTGATTTAAAGGCAGCCACATCATGGAAAATCTTAGTCCAGGAAGGGAGACAACTCAGGTCCCTGGAGTCCCCTGCACAACTGTCAGATGGTATAGCCACTCAGGGTGTTCCCTTTCCAGCAGTTGCTGATTGCTTTTCCAACTTCAGGGATGGAGTTTGTGACTCTTGATTTATTTACATCCTGAGTGTTATTCTCCTTTATCCAGGAGGGAATGCTTTAACTAGAAGGAAATAGCCACACAACAGTGGGTATCCGTGAGGTCCTGGAGTGAGGTGGGGATACGCAGAAATTCCATCACTAGGGGTATGCATTTGGGCAGGAGTTTGTATCTTATGTGACACCTAGTAATACTAGAGTGGGAGTTCACAGGAAGACCATGTGAGATTCTCTCCAACAGCAAAACTCTAGCTTGTTCCGTCAACTGTGATGACTGGGAAAGTTCTCCAAAGTCAGGAGTGTGCTGGGTTTCTCTCCTGTTCAACTTCCTTTGTTGCCAGCTGTAGACATGTGGTGACAATTGTGGGGGAACTTCATGTCTTTTCTTGGGCTCTCACCCTGACCCTCTGAGTCTTACAAGCATCTGTTTTTTTTTCTTTGCTGATTGTCAGTATTTTCCATGGCCATCCACCTCAAGATGAGCTATAAACCTGCTGCTATTCATCTTTGTGATGGATGAGACACAAAGCACTTCATACCTCCACTGAACCATTTTGATTTTCAAAATGGACAAGGTAAACCCAGTTATTCTATCCAGTCCAAGATCTGCTTAAGTCCATGGTGACTTCAGTCGGGTTATGGGTGTAGTAACGATACTGTGTATGATCATTCTGATGTTCAATTCTATCCTTACTACATGTCAGGTACCACTGCCAGCTAATTACCCACATCACTGTGAATTCCCACATCAGCTCCCTGAGCTTATTTCTTTGCAGACAAGGAAAACAAGATGAAGAGAAGTGAAATCATTTGTGGAAAATCTAGCAGATAGCAAAGCAGCTAGACAGGAGTATGAAGACCTGGGAGTTCTGGGGACTTTACCCTCATGTTGATTTCTAGTTACTTCTATGTGGTTGATTTCCCTCTGCCATGCACATTTATATTTGGAAGGCTTTCAGATGTAAAGAAATCAAAACTGACATCTTTACTTTCTATCAAGTACTAGACTTACAACCCCTTGGCATGCTGCCATATTAGAAGTATTAGTTCCCTGTGTATCTGCCTATCCATATATTGTTTTTTCCTGAGGTTAAAAACAAGTGACAGGCCACATGTGTTCCCCATGAACAAAATCATTCTCTAATATAATTTAGTATTGTGATAATCTATATTGATACAAAGTCAGGGGCAGCCAGGGACTGAACTACCCACCGTTTAGGACAAAGATCTTGTCATATAATTGGTATTTCTCAGTGTCCTGAATAGTACCGAAAAAGCCAATTTACCACACATAGGAACAAGTAGTGAAAGATTTCTCAGAAACCTTAATGATCCCAAGAGGTTTGACTTACTCAATTGTGCTTCTGTGCTGATACATCTTAACAGAAAGCCTTCTGTCTTTTTTTCAGCCTATAAAGTGATAATTACTAAGTGTCAGGTAGCTGGCATTGCCATAACAAAGTATCATAGACTGGTTGGCATAAAAAATAGGAACTTATTTCATCACAGTTCTGCTGAGCCAGATTTGTCAAATTTGTCACTTATTGACAACTTTTGATCTTGGGCTTGCTGCAGTTTGGTTTCTAGTGAGGGCTCTGTTTTCAGCTTGTGACAGCCATCTTTTTTCTCTGAGAGCTCACATTCACACGGCCTTTATGTTTATGTAAGCATAGATTTAGTTCTCCAGTGGTTCAGCTTACAAGGATAAAATACTGATAGAAGACCTGGCTCTTACAGCCTCACTTACCCTTAACTCCTCCTTTACAAAGTCCTCTAAGCATGACTACTTTGGGGGTTTTAACATATATTTTAGGGTGAGACAGTTCACTGTCTGACAGTTTCTTAGAGTACTCATCAAATGCAAGAGGATAAAGTATGCTGTAGTTCAGTAGGAAGTCAACATCTGTGTTTATATAACACATGCCATGCATCCTAAAGTTCAACATTCCTTAATAATGAGATCAGCATTACCATTAATTAAGTCTTACCATTAGCTTTATTGTCTTTAAAATAATCAGTCTTCTAACTGCTAATATTCTTGGCAATGAATAGTAGAAACAATAGACTTCTGATTAAGAAAAATGGTGGGAGGAAAAACCCTTAAATTACATAGTATTTTGAGTTACAGGAAAAGAAAAAAAGATTTATTAGAAATGATAAGTGTTGGGTAATGCTTAGTTATCTTACAGAATTAAGGTAAGAAACAAACTAAAATAGTTAATAATTATTATTTTTATTTATAAAAATATTGAAAAATTTTGTTGTTAAATCTATTAGTGAATAGAAGTAGTAATTCTTGTTGAGTATTCTGGGCAAATGACAAAATTTTCTTTGAGTAAAGTTGGGAAGTAGAGTGTACTTACTGGACATAGGAGTGAGGTCCTCAGTGGATGAGGAACAGAACTGGAACCAAATTCATAAACTAAATTTTGCTACATGGCTTCTCAGGGAGAGACATGTAATATATTCTAATATGCTCTTAATTTTACATTAAGTTTTGTCCCATGATCATAGATGTTTGTAACACATTCAACATTCCTCATTTTCCCAAGGGTAACCCCTTTCCACCGAAACAAGTCTCTAATGACTATTCAGTTGATATTCTTTCCAATTCCTGATTGATGCCTTCCACATAATCAATACCTCTGTAGAGCATTCAAATCATTCTTCAAAATAACTTTCACTGTCTTTATGAAATTCTTTATCAGTGTGAACTTTGCATCATAGAACATCTTGGATAATCACTTAGGTACTTACAGATATAGCCTATGTTGTTGATTGGGGGACAGTTATTTTCATGGTAAAAATAATGCCATATAGCAAGACCTATGCATCCCATATAGATCAGTCTCCACTGGGACAAGATCTCAAAAATTGGGGACAGTCAGAATATCCATGAGCTGCATATCCTTCTTATCACAGGTTTATCTCTGTTTTGATGGTCTATTCATTCTGTCTACTCAAACACCTCTGTGAGGTTCCTCTCTGCCTGGAGACACACAGCTGTCATTTCTAATTGGTAGCATCTCTATACACTGTTAGTTGCATTATAGACTTCTTCCTTTTATAATGAAACTTCTCAAATAGTCATTACTGTACACAGTTTTCCACTTCCTGTTTACTGTCAACCAATTCCATGCAAGACTTATCTCCACTCTCCCTCTACTTCTCTTAAAGCCGTCAGTGTATCAGTGGCTTCAGATTGTGGTCTCTGTCTTATGTAGATTCCCAGAAACTGAGCATGAGTATACTCTCATCTTTACATCCCTGCTCACCTGCTTCCTTCCTGTATATTAGGCACCCACACTTGGTTCTCTTTCTAGGCAATATTCCCTCCTCTGCTTTGAGTCTCTTAATACTGAGATGATTCTTTTCTTTGTTTTCTAGCTGTTATTTCCCCTCTTGGGATTTTATCTAGTTTTAATACCCCATATGAGTAGGTGTTCATCTTAAAGGCAAACCTCTCTCCTAAGCTGTACACATACATATCCAAAGGTTTATTTGATTTCTCTCTCTCTCTCTCTCTCTCTCTCTCTCTCTCTCTCTCTCACACACACACACACACACACACACACACACACACACACACACACACAGAGTCTTAGTTAGAGTTTCCATTGCTATGAAGAGGCACCATGACCAAGGTAACTCTTGTAAAGGCCAACATTTGATTGGGGCTGGTTTGCAGGTTCTGAGGTTTAGTCTATTATCATCATGGCAGGAAGAATGGCAGCATGCAGGCAGACATGGTGCTGGAGGAACTGAGAGTTCTATATTTTGATCCAAAGGAAGCCAGGAGCTGACTATCTTCCAAGCATCTAGGAGGAGGATCTCAAAGCCCACTCCCACAGTAACACACTTTCTCCAACAAGGTCACACCTATTCCAACAAGGACACACCTCCTAATAGTGCTTCTCCTTGGTCCAAACACATACACACACACACACACACACACACACACACACACACACACACACGTATTCACACACATATTCACACACATATATTCATACGTCATCTTAGATTACACTAAGCTGAAAATTTCAAATGGCACCTTTTTTCATCTTAGAGGAAAAGGACACATGAGGTGACCTGCCCATTCTGTCTTCATTATTCCTCTAACTTTACTTTCTCACACAGCTTCTGTCACAGTGAGAGGCTTTTCTTAACTGCCTTAATTTCTCACTTAACACTCAGATACCAACTTGTTAAGCCCTTCCTATTTTAAATTGTCTTTCTTCCGTTTTTTATGCTTCCTTCATCATTAGAATACCAAAGGTCCATAGGAAGTTAACCTTTTTTCTTTCTTTCTTTTTTTTTTTGTTTTGTTGCTTTGATGCTGTATTTTCATGTGCCTACCACACAGGACATTCTAAAAGTTGTTTATTAAATAAATATAGTTAAAAAGAGAAATGATAGTGACTAAAGGGTCTCATGTTCATTAAATAATTTAAACCATATATATATATAATTTACTACATACATATATGTTCTAAGAGGCCCAATCACTAAATCTGGGAACCGACATTGCATATCTCAGTTTTTCCAACTCTGTAAGTCCCCACCTCTTTCCCTTGTTACTGAGATGAGGATATGTCCATTTGTACCCAGGACTTTGTAAGGCATTTATTTGCATTTGGTATTACCCCGCAGGGAGCACAAGGTCACTTGCTTCTTTAATTCTCTGCCCTTAAGAGCTGGTAGAGAACCTGGAGGGACTCAGTAGATGTTTGTCTCCCTTAGGTATTGATTAAATCCAGCTAATAATGATTAGAGTGTTTGCTTCTGCACTGGGATGTGTGCTTTTTTGCATAAACATATTACTTTGGGATGGGGTTAGAATAAACATAAGGGAACTCCATGGGGATACTAGTCATGTTTTTGCCATAGGCACTGATGATCCTCTGCCTCTTTCTTCTGATTTCATGTGTTGAAATCTTGTATTTGTCTCCTCTCTCCTTGGTTCTGCTTCTATGGAGAGAAATACTAGATAGAAAACCAGGTTTGAGTGGTATCTTCCAAGTGGATAGCAGGAGTGTGTGACTTCTCTTTGAGGGTGTATTTTTGAGCAATGGGCAGGAGGAAGAGGAGAGATGATTCCACAGGAAAGGGTGTTATGGAAACAGTAGCATGAGGAAGCCATCCCAGTCCAAGTCCTCCCTCTGTTCTGGCTTTCAACAGCTAAGCCAAAGTTCTGTTGTGTATGTGGCTTTGTAGTTGATCCATTTCACAGCAGAACAGCCTTGCTTGCCTGGGATAAATGAGTATTTTCCCTGTTGTTTGAAATTTTTCTTAAAGGCATATTTAATAACAATAAAAAAGCCCTGATATGTGTTTAAGCTATTTACTCTTCAGATGGAGTTAATCCACCCTCCATAGCAATCCTGAAGCAATCAATTTTTATTGCAAGGATTATCATAACCCCTTTAATAGTGCTGTGCACATTAACTATTCTGGTGAGTGAGGGAAGAGGCTTCTTGCATTTTACAGTTCTGCCAATATCTTAAGTCTTCTCTTTTGAAAAGAAAATATGCAAGCCTTGAATGTGACTTCAGAGGTATGGAAAAGAATTACTCAACAGTTTCAAGTTTCCCCACTTCAATAACATGTCTTAGAGAGCATCAAGACCCACCTGTTCTGTAGTCTGGCTGATCATTGTATACTGTACAGAGGTTTGGGTAAAATGAAAATAAATAAATGCATCTATATCTGCCCATACCTCTGCCCATACAGACAAAGCGCAGAGGGAACAGCCTAGCAACTGACAAAGTTCCACAGGCAGGGTGAGGGGGGTTGGGCTTTATTTTATTTTTATCCAGGGTCCCTCCAGGAAATATCCACACTAGGATTACTTAGTCTTCTCTCCCCCAACCCATTCTCAAACCCTTAAATTGCCTGAGAAGTTGCATGTATAGCCAGTCACTTATTACTACATTCTTTTTTTTCTTTTCTTTTTTCTTTTTATTGAATATATTCTTCATTTACATTTCAAATGTTATGCCCTTTCCCAGTTTCCCCGCTCTCTGAAAACCCCCAACCCATCTTCCCACCCTTGCCTCCAAGAAGATGCCCCTCCACCCAACCCACTCCCACCTACCTGCCCCCCCCCCGATTTCCCCACATTGGGGCATCTATTGAGCCTTCATAAGACCAAGAACCTCTCCTCCCACTGATGCCAGACAAGGCATTCCTCTGCCACTCTTTTGACTGGAACCATGTATACCCCTTGGTTGATGACTTAGTCCCTGGGAGCCCTGGGGCATCTGATTAGCCAACATCATTCTTCCCTTTGGGGCTGCCAACCCCTTCAGCTCCTCCAGTCTGCCCTCCAATTCCTCCATTGGGGACCCCACCATTCTTAACATTGACTGAGGTTTTCAGGTGGACCTCATCCATGAGAATATGCCTCTTATTAAAGGGGGAACCTTCTCTGTGTTGGAAACAAGCTTGTTTGATACAGCCTTGCTAATAGGGTTATATATCAGGCATTAGTCTTGTGCATTTTAGAAGTAAGTTTACTATGAAAGCCACAGGTTTGTGTCAGTGACCATGTTTCCCTTCATCAAACAACACTGTATATCATACAGAGTCTTATGACATTCATGGTGGTGAGTTCTCTGTGATAACTTGACTTCCCCAAGGGATGTTGAAACACTTGGTCCAGTCTTATTCCTGGGGAGTTGGTGAGCATGTTTTTTTTTTTTTTTTTTTTTTGGTTTTTCGAGACAGGGTTTCTCTGTGTAGCCCTGGCTGTCCTGGAACTCACTTTGTAGATCAGGCTGGCCTCGAACTCAGAAATCCTCCTGCCTCTGCCTCCCAAGTGCTGGGATTAAAGGCGTGCACCACCACCGCCCGGCCATAGGTGAGCATGTTTGAGTTTTTCGTCTAACTCATTCATCTTTTGCAGTGTGTACAGGTCTCAGCCAACTCACTGAAGGCTCAAAGAGAATTAAAAGGCCAATCTTTTAAAAAAAATCGTTACTGATTTGCCTTTGTGCCTGGGTATCTTTTTCTGTCCTTGTTCTGGAACTGAAGTATTGCTTCTGGCTGAGTGTTAGGCTGGTCATTTGTAGGGAGTGTGCCTCTTTGCTTTGTGTACATCCTTTTTGTCCTACTTTTCTGGAGACCTTGCTTCAAATGAAGTGGGTAAACAACCGCAATTAGTGAATTCTGGGTACAGTCCATGCTGCTGTCTTAGGCTGATACTTGCTCAGGAGTATTATCTTCTATATTGGGAGACTTGAGAGGAATGAAACAAATTAACCAGAGATCAAGGTCCAGTGTGACCACGACACACATTTCCAGAACCCACGTGTGTCTGGAGTCAGACAAACACTATCTTCAAGTAGGAAAATAAGTTTCGGTAGGATGCTGACATATGCTGCGTGAATGGTTGAGGCAGGGGCACCATTTCATTCCATCCTATACAGACTGTGAAGAGGTGAGATTCAAATGCAAGTCATGTCTTTATGTGACCTTTGGGTGAAACAATTTTTATATAGTTTGTTAGGAAATATAACTGGACGAAGAACAATTCCTATCCCACAGCATTTTTATTAGATCACACAGGATATCTGTAAAACATTTACAACAGTGTCTGCCATATTTAATCAAATCTGAGATGTCATCCAATTCTCAGACATAGTGTGATATGGGTACTCCTAAGGATTTTAAATAGTGTCAATTAATATTATAGGATGCTATTTGCTGTGCTATTTTCTTTTAGGTTGAAAGATAATATAGTTAAGTCTTAAAACCAAGGAAGCACAATAGATTGGTTTGTATAAGTAAATGTAAGCCTATGTCAGGGTAAATGATCATTCTTGGAGGCCTGGAACAATTCTAAGTTTGACTAGAAGATAATGCATTTGTGTTTGTGTGTAGTTATCTAAATAGCAACAGAGCACCAAGCAGATCATGTTATTACTAAAGGTCGAAATTACTTGTTAACTTTTCCAAGAAGTTATTAAAGCATATTTCTTTCAGTTTCTAAATGAAGCATAGAGTTGCCTTCATTATGGACTTTCTAGGATCATTTGATAATCCAGTAAGGCATACTGCTTTTTCGTGGTTGGAATGCTAATGCCCTTGCCCAATATTTGTGTCAAATCCCTAATCTTGAATGTGGTTACATTTGGTGATCAGGCTGCAATATCTCCAAGTTCAGTTACATTTATTTCATCAGAAAAAAAATGAATGACAATCTCTAGTTCTTTATGGTATACCATAGTCACGCAGACCAGCTCCTTCTGGGGTAAGGGTGACTAGAACAGCTTAGCTTTGCAGTCTTATCTACATAGATCTTGGCCATAGAATTGATTTGCTTATACCACAGTTATCCCCAAGTGAGGGATATGATCACCAGGAATGGAAGCTTCCTTACCTTTGACATGCCCTGGCACTGTTTCTGCTGCACACTACTGGAGATGAAAACAAGTCTGGTATCCATTCTATTCTGGTGTCTATGGACTATGGGAGTCAAGTTTGTCATCATTGTTAGTAGTGGAGAGACAAGTATAGGAGGGAGTAGCATGAACTTGTGACACTTGACTAGAACTTGACTTCTGCATAGACTCATGTCATGTTTATGAACATATGTGCGCTAACAGAGTTCAGATCATTCCAGTAGAGTAATGACTAAGCCTACATATGAATGTCATGGTTCCTAAGTTTGACCAGTTCTTAAAAGTCATCAAGGCTAGAGAGGTGAGGAGAGTTGGGAAGAATGGTATGCCCAGAATACACTTGTGGGCCATAAGCTTAGTAAATTGTTTAAGAAAATAGAAATCCATGTCAAAACAATACAATAGTCAAGTGTGAAGGGTGTCCTGTGCAGATCCGGAGCAATTTGAATACTGATGGTCAGTCTTATAGTCATCAAATTAATGATTGATTCAGGTATAAATCATCAATGGATTCTAAAATGAGAGAATTGGGGGTTGACAAGAATATGTATGTAGTTTCAGTATTTTTCTTCTCAAAATGTATATTAAGTTATTAGAGCAAATAGAATTTCATAACAAAGAAGCCTGGGAGATACCAGGTGATTAAAGCTAACATTGCAAGAATGGAATAACAGGGTATCATGAGATTCCGGTTAGGAGAATACAAAGTTGCTGCAGGGGTTCTCGGCTAAAAATGAATGACCTGAATCATCTTATCAAGGGGAAGACTCTCTCTCTCTCTCTCTCTCTCTCTCTCTCTCTCTCTCTCTCACACACACACACACACCACACACACACACACACACACACAACAACAACAACAACAACAACAACAACAACAAAACAAAAGGGAGAGAACTTTATAAAGTGACTGCCATGTGTTCTTTTAACAATGTTAAGGTCAAAAACGATTGTTTTAGGAGAAGGTTCTGATTAAAGGGAGCTAATGGCATGTAACAAGAGAATGTGAGGCATGGCGTGCTTCCTTAGTAGAATCTGGGCAGAGGAGACATAGGGCATTGCTGGGACTATCTGCATGTATAGATATTACGTGACAGCTTAATCAGAAGGTAATCTGACTAATTATACAAGGATATCTATTTTTAAGAAATATGCACTGATGTCTTGAGGCATAAATGAGTGTCTGTGAGACAGGTCATAAACGCTGTATCAAATGTGGTCAAATGTAAACTGGTAAAACTGAGTGAACAGTTAGTTTCCTATTGCTGCTCTAGCACATTGCCATCAAATCAGTATCTCATCCTAGAAGATGAGAAGTATGGACTTGGCTGATTATCTCCCAAGGGTCTCATGACTGAGAAGTCAACAGTCAAGATATCAACAGGACTGCAGTCCTTTATGTAGCCTGTAGGAACAAATTGGCTTCAGAATCTTTCAGGTTCTTGGTTGAATTCATGTTTGATAAGATGGATGCCTCTAGTTCATCCACATGTTGCTGCCTCCATCTGTAAACTAGCAACAGTCCTTGACCCCAGGTATGCTTTCAGTCTTTCAGCTTTTAAGTGCTCATGAGATTTGGTTGTTTCTATCTACATAAGCTAGGATATGCTCCTCTGAAATCAACCAATCAGCAATCTTAATTTCAGCAACATCTCTGGGGCCATGTCATGAATGTAAAATAACCACAAGAATTTTGTAGCTGAGATTCTGGAGGGTTCATCACTTTTCTTACTAGTTTTTTTTTTATTAGATATTTGCTTTATTTACATTTCAAATGGTATCTGCTTTCCTTGTTACCCCTCTGAAAATCCCCTATTCCATCCCCCTATTACATCCCCCCTCCTCCTGCTTACCCCCACCCCCACTTTCCTGTCTTGTCATTTCCCTACACTGAGGTATCGAGCCTTCACAGGACTAATGGCCTTTCCTTTTATTGATGTCTGAAAAGGCCATCCTCTGCTACATATGTAGCTGGAGCCATGGGTTCCTCCATGCGTACTCTTTGGTTGGTGGTTTAGTCCCTAGGAATTCTGGAATTACTGGTTGGTACATATTATTGTTCCTCCTAAGGGGCTGGAAACCTCTTCAGCTCCTTGGGTCCTTTCTCTAGCTGCTCCATTGGGGACCCTATGCTCAGTCTATTGGTTGGCTGTGAGCCATGGGTATTTTGATCCCCCTTTTGAGAAGGATCAAAATATCCACACTTTGGTCTTCCTTCTTCTTGAGCTTCATATGGTCTGTGAATTGTATCTTGGGTATTCTGAGCTTAGGGTATGTGGGTTCATTTCTGGGTCTTCAATTCTATTCCATTGATCTACCTGTCTGTCATTGTACCAATACCATGCAGTTTTTATCACTATTGCTCTGTAGTATAGCTTGAGGTCAGAGATGGTGATTCTACCAGAGGTTCTTTTATTGTTGAGGATTCTTACTAATTTTATATTACTTTGAAATATCATCAAATCAAAACATTATCAAGATACATAAGCATAACACATTGGGTGGGAACAGCATGGCAGTTGAGAACAATACAGTAGTCACAATGTCACTAAGTTCTTGGTCATTCTGCTCCGCTCTGACAGCACCTGGTCTGTGTGCTCTCCCATTACCTCCCAGGTCACCACCTGATCAAGCAAGGCACTTGCGAGGTGGTCGCTGTACACCGCTGCTGCAATAAGAACCGCATAGAGGAGCGCTCTCAGACGGTCAAATGTTCCTGCTTCCCAGGCCAGGTGGCCGGCACAACTCGGGCACAGCCTTCTTGTGTTGAAGGTAAGGTCTTTCCAGACAATCTCTCTAGCATTTTGAAAGGGCTAAAAATTAATCTGTAGACATCTAGGGTGTTTTGAGGTAGGTATCTGTCCAAAACTTAACAGAAATACAAGTTTCAAAATCTCTTGATGAATAAGGCAGGTCTTTAACAATCTCTCTCAAGGGGATTCTGTGAGTGTGTGTGTGTGTGTGTGTGCGCACGTGTGTGCATGTGTGTGCTTTAAAGCCTCTTTGCTCATCTGTTTCCAAATGCCATGCTGACCAAGCACTTCTTTTTTCAGAGTCTCTTTTCTTCCCCTTGCATATATATAAGTTCCCTACTATTCTTAAGGGATTGGTTCTGCGATTCTCTATGGATACCTAAATATCCATGGTTCAAAAACCTTATTTAAAAGTGATGGATGTGTTGATCACCTGTATGCATCCTCTTGTATACTTGAAGTCATCTCTTATAATTCCTGAAATACTACAGTATAGTAAACACTATATAAGCAGTGATTGTCTTATATTTTATGGAGACAGAAAGTCTGTATATTATCAATACTCATGTGTTCTGTCTGTGATCAATTAAATCCAAGGATGTTTTGTCAATGTATATGGAGAGGCGACTATACTTAAAACTGGCAGTGTTATTTTATTTCCTGCTAAGTGGTATACACTTATATCCCCTTTGTTATTAATATTTTTCATTCCTTGTAGTTTTTAAAAATGTAATTTCATGAGTGTTTTGCTGTCATGTATGTATGTGTACTATGTGCATGTGGTGCCAGTAGAGGCCAGAAGAGGGTGCTAGAACCCTCATAGTTAGAGTTTCATGTGGGTGCTAGGGACTGAACTTAGGTCCTCTCTACAAGGTCAGCAAGTACTTTTAACCAGTGAGGTACTTTCCCAGCCCTTACTTTTAAGAAACAGTTATAAGTCAACTTTGGAACAAGTTTCCTGACAATAATTTGTGATCACGTATTATTCACTGATTGTCTTCAAGTCCCATAGTAGATAGGACTACTGTGCTGATAGCTTGTATGTGAGAGAGCATGTTTGTAAGAGGAATGACCATTGAGGATTGTAGGTGGATGCCTGGGATTGATTCCGAGTCCCAGGGCTCTTGTAGCAGGCATCTGTTGGAAGCACATTTCATTTCCCAGAGGAAGAGCTGTATGATACCCCCTCTAGAGTTGTCTGGAGACTCCATGAATCTGACTATCACAAGCTCAGGAGTCCTTTAGATGCCCGTTAAAAGGTCAGCAATGAAGACACTAACAATTCGATTCTTAATGTCACATCTTATTGGTCAGTCAGCATAACTGACTCCATTCCTTACCCCCAAACACAGAGACATCCTTATCTTCATGCACTGGGTGGTCACTGTTGTATGTTGAGTTCATTAACCACATTTTGAAGGGGACAGTGCAAAGGGATTCTTTCCTCTGTTGCTAACTTTCCTTGTATTGCTAAATTCAGATGGATCAAGCCAGTCAACATTCTAACATGGACTCAGGGGGGACTCAGCAACCCCTACCTTCACCTGAGGAGGAGCTCTTAACAGTTGATGACTTCCATGGGGAGGGAGAGAAAATTTTCAAAAGGAGTGGCTGGGTGGTTGGTCCACCCTGCTCCAGTGAATGGGCTCAGGCTGAGATTGTATGTGGGTAGTACAAGTAGGAATCAGTGAGTTTAAGTAACAGCTACAAGTGGATACAGAGTTAGGAAGGTTGGGGATGAACTTGGGACAGTAACAGTGTGGACTGTTGGTGAATATAATAAAAATGAATACCCAAGACAAATTTTGCATATCAAATGATGCCCAAGAAGGAGGAAGAACAAAGTATGGATCCTTGGGTCCTTTGTAGAAAGGGGGAAAAATACCCACAGAAGGAGATACAGAGACAAAATGTGGAGCAGAGTCTGAAGGAAAGACCATCCAGAGACTACTCCACCCAGGGATCCATCCTATATACAATTACAAAACCCAGACACTATTGTGGATGTCCGCAAGTGCTGGCTGACTGGAGTTGGATATGGCTATCACCTGGGAGGCTTTCCTAATACATGAAAAATACAGAGGGGGACACTCTCAGCCAGCCATTGAACTGAGCACAGGGTCCCCAATGGGGGAGCTAGAGAAAGGACCCAAGGAGCTGAAGGGGTTTGTAGCACCACAAGAGGAACAACAATATGAGTCACTCAGTACTCCCAGAGCTCCCAGGGACAAAACCATCAACCAAAGAGTACACATGGATACCCATGACTCCAGACACATAGGCAGCAGAGGATGGTCTTGTTAGACACCAAAAGGAGGAGAGGCCCTTGGTCCTTGAAAGACTTGATGCTGTTGTGCAGAGGAATACCAGGACAGGGAAGCGGCAGAGGGTTGATTGGGGAAGGGGAGATGATTTATGGGATTTTTTGGGGGGGGGGAAGGGAACCAGGAAAGGGGACAACATTTGAAATGTAAATAAAGAATATATCTAATAAAAAAAACTCATTTAGTTTGAAAAAAGGTATTTTCATATTTTCAAAGCATTAACATATTAAAACTTATAAACTCACCAAGTTCCTCTATTCTTAGTCAGGAGCATAGTGAGTATCTTTTCCCTGAGCTATTCCCAGTCCTGTGTGTTTTCTCTCCTTTCTGTCCCTCACATGGATTCACTTTTTCCCAGCCCATACTTGCTAATTCCATACTCTAGGATCCAATGTACATATTACCAGACTCCTGATTCTTCATCTTCTGTTTCCACTCCACACCCAGAATAGATCTTCTGTAAAGCAGAGTGGACCTGTGACTCCCATGCTAAAACCACACTTAAGCAGCCAGTCTGTAAGCTGAGCTTCAGATTTTGTTTCATGCTCAAGAAAGCTTCTGAGATTTTATTGTGTTTTGGTTTCCTCTGCCTTAGCCAACCCAGAATGTATTGATTTCCACCCATCTCTGTTCCAAAATCATTGCCCTCATCCCCAGGATGCAAGGCTGACTTACTAAATTCCTCTGTACTTCACATATCTATATGGTTTTGTTTTCCTCCATACCATTTTTTTTCTATAAAACCCTGCTATGTGCATACCCTCCTGATGGTTTGAAAACTGTATTTTTCACTTTCCTGCACAGGCTGGTCACAAACTAGTTTTAGCTTGACAGAGAACTGACTCATCCTAACTAATTGTTGAAGATAACAGCTACCTTTGTCTCTGTGGGCTTGAAACTTCTTCTAAAGGAAGCAGTGAATCATAATATGGACTATTTTTACATCCTGTCTAGCCTAGCATCTTTGGATAAGAAGTTTTATATATAATGTTTTGCAGTATTCAGCACTTTTGATGGCACTTGAAAACTACTGACATGATGATGATTCCTGTTGTCACCATCATCTTGGTAAAGGAAATATACGAACACCCCAAATCTCACCCTACAAAAAAAGTATATGAATACCCCAGATATCTCCCTGCCTCTGTAAAGACAGTATATAAATACCCAAACCTCCATCTTTGGCTTTCATCCTTGTAGTAATTTTAATATTTGGTTAGTGTATTTTTTGGTGCATCTATAAATTTTGGATCTAGACTGTAGTCTTTGGTTTAGATTACAGTATCAGTGAGTGTTTTGTTTAATTTTTTTAGGTCCACCTAGTTTCTTCCAACAATATTGGATCATTGGTATCTGTATGCTTATATGTGTTGATTTAACTTGACTTTTTACGTACTCCACAGAATTCCATTGAAAGGATTGGCTGTAACTTAGCTATTCCTTCATTCATGAGTATTTTGGTTGTATCCATGGGAAATCTAACCCACTCTTAGGCCAGCCACATAACTGATCTTTCAAGCATTTTAGGACCAGTGAGTGATGACAGCCATTCAACTATTTGGCAGTTGACTATAGACTATGACATTCTGTTGAGTAGGATCTTCTGTGTTGATGCAAATCGTCTGTCTCTAAGGGGAGGGATGACCTACACATGAGAAGGATTCTTGAGATGGGCATGTCTGGGACAAAGCTTCATATTAGACAGTATGCTGTTAGATTTATGTAATATGCAACTTCAATGTAACATTTTTGTTAAAGACTACCAAGCAGCATCCTGAAAGAACACTGATACTGTCCTCTTGCTCTGTCTCTTCACACCTAGCATACCGAGGTAAATGGCCACATTCAACAAATATCTATTGGATCAAAGTCACTGAGGGAGCATAGGAGCTTTAAGCTTTAGTTCAATGAACATCTGTTTCCTATCCACCTGACCATTTGAATGTTTCCATTAGGGCTTTTTAGCTTTACCTGCTTAATCTTTACCCCATAATAATTATGCAGTATCATGGTAATTGGCATGTGGGAAGACTCATTCTCTGCTGCTATGTCCTTCTTATCTTATTTGTAAATAAGAGTAGAGAGGATATAAAATATAAAATTTGCTCAAATTTACATTTAAATTAAAACAAAGGCACAAAGATGTTGGAGCGGGGCACTAATTAATGTTGACATAGAAATTGGAATATCCTTCTGCATTATTGTTAATCCACACCACAGATACTTATCTGGTGCTTTCAGTGCTTCTCTGTAAAAGTTTAGCTTTCATTAGTTAAATACAAAACTTAGATAATTTCACCCAATCACCCAAGTTTTTAAAATTACAATTAGCTCTAAATTATTTAAATTCATTTTCAATACACGGTGGGGATTTGGAAGGAGGAAGGGGAGTTATTTTGAGTCATGGCTCCTTGTGGCCTGAAAGTGGCAGTTGTTCTATGGGTAAGAGTTCTTTATTTAAGATCTGTACTGGCACATACAAGGCCATTTTGTGATGGGAACAATATTCTACACATTTATCATACCACAGCCCTATAGAGATAATGCTGACTGGCTTTATGATAAAGGGAGATAAATGTGTACTACAAGAAAGCTTAATTTATTTTATCAAAATGAATGCTTCGTAAATATCGGATTTAAAACAGATTAATAAGACAAAACTTTGGGATAGAAGACAGTTACTTTTAAAGGTGTTTTTAAAATCTTTTGATAAAGCTCCAATTTTTCTGTCTTTCTGTTTTGATTCAGATTGGTTGAATTAGAGAAGAGAGTTACTATTTTACCCAACAGTTCTCATGGCTCCGGGGAACTGTATGATGAAACAGACGCTCCCAGAGTCCTCACTGGGATTGGCGTTTCAGTCAGGTTTATTCTCCTTGCCACTGAGTTCCTGACACGGGCAGTCAGGATGGTGGTACTGAAGTCGATTTCACACAAGCACCTTGGGGTTGACAGGCTCTTGAACCTCTTGGATCATTCATCAAGCTTTAACTGGGCACGCTGATGCTGTGGCCTTACTCTGTATACTGGGGATAGCATGACGGTGGACTCCGTTTCCAAGGAACTCATAGTACACAAGGTGGAGGGAAAGAACACAAAGGGTATGTGAGTGGATGGGCAAACCTGGGTGCCTGAAACCTGGAAGAACACAGAGCTCTGGATATTGGGATGGGATTTCACTGCCTCTGGGAGTTCACATTTTAGGAGCACGGAGGAAGCAGATTAAGTGCCAGTGGAAAAGATTAACTTTTCTTGGCTGTGAGCCAAGTTTCTATAGCGCATCCTGGGACCCCTTAAAGGGCAAAGTGTGGTCCCTGCATTTGGTAGGTCCTCTTCTCAGCACAGGTGACATGGTGAGCCCTGGGTTTGTGCTTCTGTGAGTGAGAGCAAGTGAGTAAATACAAGTTGTAGAAGTGCAACATTGTCCATAGTAGGGGAAGGAAGACATGGAATAGAGTTGACATGCCTTTTATTGTGGATTAAGATTCTTTCCACGAACCAAAGCTTTGAACAGATCCAATAAATTAGTACAGACTCCCATTTTTAATTGTGTTTGCCCACACCTTTGGCTGAGGAATATGGATTATTTTGTGCCCCATGGGAACATTGGGTAGACTTGGGAAAGCATCTATTGGGTATCTATTATGTAGAGGGTGCCAAATAGTTTATAGTGCATAGGGTAGATTACAAAAGAAAGAATTACCTGGCCTCAAATTGTAATAGTGCCAAGGCTGAAAAATCCTGACTTGGAAGTCTTCAATATTAACATAAGTATTTGTGAATCTGAGTTTAGCAAGGAGGAACCACTCAGATCATTAAAAACAAAAAATCCAAAGGGACCATCATGGACTTACATAGCAGCTCATTAGGGCTATGTGAACTTGTGGGATAACATTGCTGTGTGCGTAGGAAAATAAGCAAATACAACTTCTATAAGGTACTTTACCTCTTTACTGCTCACAGTGGTTAGGCGGGTCACTCCAAAACATGGAATCGATAGCATCACTTGCAAAGAACACTGAGTGTGTTGAAACAGCAGCGATAAGTACAGATTTTAACATGTTAAAATCTCAGTGCCGAGCATCAAGGATGCATATTCTAGGAAGATGTTTCAAAATCTCCTCATCCATACTTTGAGGTTACAGAGAGCATTACAGGCTATTGCCACTGCCATTGGTTACCCAGAGAACTGGACAGCAAGACCTTGTTGTTGAAGACACTTTATACTAGAATCATACAAACCACATGGAGAAATATGGCTGGTGGTCAACTAGAAGCTTCATCCCCCACTGCTTATTGTGCATAATACTGGAAGGTGTTAGGTGTGCTGCCTGCAGAGGAAAGTAACCAGCATTTCACCCAGGCATGGACCCCACAAGCTACTAGAATAAATAGCCTGGCAAGATGTGCCCACCAGTGCAGCAGTGGCATGTCATGGGAGTAATCTGATCACTTCTTGGTTGAATTAAAAGCCTGTTCCATAAGGTGGGATCTATACCTGACACTCTCAAGGAGGCCAAGAACCTGTGGCTATAAAGGTCATGGACCCTAGGGGACACCCTACTACTGTTATTCTGCTAAATGAACATAGCGATAATGACTTATTGATCTACCCATAGATCTGTGCATCACTGAACCCTTACCAGAGAAGATGCTCTTTACAGTAGACGGTGGTTACCACAGAGACTGACAACTGGTCCACATGAGGAGAATAAGAGACTGGGCACTCGCTTCTGATACTCAGTCCTCAATTGGATGTCTACCACAGCCTCCAGGGCTCAGGGATCTGTGGAAGAGGAGGTAGACAGATTGTAGGAGCCAGAAGTGGTGGATGAATTCAAGGAAACAGTATTTCCCAGGGACAGTTGCACATGTCCACTCACAGAGACAACGTAGGAAGAGCTACACAAACTCAAGCCAGATAAAATCCCAACATGGAGGAATGGAGGTGGGCACGGAGTCTGACACCTAGCTGGAGGTATTAGCACTTGCTTACTGGGAGAAACTTCAATTATTTGACTCCTGATATATTAACCATACTCTGATCTATCTATCTATCTATCTATCTATCTATCTATCTATCTATCTATCTATCTATCTCTCACATCCTGGAGTTGTCAACACAACTTGGACATGATGGTTTTTAAAGGGGAAAGAGAGACTTTGAAGTTGAATATGTCAGAATGGGTGGGAGGATCTGGGCAGACGTAGAGGAACATGATTATAGTACTTGGTATAAAATTCTTAAAGAATAAATAAAACATTTCAAAGACAAGTCTTTTCTGTTTGTTTTAACTCTCTGAATACAAATAAACTAAGTCCACAAATGAGAGACCAACTCTTGAGAAGTAAACTGTTCTTTGTGACAGAGCAAAACAGCTAATTAGTCTCTTGAAACTTAGATCTAGAAAACATTATACAATGCACTAACTACCATCAAAAACCAGGGGGCGCCACTATCTTGATTTTTCCTTTCTGTGTAAAACTGGAAATTAATTGCAACTTGAAGATGAGGGTGTTATTATGTGTTTTCCTAAACCAGGAAGGCATAAGGCTTTTAAAATAATTTTATTTTAAAAATAGACGCAACAAGACATCTTCTCATTTAGATTGTGATGTTCAGTAGCAGGAGGGGCGGACCTACCTCCCACAAGGCACTCTCCTGTGGAGAAATGGCCCAGGAAAGTGGGCAGATGCCATTGACAGTTATTTTAATAGATTCTAACTTCTGGGCCTTTGCTTCAGCTCAGAGCTGGGCTCCAGCTGTTCTAGAAACTCCCGCTTTCTCCTTGTTTGTCTCCCTGTGAGGTCCGACCTCCTTCAGTTCTCAGCTCTGCTGTGAGCTTCATAGGCAATCCTCAGCACAGAAAGGCATTCAAAGCTGGCACTCCACTTTCTGTTCTGTTCTGCTCTTTCCTCGATTCTAGAACATTTGCTGCTTGGTCTGTCACAGAGAAACTCCATCGGGATAATCTATTATCAGGGACCCCTTACTGTGTTCTCCTGTTAGGTATTAACAGGATTTTTATTTTATTTTATTTTATTTTTTTTTAATTTACATTCCAAATCATTTCCCCTTTCCTCCCTCCCCGAAAGTCCCATAAGCCCCCTTCCCTCCCTCTTTTCTCCATTCAACCCCCTCTCGTTACTCTGTCCTGGCGTTCCCCTACATCCAGTCTTTCCAGGACCAGGGGTCTCTCCTTCCATCTTCTTAGAAATCTATTGATATGCGAATTGTGTCTAGGGTATTCCGAGATTCTGGGTTAGTATCCCCTTATCAGTGACTGCATACCATGTGTGTTCTTTTGTGATTGGGTTACCTCACTAAGGATGATATTTTCAAGTTCTGACCATTTGCCTAGGAATTTCGTGAATTCATTGTTTTTAATTGCAGAGTAGTATTCCATTGTATAGATATACGACATCTTCTGAATCCATCCCTCCGTTGAGGGACATCTGGGTTCTTTCCAGCTTCTGGCTATTATAAATAAGGCTGCTATGAACATAGTGGAGCATGTGTCCTTATTGCATGCAGGTAAAGTCTCTGGGTATATGCCCAGGAGTGGTATAGCCGGATCCTCCGGGAGTGTCATGCCCAGTTTTCTGAGGAACCGCCAGACTGCTTTCCAGAGTGGTTGTACCAGCTTGCAATTCCACCAGCAGTGGAGGAGTGTTCCTCTTTCTCCACATCCTTGCCAACAACTGCTGTCTCCTGTGTTTTTGATCTTAGCCATCCTGACTGGTGTGAGATGGAATCTCAGGGTTGTTTTGATTTGCATTTCCCTAATGACTAAGGATGATGAACATCTCTTTAGGTGCTTCTCAGCCATTAGATATTCTTCAGGTGAGAACTCTTTGTTTAGCTCTGTACCCCATTTTTTAATAGGGTTACTTGCCTCTCTGGAGTTTAACTTCTTGAGTTCTTTGTATATATTGGATATTAGCCCTCTGTCGGATGTAAGGTTGGTAAAGATCATTTCCCAGTTAGTTGGTTGCCGCTTTGTCTTTTTGACAGTGTCTTTTGCCTTGCAAAAACTTTGTAATTTAATGAGGTCCCATTTGTCTATTCTTGATCTTAGAGCATAAGCTATTGGAGTTTTGTTCAGGAAATTCTCCCCTGTGCCCATATATTCAAGGTTCTTCCCTAGTTTCCCTTCTATTAGTTTCAGTGTGTCTGGTTTTATGTGGAGATCCTTGATCCACTTGGAATTGAGCTTAGTGCAAGGAGATATTAACAGGATTTTTGTTTTTGCAAATGCAGCAATTTAAAATTCCAGAGTAGCTTGCTATTTTATCAAGCATTGCTTTTTAAGCAAACAAAGGAAAACTGGTTAAAGAAATTTATAAGAACTTGGTATCATATTTTCTTTTATCTAAGTCTTTATAAAGTATATTTATAGAATAATGTATTGAATGTATACATGCAGAGTATTCAAATGTAACCTTTTTATTAAAAAGAAACTATTAAAAAGAAAAAGAAAAAGAAAACGTCATAGGACACATGGGATGGCTCTGTGTATGAAGAGGTTTGCCACACAACCTTGACAACCTCAGTTCAATCCCTGGAACCCACATAAAGGGGGCCGGGGGAGAGAGGACCAAATCCAAATCCAAATCCAAAAAGTTGGCCTCTGAAATCCACCATACACATGGCATGGCATGCCCATCTCATCATGCCCCTGTAATAAATGTTTAAAAGGTCAACTCTTATGGAGCCAAGATTTTTACCTGTAAGTCCCAGATTTCAGAAACTACCAGAAGAAACATATAGGTAATACTTGAAGACCTAGGTACAGACAAAGGTTTTCTGGATAGCATTCTCAAAGCACAGGAAATATAGGCAGTCATGATGGAGTGGCAAAGGGAACTATCAACAGAGTGGAGACAGCATACAAAACGGTAGGGAATCTTTGCCGGCTATGCATCTGATGGGTGGTCCTTCAGAATCTAGGAAGAACTGAAAAAGAAAGCCCCCAAGAAGCAGCAGTGAAATTAAAACATGGTGAAATGACCTGAATGTGTATCATACTCAATTAAGAATACAAGTGACCAACAAATATGTTAAAAATGCTTAGCATCATTAGCTATTGGGAAAAATGCAAATCAGAACTGTAAGGAGATACTATTGCACCCCAGCTAGAATGTATACTATACCAAAATTTAAAAAGTCAAGCTGGTAAAGATATAGAGAAAAAAAAACCCCAAAACTTGTGATGCAGTGGATTATGAATGAATACAGTTACTATAGAAAACAGTATTGAAGCTCCTAAAATAGCTGAAATAAATCTCCCTATTGATTCACATATCCTACTCCTAGTTATAGCATGGAAAACAGAAGAAAATCATTTGCTAGGTGAAGCCTCTCCTATGCTAGGCTCCTATCCAGAGGACAATTTTAAAGAATCTATTCTTTTTCCTTCCATTGTGAGTTCCAGGGATTGATTCATGGTGTCTGGCTCATGTAGAAAGCACTTTTATCTGATGAGACATCATGCCAACCTGGTTCTTCCTAATCTGAAGTACTACTTACTACAGGAGAAGAGTCTGAAGGCTTCATATCCCAAGTAATGATAAAGGCATAGAACGTGAAGGACCTTGGTTCGATTGCTGTAGTACTCATTCATTGAAATACTGTCTATGTTAAAACCCTTTATCTTCATCTTTCCTTTCATGAAAAATATTCTTTTCTCATATAATAAATACTGATTATAGCTCTTACCCTCTCTCTTTCTCAACTCCTCTGAGTTTCTCCCTCCCATCCTTCCCCTCCAGCCATACTCTTTGTCTCTCATTAGAAAAGAACAGGCTTTTAAGAGATAATTGCCCAACATGACAAAATTAAATAAAATAAATGAAGCAAAAGACTATCATATTGACGTTGGATATGGCAACCTAATAGGAGGGAAAGAGTCTCAAGAGCAGGCACAAGAGTCAGTGACCCACTTGTTCTTACTGTCAGGAGCCCCATAAAAAATACTGTGCCAATAGCTATAATACAGAGGACCTGGTGCAGACCCATGCAAACCTTTAAAATATGAAAGGAGATGAAAATATTAACCTTCTTTGTTTGATTATACATGTATAAAGTCATTTCATCCACCACCCCCCAAACTGCTACAATTAAAATTATAAATGCATTATAGCACATTCAGGAAGACTGCTATGTAGAGTCAGTGCAACACCGTCTGGTACCTTCAACCTTAATTGACCAATTCAGAAAACTGGTTTCTATTTCTGTTTCCATCTGCCTTTTGCTGTGTCTTGGAAGTTTTGGGACAATCAGAAGAGGAACTGTGGGTAAAAGTGCTTTGAAATGACAAAAGTTCCCTGCAGTTGCAGGGTGAGATCATTATGATATTTGGAGCTGAAAAAAAAAACTTTCTTAAGCTTCACGTCCATCTACCCCAGTTCAGCAGCTGTCTCTCTGACATAATAATAACTCATGCTGCAAGATACCATCCTCTGCCTTGGCACACACTGATTTAAATAGGGAATGGTTAACCTAGATCACAAATCTACTTGACTCAAGTGCTATTGGTGTTGATTGGGGCCATCAGCTGATGGCCCAGGAACAGTGGCTATATAAGGAAAAAGAAGAGGTAAAGAAAGAGGTATATATTTATGTGTCATCACATGACCTCTGATATTAGACTGTATGTTACCCTAGTCTCTTTGTACCTCTGGACCTCAGAGTTTTCAAGCTAGGAGAAAAAATATCAACCTCAGTTTTGGAGGAAATTTTGTATGAGGTAAGATAGGATAAGCCATTATCAGGAGTCTGTCACTCAATGAGAAAAGTTGCCCTCAGCATCAATGGAGCATGGACTTTATATTTTTGTTTACTTAACATTGATGGTCTTTCTTATAACATTGAGAGAGTCTGTCCTGTTTTCTCTATATAACGCCATGTAGACACAATTTAACTGCTCCCTCTCTGTCTTGGATGCCCTTTCTTGCTTTCTTATGCCCCATTTCTGTGCCTATTAGATGGAGCGAAAGTGGGACACCTTTCTTCTGTTCTTTTAAGAGGCATCCAGCTTTTTAGTCTGAATTACAACACAGGCTGTGGCTTGGCATTTATGACTTTCTTCCTGTGGTGATACATCCCTTCTTTACCTAATTTGTTGACAGTTACTATCATTAAAAAGACCTACCAAAGCGATCATATGATTTTTATCATTTATTTTCAGAATGTAGTGGATCACCCTGATTAATATTTAATCATATTCACACTTGAGAGGCAACTCTCACCTGATCGAGCTGTGTGATCCCTCCAACATCCTGTTGAATTTGGTTTCCTAGTATTTTCTAAGGGGTTTTACATTCCTTTTGCAATATGAAATATTTTGGCCTGCAGTTTTATTTTCTTGCTGACTTCTGACCTGACTTTGGAAGGAGGCTAATGCTAGTTTCACAAAATGTGTTTATGGCAGTCTTTCTGCTTCAGTTCTTTGGAGGAGTCTGAAAAAAAGTTGAATTTACTAAAGTTGGCAGACAGGAAATTTAAAAAATGAATTGGAAAAAAGGGACTTGCGTTTTCATGTAGTAACAAAGAATTTTGAAAAGATCCCATCTGTGATAGTGTGTCAGAGAAAAATGCTTAGAAAAAAAATTTAACCAATGAGGCAAAAGATAAGCATACTAAAAGCTATCTGATGTCACAGAAGGAAATTATACAGCACAGAAGCGAGTAGTATTGCCAAATGTCCAAAATGACCTGCAGATCCCTGTCAAAAACTCAAGTGGCATTATCACAGAAATGGAAAAAAAATACCTAGAACTTATGTGAAGTCACAAAGAACTCAAATAAATCAAGAGTTTATAGTAATAAGGACAGAGATGTCACACTTCCTGATCCATGGACATTTCAGAGCCATAGTCATCACAGAACAGTATAGGTGTGCCAAAAAAGTAGACACACAGGACAGTGGAATGAGATAGAAAGCCCAGCACCAAAGTTACACTGGTGTGATCAAGGCACTGTGGATATTCACTGAAGACTAGGTCAATGCCTTAGTAGTGGTACTAGAGAAAGTGAAGAACAAATCCAAATGCTGTCTCACAGCATACACAAGGATAAATCAGAATGCACAGACTACTGTGATGCCAGGAACTACAAAACTGAGAAATGAAGTCAGGAACAAAACTTGACACTGCCAATGGAGTTTTAGTTATGACACCGAAACACAGGCGGCACAGCAAATCCAAACTAGTGAATATGCTAACCAAAAGATCTGCAAAGGCGGGAATGAACGGAAAGAAAGGGCAGCCCAGAGAGTTCGAGAACTTACTTGCAAACCACATTTCTTTTTGTAAATATAGCCCCCTCAACCTCTCCCCCTCCCCCTCTTGCTTTCTCTCTGTGTCCCTGTGTGCCTGTGTGTACATGTGCATGTCCGAGTGCATATGTTTGTGTGTGTGTGTGTGTGTGTGTGTGTGTGTATGTATGTGTAAGTGCCCATGGAGGCTAGAAACAGGCATCAAACTCTTGCAAGTGGAATTACAGGTGGTACATGGGTAATGGGTAATGAGAACTGAAGAACAGTCCTCTGAAAGATACAACCTTTTACCTGCTGAGCCATCTCTCCAGCCCTAGAAGCCAGATTTCTGTAAGGGGTTCAGATACAATACATAGGGTCTTAAAGAACTTAGTATCCTGTTGTCCTTGTGGAATGGGGACAAATAGGTTCCATGGGTCTCAGGAAGGGAAGTGAATAAGGTTCTCAAGGCCTGAGCAGGGCAGGCAACCAGGGTTCTGGGTCACGGGCTGTGGCTATGGCATGAGCCTGACCAGCCACACAGGTCTCAGGTCCAGTGATAAAAGCTTCTGGAGAAAGAACTCTTCCCCAAGGGTTACAGCTCAGTAAAACAAACACTTTCAGATGATACTTGGTGTACTTTATTTCATGCGGACAGGGACTTTATAGAAACATTGAGGAGTAGTATGGGATTTAGGGGTAGATGTTTTATATTGGCACAGTTTGAGATGTTAGTGATGCTCTTTTTGCATGGAGAAGGACTCCAGGTGTTTTCCCTACAGGATTGATTGTCATGGTCCTCTCAGTGGGGTGTCATGGTTACTTAGGTGAGCAGGTAGAGGTGGGCAGAGAGTTGGACCCCTTCTACCATTCTCAATTGTGAGATTCATGATTCATGGGGTTTGAACTTATGCAACCTTTCCAGTTCTTCTGTCTGGTGACATGGTCCACTTTCCCCATAGTATTCTAAAACCAAAACCCCACTAAAAAAATATACAAAAGTCTTGAATAGCTGTTTTTCTCAGAGAAGGCAGTTATCAAACAGATATCAGAAGCAGTGTTCTACCTCACTGCAATAATTCGTGCTTATTAGAATGACTGTTATCAAAACCACAAGGGGATATTGAGATGTAGTCAAGGAGAACTCTCATGTATTGTGGACAGGAATGTGAACCGGTACAGGCATCATGGAAAGCAACATAGAAACTCCTCAGTAAATGTGTTTACATATATAGTAATCCTCCTCCTAGGTAATCAACAGGACATCAAATTGGCCCTTCCTTTGTGTGTGGTGCTGGGAATCCAGCCTGGAGTGTTGCACAAGATAAGCCCATGTTGTGAGCCACATTCCCATCTGCAAGATCAGTATCTCTAAGGCATCTGTTCCACCCCCCCCCACTCCGGCCCCGCCATTTTCACTGAAGTAGCTGGGAACTGGAAACAACCCAGTAACTTCACTGATGGAGAGATAAAGAAAATATGGGCTAGACCAGTATTCGTTCATACAAAGAGATCCTGGTATCTGAAAATATGCATGAAACAGGACATCTTTATGTTATGCTAATGGAATAATCTAGGAATCAAAGGGTCAAAGGCCCCCATGATCTCATGTATACACTATTTTCAAAACATAGAATTCCTGGTAGTCTAGAGAAGAATTGTGGTTTCTAGAGCTGGATGGTTTGGTAGGATGATGCTGTTGTCAAAAGGGTACAGGTTTTCAGTTACAAGGTGCATAGGAATCTTAACAGTAAGTGATAAGTGACCACAGATGAGCTAACTTACTTGATTCTGGAAGTCATCACACACTGTACACACATAGCAAATTGTCATGTTTGCCCTGATGCAATCTATTGAAGTTCTCATTTTAAAACACAAAAGAAATCTATGGGCTATACATTTCTGCAGCTCAGAAACATGGAACACAATTATTTATTATCCAAAGTGGGAGATTGAAGCACCTACTTGGGGGTGTTTCCTATGTAAGTATTGTTTCAACAAGAAAACAGAGCCAATTTTTCTTGACTTGTCGCCACCCCAGCCTCAGCTCAGTTCTGTACCAACTCATAGTCTGAATTCGCCCCTACAATTCAGCAACTCTGAACGTGTGGACTAACCATCCCATATGATGGAGTCTTCTGTCCGTGTTCAGTTCCAGAGATCTACTAGCTGTGCTTTTGCTTCATGAACATGACACCATTTTATCAGCAGACATCTGTGTGTTCACAGATGTTGAGAGATGGGGCATAGTGACTCGCAGGTAGACCAAACATTCCAGAATAATCATATATGGGCTGTGAGGCTAGGCTGAGTTCTGTCACCTTCAGTTTGCTTTCACTATATGACAAATTGTGCCTCACCATTCAGCTACTCACTGCAATGGCCTACAGAGATATCAATATACAAGAAGGGAGGTTTAACCTTTAGTGTAGATGCTCTTTGGTCATAGCCAAGACTAACACTGCAACATCAGCATTTGCCCCTGGATCGTGTAGTCAAAGAGGATGGCCGTCACAGTACCTAGAATTTCCTGGAACAAAAGCATGGCCCAAAGTTTCTTCTCCTGAACCCACTGTATCCTTTTGTGTCCCCGGGCAAGTTTTTTTTTTTTTTTTTTAATCTCTGCCTCTTTGGAGAAACTTATGCTAAGAGAAATGAGATGACAAGCCCAAGGTCTTTAAAATAACGGAGAAAGCAACATGTTGAGACTCAAATCAGAGCAGGGACCCCGTAAAGCATTGGCTCTTATCAACTCTATTTGAATCTGATAGCCAACTCCAAATATGTATTTTCCAGAGTATGTAGAGGAACAATTAGATTATATACATATATATGTATATAATCTAATTATATACATATATATATGTATATAATCTACATATATATATATATATATATATATATACACATATGAGTGCTCTACCTGCATGTACCCATGCATGCCAGAAGAGGGCATCAGACTCCATTATAGATGGTTGTGAGCTACCATGTCATTGCTGGGAATTGAACTCAGGACCTCTGGAAGAGCCGCTAATATTCTTAACAGCTGGGTCTTCCTCCCCCTGCCCCCAAACGCAAATTGGATTCTTTAAATACACTTACACAATCATTCCAGTCAGCCACTTTTGTGTCAGTCTGCTAATCTGTATTAAACTTTGCCACCCACACTTGGAGGAAGAAAGCATGTCTCAAACACAACATAACCTTTGTTTTCCAGCTTCCATTGTGATTGAGAAGTGGTGGTGCCACATGGATCCTTGTTTGGAAGGAGAGGACTGTAAAGTGCTTCCAGACTCCTCGGGTTGGTCCTGTAGCAGTGGCAATAAAGTCAAAACCACCAAGGCAAGTATGCACAAAAGGCGGCTGGAATTCACAACCACAGCCTAGCTGTTAACTCTGGGGGGCTCCTGCTGTGCCTGGATCTCACCAGCTTGAGAACAACATTGTTTTATGTTAATAAACCAGTCAGGGCTATGCAACACTGTGCCTTTAGTCTTTCAGGAAAGTGCATTTGCCAGCCCCCCCCTGTGTGTGTCAGGGCAGTGATTTGGTGGGTGATTTTAGACAGGGCCCCTAAATTCACTTCTGCTCCTTCACAAGTCCAATTTAAAGAGAAGGTTTCAGAGTCGACAGAGCAGTGTATCAAAGCAAGAGTACACCTCCAGATGATTTATACTCTGCTATAGAGATTGGAGACTGGCTGGTTGAGATTTTTACTCAAGTCTCCCTTGGCTTCTCCCTGGTGGTTCCGATTCTGAATTTCTTTTTGCCTGATGGAAAATACAAGCTATTCAGTTCTTCTGTGAGAAAGCAAACTTTGTTGACTCCTCACGTCTACTCAACTAGTTGGATCTTAGAAATTTTTACTACCAAATCCTTCCATGACTGTTTTGCCAGCAGATGACTATTGGCTTCCTTCTAGCAGAGATGCCATACAATGGCTCCAACAAGATTTGTGAGATGTCATTCCTCTAAAGCAGGGCATCCTAACACCTTTGAGTAGCTTCAGTCTCTATGCTGGCCCTTCTTTTTTCTGCTCCAAACCCCCTGATCTCCTGTTGGGTCCTGTCACACTGCTTTTGAGGTACCTCTTCCCTCTTATATGATGCGCTTCCTTCCCTTCCTTTCTAGACAACTATTATTCTTCCAGGAATCCATCCTAGTTGCATCTGTGTTTGGTGTCTCTGAGTGTCTGCTAGGCTTGCATTTTCCATGTTAACTGTAGTCCTTTACTACCCATTGCTCCCTGTCTATTGTGGGATCTGTGAAGTTAGAGATTTATCTGTGTTTGCTAATGTTTGTAGGTCAAGATCCAGCTGTGACTCCATAGCTATTTCTTGAACACCACTGGAGTTAGACGGGCTGCAATGATATCTATTTGACTTCATTTTCCATTTAGAACATAGCTTGTCTTTGCTAGTGATGTTGTGATGACAATAACCTCTGTATTGACAGGATTTGTGTGGATTCCACCAATCACAGGCTAAAATATTAAAAGGTAATTGCATCTCTACTAAACATGCACAGGTTTTCATTTGTTTTGTTTTGTCATTATTCCCTAAATAATACAATATAAAGACAATTTCTGGCTTGAGACATGACTTAGCAGTTAAGAACGCTCACTTGCTGCTTTTGAAGAGGACTTGGGTTCAGTTCTCAGCACCCACATGGTGGCTTACAACCCCGGTGTAACTCTATTCCCAGGGGATCCAGTGCCTCTTCTGGCCTCCATGGACACTACACCCATGTGCAGTATATGAGCAGTCCGTGCTCAGACATACGTATAGACAAAAATCCTCACACATATAAAAAGCATTTCTGTAGCATTTGTGTTGTAGTTGTTATAAGCAATCTAGAGATAATTTAAAGTAAAAAAAATCTGCATACACTATATGCAAGTAGAATAAGTAAGTTTTTAGTATGTACAGATTTAGATATCTGTGGGACGCAATCCTCTAAAGACACCAACTTACAACACTTTTTACATTCAGGTTAGAGAAAATCTGTAGCGTTAACTCTCCCACACCCCACCATTCCCAGTGGGCCACTCCTAATAAACTCCCAATCACCTAAAGCCATTGTACTTGCTAAGCAAATTCTGCATCTTGCTTCTGACTCCTTTCAGATGTTCCCATAAGTATCTTCTAAATAAAATATATTGAAGTCACCTATGAGGTTAAAAAAAGAATCTTCCATCTATCAGTGATTAAAATAAACTTTCATTGTATTTCTTGTAGACTAAGAGATAACATTTTAGAAGATTAAATTTGTATTGATTTTTATATATAAATGTAAAACAAGATTGAGTGGAAGCCAAATGAAATTCTGGAAAAAGAACGTGTGTAAGTGTTCACTTGGTAAAGTGGCTTGCTCTCTCTTTATGTGCAGTTAGTGAGAGCATTAGCAGGAAGCAAACCTTTAGGGGTGTTTTGCCTTTGTGTGCTGGGAATATGAGTTTGTTCTAGCTAAATTCTCAATGGTAGTGACATTTCATTTATCTCCTGGAAAGATGTAGAAACATAATACAGTTCCCCAAGCCACCATAATACTTGGTTGCTTTTTTTCCCCCAGTGATATGCCAATTGGGAATAATCTGGAAGGTATAAAGCATCATTTCCTTTATTAATCCAAGTCAGCGGGCCTTGAACTGCATAAAACATTTTATATCTGTTATGGCTTATAGACACACAGAAGTTCATTAGGGGAGCCCAGACTGCCTCCCACGATGAGCCTGCCATTCTAGAAGCTATATCTTTTGCTTGAAATGGTATTGTCCTTGCATCATTGTGGAGGACAGATATCCTGTAAAGGCCAAGCAGTGGCCTCCCTGAAGGAGGTATTGACTATACAACAAAACAGTTTCCATTTTCCTTAAAGAGTATGTATACACAGCAGCATGGGGACAGAGAGCTTAGAATGTCAGGTCTTGGGTAGTAAGCCACCTATGCTAGGGTTATTTCCCATTTAAATGCAAATTCATAAAGAGTTAGCAGTCAGTTTGAGATACTAACAAGCTCTGTCTCAGAGATGAAAGCAGGAGAGGAGGACAAGTCCTTACTTAGTCACCAGCCCCAGATAGAAAGGATTGACACCCTTCTCATTCTCTCCCTGTGCTTTCTGGCTTATCCAGAGAAGGAGAAGGCAGGACCTACTTCATGAAGGAAAATACGTTCTGCTGTTCTCCTTTTTCTACCAGTCTGATTGAAACTTCTCTGATCCAACCATCAGTGCTACGGTTTCTTACAACGACCCAGTGACTTTGAAGCATCAACACAAGGACATGACAGGGCATTTTAATAATTTGTCAGTCGAAGAATAACAACACTGATCTTGAGGAAGTCTGTGGTGTTTAGGCTTGAGGCAAAACTGCTTTAAAGGAACATTTTTATGGGGTGTTTTCCTTTCGTGCCCTTTGTGGACATTGTACAATATGTGAAGATGTTTTTGGATAGTCATATGTTGAGACAGAGATGCTACAGGCATTTATGAGTCAACACCAAAGACAGAGATAAGCATCCTACAAAGGATGGGGTGGTTCCCACAGATAACCATGCCTAAACCTAGATGCTGTTCTAAAGAGTGATGCATTTTCTCAGGAGCTTTCTGTAACCTCCCTACTTGCTTCTTAAAATTCACTTTGTTATTTTCTTCCACCCCACAGAATTGGCCAGTGAGTTGAGGGATGCATAGATGGTTGGCAACTGAGCTTCTTCCCTAGCTTTATCTCTGGTTTTACATTTTTTGAGATTGAAAGTTCTTAATCTGGAGTGTCCTCTGTCCTCAGCCTCCCCAGTGGCTGGGAGACAGGCCCACTCTAGTGGGCTTGGTTGTTACCTCAGTCTATTCACAGTTTGTATTAAGTGTCTAAACATTTCTAGGGTTTTATTGGGAACATAGAGAGGGATGAGCCAAGGAAGGAAGTGTCTCATGCATATTTGTTTAAATGTCAAGAGACTTCAGTCTACTACTAGTGTCTTATGAAACCGGCATTGGTAAAATCAGGAATAAAAATAAATTTTTAATAATATAAAATATTCAGAAATTTATAAAATAATAGAAACAGCAGTGTTTGTTGGTCTCAGAAACTTCCTTCCCATCAGTGTCTCATGTGACGTAGTGCTAGCTAGTACCTTCCTCAAATGACTCCTTTGTGGGCCTTTTCTCTGTCTCCTGGGTACCACTGTGGGTCACTGTCATAATTACCTCATAGTTTCATGACTATAGACTATTCACCAAGGGACTTGTTAAAACCACAGTTCTAGGCCCCATCTTCAGGTTATTTGGCATGTTAACTCTAGGACTGGACTTTGAACACAGTCTTTGAAAAATGTAGCTTTGCTTCAAGGATGAATACCATCTTAGAGTGAAATGATAAGAAAAAAAGTATTCCAAGCATATGGTACTAGAAAGCAAGCAGGAATTGCTACTCTAATACACACAAACCAGCCTTGAAACTAAAACTTATCAGAAGAGATAAGGGAGGAAGCTTCATTCTAATCAAGAGACAATTAACCCAGAAGACATTACAATCCTAAGCTTAAACACACCAAACTCTGGCATACCCAATTTAATAGAAAACATACTATTAGATTTCAAGACACAAGATAAGTCCAATTCAGTAGTAATAGGTGATTTCAATTTCCTTCTCCCCAGGAAACAGGCCATTTGGACAAAAATAAACAGAGATATGTTGGAATTAGGTGATATTATACATTAAATAGACTTAAGAAATATCTATAGGATATTCCACCCAAACATCAATGCATATACATTCTACTCAGCCACCCATGGGAATTTATCTAATACATACCTCATACTTGGTCACGAAAAACATTTCTACAACTACAAAGAACTGAAATAAATAATTCCATGTATGCTATATGACCATAGTTTAAAAAAGCTTAAAATCACAAAATGATCTATAGAAACTATATGAAGTCATAGATATTAACACATTACTGAATGATGAATGGGTCAAAAATCAAGACATAAATAAAAAATCTTGGAATTAAATGAAAATGACAACATAATACAACAAAGCCTGTGGGAAACATTAATAGTAGTCCTAAGAATCAAATGGGCCTACATTTTAAGTACATGCATTAAAAAGTTAGAAACTACATAAGTAAATGACTTAAAGGTGCAATTCAAGAGTGTAGAAAAGCAAGAACAAACCAAGTCTAGTATCTGGAAAGAAATAATAAAACTGAGAACAGAAATCAATTAAATAGAAGCAAAGAAAACTATATAATTAATCAGCAAATCTAAGAGCTGGTTCTTTGAAAAGGTAAACACAATCAAAAGATCTTGAACATACATGCACACACACACACACACACATGATATATACAGGGTAACATTATAACAGACACCTAAAATAAATAGTATAATGCTTTAAAAACCTCTACTATATTAAATTAGAAAACATAAACATAACCAAAAAAGTCAATGAAATAATTCCTAATGATACTTGGCTATACTTGTAGACCAGAGCATAACCTAACCATCATGAGAGATGCTTGACTCAGCAACTGATGGAGGCAGAAACAGATATCCTCAGTCAAACATTAGGGAGAGCATGAGGAATGCTGCAGAAGAGGGGAAGCAAGGACTGTAGGAGCCAGAGGGGTCAAGAACACCACAAGAATACCCATAGTATCAACTAACCATGGCTCAAAGGGGCTCACAGAGACTGAACCTACAATCAGGAGGACTATACGAGTTTGAGCTAGGTCCTCTGCATATATATTATGGTTGTGTAGCTGGCTGTCTCTGACTCTTTCGATAGGTACTGCTTATAAATTATAATATTGGTATAAATCTTTTATGAAGGTCAGGTAGAATTCTTTTGTGGGTCCATCTGGGCCTGGGCTTTTTTGGAGATGGGGGATGGGTTGCCTCATCCAGCCTTAATATGAGGGGATATGTCTAGTCTTACTACAACTTGGTATGCCATGTTTGGTTTATATTCCTGGGAGGTCTGCCTTTTTCTATAGGGAAATGATAGAGGAATGGACCCGGGGGAGAGAGAAGTTGTCGGGGAATGACTGGGAGGAGAGAAGAAAGGGGAAACTGTGGTTGGGATATAACATATGAGAGAAGAATTTATAAAAAATGTACACACAAAAAATTAGAAAACATAAAAGGAATGGATAAATTTTCAGCTTTATTCAAATCACCAAAGTTAAACCAGAAGAAACCAACAACCTAATCAGACCATAACAAGTAAGGAAATTTAAAAAGCATAAAAAGTGCCTTTTAGAAAAAAAAATACAAACAAAACAAAACTGCCCAGGTCCAGATGGACTCATAAAAGAATTCTACCAGACCTTCATAGAAGATTTATATTCAATAATTATTTATTAAAAAATAGAAGTCGAAGGAATACTTTCAGACTCTTTCTATGAAGCCAGTATTACTCTAATAAGAAACCAAGTAAAAACAACAGTAAGCCAAAACTAGTGGCTAATATACCTGATGAATGTAGATTTAAAGAAATACTCCTAAAAATACTTGCAAACTAAATATAGATATTTATCAAAAGATCATCCTCTAGGATCAAGTTGGCTTTATAGGAGATGCAGGCATGGTTTGGCATATGTAAATCAATAAATGTAGTAAATCATATAAATGGACTTAAAGATAATAGTGACATAATCATCTCAATAGATGCAGAAAAGGTCACTGATAAAATCCAACATGTCTACATGATAAAAGTCCTGGAGGAAGTAGGACTAAAGGGATTGTGCACCGTAATAAATGCTAAATAAAATATGACAAATCCACAGCCAAATCATTCTAAATGGAGAAAACCAAGCAGCAATCCTACTAAAATTAGGAATGAGACACAGCTGCCAATATCTCCACCCTTCGTGCAAATCTAACAATTGAAGCACTAGTTACAGCAATAAGTCAAGAGAAGAAAATTAAAGGAACACAAATAGTAAACTTGAAAGCCAAATTATCCTTAGCTGCAGATGACGGCATTCATTATACATACAAGATTCCAAAATTTTCACAGTAAACTTTTAAACATATCAACAATTTCAGCAAATTGAAAGGGTACATAATCAGCTTACAAACATCAGTAGACTTTTCTCTACACTGACAAATGCTTTAAGAAAAAAATCATGGGCACATTCCCACTAATAATAGCTTCAAACATGTGTAGGAATAAACCTAATCAAGGAGGTTAGACCTGTACAATGAAAACTTTTAAATATCTACAGAGAGTGAGCAAGACTGTAAGACGAAAAGACCTCCAATGCTCATAAACTGGTAGGATAAATACTGTGATAATGGAGACCTTACCAAAACGGCTTATAGATCCAATGCAATTCCAATAATAATCAAAAGGATATTCTTAACAGAAATAGAAAAAAAATCTCAGTATTCACATGGAAACACAAAAGACCCCAGACAGCCAATCAATGCTGAGCAAAAGGAACAATGCTGGAGGGCTTGCCACATCACATTCCGAGCTATCTTACAGAGCTATGCTGATGAAAACAGGATGGCATTAACACAAAACAGACATTATATCAATGGAACAAAATAGAATGCCAAAACCACAGGAGTCCACAAAATTATTGCCAAAGAAAGCTGACCAAAATATGGTGCTGGGGCAATTGGATGTCCACATATACAAGAATAAAGCTGGACTGATAGCAATCACCTTGCACAAAAATCTATTCCAAATGGCTGAAAGTTCAATATAAAATACTGAAATTAGAAGAAAACATAGGCAGTGCTCTACCAGATATAAGAACTTTCTGAACAGGACTCCATTTGTTTGGAAATTAAGACCAACAATTGACAAATGGGACCCCATAAAATGACATTGCTTCTCTACAGCAGAGGAAATAATCGGGTAAATAGGAAATCCACAGAATGAGCACGTTTGCTAGCTATATATCTGATAAGAAGATTAATATCCAGAATATGCAAAGAACTCAGAAAACAAAGAATCAAGAAAGCAAATGACCCAATTAACGACATGGGCTATGGATCTGAATAGAGTTTTCAAAAGAAGAAACCAAAATGGCTAAGGAATACCCAGGTTTTCAAAATACTCACTAGTCAGAGAAATACAAATTCAAACTTCTCAGAGCTTGTCTCCTCCAGCCAGGATGGTTAAGATTAAGGAAACATTTGGGAACAAATATTGGCAAAGTTGTAGGAAAAGGGGGATGCTCATTGATTGTTGGGCTTGGAAAATGATCTAGCTACTCTGGAAATCAGTGTAGAAATGCTTAAAAAGTTGAAACTAAATCTACCTATGACCTAGCTACAACATTTTTTGATAAATATTAAAAGGACTCAATATGCTACTCCTAAGATTTCTTGTTCTGCCATGTTCATTCCTGCTGTATGAACATGTACAACAGCTAGGGAATGAAATTAACATAAATGTCCTTCAGCTGCTGGACAATAAAATGTGGTATATGTACACTCTGGAATTCTATTTAGCGGGTAAGAATAATAAAATTATAAAGTTTGAAGGTACATAGAAAGAACTGAAACCTATACTGAATGAGGTAACTAGATCTAGTAAGATTTGAGTATATAACTGACATTTCTAAAGAAGCCAGGAAAGTAGGGAGGAGCCAAGGGGACGAGTGAGAGATGGAGCTCTAGAGAGCAGAGCAGGAGGAAACAAATGCTCTAAAGGGGGTGATGGGAACATTGAGGTGGGCAGGACTTTAACAGGAAAAGGGGGGAGAGATTTGATAAGGCCATAAGACAACATATTGCTTAGTACTTAAAATTGTGTGTGTGTGTGTGTGTGTGTGTTTTAAATGGAGTTAGGGCAGATGAGGTAATGATATTGCTCATAAGAGTCCTCTACTATCTAACAAAAATCCAGTTTCAGGAATGGGAAACTTCCCATTGAGTTGTTGGTCAGAGTAGTGCATGTGTTTTCCAATACCACATTTGCTATTGGTATTGCCATTACTTTTGGTTGCTGTCCAGAAGTTGACTGTAAGACCTTGTTGCCACTCACTTCAGATAGAGGACTTTAGGAGTTGAGCTGGAACTGACATTGAAGCCACTTCTCAGAGGACTAGCTCTATAGTACCCAAAGGTGCTGCAAGCTGCCAAGGGAGAGGAGCAGTCTGTAGTTGTCTAACCCAGCTATAAAGCCTATGTACACTGACAATGATCAGCCCAGCAAAATATCTGCAAGGTGTGATATTGGTACCTTTATCTTGGGGATAACCATCAGCTGTCTAATTGGACTCAATTGGAAGAAACTCATGCCTGGTACTATAACCTAACCAACTACCTATAGCTGGAGAGATTATTTTCCTAAACTAATATAGATTATAACTATATTAAAATCAAATGTTATCTTTATACCCACAGATAAGTATAGCTCTCATCTCCCATCAGCACACACTGATCAGTATAAAGATTCAAACTGGGAAACTTCAGAAGATAATGGGCTGTGGGTTGCCCATTCCATATTTTTATATTAGCAACACAATCCCTATATCTAATGCTCAGAGAAAATCACAGAAGAGGGGCCATAAATGTGGCAAGAACCAGAGGCCCAGAATGTCTCTTGTTAGATAATGTCCCCTATCATTCCAGGAATAATACATCCATGAAATCTCAATAAAAAGAATAGGATAATGATAATCCTTATTGATATTTCAATGTGGACAGGGGGAATTGCATATGAGCTGACTTTCAGATGAAGAGCTACAGGTGATCAATGGCTGCTAATAGAGGGAGAACTAATTCTTCTAGACGAGCTTCCACATGGAATGTCCAATCCTAATTGGTCAGCTCTGGACATGTACTTAAAAGCAATGGTAAATGGATTCAAGGTGTGTGTGTGTGTGTGTGTGTGTGTGTGTGTGTGATAGAGAATATTTGTACATATTTATATACATGTAACAATATTAAAGAGACCGTGAATTAGGGGGATGGGAGGAGTATGGGGGGATAATGTAGACATAGTGTTCATGTCGAAAACAAATTATAGAACAATAGTAAAACCAAAACAATTTTCCTTGAGCTGCAGATATGGCTCAGTAGTAAGAAAACTTGTTGCTCTTGCAGAGGTTTTGCTTTGGTTCCCAGCACCCACACCTAGTAGCTCACAACCACCTGTGATTCCGTGTTCTGAAAACCTAGTTCCCTCTACTGGCCTCTAGGTACCATAGACATTCACTCAGTGTGCATATATATGTGTGGACAAAACACTCATATACATAAAATAAAAATATGTAGCATTTTCTCTGAGTTGATTATGATGCAAAGGCCGAAGTAATGAACCTTCCCACTCAACTGTTACCATCACTCATGACTTATGTCCTCTTGCTGCTACTAAGGTGAACTCAATGTCTGGCTTCTTCTCCGTCAGGATATATAATTAGGTCCCCACTTGGAAACTGCTGTGAAGCTCGGAGTGTAAGCATTGTGAGTGGGCTTCTCTTTGAGTCATCGTGTAGGTTACATGTCCCCATTCTGTTGTTCCTTCCACCAGTTGTGTGCTACTTGCTTTTGTCGTCATCACACAAGCTAGAGTCATTTCCTGTAGACAAGTCTGTAATTCATTTTCTTGATGAATGATGTGGGTGGTACCACCTCTGGGCTGGTGGTCCTGGGAGCTGTAAGAAAGCATGTTGAACATGCCACGAGGAACAAGCCAGTAAGTAGCACTCCTGCAAGACTTCTGTTTCAGCTCCTGCCATGCTTAAGTTTCTTGCCCTGGATTCCCTCAGTGACGGACGATTACCTGGATGTTTAAGATAAAAGAAAACCTTTTCTACCTAAGTGCTTTTGGCGATGGTGTTTTATCACAGTAATAGAAACCCTAAGACAGCTTCTAAGAGGATACCTGAAAACTGAGGGAGATGTCTCTCTCGCCCTGAAGTCATGTGTTTCTTCACGCCTACAATCAAGGCTTTAGATGTTCAAGGTATAGTAGTTGATATGTGGAAATGAAGCTACTATTAGCATGGTAGTAACTTTACATCCATTGAAATCCAGATTAGTAATAAAAATTCTGTATATAGTAAGAATAATAATGATATAAGAAGAAAATAAATCAGAAAATACCTGACCCAATTGAGCCACTTCAAAGTAAGAAACATTTGAAAATTATATTTTAGGTTTAGGATGATATTTGCCTGCACATGCTTTTAACTTGCAAGGAGAAGGTAGAAGACATCCGGAAGTGCCAAATATAATAGCCTACAAACTACAAACCAAATCCACCCCTTTGCTTTCTGAATGTGGTGATGAACAGCTTTAATTCTACCATTTCCCAAGTACAGTGTGATAGGCATTGAAGAGTGTAGTTCACCTATTTTCTTCACAAGTAAAGAAGACAGGTACCTTTGACTTTACCTCCAATCATGACTGAATGCATTATCCATTTGCTTGTGTGAAGGACCTTGGGATTGATTGATTTTTCATATCACATCCTTATCCTTTTTCTTAAGTTCTAGTACTTTCCCTTTCATTGCTTGGATCAAAGTGTGCCCTGTAAGTTAATGGTCTGGCAGTGCTCTTCTGATCTCGTCAAAGGAAGGCCAGGTGCTTGCAGTGGCCTGGTGCCTTCATGCATTTCCTTATTTGCGCAAAATCTTCCTTCAGAGGGACTCCTGCTGTCCTCAAGTGCCACCTCAGTCTTTGCTGACAGTCCTGTGTACTGTATCAGCCCCCCACACGCCTGTTCCTGTGCTTTGTCACTCAAGCGCCACACTTCCATTTCCCCATTGCACACATCACCCTTCATGTGTGCTCATGTGATTGTCATGCTTCCTCTCCAATTACTCCCCTCGAGCCAATGAACTGTGACTCAAACCCAGTTCTTACTTTTATATTACCTATGAATTAAGAGTGGGATGCAATTGGCTAGGTGTGGAGACACATGCCTTTAATCTCAGGATTTAATAGGCAGAGACAGGAGGATCTCTTTGATTTTAAGGCCAACCTGGTCTACACAGGGAGTTTGAAGCCAGCCAGGGTTATATAGTGAAACTCTGACTTAAAAAAAAAGAAAAAGAAAAAGGAAAGAAAACTTGAACAAGTCCTGTGCTCTAAAGTAGTTGGAAAAAAGTCACAATATATTATTTCATAACACTTTGGAATTATGTGAAATCCCTATTCAATACCCACTAGTACTTTGTTGGACAATTTCAACTGATCAATGCCTGTAAGTCTACCTGTAGTCTATGTCCATAAGTGAGTGACGTTGAATATAGCCACTGCCCTGCACACAAAGCTCAGAGTCTGTCCTATACTTAATTCTTTGCAAAGAAAGCCTTCCAGTCCTTGCTTTAGAGTAAAAGGTCTGTTAGGTCCAAGGCATAATGACTGTGTTATCAAATTATACAACTTATTCTGAAAATATTTGCACTGTATAAATATGTTAAAGCATTATGCTACTCTCCCCCTGAGCTGATGTATTGACTTTGTCACTTGCAAACTTTTCTCAGGTCTTAAATAATGAGTCCATGTGTTTAAAAATGAGAAACACAATAACTTTCCTAATGATTATATGCTTCCATTTAACTGATCATTTCTGTTGAAGAATTTTTGCTTTTAAAAACAAGCTACCTACATTTAAAAATGTAACGAAGGTTAAATTTTGATCTTGACATGCAGTGATTTTAATCAGCATTCATTTGAAAAACTATTCAGTGCCATTAACAAAGCATGCTTATTTAACATGCATGAGTTCATGGGCAGTGGGTGTACCTAATCTCATGGCATTTTTATAACCTCAGAAAATAAAAAACAGGGATGCAGAATTCCCCATCATAGAAGCCTTTGTGTGTGTTCTCTTTGCCTGCTGAAAGTGAGGAATGGAAAGCCAACTTGGGTGTGAAGAGTTGACTTTGTGAGGTTGGTTATAGACACAGGTTCCAACTGATAAACCAGATACAGATGATCTGGACAGATCAGGCCCTCTGGTTTTCCTTGGTGGCATAAGGTCAAATGCTCACTTAGTTTCCTTTGTTTTAGGTAACCCGGTAGCAGACACAGAAGCGTTTTGACCCTGAGGGGCATGAGGATGCAGAGCTGTGCTGCGTGGATTACCAGACTAGTGAGAACTCACCTTGGGACTCGCTCAGAAGTTCATAGCTGCAATATGTGCATTGTGGAAAGTGGCATTTATGTGACTGTCCCTGTTTCTCCGCTTTGTGATCTCATCACACTGAACGACAGCTATAGGTGGCCACTCAACTGATATGTTACCTGGATCTCATAAGGAGCCCAGCTCAAGAAATGCCAGAGGGGACATTGGAGGAGCCAACATGGAGCAGCAGTGGGAGAACCTGGCTCTTCTCCTTTTCCCATGGAACATGGAAAGGAAGTACAAAGTGACCCAGGCTGTTCCTCTCTTAAATATGTCCTTTACAGAAGGCATGAAAGGAATCTAAATGACAGATGATTTGGCTCACATACGTGTGTTCTAGATTAAATAACCCGAATTATCTGGTGCAGGAAATTAATTTTATGAACCTTGGAGCCTGAAAGGACTCATGAAGGACTTATGAAGGACTCATTGGGTTACTATGTGTGCATTTGTACTTCTTACTTTTGATAATTTCATGTTTATCTTCTTAGTTCCATTCCTACATTAGCAGAGATGTAGCAGAAGCTTTTAAACCCTGGTACACTGGCGACTGAGTTCTAAGGAAAGCATAATAGCACCAGAGTTTTATAACCAAAACTTTATCATGACATATTCACAAAGGAACATAAAGCTGTTGGGATTTTTATGGCTTGGGGTAACGAGATAGGAAAATCATTTAAGATATAGGACAGTCTCTGTTTAGAGGAAAGGTGACTTCTCAGATCCACTTTATGCCAACTTTATGGGAATATTTTTGCTATCTCCTAGAAGGAGTCTTTAAATGCTAACAATTCACATTACAGCTGATGTAAGCTTAACAGGGTCCCTTCTGTACCCATTTGTCAGCTTTCTTCTTTAAATGTTAAGTAAAACCTCAGTCATCTTTCTTCCTTTTTCAGTGATTTCATAGATACTGCCATGCAGAAACATAAGAAACAAAGAGACACTGGCACAGGTTTAAATGAGATATTATCCATGTACGCACATCTGTAATGTGGGATTGATTGTATGTATTAAGAAATGTTGACAATATACTTGCTGCACCAACTGTCTGTCCTTTTGCAATTACAAGGAAACTTCAGTTCCATTATGTTGTCTACAGTGCTATCAATTATTTGATTTTATTCTTGCAGAAGTAGAAATGGGTGCTACCTGTTTATTGGCTTGAATTTGACTGACTGGGTGTCTACCAGAATAGTTATTCTCATATGACTAAGTAAAATATAACTGTTGATGGCATATAAGATCTTGTGATTATTTATTTGGTACCTTAAGATTTTGTGTTCAAGACACTAGCTTGCAAATGTTCCTTTAAACATAAATATGAAATTGGGTTACTTTAAATTTAACTTGGGAATATGACTAATGTAGGTCACTACTTTATTTTGTCTCCAATGTTTGAAACTTAGAAAAGGAGTGTTGAGAACCCAGTGCATATCACTAAGGCTTGGATAGATTCTCAATGTCCTGTGTGTCCTCTGTTGTCACAAGCCTAAGACCTTCCATTGTTAAAGAGCTTTGGAAAGGTAAGGAGACTTTGCAGTACATGAAGCACCGTGTTAGTTTGTAACCCTCACATTTGATCTTGTACCAGAAAGCAGAATAAGTGATAAAGACACTACTTTACCTCGGGGAACAGTTTTTTAGGGACTAAACTATTTCCAGGGAATAAATGCTCCATTAGGGAAAATGGAAGGCCTGGAAAGTGCTATTCCATCCATTATTGCTTCAGTGTGCTTTTTATGTAGTTCCAAAGTGAGCCCTGAACTGGGGCTTTGAGGCTCATCCTAATGTTATCATTCCCCTTTCTATAGGAAAGGTGGTAGGAGACATTTCTGTGTTTCCACAGAATTGAGAATCAGGTTTCTAAGGGAGTGATGCAGCTTTCAATCAAATACCCTTAGGCAGATCTTAAGATTTTTTTTTTTTGTTTTTTGTTTTAGAATCTTAAAACACACAGCTGCCCATCCTGTGATGTACGTGAAGCCTCAGTTTAACAAAACCAGTGACCAGTGTGATTATACAGCTTTCTCTCATGTTCAGATATGATGTTCCGTGTTTCTTTTCATTGCCTGTGCTGGGAAAAGAAAGAGCATTAAGTTCAACAGATCTAACCCACCCTGTGATTGTCTTGACTTACTGTGATATTTTCTTCATCCACATACAAATGATTCCTGGGAGATCTTTATGACTATTTCCATTTTATTGAGGAGGATTTCAGACCTAGTGATATTGGACTTAGTCAAATTCACACAGCTAGTTCTTATATCAAAAGTCAGATAATGAGGGGCCATGATAAAATACAGAAAATTGCAGATTTAGTTTTCTTTGAGAACTATTAGAATAGCACAGATTGTTCTGCATTGCACCTGCCATGCATGGATTAGCTTTAGCCTCTGGCCACATGTGTGCACGTTTGTACCTACGTTAAAAGTGTTTGCAATCAGGGCCTGTATACTTTGTTACCATCTAATAAGTGTCAATAAGCTGAAAGTGATAAACTGCTAACATTTAAAGGGTGAGACAATTATTCGGAGCTAGTTTTCTCCTTGAGTTGAAGTAACTATTCTTTGTTAGTTAAAGGCAACTGTTAGTTTGGGAGAGTATTACACATACTGAATTACTGAATTACCATGTGGTTATGCTTGGCTAGAGGCTGCCTGTACTATTACACAGACTAATGTGTCCACTGGCTGGTTACCAGGAGCTTTGGGCAGAACCTAGCATATGGTGGTGGCTTAAGTGTTAAAAGGTAATGTCCCTCCCCTGTCTACATTCATCATCATACAACTAGCTTCCCTCCTTTGCATTTTTTAATAGCTTTTTACATTTAATACCTTAAGAAACTGCTGCTAGGCAAGACTGAAGCCCAGCTCCTGAAAAATGGCAATAGGACCAAGCTTAGTACCCATACCAACAGAGAGTCTCAGAAATAAGGATGAAGTCAATGCCATGCTTACAACTGCTTCTTCCATATAGCATCGCTCTGATATCAGAGAAGCATGATTCAAAGCTGTATGTCAAGTATGTAGACTATTATACACTAGAGACTGGCAAACTGAGACTCATGGGTCACATCTGGCTGGCTTATTTGTGAAAATACAAAATTATCAAAACCTAGCCACATCCATTTTTTTTTTTGTATATTATCCCTGGATACTGCTGCCCTGCAAAAACAGAATAAACTGACTGTGGCAAAGATTTTATGATATGCAAGGTTTAAAACATGGACTTTCTGGCTCATTGCAGAAGAAGTTTTCCCATCCTTGTTATATGTAATACGAAGGCATGACCCTTCAAATCCAGTTCCCCAGAACAGTTCAGGGTAATAGCAAAAGGCAAACAAGATGCTTTGAATAATGCTTCTGCTTTTAATTCCTAAGGTTTTTTTATTAATTATTTTATTTATTTATATTTCAAATGTGTCCCCCTTCCTGATCCCTCCTCTATGAGCTCCCACTCCTCGCCCCTCTCCCTTACATCTAACAGGATACTCCTTTACTCACCCATCCACTCCCACCTCACCCCTCTAGTAGCCCCCTTCTCTGGGGCATCAAGTTTCCACAGGACTACACACATCTCCTCTCACTGGGGCCAGACAAGGCAGTCCTCTGCTAACATATATAGCATTGGCCATGGACCAGCCCATGTATGCTCTTTGGTTGGTGGCTTAGTCTCTGGGAGCTCTGAGGGGTTGGGTTATTTGATATTATTGTTTTTCCTGTGGGGTCACAATCCCCTTCAGCTCCTTCAGTCCTTCCCCTAGCTCTTCCATAGGGGTCCCTGACCTCAGTCCAATGGCTGGCTGTGAGTATCTGCATCTGTGTCAGTCAGTTGCTCTTAGAGTCTCTCAGATTACTAAGGTTTTATACTCCTTAAATCTCAGTTTTTTGGAAGGGAACCAATGAGCTACTTATCATCCACCTCTCGCCATTCTGTCTTAAAGTATGGTTGAGATGGGAAAGTTTACAAAAGGAAGGGCCTTGTTTGTTGTGGCTGTGGAGTGCAAGGCCATAGGGGTAGCATCTGCAGTCATCAACCCTATAAGGTGTAAGGAACAGCAGGTTCCTCAGAGTCAGTCCATAACAACATGACAGCTCCTACTTTTAAATAACACAACCTCAAAGTAACTGATCTAGGCCTGTAGGAGCAAGGACTGACTGGAGGAAAACGCCTGGATTCCTGTTTTGTATGGTAGTATTAGATACTAAGTCTAAAGCCCTGCGTGTAACCACTGTTCCTGTTAAGAACTTAGTCCCCTCTCAAGGCTCCATCTCACAACAAAATGGCAAACAAATTTCAACGTACATTTTCATGTGATTTTAGCCAAAAGGCTAAAACTCAATCAACATACATTTAGAAGGAAGGTACAAGACATATTCAAACCACATCAACCTCATAGATTTGTTTTAAAAAAGAATGGTACCATAACCAACCATGGTAGTTTAAAAACAAACCCCAAACCAATACAGGCATATCCTTACATGATTAATTTCTTCTTATGGACAGAAAATCAGGTAGCCCTTTCTCAAAACTGAGGCCTGCCATCTAAAGACTCACAGCTTACAAAAGCCTGGGCACAGTCATGACAAGACACTCCAGCATTTTCTCCTTCTGCCAAAGACAGTTCAAACTTTGAGGCAGTGTAGAAGGGCAACCTAGAGCAGTGGTTCTCACTCAACCTGTGGGTCATGACTCCCTTGGGGATTCAAATGACCCTTTCCTGGGAGTTGCTTAAGACCATCAGAGAACACAGATATTTATATTATAATTCATAACAGTAGCAAAATTATAGTTATGAAGTAGCAATGAAAATAACTTTATGGTTGGGGGTCACCACAATAAGAGGAACTGTATTAAAGGGTCACAACATAGGAAGGTTGAGAACCACTGAGCTAGAGGGACAGCCCAGGATGTAATGCTTCCCTGTGACCTTGGTTGCCAATTTGGCAGAAAGGCAGGAGGGACACAAATTATCCTGATTTGAGTCTGGACTGGGAATATGAGGTATAAACCAAGAACCATCTCTGTTCTTTCAAGTTCACCCTTTAAAACTTCCACTTGGGTCCAGCTTCCCCATGAAAGGAAACAATCATTTCAGGTTACAAAGTAATCTTGTAAACAGAAACTTTGAACAAAAGATCCCTGTAAATAATGGATGAGCACTTACTGAAGTGTGCTGGGCAGTCCTCACAGTATTGATTCAGGGCTGTGAACAAAACAGGCTCTGTGAGCTCTTCCTTCAGTCTCTTCCTCTCCTGTTTGGAGCCATCAATATTCACAGCCCACTCTCGTGCTAGGAATGTATAACTAGGCAGCCCTTGCCTGTGTGTTGGGGCTTTTGCTCTCTGTAGATCAGGTCTCTGGCCCATCTTTAATTGTCACCTTTGGTTCTTTTAATGAGGAGTTATCTAAACAGTTCAAGACACTGAATTATTAATTTAATAACTGTAATTAACCACCAGGAAATGGAAGTGAACAAATGGACTTCAATCATCTAATTTCAGACCTGAAATCCTACTCTCAATCATGTAGAGTTGGTTTCTTAAATCTCCTCTGCCTTCTTTGAATTTCATGTCCAGCCCCACCCCCTCTCTCCCTCTCTCAGACATACATACATACAAACTCTCTCTTTTGCCCACCCACATGCGCATACACACACACACACACACACACACACACACACACACACACACACACACACAAACTCCATATTCTGTAGCTCACTTGTAAACATTATAGAAAATAAAGTCTTATTTGTATTCCATCAGTATAACATGTGAAAAGAAAGCATTTAAGATGATTACCCATAGAGCTAGGTCAGTTGGTCATCTAGATTAACTTTTCTTCTAAGCATGAAGAACTGAGTTTGAATCCTCAGAACCCATGTAAAAAGCATGTGTGTGCATGTGCACATGCATGTGCTCACACATATACACATACGTTACTTCTAGTTTCTCAGATAAGAAAGGAAAATGCAGAGGTTGGCTCAGTGGGCCCACGGATGAAACAAGAATCAGGTCATGCTTTGGAATATTTAAATATTTATGAGTATCACGTCTGACAGAAGACTGAAACTGATTCTTTATGTCACAGTAAAGAAACTGGGGAAGAGTCACCAAGTCTCAGCTTGTGGAAAACTTGCAACTATCAAAACTGTCAAAGTCAGAAAGTTGATATCAGATAGTGGGGCATGCTGTTTTAATCACTGTCTCTCCTGATTCAGCGTAGAACCACAGACAGTTGGGACCTGGAGTGAGGACTTTAAATCACTGTGCCTGGATTTCCCAAGGGAAGTGACTCCTGCCACTGAGAGCCAGTGCAGGGGTGCAGATGCTTTTGATGTAGCACCTAAGCCAGGTCAACAGACTGAAGAAGACAGGGATTTACATGGGTTTGGGGAGGGTTTTCATTTCAATTCTGATTAGACACAAGACTCATCTGAGACCTCCCTCATTTGTAACTCCATTCATCTTTCTGTGACTCAGAGGGACCCATGACAGCTTCTCTTTTCATTTCTGATACAGCAGATGTATGAAGGCAATGAGGGTGGGGTAGAGAGGGCTGTTGAGACTCAGAAGACAAAGATTTCCAGTAAGAAAATATGTATAAAATTGGCATGACTACTTAAAACACTCTCTTTCTTTCTCTCTCTCTCTCTCTGTCTGTCTCTCTGTCTGTCTGTCTGTCTGTCTCTCTCTCTCTCTTTCTCTCCACAAATCTCATATGGAGTGGGATGAGATTATAGTGCCTGTCACACATGCATAAAGTCCTTGACTTTGATCCTCAAGATACACATAAAAACAGCAGGGTGCAATAGTGTATACTTGTAATCCCAGCACTGGGGAGGTAGAGACAGGCAGGTCCCTAGGGTTTATTGGTCAGTCAGTGTAGCCTACTCAGTGAGCCTGGGCCAAATAGGCACACCTGTGTCAAAAACTTGGACTGGGGTGGGAAGAAGGGCAGAGTGATGGCTCAGCGGTTAAGAGCACTGACTGCTCTTCCAAAGGTACTGAGTTCAAATCCCAGCAACCACATGGTGGCTCACAACCATCTGTAATGAGATCTGATATCCTCTTCGGGTGTGTCTGAAGACAGCTACAGTGTACCTACATGTAATAAATAAAAAAATCTTAAAAAAAAAAAAAGAAAAAACTTGGACAGGGCTGGAAAGATGGCTCTGTGGTAAAGCACTTTCCTGATAAGCATGAGGGACTGAATTCAGACCTCAGCACATACATAAAGCCAGGCACTATGGCAGGTATCTATAACCTTAAAGGTGGGGAGTGTTCAGAGACAGGTGGATCCTGAGTTTCACCGGACAGCTTATTTACCTTGATTGTGAGCTCTAGGTTCAGTAAGAGACCCTGTCTCAAAAAGTAAGGTGGAAAGCTGTAGAAGACATCTGATGTTGATTTCTGACCACTTTATACATGTGCAGGAACAAGTGGACCACACAGAAGTATGGGCACACATACACATAGAGTAGACCATACACAGATATGAGCACACATACACACAAACTAAAAGTAGGTAGTTCTAAATAGACACCTAAGATTTTTTTTCAGGCAAACATGCACCCACTTGACACCTCACATATAGCAAATCTCACAGACCCAAAAGAAAGTTTAAACTGGGAATTGTGTTTATTCTTATTAGCAAGCTATTAGAATCCATATCCATGAAGCTTTTCAAAAGCATTAAGTGAGCCCTCCTCCCATCCAGTTTCATGTCTTTGGAACTTGGCTGCCCTGCTTCTTGCCAGGCACCCCACAGCTATCAAAATGGCATCGACCCAGATAAGCTACCTATGCTTTCTACCTTTCCCTCCATTCTAGCCTCCATAGATAACCCCTGGTCCTGTAGCTACTGACATCCTCAGCCCCATTCCTTGTTCAGCTCCATTCCTTTGGATTCACTACACACCCCAGACCCACTTCCTACCAGGGACTCATTGTTACAGGTAGTACAACCACGTAGGATACTTTTGCTCTCCCTTCCCTCCTACTTTGCTCAAGCCATTAGTGTCATATTCAACCTCTAGGCCTTGCCCAGATAGATTCCATATCCTATGGCCAGGTCCAGCTCAGTGAATACTGAATAAATTCTCTGAACTAGAAGCTACCTGTAATCTCTTCTAATTCCCAAACTTAGCTTAAGTTATATGCTGTTTTGTAGGACCAATATAATCAGTCTTGGTTATAAGATTCACCCTTCCATCCCCCGTCAGTCTTGGTCCCATATTATACCCTGTATACTTGCCAAGTTTGATCAGTGATTTCTTCCTTCATCCAAATTTAGGTCTCTCCCTGGTGTCACAGACTGTGTCCAGGTAGCTCTTCAAACCTGATCCAACTTGAATCCTCCCTCTCATCTCCAGACTTATCCCTGGTTACAAATCTTCTGCAAAGGTCCAGTTTTGATGAGCCTTTCTCCTTGTTACCCTAGCCATCCTGAACCATATTCAACCCCCATGTATAGCCCATTCATATATCTGCTCTGGTGAGTCCCTGGGACCTGTCCTAATGTATGATTTCTAGGCCTTGCCAAATAGCTTGGATGTGGCTTAAAATCTGATACCAGATGCACAACCAATGTAGTCCACATGCCCAGGTCTCATAAACACAAAAGCAATAATGCAAGACCAAGATAGTGTATTTCCTCCAAAATCCACTAGTCATGTAGAAACATTCTCAATGATAATTACCTTGATGATCCACCAACACAGAAATAAAAGAACAATTATAAATATCCTCAAAGAATTCAAGGAGGATAAAGAAGAAACAAACAATTCACTGAACTTAAAGAGAATAGCAATAAACCCTTAAATGATACCCAAGAAGACACAAATATATGACTGAAGGAATGATGAAGATAGTGCAGGATTTTAAAGCTAAATTCAAATGAGAGATAAAAATGTCTAAGAGCACTGAAGCTGAAATGAAGATGAGTTGGAAAATTCAATACCCAGTTAGAAAGTGCAGGGGAAAGCCGTACAAATAGAATGGATCAAGTAGAAGACATACTATTAGGAGTTGAAGATAGTAAATTCTAGACATGACAAACCTGTAGCCAACATTACCCTAAATGGAGACAAACTCTAAGCAATCCCATTAAAGTGGGTAAACATTACTTCCACATATCAATTTAATGTTAAAGTACTAACTGGATCAGTGAAAGAAAGGGTGCTAATGGGATACAATAGGAAAATAAGAAGTAAAATATTTCCTGTTTGCAGATAATACTGTACGTAAAAGAAACCCAAAATCCCACCAGAAATCTCTGAGATGCTATTAATGAGTTCAGCAACATGGCAAGATACAAAATCAACTTAAAAGAATCAGTAGCTGGAATACTACTCTGCAATTAAAAACAATGAATTTATGAAATTCCTAGGCAAATGGTCAGAACTTGAAAATATCATCCTTAGTGAGGTAACCCAATCACAAAAGAACACACATGGTATGCAGTCACTGATAAGGGGATATTAACCCAGAATCTCTGAATACCCTAGACACAATTCGCATATCAATAGATTTCCAAGAAGATGGAAGGAGAGACCCCTGGTCCTGGAAAGACTGGATGTAGGGGAATGCCAGGACAGAGAAGCAAGAGGGGGTTGAATGGGGAAAAGAGGAAAGGAAGGGGGCTTATGGGGCTTTGGGGAGGGAGGAAACAGGAAAGGGAAAATGATTTGGAATGTAAATAAAAAAACTTAGAAAAAAAAAAGAATCAGTAGCTTTTTAATATACCAAAAATAAACCTTAATCCTAAGGAGGTAAAAGACTGCCACAACAAAATTGTTAAATCTCTGAAGAAAGAGATTGAAGAAGACCCAAGAAAGTGGAAAAAAACCTCTCATGCTCATAGATAGGTAGAATTAATTTTGTGTAAATGGTCATTCTACCAAAGCAATTTATAGATTCAATTCAAGTCCAATCAACATTCCTACAACAATCTTCACAGAAAAAGGAAAAAAAATTCTAAAATTCATATGGAACCACAAAAGACCAAAGATAGTCAAAGCAATACTGAGCAGAAAGAACCATGCTGGAGGGATCACTAGCCAAACCTCAAGATATAATAAAACCATAGTAATTAAACAACATGATAGTGGCACAAAGATAGGCATGTAGATCGATGGAAGAAACAGATCCAACATGAAAGCATTAACTGTAGACATCTGATATTTGATAAAGATGTGTAAAATAAACATTGGAGAAAAGAGCATCTCCAACAAATTGTGGCAGGAAGACTAGATGTCTGCATGTAGAAGAATGAAAGATGACTTGTTTCTATCATCCTGGATGGTAGATACTCCAGGCCAAAGGCCTCATTGTAAAACCTGAAATGCTGTATCTGCTAAAAGACAGTGCCCTTTAAGACAATGGTGTAGCAAAGAACTTTTGGAATTGGACACCATTTTCTCAATAATTAAGGCTAATGATTGACAAATGGGACCTTATAAAATGAAAATTTATAGCAAAGGAAATAATCAACAAAGAAAAAATAAATCCTGCAGAGGGGGAGAAAAGTTTTGCTAGCTATATACTCATGATTCATAACCAGAATGTATAAAGAACTCAAAAAACATAGTCAAGGAAACAAAAGACCCAAAATAAAGTGGGCTGTAGATCTGAAAAGAGAGTTCTCAAAAGAAAAAAGAAAAATGCTTTAGAAATATTTGAAAAAGTGGTCATCATCCTTAGCCACTAAGAAAATGCAAATTATAAGAACTTTGAGATTTCATCTCTCTCCAGTCAGAATGGCTAAGTCCAAGAAAACAACCAATAGCAAATACTGGTGATATTGTAAGATGATATTTTCTGTTGGTGAATATGATCCAGAGCTGCAGTCAATTTGGAAAATCAGAATTCTATGTCTCTCTCTCTCTCTCTCTCTCTCTCTCTCTCTCTCTCTCTCTCGAGACAAGTTTTCTCTGTGTAGTCCTAGCCATTCTGGAAATTGTTCTGTAGACTAGACTGGGAAAAATGAAGGGGTGGTGTTGGTTCTTTAACTGGAGAGATCCAAAGGAGAGAAATACAGAAGGTGAAGGAAGAGGAATAAATTACAACTAGAATGCCTGGAAAAGAGAATAATCATTTTATATTTACCCAAAGTTTATCTATCTATCTATCTATCTATCTATCTATCTATCTATCTATCTATCTATCTATCTATCTATCTATCTATCGAGATAGAGCTAAATAGTTTAAAGTAGTTATATTACATTACCTGGGCAAATGATGCTTTCACAAGGGACTCCCAATATAATATGGGCTATTGATTTGACTTTGGTTGCCCTTCCAGAATTTAAAGCAAAGGATATGAAGACTTAGCTATAATAGTGAACCAGTGGCACTTTTATCTTGGTGGTAACCAACAGCTTCCAAATTGCATTTAAATACAATTTAAATGCAATCTTAAGACCTGCTGTACAGAAGGGAAATTTTGCCTTGTCCTACATATGTAATCAGCTACCTATGGCTGGAGAGGTCAGAGGTCTGAAAGGAGAACCTACTACTGCCACTTTCCTAAACCAGTATAATTCTCCACTGCATTCTAAATACCTATGTCCTTAAACCCACAATAAATGTAGCTCTCCCCTCCTCATCATAGCTGTTGCTGTTTGCACCCGAAGCACACTATTGGAGAGATTCACGACTAATAAAAACACAGAGAACAATTGACAAGTGAGGTGCCCAGCCACATGTAACACATCAACAATACAACACCTGAACCTACAGCTCAAAGAGATCTCAGAAGCAGAGATAGAAATATCAGAAGAGTCAGAAAACCAGAAAGTCTGTGGTGAAATTGTACATTCCATAACAGGAAAGCTACAACTATGAAATCTCAGCAATACAACTGCCTAAATAGGATCTGGACAATTTCAATAACAGTTGACATGACAGCATGGAGGGGATGTTAGAACTAGACAGCAGGTCCACAAAAAACAAAACAAAACATAAAAAACAAAACCAAACCAAAACAAAAAAAACCCACCATGGAGCAGATCTCACGTGGGAGGTTTAGTGGGCGGGAATATAGAGGCAGCCACTGGGAGAGGGAAGAAAGAAGAGAGTGGGGGCAGAGTTATTGGACTCGTAGCACATTTGCAAAGGGACATACGACAGGAGCAACACTATTGCCTCTTGGGCAGCTAGAGATGACATGTCTCATCACTGGGTCCCTCGAAAGCTGGCTATAAAGATGCCTGATTGTCATAGAGTCACTTTTAGTTGTCCATGGATGTGCCTGATTGCCAACAGGGGGAAAAGGTCATATTTCTAGGCAGGAGCAACAAACAATTACCAACTGCTGAATGAGTCAGTGATAGTCTTCCCCAGGGACGAGGCCCCTAATTGGTTATCCACTACTAAGGGATCCTGTCTAGAAAAATACACATGCAGGCAATACTGACTGGACCCAGCAAATCATCTTTATATATTTATACATGCAGATGTATAGTTAACAACAGTGGTTAAAAAAGAGGAATCCATGAAACTGAAAGTGAGTAAAGGTTGGGGCCTTGGAAGGGGTCAGAGAGTTGAGATGGGGGTGATGTAATTATATTTTAATTAAATAGAAAGGGTAGTGAGTGAAAGGTAAACACCGCAGTAGACCTTTAGCAATGCACATTCATAATACACAAAGATGCAGTAAAAATCCCAAAGACTCAAGGCTTTGGGGAGTAGATCAGGTTAGTCTATAGTGTATCAGTTTGTCCAATAGTAAAAGGAAAGGTAATATTGAACAAGTATTGACAGTATGCATGCAGAATTAGATAATAATACTGTATATTAAGAGATAACATGATAAAACGTCATTTGTAGGAATTTACTTATTTGTTCATTTGTGAAAGACAACAAACCAGGTTTACTGGGAAGTACAGAAGTACTCCCTGCAGCAGGGAGCAGGTGTAGAAGAACTTGCTTTATTTGTAGGAATTTATTTTAAGGAATTAAGGAGCCTGTGGTAAAGACAAGAAAAGGAACCATAGAACTGCTCATAAGAATAAAAGTTAAAAAAAAAAGTCCTATATCATAGCCCTCTAAAGAGGACTAGTGATTTTTCCAGTTTTGGGTAAATTTATCACCCTTTCCCATCACCCGCATCAAAATAACAATGACTGCAAAAAAGCATCCCAGTTTCCTAGTGAGGACTCCAAAGGGCTGAAGAAAGGCAGCCCGATTAAGCTGTAGGAGCCCAGGAGCCTCTGGGATTGAGGTGCCTGATTTTGGACTTTGTGTTGGCTTATGCTTTCCTTGATTTTACCTTTTATGTGCCTTTGCCTCATCTTTTCCTTTTATCTTGGATGCTCGAGGAATCAGCAACTGAGCCACATTGGAAACAGAGACAAAAAGGTAACCCTGGGACTAACCGCCTTTTCTGACTAAAGAAACATGGAAGCCACAATTCAACAGTGCAGAAACCCTGAGAGAATATTGTTTGTTCTTTTGTAATCAATGAATTATTTTGACCAAGTGTGTATGGGTGCATGCACTGCGTGTGTGTGTGTGTGTGTGTGTGTGTGTGTGTGTGTGTGTGCATCTCAGTTGTCACAGAGCACATGTGGAGCTCAGAAGAGAACTCTTGGTAGTTTGTTCTCAGCTGTCACCTTGTGGGATCTGGGGATTGAATGCAGGTGGTCAGCCCTGCACACAAGCACCTTTACCCACTGAGCCATCCTCCCAGCCCTGTCTATTCTTGAGATGAACGCCACCTCCTGCAGTAGGTTTCATAGTTGGAGTCCTTTTCCCCCTGTATCCCTTTCTCTCTTTCTCCCAGTGCTAAGGCTGTATTCAGTCTCCCCACTCTGCAATCCTGCATGGCCCATAGTGAACTGACTCCTGCCATCCTCCTATAGCATCAAGGAAGTATGCAATTCCTTTCCAGGAAGAACTGGTTTCTTAAAGTTTTGCCTCCAGTCATAAGGGACCCCTTGTAGTGTGGAACTTGGGAGCAAAGTTGTGACAGTGTCATCTCTGAAGGGAGACAAGCACACCCTCTCCTCCCTAACTATGTCTCTTGCCTTCGCCCCGAAGTAGTGAGCACATGACACAGGACTTCCCGATGAAGCTGTGAGGTAGACGCCTAACCTCTGTTCTAAAGATCACACAAGTGAGGAATATAAGAATAACCTACCAGTCTTCATAAAACAAACTGACAGTTGAACTATGACTTTTAAGGGTAGGTCAGACAGGCCCAAAGAGGTCACTATTTGCCTAAATAGACTAAATAGAAATAATTCTGATAACACAATACACAAAATGTCCAGGATACAGTCTAGGCATCACCATCATCTGAAGAAACAATAATGACTCAGATGAGGCAATGGGATGGGCACATGCCAGCACTGAGAGGACCAGGTGCTCTAGTGTGTGGCTATGCTTGTTAGAGAACAACAGTCTAACATGCAATCATAGACATTTTTAAAAGCAAACATTAGTAGACTAGCAGCAAACAGGAGGTATAAAGAAGAGCAGAATTGAAATTTTAGATTCCAAAACTACTCAAAGTCTAAATCACCACTGGAAAGGTGGGTTAGAAGTAAGATAAGGAGGGAAAGGACCAGGAAGCTTGAGCAGAACAGTAGAAACCAACCAGTTTGAATGATGAACCGAAAAGGGCCTGGAGTACAATGAACAGAGTCTCAGAATGTGTGTGGTTACAGTAAGAGACCTCACATTCATGTATTTCAGGAGACAGAAGAGAATAGAGAATAATACCCCCCCCACATACACACAAACAAAATCTTCCTAAAGTGTGGCTGAAAACATGCTATATTTAGCAAAATGACTCATGATTACCATTTCAAGAGCGTATGTGTAAACTCTGTTTTCACTATTGTGGGAGAGCCCTCAAGGACAGGGAATCGTATATGGCTGTATATTCAACTTTGTAAGAAAAGCTGCAACTACTTCCAGAGTTTCTGTAGCTGTTTGTATTATGAATGCTAATTATGTTCCCCCAAAAACTGTGAGAGAGGGTCTGCTTCTAGCTTCTGGGAACCTGCACTCAGTTGGTTCTGGTTGGTAAATAAAGATGCCAACAGCCAATAGCTGTGGAGGACAGACAGAGTGGGGATTTTTAGGATTTCTTGGACTTGAGACTGGGAGGAGGAGAAGAAGGAGATCCACCATGCCACCAGGAGAGTCTGGAGAAGAAGAGAGATGCCATGCCTGAGAATAACGCAGGACAGACACCATGTGAAGGAGCTGGAAGAGCATGGCCTGGTCTAGAGCAGCCAAGAGGGAACATAGAATTAGTAAGTAAAAACTTGGGAACAGCAGCATGGAGGTTAGGCAGTGGTGCAGCTATTGTGCTGTTTAAGGAATCTTAAAATATAAAGACTGTTTGTGTGTGACTTTCATTTGGCAAAATAAACTATTGAGGCAAGCAGTGACCCTGCGCCAAGATTTATTAATTAATATTTATTCAACAAGTTTCTGTGCGCTTCACACTGCCATGTGCTTGGTTTGCCTGCACTCTCTACAGAACCTATAATTGATTATTATCCACAGTAGACCTGTCCTACATTGTTGCCACAAACACTGAATTGGTAAACACTTAACCCAGGTTCTTAGGGGAAAATGTAAGGCTTGGTACTGAGCCTCTGGTCACAAACTCTTTCACAAGCCAATAAGTGTGTAATCTTGCTTTGTCTATGTTTTGATTTGAAGACACATTACTCAATGCATTATTAATTCGTGACCAATGACACTGTAACTCATGTCTGCTCACAGCCTGTGTAACATACACATTTGCTCTCTAAGACCACTGTTAATTAGTCAGATCAGTTTATTCTAAGCTAATCACTTGGCCCTGCTTCCCTCCTGACAGAATCCCAATGCAGTCTATAGCGTAGGTTTTTCATTACTCTTGATCCTGCCTCTTGCTAAGATGTGAGGCCCTCTCCCCACTCCTGGCTCTATGACATGTGGCATATCCCTTTTTTAGGGAACTGATGTGGTAAGTTCTTTTCTCCATAATGCTGTTCTCCCTATACATCATCCAGTACCTCTGTGAATGACAGTCCCTTTACTAAACATGAAACAGGTAAACTTGCATCTTTAGAGACAGACACACTCATCATTAAATTTAGCTTCTCATGGGATACCATTGAAACACTCCTTGAGTCTATCTGAACAACCCAACCTCAGAGCAGGGAGAACAATCCAAATCATTACAAATCATATCTTATTTACCTATCAAAACTTTTCAAGGTCATCTCTAGATCTGTCAAATAGAGATTCCACGCATCAGAATACTGGGGGAGACTCCCCTGCATTGATGCAAAAGGTATCTATTCCCTTGCTCCATCCTCCCATGAAGCAGGCTCATGCAATCCTGATACCATCTTTGCAGAGCCACTAAGGAAAGAGGGAGCCTCACATGTACTGATACTCACAGTGTATAAGGCATGAGGGACTCTTTTACTGGACCCTTCAGGAAAAGATGGCAATCTGGAAGATTTGCAGAGACAAACAGAGCCAACATTCATATTATTCCTCATGTCCCTACCATTACTTTCTCTAATCTGCAATTTGAGAGGAAATATTATTTAATGGTAGCATTACAAACCGCTGGCTGCTCTTTAAGACTTCATTTTCACAAACAAACAAAAACAAACAAACAAGCAAAAAAAAAAAACAACTCCAAAAAATCCAGAGAAAACAAAAATCTTATTCAAGTGGTGGAAGGGGAACCTGAGGAGTTAGAGTGTGATGTAATTAAAAACATCACAGCAGCATAAGAAGTCCACAATGGGAAATATGTATTCTTAGAGTAAAGAGATTTGAGAATTACTTAACTAAGGATCTGATAAGACACTAGTTGAATTTCAGCAATAAAACATTATTAGAAATACAGTCGGCAACAGGATAAAACACGTCTTGAAATGGGAACACCATGACATTTGCCAAGACATTGTTTCTGAGGAAATAGGGGTGCTGTTAAATGTTCAATTAGAGCTGCCTGTCTTTCACTGCTCAAGGCAAGGGTAGACAAGGATGGTGTGAAAGTTTGCTCTTGTTTTGCATGCATGAAAGGAGATGAGCTTTTCTCCTTTTCTGTTTTGTTTGCCAAACAGAATTTCTTTGGCTGAACTAAAGATGAAGGAAGAGCTAGAGAAAGGTATCTCTTAAGTCTGAGCCAGTACTCCATGTCTGGGAACCAATGGGAATATCCAGGTGTGATTGAAGATTGGGGGACCTTCTGTGTGATCTCCACAGGGGACATGAACCCTCATTTACTTTCACAACCTTTCTCTACTGGAGTTCACCCTCCCCTTTAAGTTTTTACCTGCAAAGTCCTCCTTGGAGAAAGGGGCTAAATATTGTGCTATCTTAAACAGTATCAAATTATTTTTTATGTGTATATTGTGTACACTTGTGTGTATAAGGCAGAGGTCAATGTCTGCCATCCTCCCCAAGTTGCCTTCTGAGTTAGTTTTTGAGATTGCCTTTCTCATTGAGCCTGGAGCTCACTGACTGGTTAGACTGGTCAGATGATCCTCTGGTCAATGAGTCCCTGGGAAGCTCCATCCTCTGATCCAGAGTGCTGGGATTATGTGTGCATCCTGCTAGGCCTGGCCATTAACAGCTGGTGCTGGGAGTAGTGGGATTCTGTGCTTAGGACCTTCTGCTTGAGAGACAAACACATCACTGACTGAGCTCTCTCCCCAGCCCTCGCAAATCATACTCAATGACTGTGTTTAAAATTAAATACAGATATGAAGAGGACAAATTTTAACACCAAGTTCTGTTTTGTGGCATCCCTGTGGGGGAACCATATCTCGTGTTGATTTACTCAATCAAAGAAAGTCTTTGTTGAGGAAAATACCTAATGACGTAATTAGGCATTTGATCATAGGCAGCCTTTGAGTTCCTTTTTAATCTTTTGATGAACACGTGAGAGCAATACTAGCCAGCCTCTTGCCTCATAGGTTAAAAATAGCCAGGATCATGAAGCAAAAAAGCCACATTCTCCCCTTAATTTCCCTCTGATCTCAGGCACAGCTGTGGAGATCAGCAGGAAGAGATGCTTGATGAATCAGATGCATTGAGCGAGATCAGGCACCATCCATCTAAAGGGAGGCTAAGGTACATCAACTCGTCAGCTTCAATTTCCCCTCAGTGTTTGTCCTCCAGTCATATCTGAAATCCCTTTGCTCCGAGAGCCCCAAAATACTGAAGGAGACACACCCTTTATCCACTGGGTCTCAGTGTTGAAGAATAGGCATATGCTTAAAAAATAGTGAGACTTGCTTATCAAAAGGAATATTTGGTATGTTTAAAATCATTCCTTGCTAGAGTAGATGGCTTTTGCTTGGATTTAGTTTTAATTTTAAATTTTGAAGTAACTATAGAAAGTTGCAAAGAAAGTATTGACAGACTTATCCCTTGGGCCTTGCGCCCAGATCATTCACTGGCTACATTTTATGTAAATATAACACAGTATTGAAATCAGGAACTTAAATTTATACACTGAATTATGTGTGTGTAGGGTTCTTTTTTAGATAAACAGTTAAGAGTATGATTTTTTGTGTTTTTTCAGACATTCTTATTTTTATTTTATCTACCTCCATCTCCTTTCCCTAATGATCCCCCTTTTCTCATTTCCTTGGTTAGATCACTTGCATTCTGCTCCTCTCTTCCAGATTCTTCTCACGCCCACCCACCCCTCCTGCACAATCCTGGCAAATGTCCCATTTTACTTTCCTGGTTTCTGTAGTTACTACAGGGTATAGATTCACATCTGAAAATTTGGGGCTAGGAGCCTCCAATAAGAGAGACCATGTGGCTTTTGTCTTTCTGGGTCAATATGATCTCTTCGAGTTCCATTCATTTACCTGAAAAATTTATGATTTCTTTTTGTATAAATTTAGATACATAATTTTTCAGTCTCCATGAAGATTTGCCCATGTTGAATTTTGAGAGTTCCTTGTATACTCCAGATTTGAATTCAGAAAATGTTTGGGTGTCTTGTTTGCTAGGCAGCTACTTTTGTCTTACTGGCTATTCTACAGAGCCTCACATTTTTAGTAAGGCCTCATTTGTTTTTCTTTGGCATATCATGCATTTATGTGATATTTAATTTTTTTCAGAAGTCTTATTTCATCCTCTGTGTACATTTCATATATTTAAATTTAACATCCATCTGTATAATATATAGGATATAAGCTGAACTTTTGCTTGTGAATATCCAGTTGCTTTGGTATCATCTGTTGAAGACATCAATGGAGTTACTTTTGCCTTACTGCCAGAAATCAGATTGTCCAAAGTATATAAGTCTGCTTCTCTATTCTCTATTCTACTGTATTTATTGATATGTATATGTAATAAGTATGAAGTCATTACTTTTATGTAGTAAATCTTGATAGTCATTCTTTCTACTTTGTTCTTGCTTTTAGAATTACTTTTAGGCATTTGGCTTCCTTTCTGTGTACATTTGAATAGTTTTCTGTTATTTACAACCTATTACTGAGATGTTATATGAATTCTTTAAGCCTATTGTGATTTGAATGAAAATGACCACCATAGGTTCATAGGGAATGACGCTATTAGGAGGTATGTACTTGGTTGAAGTAGGTGTGGCCTTGTTGGAAGAAGTGTGTCATTATAGGTGGGTTTTGAGGTTTTAGAAGCTGGAGCCAGACCCGGTGGCTTTATTCTCTCCTCCTGCTGCCTTTGTGTCCAGATGTAGACCTCTGAACTCCTCTTCAGCACCATCGTGCCTGCATGCTGCCATGTGTCTTACCATGATGACAATGAACTAAACCTCTGTCACAGGACATTTAAAACTGTTTATAGTTAGGGTGTGGCTCAGCCTTTGGCATACACCTTTGATTATTCTGGATGAAATATGGACACACCCTTAGTACTCACTTTTAATCCCAAACAATGAAGGCAAATTTAGTTTGGAGAAGGAAGCACCCATATTTGAAAGTGATGTCTAATTGAGTGGCAGAAAAGGTGACAAATCAGAGAAAGATTTGACAGCATAAAATATGACCAATTGCCATGAGAGGAGAGAGGAAAGGGAAGCTACTTAAGGGAGAGATAGACAGTACAAGAAGAAGAGAGTACAGTACAGGAATATAGTAGAGTTCATGGAGAGCAGTGCAGTAGATTTGAGAGGGAGAGTAGAGCAGCACAGAGAGACAGGAGGCAGTTTTATCGAGAGTGTTTTACAGAGACAATTGAAGAGAGAACAAGCTGAAGAGAGAACAGGTGAAGACAAAATAAGAACGAGAACAAGAAAGATCCAGAAGATTAGAGCAGATGGCCTGAGTTAGATTAAGGGCAAGCAGAGCAATTCAGGAGAAGCTGAGAAGCAAGGTTGAATCAGGCAGCTTGGAGAAGAGTTCTGAGTCCGAACAGCTGAGTTGAATCAGCCAGCCAGAGTTCAGAAAGAACTAGAAAGGGGGAGATTACTCAGCAGCAATGCTCAGAGGCTGAAAACATTCTAGGCTTAGACTGTACAAAGGCTAGAAGCTGCCAGGCCTAGGCCTCAGTTAGCAGATGGAGGCAGTAAGCCTTCCAGACATTTATTTCAGGTGAAGAAAAGTTACTTTTACAAATCTCTAAACTGTAAGTCAGCACCAGTTTATAAGAGTTGTGGTTATGGTGTCTCTTCGCAGGAATAAAAACCCTAACTAAGACATCTATCTTAATTATGGATTCAATAATTACCTTACTATTTTTATTCTTTAACCTGTTAATACAATGAATTGTTTTTAACATTCAACTATTGTAACAGCCTGGCACCACTGGCATAAAGTTCTCTTGGTCATGACATATTTCTATGTATAACAATTCTATTCATTTGTATTTCTTAAGGATTTTTGAGTATATATTTGTGAGGAGTATTGTCTTATCACTTTCCTTTTTTATTATCTTTGTCTAATTTGATATTAGAATACTATTGATTTTGTAAACTTAATTAGTGGGTATTGCATCCTTTTATCTTTCTTGAGTAGTTGCTTAGAGTTAGCATTAATTCTTTAAATATTTGATAGACTTCTTTAGTAAGACCATGTAGGCTGATGTTGCACAACTTTTTCTGGGGACAAATATTTGACCAAGATAGGCAGCAACAACACACCAAAACTGAATCTATCTCAAAAATTCAATTCATTCCCTCCAAAGAAAACATGTATACATAAAAAATATTCATAAATGATCTCCAGTATTACTTGTCATACTCAAAACTGGATTCAGTCCAGACTGTTAATGTGTAAACAATATTTAGCCTATGCATATGAGCATGTAATCATGTTCATGTGCTTATTGGCCACTATTGGATTTTCCTCTGAGAAATTCTACTCAATTGTTTTGCTCACTTAAAAAATACGTATTTTCTTACTGCTGGGATGCAGGAATTGCTTTTATTCTCTGGATATTAGAACTCAATCAGATAAATGACTTGCAAATATTTTCTCCTGTTTTGTAGTAGTTTTTAAACTCTATAGATAGTGTCCTTTACTGTGCTTACTTACCAATTTTCAGGATATTCAACTTATCTTTTCTTCTTTTATTTTTAGGGCTTTACGTGTCATGTCTATGTAACCATTGCCCAGTTGATGATTGGAGATATTGGTACCAATATACTTTTTTTTTTAATTCTTACTTATTAGTCTTTGTTGAATTGGTTCTCATATATGGTGTGAAGTAGGCATATTAGTTACCACAAACTTGAGGTAGTGTATTCCCTCACAGTTCTTGAGGCAAAAAGTCTGAAAGCAGTTTATCGAGGTTGTGTTCCTTCTGGAGACCATCAGGCGTAATTCACTCTGTTCTCTCCAGCTTCTGGGGCTGCTGGCATTGCTTTTCGGTAGAGTGCATCACTGCAGGGTACACTTAAGTGGTCCCATGCTCCTGCTCTTCTGAGTTTGTCCTGTGTGTCCCCTTACATCTAGGGCCTGCTATAGCATGTCAGAGCAAAATCTCTATAGTCTACAAGTTCTCATTTATTCATATATGCAAAAGTCTCTTTGACCATGTCATTTTTCAGATGGTGACACCTACTACAGGAGATCCCACTATGTGTACATGTAGGTATCAAGGTGCCTCCTCAATGTGGAATAAATGGTCTGTTCTTGTTCCCATTGAGTTGCCATTGTCAATTGTCAAAAATCAGTTGGCTATAAATATGTAAGTCCATCTTCCTTTCCCCAGTTTGCAGTAATTTAAATCATCTTGGTTGACCAGAGAAAGCAGTGGTTCTCAACCCATGGGTCATGACCCCCAAAGACCATTGGGAAACACAGATATTTGCATTACGATTTATAACAGCAGCAACATTATAGTTATGAAGTAGCAACAAAAATACTTTTATGGTTGTGGAGTCACAACCTGAGAAACTGTGTTAAAGGGTTGCAGCTTTAAGAAGGTTAAGAACCACTGAGATAGAGGTTTCTCAATATTGATTTTTCCAAATACTCCACTGGCTGTTTTCTCATTGTTAATCTTTTAACTTTGTTGATTTTCTGTAGTCTCTACTTTCATTTATTTCAGTTCCAATCATCACTATTTCTCTTGCTGTGTGTTGGCATGGTCTAGTATTTTGTTGTTAGCAGTTTAAGGGGTAAGATGCTTCACTTCTGATCTCTTTCTAACAGTTATTTACAGATAAAACCCTCAGATTTCCCAGTAAGCACTGCAGTAGTCAAACCCCTTGAGTGTCTGAACTGGTGTGTGTGTGTGTGTGTGTGTGTGTGTGTGTGTGTGTGTGTGTGTGGTGTGTTTCCCTCATTTGCCTTAGAATAGTTTTCTAATTTCCCTTGTGATTTTCTTCTTTGACTTTTTGGTTATTTCAGCATATATTGTTCAAGGTCTATACATCTGTGAATACTACAATTTCTAATTTCACTCCATTGTACTTGGGGGACCTACTCTCAAAGATTATGGTTTTCAAGAGTTTATTTTGTTTATCCACACAGGGTCTTATCTGGACAATGACCCCTGAAAACTCTATGGATGTGTGTTTTACTTTTGTGGGATGGACTGTTCCACTCATATCTGCTTGGTTAGATTCACAATGTTGTCCATGGCTCCCACTGTCTTGTTTGTCTTATGTCTAGCTGCTCTATTATTAGCAATGGGGTTCTGTTATCTCCACCTATTAAGGTTGAATAATTCAGTTCTTTTAGTTTTAGCAGTTTTTACTGTATGCATTTTCATGCTCCATTTGCTGGTGCAGTTCTTCTTGCTTGGAATGCTTTGACCTTAATTAATTTCATTATGCCTTAAATATATATGACAATATTCCAAGTGCATTTTGTACCCAGTTGTCTTTTAAAAGGCAATTTAACAACTAGCATTCTATATAGGGTTCAGACATAGAGTTTAGGTAAAGGACCAGATAATACATATTTAGGTTTTGTGAACCATGTGATCTCTGTCAAAATATTTAACGCCACTAAAATGTAAATGAAAGGAGTGGAGTAAAACCTGGTGAACCTGTATTTACAACAATAGACAATGGGTTGCCAACCCCTGATCCATCAGAATACTTTTCAGCAATTGACTTATTAACAGAATAGTTTTAATCAATATTACCCCTTGTGTTCTTTCAGGCCATCGCCTCTGCATAATTTCAACAAGTAATTTAACATTATGAACTTTGCACACACTCAAGGTTTCTAATCTATCAGCTATGATGTACCTATTCCCAAGGATTTCCTTCTATAATGTCTATTTCTGCAACATATATAAAAAATATTCCAGATTATTTTTATAGACTTTATGCCACTGGAACCTTGAATATTAATGTTTGATATATAAAAATTCAAGACAAAATAATTTGCTCATCCTAAATCAAAAATGACTTGACTCATGTATTCTAATGAGTCACATCTATATTGAGAGTAGAACCCTGCAAGTCAGCTGTAAAAGAATATCCTAAGATCTATTGTATTTGTCTTGAGGCACGAGACTCTTGTGTTGGGAAGTGTGGGGTAAGTAGTGAGCTGTCAAAATGCCAAGAGTACTTCTGAGACTTCAGAGGTACAGGGCAGGAAAATGTTGCCATGCCAGCCTACAAGTGTGACACCCAGAAGGTGGGGAAATTGGTAACTGGGTGTTCACTGGTCTGCAGTCTGCAGCAGAGACTAATTGAATGAAGTAATGGGATGATATTTTGCTGAGAAGGGTTCTGTAATGGGGACAGGTTAGAGCTGCATGGATACCTTCATGCCCTGGGAGGAAAGGAGAGACACAGATGTGAAGTATTTATCACAATGCTATTATCCCATGGTACATTTCTTCCATGGGCCTGAAATGCTGCCACACACGTCCTCAGGGAGGAAGAAGTGGAGGGTGAGGTTATCTCAGTTTAACAGACTCAGAAATGATGGCCTGCCGTCACTTAGTGACAACACTAAGCTTATTTGCCTCAGCTCTGGAGCCCCTTTTGGGATGCAACCTGGACATCTTCCCAGGCCGTCTGCCTTCAATGATGTTACAACAACAAGTATTTATTGAACTTTGGCTGTGTCTGGAGAGGAGGATAAGAAGATAATAGCAGTTACTGGTTGTTGCAAGGTTATCAATTACCAGGCACTGTGCTGAGGGCTTGACAGATGTGGTTTCATTTATTGCTCACAAGTAATGCTGGTGGCCAGGACTAAAATGATTCCCATTTTAACAATGAAAAAACTGAGGCCATAAAACGTTAAGGATTTGATCTCTCTCTCTCTCTCTCTCTCTCTCTCTCTCTCTCTCTCTCTCTCTCTCTCTCTCTCTCTCTCTCTCTCTGTTGATTCCAAGATTCTCTTGACTGCTTCTGCAGGTCTTCAGCTAGCACTGTTCCATCTGTCTGACAGCTACATCTTATACTAATCCACAGTGTGCCATTCTGTTTTACTGGTGTCTTGTGACTCTTGTGGGGCTAATTTAGGTGCAAGGCAGAATAGGTGAACAAATTAGATTGTCTTCCAATGATAAGTGGCTTTCCATGACTCACACCAATGACCTGGTTCTTATGGACAATGACCACCTACATTTTGTTCCTTTCTTCTTCTAAATTTAGTTAATAGCTCCCATGGGGGAGTCTATGAGTCTAAATGCTATGTGAGTTGGAAGGGCCAAAATTGTTGTGTTAGGCAGAATTTTAAATCCTCCTTCAACAGTTCCTGTGCCCTGATAGAACTGCCTTGCATAATTCCCTCTCCTTAAAAAATTGTAGATGTAGATCTGATCAAACACATTATATATGAATTTAGATAAATTTTCTAAAGGAAGCTAGAGAGATAAGTTTTGATATGGATGCTGGCTGGAATCTGAACTCTTGATGTTTTGGTTGTAAACCTTAGTTTTTTAACCCCTGAGCTATCACTCCAGTCCAAATTACATTTAGCATGTAAATGTTAAATTTTTAGTGTGTGTCTGTGGGGAAGGTAGTATGTATCTTTCAAGGTGTGTATGCCAGGGATGAAATTCAGGATGACCGTTCACCTCCAGAGATATCTTGATGGCCTTCTCTCTTGTACATGTGACTAGGACTTGTGATTATGATGTCCTCTCCATCTCATGGCTAGATCATATTATTAGAAAGCATGAAAAAATTACTCTGGTATAACTAATGATCCAGTTTACACATCTGAAAATTAACCAGAAGAAAGATATCCTAGATGGGTCTGAATTAATGTGAATGGCTTTCAAAAAGGGCAGGCCTATTCTGACGAGACTTAGTCCTGCATGGCAGGACAGCAGCCTGGTTACTGGAGATCAGCTGCCATGCAGTGAGAAGCTATACAGCAAAAATAGACACACTGAGGAGAATATTACAGTTAATACCTACTAAGAAATGAAACTCAACCTTGCATTCACAAGCAGGTCGAATTTACCACATGAGCTACAGGTAAAAATTTAACTCAGCTAAACAGCCAGATTTAGTCTGGTGAGATGCTGAGAAGAGGACCTGGTTATAAAATGTTTGAATTCCTGACCCATGGGCATTGTGAGGCTGCTGGTGAGTGGTGTTTTAAACCATTAGCGTTGTGGTGAATTGTGTCCTAGAGAGAAGATCTACTACTTCTCCAAACCTATCATCCAAGCATCATTCAGAGCATCCTTTCCATAGCACACAAGACAATGTCTGTAGACAACTTTCTATGAAATTCCCTCTGACCGGCCTCAGTTTTCATTTCCCAGCAGACCTTGTAGCACTGTATACAACATGGCTTTTGCTTCCACTTTGCTGCACATGTTTCCACTCCGCTCCATGGTCTCCCTTCACTTTCCAGTTGATAACACCAAGCACATCACAGACACAGAGCCTACTCAGTGTTCTCTCTGAATCTGAATGTTACCTGGGTTGGACAGCTTTAGACTTGCCCTTCAGATTGCATTTTCATAGAGGCCATACCTAATTCCGCATCTCAATTGCAGTCTTTGCATTTTAGGATTGCTTGTGTCTCAGAGACATGTGATCATGCATATATGTGTTTCTAATGATTGTCTCCATCTTTCACCATTTGAATATCAGCTCCACTAGGATGGAGGGTGTGTGCATTGTGCTTCCTGATGGAGATCTAGAATCCTAAAAGTAGCTGCTGTGTAGTGCATTCATATTAATGACTGATAAGTTTTGTTTCCTACTAGAATATTACAGACAGCTGGCTCTCACTGAGTTCTGACATATGAGCATGTGCCTCATTTGAGCCCTTGAAATTTGACATGGCATAACAGTTATTAATTCTGGGCAGAAACTATTAAGGAGTAATAATGTCTCTCTCTTCCTGATATAATGCTGGCAATGGCTCTGTCCACTTCAGAATCATGGACCAAATTTTGATTATGAAATTTCGAATTGATTTAAATTAACATGACATAAAAATTAAGTTCCTTAGTTACACCAGTAGCGTTTCAAGTACTTAGCTGCAACCCATGGCTAGGTACCATTTTTCACTATCAGAAGGATATTTTTCCCTTTTTCATGGTTAGAACTCTTGGGCAGAACTGTTGGAGACTGTTTTTGCGTGAGGAAGCTGTGGAACATAGCCATTCTTTGTTGTCACCTATAACATAGATGTGCTATCATAGCAACATTAGCTTATCCTGACTAATCAGTGAAGACATTGAACATTTTGTGAATAACTTTATGATTGAATTTCATGAAGAAATTGGACAAAGAAAGGACAACTAAGAGTTACTAAGAAAAGGAAGCTACACAAAACAAAATTTGGATCTAGGAAGTGGATGAGAGAGCCCTAGGAATGACAAAGTTTATATGGTGGAACTTTGATGTGGAAGAGGCCTGGAAAAGTCAGGACTAAGCCTTGGCACAAAGGATGAGGAAAGAATAACTGTAGACCTCACTCTCTTTCGACTCCTGGAGGTTTTAAGCCCTTGAGATTTTTGGAGCACACAGCTACATCTGCAATTCACATCATCTGTCAAATGGGCACAGGGAACCTACTACAGAGTGTTATGAACTTTCTGAGATCCCAGATGATCTTCAGTAACCAGGCTGCTGTCCTCATAGTCTCGGAAGCTACAAAAAACTCTTTACTAAAGGCAATGAAGATAGTTGCCAACTTCAGTGCACTTCCCTAAAGAAACCATTTCAAGAGAAATAGTCTCTTCACCCCGAGAGCGCCACAGCACCTTGTTAATAACGAAAATACAAAAACAACTATTACCCCCACTTCTCAGAAGACATAGTGGAAATAACTTGGATCTAGACCACAGCGTTCCAGGCATGTCTCTTCCAAAGAGCATGGGGGGGGGTATGATTGTTCCTTCATGCACTTCCTGGGTAGGGGAATTAATGAGATTCGTGTAACAAAGAGGGGAAAGATAAAAGCAAGATATAATAGCCAAAGACACTGAATCTCAATGTCTGTAACAGACCTATGGAACAAGCAGTAAGTACTTGAAACTCATAGAACTGTTGAAATAACGAAGCTGTTACCATATTGGTGAAGAGTAGGGGAGGTTCTGTATTCGCTTCCTGAGGGTTCTTGTGAAAAAATATTTTCTCATTTATAGGCAAATAGTATTGGATTCTTCAATGAACCAGTTACCCTAGGACCATAGATGGGAAATGGCCCATCCCTTGATGATCTTTGCAGGTGTTACAGGTTGAGGATACTTTAAGAGTTCACTCTTGAATACTCTCCAGTTTCATCCTTTAAGCTCCAAGTTGATGAAACATAAAATAACCATTAAAACAAAACAGGGGGAGACAATGTAATATTCTTAAAGTATTTCTAGCTTTTATGATTATTTCATGGATGAGAGAACCATTATCTGATAGTATCCAGAAATGTGAAAATTATTTGTTTCAGACAAGCAACCCTGGTCCCGTTACAGGTTTTGATTAAAATGAAAACTTACTACATTTCACTTCTCGAAATCTGATAGCTTCATGGGCAATTGATGTCAGCTAGTTCCACTGTTGCATCTCTAATTCCAGAGCTTATAATAATATTTTTTGGGGGAGTCAAAAATGACATAATACTAGAACTCCTGGAGCTGGCAAAGATGATAAAGAGTTTTAGCTGCAGCAGGTGCTCTGCAAAATCCTTTATTAAAAAAAAATGGAACGCACATGCTCAGAGTGTGATGGATTGTGCAGAAATTAAGAGTGACACACCATACATTTACAGCATTAAAATTGTTTTCCCTAATTGAAGCAGTAGGAATGACCTCCATACAGAATCTGGCTGGAGCTGAACATGAATGGCTACATTCCACAATACTCTAGTTGGATTCTTGACCCTGAGTTTTCACAAGAATGCTTGAATTAAACTATGAGATGACAGAAAAAGTAACTGACATGATTAAATTAAAAGTCCACCTCTTCTGCCATGTCTTGATTTCTATTTTCTTTGTCACACATGGATATTTCCCTTCTCTAATTAATGTATAGTGTGTAAGGTAGCTTGACAGAGTAAACTCTAACAAAGTCCAGAGTTGATGACTTCTGTACATCACATGAATTAAAGGCATGGTGCCAATGGCGATAGTTATAGTGTGTTTTGTATGTGATATATACATATAATGTGCCTCTGTTGTGTGTGTGTGCAAATATGCTGTGTGTATGACATATGCATGGTATGCATGTGTATGTGTGTATGTGGTATTTGTGTGTGTATGTCTGTATAAGAATGCATTTTGTGTGTTGCTATGTGTCATATATGTTGTGTTGTATGTATGCATGTGTGTTGTTTATGTGTGTGGTATATGTAGGGTGTTTATTTTCATGAGTGTGGTATGTTTGTATGTCTACAGTATATCTGTATATGTAGTGTGTATGAATGGAGTACTTGTGTGTTGTGTATGTATATGTAGTGTATGGGTATGTGTGATCAGTGACTAAGAAATTCTTTTTTTTTAATTCTTTATATTTTTTATTAAAGGTATTTTACAATTTTGAGTCTGTGTGTGCTCACACACTAATAGGTCTCAAACCCGGAATAAATGGCTGACATCTATTTAACATATCAAAGTGGATCAGGTTATTCCAGTATCCATCAACCCTACCTGTTACAGGGCCTTTCTGGCTGGCATACTCAGCATACTTGACCCCCTACCCTAAACTTCTCTAGCTCAGAGGCTGGCCTGCCCTTCCCTCAGGTTTCCTTCCTTATGCAATCCACCCATTTTGGTTATTTGGTCTTTTTGGTTCCCCCCTCTCCCCTTCCCCTTTTCTCTTGCCCCATCTCCTCACATAGCTCAGGGTCACGTTTGGACTCATATGTTCCTGTCTCTGGCTATGCTCTCCCTTTTATCTACAATAAACCTCCTCCTCCACCATGCCTAGGAGCAGCCATGTCCTTTCCTTTTTATTTCTTTTTGCTAATTTGTGTGTGTGTGTGTGTGTGTGTGTGTGTGTGTGTGTGTGTGTATGTATTGACAAAAAGAAATTCTTAATGAGTGTTCTCTACTAACAACTACTTGACTTCTGGGGAAGAGGTTGATGGGCTTGATTTCTTTTGCACAGTCCTTGCACAGAAAGACATCAAAGCAAATCTCTGTTCCCATAAGCCTACCAGCATAGGCCCATACTGTTTCTCTAAAGCTTTTGAAAAAGAAGGGTGGCTACTGTGCACAAGTTCCACATGGAACATAGCTGAACAAAAATAATGTCTTCCACAAAAGCAAAGGCTTTGTAGCCAAGCACACCTGTTTGTCGCAGATGTTTGTTCATTTCCTGATTCTCAGTCAGGCTTTCCCACATACTGATCTGGATATCTTCTTTACACATTAGCATCATAACATTTACTCCCCAGGAACCAAGCTGGAGACATGCGTAGGAAATGCCACATGGTTCACTGTCTTCTCCTTCCCATGATACATTTCACTTGTCACTCTTATTTCTGTAAGTCAGCACTTGGTCTTATTGTTTTTCTCTGGTGGTGTGACATCCCAGCTGACAGCTCCATGATTTCCGGGTTGAATGATCTTGGGGAAATTCCAGAACTCTGTCCTCCTTGTAACTGCCCCCACCATGTGTTGTCTTGAGGATGAGGCTGCATATGTGAGCAACACTGGGTGAATGTCATCTGGGAATATTTACCTCTGTCACAGTTATCATCCAGGAGCCGAGACCTGGACTCACTCAGGCTCATGCAGATGACATTTGCAGAGTACTAAGATTGGTAATAAAATATAAAATAACCAGGGAGTGGCTAGTCATTAATCTTAGGGAGACAGGAGAAATCTTTTTATATTATTCCCCAATAGTCTAAGAGTTAGGTCAAGAGATGTCAGAGAGGGCTAGACAATGGGATAAAAGAGATCTGGAAAAATGGCAGATTTAATAGAAGGGTATAGAATAAGAAGAGATGAATGTGTGACTGTAAACACATTCTCAGCTTTTCTCCCTAAACTAATGGTTTCACTGGTTGGGCCAAGGGAAAACTCATATCCGTGCTTATACATTCTCAAAAGCTTCTGCAGGATCTTTTCTATCTCCACAGTTTTACCAATGAGCTAGATATATACTTGTCTGAGAACCTCATCTAACCTTGAATCTATTCAAACTGCCCAATAATGGCAAATGAACTTTATCAGACACACCACTTTCTTTTATGACCTAGTTAATAGCCATTGTATCACTATGCCAGTTGGATTCCCACATCCATACCTGGATTCTTCAGACTAGCTCAAGTATGGAAGTGGGGAACAGAGATTCGAGTCATGTATGGCTGTCCCTCTTGTGACCTTTACCAACAGTACAAAGCTTTAGATATTTCTCATCCTACCTTGAGTTCACTCTTATATGTAAATATTTCCTCCTTACCCAAGACTTCTTGAAGAATTTAAAAGATTATTTTTTTCTTTATGTCTTTAATCAATAGTTCTGCATGAATATTGTGTATGATGATGATGATGATGATATGTTGGATGATTGACATCTGAGGGCCGAACTTAAGGTGTCTGGGTGAACAGGTCATACATGTCCACTTTTCTACTGAGATTTTTACCTCACACCATCTAAAGCAAGAACTTCAACTCCAACAGCACTTCCAAAGGATCCTCATTTTTTCAGACAAGATTCGGCATTTCCCATACATGGGAAGAAAGATGTGTAGCATAGTTATGAAGAACAGCCCCTGAAACACACAATGACTCAATTTGTATAGCACAGCATCATTTTCTCTGTCTTGAAAAAGTATTAGAAATTGCAGGGTGGAGAGAGTAGACCATCTGAAAGAAGACACACATCTATTCATGTCCACAGGAGTTAACGCCCCAAAGGGTGTTCAAAGCCAGCGTGCACAAAAACCTAGACCTGGAAAATATCACATCTAGTTTGGAAAATGAGTGGTTAAGCAGCAGTGCCGTTCAACTTTCCCTGCTTGCCATCGCTTCTCTCATTTGGGTTCATGAAAAAGCCACAAAGAACCCAGATGGCAGGGCATGCTGACAGCAGTCAGAGCAATTGCAGAAACTTCAGGGGTGCCTTGATATATAGGTGAGAAAGAGACTCCATGTTGGGGTGTGCGGAGTGGGAGGGTCTATGAATGTGCAGCTGTAATCATCTTGGTCCTCTCAGTTTCTCTTGCTGATTAGAGGGAGGCATAGCTGAGGTGCACCCTCATCAAATCAGCCACTGAGATGTTGCTTTTTACCTCAAACATGGACCAGAACCTGGAGGAGCTTGTGTGTCCACATTAAAGGAAACAAAACAGAGTCACACTCACTCAGTCAACTAGGTCAGTGCTTCTCTACCCCAGTACTCTTGCTGCTTCAGGACTAATATGTCTGGGAGTTGTTCTGTGCAAGGGTTTTTTTTTAAACAAAATTCTTGCCTGTACCTTTAAGACTCTGCAGCCACCAACTCTGAAATTAAAAAAAAAAAGAAATTATTTACATTTTCTTCTTGTGTACAATGGTTTGTCTTTGAGCATATGTGTATACCATGTACACGTCTGATGTCAATGTCAGACACTGAATTTTGATAACTAAGTTGTCTTCAACTATTGCCAACCCCAGGAAAGAAATCACCTTTTGATATGACTATTAGATCAGACATCTCTCTCTTTTAGTTGCTCGAGGTTGAAAAGTGGAAAGAACCTGGCATACACAGGAGGAAAATGAGACCTTGTCTTAAGGTGGGAATGAAAACTAACAACCAAGTTCCCCTGACCTCCACAATGTGTGTCATGATGTGCATGTGCCAACAACCACACGGCAACAAGGGCATTGTTTGTTTCTTTTGGTTTTTTGACATTGGAATGAGAATCAAATCAACACAGGACCCTTGGCTATGCAGTTTCACAAGTTCTATGCATGGGCCTTGTAGACTCTCATGTAGCATAGCCTTGAGACTTTGTATCTGCCTCAAGACATGGAGGTATAAAAAATTTCATTAGTATTTTAAATCCTTTTAAAGAACACAAAATTTTAATTTTGGAGAATATCAGCTTATATTCATCAGAGAATTCTTATATGTACAAATAAATCTACAAATACCAACAAGTTACAGCCATATATCATAACTGAGCTGGCAGTGTATCTAAATTGTAAATGCGTTACATAATAAATGAAAACATGAATAAGTATGTCCCTTATGGTATCCTTTTGGGAGATTGTAATAAATTAGAAAAAAGAGACGTACATAGAGTGGGAGTTAGATATATAGTACATTCTACCTGACAAAATACACTACCATGAACGGATTTACTAGGATGTACAACTTGCTGATGTTCTCATTAATTTGGATTAAAAAACATCTCAATGGAAAAGGCAAGGGAAAACACACAGGATCCTCATTGGCATTAGCAGCATGATACAGCAACATGAAAGATGTGGTGTGGCAAGCTTTCAATCAAAATCTTTAGCTGTTTGGTACTAGTCATCCTTTCTGTTTGAGTCAGCTACCGCTCATTAACTTAGCAGAGAGATGTTACAGCGAGAGGAAAAGGATGAGCCAATGAGGTCAAGAATTTTTCTTTTAAATTTACTGGTATATTCTATCCAATACAAAGACAATCACCAAGTCAAGCTGTTTCTATGACAGCAAATTGATCACTAAACAATTCAGTAGGACAAGGTAATTGTTAGGTAAGAGTAGTTCTTCTGTCTAGGAAGAGGAGCACTTAGTCACCCCAATGTTGTACTTAGATTGCATAATTTAACTAGCAACTAGAAGTTCTATAAGGTCTAACCATCACATTGGCTTTCCCATTCAAAAAGATAGTCTACTCCACTTGGAATTATTCTCAAATGCCTGATAGCTCTTTTAATTTTACAATGTGTTTTTAGCTCTCTTTCATGGTAAAACAAAGGCTTTCTATTTAATTTAACAAAATGGTGGACTCTTTAATTCTTCATGTGAATGCTTATCATGCAATATGAGAATCATTGTGCTATATATAAACTCACAGAGACTCTTAGAGTTTCCAGAAGATCTGCATAGGTTTAAGTCAGATGGGGTCATAGCACTGAGAACAGGCAGTGGACATCGGATCCTTTTCACTTAGCAAGAAGCTACTTGCAACTGATTTTTTCTGGCAAAAGGAAAATCCATTTTTTTTTCCCAAAGGAGTATCATTGTGGGTAGGCTCCATGCCAAGAAGTAGTTGGCTAACACAAAACAAACTATTTGTATGTGTGTGTGTGTGTGTGTTTGTGTGTGTGTGTGTGTGTGTGTGTGTGTGTGTGTGTGTATTTGAGATAGCACCTAGATCAAACACCCAAAAGAGTGAGAGGGAGAACACAAGAATATAATGTTTGGTAGGTAGGGGTTTGGGGAGATTCTGGGAGAAGTTGGGGGGAAGGGAAAATATTTAAGTAAAAAAAAATTATTGTGCTGAAAAAGTTCTCTTTTCTATGGAGTGGGTAAACAATTATGCTTCCATTCATAGTAAAAGTATCCACTGCTGTCTTGTGTTATCTTTGGGGCACTGGTCCAGGACACCCTTCTATCCTCAGAATTTGCGATCTGAGAACACACAGATCTCCTACATAAAGTGTCACATTGTTGGCATATAACTTGTTTGCACATTCACATGTACCTTAATTACCTCCTGATTACTTGTGTCATGCAATGTAAATACCTCTGATTACTTATGTCATACAATGTAAATGCTACAGACATAAATGTGCTAGTGTATTACTTAGAGATTGAAACAAGAAAAACCATCTGCATAGATTCATTCTAGAGATATATTTTTAAGCATTTTTGGTCTCCATCAGACTGAATCCACAGTCGCAGAACTCATGGGAAAATAACTGTATGAGTCCTCATTGCAAAACAGCTCCAAATGGAAGCAGTCTACAGATGAGTGAATGGCCACTGTGGTAAGAACGAAACACTATTCCACCATAGAAAGAATGCTGTCCCGTAATTTTTGGCAGCAGCTACAAACCATTATTTTAAGCCAAATCCAGAAACACATGTACCACATGACCTCATTCCTGTGTGGAAACTGAAAATGTTGATCTTATTGAAGCTCATATAAAATAGTGGACAGAGAATCAGGGAAGGTGGTAGTGAAATGGGAAAATGGTGACTGATGGGAGTTCAGTTAGATAGAAACAAGAGACTTCAGCATGCTGTGGCACAGGAGGGTGACTTTACTTCTACTTTACTTTTTTCTGTAAGGTGTATATCACAATGTAGTGTATATCTAAAATACTAGAAAAAATAATTTTGAAGTCATTAACCATAACTAATAAATGTTAGTGTAGACAAATATATTTATTATGATTTAAGCATTATAAAAATATATATATACACATATATGTGCAAATATATTATTACATGGTACCTCAATATGTAAATTTTTACATTTTTAAGTATTATCTAAAAATAAAAGAGGAAAAAAATCATCTTATGAATTGGTGTCTAAGTCAAACTCTCCTTTTGTAAGGCATGTTAGTTAAATTAGATGCGTCACTACTTAAACATCACAAGAGACATAAACAAGTGTAAACTGTATAGGAGATGAGCCACTTACCTAAATGAATTGAGATGCTCAGTGGCAGAGGTAGTCTATGACTCCAGCAGTCTGGTCCCAGGCAGGCCCTTTCCATCATTACACTATGGTGTACAGCTGATCACAGTCCCAGCAGCAGGTGGGAATGAATGAGAAGAGAGAAAAGAACAAACGACCAAAAGATGATATTTATTGCTACTCTAGTCAGAAAAGCACGGAAATAGAATCAGCTTAGATGTCCATCAATAGACGAATGGATAAGGCAAATGTAATACATATACACAATGGAATTTTATTCAGTTATAAATAAAAATAGAATTATGCAACTTTCAGACCCAGTAACACAAACACCAAGTACTCTCTTCTACACGGATCTTAACTTATACTCTTTCATATATGGAAATCTACATGACACTGAGTGAGGATAGATGGCCAGAAAAAAAATCACTTTCAGTAGAATATCCCTCTATATTTAAATCCCAGTAAATGTTAATGATGCTATATTTAAAACCTAAAATGCCATGATAGATTGGATTAGCATCTGGCCACTTGTGAGATATTCAAAATTGCTGATTTCATTCTGCCAGGAATTGCTGCTCAGAGTTTTTTTCCAGATGAATTTCTTCTTCTTCTTGTGTACCTTACTGCCTTACTGCCATCCAGCATTGCTATTACTTGATGTCAATGACTTTCAACTTTTATTAGTTCTCATTACCTACATTTAAATCTGCTGAAAGAAAGGAAGAGAATGAATAGGACTGTATACACATTGAACATTGCTGACTAACTGAGTGGGATACAATAGTTACGGCAGGAACAACCTTCTCATACACAGGAAGTTTCTCCCCGCCATAGGATGTCTGGGTGATTATATGTGGAATGGTTAGTAAGTGGCGATCCTATTTATTGATTGATTTCCCAAATGTTAGCTAGCATACAAAGCAATGGGCTCCAACTGGCATTTTCATATATAAGCTATTATGCTTCATTGTTCCTTGTTTGAAAATAGCAATCCTGAAGGTCTCTTTGTGACATGCAGTCAGAGCAGCAGGGATGCCCATGCTGTAATGTTTAGCGAAGAAAAAAAGCAAATGCCAAATATACTGAGCAGAGCTGTTGAAAGGAATTGCTAAAGGAAACATTATAGGTAGTAGTCATAAGTTTAATTTTAAAAGACCTACAAGCCACATTTAATAAGTGGTTAATAAATGTGGGAAGTTAATTTTTAATAATAACAACTAATCCTATTTCAACGCACATTGGAGTTAAAATTTTAAATGAGTTATTTCAATTTTTCATAGTCAATCTTCTAAATGTAATGTGCATATTCTTTTTTTTTTATTTTATTTTTTTAATTTACATTCCAAATCACTTCCCCTTTCCCGTTTCCTCCCTCCCCGAAAGTCCCATAAGCCCCCTTCCCTCCCTCTTTTCTCCATTCAACCCCCTCTCGTTACTCTGTCCTGGCGTTCCCCTATATCCAGTCTTTCCAGGACCAGGGGTCTCTCCTACCATCTTTTTAGAAATCTATTGATATGCGGATTGTGTCTAGGGTATTCCGAGATTCTGGGTCAATATCCCCTTATCAGTGACTGCATACCATGTGTGTTCTTTTGTGATTGGGTTACCTCACTAAGGATGATATTTTCAAGTTCTGACCATTTGCCTAGGAATTTCGTGAATTCATTGTTTTTAATTGCAGAGTAGTATTCCATTGTGTAGATATACCACATCTTCTGAATCCATTCCTCCGTTGAGGGACATCTGGGTTCTTTCCAGCTTCTGGCTATTATAAATAAGGCTGCTATGAACATAGTGGAGCATGTGTCCTTATTGCATGCAGGTAAAGTCTCTGGGTATATGCCCAGGAGTGGTATAGCCGGATCCTCCGGGAGTGTCATGCCCAGTTTTCTGAGGAACCGCCAGACTGCTTTCCAGAGTGGTTGTACCAGCCTGCAATTCCACCAGCAGTGGAGGAGTGTTCCTCTTTCTCCACATCCTTGCCAACAACTGCTGTCTCCTGTGTTTTTGATCTTAGCCATCCTGACTGGTGTGAGATGGAATCTCAGGGTTGTTTTGATTTGCATTTCCCTAATGACTAAGGATGATGAACATCTCTTTAGGTGCTTCTCAGCCATTAGATATTCTTCAGGTGAGAACTCTTTGTGTAGCTCTGTACCCCATTTTTTAATAGGGTTATTTGCCTCTCTGGAGTTTAACTTCTTGAGTTCTTTGTATATATTGGATATTAGCCCTTTATAATACATCTCCTAAACAGGCTATTCAAATCTCAAAGGGTTTGTAACTAAATGTAGGTAGTAGCTACTGCATTAGACAGTGCTGGTTTAAGATTTCTACTATAGTTTTAAAGTGTTTTGCATGAACTTATTTATTTATCTATTTATTTTTAAAATATACCTATAGTTGGATGAAATTCAGTTTATTTTAAAATTACATTCATTTATTTGTTTATTTGTGTTTTTGTGTGTGTGTGTGGTTGGAGATATGTCATAGCATATATGTTCAAGTCAGAGGACAACTTGTGATACTTGGTTCTCTCCTTCCACTGTATGCTTCTGGTACTGAACTTAGGCCAACAGTTTTGGCAATAAGCACTTTTAATCACAGAGCCATTTGACCAGGGCCAATGTTCTTGCTACCCCAGTCAGTTGGTGAGCCCTTCCACCTGTCTCTGTTTATCTGCATGAGGAAATGGCTGGTAGAGAACGCACTAGCATGTATTAGTTGCTGCTGTCTTCTAGTTGAAAAGATTATAGGTACTTTTTTCTCACTCTTAAAACGTTCATGGGTTACTACTTTTACAATTACAAAGATATTTAAACCACTTATATTCTCATAGGATGTGAAACTACTATAAAATGAGTAAAGCCACCTGTGAGGCACAGGAGAGGAACCAACATGCAGCATCCCCAAGGGATATGGAAAGAAAGCAGCAGCCGGGACAGTGGAGAAGTTGAGAAGAGAACCAAAAGACACACCTCCCACGTGGGCAAGTGATTAGGGCCTCCAGGTTCTGGTGACAGAAAATAAGCTTTCTCAGAGAAACTGTCCCATGAAGAAGAATGAGAACTCCAGGATAATTATTAAGTAAGTAAGTAAGAGATACTGTGCATAGTAGGAAATTACCAAGCCAAAATGAGATGGTGAGTTTAGAATACAGAGACCTAAGCAGGCGATAGAAGCTATAGGGGGTGCAGGCTAAAAAATGAGAATCAAGCAGACTATGTAAGCACTTATAGAGGGTGAAGATTGGGGTACAGGGAGCCAAGCCTACTATAGAAGCTGAGGGGGAGCACAGTTTAGAGTACAGAGCAGTAAGCAGACCATGGATGATACTGAAGGCAGTTTAAAATAAAGAGAACCAAGCAGACTATGGAAGCTATAGGGGGTGCCTCTTAGAATACAGAAAACTACGTAGACAATGGAAGCTATAGGAGGGCGCGTGTGAACACACACGCGCACATGCACACACACACACATGTACATGCACAGCACATGCCTAGCACCCACATGCACACGTATATGCACACACACATACTCATGTGTGTATATACACGCACACCATGTCTATGTGACCAGTAAGGCACTAGGAAGAAGTTATAGTCCAGGAAAACATTTACATTGGTAAAATCAACACTTTATTTTGGGGCGGCAGAAACACATCATCGGGTGAAGTACAAAGTCTTTGTAATGGCTAGTGTTGGTTGTTATCTTTGGAGAATCTACGAATAATCTAGGATATTATTACAGGCCCTGGGCATGCCTTTGGGACACCGTCTTGAGTGCCTTACTGTGGTGACCCTTTCCCCTGGTTGGAATCCTGGAGGAACGACACTGAGCAGCTGGAACCACTGCTTGCTGTTTCCTGGCTGTGGACATGATGAGAGCAGGTGCCCTGAGCGCTCCTGCCTCTGTGCCATCCTCACTGTGATGGACTGCACATGGAAATGTGAGCCAGAGTAAACTCTAAGTCGCTTTTGTCAGGGCATTTCATCACAGTAACAGGAAAAGAAACGGGGATGGTCTCCTAAGCTCGCATTTTCCAAAACACTGAAGGAAATTAAAGTCAAAGGAGATGTGGTGGCAGAGAAGAACAACAGATAATGGGGAAAAAAATCAGTGAAACCAGAACAATTCTATTATAAAAACAATAAACATAACCCTCATGTCAGGCTGAATGTAAAGACACAACAGCCTGAGGATTGGGGGAATTCTTCGTTATAGCAGGAATGCCACATCATTCTAAATACAGGATTTAGAGTGATGGAACGATGTTCAATAATTTTATTTTAGTAAGTTTAATAACGGGCAAAAGTTTTACAGATGCAAATGACCAAAGCTAACTTTAAAAGCAATTACACAATCTCTCTCTTTCTTTCCAATAAAGAGTTTTTATTTTATTTTATTTTTTTACAAAGATGCTTCACATCCACTTTTATTGTTCTGAGTTACCAAGCAGATAATGAAGAAATAACAGCAACTCTACATAGAAGTCATCAGATGATAAAGAAATGACGGACACTTCCCAACTTATTTATTCAATCATCATCCTAATACCAAAATCCTATAAAGATTTCAAAAGAAAGAATCGTACATTTGAGTATGACTTAAGACAAAAGGCCCTCAAGTACCTGAAGAAATATTATTAAACCAAACCCAGATGTATATAAAACAGTAATATATAATAGTCAAATGGTATTTGTCTCAGAAATTCATGGTCGAATTAACATTTAAAAGTTGATGTAAGTTGCTAGACTAACAGAATAAAAGAAAAGGACAAATGATTATCTAAATAAATGTAGAAGTATCTCTGAATTTAACCCAAGGCCTATTCATTACATGAATTCAATGCTCACTCATTATAAACCATTGTTCATTGAAGAGAATTCTTTTAACTTGTGAAAGGGTATCAAGAAAAAAAATCTAGGTTTTAATCAATGAGTTGAAAATGCTTAGTGATGAATTAAAATGAAGACAACTCACTGAGATATGATTCTGCAAAAGCAGTATGAAGAATGAATTAAGTAGGTATAAACACATATTTCAAGTAAAAACTTCACATTGGTAATTATTAACTGAACGCCCTAAGAGTCTAGAACAAAAATTGAAAACTAAACCTGAAGCTGGCAGAAAGATGGGAGTACAAAGGCAGAAGTTAGGATGATGGTGGAAGATAAAACCAGAGAGAAAAATGAAGGAAATGAATTGCTCTCAGAAAGAACTAGGAAGACTTGACAAAACTTTAGACAGATTCTTCCACCCATCCCTGCCATCTGTGCTCTGGTCCTATCATACGGTAGGCACTCTTGACTTTCACCACCAACTTCTCTGTCCCAAGACCTGCCTGAGGACCGTGTGTCCTGTGCTTGGTCCCTCTTTTAGAACTCTAAAAAAGAACATAGCTCTTCAAACACCTGATGCCTATGGAGACCTATGTCAAGTTCTTACCCAAGGAAACTTGATGCTTCATAGTTTTGTGTTAAAGTTAGTAGTTCGATGAAGTCTTGTTGTTTTCAATAATTTACTTGTTTTTAATTTTGTTGCCTGTGCTTTTGCTATCATATCCTGACTAACCCCATGCCCTACTCTGAATCCAATGCCAGGGAACTTTTCCTTATATTTTTCCTCCACTAAGCATTTTATGCTTCCAGCATCTTTCACTGAAGAACTATTCTATCCCTTCTGAGTATTCTTCACGTGTTTATCAAAGATGAGCTGGCCACATAAATTCTGGTTCATGTTTAGACTCATCCTTCTGATTTAATGGTCTTCTTTTGTACCAGCGGCTTACTATTCCAATTACTATAGCATTGTTATATAGTTTTGGAACAGGTAATATAATGCCCCAACTTATTTGATTTTTTTTTTCAAAATCGTTTTAGTTTCTGGAGGTCTATTGTGTCTTAGTTTCACAAGAATTTTTCTTTTTGGATTTTTTTTCCTGCTACTGTGAAAAATATCATTGGAATGTGATAGAGATCACATTGAATGTCTGGATTGCTTGAACAATATAGACATTTTGATAATACTAATTATCCTATCCCATAAACATGAGATAGTTTTCAATTATGTGTTCTTTCCTATCTCATTAACATTCACAATTCAGAGTGTATAGATTTTTACCTCCTTGATTAAATTTATTCAAAAATATTGTGTTATTTTTGCTGTATTATGTGATTACTTTCTTAATTTCTTTGAAAGATAATTTTTAAATGGTGATTTTTATGCCTTGGAACTTTATTCATTCCTATAACCAGGTATTAAAAGAAAACTTAACATCACAATTCTCCAAACAGTTGAAGAGGAGGGAAAAGTATGCAAATTTAATTTTTCAGCAATGTACAATCCCTATAAGGAAGCCAGAAATATTCTATACAAGAAAAGAAAAGTATAGGCCAATATCATTGATGAGCACATTAATAGATGCAAAAGTCTCAACAAAATACCAGAAGATTAATTCAGTAGTACATTAAATGTCTCATGTGAGGACAGTTTAAAGACTATCCAGAAACTGCCCCACCTGGGAATCCATCCCATATACAGTTACCAAACCCAGACACTATTATGGATGCCAACAAGTGCTTGCTGACAAGAGCCTGATATAGCTGTCTCCTGAAAGACCCTGTCAGTGTCTGACAAATACAGAGGGGGATACTCTCAGCCACCCATTGTACACATACACACAGATACACTTAAAGACATTACATAGCACTGTGACTGAAGTAGAAAAATCACAGAATAACTTACAATAGTGTAACTGATATTGGATGGTGGAATAGTAATTGCTAGTATTTGAAGCTTTCATGCACTTAGATTAATTTAAATGTGTAACCATAATGAATTAATTCCATATACATGAACAGAAAAATCTCCTTCCCAAGCTTTACTCCAATAAGAAAAGCTTGCTTCCAAGTACTCTGTACCTAGTACCTGAGCACAGCATTACAATGACCTACAGGGGCTGAGAGATGGCTCAGTAGGTGAAGTACTTGCTGTGCAAGCGTGAGCATCTGAATTCAGATCTTCAAACCCACATGAACTTGTATGTAGTAGCACATGTCTAAAATCCCAGTGCTCTCTGGTGAGATGGGAGGTGGAGACAAGAGAGAGTGCCTTGAAGTTTGTAGGACAACTAGCCTTAGGTATGCCAGAAGAGACATTAGATCCCCTGGAGCTAGAGTTACAGATGGTGGTGAGCCTCCATGCGTGTGCTAGGAATGGAACTCAGGTCTCAGCAAGAGAAACTAAAGCTCTCAATGGATGAGCCAGCTCTCCATCTCTGCATATGTAACATTTGAAAACACCAGTGTGGTTTCCAGCCTATAACACACAATTCAGACTAAGCATTGGGTAAAGAAATAGGGTAATGATGTCTTGTTTAAGTGCAAACATTGTTTTTTGATGATAATTTTTTTCCATTTATTTTTTATTTGCTCATCCACTTTATATCTTGATTCCAGCCCCTCCTCCAAGTCCCCATCTCACATGACCTCTCCCCATTCTTCCTCTTCACCTCTGAGAATGGGGGGAATCCCTGCTGGGTATCAACTCACCCTGGCACCTCAAATCACTGCAGCACTAGGCACATCATCTCCCACTGAGGCCAGACAAGGCAGATCAGTTAGGATAACAGAATTCACAGGCAGAAAACAGAATCAGGGTAAACTCCTGCTCCAGTTGTTGGAGAACCTGCTTAAAGACTAAGCTGCTTACATATGTGCCTAGGTCCAGCCCTTGTATGCTCTTTGGTTGGTGGTTCAGTCTTTGGGAGCCCCAAACAGTACAGGTTAGTTGACTCTGTTGGTCTCCTTGTAGAATCCCTATCCTCTCTGGGTTCTTTAATCCTTCCTCTAACGTTTCCACCACAAAACTTCCAGAACTCAGTCTGATGTTTGGCTGTAAGTCTCTGCTTCTGTTTCTGTTACCTGGGATGGGAAGGCTCCAGGAAGTCCACAAGGGCGATGCTAGCTGAAACTTCTAGCAGTGGGGTATATGGAGCCTGAAGTGACCACTTCCTGTAGCCAGGCAGGACTCCCAGTGCCAGGATAAGGTCACCAAATTACCAAATTAATAAGACCTTTGACATAAAATTTGTTCTGCCTATAAGAAATGAAGGAACAAAGATGTTACTGAAACTGAGGCAGTGGCCAGTGCCCAACTTGAGATCAATCCGATAGGCAAGAACCAAAACCTGACACTACAATGATCATCTTTTATGCTTGCAGAAAGGAGCCTAGCATAATTGTCCTCTATGAGGATAACAACCAATCCAGCAACCAATGGAAACAGATGCAGAGACTCACAGACAAACATTAGACCAAGCTCAGGAAGTCTTGTGGAAGAGTTGGAGGAAGGACTGAGGAACCTGGAGGGGGTATTGACTCTCCGAGAAGACAGACAGATTCAAATAACCTGTACCCTTGGGGGCTCCCAGAGCCTCAAAACCTCTTAAGAGATTATTTTCATTTTTTTATTTTTATGATAAAATTAATCGTTAGCAGGCAGAGTAGACTAACAGGAGCGCAGAGTAAGTATATGTAAGAAAGCGCTTTCCCTTTGTCTTTTCTAGAAGTTTGAATGCACAGCAGTTTTAATCTAATCCAATAGTTGAATATCTTTTCTTCTCACTGGTAGTTCCAGTACACTATTGTCTTACTTAGGGTTTCATTGCTGTGACGAGACACCATGATCAAGGCAATTCTTATAAGGAATAACATTTAATTAGGGCTGGCTCATAACTTCTTTCCATTGTCATCAAGTTGAGAACATAGCAGCATCCAGGCAGGCATGGCACTGGAGGAATTGAGCACTCTACATCTTGTTCCAAAGGCAAACAGAAGACTGGCTTCCCGGACAGACTCACACCCGCAGTTACACACTTCCTCCAACAAGTTCACCCCTCATAATAGTGCTACTCTCTGGGCCAAACATATTCAAACCACCACAGTTATGTATCATATATTCAGCACTGATTTTTTCCTAGTAGATTTACTGTTTTAGACAAATAATTTTAAAAGACTCTATATCTAATAATGGTTTGTTCTCAGTAAAAAAAAGTTGACTGGAAAAAGAGAACTAGAATATAGGGCTGTAGGATTTGTTTAGCCATTACTGTTTTAGTATTCCTAGATCAACTCGTATAAAAGCTTTGTCTAACACCTGTATAATCAGCAGAAAGAGAAATGTATATTTAAAACATCTATAACATCTATAACACAGCAAAAAGCACAGAGGTCTTACGGATGGGGCCTGCTTTTTCATGGGACCAAAGAGCAGGTGTTTATGAATAGGGGCAGATTCAGGGATAGATTTTTAGATCAGGCCCTCAAATTCTATTGCTTTCTCAGGAGATGGCTCTCTGGGGAGGGGGAAGTGGGGGGAGCCAGTTCTGTTCTCCACAGATGCAAACTCCTGGCAGTGTTTTCAAATGCTATAGAGCACTGTTTTGCGGAGTTTGTTTAGAAGGCAGCATCACCTAGAGATGTGTCATTTACACAGCCAGCTGTTGGTATCCAAGTGTCTATGATCGCATAGAAACTAAAATCCCAAATTCTCTTTTACAAAATGTCACAGTATTTGCATACAACAAAGTCCTCTTATAGCCTTTAACTAATCTCTAGCTGACAGTACCTATACATATTTCTTGCATAATATATAGTTGTTATGGTCCATTACCGAGGGAATTATGACAGTAAAATACATCTGTACAGTCTCAATACAAATGTATTTCCCCTCCAAGCATTTTGTGTATGGACATTTATGTGTACACATGGACATGGGTGTGGGAACACATGTTTATGTGTATATGTACATGAAGTCCAGAGTTTGACATTGGCTGTCTTCTTCAATCACTCTCTGCCATATCCAGGGTCTCCCACTGAACCTGGTGCTCACTGATTTAGATTGCCTGGGCTAATCAGGAAGTCCCCAGAGTTCCCCCATTTTTACCCACCTCTGTGTTCCCAGCACTGGGGTGACAGCACACAATAACATGTGAGCTTTTATGTGAGTTCTGTGGATTCAGATACCTCTCTCCCTCTGCATAAACAGCAGAGCAGGCACCCAACCCATGGAGCCGTTTCCCAGTCATAATTCACAAGTATTTTTTTATCTGTGGTTGAATTGGTTAGTTTAGAAACTGGACTTGGACACCGGCCAGCTATAATTTGAAGAGTAAAGACCATTCCCCAATCCCATGAATGACAAATGACTCAGTTATACTTGAAAAGTCAGTTTGAGATGGCCACACACACGCACACACACACACACACACACACACACACACATACACACAGCTAAAAACAAAAGCACAGTAGGAGTCAAAAGGCTGACCTCAGCCTCTGAGCTTCTCTGTGTCTTGCCAAAGTTATAGAACCCCTCAAGTTTCAATTCCTATCACTGTCTACTTTTTTTTTAATTATTTATTTTATTTTTTTTTAATTTACATTCTAAATCATTTCCCCTTTCCCGTTTCCTCCCTCCCTGAAAGTCCCATAAGCCCCCTTCCCTCCCTCTTTTCTCCATTCAACCCCCTCTCTCTTCTCTGTCCTGGCATTCCCCTACATCCAGTCTTTCCAGGACCAGGGGTCTCTCCTTCCATCTTCTTAGAAATCTATTGATATGCGGATTGTGTCTAGGGTATTCCGAGATTCTGGGTCAATATCCCCTTATCAGTGACTGCATACCATGTGTGTTCTTTTGTGATTGGGTTACCTCACTAAGGATGATATTTTCAAGATCTGACCATTTGCCTAGGAATTTTGTGAATTCATTGTTTTTAATTGCAGAGTAGTATTCCATTGTGTAGATATACCACATCTTCTGAATCCATTCCTCCGTTGAGGGACATCTGGGTTCTTTCCAGCTTCTGGCTATTATAAATAAGGCTGCTATGAACATAGTGGAGCATGTGTCCTTATTGCATGCAGGTAAAGCCTCTGGGTATATGCCCAGGAGTGGTATAGCCGGATCCTCCGGGAGTGTCATGCCCAGTTTTCTGAGGAACCGCCAGACTGCTTTCCAGAGTGGTTGTACCAGCTTGCAATTCCACCACCTCTAATATGTGATAGTAATAGCGTGTGTGTGTGGGTGTGTGTGTGTGTGTGTGTGTGTGTGTGTGTGTGCATCAGTGTCAGGGGCTCTAAACAACTCAAATCCTGATTTGATCAGGAGAGGCTGTGTAACTATGAACGTTCATCAAATCTCTCAGTTCCCTGTTCAAGTCTGTAAAATGGCCATGACACAGGTGTGTGTGTGAGACATGTGAGTCCTCATAAATCTCACTGTAGGCATGTGTGTGCCACATCCCACATGTGGAGGTCATAGACCAACCTTGGGTTCTCTTTTTCCATTTTGTTTGAGATAATCTCTTAGCTGTTCACTACTGTACATGACAGGCTAGCTAGCATGCAAGCTTCTGGGGATTCCTCTGCCTCCTCTTCCAATTTCCCTTCCAATCACAGAGATGACAGGTCCCTGAGCCACCCCCTCATGGCTCTGGAGACATAGGTCACCTGGCTACCATGGCAAATACTTGGTTTACCAAGCCATCTTCCTATTCCTCATGACCCACATTTTCAGACTGAAATAAACAACTGAATGTTGCGTATTTCGTGTCATGATACTCAGTTGTCTAGTTATCCAGTTCCCTTTACCATCTTTGAAGAAAAACACTTTCAAGGAAAATAGCGGTGGTAACAAAAGCTTGGTTATTTGCATGTCAAGCATTTGTGTGTGCCCATCAATGTCCCATGAGAGAGATGCTCATTCTCCCCAGAGTGCTGACTATAGAAGTGAATCCAGAAGGACACAGAAGCACAATGTTTCGATTGCATTCCATGCCTAACTCATTCTGGCACCCAGGATTTAACCACTATCTTTTTTTTAAATTAGATATATTCTTTATTTACATTTCAAATGATTTCCCCTTTCCTGTTCCCCCCTCCCTGAAAGTCCCATAAGCCCTCTTCCCTCCCCCTGTTCCCCAGTCAACCCCCCCCCCCGCCCCGCTTCGCTTCCCTGTCCTGGTATTCCCCTACATTGCTGCATTGAGCCTTTCTAGGACCAGGGGTCTCTCCTTCCTTCTTCTTGGGCATCATTTGATATGTGAATTGTTTCTTGTGTATTCCAAGTTTCTGGGCTAATATCCACTTATCAGTGAGTGAATACCATGTGTGTTCTTTTGTGATTGGGTTACCTTACTTAGGATATTTTCCAGTTCCACCCATTTGCCTAAGAATTTCATGAATTCATTTTTTTTAATAGCTGAGTAGTATTCCATAGTGTAAACATACCACATTTTCTGTATCCATTCCTCTGTTGAGGGACATCTGGGTTCTTTCCAGTTTCTGGCTATTATAAACAGGGCTGCTATGAACATAGTGGAGCATGTGTCCTTATTAAATGCTGGGGAATCCTCTGGGTATATTCCCAAGAGTGGTATAATGGGGTCCTCCCGTAGTATCATGCCCAGTCTTCTGAGGAAATGATAACAACAGAAACTGAAGAAATTCAAAAAATCATCAGATCCTACTACAAAAGCCTACACAACTAGAAAATCTAGAGGAAATGGTCAATTTCCTAGACAGATACCAAATAACAAAATTAAATCAGGTTCAAATAGACCATCTAAACCACTATCTTTTTATGTCTTCCTACTTATCCGCATATGAAAGATATTGTGCATACATTACATATTTAAACTAAAAAAACTACCCCATGAAGACAAAACTTTAATTTTCCTTTCCTGATCTTAATGGAGGTGAGTGGTTTGGTGGCATATAAAGCTAGTTGCTCAGACTATCGGGACAATTATAAGCCTCCAAGGTACTGGCAAATGCTGAAGTTTGTCACAAAGTGAAACATTGTAAAAGCAGTTGCTATTAATTTTTAAAATAATTCCTAGGTCCCCAAGCTGCCAGCACAATGCTACATATATATTCTGTCTAATTTGATGGGGATGAACTTCAAAAAACAGATTAAGTCTTTTTAGTTTTTCACCTCAAACAAAGATAATTAGCTTGAAATATGGTGGAAGAGAATAAATCACAAGCACTGTTATTTCAAAGACATTTCCTTTCACTTGATTCTGATTTGCCTGATGCCTCAATTCATAAAGAGCAATGTTCCACATGTATGCAGGTTTTACTCATTTTGCTTAGAAATACCATTCTAATGATATAGCTCCTAGATGGTAATTCCTAAATCTTCATTGGCTCTCTGTTGACAGCTATTAGTGATGGGCTGGAATCTCATGTGCAAACACAATAAAGTGCAGATGTAGCAGCAGGTCAAAGTTGAAATTGGGAATTTTTCTTTCTAAGATTAGTAAAAGGAGTCAGTTAAATTCCCTACTGTAGTTGAAGAGCAGGGACCCCACTAGGTCCTTGTGTCTTGGATACTGTTGAGAACTTGGATATTTAGGAACTGTGGTATCAATGAGACATGCCTGTCTAATGGTTTTAGCTAACACTTATTAGCAACATAGACACCTGGGTGAGGTATGCATAAATGAAATAAACATTGGTTATTGACACTCAAAACTCACCATCAAGAATTACCATTTTTAATATCATTTCATTCCTAATAAAACACCTGCCTTGGCTCACATAAGAGGGTCCTAAATAGGGACCAGTGTGTATCCGTTTTATGGCTTTGTCCAATCAGTCACACACCGTATCATATCCTTCCCTAAGTGTTCACTCTAAGTTAACATTCATTTTGGTCATTAAAGAATTAGTCCTAACATTATCCACATATTTCTGTTCACTTCTGAGGATCAGTAAGAAAATGCTGAATGGGCTAATATATTCTTTTACCAGTTCTACTAGGTTTCCAAGACATGCCCTGGCATAGTACTGGCATTTGGCTACCTTAGTGGGCAAGAAAGGGAGAGAGATTGTATCTGCTTTGGAAAGTTACCTACCTTTTCCAAATCATAGACTTTTACCAAATGTCTTTTAATAAAACATATCTAATCTTGGCCAAACTGCTGGAAAGAAATTTGTAATGAAAGGTTGCCTTTGTATCACTTCCCATTTTTTAAAACCTCATTACTATGACAAAAAGCATATTAGTGTCTGAACATTTCATCAGTTCGGAGAACTGTAGCTGTAGGCAGTTCATAAAATGGAAATTGGTGACGGGTTGGGCTCCTCATTTGCATGTGTACCACACCCACAACTGTTGAATTTGCATTGCAATTGCATACTTCCTAGTCACATCTTCTACCTGGTCAACTGGCAGGGGTAAGGTAACTTAGTTGTTGGTGGTGAAGGGATTGTCTTAGGACTCTTAGAGAGCTTATTGGGGGCTTTTTTTTGCAATGGGTAAAATGAAAACACTGCAAAATATTGAATTATTCTGAAATAACATGTTATATATCCTCTTTGACTGTTATTCATATTCCACTTTCAGGAATTCATTTTGGGGCTGCACTGAATATATTATCTCCCCGTACTGAACAGATATAGGAATCACACTTAATATCTTATTAGATCTTTGGTATTGGAAATATTTGTTCCATGGTGAAATTGATCTGTGCTTATTGTGCTGACAATTCAGAGCAACGCATCTCCCTCTCTTCCTCCTTCACAGTTTAGATAGCCTACACAGCTTTTAAAAAGTTGGTGGCACAGGCACAGAACAGATGTCTAATAAATGGTACACTGGATGAAAAGAAAGACAAGTAGTATAGCAGGTTCTCTCAGTCTTTGTGCTGTAGACATTGTGGGTCAGGTGATTCTGTGGTGTGGGTGTGTCCCAAGCAAGGTACAATATTTAGAAATATGTCTTCCCTCCACCCAGTAGATGCCAGTATCATCTTTCTGTAGCCATAACATCACCCCAAAGTTACCAGACACAATTAAATGACATCTGTGGCCACACCATTCACAGTTTGAACCATTGTTATGGCTTGCCAGCCTAAGCGAAGACTCCTAGGACAACACCTGGCTCACAATCTACATTAAATAAACATTTATGCCCTGCTCAAAACATTGGCATTGCTGAAAACTGTATTGGAAGCTGAATTTTAAAGATGACCTTCAGAGGGAGAAAGCTCATACTAGGGATTTCTCAGTAAAAGGACAGTTTGATGATCTTCAGGCCTTGGAAGGTTAGGTAATTATTTTCTCCTTCAGAATGGTTACCTGAGTATGGGCATAAAAACATTAATTTGGTTTCAAGCATCCTTAGTGAACATCAGGCCCTTAATTTTTAAAAAATGTTACATGTTATAATTTATCAGCATGATTCCCATTAAATCAGCGAGGAGTCAATGAATAAATCCATACACAAGACTTGGAAACATAACCTTGACTACAATCCACTTGTTATATTCATGAGGATTATAATGACTGCCTGCACATAGACACATTCCTCTTTTTCTTCTCTTTTAAAAATTTAAAGACATGCACACTTAGCCAACGGAGCTCACTTTGTCAAGAAAGCAAATAGGAAAATGAGATTACAAAGTTACTGTTGAGAATGTCACCTTCACTTCTCGATGCAGCAGCAGCCCCTGCTATAGCATCAATGAGACAATGGGCATTCCTGGGCTCCAGAGATGAATCTGGTGACTTGCAACACAGAGAGAAAACTCCTGCTTTCTCGAATCAGCTGAATGTGTGAGAATTTCCTCAGAAAAGTATATATGCATTTTGAAGCCCGCATTGTGTATGCCTGGACTTCAAAATACTTGAGAGCTTTGGTAAGACAGATCAACAGCCTGAAAACCCAACAGGAAATTCAACCCTGTATCTTACATTCTACCATAATGACAGATATGGTGGCTCTAAGAGATATGCCACCAATGCTACCAGCAGCAGCCGCCACCACAAAACAAAACTGGCTTCTAGTCCATGCCCAGTCCTCGACACTACAAACTTTCTGCAACAGTTAATGATCCAGAGTCAGCAACCACCATTACTTCCACACTGCCATGGCAACCTTGGGCATGAGTATCATAGTAAATCTATGGCCATTTCCCTGCCTTGTCTACAACAACCTCTGGAGAATGACTGTGCTGAAAATCTATATAATTTTCTAAATTTCACACCAGTGTGAATCAGGTATTATTTAACAGTTTGACGAAGGCATTCACTGAATACAAGTCTTAGGTTACAGGGATCCACTGTTGGTAGGATTCTGGGTCCTAGGTTCAGCAAAGTGCTGTCATAGACCAACTGCCATGAGCCCCTTAATGACCATCTTCTCAGACTCCAGTCTTCCTGGTTATTACATATGAAAAATGGGTGAAAAAATATGCAGCGCTGAATTCTGTGAACAGGCCAGTAAGACAATTGCACCATCAACTAGAGCTCAGTGTTCAGATGGGTACTCTCTTGGTTCCCACAGGATGGCAAGCAAACACACAATAATTGAATTTGCCATCTCCTGGCTAATAGGAGAATATTGTGATCAGGGGTCTCAGCACCCACACCAAAGTTAGCCATGAAGATAGTATTTTAATTTATATTTTGCCTTTTTTGTGAGATTTATAAACTGAGGACTACAAAAAGCTTAAGTTAGCCATCTTTCAAGAATATGCTAACTTAAGATAAAAAGACTGAGGGAGGATTAGGCTAGAGGGAAAGCAAGCTTGGGCTTGTATGTGAGCAGCAGAAGTGTGGAGGATATCAGTGTGCAATAGTAATGTTGTTTTTAACACCAAAAAATTGGATGCTACTTAGACACTGTCTAAAGGGGACTCAGAATAAAGCTAAAGCCTTCTTTACAACATACATCTCTTAAAAGAATGTGTTCAATTCTAGCTTTGATAAAGGATGATTACTTTATGGTTAATGACATACATTTCTAAATAGCACAATTTGTTAAAAATATCAATATCTCAGATTCTGTAAGTACAAGGAAAACTGTTTAAAATGCAGACAAAAATATAAATCAAAGGTGCCTCTTAGTTGGGGGATTAAATCAATTGTAATTTTGCCTGTGAAAAATTTTAATAATAATTAAAAAAATGAAGCCTAGATAAAGGGGCTACTACCCCCATGGTCTAGCCTTTCTTTGAAGTTGTTTTCCATAGCATGTAAACTCTGTGAATCACCTGCACATTTGATTTACATGCCACAGGCCTCTTAAAAAAGCTCCCAGTCTCCTATCTCTTCAGCCACATTACTTGTTAGCTTTGATTCAGAACAACTGGTGGTATCTCATTAAAGTCAAATCCTCCCAGAAGGAGATGAGCTTAGCTGGCAGGTGCAAAAGGCCTGAGAGTTTGATAGCAGCTTAGGTGAACATCACCAGAGCAATTGCCAAGCCTCAGAGGCGACTATTTTGAAGGAAACAATGCTTATCGGGACACACACATGATAAAGTCTGAGCTAATAAAGGTGCTTGTCGAAAGCATGTAGTGAATCATACACAGAAAGGCTGCCAATCCACGCTTCCTCTCTCCCTTCTTAAGCATGTTTTGTATGATTTCCAAATTAAGGCTTTCCAACCTCCAGGCTTGTCTCTCCGATCCAATTTGGTTTGCTGATCTATTTTCTCCATTGGTTCTTGCTTTAAGTCCAGTGCATTCTGGTCTCATTGTACCTAGAGGCCCGGAGGCATCTGAATAGGATAAGTCAACAGATGAGCTTAATTGATCCTGTTGGGCCCTCATTTATGGAAGGAGAGTGAGGGGCTGCTGGCTCTGCCTTCTTCTGAACATTGTAATTCTGGAAAAACTCATTTCCACCCCATATTTATACTTTTTCTGAAGGAATATTTACCTTTGCATTATTCAATGTATATTGATTGTGCGATTACAAGCATCATGCATTTCAGGCATAGGTTTCTCCACCCTGCTGTCTTCATGTTAGAACATCTCTCAGTGCAAACAGTAGCTGTTCTCCAAAGAGATTCAATCATTTTCAAATACCCTCTTACAGACTCCTACCCCAATAGCAAGATAAGTCTAGTCGTGTAAGAGTGAGAAGGAAAAGACCCAATTCTAAGAGGATGGAGCACTAGCTTTAGATGGTGTTGTATGGTACAATCTTCCTGTCCAACCTGCCACCTTCCTGAGTTCAGCTGTGCCTGCTTGCAAGGGATCATCGTGGCTTGCAGACCATTGGCAGTTGGCATTCTCTCCTACAAGGGACCCTCATCTGAGTATCCAACTGCTTCTTCCCAGGCACTTGTGTACAATTCTGTATTCAGTCTCTGGGGCTCAAGATGTGGATAGAGTTTGTAGGCTAGGGATGACTAGGGGACTGGGATAATGGGAATCTATCTACACAGCCACGTGTAAAAGTCATTATCTATGTATACAGCCCTTTGAATGTGTGTGTGTGTGTGTGTGTGTGGGGCTCCTTTAGGCTCATTCTGTCTATAATCCCTTACCAACTGCTCTGTAAGAAAGCCTAATAAACTCACTGGCTCAGCAGAGGATTTTTTTAAAAAAAAATCAGCACCATAGAGGAAGCAATGTGGGAGATTGTACCTGGTCCTCCAATCCAGAGCAAAAATTCTCCCAATAGATTTATATCAAACATAGGTCAAGCTGGGCAGAGAAACATTTATATCAGGTGTTTTGAAATGCTTCCTGCCCAGGCCAGTCCTTTGTCATTTTCTTAGGTTGCACAACTCAATGACTTAATGTCTTTTCCCAGCCAGCCTCAAATACAATTCCCAAAACAATGTCCAGGGCTAGAGATGATGACTTGCTGTCTTCCATCCTAACACAGACACACAGAAGGAAACACAATCATCTTTTTCTGATCTGACACCTTGGTATTTAGCCACACTATTCAATACTGTTAGACTAGTGTGCTTTCCCATTGCCTCTTGAAATTTCATTCCTGTCTTAAGAACACTGTCATCTTAGGGTCATCAGCATGGAGTTTGACACTCACTTGTGTTTTCTTTTCTGAAAGGATTAATGAAGTGGCAGGAGCCTTCCCATACACTCCCATCTCCTGACTCTCTATTCAGTTCTCCAGTCCAGGTGTGCTGTCCCTTTTCTTGCTGCTGTGGGAGTTCTGTGCAGGTGCTTTCCCAAGGGTAATATCACTCTTTGAAGACAAAAGCTAACCCTGTCTCCATTGCTCAGAATACTACCCTAAACTATACCTCGTTCCTCTACGCCTTTGTGCATGCTCTCCACACTAGCTTATTCTCAGCTGCATGAAAGCGTTACAGTTCTTGCCACCTTAAGACAATCTGCCTTGATTTCTACTCACCAATTTGAGCTTGATTTCACTACTACTCTCCTTTAGTAACTTCTCTTGTGACTGTCTGGGGCAGTGGTCCTAGACATTGCATATCAGATATCCTGCATATTGGATATTTATATTATGACACATAAAAGTATGAAAATTACAGTTATGAAGTATCAATGAAATATTTTTGTGGTTGGGGGTCACCACAACATGAGAAACTGCATTAAAGGACCACAACATTAGGAAGGTAGAGTATCACCTGGCTTAGAGTGGCTTAGTACCTGCTCAATAAATATTCCTCATACAAAAAAAAATAGTGGCAAATGGCCAGTGGTGTTCCATGGGAGTGGATTTCCAAGGATTTCAAACCAATACAGGTTCTTGAAATTCACACAAGTTAGTTGACAGTCTCTGGAGGTAGGCCCTGAGAATCTGGTTTGTTCTATACATTGCTCTAAAGTATCAGTCTTCACATTTTCCCAAATTTATTCAGGGAGGTCTTTATCAAGTTTTACCCAGACTTTTCCAATGATACTATACTTGTGGCAATGGTAGCAATCAATTACTTATTGCCAATTCAAAGAAACTTTTACCAAGTCCCCTTTAACCCATCTTTCCCACCTAGGTAATATTCTAAATCCAGCAGTAGCTCTCATTCCTAGCATGTCATGCCTCTGCTCAAAGCCCTTTTATGTAGGCCATGTTCACTGTAGGCCATTTTTACAAGTAGATGAAAAATCCTACCTGGCATGGCTCCCTCATTACCTCTGAGCTTCATGTAACTCTAGGTCTTAGCTGAATGCCAGATCTCACTGCCATCTCTTTTGGTCATATCATCTCCTTGTTATTTGGACATTTCTAGAGATGATTCCCATCCTCATTTATATGCAGGCTGTACACCTCCCCCCCAATTCCTTTGTACATCTCTTCAGATGTGTTTCTTTTCCTGAGCTCAACTCCAAGGATTTGTATTTCATCCCCACTAGGGCACATAGGTTTTCATAAAAACATCTGTTTTCATTTTAAAATTATGCGTTTATGTACATGCCTGTGTTAGTATATGTGGACATGGATGCAGGAGCTCTTGGAAGCCAGAAGTGGGCACCAGTTCCTGTGCGGGAGGGGGGAGGGGGCGGAGCTAAGGGCAGCTGGAAGCCGCTCAGCAGGTGTGCTGGGAACCAAACAGTACCTGTTCCTAACCTCTGGGCCATCTCTCCAGCCATCAATTAGGTTAATTTTTCCACCTGTAGTTATCAGATTTTATGACATTATTTGTATATAGTCGGCATATTATGTTTATTGCCTGCTGTCTGCTTTAGTATGAAAGTTCTTTGAAGGAAATAACATTTGAATTATTTTTTAGAAAAATCCTTGGCTTAGTACCTGCTCAATAAATATTCCACATACAAAAAAATAGTGGCCAATGACCAGTGGTGTTCCATGGGAGTGGGATTCCAAGGATTTCAAATCAATGCAGGTTCTTGATCTTCACACAAGTTAGTTGACAGTCTCTGGAGGTAGGCCCTGAGAATCTGGTTTGTTCTATACATAGAGGCTTCTGAGAAGGTAAAAACTAGGCCCACTGAATTCTGAATGACTATTTGGTCATAAACTGTGGAGAAGGAAGCCACTCAAATGTCATGAGTAGGCTTTGAATCAGGGGCGATTTTACGCCATGTTTCAGAGGACTCCGGCAAGGTTTGAAGACATATTTGGCTATAGAAACTTGGTTGGAGGCAGGGATATGTGGTAGTTGCATCCAGGGGCCTAAGGGCAGGGACTCTATTAAATACCCCAAATCCTAAAATGCACAGAAGAGCCTCGGTTTAAAGAATTATCTCACCCAATGTGAACAATGGTGCAGTTGAAAGAACTACCAAGCCAGTTCATGTTTTGTGTTCTTCATTTGGAAATGTCTGATGTCTTGCTCCAACAGGAAGGTAGGCAAAGACTGACAGAGGAGACCAAAAAGTAATACAGCAAAGACCATCATCTTGACTTCTAGTCTCAGCTGTGTTCTTAGACTATTAGGGATTCATATGCTCCATCTCTGTCTTATGTGTTGATGTGCTTGCCTCCAATATGACCATGTTTGGAAATATGGTTTTTAAAGAGGTGATTGAGGTTAAGTGAGGCCATAAGGGCAGGGCTTTACTTGATTAGATTGATATACTTTTTTTTTTAAGAATAACTGATTTTATTTTTATTTATGTGTAAGTGTATGCATAGTTGTTGGTGCCCTTGTAGAGGCCAGAAGAGAGCGTAGGGGGCCTGAAGCCTAGAATTAAGTATCTATCTCATCTGTGAGATGCCCAGCAAGGGTGCTAAGAACTGAACTCAGGTCCTCTCAAGAACATACTCTCTTAAATGCTGAACAAATTTCTCCATCCCTAGGGAAGTTCTTATGAGAAAAAGAAGAGTGCACATAAAGAAGAGTGCGCATAAAGAAGAGTGCGCATAAAGAAGAGTGCGCATAAAGAAGAGTGCGCATAAAGAAGAGTGCGCATAAAGAAGAGTGCGCATAAAGAAGAGTGCGCATAAAGAAGAGTGCGCATAAAGAAGAGTGCGCATAAAGAAGAGTGCGCATAAAGAAGAGTGCGCATAAAGAAGAGTGCGCATAAAGAAGAGTGCGCATAAAGAAGAGTGCGCATAAAGAAGAGTGCGCATAAAGAAGAGTGCGCATAAAGAAGAGTGCGCATAAAGAAGAGTGCGCATAAAGAAGAGTGCGCATAAAGAAGAGTGCGCATAAAGAAGAGTGCGCATAAAACACACTGAAAAGAAGCCTTTTGTAAGCCAGGAACAAGTCTGCATGAGAATCAGCTTTGTTTTCACTTTGGTCCTGAATTTCCAGATTTCAGAGCTGTGAAATGATAAATTTCTGTTGGGTGAGTTCTCTCTCTGTTTCTATCTCTGTCTCTCTCTCTCTGTCTCTCTGTCTCTGTCTCTGTCTCCCTCTCTCTCTCTCTCTCTGTGTGTGTGTGTGTGTCTTTCTCTCTATCTCTCTCTGTCTCTCAGATTTATTTATTTTATGTATATGAGTACACTAGCATGTCTTCAGACACATCAGAAGAGGGCATCGGATCCCATTACAGATGGTTGTGAGCCACCATGTAGTTGCTGGGAATTGAACTCAAGACCTCTGCAAGAGTAGTCAGTGCTCTTGACCTCTGACTATCTCTTCACCCCCTGGGTGAGTTCTCTATGCTGTGGTAGTTGATTCAGCAATTAACTGACTGATGCAGTTGGCTATGGACATTGCTGCTTTTGTTGTTCAGCATCTGTTGCCCTGCTTTACAATAGATTCAGAATTTCCTTTGGAGAACCACTTACCTCTGCTGTCGTTGCTTGGAATTCAGATAGGCTTGGTGTCATTGCTGGTTTTTGAAGGCTAACCTCCAATTTAGGCTTGGCCAATCAGAGCACACTCTGTCCCCTTGACCACAGTGATCAAGATCAACCCAGTAGAAACTCTAGAGTCTCAATACATCAATTGAAGAAAAAGATCTTGTCTTCTGCTGACTTGCAGATGCAAGAATGGACCATGCAACTGCCAGATGTCACAGTGTCACAGCAAGGCTAGTTTTTAATGAAGAAAATGGAGAGGCAGACAGACAGACAGACAGACAGACAGATAGATAGACAGATTTATAGAGAACAAGAACAATGAGATTTGATGGCCTAGACCTAATTTTAATGATGGACAGATAGGCAGGTGTGCTGAAATTTGTATTTGTAAGAATGAGCAAATTATTTGTCATTAAAACATGCTTGTTGGATTTTTAAAACTTTTAAACCAAGTAAGTCCAGTTTTCCTGAGTATAAACTAAGGAAGCGGATTTGACTTGTGACTAAGAACTCCTGGGATACACTAAAATCATATTAAGGGGTATTTGTTTTTCACCTGTGACAATAAGCAACAAGGTAATCCTGTGTAGCACAAACCATTTCCCTCAAAGAAATGTTGACTGTGAACAAAGTTTGAGGAATACATTTGTGGCCAGAGACATCAAGACTGTTCCTTTGATGATGATTAACTTGAAGAAAGGAGGTTGCAAGGCACTGCAGTACTGGTCCCGGGGATAAATTTGGCTTAGTGGACAAGATGAGAAGGGGAAGCAAGTACCACTGCGTAGTGGTTTGAAGGAGAAATGCTCTCCCATAGACTTGGGTATTTGAATAATTGGTCCTTAGTTGGTAGTGCTGTTTGGGGAGTTTTAGCTGGTACAGCTAAAGGAAGGTACATTGGACAAAGTACATCACAGGGGGCAAACTTTTAGTGTGTAAAGCCTCATGCCACTTCTAGTTAATCTTTCCTGCTTTCTGCTTGTGGCTGAAGATGTTAGCTCTCAACTTCCTGCTCCAGCCACCATGCCTGCTCTTAATTCTATATCTTCTCCCCATGGTTGACAGTTATCCATCTAGAACCATAAGCCCAAATAAACTCTCCCTTCTATAATTTGCTTCTGGCCATGGTGTTCATTCACAGCTAGGGAGAAGTAATGAATACAGACTATAAACCAGTTTTTGATATATAGAGTCCATTGATTGTGGTGGTGAGGAATCAGATGTTGCATAGATTTCCTGATACACTCAATATGAAAATAAGAGTTATAGTGTTGTGGGGGAAGACAGTCATAATTCAGGGCTATTAGCAAAAATAACAAGGCTGGGGCCCCCAAGAGCTTTTCTTTGAATGCCCACAAACATCCACCAAATCTAATTTAAGCGATGTCATGAGTCACAACAGATCCTTATCAGCTTTGGCATACTTGTCATAGCACACCATTTGAATAGAAGACATCTCTTCCCAAGAGAGATTCCTGAGAAGGAACTGTGCTATTTAATGGAGTTTAAAGATTCCTTGTAAGTCTCAGAATCTGCTTGTCTAAAATCCATGTTCGTGCTGACTGACAGGTTTTCTCAAAGCAACGAGGGGCCAGCCCCACCAATATAATTAGGTGATGATGGTGACCCTGGGGTTTCATGGCAATGAGGGAGCTTGTGTTTGAATCTGGAATTGTTCAGTTTTCTAGAAGCTACTGTCAAGGATTCTGAGTTATCTCCAAGTGATGTTGTGTTTCCACTCATGGTGCCATTCTTCTGGCTGAGAGGATAGGTAGACTTCTGCCCAGCACTGGCTATCAGACTCTTAGTATCTGGAAACAGGACGAGAAGGGGTATGTATGTTTTCCCCTTGAACTTGTGGCATGTATATTTCTTTTTTTAATTGGAAAGAAGCTTTTTTCCATATAATATATTTTGATCACAGTTTCCCCCCATTTCCTCCCAATTTCTCCCCAGTTTCTCACCCATCCAACTCCCTGCTTTCTTTCTTTCCCTCATATATTCCAAGAGACATGTTGAAGGAGTTGCCAATTTTACATTTTTGTTAACTTAGAAGTCTCTGAGATAAGACAGAGTCCAGTCTACTGGAGACTGAAGCTATGTTGTAGTTGTTGTTGTTGTTTTTAGAAGTCATAGATAAAATTCAGACAAAGAACTATGGCACATTCTTGAATAAGTGAGTGATTTAACATCTATCCTATATAAGCAATACAGCTAACTACCCATCCCCTTCATTTCAAAAAGGAGCAGTATATCAGGTGTGCTGCTGCAGGTGTGTAATCTTGGCATTTGAGAGGTAGAGGCAGGAAGATCAATAGTTTAAGGCCAGCCTCAGCTACATAAAGGAATTTAAGGCCACTCTGGCCTCCATGAGATCCTGTTGAACTCTGACTATGTTCTTCCCATGTCTTCCAATGGCCTCTGCCTACCTCCTTATTTATCCTCTGTTCTCTCTAGTTCTGCCTTCTTATCTTTCTCTGCTAAACCACAGAAAAGTTTTGTTTTTGTTTTTGTTCTTTTCTTTAAATTGGAATCTGTCTCTCCCCCTGAATTCAAGCCTCCCTAGGCAGTCATTTTAATGCAGAGAAGAAAGATCTTTGTTCAGGTTGGTGTAGATTCCATTTCCTATAATGTGCACAACTTGGAGCCAATGAAGGCACAGAGCCCCCACCCTTTACCTGGGCATTACCAAGTTTCATCCTAATACATTTTGGGATTTTTGAATCAGTAGTAGTTATGAGTAGGATCCACAATTACCTTCCATAAATAAGGAAGAGGGGCACAAAGCCACCTGACTCAATTTGATATAAGATTTTATTTGGCATCTACTGAGAGTAACAGGCTTAAGGTGTTAGCGGGCTAGGCTGAGCAGATTAATAACTTGCCTTGGGTTATCAGCCAGGCTTCATCCAGAAATAAATCCGGTCTGATCTCTTGGTACAAGCCAGAGATTATTCCATCTAGTCTACAGGCAAGGATTTTTTTTTCTTGCCTTGTAATTGAGCAGCAAAATGACTCTGGCAAAAGCATATGTTGTGTGTCTCGGGGTTTGGCTTATTTATGAATTAGGACCACGGGGGAAAGATGAGTTGCTTGCTGTCATCAGAAATTTCACATTGGAGGAGCATATGATAAAGCTGAATCAGTGGCCATAAGCCTGGGAGCAATTCTGCTGTCCCTTCTCTCCATGGGGGACATCTGGCACTGTCCACAGACATCCTTTGTCATAGCACCAAGAGCAAAGAGTGCTACTGGCACAGAGTGGGAACAAGCTAAAGCTGCTTCAGAATGTTCTACAATGCATAGGGCAGCCCCAAAGCAGAGAATTACCTGGCCTGCAATGTTGATAGTGCTGACATTAAAGGCCCTCAGCAGCCAAAGATGATTCCCAGGCTACAAATCATATCAAATATTTTCTCAGAAGCTGTTTCTAGAGAACTTAGCTCTTAAGTTAATTTTCAGCTGCTACTGTAACAAATTGCTGTGACCTACTTGGCTTAAATGATACAGATTTTATTATCTTGTACTTTTGAAGGTCAGTAGTCTCTCTCTCTCTTCCAGAGGTGATGATAAAGAGGCTGTTGTTTGTCATTCTCAGCCCCTGAAAACTTCTTATTGTCTCTGATTTGTGGAATTTACATCCCAAGATGAGAAGTCGCATTGTTCATCTGGGCTCGGTCACGTAGTTTCTCAGACTATAACATTTCTGTCTCTACTTTGTAAGAATGCTAATGATGCCATTAAGCTTCTCTAAACAACCCAGGACAAGATCACTACCTCAAAGATTCTATTCAAACTTGTATAGTCTCTTTTGTCAGCAAAAGGACACATATTTACTTATGTGAGGATGCGGCATCTTGTCGGGGTCATGATATGCTTCTCATATGCCCTTTTCTTCAGCAAAAAGAATTACAAGTACACCCATTTTCAGAACCATCCCCTCCCTAACTTTTTCTACAGGCTTTGACTCCTGTCAAAGACAAAAGTCAGTTTAAGAAAAATTAAGCCAACCACAACACACACCATCAGCCTCAAAGAAAGATGGCTCTGTGGAAGACATTCCTAGTCAGGTGCTAAAGCTACTTCTGTTCTACTTCTACAACAGTAATTATCATTAAGATTATAAAATAGGCTAGGGAGTTGAGCTAGACCAGCACTAAATGTAGTCCTTTAAAAACATAAGTCTCTTGTCCTCTTTGTTCAAATGCTTCAGGACCTTTCCTACCAATTTCTGTCTAGACCCAGGCAAGTGTCCAACTTGGTTTCCAAAATGAGTCCCCAAAATGCAGATGCTGAGCCTGAAGCTTAAACTATAACTACGTTTTCCCCAGGGTCTGGATGTATTGTACTGTTTGGACAGCCCTGTGCTTTCCACAGTGATTCAGATTGGAAAAGCGGGTTCCCCAAAATAGTAGGCTCCCCTTCCGCACATAGGGCTCAAGGTATTTGGATGAGAAGAACATTCAAGCCAGTTGAGCAAACGCTTCTGTAGCACACACCCCTGCATTTGCTTGGGACAAAATTCCAGGCTGTACAATAAGTAAACAAATTCCTCTTGGCTTGAGGAGCCAGAAGAGATTTGCCATGATCTTTTCCACTAGGCTAACTTTTCACAACTTTCCTCACCAGCTTTCCCCAAACGCTTCAATTTATCCTCACTTTTAAGAAGAAACATTACATTTCTACCTCATTGGGCAAAGCAAATACAAGCCTTGTCTTCTATGTCTGAGTCTTCAAATCCAGCATTTCACATTTGATCTCCAGAGAAATGATGCAACAGAATGGAATATGTACCATTTCCCTAGTCTCTAGAGCACAGCAGGATCCTGAGATCCCATTTCAGGCCTAACCCCAGACAGTGGGCCTCTGAGATGCTCTTATTGCTTCCTGCACTAAGTTTCCTCCTTTGAAAATATGGCGGCCTTAATGGTCCAACTAATTATTAGGAGACACATTGCAAAGGACTTCCTTACCCTGTGTAGCAGGCACATAACAGGTGGGAAGTGATAGTTATCCTCCCCTGGAACTCCTGATTGCTAAATATGATATCAGGACAGTGTACCGAGTTTCTGCCAGGTTGCAGGGGCTTCATATATAGGACAGTTATAGGTGAATGCTCTCCACTCAAGTTTGGAATTATTTTCTTTGTATCTTCAAAAGTACCTCATTTGTCATATCACCTGGTGCCATAAAATCCTCCACCACTTTTTTTCTATCACACAAGTGCCTGTCTTGTACAAGGCACTGACTCCCTAGTTTTAAAATTTCATTACTTAATGAAGTTATTTTTCACTTTGGGAACAATCCTTCGTCTTCACGGTCCATGCAGCCAGGTGGAAGCTTTTAAAATTCACTGCTCTGATCACATCACTCCTATTTGGGATCCTTCCTCCAAGAGAACACATTGCTATTAATGATTTCGGTTAGTCTTGTGTAGCTAGAGGGTGTGAGCCTTGGCATCTTCATTTCATGATGCAGTGTTTCTGGGGTTTCAAATTGGTAGGTAGCTGAGAACTTGGGATATGAAGTCCTGGAGGGATGGCGTTGAATCTTAGCTCCATATCCTACCTGCTGTGTGGCTTTGGACAGAATGCTGAACCTCTCTGCTATCTCACCTGCTTATCTGCTCATCATTGCTCATCTGCAAAGCAAGGATTCCAAAACTCCCCCAACAATATTGTTATGAGATATAACACTCAATCCAGTGCTGAAAGTAGGAACTGTTATTGACACCATTAATGTTATCACTATACATATTGTTAAGATACAGTTATTTTTCTTTCCATGTGTGTATAGGTATGGTGTATGTACATGCACATTCACATGTTTATAGGCTCATGTGTGTTGTTACATATATGTGTATGTGTTCATGTGTTTGGAGGCCAAAGATTGATGCTGGGTGCCTTTCTCCTATTGGTTCCCACTTATGAGTCAGGGTTTCTTGTTGCATCCAGAGCTTGCAGACTTGGCTAATTTAGCTAGCCAGCTTGCCCCAGAATTCCTGTGTTTGTCTTCTGAGTGCTGGGATTACAGGTGGGCTATCATTTGACATTTTATATGGGTGCTGAGGAGCTAAACCCAGTCCTTATGCTTACCCAGAAAGACATTTATCCACAGAGCCACTCAAGGCCCTCTGCACTACAGTATTCATTGACGTAGAGTTGAGATGATTTTAGATACTAAACTAGTAAATGCTAAGTATTATTACTCCTTATTTTTAACAACCATATCTATATTTCTATTTGCCCTGTTTTACAGATGGATACATTGAAGCACTAAATGATAAATATCTTGCTCAAAGGCAAATAGTCATTAACTGACATGACTAGAATTTGAACCCATGTAAGTATTAAACTGAGAGTCATTTATAGTGCTTAGCTACAAGATTATGCTTCATCTGGGTGTGGTACAACAGTCATGGTCCTGATGAAAATGTAGTTTAATTATGCGAAGCAAGGGGAGATTAAAAAACAAAACAAAACAAAACTGGGTTCCATATGACTGCTTTGCCTATGGGATAACGTTGCAACAAGCAGAACCAGGAAGGCAAGATCTTCAATAAACTGGCCTGTTAGTGGGGCAGCCACAGATGAAATGAGATTGGCTGTGGAGGAGCCAACTCTTGATTCTAGCAGACCTATTCTCCAGTAAAAATGAACAAGCCTTTCAGTTTTTCTGATGGCAATTTGAATAGCTTATGACCAACAGTAGCTCTCCCACCTTCAGAAAGAAGAGAGTCTCACTGTGGAACACGCTTCTGATGGGAACCTGAAGCAGAAGTATGTGATAATGCTGCTGGGCGCCATAGTGACATATGAGAGATGACCATGCTGAGAGCAGTTGTGTGGTGGCCACAGGTCAGCTGATCAATCACACTGGGTGACGAGATACCTGGGCAAGATGCTCAGGTCATCTTGAAGACAACCCTCAGCTAGATGCAATCCATTACAGGACAGCCTCTTTGTTTGATAGACAGTTGTGTAGCAGTGATGGTGTGTAAGATTTATTCACTTTTGCATTATGCGTATGAGTGTTTGTGTGCATGTATGTGTACCATGTGACTGTCTGGTGGCCCTGTCATCAAGAAGAGGGTATTGGATTCCCTGGAACTGGAGTTACAATGGCTCAATCGTGAGTCACTATATAGATGCTATGAACTCAACCTGGGCTTTCTATAGGAACAAGTGCTATTAACCACTAACCCATCATTCCAGCTCCCTGATGGTATTATTGTTAATTAGTATCATGTTAAATGATAATCAACATTTGCACTGAACTCTCACCCATCCTGTCACTGAAGGAAGTGGTGTTTCACTGTGTCACACACAAGGAAAGTGTTGCATAAAAGCTTGACTTCCATGCTCCAGTGTTTAAAAGTCCTTTAATATTTTCTGTTGATTATTTTTTTTTTAAATTTCTGCAGTGATACTTAGTTGTGAGGCTCATTTGATGTATCATTATGTGTATATTGATCAACCACTATTATATTCCAAAATTCTATAAAATTAGCTTTACATGTTTTATAGCTAGGGCACAGTAGAATCATAGTTTAAACCTGAATCTGCCTGATTCCCTCTCTCAGCCACATGTGCACCTAAATATGACAGAAAGAGCCAAACTAGAGCCATGTTAAGTAGCTCAGAGACCTAAGGGGAAACATTTGCTTTTCTCATCTCTCTGTTGAGGAATATATACACAGAATATCCTTGCTCAGTCTCCTTGACCTTTATATGAATGTTCAAGGGAATGGATACTAATACCCTTTGGAAAAAGACAAAAACATTATAATTAAAGAAACATGTCTTCTTTTAAACATACCTATTAAGATCAAAATAATTTAACTTGTGTGAGGCACAAAGGCATAGGCCTGTAATCCTTGTCCTTGGGAGGCTGGGTTGGAGAATACCTAGTTTCAGACCAGGCTGTGCTACATAGTAAGATCCTGTATTAGAGAAAACCAACCAACCAACCAACCAACCAACCAACCAACCAACCTACCAACCAACCAACCAACCTACCAACCAACCAACCAACCAACCAACCAACCAACCAACCAACCAACCTACCAACCAACCAACCTACCAACCAACCTACCTACCAACCAACCAACCAACCAACCAACCAACCAACCAACCAACCAACCTACCAACCAACCAACCTACCAACCAACCAACCTACCAACCAACCTACCTACCTACCAACCAATCAGTCGAACAAAAATATCAAACAACCAAAACAATAAGCGAACACAAACTAAATTCTGATGGCTTTACTGAAAAAGATTCACTTATGGTACAGAATAAGTGTGCTTAATTATGCTAAAACAGATGATTTCTATCAACTTACTGTATGGGCCAACATCTGTGATTAATAAACTTCAGTGTGTACTGGAATCATACAAATAGTTTGTTAAAACATGGATTCCTGGGGTTACAGCTCCACCATTAAGGTGCTTGTCTCAAATGCTTGATGAGCTGAGTTTTATATTTAAACGTACACAAAAATCAATCAATCAATCAATCAATCAAGCAAGCAAGCAAGCAAGCTGGATGTGGTGGTACTACAATCCCAGCTTGGGAGAAGCTGAGACAATTATGTCTCTGGGGCTCAATGGTTGGTCAGCCTAGCCCACACAATAAACTTTAGCCCAGCGATAGATCTTTTTTCAAAACAAACAAGCATAGATTGAGGTTGGGTGGGTAGAGAGATAGTTTAGTGGTTGAGAACACACAGACTGCAGAAGACATGGGCTCACATGGCGATTCACAACCACAAGCAATCCCAGAGGATCTAACACCCTCTTCTGGTCTCCACAGGCATTTCACACATGTGGTACACAGACACACATGAAGGTAACCCCCTCTTCATAATAACAACACTAGATGGATGGTATCTGAGGAGATTATTCTTTGGCTTTCATATGTGTGTGCCCACATATGTGCCTATTTACACATAAACATGCACACACAAAAGTAGATTCTTGGTTTCCCCACACAAAGTTCTGACTTACAAAGAGTGGAGTAGGGACCCAAGAAATTTGTCTTTCTACCTGAACAGCATAGGTTCTGCTGGTGGAAATCACATTGGAAAATGCTGGTACTTTATGTTTCAGATGAAGTTTTACTCACAGACAAATGTCACCAACACCCACAGGGCTCTCCATTTCTGTTCTGACATCTGTCAACTTTCCCTCACCATAGACTTTGCATCTGCCATTAATACTTTCTCTCTGTAAGGGCAGCAATGCTTTTGGGGTAGCACTCAATTCCCTTTCATCTCTCCAGCTTTCCTAGGGAGCGAGAAAACAAGTGTGAATGTTTCCTAGCAACTCTGCTGTTTCCGACAGTGTCTTTGGTATTGGATTGTCTCTGACATGGCCAGGTGCTCATTCTAGAACCAGTCTTTGGAGAAGATTTTTTTAAGTCAGCCAGGGACTCTGATTGGAACCAAGGGAAACACACCTGAGAAGGACAGAGGGGTGGATTTCACAAAGACATGTCAAAGAGTTTGATTCTTGGAAAGACGGAGGAGATAGGTATTAGAGAATCTTAACATTATATTGAGATTTTTAAAACTTGGTAAAATCCTCCTGGAAAGCCAAGATTGTGTCCTTGTCTTATCTGTTATTTTGGAACACACACTCACACACACACACACACACACACACACACACACACACACACACACACATACATAAATGGTTTCTTCATGCAGTCCAGAATCGCTAGGGTTATAGTCATGTACCACATGCCCAGTGTAAACTATGAATTCTTTTAGGATATATGCCTAACTAACCTCAGTTGTGCTCTAACACTAGCTGTACTCCAGTAGGGTCCTATTCCATATTTTCTCACTTTTCAAGTAGACACCATTGGATCAAAGATAAATTTTGTTTCCACTTATGTAGCTCCTAGACTTAAGGAAAACAATACCATAAAAACAGTGATGTGACCACTGTTTATGTGAATCTTGAGGCAGTACCTGCTGGTAACTGAGTATGATGGGAACTCCTTGACATGCATTTCCAAGGTTCTATCAACTTGTAACACAAGAAGAGAAAAGCTCCCCTCCAGACAGTTCAATGGGCAAAGGAAAGGACTCTGTCTCTCTTTTATAGTTATTGGTGGCCAGCTTCTCTGGGGGCAATCATCATGCCATCAAGTTTCCAATATACCAATTATGGCATATCTATGTAATACAGGGTAAAGGGACTGTGATGGCTGGGATTTTCAATTTGATAATACGTAGAATTACCTAGGAGAAAAGCCAATGAACCTGGCTAATCAAAATGGGGAGACATGTCCTAAATATGGAGGTCACCAGGATAAAGAGTTGGGCACCAGCACGCCTCAGTCTCTGCTTCCTGACTTTCAATACAATGTGGCTGAGTACCTCAGCTTCCTGATGATGGTTTCTCAAACTGAATCCCTCAACTTGCAGGCGGAAGTAAGCCCTGTTGGGGGCAAGTGTTTGTCAGGCCTTCTCTGTGAAAGATCAGAGGGCAGGAAATCAACAGCTAAGACTCAGTGCCATTTGTGTAGACGGAACGAGAGCACACAAAGACAGTACTGTAAGTGCATGTGTGCACAGACATACTCTGCTGAGGAGCCACCATGGTAAGAGTGTTTCTGTTCCCTGACTTGTCCTCTCTCTTCATATCTCAGGCTGACCCTCACTGGTGTTGAGAACTCTTGCTATGTGCCCAATTCCCTAGCACAGAACATGTTATCTGACACTATTGAGAACACAAAAGAAAATATCATTTGGAAGCTTAGGTCATTTTTTGTGAGGCTTGGGTTTGTGGTGAAGGTCGCACTCACGGGGTCTCCTTTCATCCTCTCCAGAAAACGTATTCTGGAGTCTCATTTCGCTGCTGCTGCTTCCTGATAGTCCATCATTGGGAAGCATCCTTAGAGTATTGGCATGGTTATGGGGCCAACCATCTTGGGCAGGAAGGAAGCAATTCTTTCAGTACTGTCGCGGAGTCATTCATCTGCATATTGAAAGACATGACTTCATTTTGAGAGCAAACTGGTGAAACTACTGTTGGGGTATAAAAGATAACAGCAGCAATGGTATCTAGGCTTTGAATGCCACAATGCTATTGGGAAAAGGGGGGTCTATTTTCCCACTTTATTTATTTATTTTTTATTAATCATTTTGACTTGTTCTCTCCACGTGGCAGCAAGGTAGATAGATGATTTCCTAGCTGTCTTTGCAGCAGGTGTAGGTCATGAGACTCTGTTTTTGCCAAGAGAGAGAGATTTCACTTTGCTTCATTTGCAACAAAACTGCATGCCTCAGACCTCTTCATTTTTTTTTCTTTCTGTAAGCCATCACACAGAACGAATCACAAGCCAGCTTTCTCTTACAGATGACGACATCATGCTTGAGACAGAATAGGCTAAGGGGAACAAGAGTCCCCAAGAGACAATAAGGGACAGAGCTTCATTTCAGACTTCATGTCATTGAACTATATTTGAGAAACAAACAGTTTTAATCAAGTGAATATAATTTGGGTTTTTTTTTTCTTCCTCTTCTTTTTTAATAGCATCTTGGTCTTTTCAAGAGCTAATAACAAATCACATATGTGGTTATCTAAAATTACTCAAGGACTAGAGATTTAGTTCAGTTGGCACAATACTTGCAGGGCTATGTGCTAGATCCTTTTGCACTGTGCAAACAAAACAACAAAAACAAAATCACAAACGCACCCCAATATCCCAGCTTTAGGAGTTCAGGTACTAGGAACAGTGAGCTGAGCTGGGTGGGCAAGGTGTCCTGTGAGCTTGTAGATATGGTGTTGGTTGGACCCTGGAAGATGCATTGAAAGCTGCTCTACTCTTATCTTCACTGATGAGAGAGCTCGGGTTTTCACCTCTCCTCTAGGCTACTTGAATCCCCTTTATAATAGGCTAGGTGACTTCCTTCAGAGTGGTGTTAACCCGAGAAAGAGAAAGATGGAAGCCACAGGCTTTTATAACTGGTATTGGAAACTATACACCATTGGTTTTCAATAATCCCCACATGTAATCCAGTTAGCACTATCTTCAAGAAAGGGACAGCACAGGAGCATGAATGACAGGAGGAGGACAACAGAATCACTGGAGGTCATCTTACAATACTGTATCACATGGTATGAAGTTACCTCTTAGATGAACTTTCATCAAGGTCAGCATGGCACACACACAGTTTGCTTCTGATGGTTCTGGTTCTAGGGATATGCATACACATCTCTGCACACATACATACATGTATGTTCTTTCTGAATGGAGATTAGGTCACCTAATAGAGATAGGTGATCAGAAAGACCTGTGAAGTGTGAGTTCATGGGAGTAGGGGGTCTTAGGCAAAAGAGTATCTTCTGGGTCTCATTTGAACACATTGATGTATGTTTATTTTTATGTAGTATTTAGTCAAAACATTGCTTGGCTAAAAGTCAAACAAATCTCCAAACTTAAATCAAACAAAATAAAAGAAGTTGCAGGAAGCAATTGTATTTCAAACTTTAGTCTTACATACAACTATTCCTTTAAAAAATGTAAGCTAGTATCATTAGAGTTTGCTATTACTTATTTCTCCTATAGCCTAAACATATATTGACACATATTGTAAGTTAAAAAAAGTCTCTGTCTCTCTCTCTCTCTCTCTCTCTCTCTCTCTCTCTCTCTCATCTCTCCATCCATCCATGTATCTATCTAGTGTGTGCATGTACTATGTTCCAGAAGAGTATTGGATCCCTTAGAGCTGCAGTTGCAGACGGTCTGAGCTACCTTATATGTGCTGAAAACCAAACCCAGTTTCTCAGCACGAGCATCCCAGTGCTCTTAACCCTTAGCCATTGCTGTAACCCATAAATTATATATATATATATATATGTGTGTATATGTATATATATATGCATGTATACATTATACATATATACATGTAAATGTGAATATGTATATAATGTATATATGTATCTGATTTATATATTACCCTTTGTATAATGTAGTCCTCTAAAGCCACAGTTCACTTGAAGAGTTTATATCTTTGTGATAATACACAATATTTTAAAGTTGAAGAAAAGGAAAATAGCAGTATCATCAAGAGACATTGTGTTCTCTACACAAATAACCAAGAAACATAATAAACTCCATATCTCACTCTCACAAGAACAAGAACCAAAACCCATCCTTTTATGTCACCAAAGGCATGTAAAAGGCTCTTAATTGAGACTCTTTTTTTGGTCTTAAAACAAAGCAGACAGTGATTATAGAACAGAGCTGTTTGCAAACAGTGTATACACTCCATTTTTCTGAGCAGCTTCACTGAAACTTTAGACTGTTCTTTAAAAGGAAAAGTGAGATTTAAAAAAACTAGCGAAAGCAATTTGTTGGCAGAAATAATAACAGCTCATTATTTAGCACTCAAGGATTAGAGCATTGAATGGGGAATATCTAAATAACTAGGGGGAAACGGAAGACAAAGCTTCTTTCCACATGACCCTTCACAGTAGGATGGGCACATTAATGCATCTCAAATGATCTGTGAGTAGAGTTTTTAAAACTTTTCAACACATGGTTTACAGACTCACCGAGGACAACTCCAAACCAGTCTACTCCTTGTCAGCAATTTAAGTCCATTGAATCCAGACGCTTTATTTTCCCAGCAAATTCAAATGACTATGGAAGTTTCTAAAACTTATTTTCTATTTCTAAACTTATCATATCCCAGATACACATAGAAGTTTTAAAGAAGGCCTATGTCATCAGGCTCAGTGTAACTATAAAACCAGATCATAGTCTGTGGGAGAGATGTGACTTTGATATAAGAAGAATGTAAATACTTAACATAGTTTGAAATGTGTGTTTTCTCAAATCTCTAAATCTGAATTCTTGATGCCTGGGTATTTTATGTCAGCAGTCCTCAACCTGGGGCTCAAGATCCCCAGGGACCAAATATTAGATATTCTGCATATCAGATATTTACATTAAGATCCTGAATAGTAGCCAAATTACAGCTATAAAGTAACAATGAAATAATTTTGTAGTTGGGGGTCACCACAACAGAAGGAACTTTATTAAAGGGTCACAGCATTAGGAAAATTGAGAACCATTGTCTTATGTAGAAATAGTATCTGCAGATGTCATGTGGTTGAAATGAGATCATAGTGGCATGGGATTGGGGTCTAAATCCAATAGTTGGTTTTTTGTTTTTTTATAAAATGAGCAACATGTAAAGGAAGGAAGGGAAGAATGACCATCTGAAGACAGAGCAGGGTCTGGATGATGAAAATGCAAGCAGAGAAACACTAAAATACCCAGAAATTGCTAGAAGGTTAGGAGAGCCAAGATTTTAGCAGTTTTGGTTGTTAGAACTAAGATTTCTGTTGTCTTGGTATTCAGTTTGTAGCTTGTTTATAGCAGCCACCACAAAGACTCCATCAACCAACAGTGTACCTTTCTTTCTTTCTTTCTTTCTTTCTTTCTTTCTTTCTTTCTTTCTTTCTTTCTTTCTTTCTTTCTTTCTTTCTTTCTTTCTTTCTTTCTCCCTTTCTTCTTTTCTCCCTCTCTCCCTCTTTCCCTCCCTCCCTCCCTCCCTCCCCCTCTCCCTCATTTCCTTCCTTCCTTTCTCTTTTGGCAAGGTCTTGCTCATAGATTTGGCTAGTCTAGATCTTACTATGAAAATCAGCCTGGAATCTAACTTAAAAAGTGCCACCTACATTGGCTTCTAAATTCTGGTGTTGATGGCATGTGCCACCATACCCAGCCAAGAGAAGATTCTGTGCAGCAGCATTTTAAAGAATTGTTATATAACAGGAAATAACTGGTTTCCATGGCTTAATAAAATTCGCAGGAGAAAGTTAAAAATGCAGTTTTAAATTTTTTTCTGAGTGCATGGACTGGAGAGTTATCTCCTTGGTAAAATGCTTGTTTTGCAAGCATGAAGCCTGTGTTTGTTTCCTTGAACCTACCTAAAACTCCTGGGCCTGGCAGTATGTTCTGAGAATCCCAGTGCTGGTGAGGTGGAGACAGGAGAAACCCCATGGCTTGATGATCAAAGTTTACCCTAGTTTGTGAGCTCTAGCCAATGAGAAGCTCGATCCTAAAGGAAGATTTCCTTCTGGGATTCCTGAAGACTATACTGGAAGTTGTTCTTTAGTGCCACACGCGCATGTGCTCACTGAATTTCAGTCAGTTGCAAACTGATATGTGGGTACTGGGAATTGAATCTGGATCTTTTGGAAGAGGAGTTACTGCTCTTACCTGCTGAGCCATGTCTCCAGCCCAACTCTGGCCATTTTTGAAATGCTAAAATGAAACAGAAACATAGAGTAGTTGAAAACTTGCATACTGATAGGCACTGAAAATCAGAAACATGTCCAGAACCTGGGCCATCCTGTCACAAAAAGGACATTGGAGATCTCAAAAGGCTTTGACAATGACAGTAGGATAATTCCTTGTGCAGAGGACTTATAAATGAATATTCTTTGGAAAGTGACTCCTGATCTGTCTTTGGACATTCTAGTACTGAGAGAATCCAGCAGCTTCCATGTCATAGGAAAATTAAATGACATCATTATCCATGGCCTCTAGTGCTGGCAGACACACTTAAGGAGCTGACCAAATTATGTTTATAATGAAATATTCCCTCTTGGAATCAGCTTTCTTTTTCCCCGTTAGGACTCGGGATTCATACAGAGAGGCCCACATTGGTTCGTGATAAATACTGCCTGACAAAAGCCCCAGAAAAAGTCTGGCCCTGCAAATGGAAAACAGAGCTAAATCAATGAGCTGAGAGCACAGAAGGGAAGGGGACTCAGGTGTGGAGAAATGACTTGGCTGTGAGTCACGCCATGTTACTGAGAATGTGAGCTTGTTTTACAAAAATGAACAGCACCAAAGGAGTCAGGGGAACCTTGGCATTCAAACAGGGGAGACCTAACCATTGGAAAAGAAAATGAAAATAAGAGCAGCTGATCCTAAGCATTTCACACTCTAAATGTTCAGAGACCAAAGGATAGATGACTGCAAAGGAGGAAAAGACAAGACTTGTGGTGTTCCATTCTTACACGATGGCTGTGCTAATTTCACTGAAAATATACAGGCAAAGAGAAAACTGTTTCCTCAGTATATCTGCCAGCAACACCAGCCCCTCCCTACATCCGCCTCCACTGACTTCCTGCTCTCTTGGTACATGGAATAAACTTTTACTTTGCTTTCTTCACTGTTGTCTTGGATGGTGTGACCTTGCACTCCTGCTGAGACCTTCCGTTTTCCCGTTTTTGTCCTTAACTTTAAGCCTGTAGGATCACTTATACCCATGCAATGAATAATTTCCCTCTTTTTTAAACGTTCCTGAGATGCAATGCACTCACTCCCACTACAGCCTTGTACCACCTCCCTCTCTCCCTTTAGAGGAACACTGAAGAATTCTCTTCTTTCTTCCCCCACTTCCTCACCTCTCATCTATCTTGAAAACACTCTAATCATGCGTTTATCCATACTGTTCCACTGAATCCTTCTTGTCAAGCTTGCAATGACCCTGTCCTGCCAAATCTGATTGCCTCTCAGCCTTCATCTCGTTCAACAGTTCAACACACTGACAGGACCAATCAACTCTTTAAAACTTTTAGTACTGCCTGTTCAGGTCACTGAACTCCCCTGAATTTTCTCCTATTTTCTAGACTGCTCCTTCACTCTCTTTCATTGGACTTTCTTTGTCCTGACCTCTAAATGTTAGGGTTCAGCCTTGGAAAGCCCACCCCTCTCTCTATCGGTTCCTCAAAAGACTTCATTTCAGCTGGGCCTAGTGATACAGACCTGCTATTTGAGCAGCTAGGGAAGGTGGATTAGAAGTTCAAGGCCAGCCTGGGATATTTGGAGAGCTCTTTTCTCAAAATAATAATTCAAAGAAAACTGGTAATACAGCTCAGTGATAAGGAGCTTGTCTAAGATGAACAAGGCTCTGGATTCAACCTCAGTACTTAAAAAATGCTCTCATTACATCTCACAGTTGTTGGTATGCCCTATAAGATTCTGTCCCTCACATTATATCTCTAGTCCCACCTTCTTCCCTAAGTAGTATTATTTATTAGGCCCCGGCCCTCCCTCAGATGTCTGAATTCACATGCACACCTCTAATCTACTACAGAACTTTGACGTTCATCACCTCTCTGCTCCTAACCCTGCTTCTGCAATTTGGATTCTCTAGAAGTAGATATTGGGGCAGAGGTTGGGGTGCAGAATCAGGAAAGATCAACATCCCTAGTGAGGGAATCAGATTGAAGAGAGAGGGAGAAATCTCTTCAGATGCAGACCCCTTGATGTCTTGGCTCACTCTCTAGAGAGCAGTAGTCTCCGTAGTGCACAGAGCTCCTGAAATTTGTTCACATGCAGTTAAAGTGAATGAATAGGCTTCCTGAGTCATCACACATGGCATTTCAATGGAAGAGGAGACTCCAGGATGCAGCAGCTGTCTATGACTAAGTCAGTTCCTAAAGAAACTGATGATATGGCTGTCTCCTGAGAGGCTCTGCCAGAGCCTGACAAATACAGAGGAGGATGCAGGCAGTCAACCATTGGACTAAGCTCGAGGGTCCCCGATGGAGGAGTTGGAGAAGGGACTGAAGGAGCTGAGGGGGTTTGCAGCCCCACGGAGGGAGCAACAGTGTCAACAGGCCAGACTCCCCACCCCCAAGCTCCCAGGAACTGGACTACCAACCAAAGGTTACACATGGCGCAACTCGTGGTGCTGGCCATATATGTGGCAGAGGATAGCCTGGTTGGACATCAGTAGGAGAAGAGGCCCTTGGGCCTGAGGGTGTTTGATGCCCCAGTATAGGGGAATGCCAGGGTGGGAGGACTGGAGTGGGTAGGGAAGGCAATAGGGGGTTTCCGAAGTGGAGACCTGGAAAGGGGAAAACATTTGAAATGTAAATACAGAAAATATCTAATTCAAAAAAAAATGGTGTCACAGCATGAGCCTGCTTCTCTGACTCAGTTGTTCTGCCACTGCTAAAACACTTTGGGTTACCTACCAATTTTCAAGGGCACAACATCATTTTCTGTCAGTTAAGATGCAATATTCTTTGTGCACACTTTGCTAATTTTTGGTATATTTTCTCAAGCTCAAAGTATTCCTTATATTTTTATATTTCTAGAAGGATTGAGCATCTAGTTCCAGAAAAATTACTGCCATGATGTGTTGGGCTCAATCTGACTGCTTTTGCCCCTACTCCTTTTCTGGCTATGCAGTCTCCTTTATAAAGCCACTGCCCACTATATTTAGTTTTAAGACATTTTTTAAGACCCACTTATGACACTGAGTCTTTGTTATTAAGTGTTATTTTAAAATGTTATTTAATAATTAGTTATTAATACGACCTGACTAGCCCAAGTAATTGAGGCAGTGTCCCATGGACTTTTTAAAATCAGCTTTAGCACCATTATACCCCTAATCTATTTTTCTATATGCTAGTCTGTGCTCCCAGGGTGCTTGCTGTTTGGAGTCTTACCTGGGTTACTTCTGTTCCATCAGTCTGTCCTCAGGGGGCATCTCACTGGGCCCTGGTCCTGGTCCATCACATCTAATGAAGACTTCCAGTTCGCCCATCTTCTCTCTCTCTCTCTCTCTCTCTCTCTCTCTCTCTCTCTCTCCCTCTCTCTCCTCATGGTCTAGGACCCCCAGCTTGACAACTGAAACTCTGTCCACCTCTATTCTCACCAGTAATCTACTGTACCCATTTTTATTTAACCAATAGCTTTAAATTGGGGAGCAAGGTTACACAACAGAGGCTGGTATACTTGGGCATCTGCTAGTGGATGGGCAACCAGATCTTAGGGCTCAGTATTTAGCACTTGAATACATAGCAGTCAGATTGAGCCCAACACATCGTGGCAGTAAATTATCTGGAACTAAATGCTCAATCCTTCTAGAAATACAAAAAGAAAAAAAATATATTAGAAACCAGTGCTGTGCATAAATATGTTTTCTTTGTGTATATGTGTATACATATAGTTTTTGTCCATGTGGACATGCATGTTTGTGTGTGTGTGTGTGTGTGTGTGTGTTTGTAAGTTTGCTTGTATGTATGTATCTAGAGGTCGGAGTTGAATGTTTTCTTTGGCTAATGAGGCATGGCTGCTCATTTAAACCTAGACCTTGCCAATTGGCTATTCTAGTTGGCTAACATGATCCAGGGACTCCCTTGTCTCTGAATCTCCCATGCCACACTCATATAGCATTTTCTTGAGTGCTGGGGAGCTGAACTGCCATCTTTACTGTTGCACAGCAAGCTCTTTGCTCATGGGACCACTTCCTCAGCCCCATGTCTAACTATCCTCATCTAGAATTGGCTTAGCAACATTCAAGCTAAAATTTCCCAAATTCTATCTTTCCACCTACCCCTGAAGTTAAGAAATTGAAAAACTGTGAAAGTTGTACACAAGATGACTCTATACTTTCTTAATGGTGAGTTTTGGGGAAAATGTGGTGTTTTGTATTCAGTCACATGTCTTATTTAAGTCTACATAAAAACTAGAAAGGCAGAGTTGTCTCAATGGGTAAAGTAAATCTTACTTTATATACTGAAGTTAATTCCTCATAGGCCCAAACAACAAAACCACTGCTCTTCAAAGCATCTCATCTTAAGAGAACTCTGAATTCTGTGGCTCACCTGTATTTCATTTTCTATATAAAATTCCTTTTGAAACACCCAAGCCCTTAATGCCAAAGTGACAGACCTTTAATGGAAAGCACCAACTTTGTATTTCATTACACATGGGCTCAAGAATCCAATTTCATCTCTTATAACCTGCATTGAGACAGTCTGGCCTGTCTTTCCTTTCTGGAGCTGTTTTGCTCATCAGAGATAGACAGATTCTCTTCCTAAATTAAGACCTAATAACAAGAGCACCTGAGGGAACTCCTGCCTTCAGAATAGGTCCCTGCAGCCCACACATAGCACATCTGTGTTCCACTGGAGTCTGTGCATATTTCTGTCTCCTCACTCTGCCAAGACTTCAAGAATATGTGAGAATTCTACAAGTCAGAGGGTAGAAGATGAATGTCCCAATTAGGATGCTCAACAAGTTAAAAAAAAATTGAAGTGACATTTTAAAGCTTTATGTCAAGCTAGTAATATTGTCTTTTAGGCTTGATTCTTGTTTTTTCCTCATTTAACCTTTTTCTTTTATTGTAAACTTAAAGAAGGGTTTTTATTTTAAACTCAAAGAGGGTCTGGTCACATGGTCTAATTTTTTCCTTGGTCCACAGGGACCTGTGGTATGTGGCACTCACCTAGCATGACCCATGTGCATATTGAGCAGTCCTTTGCTACATGAGTTGCCTCCCATTTAATTTCTCCTCATAGCATTTTCTGGGCTAAAAAATATAAACATTCCATTTGTTTTTAGAAAAGAACTGCAAAACAAAGAGTACCAAATATTATTTATTGGACATATATTATGGCACAAGGTATATGTGAGTGTTTTACCTAAATTATCTCTGTGTCCTGTAAATTCAATTATCAATTTTATTTTCCAGATGAGAAAAGAGAGGCTGAAGGAGCAAAGGGATCTGGGGACCCAGCTCAGATGGTGGAGAGCTTACTTAGCATTCACAATGCCCTGGGCTTGGTTCTCAGAACTGAATAAAACTAGGCATAGTGGTGAACTTGTAATTCTAGCCCTTGGAGGTAGAAACTGGAAGATCAGAAACTCAAGGTTATTCTTGACTATGCAGCATATTCAAGGCCAACTTCAACTGACTGAGACCTGTCTTTAAAATGAGAGGCAGCTAAGGGATGTCCTGAACAAAGTATAGCTGGGGAGCTCACTGCAAATGAGGCTATTGGTCTCTGCATAGCATCTACTCTCAGTTGAAGCAAAGTAAGTTGATTAATACTTATTAATACAGAGCAGATGCCCAGCAATGTCTAGTTACTTATTTATGAGCCTACAATAGCTGAAAAACATCAGAAACTGGATCCTTCTGTTTAAATTGGATAGGCTAGGGCCAATATGATACTGCCCTCCACATGATTAGTATTTTGGAATACCAGAGTATTAGCAGTCTCATTGGCTTTGATTCCAATCAAACGTATGTGAAATTTTAGTGAGTACAATTTCTAAGAGATAGTGTAGTGAATGAGAAGTATTGGTTACTCCTCAGCTTCATTTCCTTCATCCTCATCATGTTACACTGGTCATAGCTCACAGAGTGCAGCTATTGCTTTAATTTGTGATGATGAGTTGTTTTTTTTTTTTTTTTCAAAATCTCAGCAGGAAATCTTTTCTGTTCATCTTGTCTTTAAAACTCTGCTCTAACATCATTCCATGTGTTTTATTTTTTTTGAAAGTCAGAACATTAGGATCATCAACATGCAAATTTTACACATTTTCCTGTGGCAATTTAATGATAGCTATACATTGGCACATAGAACATTTTATCATCTAGATTTTGTCTGTGCACCTTTCTATGTACTTGTCCATCCATCCATCCATGCATCCATTTATTCTTACATTTTTATATTTATATACTGACTAGATGAAATGAGATTCATACACCCAATCAAGTACAGTCAAATACCTGTTTGTCTAATAAAGCCAACAGTCAACTTCTTGTGTATCCTGATTTGGCTATATATTTTGTTAAAACATTGTATTGACTTTGACATGGAATCACAGAACTGCTTCAAAGGTTGACTGACAAAGCCACAAATTAGGCAAATAGTAGAAATAGTGACTCCATGAAATGATGGAAAGAGAAAGGCAATTACATAAGGTATACTACTGTTTTTTATGTGCAAAACTCTTCTAAGAGATTGCCTCACTGGAATTTCAATTCTTATTTTTTATGGTATTAATGCATACTATTTTTGATGGGCAAAAACAAATGATTGTGTTGAAGAATAATTTGCCACCTCTTCTAGCAGAGTTTGACAGAACTGTTCAAAGCCATGTGATCAATGAATTATTTATAAACTACATCTCATTGCAATCTGAATGCTAAGGGTTTGTCTAGCTCTCCAATAGATCTTGTTTTGAAACAAATTCCCCAAGCATAGATAACGTGCTCATTTAAAATTGTAACAAGTAGAAATTTGGTGGAGAGAATGACATTTTATTTCAAAAATTGCCAATGGCTCAAAAGACAGCAAAGGAAATTGCCCTTGCCCTAGTCACACTGAAATTTTCAGGGACACAAAATTAGGGGGCAATAGAGTTGAGTAAGCAAATACCTTAAAATAAAGCTTAGGTGATTTCCCATCAAAGAGCATGGTATCCTATGTTTTTATATAAGATTTCAGATTAAATGAATATAGGAATAAAATGCTAGGCTAAGGGTCTATCATCTCATTCTCAAATTGTCTTTTACATATTTATTGGAGTCATTGCTTCCTCTCAGACTTGACCCACACAAATAGCACTACCCACCAATCCTCTTTCTAGTAACCTAAACTGCCCAGCACAGGAGTTGCCAACTGTGGTATTGTTATAGTCCTATTTATTTCTGAATTTGGCTTGACCAAACTATCCTTTAGTCCTGTTATTTGTCTAAGTTGTGGTATTTACAGGTAATATCACTATCCCCACTTTATAAGTAAAGCAACAAAAAATTTAGAAGTAAATAACCAGACCTTGAAGAGGAGTGCAAAGCTTATTTTAAATTAATTTAGAATCAGTATGTATAAGGAACTATTGGATCAGTGAGCAAAAAAAACATTACTCCAGCTGATTAAATCACTGCAAACTACTAGATGAATATATGTATATATATATACATATATATACACACACAAATACATATACACATATATGTGTGTATATATAAATACTTAATAGATACAACATGCAAAATATATAATACATATTGTATACTGTACATTATGTATAGGCAAACACATGTATTCAAATTATATGTTTATAGCAAAATTAGTGAACCTTGTTCAGGATATTAATATCACCAATGCTCAATAAAAATAAGATTATAACACATGGGCCATACCTTACATGTTTGAATTAAAAATAGCAAGTATGCACTAAAATGTACTGTATTTTTTATAGCTCACCAATCTCAAGAAACTTACTATAGCTTAGGCCATCTACCTGAACCACTGAAATAACATCCTACCTCATGAATTCTTTACCTGATTCCATGTATATAATTCAGGGGAGTGTTTGGGTGTGTATGAAATTAGACATTCTTCATTTTTATTAGTGTCTGAATAGGACATTGGACATTTAATTAAAAATTGGATCTATGCAGACATTACAGGTTTTTAAGTGAAATCTGTGATGTATTAACTAAAGATTTATAGAAAATTCCATAGATACAGAGGGTGAGAGATGTTGAAATAATATTGATATTCACCATGCCTTTGGCATTATGGCAGATTCAGCATTAAGATTCTAGTATTTGAAGGGTTCATAAAGAAGTACATGTTAAATATTTCACTAACTGAATTTTGTGTAATGTTTCTTATAGTTAATCTAATTTTTGTTAGGCAATTGAAAGCATTGTTTTGAGAAGTCAGATTCTTCACAGACACACTAAGTTTTGACTTTATTGTTATTCATTTCACTGTTTTGAGTCAACTTCTTTTCTTATTCATGCAATGGCCACAGTGCTTCCAGGTGAAGATTAAATATACCATGTATCTCCCCTATTTCTTACCTTGAAGGTCTTCTACCAAATGAAATATAAAGTTCTATGCTCAATCCATATAGGATGCAAGGTAAGTCATCTTCTACCTTCTCCATCATCCCAAATCCATCTGCAGACATCTGCCTCACAGATGACTCTGCTTGTGAACTTGCACCAGATTCTTTACAGATGTTATTCCTAGTGGCTGGAAAACACATCTTCACAGATCCTAATGCTATATTACTGAAGAGACTTTCCCTGTCTTAAAATAGTACCTAAAATCTCATTCTCAGCTTATCTTGTCTTCATAACTCTTCTCACTATCAACTCTCGAGCATTAGGGACTATTTATGCCCAAAATACAAACAAATAAACTGTACATAGAGAAACAAACAGATAAACAATAGATTGTAAGACCCAATATGAGACACCTAAGGAACAATCAAAGGAGATTCAAGGTTCCTTCCAATTCTGCCAGGGTCTCTACAGGCTACTGGAATATTAAAGTAGTCTGCATGGTTTGACAACAAGGTGATTTTGCCTCACCATATAGCCAAGAGAAAACTGGGAGATCTGAAGAAAACAAGCATGTGGTCTCCCATGGTCAGGAAGAATGAGGTTTTAGCTTACTGAGCTGGGGATTTCTATATAAACTCTTGAAGGCCCATGCCTTTCAACTGTAAAACAGAGATACTATCACTATCTGATCCTTAGGGAAGCATAAGAGTGGAATGAAATAAGACAAGCATTTAGCTTCATGCCTTGTACATGGTAAGTGCTCAGTAATGGTTGGTTATTGTCACCTTTATTGTTTCCATTATAGAAACAAATCATCAATCTGTGGTGCTATCAAACTTCCACTGCACCTTCTTTACCTGGGAGTTCACAAAATGCTTTAAGGGACTGTGGGCCTTTGAAAGTAAATCCCAATACTTTGGGGGATAGGAATATAGACATAGTTCTGAAATGAAAGAATGAGGAACTCCTATCATCTCCCACTCTTTGTCACTAGAGAAGTCCAGAATCAATGTCAATATATAGGTGGGTTGTGAAATAGTATAGAATAAGATGTGGGAAGCTGTTGGCTACACAAACTAGGATACCCTCCACCCAACTCAGATAAGGGAAACATTCTTGGTATCATGGGAGCAAATATATGAGGGAATATAACTCTACATATTAGTAGGCTTCAGGGAAAATACTAGATTTCAAAGAAATTTATCACCGAGGGACAAAGGCTTTCAAATCCCCACAGAACAGAGGATCTCTCACATCTGAAAACGAGTGGTAGTGATGGATGTAAGTTAGCATAAAAGTCTAAGAAGCAACAGTGGTACTTAAATTTTAGTATGCATCTAAACACTCTGTGATGTGTGTTAAAATGTCCAGAGATTGTGATTTAGTCTGTGAGCTGAGACCTATAAATCTGTCCTGGTAATAAGCACCCTAAGGAATTCTGATACAGGTGGTCTAAGGTTCACTCTTAAAAGGATAGAACTGAAAGGAAAATATTAAAAGCAGGCTTCTTAGTTTATTTCAGCCTGGTCCACCAGGAGAAGGAGCCTAGGGATCTAAAGTGGAGTGTCTAGAAAGAATAGAGGGGCGTGTTTGCATGAAGTGCCTTCCGTATCTAAAGTGCTGGAGACTACAGTGAGGGCAGCTGACTTCAGCTTAGAGATTTTAATCATCTCCTTCTTGGCATTTTAGCTCTTACCCACTGTATTTTCCATCATTAATTCTTTGTCTTTTTAACTCCAGGCCATCTCTTCATCTGTCCTGGAATCCCAGGTAGGTTCTGAGTTGTCCCTGTCCTCATGGATTAGGAAAGAAGACCTTGTGTATATAACAAGCAAAACAAAGCATGGTTAAATATTTTTGGTGGAAAACTCCCTTGCTTGCACTCCTCCCTTGCCTCCAGAGGACTAGTGCATTTCCAGCCTCGTGGATAACTAGGATGGATCCATCACTTGTGTTCACTTGACATTTTGCAAATCCCATGCTTCTTTTTTTGGATAACTTTACGTGTTTCTGTGCATCATCCCTCTGTGTATTGGTCTTCTGTGGCTGCTGTAACACACTGCTAATAATTTGATCATTTGAAAACTGGACATTTTATTGTTTTAGAAACCAGAAACCCGAAATCCTGATGTCAGCACATTGTATGACCTTCAAAGTCTAAAGAGCAGTTCCTTCCTTCAGTGGCCCCAGGGCTTCTTTCACTTGTGTTCGTCTAACTCTAGCATCTATCTTCATAGTCACACGGCTTTCTCTGTGCCATCTATTTGGCTGGGTTACTAGATTTGGAGTCCTGCTGAACACAAATGATAATCTTATTTTGAAGTTCTACCTTTAACGGCTATAACAAAATACTATAGGCTAGAATATTTACATATTTATGTCTCATATTTCTGGAGAGTGCTGAAGATAAGTGTTCCCATAGGACTGTGTCTGCTGCGGACCCTGTTCTTGGTTTCCAGATGGCCACCTTCTTATTGCTCACTCACGTGGTAGAGGGAAAGCCCTAGTCTTTCCTTATCAGGACACTAATACCATCAGTGAGGGCTGTAGTGTTTGAATGAGAAATTTCCCAACACCAATTCAGGCATTTGAACAATTGGACCCCAGTTGGTGGTTGTTTGGAAAGGTTTAGAAGGTAGGTTTTTGCAAGAGGAAGTACATCACCAGCAGTGAGAATATAGCTATCCTTGCCCTACTCTCTACTTCCAGTTTGCTCTCTGTGTCTTGTGCTTGCAGCTGAGATGTGGTTTTGAAGCTTCCTGCTCTGGCTCTTCTTCCTGGCCACCATGATGGACCTTTATTCCTCTGCAATTGTAAGTTCAAATAAATTCTCCCTTCTGTAAGTGGCTGTTGCTTGTAACATTTTATAACAGGAACAGAAAAGTAACAAATACAGGGCCCCATTCTTACCTAAACCTAATTACATTCCAAAGGCTATAATTTTGAACATAACCACATCAGGTATTAAGGGATTCGATATATGAATTTGAAAAGGACACAGATATTTAATCTACACTAAACCCCCTCTCCAAATATATCTATATTTAGATGTTCCAGGAGTTAGAAACACACATGATACCCCACCCCAGCCCAACTCAGTTCACTACATACTATGAGCTTTTGGTTCCTGTAGTAAGTACTCTACCCTGTTCTCCAGTCTGCACCTGCCTGTGCAAACTTAAACACAAGCCTCAGTCTTGATGCCAAGAGTACACTAACTGATCTTACAAACTTGAACATGAGATAACTGTTGATTACTGAGTGCTAGTACTAGTGTATGTCTGTAATCCCAGAGCTCCTTCAGCAAGAGGATAGAGGCAGGAGAATTGACAGACTCTTGCAAACTAACAAGCATGGTATACACTGGATCAAACAAGAGTCCCTGCACCAAAATTAGGTGGAAAGAGATAAGTCACACCCAAAATTGTAGCTTCTGGCTACCAACAGCCTACTAAACTACCAAAATAAATAGGGATTATGTAAACTATGCCACAGACACGGTAGCAGTAAGTAACTGTATTCTGGAAGTTTTTAGGGAGGCTGGTTTTAGAGACTTGTACCAGATAATTTACCCTCAAATTGGCCCAAGAATATCCATCTTGCCTTAGAACTTAAATCCAGTAATAGAACTGCCAGATTGGAGATGGTTGCAGGAGAGAGGAAGAGATTTTATCCTTCTTTACCTGCTTGCTCATGACTAAGCAACCCATAGATGAAAATGATGATAAGACTCTTTGGATAATTTGCATTGTCTTTACAGCGAAAAATTGACTTTTGGGAACCTGATGAAATATGTCTTGTGGAACACTTTTAGCTGCGTATATGCTAGCTCTGGCTCAGCCAAAAGACAGGAGTTATTAGTCAGCTTAGGGAAGGTAATGGATGAGCCTATGAAAAATAGGCTTGCCCACCAAGCAGAGGAAAAGCATTTTTATAGGGGAATGGTGGAGGCGCTCAATGGTGGAATTACAACCTCTCTCACTCATATCCCATGGTCCTTGCTCACATATGGAATTAAATCAGACAATTATTCATTTCACAGTACCCTCTGAAAATAACTGCTGCAGAATCTCTGACTTGAATTAGGGTCTAGAGGATTTTCAGCTTTGTGTCTCCTAATACCTAGCATCAAGCTTGATGCTAAGTGCATGTCCAACGAGCAATGGCTACATGAACACATACATAGAAGCCATAGCAATTCTCTTAAAATATAAGACAGACTGGCTTCTACCTGTGAGTAGCTCTTATGCACTGAGATTAAACTCAAAGTTCTTTTGATGCCTTTCAAAGGTTTTCCTGGTCTGACTGTGAGTTCCCACATCAGTCTCGCCCACTCCTTTGTTGTGTCCCTCACTCATCTTCCATCAGCTGCTTAGTACTCTTCCTGCTGCAGTTTGCACATTTTGTTCTTTCCTCAGGACCACTGTACTTCCCAACTCTTCTACTGCTCAGTGCATTCTTCACTTCTAAATATCTGCATGGTTCACTCTGCCAGTCCTTTTAATCCTCTCTTAGGACTTCCATGACTATCAAACCAAAGTCTGCAGTATCTAGCCTCACTCCACAACACTTCCTGATTCTGCTCATTGTTTTAAGTTTTACTTCATTTGTTCTTTCTTTCTTCCTTCTAGGAATATATATATATATATATATATATATATATATATATATATATATATATATATATATATATATACATATTATAGATATTTTCCATCCTGAAGGAGCCAAAGGGATAGCATAGTTTTTTTTTCAGGGAGTTTATCTGTCTTATTAAATTGACAAAAAGCACCTACAGTCCATTCCTATATCTATTCTATAAGCGGTAAACTCCCAAATAGGAGACTCATGATTTTTGCTTATTGTTGCACATTAAAATTGTGCCAGATCAGATTAGTTATGCAATAAGGATTTATTAAATAGGGAAGAGTAGTGGCTGTGTCACACAATTGGTGATTGTATGAACAAAAATGTGAGTTGGAGTTGAACACTGATGTTTTAACTTAGGACCCAGATTTTCTACAAAACTCACCAGGAAGTAACACAAATGTTGAGCCCAATGGGAGGTGTGCACTAAAAAATCCTGGAAGTTATTTGTGATTATCTAACCTTGACAACTAGGAGGCTTTGTGCTAATGTGTACGTTGAAGCAGCAAGTGCGTTTTAGCTCAATATTACAAATCAGACTACGACTTTGTCCTGGTCAATAGGAAACAGCCAGATGCATGTTGTGATTTATTGAACATGTCTTCATAATTAAGATGAAATAGCTGGTGCAGGAGCATTTCCTTGCTTGCTGCCTTGGTCTCAGAAAAAGTCCAGTGAGAAATAAGCCCATAAAACTTGGATGAACTACCTTGGGGAGGGGAATGTGGAATGCTGGTTCATTTCTGGTGAAGAAAGGTAGAAAAAATATTTTAAAATTCTAAACTCCAGGATGGACTGTAGATGCTTTTTGTCAATTTAATAAGACAGATAAACTCCCTGAAAAAAAACTATGATATCCCTTTGGCTCCTTCAGGATGGAAAATATGGGGAACCATGTCAATGGTTAGGAAGGCTTCATTAAGGGCTGGAGCGATGGCTCAGCACACAAGTACTTACTACTCTGGCAGGGGATCTGAGTGTGCAATACTCACAGGAAAGCTCACAACCTCTAGCATCTCTAATTACAGCATATCTGATGACTTCTTCTGACCCTGTGTTCTCTTACATATGATTTACACAAACTCACACAGGGTTATACATGTGCACATAAAAAAATGCTTCATTGATTTAATGTTGTCATATGGGATAGTAAGTCTGAAGGTAAGGAGACCCAGGACATGTCAGATCTCATGAGTATGTTCTGTCTTGGGGTCAGGGATAGGAGAAGAGACAGAGGGAGAGATAGCTACTTCCAGACATCCATTGAATAAGAGTTCTTGAATAGTGATATTTAAGAATATTAACACCTGGTAAATCGAATGCCAGGGACAGGGAGAATTCAATACTTTCTAAATCCAAATAACTTTTGAGTGATACAAATGAAGGTGAATAAAGAGTGTAGGGATATGTGTGAAGATGGAATCCCTCAGTGTATCATATGTTGGAGCAGTGACAGTAGAGTTCCCTGAAACCAAGAATCCACGAAATGTGTATGTAGTGAATATCAACAATGGATAGGCAATTTTATGAATTATGCATGTTATTTAATACAATTCTATTCACAAGCTTACTAAGAAGGCAATGGTATCTGGGTTTATTGATAATCATTTTGCATGACATTGTTAAGTTGAGGCAAAAATTTAGCTTAATAAGCATATTTTCAGAAAAGCCAGGAAACGTTTTAATGTCAAAGCATTGACATTGTCAGAATTGCATGTATCTGGGTTTGTCTTCCTAAGTCTGTCCTTGTCACCTCCCTATTTCCCAGGAAGCTTGAGAGAACAGAGTGGGATTATTCCTTCAAGAAATATAAAATGTTCTAGCAAATAACCCATTTCAAAACTCAGTCACTGAATATGGCATTACAGGAAGCACAAAGCTTCAAACATGGTTATGGATAAACTTGTTTCTTTTGCTCAGCATCAACTATGTCATAGATTTTTTTTTTGGTTTGCCAACCTAATAATATCCCAAGGTATATTCTTCATTCCAGCGTCTTTGAATGAGCACTGCTGTGCCCATGTGAAGTCCCTCAACCTCCATAGACAAACACTGTGGAGTTCCTTACACCCAGTGCTTATGTTCTTTGCATCCATCTTGCATTTCAGGAATGTTACACACCACATTTGAGAAAAGGTCTGTTTCTGATTTATTTCTGTGTGTCATAGTAAAACTGTGGGAACATGAATATTTTAGGGCTGTATGAAAATGGATTATAGTACTATACTCAGTAAGATATGAAACTGTCTCCATGTGGCCCCCCCAACAACTGAATTAGGGTTTATCCCTAAAGTTGTTGCTTGACTGTGGAATCTATTCCCCAACAAGGATGCCTTGTCTGACCTCAGTGGGAGAAGATGCACCTAACCCTAAAGAGACTTGATGTGCCAGGGTGGGGGAAAACCCAGATGGGCATCCTCTCAGAGGAGAAGGAAAGGGAAGATCAAGGGGGTGACTCTATGATGGGGACTAGAAGGCAGGGCAGTGATTGGGATTAAAAAGGAAGAAGAAGAACTGCAGCCAGGTCTGCTTTGAAAGACACCAAATAAACCCTTTATCAGCATCTTGGAGAGCAGTCCTGCCTATTAAGGACCTGGTAACAAGGGGACCAGGAGCCTCATGCCCTCTCCAAAAAATATCTATCTATCTATCTATCTATCTATCTATCTATCTATCTATCTATCTATCTATCTATCTATCTATCTATCTATCTATCTATCATCTATCTACCATCTGTCTATCATCTGTCATCTATTCATTTATAGATAGATGATAGATACAAGCACATGTATGTGTGTGAATGTGATTGCATGTACACACCCACATGTCTGTATGTAAGTGGGAGTGTGCACATGCCAAGGCATGCCTGCAGAAATCAGAGAACAACCTTGGGTGTGACTCATCACCTTCCACCTAGTTTTGGTGCAGGGACTCTTGTTTGATCCAGTGTATACCATGCTTGTTGGGTTGTAAGAGCCTATCAATTCTCCTGTCTTTACCCTCTTGCTGAAGGAGCTTTGGGATTACAGACATACACTAGTGCATCAGGCTATATGTGGGTCCTCTGTTTATGTGGCAAGCTTTATCCACTGTGTCATCCCCCAATCCTAATCGTATATTTAAATTAGCATACACATATTAGGTTCCACTATGGAATTTTCAAACAAAACTTGTTTTAGTTGATCCTCCTCTCCTCATCCCCTTACCATTTCTCTTTCATCCTTCACACCTTCCGCCTTCATGTAACATGTATTCTTCTACCCCTCCTTCCTCAACACCTCTGCTCTCTCATCTCTTTGCATAGCATCTGTGTGTGCCTTTCCAAATCTCTCTCCCTTGTTGCTAAATAGGTGCAAGTAAAGTCTGGAAGGTTATCTGCAGCACTGGATTTGTTGCCTTTGTAAAACCTCAGGCTCAGCCAGCAAGCCTTAGTGTGTAGATGAGGCATATATATTACATGATTATAAAAATGAGCTCTGGGGCTAGAAAGATGGCTCAATGGTTCAGAGTACTTGCTGCTCTGGCAGAGAACCCAGTTTTGCTTCCCTGCAGCCATAGGAGGGCTCATACTGCTTGTAAGTCTAGTTTCAAAGGATTGTGTGCCCTCTTCTGATTTCCAAGGTCTCCTGTATGCATGTGCTACACATATTGACACACATAGTTCAATCATTCACACATACATTAAATAGATGATAGCAATGGAGATAGATAGATGAGATATATATATATATTTCTCTCTCTCTCTCTCTCTCTATATATATATATATATTCTCTCTCTCTCTCTCTCTCTCTCTCTCTCTATATATATATATATATATATATATATATATATATATGTATATATATGTATACTCTCTCTTGCAACCTAACAAGCATGGTATACACTGGATCAAATAAGAGTGACTGTTCTAAGTAATACATTCCTATAGCTTTTTGAAGGGCAGTCTCATACATCCTGTTATAGACCAACCAAATAGGTCATTGTTTATGTCAGATGTCAGAAAGTACAGAAGCCTACCAAAATATCATATTTCTTTTAAATAAGTTATTGTTCTACTTACAAAGTTGCTCATGCACATGAGATGAAAATCCACAAAATACTTTGGTCTCTTTTTTTATTATTTAAATGCCTCACATCTGAGTTGAAAGAAAAAACAAGTCCATGTTGAATGTGTTTATTGCTCCTTATGGGTTCAACTCAGCATTTAAGACCTTGCCCTAGGGATCCTAACAGAAGATAGGAATACAATAATTAGAATATAGGGGATTCATACATTTGGGTGAAAGAATTTCAGTGTGTGTGTGTGGGGGGGGGCTTTCATAGGCAGTTCCTTCATTTTGGTAGGAAAATATATTGGAAAAGATACAGGTTTAATGCTCTGTGAGACTCTACTTAAATGGTACTATTTTCTACTCTTCTTGAGAACAAAGAGAGTTGTTCTGAGGATTGTGATGGATTTCTTAAAGGTCTGAAATGAACAGATGTTTCCCAGACTCATAAAGCATTCCTCACCCTCTGCATACACCCTCTGCACTGCCCTGTGGGACTTACACTACCTTTAAGCCTTCTTTGAAGCAGGAGGACTGCTGTGTCCCACACAGAATTATCACTCATCTTTACCACCTACTTTTCTGCTTTCCTAAGGAAGGAAATAGTAAGGTAATTGGTCAGATTCCAGGACACTTTGGGGCTGATTTAATAGTATATTGATTACTGCAAATGAAGGTTTTCCATATGATCTTGAGATACAGTCTTAAAACTAAAAAAAATAAAGAAACAGAAAACTCTTTGTACATTTATTTTGTGTGGACATATATGGTGTATATATGTACATGTGTGTTCATATACAGAATTGCAGGTATCCCTGTGCCACAGCACACATGGGGTCAGAATCCAAAGCAACATTGGTACTTGGTGTTGGATCATGCTTTCCACCTTGTGCAAGAGAGGGTCTCATGTTCTTTGCTGCATCTTCCAGGTTAATGGGTTCACCAACTTGCTTGTAGAGACTGTCATGCCAGCACTTCCCATCTTGCAATAGGAGCACTGGGACTTCAGGTGAGCACAACTATGTCTGCTTTTACAAGGATTTTGAGACCCAAACTCAGGGCCTCTTAACCCCCCAGCCCTACAGGGTCAAAACTTTTACGTTCCAGTAATAAAATACATTGATTAAGGTAAAACAAAGTCTAAACCTCCAACACTTCTCTAGTCTCTTTACAAACAGATCCTGCTTTACAGTATGATAATGACACATTTTTTGCTGTTGTTCTTCCTAGATAGCACACTCTGATTTTCTTCCTTAATCTCTTCCTCCATGTTAGAGACCCAGTTACAGCTCCTTATAAAAAAGACTATTAGGGATGAATGGGGAATGTTTTTATCTTGTCTGCAGATTTGTTTTGAACCTGTCACTATTGGTGCTGACTAGTTTATTATATCTTTGCCATATCAAATGATAGGTTTTCACTGTTCTCCACCTTACTCCATTCTGCTACAGAAATGCTGGCAGAAAGACTTAGAGGTGACTGGTGATTTATTTCGGAATTCACAAAATCCTTGTGAAAGTCTTTCTCTCAGAATCAGCCTGGGATTCAATCCTGATTGACCCAAAAGGTGCAGGGTGTACACAGATGAAGATGATGACATATGGATTTTGATAACTTAGTTGTCCAGTGGTCTCTTTCTTTGTGGTACTGATTCTTGTGAGGAGGTACTCTATGTGGTTATGTGGTCTCTCTCTCTCTCTCTCTCTCTCTCTCTCTCTCTCTCCTTACCTCCCATTTCAGCTTCTCTCTAATATAACTGTCCGCATAAGTGGGCATTCAATACCTGAAAGGGCTAAAATAGGTTCTTGTTAAAATGTACATCTGACCACTAGGTTTGTGACTAGAAACCTTGCATTTCTAAACATCTCTCGGGTGATGCAGAGGCAGCTGATTTGGGAACCACATAGGGGCATCCCTGAACAGCAATGCCTCATCAGCCTGACTTGATGATGTGCAAGGTCCTCCAGTAGAGTAATAGAGACCCTCACTCCAGAGTTTCTTCAGCTTTTGTCCCTCAAGCTGTGAGTGTGTGTGTGTGTGTGTGTGTGTGTGTGTAGGAATGAGGGAGAACACAATAGTGTCTCCTTGAACAAGCACCTCATTAGTTTTCTCAGCTATGTTACCACCATGCCTACCAAGATCCCATTTAAAAGTGTAGACTTAAACTATATTAGCAAAAGGATTGCTCTCCAGGGGATGCTGACTTATGGCCAGAAGGTTGTCACTGTCACTTTTACTCTTCATTCTCTTTTGATTTATATTTAAGTGTCTTAAGAGATCTAGTCTCCATGGGAGTGATTATCAGTTAGGCTGCTGATACGCTCCATACAGGGGATAATGAGATTTTTCTGAACTAATGATATCTGAATTAAAGTAGTATGCCCCAACACCAAGGGAAAGCAAACAAAGCCGCAGGGGCACATTAGCCTGTTTAAGAAGGCAGACAGGCAGGCAAGGCAATAGCTAAGTACTCTCCATGGGTTGAGTAATCTAATCCCTTCTGTCAGGTGGGTGTCCTATTACCTGATATCAGTTACTTTTTTGGATTGTACTCCTGCATGGGATGGTGTGCATATACATACGACTGAACATCTGCTTTGTGTTTGGGACCGCAAAATTTATTATGGCAACAATAAAGATGAATAAGAGAAGTGCCTGCTTTAGAGAGTTCTAATACAGGCCAGAACTGACACATTAATTACTAGACTTTTTATTTTATTTTATTTTATTTTATTTTTTTAATTTACATTCCAAATCACTTCCCCTTTCCCGTTTCCTCCCTCCCCGAAAGTCCCATAAGCCCCCTTCCCTCCCTCTTTTCTCCATTCAACCCCCTCTCGTTACTCTGTCCTGGCGTTCCCCTACATCCAGTCTTTCCAGGACCAGGGGTCTCTCCTTCCATCTTCTTAGAAATCTATTGATATGCAGATTGTGTCTAGGGTATTCCAAGATTCTGGGTTAGTATCCCCTTATCAGTGACTGCATACCATGTGTGTTCTTTTGTGATTGGGTTACCTCACTAAGGATGATATTTTCCAGTTCTGACCATTTGCCTAGGAATTTCGTGAATTCATTGTTTTTAATTGCAGAGTAGTATTCCATTGTGTAGATATACCACATCTTTTTTTTTTTTAATTTAATTTTATTTTATTTTTTTAATTTACATTCCAAATCACTTCCCCTTTCCCGTTTCCTCCCTCCCCGAAAGTCCCATAAGCCCCCTTCCCTCCCTCTTTTCTCCGTTCAACCACCTCTCATTACTCTGTCCTGGCGTTCCCCTACATCCAGTCTTTCCAGGACCAGGGGTCTCTCCTTCCATCTTTTTAGAAATCTATTGATATGCTGATTGTGTCTAGGGTATTCTGAGATTCTGGGTCAATATCCCCTTATCAGTGACTTCATACCATGTGTGATCTTTTGTGATTGGGTTACCTCACTAAGGATGATATTTTCAAGTTCTGACCATTTGCCTAGGAATTTCGTGAATTCATTGTTTTTAATTGCAGAGTAGTATTCCATTGTGTAAATATACCACATCTTCTGAATCCATTCCTCCGTTGAGGGACATCTGGGTTCTTTCCAGCTTCTGGCTATTATAAATAAGGCTGCTATGAATATAGTGGAGCATGTGTCCTTATTGCATGCAGGTAAAGTCTCTGGGTATATGCCCAGGAGTGGTATAGCCGGATCCTCCGGAAGTGTCATGCCCAGTTTTCTGAGGAGCCGCCAGACTGCTTTCCAGAGTGGTTGTACCAGCCTGCAATTCCACCAGCAGTGGAGGAGTGTTCCTCTTTCTCCACATCCTCGCCAACAACTGCTGTCTCCTGTGTTTTTGATCTTAGCCATCCTGACTGGTGTGAGATGGAATCTCAGGGTTGTTTTGATTTGCATTTCCCTAATGACTAAGGATGATGAACATCTCTTTAGGTGCTTCTCAGCCATTAGATATTCTTCAGGTGAGAACTCCTTGTGGAGCTCTGTATCCCATTTTTTAATAGGGTTACTTGCCTCTCTGGAGTTTAACTTCTTGAGTTCTTTGTATATCTTGGATATTAGCCCTCTGTCGGATGTAAGGTTGGTAAAGATCATTTCCCAGTTAGTTGGTTGCCGCTTTGTCTTTTTGACGGTGTCTTTTGCCTTGCAAAAACTTTGTAATTTAATGAGGTCCCATTTGTCTATTCTTGATCTTAGAGTATAAGCTATTGGAGTTCTGTTCAGGAAATTCTCCCCTGTGCCCATATGTTCAAGGTTCTTCCCTAGTTTCCCTTCTATTAGTTTCAGTGTGTCTGGTTTTTTTTTTTTTTTTTTTTTTAATTTAATTTTATTTTATTTTTTTAATTTACATTCCAAATCACTTCCCCTTTCCCGTTTCCTCCCTCCCCGAAAGTCCCATAAGCCCCCTTCCCTCCCTCTTTTCTCCGTTCAACCCCCTCTCATTACTCTGTCCTGGCGTTCCCCTACATCCAGTCTTTCCAGGACCAGGGGTCTCTCCTTCCATCTTTTTAGAAATCTATTGATATGCTGATTGTGTCTAGGGTATTCTGAGATTCTGGGTCAATATCCCCTTATCAGTGACTTCATACCATGTGTGATCTTTTGTGATTGGGTTACCTCACTAAGGATGATATTTTCAAGTTCTGACCATTTGCCTAGGAATTTCGTGAATTCATTGTTTTTAATTGCAGAGTAGTATTCCATTGTGTAAATATACCACATCTTCTGAATCCATTCCTCCGTTGAGGGACATCTGGGTTCTTTCCAGCTTCTGGCTATTATAAATAAGGCTGCTATGAATATAGTGGAGCATGTGTCCTTATTGCATGCAGGTAAAGTCTCTGGGTATATGCCCAGGAGTGGTATAGCCGGATCCTCCGGAAGTGTCATGCCCAGTTTTCTGAGGAGCCGCCAGACTGCTTTCCAGAGTGGTTGTACCAGCGTGCAATTCCACCAGCAGTGGAGGAGTGTTCCTCTTTCTCCACATCCTCGCCAACAACTGCTGTCTCCTGTGTTTTTGATCTTAGCCATCCTGACTGGTGTGAGATGGAATCTCAGGGTTGTTTTGATTTGCATTTCCCTAATGACTAAGGATGATGAACATCTCTTTAGGTGCTTCTCAGCCATTAGATATTCTTCAGGTGAGAACTCTTTGTGGAGCTCTGTACCCCATTTTTTAATAGGGTTACTTGCCTCTCTGGAGTTTAACTTCTTGAGTTCTTTGTATATCTTGGATATTAGCCCTCTGTCGGATGTAAGGTTGGTAAAGATCATTTCCCAGTTAGTTGGTTGCCGCTTTGTCTTTTTGACGGTGTCTTTTGCCTTGCAAAAACTTTGTAATTTAATGAGGTCCCATTTGTCTATTCTTGATCTTAGAGTATAAGCTATTGGAGTTCTGTTCAGGAAATTCTCCCCTGTGCCCATATGTTCAAGGTTCTTCCCTAGTTTCCCTTCTATTAGTTTCAGTGTGTCTGGTTTTATGTGGAGATCTTTGATCCACTTAGAATTGAGCTTAGTGCAAGGAGATAAGGATGGGTCAATTTGCATTCTTCTGCATGTTGACCTCCAGCTGAGCCAGCACCATTTGTTGAAAAGGCTATCTTTTTTCCACTGGATGGTTTTAGCTCCTTTGTCAAAGATCAAGTGACCATAGGAGTGTGGATTCATTTCTGGGTCTTCAATTCTGTTCCATTGATATACCACATCTTCTGAATCCATTCCTCCGTTGAGGGACATCTGGGTTCTTTCCAGCTTCTGGCTATTATAAATAAGGCTGCTATGAACATAGTGGAGCATGTGTCCTTATTGCATGCAGGTAAAGTCTCTGGGTATATGCCCAGGAGTGGTATAGCCGGATCCTCCGGGAGTGTCATGCCCAGTTTTCTGAGGAACCTCCAGACTACTTTCCAGAGTGGTTGTACCAGCCTGCAATTCCACCAGCAGTGGAGGAGTGTTCCTCTTTCTCCACATCCTCGCCAACAACTGCTGTCTCCTGTGTTTTTGATCTTAGCCATCCTGACTGGTGTGAGATGGAATCTCAGGGTTGTTTTGATTTGCATTTCCCTAATGACTAAGGATGATGAACATCTCTTTAGGTGCTTCTCAGCCATTAGATATTCTTCAGGTGAGAACTCTTTGTTTAGCTCTGTACCCCATTTTTTAATAGGGTTACTTGCCTCTCTGGAGTTTAACTTCTTGAGTTCTTTGTATATATTGGATATTAGCCCTCTGTCGGATGTAAGGTTGGTAAAGATCATGTCCCAGTTAGTTGGTTGCCGCTTTGTCTTTTTGACAGTGTCTTTTGCCTTGCAAAAACTTTGTAATTTAATGAGGTCCCATTTGTCTATTCTTGATCTTAGAGCATAAGCTATTGGAGTTCTGTTTAGGAAATTCTCCCCTGTGCCCATATGTTCAAGGTTCTTCCCTAGTTTCCCTTCTATTAGTTTCAGTGTGTCTGGTTTTATGTGGAGATCTTTGATCCACTTAGAATTGAGCTTAGAGCAAGGAGATAAGGATGGGTCAATTTGCATTCTTCTGCATGTTGACCTCCAGCTGAGCCAGCACCATTTGTTGCTAGAGACCACTGATGTATACATCTAATAATAGTTAGAAAGCCATGATGATAAGGTAGGAAAAGTAGTCATAAGGCAGAAAAAGCAGTCAAAATAATAAAATAGTACCTCTTTTCAAGAAGTATATTAATAGCCAATTGTATAAATAAATAATGCATGAACAATGACTATTAGTTTTTTGAAATGTGGATGGGCTACAAAGATGCAGGAAGAGGCTCCAGTTTGTGAATCACCAGGGAGCTTCTACAAACCCACATTTCTGTGAAAACCTTGAAGGATACACAAGAGTTTGCTGAGTAAAGAGACAAGAACACTTTAAGAATGGAGAATAGCATGTAGTTCAGAGGTAAGAAAGAACTCGGTGCGATCTAGAACTCAAGACAGACTAGCATGGTCAGAGGATTATGAAGGAGAGAGAGAAAGGAACACGATGCTGTTGGATGAGTGGAGGGTGTGCCTGTCGAAGCATCTTGTAGGAAACTCCCAATCCAGTTTGCCTTCTGAGAAGATGACTGTCACTATAACATTGGTAGATGCTGACTAAAGGGACCAGAAGAAGCTGCTCCACAGAGCTCCATCTATCAAGGCCATTGAGAACTTTCAATACTGGAGACTGGTTGGTAAAATGTTTTACTCACTCACTTGGGCATCATCTCTTACTCATGGGGCACTGCAGACCTAAAAAGAAATAGAGCCCCAATTTCTTCATTCTATCTTCATCTCTTCCCCCCACATCCAAAAATTGCTGCTCCATTCCATAAAAGCCTTGCAGTTAATTATTTGCAAACAAGTCCCATAAATGCCTGCACTCTCAGGTGGACCCAAACTCTTTGTTGTTATCATCTAATGATCTAAGATGATACATCCTATGAGTGTTTACCACTATTATTAATAATCAGCAATTCCTTTGTCATCCTCTATATTCTAAGATCAACTTCCCAGAGAGGATTCAGGTAGAGAAAGAATTTATTAGCATTTTCTTTAGGGAAGTAAGTGGGATTTAGAGATGACCTAAAATATGTGATAAATCTAATGTTATCATTTTGGATAAGAATAATAAAATACTAGGCAATGGGGGATTTAAGTACCCATCCCAATGACACTATTTACAAACTGTAACATTGAGACAAATGCTTATTTTTCTCATGTGTATAAAGTAAACATCTTGAATTAAGTAATCCCTAGCTCCCAACTCAAGTATAAATTTATTTTGTGGAAGTGAACATGGGATTTGGAGTTTAAAACAATGTATACTGCTGATCATGCTGTGACCAAAGCCAAGTAATCTAAGGCCCGAACAGTCCCTCACTTAAAGATGAAGGCGGAAAAGGATAGCACATAGAATTACAAGCCCAACATGAAACACAGTGCACTTAGTAGGACCAAAAACCTACCTGTAATGAAAAAGACAAAAAACAAACAATGAAACAATGGACAAACAAAAGCAAAAAAACTTGTTTCCTTTGTGAAGATTAAATGATATCCATCATATAAATGTAGTTTACAGGGTCTGGGCAGAAAGCTCAATGTATAATGCTCTGGAAGCGTGAGGACCTGCATTTGGATTAACAGTACCCACAGAAAGCTGGAACAGCCACTGCATGGCTGTCACCTTAGTGCTGTGGCAGGTAAGACAGAGGATTTCCAGGGCTTACTGGCTATCAACTTAGATCCAGGTTTAGAGAGAGACCTTGTACCAAGGGAGCAGGGTAGTCAGTGACAGAGCAGGACATCTGTCTGAGTTAGGGTTCCATTGTTGTGAAGAGATACCATGACTCTAGAAACTCTTATAGAGGAAATCATGTAACTGGGGCTGGCTTAGAGTTTCAGAGGTTTAGCCTGTAATCATCATGGTGGGTAACATGGTGACACACATGCAGGCAAGGTGATAGAGATGGAGCTGAGAAGTTTACATTTTGATCAGAAGGCAGCAGAAGACTGTGTCCCTGGATATGGCTTGAGCATACATGAGACCATAAAGCCTGCCTCCACAGTGACACACTTCCTCCAACAAGGCTACACCTCCTAATTTTGCCACCACCGTGGGTCAAGCATTCAAACACATGAGTCTATGGGAGACCTTTCCTATTCAAATCACCGCAGTTCCTGGTATCATCTGACTTCTGTGCATAGAGGAATCTGCAGACACATGTCTCTATATCACACACACATATACAAAAATCACCTAGACACTTTTTTCAAGGGGAAATAAATAGCTCAGTTTCAATATTAGTTCACATACTCACCAAGAGCTCAACTTATGTAAAAGTAATCTCTCTTGTTCACTGGAATGAGCACAGCTTTTTATTCAGTATTACTTGTGAACATGTGGCAATCTCCAAATTCCTCAGCATACATGGAAATAACAGAAAGTGGTACTGGGGAGAAATGAATGTGTATGCCATTTAATAAGCTATTAAAATTCCCATCAGAAAGATGAAAACTCAGGAGTCCGAAATAGCAACTTCTATACAACCAGCCAAATAATGAGCTACTTTTAATCATGCCTACATTTTTTTTATCATGCCTACAAGATAAGGTAAACAGAGAGGAAGAATAAAAGTGGACATTGCCACATTCAGCCCCTATGGTAAGGTAATTCTTCATCTTCAACACACACACTTTCAAGATTCCTAAGCCATGGTCTCACCAATATTCATAGGCATTGTGTGAGAGCGATCTGTGGTTGAAAGTATGAAAAGCTGCCTTGGCTGAATAGCACCCATCAAAGGTTGAAATGTCCTTGGTGTGATGGCTTGTTTCCAACCTACCAACATCATTTAAATGCCAAGGTGATTGCTTACTCTCAACCCCAACCCTCTACTGTTCTATCATTCTAGTTTTCCGAAGGCGGCTGCTTTCCTACTCTTTTGAGAGTTGCCAGGGGAACCAGCTGTGGTTCAGCCTGCCTTTGAATTTCAGGAGACTTCCCATGAATGATTTCTCTCATTGAGAGTTACTTTGAGCTTCAGATCAGGTTCATTGTTCTTGTTCTCAGAAGACCAAACCAAAAAAAAAAATCCCTCTCAGTGTGTGAGATGAAACAGTACCTTCTTATTTCTGCCCCAGCTCAGCCATCAATCTACAAGTCCAGCCAGTGGGAAGGCTGGAACAAAGGCTAGACTAAATTAGCACTCTGGACCCAATATCCACTATTTATAATTATACTAGCAAAACCTGCTGGTGGCCCTGTGGATGGGGCTGAAGGGACCACAAAGATGACTGGAAGTAAAAATTCATGGTAGATGAAGCCGTTACTTCAGAGGTTGATATTTTAGTAATAAGAATACCAGGAAAGAACAACAACCACAGTAACCATACAAGAACGGCACTGGATTGAGGGCCGACTACACGCGGGGCATGCAAGACCCAGTCACTGAAAATTTATGGGAGCTTTACATTTATTTTAAATAAGGAAATAGAAGGCAGCAGAGCAACTATGAATTGTCCAAAAGCTGCTTGTCTAGAACACGAGAGAACTGGGATTCGAACCCAAGTTCATCTTAGTCTGTAGTTATTCTATTTAACCACACTATTGGGCACAAGAAGGACCATATGAACTTTTTCATTGGTACTTGTGGTTTTCTATCTCTCCTGATATCCAGGGTATGTTTTAAGGAAGATGGAGCTGTCTAAAGTTTAACAAACTAACATTTCTTTTTCAATGAAGAAGTTGTCTTTTGTTGTTGTTATTGTTGATTTTTTTTGTTTTTCTTGTTAAAAGTCCATAAACTTCTTTTAAATGATGACTGATGCCACTTAATCGTCACAAAGGAAACACACTTTTATTTGTTTCCATACTGATAGGTTTTTGGTCCTACTAAGTATTGGGCTTGCAATTCTATATGCTGTCCTTTTGTGCCTTCATCTTTAAGTGAGGGACTATTAGGGCCTTAGATTACTTGGTTTTGATGTAAGAGGGAAGAGAAGTGGCAAAAAGTGCCAGTTATAACCTAACAGCAGGCACATGGACATGTGGTGCACATTATCCCCCAAATAGAAAGTGCAAAGTGGGTGTATAAAATGGGGGTAAATTTAATGTGATTACATGAGAGAGATGGACCCTCTCCAGGCTTCATAGTAACTGTAGCTTTTAATATGAGCATTGAAAAATGCAGAATTCTAGAGGAACTGTTTATGTCCTAAAAGGTTTAATAATGGAGTTCAATTAGTTTCATTCCTGTCAATAGGATGCTGATACAACAAGGAGACATCTTCACAGGCAACACAAATGTTGGCTCCAGCAGTATGCCAAACTGACCAGCACTACACTCTAGTGGATGAACCTTAAACCTAACATAATAGGGGTGGTTTTGAGGTTTAATTATGGCGCTAAGTAGGACTTAATCTCGCCAAAATTATCATAATTAACTTTTCATTGCTGTGATGAAATATCTGACAGTAAGAACTTAAAGTAAGAAAGATTCATTTTGGCTCACTGTTTCAGATGTTCATTACTTGGTCTCAGGTTAAATGTCATGGTGTGAGGCAGGAGGAGGAGGAGGAGGAGCAGATTCTTCATATCACATCAGTCAGGAAGTAGAGAGACAGGAAGAAGTCAGGGACCAGGCAGGACCTGTAAACGCATACCCTTCTGTGACCTACTTCCTCCAAGGATGGTCAGTATCATGACCTGTAGACCAAGTGCTCAGCTTGAGCATCAACATGAAACTGCTGGGGGAATTTCATATGTGAACTGTACCTGACACAAAAATCCTTCAACTGTGGAGCTGTATAATGAGGTGTGCCCTCTTCACCAGCTTGTGAAAGGGTCAAACGAGAGAGCGTGGTTGCAAGGTTATGAATTGAAAAATAATCTTTTTCTTTAAAAGTACCCCCCTCATACCCTCCCGCCCCCATGGAGACTATTCTGATATTTATTAGGTTAGTCAATTCCACTGAAAAGTTCCTTCAAGTTCCATTGCCTTTAGCTATCCAAATCAGATCTTTAAAGATGTTGGAGTTTCTAAAGTTTTGGATATTCAACTTTTTACATATCGATAGGTAGTAAAACCTCTCAAGCTCATGTATGAACCATGGGGGTGTACACAAACACACATGACAATCAGCTTTCACCAATATTGCTTTGAAGATAAAGATTTAGACCCTTTAAAAGTACTAAGAACATAACTTGTATAATAAGTTAGTCTTTGAATTGGAATAAATAATGTTTAATGGAAAATTTACCACTCTGCCAGTCTGCCACACAAGGTGAAATCATCATCCTGCGATGGCATCAACTGGGGCCCTATTTCAGACATCCCACAGAGGCTTCCTAAGGACAGGCAATTTCGTTTATGAGTTGGTTTATTTTAGTTGTCTCTCTTTATGCTTCAGGAGATAAAATCTAAGAATTGCTGTTCTGTAGGTTAAGATGGTTTAAGACTCTCGAACCATCTTTTGGCTGTGTTTAGATTGTGGTCTAGTTTTTTTTCTCAGGAGCACTAGAGACAATGTTGGGGAGGACAGATAGGAAAGGGAGTTAATGTATGTATTAGAAAAATTTCCGAGTTTAGCTGGTGAAAGAGGAATTGTGAGGTAAGACATTCATGTGTGCAGTTAGTGTATGAGCTGAACCCAGACTGATGTTTTCTTAATCGTCTGCATGGACCCAGATTCCATCCCAGCATCCCTTCAAATAGGAAGAGGTTAAACATTCTTACAAGCAAAGGTATACTAGTGTTTGCTGTGTATTTATCACATACAGAATTGCTTGCTATGCTAAATAAAAAGAGGTTTGAATACTCACATATCTAAATAGAGACTTTATTGGTTTCGTCTTTTAGAATTTTTGAAAATTTGATGTACAATTACAGCATTATGCTAATAAAATTGTGGATCTGAGTTTTGAGATTAATTTATAAATTTTAATTTCTGCTTAATATACTTAATCTTACCTCTATATAATATTTTCTTCTGAAGCAAGTGAATGTTTGTACTGGCTCTGGACTGGACTGGAGTGGACTGTAAGCATAAGGATCTGACTTCCATCTCCACAGCCACATTGAAAACAATCAACTGGACATAGTAAAGGTAGTGTTTCCCTGGGGAATATCCTGCTGGGGAGGTGGAGACAAAAGGCTCACCAGGGTCTTCTGGCTAGCCAGCCTTGACATATTGGAGACTATATCTCAAACAAACAAACAAACAAACAAACAAACAAAAATGGACTGTGCCTGAGGAATGATATGCAAAACTGACCTCAGCTTTCCATATATATTTGCACATCAATGCACCTACATATACATGAACACAAACAACATGCATTCATGTGTATGTACACACACACACATATACACACACATACACACACACACACACACAATCAAACTGGAAAATCTGAACCTTCCTCATTTATGTGGTTTAATTCCAAAATGGAACAGTGAGAACTTCAGTCAACTTCCTTTTTCTCTATTGTCAGAATATTTCTCTCATTGGGGTCACTGAATTGTGGAGGAATAAAACTCTAAGGGTTTATAGCTAAAACATTTGCTGTAAAAAATTTCCTAATGAATGCTTTCTTCTTGCTACTGCTAGAAAGACACCCAGGAGGTATGCCTAGTATATGAACCATGAGAAGGATAGCAAAGATACCATCACAAAATCCTCTCAAGATGACGAAAGAAGGAAGAGCATGCAGAACACACTCTTAAGTAGTAATGTGTGAGAACAGAACAAAACACAGGAGTCACATCAGTGTGGCTGCCCACTCTTCACTCTCCCATTTCTGCCATGTATCATTAGGTCACCAGTTGCTCTCATAGTCTTCAAAGAACACTGCCTGCACCTACTGTCAGAGATTTTTACCAGCAGAGCAAAGGGACATCTGGACACACTGTTCACAGGGTTTGTTAACCTCATGTTAGATTTTGCGATGCTCCGAGTGGCCATCAGAACGTTGAGTACATGAGTCTGAATTTATGAGAAATGTCGTTCTGAGAAATCTTTTATGAAAGTCAAGACACCTGTCTGGACACAGTGACCTAAGACATAGATGGTTCTGAGGAAAATTCAGAGCCTTTTCAGACTCTGCAAGATTTTGATCAGATGTTAGGCTGGAGGTTTTATACAGGAGAAATATCACTGTCTGTGTGCTACTACCTCAGGAGCAATTATTGTCATTTGAAATAAAAATCTAGGGTTCAGTGACACTCCTTATTTTAGTAGCTCTCAAAGGAATGCCACAATATTATATACCAAGTATCACTTACTTCTGCCTTTGGGTTTAAATCAATGTGGACAATGAATTTTGTTACAGCTAAGAGTACACATTGTAATGCCTCTGTAGAAGTCTGTGCTGAGTGGGATTTAGCCCTGTAGAGCAGAGAAAACCAATAAAAATAGATTAGCCACAATTCCAAATTACTATCAAGAAGGACTGCATGAAGGGGCAGAGTGGCAATGGTTGGGATACAGGTTAGTTGCTTTAGCACATGCATGAATGAATGAATTAAAATAACTATTGATTTATATTTTGGATGATATGCTCCTTTTTTTATTGGACATTTTCTTTATTTACATTTCAAATGTTATTCCCTTTCCTGATTTCCCCTCCAAAAACACACTATCCCATCCCCCCTTCCCCTGCTCACCAACCCACCCATTCCTGATTCATCAAGCCTTCTCAGAACCAAGGGCCTCTCCTCTCTTCAATGTCCAACAAGGCCATCCTCTGCTACATATGCAGCTGGAGCCATGGGTCCCTCCATGTGTACTCTTTGGTTGGTAGTTTAGTCCCTGGGCGCTCTGGGGTACTGGTTGGTTCCTATTGTTGTTCCTCCTATAGGACTGCAAGCTCCTTCAGCTCCTGTGGTCCTTTCTCTAGCTCCTCTACTGGGGACCTTGTGCTCAGTCCAATGGTTGACTGAGAGCATCCACCTCTGTATTTGTCAGGTACAGCAGGGCCTCTCAGGAGACAGCTATGTCAGGCTCCTGTCACCAAGTGCTTGTTTGCATCCACATTAGTGTCTGGGTTTGGCGACAGTATATGGGGTGGATCCCCAGGTGGGACAGTCTCTGGAAGACTTTTCCTTCAGTCTCTGCTCCACACTTTGTCACTGTATCTCCTTCCATGGGATTTTTGTTCCCCATTCTAAGAAGGACCAAAGTATCCATACTTTGGTCTTCCTTCTTCTTGAGCTTCATATGGTCTGTGAATTGTATCTTGGGTATTCCAAGCTTCTGGGCTAATACCCAATTATCAGTGAGTGCATCAGTTTGGCAGTACATCAGAAAATTGGACATAGTATTACCAGAGGACCCAGCTATATCACTTCTGGGAATATAACCAGAAGATGCTCCAACATGTAATAAGGACACATGCTCCACTATATTCATATCAGCCTTATTTAAAATAGCCAGAAGCTGGAAGGAACCCAGATGCCCTTCAACAGAGGAATGGATACAGACAATGTGGTACATTTACACAATGGAATACTACTCAGCTATTAATAACAATGAATTCATGAAATTCTTAGGCAAATGGATGTTTGAGTGAGGTAACCCAAATCACAAAAGAACACGCATAGATGCACTCACGCATAAGTGAATATGCTCCTTTCACTTAGATTATTTAAAGAGGTAGCTATTATGTGTTCTTCAACCCCATTTTGAGTTTTAGAGTTAGAGATTCACATATCCAAGGTAGAATAGTAAAGACAGTAAGTGACTTGAGTCCCAGTAAGAGCTGGGACTGGAACTCAAATCCAGTAATTATCAAGCAAAAGTCCTCTAGGCTACACTTAGGCAGAAAGGAACAGCTCCGTCAGTATGGACAGTTTTAAAGTATCGATGACCTCCATGAAAACTCTTGAATAAGTTCTCATCACTCACATAAGACTATGAGAGCAACTGGTGACCTAATGATACAAGGCAGAAATGGGAGCTGTGAGGAATGGGCAGCCGCACCGATGCGACTCCCTGTGTTTTGTTCTGTTCTCACACATTACTGCTTAAGAGACTGTTCTGCATGCTCTTCCTTCTTTTGTCATCTTGAGAGGACTTTATGATCGTGTCTTTGCTATCACTCACATAACAAAGCCCAAATTTCTGACCTGGGTCAAGGATGTACCATAAAACCCCATCTCTGCTCATTTCTGACTCCTTATTTTTGCCCAGGACTCTGTTTTAATAGCCCCTCCCTCTTTAAAAGTTTTCCTCCAAGAGGCTTGTTTGCGTCTATTGTTTATCAAGTCAGAGATATTCTTTCCTCTAATCTTTCCAGATACCTCTACACATTCCATCTCTTTGTAACATATTCAGGGACTACCCTGTTTACGAACATGCTTAATTTCCTAACACTGTTGCCTATTTACCCTCTGAACTTAAGTGTTTGGCTTATTTGTTCATTGTCTCTCACCTCCAGTTTCATGTGACTTCCAATGATCCCCCTCCCAAAAGCCCTATCACAATAACGGACACATAGTAGTAGGTACACAGACCTCAACCAGTATGATCAGCTGAATAAATATCCATAAATTGAATGAACAAATTCATCACTTGCAGCAAAAATATAGTGATCTGTCACTGCAAAGACATTTTCTTTGTCTGAGAAGTAGGGAGGGGAAAAGCAATGTCTGGGTGAATGTTGTTGCTTCATGAAAGCACAAGATTGATCAAGGAACATAAACCCTCAGCCTCTAAGGAAAAGACAGCAAAGAGATAAAGTTGAAACATGGGACTGGAATGGTTGGAAATGTGTGGTTGTATTCTCACTGGTCACGTTAAACTTCATAACCTGAACATGATACAGGTAAAACTGAATCTCGGCCAAAGTTAGCTGATGACAGATTGGGCCACGGGGGTCACAAGGCAGGAGAGCTCTTAATGTAAACAACCTTTCATGCTCTGAGTCGCCCCTTAAATGTGAGTGTGACTTCAAGGTAATGTCTCAATAGACATCAGCAATTTGGAGCAGACAAAAAAGTGATCTGAGTCTCTAGCAAAGTTGAAACCACTACGGAATTCAGAAAAAGCTGTCTGAGCATCAGTGTGTGAATTCTCAGTTCCAACAAGTTTTAGGAGACTAATCAGTTCTCACCTAGTTCCTCATCTCAAGGTGAAAGCACCTCAGAGGGATGCTCTTCCAGACTCAGATGCAGTTTGGAACTTAGTAGTTATTGTTTCAGGTTAGGAGTATAATCTAATGAAGTGCAGTAACGTCCTGCAGTAGACACCTGAGTGTTGGCTTGGTGTATGGCAGTGGATCTCAGCTGACCTTGTCATCTATATTGAATTTAACACTCCCAGTGAACGCATTTCAGACAGCATACCTCAAATGGATGCCATCTATTTCGATTTTCATTCTTCCTCCTAATAGTTTAATACAGCTGAGTAACTCCAGGGGCCTTGGCAAATCAGCCAGCAGTGCTGCTCCCCATTGCCAGCTAACAGACGGTCCGTGTGTAGCTTGAAATTGACCTTCACCTCATACTATTCCTCCCACCAATCCTAATCGCAGGAGCAATCCACAAACCAAAGAACTAATTCTTTCCCTGGTGATGGTCCCCACAGAGAGCCATGGCAGATGTAGGGATGTTGCAAGATGAGAACTGACATCATCTGTTTCTTTTTGTAGTTAGAGCTTAACTGACTTGAGAAGTAGTTTAGTTCTGTGCGGTAATGTTGAGCAGGAACTTCTGGTTTCTGAATTTTTCCAGAGCATAGCAAGTAAGACTTATCAACAAATCAACAGTGACCACCAAGCCAATTGCTTAGAGGAGGTGGTGACTACCAGTGGATTAAAAAAAATGACATTTTTGAACTTGGGAGATGCTTCACCATTAGGCGCATGTGTTGCTCTTGCAGAAGACGTGGGTTCAGTTCTCACCACCACCACAGAGGCTTACAACCATCTGTAACTCCAGTTCCAGGGAATTTGAAACTCTCTTCTGACCTCCACATGTATGACACACATGGTACCCATGTGTAAGCAAAACATTCATACACATAAAATAAATGAAGCTGCTGCGTACACAGCTCTGTTGACAATGAGTGTATAACAGAACTCCCATTTCTACGGAGACACAGTCAGTTTTTAACTTTTGAATCCGTGTGTATATATGTGTACATGTGAACATGAATTTTCATGTATATGGGTGTATAAGAGTGTATATACACATGTATGTGATAACTAGGGGATAACTTGGGGGCACTCTTCTAATGAATAGTATGTACTCCTTTGAGACAAAGTCTCTCACTGACCTAAAGCTCATTGATTAGATTAGACTAGCTGGCCAGTGAACCTTAGGGTTCCTTCTGCTTTTGCCTCCTTCGTGCTGGGTTTATAACTGTATGCCATCCTATCTGGCTTTAAACAAACAAAAACAAACAGTTCTAAGCTATCTCCCTATCCCTGTGAGAAATATATTCTAAGATCTCAAGCGGATGCCTAAAACCATGTATAGAACCAGATTCTATATTCATATTATGCTTTTTATTTCACACACACACACACACACACACACACACACACACACACACACACACCTAGGGATAAATTTTTCAACTCTTTACATAAAGGAAGTACTTTATGACGTCTCTGGCACATATGACTGGATAGTATTGCTTCTCTTCACTTTGAAAATGTTATTTAGTTACACAAAGGTTACCTAAGCATATGAATTATGAATTATGGTATGTAAATCTTAGAACTAAGATGGACTCTTGAGTGACTGTCAGGCATGTAGCATATACAACCTAGATGTGCTGGACAGAGGGATGATTCACATCCTATGTGGTATGGAGTGGGAGGACATAGGATTGGATGTTGCTCAGAATGATACACCATTTAAAACCTGTGGACTAATTATTTCAGGAATTTTTCAATGATTATTTTTTCACTGCTATTGATTCTGTGTAACTGAAATCATGGAAAGTGGAGCCATAACTAAGGGAAGAATGGTAATGTTACTGTAGAAAGAATGGGTAATTTATGGCAAATATGTTGTTTGAATTTAAAAATATGGAATTTTTGAAAGATGGAAAAGCAGAAAACGCATTTTCCTGATATAATCTACACAATTCTACTCATTCAGTGAAACAACTTAAAAAGAAAGCAAAAAAGTGGAGCAAAACGTCACTTTAAGCAAACATTTATGTGATATAACCAGGGATTATGGCTAACTCTCATAAAATTAGAATTTTGTAGAGGAAAAGACAGAACTTCAGTGACTATAAGTAACTTTTCTCCAAGGTTCTAAGTCAATGCTAAGGCCAGATTTTGAAAATAAGTTTATTCTGACTTTCAGGACTCAGCTATTTCCCTAAAATTCACCTGCATTTGAACTGTGGAGTCCAATTCTCTGTCAATCCATGAACAATTTATGTAATCTGTGTTCAAGGGTGGGTCTCTGAAGAACCTTCTTAGAAGTGGCCATTTGAACCTTGGGTGTTTGGTGGAGGATCTCCACGTATTTTAAGATTTGTGAAAATGCAACTCATAACGGTTTCATTTACTACTATTATTTTGGGTACTATATATGGTTCTAGGTATTAAGTACTTAATAAAAGTGTGCATAAATGACACAAATAACACAAATGAACAGATAAACAAATGGTCCAAACAGATGAGATTTTAAGTATCTTTCTAAGGAGGGAGAACTTGTGAAATCAGATCTAGGTTAGGCTTCCAAAAGACAATAGGAACAAGTAGAAGCAATTGGGAATATCCCCATCTCAGAGCCTTTGCCCATGGATCTTTGAATGTTTGTTTCCTTTTTTGCCTTTAGATATTATCTTCAATGCCATCCTCTCAGAGATGCTGTCTTTGTCCCTATCTAGAGTTGATGTCAATTCTAGCCACTGTTCTTAATGTTGATTTTGATAGACCATATATAATCAGGCATACCTTGGTGATTGGCGCACGCGTGTGTGTGTGTGTGTGTGTGTGTGTGTGTGTGTGTGTGTGTGTTTCATTCTTGTGCATGGTTTGTTTCCCACATTTAGAATACTGGCTAGCATCCTGCTTATTTTTGCTACTATCACCTACATTTAGTGAACAATTATTTCATGAATGAAGCCAAGAAAAATTGGCCCGTGACAGGTTTTCAGAGGCTACAGTGCATGGAACCTGCCAAAATCTAAGAAGCCATAGAATAGCTGCTGCAGTAGCAGAGAGCTGAGGATATGGAACCCTATGTACCTGTCCTTCCTGCCCATTCCTTTACCCCTTGACTTATCTGGATCTCTAGCACCCTCCCCATGATGCCTGCTTGAGCTTAATGATCCTCCTTGTTGGTCTCTTTTAATTGTTTTTTGGCAAGTGAGCACAAATATATGAGATAAATCCTGCTCTTCTCTTTCCTCAGTTTCAAGAGTATAAAATAGACAATGTAGCTTGGTTGAGTGGAAATAGAATTCTGTCTTAAAAGATTCAGTGCATGATCTGTGCTTCATGTGTCCACAAACTCATAAAGTATCATGTTCCAGGATCAATCCATCCAAGGTCATCACCTTGTCTCTGGCTATTGTTACAATGTTGGGTAGCTTTGGTCTGTTTGACCTTATCCATCATCACCATCCTTATGTTATCAAGGAAGAACCAGGGGTCTGAGAAAAGGGGTCTGACTTCCTTTCACAGAACTGGGAAATGACAATAGAACAGTCTGACCTTAGGCTAGCCTGACTTCAGGAATCATACTTCTTTATAATACCATGGGGTGAAAAGCTGCACAGATGTTCAAAGGCCATCTTTGTGTATCAGCATCAGTTACAACAAAGTCTGAGAATGGTCCCCCATTTGCTTTAGTCTGAGTCCTTCCAAAAATGCAGCTGCATGGTGTTCTGTGTTTTATTATTATGAGGATTTTTACTTTTATTAAATTTTATTTTTATGTTTTACTATACTTCAAGTCCTTAACAGCAGAGTGCTTGCTTCATATCTGGACAATTACGAGGCCAAGATTCTGAAAAATGGAAGGTTTAAATGGTTTAAACTCCAACAGTGAATAGTTAAAGGGCAGTTTGGAAACTTTCTGCAGGTGTAATCATCCTCTGGTCAATCTTGCGTCAGGGACTGCCATCTCTTGAAATGGAGTCCACTAACGTCATTTCTGCATTTTCAGTCTTCACCCAGATGGAGAGCTCCATCTTCTGCCTCTGCTACCACACTGCCTTCCTCACCACAAGATTAAATAAAAGAATCTGACCGAAGTAAATCAGACACAGGCAGGTCGGGCTGTCTCAGATCTGTGCAGGAAATGCCACTGTCAATCATGGCTTGGACTATTTCCTATAAAGGCTGAAGGTGCAGGGAAACAACAGTCCCTTCTTCAAGCACATCTGTCTAAGCCCAGATGGCCTTTGGCAGAAATGTTTCTGGAACCTTTCCAGTTAGAAACAAGTAGAAAGATGTCAATAACATATTACTCACACAAAATGAATTGGTAATAAAACAAACAAACCCCACAAAACCATACATTTAGCCTTCCTTATATTAAAAGTTTGTACCCCTAATGTATGAGTTACATTATTTGACCACATGTCCAGATTCCTGGCAAAAACAACTTAAAGAAGGACAGGTTTGTTTTGGCTCCTGGTTTTAGAGGACTTGAGTTGATGGCCAGGAAGTATAAACAATACTCATGAATAAAAGCAGGCTAAGTTTAGCAGTTCATCTATAGGCTAATTTTAACTGCAGAGTTGTGAGGATTAGCAAATGACGACTGCATAACACATCTCAATGCTACAGGTAGTAGACATTCCATAAATCATCTCCACAATGTACAGAGCAGTCCTGCATTTCAATACACACAACTGTACATTGTGGAGATGAGTAGAGAAATATGCTTTTGAGAAAAACTGAAGCTCAGAAAGGTAAGTTCACTGTTGTTGTTCTTGGTTTCTTCATTTTGAAGTGCTAAGATGAGACAATTCTTAGACTTTTAGACTTTCTAAGATTCTAGAACCCAATGTGTCTACTAAATATACATTAAAATAATGAGTAGAGGAAACCATGATATGTGTATATAGCTATTATTGCTGCTATTTGATGGAGATGTCTGTAGATTTCACTCATTCTCATAAACCCTCCCCTAAACAGATTATAAAAAGGGGGAAACACAGATTCTCTCTCTCTGTCTCTCTCTGTCTCTGTCTCTCTCTGTCTCTCTGTCTCTGTCTTTATCTCTCTGTCTCTGTCTCTGTCTCTCTCTGTCTCTCTCTCTCCCTCTCTCTCTCTGTCTCTGTCTCTCTCTCTCTTTAGATCTCTGCAATTATTAGTTTTATTAGTATCATCCAGGACTCATGTTCAGTATTCCTTCTCAAATTACATAAACAAATCCAAATGTAAAGAACCCAAGTTAAAATTATATAACTGCACTCCATCACAAAGGTATGTAAAAGAACTCTATTTTAAAACACTCGCATATAAGAGAATGAAAATCTCAAAAAAAAAACCCACAAGATTGCCAAATTGTTCCCCAAACTAAGCAGATTAAGCATGATTAATGAGTAAGTTTGGGTTTTATAAAGAAAAAGGAAATGGAAATCTAGCAAAACACAAAGATGTAGACCCATAAGGAGCAGGAGGATTTGGGGAGGAGTTTATTTAATCTGTAAAATACAGATTTAGTGAGAAAAAAGCTTGGGCTTGCAGGGTGTGGTGCTGTGAGCAGCAGGAGAGGGTGGAGTGCCCTCAAAAGTATTGTATGTGTGAAGAGAAGGGGAAGTGGGTATGGTGATGTTGAAATGTTTTTATTATTCTTTTCATATTTTCTTGTGAAGTTAGACCTAGGATGGATCTTCAACGTTTAAAGTTGCTTCCTGAATTGGTAGTGAGCATCTAAGTATCCATAAAAGACTAATTTCCAACTCTTTGCTTCTAGACAGCTTTTCTTATCATCTCTACCATGTCTACTCGAATCACTTGATCCTTTCTCACAACAAAGTCTTAGAGTCTACTTTACTGTAAATTTTCTCTTATACTGGCATCCACATACTATAAAATATTGTCAAATGTTCAAGTAGAATCTTTCCATTTCTTATCATCTCCACTAACAACACCATTATCTAAATCAGCCATCCTTCATGCTCGCAACATCCCAATAGTTACCAGATGTCTTCTCTAGCCCACCAGCTAGAGTAAGATGTTTTTCATCTATACATTAGGAAATGTCCCAACACTGATCATAATTCTTCTGTTGCCTCCCATCCCATGCAAGGTGAGATGCTTGCTATTATCTGTCAAAATAGACAGGTGGGATTTGTTTTCAAGCTAAAAACTCCTGTAGAGGAAGGAAAATAGTCAAGAGGGGAGACTGGGCTCAGAGAAGCTATTTGAAGTCATGCATTTAATGAGGAATTGCTGTTTGAAAATATAATGATCACAACAGTAAGTAAACAAATAATCTTCTTAACAATTGACAAAAATACCCCAGTAGACACATCAAAAGAAGACATAATAATGGCTAACAGGTATGTGAAAAACATGCTCCGCATCACTAATCATCAGACAAATGAAAATTCAAACCATACAGGGCTCTCACTTCATACCTTGTAGAATGGCTATTATCAAAAAAGATGGAAGATAGTATTAGCAAGGATGTGATAGGTGTACAGATTGGCTCAGCTGCTATGGGAAATACTCTGCAGGTGCCCAAAATTTAAATCAGAACCACCCTATGATCTACCCAAAGGGAATGAGATCACTATCTCACAGATACAGCATCCTCCACATTTATTGCAGTATTAGTCACAATAGCCAAGATGCAGATTCAAAGTGTCTATCAATATATAAACCAATAAAGAAAATGTATTATATGCTTAATGTAAATAGTATTCTGTCTTCCAAAGAAATGAAAGGCTGCCATTAAATATTTTGTTTTAATTGACGCATAACAATTATACATATTTATGAGGTACTATGAAATTTCAATAAATACATATAGCGTGTAATGATCAGATTAGTGTAATCTGCATGTCTATCACTCCAGACACCTGACATTTCTTTGTGCTGGAAACCTTCACAATCCTCTCTTCTAGCCAGGAAATTTCATTTGTCGTAACATGGATAAACTTTAAGGGTAGTGTGGGAAATGAAATAAGCCAGGCACAGAAAAGGAAATCCTGTATGCCAATGCTCTGTGGACTCTACCAAAATGAGACTCATAGAAACAGAACAACGTGTTGATTACCAAAGGTGTAGAGAATCAAGGGACTAGGGCTTAGTTGTCAAAGGACATAGACTTCCAACTGTATGGGAGGTATACATTTAAGAGAGTGATTGCATATCCTGGTGACTTCAGTAAGTAACAATATCCTAGCTACTTGAAAACTGGCAAGAAAGAAGACTATTATCACTGTTTTTATTTAGCATTTTATGCTACTTCTGAAGGGCTCTCACTAAGACATCCAGGTTGGATTGGAAGTCCTAATCTCAAGCAACTACTTTCCTTCAGTATCCCGACTCGTGGGATTACAAAAATGCATCAAATCTGAGAGTAAGCACTAAATGTTTTCATCATAAGGGAAAACAAAAAACAAAACAAAACAAACAAACAAACAAACAAAAAACAGTGTTTGCCCAAACTATCACAAGTGTCATATAGCTAGGTCATATACTCCTATGGCACCACTGCCACAAATGCAATCTATCCATTATTGGCCAAACTGGCACTATATGTCATATAACTAAATGTGGGTACTCCATAGCTCACTTAGGTGACATACAATTATTTAATTGGTATGCTAAAATTGTATATGTGCTTATGGTATGTTACATGATGTTTTAGTATATGTATTCATGGCAACATAGCTAAACCAAGCTCTTATATTTCTTACCTCACACACGCATCTGTTCTTGTGATGAAAATATCTAGTGTCTACTCTCAAACTTGATGCATTCATGTAATCCCAACAATCAGAAGAGTGAAGTAAAGGGTCTGCTTGAGCTCAAATGCAGCCTGGATAACATAGTGGCTGGTCTACATACTCTGCAGAATATACATCCATGATTATGTGACCATAGACTGATCATACATGACTCTGGGTGTGGCTATGAGGGCTAACTCTAATCCTTTATTTTAAACAAATATTTAAATCTACAGTAGACTGAGCAAATCAGATCATTTTTGAATATAGGTAAGCTCCATTCAGTGGACCAAAAAGGCTTACCCCTCAAAGGAAGAGCACATTCCTTCCACCAGACTGTCTTGGGGCTAGGGCATTTGCTTTTCTTGCCTCAGGACATGAATTAAAACTTGAGATTCAAGTTCTGACCATTTGCCTAGGAATTTCGTGAATTCATTGTTTTTAATTGCAGAGTAGTAGTCCATTGTGTAAATATACCACATCTTCTGAATCCAATCATCCTTAGTGAGGTAACCCAATCACAAAAGATCACACATGGTATGCAGTCACTGATAAGGGGATATTGACCCAGAATCTCAGAATACCCTAGACACAATCAGCATATCAATAGATTTCTAAAAAGATGGAAGGAGAGACCCCTGGTCCTGGAAAGACTGGATGTAGGGGAACGCCAGGACAGAGTAATGAGAGGGGGTTGAATGGAGAAAAGAGGGAGGGAAGGGGGCTTATGGGACTTTCGGGGAGGGAGGAAACGGGAAAGGGGAAGTGATTTGGAATGTAAATTAAAAAAATAAAATAAAATAAAATAAAAAAAAAATAAAAAGAGTTAAAAAAAAAAAAAAAAACTTGAGATTCCTTGACCTTTGAGCCTGCTAGCTTTCAGCCTGGACCAATGCTTCATCAGTTTTTCAGATTCTTAGTTCTTGGTCTCCAGACCATTGGTCCTTACATCTTACATGGGCTCTGCTGTGTGTGTATATTTGGCCTTGTTTCTCTCCATAATCATATGGACAAAGCCTTATTTCAGAAACACACACACACACACACTTGGATCTATTTTTCTAGATAATCACAAGTAAATATGGTTTGAATATGTAATATCTCTCATGGGCTTATATAAGTGTGCATTAATACCATAAACTCAACAGTACTAAACTAAAAACACAATAGAAATAGGTTCAACTCCCCCTAAAAGCAAAGAGAGGCTGTCTGCTTGAGATTTTGCATATTTTTCTTTTAATCTCTTTTGACATGTTTCAACCTCCTAACCATGTTGAATCTTTGCTCCCTCCCATGATGCTAAAACCACCACAATTGTTCCTCCTGTTCTTACTATCTTCTGAACCCATTTTATTTGTCCAGACTCAACTTAATCCTTTAACTCCACTTGGCAAACAAGAGTGGAGAGAATAAACAAGACAGATAAACCTCAAACACAGACTCTGTCAGCAGAAAAAAGTTCTCCCAAGGAACAGACACTTGACACCACCGTGCCACTGTCAGACAGAGAGCAGGCCTGGAGATTTGCTCCATGCTTCCCTGAAGCTTTGATGTGTGGTTTTGCATGTTATGGATGAATGAAAGGATTGTGGGGATTTAGTGACTATTTTTGAGGTCTGTGATTACATTCTTATTTAACCATGTGTGCAACAAGACCCAATGCATTTTATATATATTCTTTATATCTGACATGTTGTTTCCGAATGCTCCTCATAGACAATGCTAAAGTCTGCAGATGCCCATCTCTAATACAATGTCAGGTTTGTATTTACATACAACCCCTGTAAATCCCTTCATATAATTTAAACCATCTCTAGAATGTCTTGTGCAAACTAAGTTCTACCTATACAATTACTGCACTTTTAAGAAAATAAAAATAATTTTCACATGTTCAGTGAAGACATAAATTTTTCCCCACCCTCTTTCAAAGACAAAATTTAAGCATTATTACCTCATAGCTAAAATGTCCATGTGTGCTCCAGGCACCATACAATCCAAAGTCTCAGACTGACTCAAGTAAGCCACTGATTTCTTCAGAACCCTACTGCAACATAGCAAATTCTGTGGGTCTTCCACCTCTTCAGCAGGTTCTGGCATCAGAGTCTCTCTGAGGACTGGTAGAGGAAACTTCTACTCCACTGGAATAGGTATCTACTGATGACTAGCAGGATTTTTTGAATTAAGTAATTATTTACTTTACGTCTTGATTGAAGCTCCCCCTCCCTCCTCTTCTAGCCCTCTCACCTTCCCACCCCTCCCTCCCCCCTTTCTCCTCAGAAAAGGGGCGGCTTCCCATGAATATCAACTCACTTTGGCATATCAAGTTGCAGTCGGACTATGCACATCATTTTCTATGGTGGCTCAGTTAGGGGAAGGGATCCAAAGGCAGGCAATGGAGTCAGAGACAGCCCTTGTTCCTGCTGTTAGGAGTCCCATGTGAAGACCCAGCTGCACAACTGTTACATATGTGCAGAGGGTCTCTGACTGTCCCATGCATGCTCTCTGGTTTGTGATTCAGTCTCTGTAGGCCTCAATGAGTCCAGGTTAGTTGATTCTGTAGGTTTTTTTTTCCTGGTTTCCTTGACCTCTCTGGATCCTACTATTCCCCCCTCCTCTTTCACAAGATTTCATAAGCTTTGCCTTACATTTGGCTGTGAGTCTCTGCATTTGTTTCCATCAGTTGCTAAGTGGAGTCTCTCAGATGACAGTTATACTAGGCTCCTGTTTGCATGTATAGCAAAATATCATTAATAGTGTCATGGGTGGGCTGTCTATTAGTGCATGGGTCTCAAGCTGGGCCAGTCATTGGCTGCCCATTCCCTCAATTTTGGCTCCGCATTATGTAGATAGGAGAAATTGTGGGTCAAATATTTTGTGTTTGAGTTGGTATCTCCAGCCCTCCATTGGAAGTGGCTACAGAAGATGGCCTTTTCAGGCCCTATACCCCTCATTGCTAAGTGTCTTAGCTAGGTCACTCTCTTAGATTCCCAGGATGTTCAATTGTCCCAGGTTTCTAGCTCATCCCAGAGGTGCCTCCCACCCTCAATTACAGTTTTTTCTCCACCGCTGATGTCTATTCTATTTCCCCTTGTCAGTAAGATTCAAGATTTTCTTTTGGGCACTCCTTGTTACTTTGGTCCTCTAGGTCTATGGATTGTAGCATCATCATCATTTACATTATGGCTAATATCTAGTTATAAGTGAGTACATACATTGTTTGTCTTTCTGGGTCTGGGTTCCCTCACTCAGGATGATCTTTTATAGTTCCACCTATTTGCCTACAAATTTCATGGTGTCATTGTTTTTAATAGCTGAGTAATATTCCGTTGTGTATATGTACCACCAGCAAAGGAGGAGTGTTCCCCTTGTTCTAATCCGTGCCAGCATGAGCTGTTGCTTGAGTTTTTGATCTTAGCCATTATAATGGGTGTGAGATAGAATCTCAGAGTCGTTTTGATTTGCATTTCCTTCCCTGATGACTAAGGATGTTGAACCATTTCTTTAAGTGTTTCTCAGCCATTAGAGATTTCTCTGTTGAGAATTGAATGGATATGGAAAGAGTGGGCAGCCTTCTCTTGTCCCCAATTTTAGTGAAATTGCTTTAAGTTTCTCTCCATTTAATTTGATATTGGCTATTGGATTGCTGTATGTTGCCTTTATTATGTTTAGGTATGTGTCTTGTGTCCCCGATCTCTCCAAGACTTTTATCATGAAAGAGTGTTAGATTTTGGCAAAGGCTTTTTTTTTTTTTTTTTTAAGCAGCATCTAATAATGATCATGTAATTTTTTTTTTCCTTTCAGTTTGTTTATATGATAGATTTCACTGGTGGATTTTCATATGTTGAACCATTTCTGCATCTTTGGGATGAGGCCTACTTAATCATGAGTCAGCAGTCATGGTACATCCAATGGACTATACATAACATACAATGCAATGTAAACTTCTCCAGACATAGGTATCTCAAATACAATTATTTCAGAGAAACTGTCCATCTCTTGAGAGAATGAATTGCTGAAAGGCAAACATTGGGATATGTGTGTGTGTGTGTGTGTGTGTGAGAGAGAGAGAGAGAGAGAGAGAGAGAGAGAGAGAGAGAGAGAGAGAGAGAGAGAGAGAGAGAGAGAGAGAGAGGTATAAAATGATCATCTCAGGTATGTAAAAATTAAGCTCCTATCTATAAAACTCTGATGCTGATGTGTCTGGAAAGTTAATCTCATCCTTTCCAAGAGGTTTTACTTTTCTCTTTTCTTGTCTTTTCTTTTTCAATCAATTCCAGAAAACTCTATTTAAGCTGCTTCTGAGTGAAAACTCAATGCCATTCATAAGGTTCTACACAAGTCCAAATCTTGGTCCCTGGCAAGATTTTCTGGTCTCTAGTCTAGGTTGTCTGAGTCTGGACTGTGGTATCTTTGCTGGTTTTGATCCTTTATGGTTTGAATTCATGACTTCTAGTTACTCCAACCTCTGAATTGTTCAAGGCTTCCACTTCCATCCCTCCCCTATTCCTTCCTGTTTCCTCACTCCCTCTCTCTTCTTCCCCTCTCTCTGTTTTGCAGTTTTGAGAGTTTCCTGAAAGACCTCAAAAAGGGTCTCCCTGATGTGAGAACACCCACTGCTGACCAATTGATGCATTTGAGGCAGGAAAGGGTAGAGATGGATTAGCAACCCAGGACACCACTTAGCTTGAGGTAAACACATCCTACCCCTAACAATGCACTTAGCAACTTGGACTACACTGGCATCAAGCTGCACTCATATCCCTCTGCAAACAAAGCCATCCTTGTTTCCCTTAGCAACCCTTAGTAACTCTTCTTCTGTAGACAAGCACCTGCTGAAATATATACTGAAAATAGAAGCTGTGTATTATTCCAGTCTGGACTGGTTTTAGCTGTATATGTAGTAAAGCAATCAGACTAATTTTAGGGGAAATCTCTAATTAACATATTAAAGCCTGTGCATTATTGGAGACATGTGTATGACTAAAATCAAATGTGCCATGGGAAAATGCATATGCAGGGGACAAAGACTTACATTCCCAAACCCATCACAGAAAGTCACTCCCCACCCCCACCCCACAACTCACTTTTCCTTCTCAATCCACAAACAATAGCTCTAGGCCATAACCAGGAGCTCTTGTGTAAATAAAACTAAGAACCTACTTACTTCTCTTACATCATTTCTGACCTGTACACTGCTTTGTTTCTGAATAAAATCGTGTGGATTCTGACTTTTGAATGTGTTTCTTCAATCCTGTGAACACGATGTTAAAAGCTTATGATGCCTGGTCCAGACAGAGACCACTGGTAATAGATTTATATATGTGTGGTAATGTGACCTGTCTTTATGTTTCTGTGTTAGGTATTTTGTAAGTAGAGAATAGCTACAGCAACAGCAGTTAGTGGGCACCCTCATCTCTCACAGGCTAGGTTCATTTCTGCTTTCTAGTAAACCTAGAAGAATCTTTTTTACTTTAAAAAATTATATATATATATATATATATATATGTATATATATATATATATATATATATACATATATATATATATATATATATATATGCCTGTGTGAGTTATGTGTACATGTATATTCAGGAGCCTCTGGAGACCAGAAGATGACACTAGATCCACTGGAATTGGAGTTACAGGTAGTTGTAAACTACTATGTAGGTGGTAGAAATTGATTCCAAGTCCTCTTTCAAGAAGACTTGAAACCTCCGAGCCGTGTTTCTAGTCCCAAGTTATCATTTTATTCTTTTTGTTTATTAGTTTTAGTTTAGTTTTATTTGTTTTAGTATATATATATATATTTTTTTGAGACAAGACCTCATGTAGTTCAGACTGATCTTGACTTTGCTTTGTGGTTGAGACTGGGCCTTGAGCTCTTAATTTTCCTCTTTCAGTCTTGAAAACATGGGATTACTGGTGTGAGCCATTTCAGATTAGAAGTACTATTTTAGTCAAATTAATGCAGTTATTTAATTAGGAATAGGAACGTCAGTAATTTTCAAATACCCTATCTTCTCTCCATCTACCAAACTTTTTTTCAAATATAATTTTATTTCTTTTGCTTATTCACTTTACACCCAAATCACTGCCCCCCTCCCAGCCATCCCTCCCACAGTCCTTCCTCCATCCCCTCCTCCTTCTCCAAGTGGGTGCTCTTCCCCTACTGCTGTATTCCCCACCATGGCATTTCAAGTGTCTGTGTGACTAGACCCTTCCTGCCCAATTGAGGCAGCCCAGCTAGAACATAGCCTATGTATAGGCAACAGCTTTGAGGATAGCCCCTGTTCCAGTTACTTGGGACCCACATGAAGACCAAGATGCACATCTATTACATATATTCAGGAAGATCTAGGTCCAGCCTCTGTATGTTCTTTGGTTGGTTGGCCTGAGGACCCCAAGGGTCCAGGTTACTTGACTCTGTTGGTCTTCCTATGGAGGTCCTATCCCCTTTGAGGCCCACAATCCTTCTCCCTTTTCTTGCATAAGAGTCCCTAAGCTTCATCCACTGTTTGACTGTGGGTGTCTGTAACTGAGTCAGGTGCTAGATGGAGCCTCTCAGAGGACAACTTGCTTCTGTCTGCAAGCACAATAGAGTAGAGAGACTTGAGGTTCCAGGGGGGAGGGGGAGGCTTGGAGGGTGGGGAAGCATCCTCTCAGAGACAGGGTGAGGAGGAATGGGATGAGGAACTGTGTGGGAGGGGTAACTGGGAGGTAGATGATAGTTGGATTGTAAATAAATAAAATAATAATAATAAAATAGTGTTAGGGATTGGTGCTTGCCCATGGGATGAGTCTAAAGTTAGGCCAGTTATAGGGTGGCTATTCCCTCAAACTCTGCTCCAGCCCCTCTGCATGCATTTCTTGTAGATAGGATAAATTTGGGGTTGAACATATTGTGAGTGAGTTGGTGTCTCTATCCCTCCACTGGGATTTCTACCTGGCTATAGGAAGTGGCCTCTTTAGGTTTCATATTCCTAATGATGTCAGTCAAAGCTAAGGTCATCCCCATTGACTCTTGGGCACCTCCCTTATCCCAGGTGTCTGTCTCGTCCTGGAGGTGCTGCCCATCTCCCCAGCCCCATCAGTTGCAGATTTCTGTTCATTTTTATGGCCATCTAGCCATCTCTCCTGTCCTTCCCCCACACCTGTTCCTGAACCCCCATTCCCCTTCCCATTCCTCTTCCTCTCAGGTCTCTCCCTCCATTTGCCACTTATGACTATTTTATTCCTCCTTCTAAGTGAGTTTCAAGTTTCCTCTCTTAGACCTTCCTTCTTGTTTGTCTGCTTTGGGTCTGTGTAACATGGTACCTGAATTTTATGGCTAATATCCAGTTATAAGTAAGTACCATGTATGTCCTTTTGGGACTGGGTTACCTCATGCAGGATGATTTTTCTAAGTTCTATATGTTTGCCTGTAAACTTTCATGATGTCATTGTTTTTAATAGCTGAGTATAATTCCGTCATGTAGATGTACCACATTTTCTTTATCCATGAGGGACATCTAGGTTGTTTCCAGTTTCTGCATATTACAAATAAAGTTGCTATGAACATAGTTGAGCAAATGTCCTTTGTGGCATGTTGGAGCATCTTTTGGATATATGCCCAGGAGTGGTATAGCTGGCTCTTGAGGTAGAACTATTCCCAGATTTCTGAGAATCCACCAAATTGATTTCCAAAGTGGTTGTACAAGTTTGCATTCCCATTAGCAACGGAGGAGTGTTCCCCTTGCTCTACATCCTCACCAGGATGTGCTATCTCTTGAGTGTTTGTTCTTAGCCATTTTGATAGGTATAAGATGGCACCTCAGAGATGCTTTGATTTGCATTTCCATGATGAGTAAGGACTTTGAACATTTCTTTAAGTGCTTCTAGGCCATTCAAGATTCCTCTGTTGAGAATTCTGTTTAGTTCTCTACCCCATTTTTCATTGGGTTACTTGGGTTGTTAGTGTCTAACTTCTTGAGTTCTTTGTAAATCTTGGATATTAGCCCTCTGTAGTGTTTGTGAAAATCTTTTCCCAATTTGTAGGCTTCCGGTTTGTCCTATTGATAGTATTCTTTATCTTACAGAAGCTTTGCAGTTTTATGAGGTCCCATTTATTGATGGTTGGTATTAGAGCCTGAACTATTGGTGTTCTGTTCAGGAAATTGTCTCCTGTACCAATTTGTTCAAGGGTATTTTTCAGTCTCTCTTCTATGAGATTTAGTGATTTTATGTTGAGGTTCTTGATCCACTTGGACCTGAGTTTCTTTCAGGATAAGTATGGATCTATTTTCATTCTTCTACATTCAGACATCCAGTTAGTGCAGCATCATTTGTTGAAGATGCTTTCATTTTTCCATTGTATGATTTTGACTTCTTTATCAAAAATTGAATGTCCATAGGTATGTGGGTTTATATTAGAATCTTTGCTTCAATTCCATTGATCATTGTGTCTGTTTCTGTACCAATACCATGCAGTTTTTATCACTATTGCTTTGTAGTACAACTTGAGGTCATGGATAGTGATTCCTCCTGAAGATCTTTTATTGTTTAGGTTTTATTGTTTGGCTATTCTGGGTTTTTTGTTTTTCCATATAAAGTTGAGAAATGTTCTTCAAAGATCTATAAAAATTGTGTTGGAATTTTGATAGAGTTTGCTTTGAATCTGTAGATTGCTTTTGGTAAGATGACCAGTTTTACTATGTTAATCCTAACAATCCTTGAGCATGGGAGATCTTTCCATCTTCTGATATCTTCTTACACCAAGATATTTTATATTATTCATGACTATTGAAAAGGGTGTTGTTTCCCTAATTTCTTTCATATATATACACACACTATCATGTCATCTGCAAATTCCAATACAATACTTTGACTTCTTTTCCAATTTGTATTCCCTTGATCTCCTTTAATTGTCTTATTACTCTGGCTTGAACTTCAAGTACTATATTGAATAGATAGGGAGTCAGTGGGAAGTCTTGTCTTGTTCCTGAGTTTAGTGGAAATGCTTTAAATTTCCCTCCATTTAGTTTGATGTTGGCTATTGGCTTGCTGAATATTGCTTTGATTATGTTTAGGTATCTGCCCTGATTTCTCTAATACCTTTAAACTGAAGGCTTTTTCAGTGTCTAATGAGATAGTCATGTGATTTTTTTCTTTCAGTTTCTTTATAGGGTGGATTATGCTGATTGATTTTTGTATATTTAACCATCCCTGCATCCCTGGGATGAAGCCTACTTGACCTTGGTGGATGATGTCTTTGATGTGTTCCTGAAGGATGATGTCTTTGATGTGTTCCTGAATTCAGTTTGCAAGTATTTTTTGAGTATTTTTGCATCAATATTCATAAGAGAAATTGGTCTGAAATTCTCTCTCTCTCTCTCTCTTTCTCTTTTGTTGCTTCTTTATGTGGTGAGTATCAGGATGAGTGTGGCGTCATAGAATGAGTTTAGCAGTGTTCCTTCTGTTTGTATTTTGTTGAATAGTTTGAGGATTATTGGCATTAGTTCTTTTTTGAAAGTCTGGGAAAATTCTGCACTAAAACCATCTGGCCCTGGACTTTTTTTGGTTGGGAGACTCTTAATGACTGCCTCTACTTCTTTAGGGTTTATGGGACTGTTTAATAGTTTATCTGATCTTGATTTAACTTTGGTACGTAGTGTCTGTCTAGGAAAATGTCCATTTCATTAAGATTTTCTAATTTTGTAGAGTACTGGTTTTTGAAGTAAGACCTAATTATCCTTTGAATTTCTTCAGAGTCATCCAGCAAACTTTTAATGCATTTTGGAAATATAGAGGGCTTCTGCCTGGGTATATAGGGTCCTCTAGCAGAAGAAATAGATAACAAGCCCTACAAATATTCTCATTTGACTTATGGAATCCAGTATCATAAAAATCCAATTTCAATACAATGTGATATTTCCAAAATGACTAAATAAGGAGCCCAGGAAAAAACCCAGCTAGTTGCTTTCTCAGGAAATATTTAAGAGAAAAGTTAGTTATTTTCCAGAAATAGCCACCAAGATAGAACTGAAAAGTAATATTATGATTAGTGCTTCTAAGATATCTGGGCCCCAATCCTGAGGACTTTTGTGAATATCTTAATTTATATACAAAAAGGGACTTTATGAGTATGAATAAGTTAAGATCCTTGAGATCATCCTGATTAATTCAGATGGGTCTAATGTAATGGCAAATGTACTTTAAAATATTGAGTTTAATCATTTTAATTTTGTGTAAGTTTCTGTGTATGGGAATGTGCATGAAAGTGCAGGTACTTAGAGAGGCTAGAAGATGGTACAGGATCTTCAGGAGCTGAAGTTAGAACAGTCTGATGTGGGTACTGGGAACCAAGATGGATCCTCTAAGAGCATGGATTAATCTTAGAACTATCTTTCCTGTCAAGCAATGTCCCTTTAAAAGACAGATAAGAAGAGTCAAAGTCAGAGAAGGATATGCCATTATAGAAGCCAAGTCAGAGAGAGGAAAACAGGAAGAAAGATAGAGTTAGCTGAAATGTAGTTGTTTTGAAAGCAGACAAAAAGGCCATGAGAAATGCAAATAAAGGTAATGGAAAGAGGGTCCTTCAAGGACCTCCAGTAGCCATGCACACCACCATTGCCCTCATTACAAGCCAGTGAAAATTGCTTCTAACTCTCAGCCACTGTAGAACAAGAGGGTTCAGCTGTTTAGTTTCTGATGATTGGTCATAATAGCAAAAGGAAGCTAGAAAGGGTAGAGCTGGAGCTAGAGTGCCTAGCTTTGACTTCACTCTGCTCTTCCTCACTGTGTCATCCTTGGTCTGTGTCCATCCTAGTTATATATAATTGTGGTACCACATCACAAGTGATAAGGGCTATTGCAGTGCTGAGTATATGATGCCTGCTTCACAAATATGAGTTCATAAGTTGACCCACAGGGGGATCTTCCCCTCCCTTTGTAAACTTTAATTTATTTACATTTCACGTGGTCCCCCCCCCAGGAAACCCTCTCTCCTATACGCCCTCCTCCTGCTTCTATGAGGGTGTTCCTCCTCCACCCTCCTCCCCACTTTCACCTTCCCTCCTCGATTCCCCTACACTGGGGCATCTATCAAACCTTCATAGGACCAAGGACCTCTCCTCTCATTGATGTTTGACAAGGCTGTCCTCTGCTACATATGCAGCCAGAGCTATGTGTACTCCTTGGTTGGCGGCTTAGTCCCTGGGAGCTCTGGGGAATCTGGTTGGTTGATATTATTGTCCTTCTTATGCGGTTGCAAACCCCTTCAGTTCGTTCCGTCCTTTCTCTAATTTCTCAGTGCAATGGTGGGCTGCAAGCATCTGACTCTGTATTTGTAAGGCTCTGGCAGGGCCCCTTAGGAGACAGCTATATCAGACTCCTTTTAGCAAGCCTTTCTTCACATCCACAATAGTGTCGGAGTTTGGTGACTGTATAGGGGATGGATCCCGAGGTGGGACAGTCTCTGGATGGCCTTTCCTTCAGTCTCTGTTCTGCACTTTGTCTCCATATTTGCTCCCGTGAATATTGTGTTCCCCTTTCTAAGAAGGACCGAAGCACCCACACTTTGGACATCCTTCTTCTTGGGCTGCATGTGGTCTGTGAATTGTATCTTGGGTGTTCCAAGCTTTTGGACTAATATCCACTTATACAGTGAGTGTATACCATGTGTGTTCTTTTGTGACTGGGTTACCTCACGCAGGACGATATTTTCTAGTTCCATCCACTTGCCTAGGGATTTCATGAATTCATTGTTTTTAATTGTTGAGTAGTATTCCATTATGTAAATGTACCACATTTCCTGTATCCGTTCCTCTGTTGAAGGACATCTGGGTTCTTTCCAGCTTCTGGCTATTATAAATAAGGCTGTTAAGAACATAGTAGAACATGTGTCCTTGTTATACATTGGAGCATCTTTTGGTATATGCCCAGGAGTGGTATAGCTAGGTCAGATAGTACTATGTCCAATTTTCTGAGGAATCTCTAGACTGATTTCCAGAGTGGTTGTACTAGCTTGCAGTCCCATCAGCAGTGGAGGAGTGTTCCTCTTTCTCCACATCCTTGCCAGCATCTGTTATCACCTGAGTTTTTTATCTTAGCCATTCTGACTGGTGTGAGGTGGAATCTCAGGGTTGTTTTGATTTGCATTTCCTTGATGACTAAACATGTTGAACATTTCTTCAGGTGCTTCTCAGCCCTTCAAGTTTCCTCAGTTGAGAATTCTCTGTTTAGCTCTGTTCCCATTTTTCTAATAGGGTTATTTGGTTCTCTAGAATCTAACTTCTTGAGTTCTTCGTATATATTAGATATTAGTCCTCTATTGGATGTAGGATTGGTAAAGATCTTTTCCCTGCCTGTTGGTTGCAGTTTTGTCCTATTGACAGTACCCTTTGCCTTACAGAAGCTTTGCAACTTCATGAGGTTCCATTTGTTGATTCTTGATCTTAGAGCATAAGCCATTGGTGTCCTGTTCAGGAACTTTTCCCCGTACAAGGGGGGTTTTTAGGAATATTCTAGGTCAAGAGAAGAGGTATGTGCAGGACATGATAGTGCATAAAGACAAGTTTGTTATGTTTATAATAAGGACATATGAGGTGTGAAGAGGACAACTAGGGGCTTGAAGGTGTGAGAGAGCTGTGTGTAGTAAGTTCCTTGTTTGAACATTAAGGGGTTTACAGTTCACTAAGTCAGGAGTTGTCTTTAACTAAGAGAAGCAATGATGAACTTGACTTGTAAGAGATAAGGCTCCTTTTCATTTTGTAAAGAGCCTATAGAGAGCTAAAATAAGAATGTAAATATCTTTCTGCCCTTTTGCCTATGGCCACCACTGTCAAAAGGCCAATATTTCTCCAGGAGTTAATTTTTGACTGGCACTGTACTAAAAATGATCTCAGTATCTTTATCACTTGGTATATCATTCACCTCTGTGGAGTTCAGGGACATGTGTATTTGTAAACACTAAGTGAAAAGCCCAAGGTCATGGACTATCTGGTTATATTAATGGTTATTGTTTTACTCACCTCATAATTTCTCTCTATGGTCTCTACAGCATAATCTGAGAGGTAAAGTCCTCTTTCAATGAAGTCTCTGAAAATAGCTCAGTCAGTGAAGGTCCTCAACTCTATTCCAATTCTTTCTTGGACTATGAAAATGAAAAACAAATTTCTATAATAATAGTCTCTCTAAACACTTACTTTTTGGTTAAGCAGTCATATAGTCCAAGGATTATTTAATTATTATCCATCTTTACCACTGAAATTTGTTCCATTATCTTCATCTTGCAGAAGAAAGGATGAATCAGTCAGGAACTGCTGATGTTTGCATTCTAGAAATACAGCTATGAACTTTGAGTGAGAAGGAATGAAGCCCTTCACTGCTATCGTCCTAACATCCTAGTCTCCTGGGTCTTGTTACACAGAATGAATATGACCAGGACTGATGCTCTAAAGGTGCATCATAGAGGAACTGTCTTGTTGGGTGAAGTTGTACAATGATTCTAGAAAACTCTGCTTTACATTACACAAGGATTGAGAGAAGTCTCTTATACTGAAAAAGTACTGTAAAACTCTTCTTTATTAGAAATCAGAGGAGAACCTACCAACCTTCTGTCATGTACCACTAGCATGAAATGTATCCAAACCCAAGACAGGAGACCAAGATGCTTTAGAAGCTCGGGTTGAAAACTTAGAAGAAATGAAAATGAGGAGAGATTAAAAATGTGTTTCCTGTGATTAAAATGGCTACTGTAGTGGTTTGAATGTTTGCCCAGGGAGTGACCCTGTCTGCAGTTGTTGTCTTGGAATAGGTGTGTCACTGTGAGTATAGGTTTTAAGACCTTCTTCCTAGCTGCCTGGAAGTCAGCCTTCTACTAGCAACCTTCAGATAAAGATGTTGAGCTCTCAGCTCTGCTTGCACCATACCAGCCTGGATGCTGCCATGCTCTTGCCTTGACCTCTGAACCTGTAAGCCAGCCCCAATTAAATGTTGTCTATATAAGACTTGCCTTGGCCATGGTGTCTGTTCACAGCAGTAAAACCGTAAGTAAGACGGGTAGGATATACTAAAACAGAGAGAGAGAGAGAGAGAGAGAGAGAGAGAGAGAGAGAGAGAGAGAGAGAGAGAGAGAGAGAGGAGAAATACAGAATTATAGACTGTGGGAAAGGGAGAGTGTTAGCCTCTTTAGTCCAGAGATGTCAGATCAATTTGGAGCATTGTTCTGTAGCAACCCCACAGGGAGGGATTTGGAGGATTAGCACTAAGACTTCCTTGTCTCTTCATTTTAATCTCTCAGACTGGTTATCTATTGGCTGAGCACAAATGACAGTCAGAAGATAAGAAGACCTGCTGATATCCTACACGGGCAAAACTCTTAAGCCAGAGATGAGTAGATGCAAAGAGGTGAAAGTGAGCTCACCATATCACTTTGGTTGGAGATGAATTTCCAGATAAAAAATTAGAGAGTGGGTTGGAGAGATGGCTCAGCAGTTAAGAGCACTGACTGCTCTTCCAGAGGTCCTGAGTTCAATTCCCAGGAACCACATGGTGTCTCACAACCATCTGTAATGGGATCTGATGCCCTCTTCTTGTGTGTCTGAAGACAGTGACAGTGTACTCACATACATAAAATAAATAAATCTTAGAAAAAGAAAAGAATTAGAGAGGGCTCCCGAGTATGTAGCTATAGTCAAATATTAGGAGAAGCTGTGTGATAGCTCCATCATTCATGAAAGGTAGTCACAGCAGACTGATCCGCTTGGTATTTTCCCCCTTCCATCCCGCCCAACACCAATGCAAAAATTGAGGCATCAGGTATTTCTTCTCCCAAGCTCATTTCAATGCATGAAGTAAGGATTTACTATTATCCATGAATTATACACAAAGCCAGAGCCAGCCAAAGAAAACCATGCTTGGTAAGTCATATGATCTGTCTGCTTTTAAGATTGTGCAATCTAAGAACTGCAGAAATTTGATCTCCATTTATTTGCATGTTCAAACCTAGCTTCTTGAAAAATTTCTAGTCATAGTTCTATTATCTCCTTTAGTCTACACTGTAGAGCTGTTTTAGAATATAGAAAATGCTTCTAGACAGCAAGAACATATGTGGTATGTGTATGTATGTGTGTGCATGTGTGTGTGTGTGTGTATGTGTGTGTGTGTGTGTATGTGTGTGTCTGTGTGGTTCTAAATATACACTTTATATTTGTATGCACAGTACTTTTCAATAGAAAGTTAAAACAGTAGTCTGAAAAATATGCATTTTGCACTTGGAAACTCTAAACTGAGTGTGTTCTAAGAAGGTTGGTCCCCTTATAACCTATTCTTATGGTAGATATATTATCTTCTCAATTCCTCTTTCTTCTTACTCTTCTTATGATTTTGTGTGTGGTTGTCCCTGTTCCCTGAGATCAAGGATGAACATAGAATCCCAGTTCTACTGAATATGACCATCCCTCACTGTAGCAGTTACTTTGGGGGCAACTGGTTCACCTATATAGGCTGGTCATCATGTTCACTGGGTACCTGGGCTGGAATTTTGAAGGAGCATGTTTAGGTGTTGACATTCCTAGTAACAATCTTCCAGTTGTAGAGCAGGAAGATGAAGATGAGAGAGACCAATATATACCAGAAGAAGAACTGAGAGATAGGGAAAGAAAGGCACTCAAAATCAGCTGAGGCCCTGGACCTTGCTATGTCCAGCATCTAACTGTCTTCTGTCATCAGATCTATGCCTGTTCTTCACAGAGAATGAGCCAGAACAACAGTGTGTGTGTGTGTGTGTGTGTGTGTGCACGCGTGCGCATGTGTGTGTATATGTGTGTGTGTGTGTGTGTGCGTGTTTGTATGAATGTATGGTTTTGTATGTTTAGCTCATATATGTGAATGCATATGGAGGAATGAAGGAAAAGGGATTGGTCATCTTGTTTTTAAGATGGGTTTACTCAATGACATGGAGCTTGTCAAGCACGTCGGATGGCCGGCCAGCCTCAGGCATCTTCCTGTCTCTGTCTCTGCCTCCCTAGTGCTAGAATCACAGATACCACGATGGTTGGCTTTTTTTGAAAAAATACTCAGGTAATTAAACTCAGGTCCTCCCACCAGCAGGCTCACTCCTGCAGATAAACATTTATCTCCTAGCTTCAGTTTTCAGTTTGTTTCAGTCATTTGATACCAACACAATCTAGTCAATACAATGGTATTAGTTGTATAAGTTTTCTCTTAAGGTAAAAGCAAATCTTGAGATTCAGAATCTTCTACAAAACCAGGAATTAAATAATAGATGTCTGGATATCTTCCGTTATGGTGCCTCACTTTGAAGGGAGAATGACCTTGTTTGCCTCCCCAGATATGACTCCCAGGATCTACATGTAGCAGGGTTATATATTAAAAGGCACTCCTCCTGAAGGTTGTGGAACCTTCTGGGATTCAGATTCTGTCTGTGGCTTGCCATGTCTGGGATACTCTTGATTTTTAGCATATCTTTAGGACCCTACCTCTGAGAAGGTCTTAATTTAGTAGAACTTCTGCTTTCTTAGGCTTGGGGGAGAAAAGGAAGAGTGATTCTTCTGACAATGGACAGGCAGAGAGACATTAATGTATGGCCTTCACCGACAGCTTGAGGATGTGAGCGAGGCTACTGAACATCTACCACAGCTGCCCTGGCCTGCTGAACAATGACCCTCAGGTCCTGGCCAAAGCCTAGCATGACTACTGCCAAAATAAATCTCTGCTCAAAGAAACTTCCTTCTTTATTGTCCAGACTGAGGTTCTTTTAAAATTCTTCGTTGTGATTTACCATTTCCCCTTGCTCTTTCTTGGTTGTACTGGGCACGCACATGTTCAGGATCTTCATGCTTGCTACATTTCCTCTTTCCAGAGTACCATCACTTCAGATATGTTTGGCTCCAACACATTTATGTTCTTTATGTCTTTTCTCAAGAACCTCTTTCTCTTTAAAGCCATGAACAACTGCTTGATCTAAAAAATTGCCCTGCCATTTAATGTATTCCTTTCTTTCTTACTTTTATTATAGCTGCTGCCTTTTCCTTCTCCTCTTCTTCACCATCCCCCCTTCTTCTTCCTACCACCTTCCAATTCTTCTTTAGGAAAGTGCTCATATATCCCAATCTGGCCTTCAAATCACTTCTTAACCAGGATGACTGTGAGCTTCTTATTCTCATACCTTCTGAATGATGGAATTGCAAGTGTGAGGCACTTTGCCCCATTTCATGTGGTTCTGGGATGGGAATAGAGGGGCTTCATGTGTGCTAGGGAAACATTATACCCACTGAGCAATGTCCCCAGGACACATAGTTTTCTTTTTGTTTGCCATTCATTTCTCTTACTAGACATCAATATTTTTATGGGCATTGATTTCAGTCTGTGTTTTCAATATTGAATCCTTTGGGTACGAAAGAGTATCTGATAACAGTGTGCTAAAAATATCTTTAAGTCTGAAAGCATGAAGTCATGGTCAAGAGGTAGGATGAAGGCATATGTGTGTGTGTGTGTGTGTGTGTGTGTGTGTGTGTATGTATCTGTCTGTCTGTCTGCCTGTCTGCCTGCCTGTCTATCTGTCTGTCTGTCTGTCTGTGTGATTCTTCTGAGGAGAGGTTGTGCCAGACTGGATAGGGGAAATGGCCTTATGGAGACAAGGAACACGTACATGAAATAGTTACAAGTAAAAAAAAAAGAGGCTGACAACATATATGTTGTGTGTATGTGATATGTGTATGTATAACACCACCAAAAACAATAATAATGATAACAAAAACAATAAAAAAATAATAATGACATCAATTTGAGAATGTGATAACATGAGAGGGACTAGATAAAGGGAAGAGGAAAATGATGCAATTATATTTTCACTAAATGAATAAAAATAATAAAAGCTTGACATAAATATATTAACATAGGACAATGTGTAACATATACTACTACTTAAACAGAACAAATTATTAAAAAGTAAGACTAGCATTCTGTTTATGCATTTTTACACACACACACACACACACACACACACCAAGCTCCAGCCTTTGTCTCTACAGGTGAATACCAGACCCATGGTCCTCTCAGTGCTGGTAAAATCAGTGACCCTGTAGACTGTGGCTTTAAGGACCTGAGTTTTGTCCTTCAGATGTTCTTCATTATTTATATGTTTTTCCCACAAGGGACTATAGACAATATATTTATGGATAAATATGTAGGAAACATAAATAAATTGGGAAAACCAAGAAAATAGCAGGCATTCAGGGACTAGATATAGAATAAATGACTATTTTATATGAATAAACAGATATGTAGATTTATGTATTTCCAGTCTTTCCCCATGTTTTGTATAAAGATAAAATAATAGTTTTGAAAGCTCTTGGGATTCCAGGACAGACCACAAGGCATATCCCATGAGACTCACAACCGAAGACAAAATTCTTGTCTTTTTTCATGCTTATCCATTTTCCTAATGTTAGTGCTGGAAAATCTATGCAGAAAAAAAAAATCAAACCTTTTGAATGAAAGCCATTTTTACCAAATACATTGATCTTTGGTTTGAATCAGATTTGGGTAAAATCATAGGAAAGCATCAAGTAGAACAGTAGAACTTAGTTTTTTTCACATTTTGTTTCAAGCTTAGATGAGCATACTGGGTAATATTTATTCATTTTATTTTTTTTTATGTACTTAAGAACTTTATTCAGATGGAGAAAAAGCTGAGAAGTGAATAGACAAGGGGGTAAGCAGGCAATCACCAAGGTGTGACGCGTCTCTCGGAATGCTCTAAATTATGGCATAGGCATTAAAGTTTTTTTTGGTTTTTTTTGAATTTTTTTTATTATTATTTTTTTAATTTACATTCCAAATCATTTCCCCTTTCCCATTTCCTCCCTCCCCGAAAGAACAATAAGCCTCCTTCCCTCCCTCTTTTCTCCATTCAACCCCCTCTCGTTTCTCTGTCCTGGCGTTCCCCTACATCCAGTCTTTCCAGGACCAGGGGTCTCTCCTTCCATCTTCTTAGAAATCTATTGATATGCGAAATGTGTCTAGGGTATTCCGAGATTCTGGGTTAATAACCCCTTATCAGTGACTGCATACCATGTGTGTTCTTTTGTGATTGGGTTACCTCACTAAGGATGATATTTTCAAGATCTGACCATTTGCCTAGGAATTTCGTGAATTCATTTTTTTTAATTGCAGAGTAGTATTCCATTGTGTAGATATACCACATCTTCTGAATCCATTCCTCATTTTAAACATGCTTGTCAAAGTATGAGCTACTTTGTGGTCTTAGTATGGAAAACCTTTTGTAGAATAAGCATTTGAAATGTTTTAGGTTTTTTTTCCTCTGAAACCCATTATTTGATGGATTCTTTACAAAGAAGCAAAACAAACCCAATGTACATGTGTGTTTCTTCCTGGGGGAGACAAGACTAACTTCACCTATTACTGAATGAATGATTTTCTAGTGGTCCTCACCAGTACTGTCTAAACTGCTAATAATTGTTTAAAACACTTCTCCTGACACACGTTAATTCCATACCATGCAGTTTCCCAACACTATTTATCATCATCAGTGTAAGTCTTACAAAGCATGCACATCAGACCTTCATTTCTGCATCCCATTTGCTCCTAGTCCAAATGTTTGTGGAAAGGAAAGCAAAAATGGGTCTGAGAAGTTCTTTATTCATATTGAGGCTTCTTCTAATACTTGCATGATTTTAGTTCCTTAAATATTGATGCTTCCTCCACAATTACAGAAAAGTTCACTCTCAGTTGCATTTTCTCATTTGATTTTTTTTTAAAGTCTCAGAAGTCTGTATTCATCCATTCTGGGCTACAGTACCCATTGCCACAAGAAAGAGTCTTTTGACATGAACCGAGGCTATGATGCTTGGCATTGAACACTGTTTAAAAAGAATGTGGAGATGCAGCCATAACTATCCATGGGCAAATATCCTACTTGTTATGTAAACACCTCAATGGTTTCTTATCGTCCTAAAAGATGTGAATTAAATTATAGTGAGAAACTTGCAGTTTGAAGTCAGGCCAAATATGGCGAGTCTCCACCAGCACATGCAGCTTCTCAGGAGTAGTGAGGTTTGTGCCTGGAAGCTTTCCTCTAACAGCCCAAAGCTTGTCTGCATGAAGCAAGCATAGCCAAGCACTTCATCCTTGAAGCAACTTATTGAATTAATAAGACAATTACTGAGATGCTCTGTTGCTTTGGAATAAAACAGGGAAATAAGACCAAACAGAACTGTTTTCCATGGGATAAGGCAAAGGGGAAGAATGAACACAATGCCCCCCTTTCTCTGAGCCTTAAAGATCTCAGTAAGGGTCCTGCTGATTCATTTGATGGTGTTCTTTCCCTTATTGATGTTTCTCAATCTTCCTGATGCTGCAACCCTTTAATACAGTTCCTTATGTTGTGGTGACCCCCAACCATAAAAATTATTTTAGTTGCTACTTCATAATTGAATTTTGCCTGTGTTATGAAGTTTAATATAAACATCTGATTTGCAGGATGTCTGATATGTGGCCTCTGTGAAAAGGTCATTCAACTCCCCCAAAGGGGTCAAGACCACAGGTTGAGAAGCCCTGCCTTAGGTTCTATGTTTTTCTCTCCTCCCTCTCCTACATTGCTTCCATGTGTCTATAGGTGCTGTATACCTCAGTTGAGCATTTTTTGTTTGTGTGGTATGGCATATATGTGTGTGTATATGTGTACCTACATATGTAGAAACCCAAGGTTGATGTTTGGTGTCTTTTCTATTGATTTCTACTTTATTTGTTGAGGCAGGATCTCTTGCTGAATTTGGAGCTAAGCAAGGGAGTTGACCAGAAATCTGCAGGTTATCTTCCTGTCTCCTGCTTCCCAGGGCTGATGTCACAACTCTGTGCTATTGTATCTCACTTTTTACTTTTTATTTTATATGGGTGCTGGGGATCTGAACTGGGGTTCTTAAGCTTTCACAAAACACCTCAGCAGTCAAGCCAAGTTTCCAGCGTCTCCCCGGTCCCCACATCTTGCTTTGGACTTCTTACATTCTGTAAGAATAAAACTTTATTGTTTAAGCTACCCAGGGATAGACAGTATCTTGCTATGGCAACTGGCTGGACTTAGGTAATATAGGCTCCATCATAATTCTGTTCAGAGCTCTGGGGAGGGTGATGTGGTAGACAAGGAAGGGTCAATCAGGCAGGATTACCCCCTCTTGGTGAGAACAAAACTAGTCTCTCCCTCACCAGGCCTCCTTAGAGTTAGTGAGGACAGAGGCCAAAGTCTGCTCAAATAGGCCTATGAAGAGCTAAGGTCCTTCAGGGCTCTGAAATGGTCTTTGGGCTTGTTTTACCTCCCTTGCCTACTGGTTGGAAACAAGGTCAAAGGAAATGTCCATGGCCCAGAAGTGTTTATGTGTGTGTGGTAGGGAAGGGAGCAGGCTCCTAGGTCTTTGTAGAGTGGTATGCATGGATAATTTTACTTTGTAGATGGAGTTCAAGAAGTCCTTCAATTCAGTTAGAAAAACGATGCATCTGTGTTTTCAGAAAAGGTAAATTTAGGACGTTTCTCTATCATGAGAGTAGACAAAGGACCACCATGACCATAAATCATGTTGAGGAGAGACAGCAGATATTTTGTATCACATCATGACTGCAGGTGTTCCAAAGTTTTGGTGACTTACTGCGCATGCTAGGTAAGCATTGTACCAATGAGCTGCACTCCCAACCCATCCATTTTTATACTGAACACTGCTTTAAAATTGTGAACATTATTAAACCTGCTACTGGATTTTGTTAACATTTTAATAAAGAAGTATGTTCCTCATTACATTTCAAATTTGTTCTTAGATATTTGATTAGTGAATTTTAATATAATTAAAAAATCCTACGTATTTCATTTTATTCATTTTAACACTATTATCCTGAAAGAGGGTAACAGATTTCTACAGATTCCCAAAGAAGTCTAAGGCAGAAAGAAAGTCCCCTTGAAAATAATTCAGCTCAGCTCTTACAATGTGAAAGTAGCCACAGGTTGTGTGGCTAGGGAAGTGTACTAGGGAAGCATTACTTGTGTACATTTGAATTTGAATTTTGTTGACATTTTAACCTGTCATTAGCAGTATTTTCAAAAAAAAATTTTGTTTCAACTGTTTAAAAATGTAAGAGCCATTCCTTAGTCACAGGCTCCACATAAGCAGGCAGAAGAGAGGGCCATGCTTCTAATATAGAGAAAGAGACAATTTATAGTCCACCATGATATCTACATAAAATAGGGTCAATATTCTTTCAATCTTACATTTTTCTTTGGCAAGTATCTAGAAGATATTGAAGACTGTTCTCTATAATAGCCCATTGGTAGAATATTACTTGTGTGATGTTCAGAGTGCAATTCTGGAGTGTTGTAAGCACATATACGCATACACATGAGAGAGAGAGAGAGAGAGAGAGAGAGAGAGAGAGAGAGAGAGAGAGAGAGAGAGAGAGAGAGAGAGGGAATCAGGGAAAAATGATAGTGTGAAGCACATTGTGATGCAGTTGCCTACTGTTGTTAAAAGCCTTTGAATCAGAAGATCTGACATCTCACCATGAAGAAATCCTTCTTTCCATGAAGATATCCTAGTGACCCTGACAGAGGCTACCTTGATCTTGTTGTGTGGCCTACTCCTGCAGTGTGGACAAGGGCATCGCCTGTGTGAGAGATGACTTCCTATGTTGTGATTTGGAGGAGTCTGAATGAGATGATTTTTATTTAAGAACTCTGCTAAGCAGGAAGCCCCTGGACTTGCCTTTGGCATTCCTTTTAGAAGTCTCTGGAAAGACCTCAGTAAATTTCAGTTGGTAAAAGATGGGGAGAAGATCTGAGCATCACTAAGAACATTAGGTACAAAGGATTTAAAGCCCCATCAAATACATTTACTTCCACAAAAGTTGCAGTAACATTGAAAATCCATTGGTCACTTGAGAGGTTACAGCTGAAGTATGTCAATAGTTCAAAGGCTGATAAATGAAGATAAGCAAGGACTTAGCATGTCTTACAGAATCTTCTGTACAGTGACATACAAAGTTTCTCTTTAGAGGAGAACCCAGCTGATAATCAAAGAAGGAATTAGAGAAATAAAAATATCAGCTGGACAAGGTTGCATGCACCTAAAATCTGAGCTCTTGGGAGAATAAAGAGGAGGAAAAGCTCAAGGCTAACAGAGGTTATTCAAAGAGTTCAAAGAATGACCTGGATTACACAGGGAGTCCTGCATCAAAATATAAAAAATAAAAAGAAAACCACCATTCATAACTGCATAACAGATTCATATATCTGAACCATGATTATCAATGGCTGACAAGACAGAAAAACAAAACCTGAATTTATGCGCTTGCAGACTGAAGTATACATCTTCAAGAAATCTGATGCAAATAAAGAAGGGGGGCATGTAAATATGATCAGGGCTCTAGTTATGACAGGCAACTGACAAAAGTCAAAAGTGATTTAAAATGCTGTCCAAAAAATCATGAAGATGGAGGACTCAACAGGACTAAGACAACTTGCTTCTTAAAATGTTTTACAAACAAGGGAGGGAAGGAGACAGATAGGGAGACAGGGAGACAGGGAGACAGGGAGAGAGAGAGAGAGAGAGAGAGAGAGAGAGAGAGAGAGAGAGAGAGAGAGAGAGAGAGAGAGAGAGAGAATATGGAAATCATGTGAACCCTGACTGAAGCAACTTACCAAAATCTCTAGACAATCTTGCTACTGAAATATTACTTGACAGCTGATATGTTAATGCCTTGTTGACAAGTATCATTGTCAGAATAATCTCATTTTGCTTATGGTTATAATACCTTATCTTTTACAGATACTGTCTAACATGTTAATGGATAATAGTATTGGCTTTAAAATAATCTGGGGTAAGGGGATATTGAGCTCATGAGATAAACTGCTACAAGTGTGGCTTCAAGATGTCTGACAGGTTCAAATGATAGAGTTTACAATGCTATCTAATTTTGTTTATGATTTAAATGTTGTAGAATAGAAAACTAAAACAACAATAGCAACGACAACAACAGAAACATATATAGCTCTAGTAAGGGACAAATAATTTCCAAATAAAGATATAGGGAATATTTATTCAAGTTTAAAGAATTTGTCCTTAGAGATGGATGGACTTATCCAATTATTTTTTTCTACTAAACACTTAAATTAGGTTGTGCTCAGTCACCTATGAAATTCATAGAACTTTAAACCTGTCTGGGTAAAATTCATATTTCACATATATGCATACTTTTCAAACATCATTGACATCTATTAAAAATATCAAAAGTTATAAAAAGAATACAATGGCCACCACTTTCTTGCATCCTGAAATATTGTCCTCCAAGACAGGTTCATGACTTTTTTTTTTTTTTTAGTTTCTTAATAGCATGATTGATCCAAATTTTTTCTTTTTAAATACGGTCTTAAGCTAGCATGAAAGTAAGTGGTCAGCTTGAATACCATGGTCCACTTTACTAAGCAGAGATCATCAGCTACTTATTGAAATTAAAATAGTCCATAAAGAAAATTTTAATTTCCAGCTGTGACTCCTTGGACCTTCAGGTCTCAAGAAATGGTAGAATGGAAAAATTAAAGACCTGTTCCTAATCATGAGATTGGAATGGTTTCTATGGGAACCAGTCAGAGAATTGCTGTGGTGGCTGGTTGTCAATGGGTGGGCGGCAAGCCAGAGTCATCTGGGAAGAGAGCACATCAATTAAGGAAATGCCCCCCTCAGTTTTGTAGGTAAGTCCGTAGTACATTTTCTTCCTTGCTATTGATTTGGGAAAGCCCATGTAACTATGGATGGTGCTATACCTGAGATGGTGGGCCTGGGTGCCATGAAGAAGATTGAGAAAGCCACAAGCCAATATGTGCCACTCCTCCATGACCTCTGCAGCACTTGGTTCCTGCCTTTAGGTTCATGCCCTGACTTCTGTAGATGATGGACTACATGCCCTAATATGAAATAATGCCTCCCCCCCCAACACCAAGTTACTTTTGATTATAGTGTTTTATCATAGCAATAACCCCCCCTCAAGACAATGATATTTTAAAATAAGGGATACTCCTTTTCCTCTCTTTTGGACAATGCTTGTTTAAGCTTAATACTTGTCTCATGTAATCTCCATCCTCCTAGTAGAAATGGCAGTAGGAGGCACAAGGGGCAGTGTCTGGTTCTGTCAAGAATGGCCAACCCATGGTGTTTGTGGAAGCCTGTGTAGTTTAGAGCAGTGGTCCTCAACTCCCTAATGCTCTGGCCCTTTAATATATTCCCTTATGTTATGGTGACTGCCCAATGATAAAGTATTTTCATTGCTATTTCATAACTGTAATTTTGTTGTGGTTGTAAATCATAATGTAAGTATCTGCTATGCAGGATATCTGATATATGATGCCAAAGGAGTCCCAACTCACAGGTTGAGAACCACTGCTCTAGGGACTTATTTCTTTTCAAAAAGATTATCAGTGCAAACTAACCATTTTGAGAATGTTAGACACTATGGGAAAAAGAGGTGACCTTGGTGTGGCCAGGCTTTTCTCAGGAAGCATTGATTTAGATCCTGGAATTTAGCCTTGAGCACTGAACAGAGCCAATAGGGAGAAGGAAAGAAGTGCCTCTTGGCCTCTTCCCAGACCTCAGCTTTGCAGGCACAAAGGCAGACAGAAGGACACTGGGCATAGTCTCTCAGTCTCCTTTCCACTTGAAAGGCCTCTTAATTGCTGTTATAAATGGAAAACAAAACAAAACAAAACAAACTAAACTAAAAACCTCAGAGAAACAGTAAAACTTCCATCCCCAACAACTCTTTTATAAACAGCAGAGAAACTAAAAGTTTTACATTATGGTGGTTTGAATAGGTTTGGCCCCTGTAGATTCATGTGCTTTAACACTTGGCCATAGGGAGTGGCAGTATTAGGAGTCATGGCCTTGTTGGAGTGGGTGTGGCCTTGTTGGAGGAAGCACATCACTGTGTTTGTGGGCTTTGAGGTCTCCTATGCTCAAGTTCTGCCCAGTGTGGAATTAGTCTCCTCCTGGCTGCTTCCGATCAAGATGTAGAACTCTCAGTACCTGCAGCACCATGCCTGCCTGTACATTGTCTTGATTCCCACCATGATGTCAACAGATTAAACATCTGAAAATGTAAGCCAGGCCTAATTAAACATTTTCCTTTATAAGAGTTGACTTGGTCCTGGTATCTCTTCATAGCAAAAACAAACAAACCAAAAAAAAAAAAAAGACCAAAAAACAAACAAACAAAAAATCCCAAAATCAAACCAAACCAAACCAAAATGAAAAATCCTAAGATATATGTTTTATAATCTTTTCTGTGGTGGTCTTGGTACCTTACTCCTCTCCTTGAGACATATGTGCTGTAACCATGAGAGCTGCTGGGAAATCAAAATGCTGCACATCTGGCCATGGGTACTCAGGAGCAAATCCCGGAATACTGCCAATACCTTCCCGGACTCCTGCAGAACCGGGTACCCTGCTGTCTTAATAGCGGTATGGGCTGGTAAGGAGGTGCAGATGAAACCAAAAGACAGAACTGGAAGAGCTGGTGAATGGGTTTCTGCGAAATAGTTCCTGCTCAGTTTGGAAATTGCTGCATCATGCAAAATATTGTTTAGGTGATCTCTGCTATTATTAGGGAAGTCTTCTCCAGACAATGATGTCTGACATCAAGGCTACTTAGAAATCAGTGCAGGGACTTTGGGGTTGTCATAGGGGTTTGTTGGGTAGTATTTTTTTTTAAGATAACATGTGAATTTTATTTATTTTTTTATTTTCTAAGTTTTTTTATTTACCTTCCAAATCATTTCCCATTTCCCGGTTCCTCCCTCCCCGAAAGTCCCATAAGCCCCCTTCCCTTCTTCTGTTCCCCATTCAACCCCCCTCTCGCTTCTCTGTCCTGGCATTCCCCTACATCCAGTCTTTCCAGGACCAGGGGTCTCTCCTTTCATCTTCTTGGAAATCTATTGATATGCGAATTGTGTCTAGGGTATTCCGAGATTCTGGGTTAATATCCCCTTATCAGTGACTGTATACCATGTGTGTTCTTTTGTGATTGGGTTACTTCACTAAGGATGATATTTTCCAGTAAAAAAGGGCGATGCTGCATGTTCTGAAATAGATGATAGATTCTGCTCAATATAGAGTTATTTGCTGGCATAATGAATTATCAACATCCCACTGAATGTGTAAGTGAAAACCCTGTTATGACAACTGGAGTCTGGAAGTGAGGTCAGTTTGTATACAGTTCTGTAAACAATTGCAATGCAACCAGGACAGTGCAAACTGCACACTTAAAATTTTACTGCTGATATATAGTGAGAATATTGGTTTCTTAAAATACCCGGTTATGTTATGTAAATATGTTCTTTTTTTCTTTAGAATTCCAGGTGTGGGACATGGGCTGCTTCAGTTTGTCCATAGCCCTAGTAGTCATGAATTTCTTTACAGGACAAGAAAGAAGATATTGGAAAAACACTTATTTTCACAAGGGGGCCTTGAAGCTCACAGGCTTGATAATCACTGCATTACAGGATGAGTCATGAACCTTTCTCGTGGATTCACACTTTGCTGCTGTTGGTTGTGCACGTAGGCATGCTCCATTCTGTGGTGTTTGGGGAAGGGAGCCACATTTCCTTCTGAACCAGGTGAGTGTGTCACAATCTGAACCAGGTGAGTGTGTCACAATGACAGGAGCCCTAACAAGGGCATTGGACTGCCTGTGCTTGTTCCTGATGAAAATGTTTCCCAACAAAAGAAAAAAAATTGCAGTGTGAAAAAGAAGTACTTGGTGGCCTACACTTTTAGATTTTTTTAGGAACTACTACTGAAATTAAAATTAGTATGCTAAAACTAGCAGGGGAAATAGAGTTGGGAGGTTTTTGCTTAGATGAGTTTTCACTGAATATACTCCAATACATTTTGGTTAATGAAATTTTGGGGGAGTGATAAAGTTTAGATTCATAGCCTTTCCTGGCTTGGAACTCCCTATTTGGTGCAGGCTGGTTTTGAACTTGCAGTTGTCTTCCTGTCTTAGCTGCCTGAGTGTTGGGGCTTGTGATGGTTTGAATATGCTTGGCTGATGGAAAGTGACACTATTAGGAGGTATGGCGTTGTTGGAATAGGTTTGGCCTTGTTGGAGGAAATGTGTCACTGTGTGCACATGCTTTGAGGTCTCCTAATGCTCTGAAAATCCTAACTAAGGTTCCAGGCTTTCCTTGCCACACTATGCTATTGTCTGTAATCTGACAAAGGTTCATTTTCTAGGTTCTAAGCATCTCTGGCTAAGATGTTCAGTTATTGACTTGTTTCAATACTTCTTAAGCTACTCATGTCTGTAATCATTCTATAATTTGGATCAATTTGTCTTCTGCCTATTTGGTTTTTTTTTGTTCTATTTCCTGCTACCAAATGTTTGCTTCTTCATCTCCATCCGACTAAACGCTTGAGTCTTTTGTCATTCTCTATAACATAAGGATATTAATGTAGTGAAAATTCTTATAGCTCACTGCCGGTATCTCCTCCACTGCTCTAATGTACTAACCAGAGATGAAGGTGGCTTCTGTGAGGCATGGTCTACTCTCTATGAACAAACAGATGTCATTGGCACTGGGAGAAAGAAAGCAGCACTTTTAGGGCAGCCAGGAAGTATTTGTGTATCTGAACAAGGCCAGCCAACATTCTTCAGGCTGATTCCTTCTTCAGAGTTTCTTGAGTTACAATTCTCTGATATTAGCAAATAGGACTAGTTTTATTGCTATTACACCAGAAAAGAAAAAACCAGACTCAGAGGAGGACACATTCTGAGAAGGGCAACACTGCTTAGTCATCGCTCTCCTAACAGCTCTTCTGAGCAAAGTTTAGATACCAGACATGACAATATGCTCACAATCACTGAAGGAAGCCTGCTGGTACTTTGTCGTTATAGTGAACAGAACATGTTGAGCTGAAAATTTCCAATACTCTTCAGAACCAAATATACTCTTTTTCTTTTTTTTTAAACAACAGAGCTCTAAATGCTTGCGTGCAGCTCTCATTCTGAATCCACTTGATTTCTAGACTCTAAACATGTTCTCTTCTGCTCACACTCATCATAACATCTTTGGAGCACCTGTCCTTTTGCTTGAGTTGTTTTAATCATGGAAGGTAGTCAGTGACCATTTAGACTGTCAATCGTATGCACATGCAATCTGCATACAAAATCAAACCTTTCCTTCACATGCCTGATGATAAAACACTGTGCAGACAGAACCCAGAATGTGGTTACTGAAAACTTTCTCCAAGATACTGTTGCCCATGAATTAGAAACACTGGAGTATGGCCTTCACTGCAGCTATGAGGCCACATTTTGCTTCTACCATTCAGGCCTCTCCATGATAGACCAGGTGTCTAACATCTTTCCTTGCACTGGATCATACGGTAAGTGTTCCTGGCTTTCAGAGCTGTCACAGCTGTATAGCTGCTGGTGTAGCACAGAGGCTATTTTGTTAACAAGTGGCCATGTTAGAATAAAAGTTTATTTAAATAAAATAAATAGGGAAGATTTAGTGTAAGAGCCATATAGAATTTGGAAATCCTGGATCTAGAGTTATATCTTGTTAAGTCTTGAGTTATGTTCATCATTTTTCTTTTAATGGTTTAGAATAGTTTTAAACAAGACCAATAGAAATGGTATCAGTTGTGATTTTTTTTCACTGAAATCAAATTAGAGATTGCTACTTCCCTAATTATTCCCAAACAACCCACTCCAGATTTTCTCCCAGGGCTGATCTTCAAGTCTCTAGACGTTAGGGTTTAGAACCTATGTCTTTTTTTATAACAGTAGTTATATTAATTGATTATACTTCCTGGCACTTCTCCCAGCAAGCTCAGAATTCCCATAAACTGGTGTGATAATGTTTGGGTAAATTATTTTCTTTGGCACGAAGAATGAAAAGTGTAATTTCCCTCATGCAGGGTGTGATACTTGGAAACCCCTCTTTCCCTGACTGTAGAAACAGGCTATATGCATCATATCTCAATTCCACATTCATAGCTTAGAATCAGCATTGTTGTGAATATTTACATACAGATGACCATAAAACAAAGTACACCTTTCCCCCTTGATTTGGCACTGCACCCAGGTTAGGACGGCTGTATAAGAGAGGAGAGCTAGTTGTAGTCTTTGAAATCTCCTTCTGTATCCTGAGTGGATTTCTTTCTTCAAAATAGTCCTTCCAGGCATTTTAGCCTGAAGATATTTTTTATTAATACAGAAAACAGGAGCAGTAGCAGCTTGAGAGAAACCCAAGTTCTCTGATGCCCACACGAGACCAGATTCTGGCAGGAGACTTGCCCTTTCTTCGTTTTTCTTGCTTTGAACATAGATATAAAATGCTTTGGGGATTTGTTCTTAGTATTTCTGGAAGAAATGCCACCAGGAGAAAAGAGCCTCTTGGCTGGACACTTAGAGGTTCTGTTACTCACACAGTCTTTTTTGATGACTTGTGGAAACTACTTTTGTCTAGGCCCTTTAAAATTCTAAACTAGTACTTAAGTTGAAGAGCCGTAGTCCCGCTGTTAACACTGGTTGTTGCTATGTGGGATGCCAATCTGTGAACCAATTCTACGACTTCAAGTGACTCCTAGATCAGAACTCAAATGCACTTGTACATATTTCATGGCTACTTTTATTTTTTTCTGATGGAGGGTCTTGATATTGTCCCAGGCTGAACTTGATCTTAGGATTCATCTGTTTCAGTTTCCCAATTGCTTGGGTTATAGGCAGACACCACAGTGCTCAGCTTACTTTAGCATTTGGGAGAATAATATGGTAACTTCAAGCCTTGTCATTAGCAATTCTATTTGAACATTTTTCATTGCCACTGAAACTGGGTCCCACTGAAATAGAAATGAAAGGAAAGGAAATTAAACCTTTATCACTATGGCTTGTCTCTGAGACAGTCCACAAGGACCCTCCACCATATTCTTTGAGATAGAGTTTCACTCTGGGACCTGGGATCAATATTTTTAGGGCAGGATGATTGATCAGAGGTCTTTAGAATCCTCCTGCCTCTGCCTCTCTATCACTGGAATTATAAGCATGTAATTCCATACCTGCTTTTTACATGGGTTTGAGAAATTGAAGCCAGCTTCTAATGCTTGTAAAACAAGCACTTTATGGACTGAGCCTTCATTACAACATCATATGTGCTTATTTGTTATCAATATGTCCTTAGAAATTGACTGACCTAAATCAAGGTCATCAACTCCTGCACAAAAGGATCAGCAACATTCATTGTTCTGTCTTCAAGCTATTCCATATATATAACTATACACTTTCCACCTCAGTTCTATTTGCATGCTCTTCTATCTCATCTCCATTAGACTCTCCTAAAAAAACTTTTTGAGGTTCTTCTTAGGAAGACCTTGACATAAAGATTTTGTGGTAAGGAGGCTGAGTGATGAACTTGAGACAAGCTGGTAAAAGAAAAAAAAAAGCAAAGAAATAGATCAGGAATTGAAGGCAAACCAGTCAAGCTTGTTAATGAGCCGACTACAGGTTTGGACACATGTGACCTACTTGGGATTCAGGATGGATGGACACTGTTACCCGATGCAGCAGCTGCTAGTTAGCTCAAACTGAAACTTGATTTTTAAGTCAATGGCAATTTTAAGTAGACATTCTTACACTGCGGTCACCTCATCTAAGAGCAATAGAGCCACATGGGCCAACAAGCTGCCAGCTAGACAGCTCAAATGCAAGTCACCTTTACATTGTAGAGAGTCTTTCCAGACAGCTTGAATACAGAATATGACTTGGATTCTCCCACTTGGAAGCTAGGAAGTTGGGAATTTGATCCTTTAATCTCATCTATTAGTGATTAATGATTGCTTTTTTATTTCCCTGTCCCATAGCTAGTTTTTTTCCTCCTGTATGGACAAGGATGTAAGTAGAAGGTATGACTGGGTACCAGTGATGCCTATTATAAGTATAAACAGATTGAACCATTCTCAACTTCTAAGCCCTTCTTATAATAGCTCCCTGCTATAATTCAGGTAGAATCCCAAGTTGTAAATGGGTTTATGTACTTCATGATGTGACTTCAAGCTTCTTTCCCAAAGAGGTACTTTAATTTTTGAAAAGGGTTTGTATATAGTAATCTGGCCACCTAAAATCTACCTATATCTTCCTCATTCTCACTCTCCTCAACGCTCTCATTTCCTGCTATGCTCCTGTTTCCAATTTATTTATTTATTTTTTTTAATGTGGAACCATTTCTTTCTTCAGAGGGTTCTCCTGGAAAATATAAGCAGGTGTGTAATTCATGAATTTTTTTTTTATTTTCTAAGTTTTTTTTTATTTTCTAAGTTTGTTTATTTACATTCCAAATCATTTCCCCTTTCCCATTTCCTCCCTCCCCGAAAGAACAATAAGCCCCCTTCCCTCCCTCTTTTCCCCATTCAACCCCCTCTCGCTTCTCTGTCCTGGCATTCCCCTACATCCAGTCTTTCCAGAACCAGGGGTCTCTCCTTCCATCTTCTTGGAAATCTATTGATATGTGAATTGTGTCTTGGGTATTCCGAGATTCTGGGTTCATATCCCCTTATCAGTGCTTGCCTACCATGTGTGTTCTTTTGTGATTGGGTTACCTCACTAAGGATGATATTTTCAAGTTCTGACCATTTGCCTAGGAATTTCGTGAATTCATTGTTTTTAATTGCAGAGTAGTATTCCATTGTGTAAATATATCACATCTTCTGAATCCATTCCTCCGTTGAGGGACATCTGGGTTCTTTCCAGCTTCTGGCTATTATAAATAAGGCTGCTATAAACATAGTGGAGCATGTGTCCTTATTGCATGCAGGGGAAGCCTCTGGGTATATGCCCAGGAGTGGTATAACAGGATCCTCCAGGAGTGTCATGCCCAGTTTTCTGAGAAACCACCAGACTGCTTTCCAGAGTGGTTATACCAGCTCGCAATCCCACCAGCAGTGGAGGAGTGTTCCTCTTTCTCCACATCCTCACCAACAACTGCTGTCTCCTGTGTTTTTGACTTAGCCATTCTGACTGGTGTGAGATGGAATCTCAGGGTTGTTTTGATTTGCAATTCCCTAATGACTAAGGATGATGAACATCTCTTTAGGTGCTTCTCAGCCATTAGATATTCTTCAGGTGAGAACTCTTTGTTTGCTCTGTACCCCATTTTTTAATAGGGTTACTTGGCTCTCTGGAGTCTAACTTCTTGAGTTCTTTGTATATATTGGATATTAGCCCTCTGTCGGATGTAGGGTTTGTAAAGATCATTTCCCAGTTAGTTCGTTGCCACTTTAATGCCACCTCCTTGAGATGTTTTGCAAGTATACTACTTAAATCTGGCATCTTACTCCTATCATTTACTTTCTTGGCACCTTAGAAATTTCTTGTGTTGTGATCCTTGGTTATTTCATCACTTCTGCTGATCCTAAAAGTTTTGACATCATTCTCAGTATCTACTACTGAGCGGGCGTATTGTAAAGACTCAATGGATGGATTTTTTTTAATGAGTAAGTAACTGAATGAATAAAGGTGATCTTTAACAATGTAGTGGGTATAAGAGAATCACAGAGGCCACACTTCTGGAATAATAGAGGAAGCTATATAATTCTGTTTGGACAGTTAGCTGGAATGAGTTGACAGCTATGTGAAGAGGTTTCTACTCAATGACCTTGTATGGTGGTTGGTCATCCCCTTTCATACCAGATGACTCAGGTAATTATTGAATTCCATACATTTTCATTCTGCACACTAGCCATGTCTTTGCCATCAGTTGCTTGCTTGTGTCAATGACATTGTGCAAGTGTGGCTTAGACTGGCATTTTCCAGTGGCTGAAAAACACTAGAAATGATACTAGTGAATGAAAAATTCTAGAGTGTTTGGTATGGATTTGTCTAGTCTTTGAATATTGTAGATAGAGAATGAGAAATAGCACTGTGGCTTTGTTTCCAATGTTTGTCTTGAGTGGAGACCACTGACACAGAGCTTCTAGGATGGTTGCTTTACAGTAATCCACGAGTATTACCCACTAGCAATGATACTCACAGTAAGACTAATTATTCATAACATTTTGTTTATGAAAAATGGTTCTACTTCTTTCTCCCCTAATCCTTCTACAATCTTCAAATTTTGTGTAGCAATATCCATCTCACACATATGAAAGCAAAGAGGAAGTATGCATGCTTCTTCAGATTGTGAATGGAAAGCAAGGAATCTAGATTTTGGGGGCTCATGATGTGAGGGCTATTTTTAATGTAGATAGTATTTTGGGGGCCTGAGATGTGAAGCAGAGCAGAGAGGAAGAAATGTACATGAAGGACATGGGTATAACAGGAGCGTGATCTTCACACTTTCTCATTCTGGGCTCAGTGACAAAGTCCAGGCCAGAAACCAAAAAAATTGTCCATATATAGTCCAGGTATGAATAGACAAGTTCTTTTATAGGAGGGACAGAGTCATACACTGATTTCACATATAAGTGGGTGTTTGTACCACATAGAAACTTATGGGAAGGCCATGTTCCCTGTCCCACATTATTGTGAGTAAACACATAAGTTTCTCAAAACATGTGAATCTCTCAAGTTGGCAATGCCTTCTCTCAGTTCCCTAATTTTTCCTTCTTACTAGTTTAATTATCCCAAAGTTGGAGTGATAGAAATTGAATCTGCTGTGTATGTGAGTGTGTGCATACTCACTGTTGCAGACTGTGTGTAGAGGCCAGAGGACAACACATAGGAGTTGGTTCTTTCCTTCTATCTAAAGATTACTTATCAGGCCTGGTAAGTAATCTTTACTTTCTGAGAGCCATATCGATGGTCCAATATATTTTTTAATTGAAGCAAATTCACAAAAAAATAAACAAAATAAGCAAATAGGAGCCAGCTATAAGCCAATAATGTAAGCATACCATGATAGTCAATGAAGTCTCTGAGCTACTTTCAAGGGGAAAAAAATCCTGGCCTATTAAACCTAAAATCACCAAACCTTTCATAGGTAATTTTGTGTGTGTGTGTGTGTGTGCATGTATGTGTGAAAAGGGGAGAGATATTAAGATTTTTATCCTCTTAATTTACTTTGAAGTATAAATGTCATTCCTTTTCATGATTTCTACACGAAGTCAGTGAATTCTCAGGAATTGGATTCTATTCCCAATGTTCCAAATGCCCCCTTTCTTTAGTTCCGCCTATTATCACATCTTCTCGTATTTAGAAAATATATGGAGATAACCTCACAGTTTTACTAAGCACTAACACTTCTGTCTAGAAGTCAGCAGCTCATGCAAAACGATATGACACATTCCTGTGTCAAATAGACCCTAAGAGCTTTTGAAATGGAACTGCCAAGCTTAATTAGTAGAGACACTCCGTATGTGAGGAATGGACGATTCTACTCCTATAAACAATATTTATAACCTCCATAACTTACTGTATCAGTGACAGTGGCAAGGTGGTGTAATATATTGCACTATAAAATCACTATATTGCTTTGTGAAAGCTACACGATTTAATCAAAAAAAGATGTTGGCTATGTGTTGGTGAAAGAGCTTGTCACTCCATGCTGGAAAAATGCCGAGTAGTCAACTTCTCAGTGAGCTTGAGGGGTCAATGAAGAGGTAAATCCAAGAACTCCCAAGTGTCAACAAATGAATTTGACTCACTTTTAAAAATCTTTGACTTAAGAGCAAGCTTCACTTTTCCTTTTATCAATTAACAGAACTCTGGCTGAAACAACACACACACAGACACACAGACACACAGACACACAGACACACACACACATATTATATATATATATATATATATATATATATATATATATATACATACATACATATATATTCCAATTATGTTACCACATTACTCATGGTATGTAGAGCATGAGCTTAAAATTGGCATTAGTCATATAAATTGATCCCTTAATTTCCATTCCCATGTGATAAAATTTTGTGCCTCACAAATGTGCAGGCACAGTAGGCAGATGGTAGCTACCAAATTCCCCAAACTTGAACAAGTTAAATTTAAACACAATTTGATGGTTCATACATTTGTGTAAGTGACTTTGATAAATCGAAATCAAATCTGACATTTACAAATATTTGCACTGTCTTATTGGATGGCTGCCTGATTCTGATATGGTCTGCTTTCCTGTCTTTTTTTTTTCCTCTAGGTTTCTTCAGAGGATGCTAGTACATAAAGTCATGGATGCGGATGAGCTAACAGATGTAGCCCCCTAGGCTAGCTCTTACATTGAGTTATAGCTTCTGGTTCCAGAGCAGAAAAACATGACCCTCACATACTGTGTGTTAGAAGAATTGTCTTCCGAAGTAAGGTTTTGCACAATTGAAGAGCCTGGTTTTTTCTCTTCTCATTGGGCTTTCATCTGGGATTAAAGCCAGAAGATTCTAGGGAACACAAATGTCATAACTAAGTCCACCCTTCAGAGAACATGACTCAATAATAACATTTGCAGCCATTTTAATGAAGTTGGCTTATTTATTAGGAATGTTAGGGACTTTTATGCAAAACTCTAGATTTCTGCATTTCCTGAAAAACTGAAGATATGACAATGTGGTTATGGAACATTCACCTAGAAGTAAATTTCTGTAGGCTCCCATGTCACTCCCCTGTGGAGCAAAGTGATGCCCCACCATGGAAATCCTGATTTACTTGTTTTTTTTTTGAACCAGGCTCTCTTGTTCTAGTATCCTTGATGCTATACCATCTTTGGGTATACTAAAGGCTCTACTTAATTCTGTGACAAATATTTCTATCTTAATTTTTCCTCAAATGTATAATTCTTAGGGTTCATGGTTTTAACTTTAATCTGAAGCTGACATATGAAAAGTTGTTTTTACAAGCATATTGCTTGGCACTTGAATCAGTGCTGTAAAACTAAAAAATGAGTGCTGTCACAAATGATTTTCTTCATTTTGGGGCACGGCTTTGTATCCTAGGCTGACTTTGAACTTGCAATCTTCCTACCTCCAAGTTTCAAGTGCTGGGATCTCAAGTGATGCCTAGCTATCTCTTGCCACCATACATGGATACTGGTACAGATTTTATGTTATCTCTTAGCAAATATCCACCAAAGCATTTGGAAGTCTCAGTTTTACAGTAGGGATTCTCTTTCTATCTCTAGATGCTTTTTATAGGTCTTCGCGATACAGAATCAAAAATTTTTGCTAGAACTTCACACATTCAATTAAACTTCAGGCTTTCTGAGTACAGTAAGAGGGAATCTTCAGTTTTACTTGAGGTTTGATCTTAAAAAGTACAGACTCGGGGACTACAGTGCTGTGATTTGCTGAGGGGCTCTAACAGCACAGATGCCAGAGAATAGTTTGGGGAGAAAAGAAGAAAAACCCTGCAGTTTTAAGATGACACAGGAGTGTAAAATCCCATTAAAATTTTAAAGTAGGTATTTACCTCTTACCTTAGCTCAGTAACTTGAAAAAAGGCAGGGATAATGGATTTAAGTTTTTTGTTGTTTTTTTCCCCTCTTTGGTATGTGTGTGAGCCCCATATATATTGTCAGAGTGACCCACATGGAATCCCAGAAATTGTAATTGGATATTTCACTACAATCATATTAATGAGTTTCTAAGTTCCAAAATATTATTGTTGGAAATAATAGTCTTCATAGAGTCTCGTGATCTCTTGGTTTAGTTAAAAGAGAGTCTATAAAACTAAATGGCAGACAAAGAAGACAAGTGTGTTAAGAAAGAAGTTATTTACCACTTTAATAGGGCTGTCCAACACTTGGTCACATAGATCATTGTGAAACCTAATTGCTTTCATAGCTTTCCTATCTCATCAGAGATGTGAATACTCTAGGAAAAAGCAAATCAAACATAGAAAGAGGCGCCATGATAAAACATGTTGCTACAGCACTATGTAGTTAACAATGGCAGACTTTGGATTTAATCAGAGGACACTTCTTGAGTCTAGGACAGCTATACAAAGCCCTAAGACAGTGTATTTACAGGACTTATTAATACAGGGATCTACATCCTACCATCCGGCCAGAGTTTTAATAGCACGGTGGAGCAGCTCCCTCAAGAATCCTCACTTGCTTATCTGTGGAAAAGCTAGTAGTTCTAAAAATATTTTCCTGGAAGAGGTTAGAATGGTTATTATATATCAATTGAATATAAAAGTATGGTTATGTAAGCCAAGCTTGCATGCTAATATTGCACAAGATAGAAAGCAATAAATCAAGATGAGGAGCTTCCTTAGGTCACCGGGTAGAAACGGGGAAGCTCTTGACTCAGTACTGCTAGGATGCCTCAGATTCCAGGAGTCCGCTTGCAGCTGGCCTTCCAGGGAGCGCGCCATGTTGGATTCTCACATGGGCATGTATCTTCCTTACCGAGAGAAAAAGGAATGGCAAACAAAACAAAACTGACCAAACATCCAAAACTGAAGGGGATACACCAGCCACCTCACATTGTGGTACTGTCCATTTCTTGAAGAGAATATATAATATTTCAAAATATTATATATATACATATATATTTCAAATGGTACAAAGTAATGGTAGTTCCAAATTAGAAGACGGTTGATCGTTCTTCATGATCCCCCAAATTTCACAGAGAAAACTCATTTTTTTAAAAGTTACTTCCATGACGTTGCCAGAAAATCCCAAGTCTTCTTCTTTTGGGATATTTTGTTTCACAGAGTAAGTGCACTGTGATTATCTGGTAACCAAAGTGCAGATAAGAGATCCATTTGTCTTGCAAGTATGGAAGATGTTTTAAATCCTCACAATGTATTTTCCACTGGTTTTTCTTTTTCCTATTTATATAACAAATGCTTCTGGTTAGGTTCTTGGGTGAATCTGAAACCAAAGAAAAAAAAGAAGTCTCAGTAAGAAAAGTAAGAAATGAAGGCATAAAGAAGGGTGTTCATGCAGAAAATGAGGATGCCTTTAATTTTATTGTGTTGCTTTATTCAGATGCCTTTCACATAATGCTGAAAGCCCATAGACAGATCTTTCATATTGCAGTAAATCCATTAAGTTCCTCTGTGTCAAAACTGAGCATGAAGATTCTTAGAGAAATGTCTATCAAGAACTGGGTTCATGGGAATACAATTTCTATTCAGTTCCATGGGTCCTGTGCCAATAAGGGCCCCACAGTTGGTTTATTTCCTTACTGCTGCTGCCTTGAATTTACTAATACATTTTTAATAAGGATCTTGCATTTTCTTGTTGCACTGGGCCATGCAAATTATGTAATCACTTTCTGCTTCTATGATGAGAATTTGAACTGATTATCCCATGGCCTTATGAAGCTGTTCTGTTGTAAAGCATTGAAGAGTGGCCATTGGAAAGTTCTTGCCTAGATTAGTCCATGTCTGTGGAGGAACAGATGAAGACTTTTATAAGATGAAGAATTATTCTGTCCAATGACGAGTGTTAAGTAGAATCAAGAACATGCCTGAATCTATACATGCTACTTAATCCATTTTAGTATGTACCCAAAGACTCAAATATCAAGGACACATGGATACTCAAGGAATTGCTGGCTAAAACTATGAATGATGGTTCTAGCAGAGAGAAGCCAACACGAGGAAATAAGCTATTGTTTTTTATCGTCTCAATTTTCTTTTTGTGATGTTAGGACCATTTCAGGATATCATATAGATACACTCCCAGCCTCTTACTTTTTTATAGTTTTGGAAAATGATCCTTCTGGGACCAGGAGAACAGATCAATTAAAATCTTTTAGAGTTAGGTAGAACACTAATAAAAATTTACACTCTAACATTTCTTGGTCAAGATGAAGAATGTATGGGAATTTTTTATAAATTTATTTTAGGTTTTCTCTTTACAAATGATAGATCTTTCTACCTAATTTTCCTTTATTCCATTGGCTGACATAACCTTTGGTTGACTGTGTCTTCTTTTCTGCCACAAAAAGGGGGATAAAGTAGCATTTATCAAACTGAATTGAAATTGCCTTTTTTCCATTTTTATGTTTACTCCCTATGACAACATGGAAGACCAGGTGCTCTCTCCTATTGCCATCAAATATTAGAGACATTAACACCTTAAAATAAGATAGCTTAGGCTTACCTGCTCTTACTGACTAAGGCAATAAATGAATATATTGTTTCCAGGGGCAACTGTGATTGTGTAAAATGGTTCATTTTCCTTGCCTGCAATTCTCTAACTCTTTCAATTATCTCCATATTTAATGTCTCTTCCTTATCATTCAATTGCCTTTTTGTTTTAGACAACACTTTGATATTACTTCTTTGGAGGTGGGTATCTTTCTCCCCCTCTCTTTCAGTATTTCAGCTGGAAATTGAATGGCAATCAGAACTGTAATGTCATAAACTCTCAAAGAATTTTCTAGCTGGTGGATTCTTGTAAAGAAGAACAAGAAGCCAGAAGGTGTCAAAACTTAGATTCTGCTCTTTTTTAAATATATAAAAAGTGTTGGGACAATTAGAATGGACATATATTGCCAAATTCAGAGTCACTAGGAAAGGGATAGACAGAGAGCATGGACAGAGGACCAAAGGGTTTGTGTTGGCCAGTCATATAAGCAGTAACTTGACAAGATGGCTAGTATGCTTTGTTGTACAGTTTAAGGTCTGATAACTGCTCTTTTAGGGAACAAAACTCAAATTTACAAGATGCACTAGTTATTGTTTTCCCCACTGTGGTGAAGCAAATCTACAGTTGATCGATTCTTCCCAAGCCAACCAATAAGACTGCATTCTACAATCTTCATCCTTTTGGGATTTTTTTTTGCCCCAACTAACTATAATTTTCTCTGAGTTCCATTCCTTTACATTTCAGTTTTAAAACACCTGCCATTCTATATCCCTGTATAGTCAGCATATCATATTTAAATAACTTGTTTCCTCTGTGGGGAATTCTCTTCTAAATCAGGCCACTATGCTACCTATATAAAGTTTCTATATTCCTGAACATGGCACAACCCCACCAACATTCCAAGACTTTAGCTGATATACTATTTAAAATAAAATAAATGTTAAGCAATATCTAGAAACAGAGAAAAATTCTTAAGGCAATATTTAGTTTAGTTTTGTCACTATACAAAAATAAAACAATTTAATCAAGTCACTCAAACAATGATCAACGTGTGATAAGGTTAATGTTTGGCCATAAAACTCTGTGAAGATAATTCATGCTTCTTCCCCAGGGAAGTGTGATGATAACATCATCTTCCTTCATGCTGTGTGGCTGACAACTTCTCAGACATGAATACTTTTCTTCTACATCATGACTTTCCAGGATCTTCTTATTATTCATCACTTGGTAGAAATGCTTTCCCTAATTCCACCTGTCTTTTCTACCTCTTTAGGTTATATTGTCTCTGAAAGGCACCATTACCAAGAGTCTTCTTCATTGTGGCTTGCTACACAGGTTCATCTATTCTGAGGACTTGTGGTTCAGATGATACATGAGATTTCCTCTCTCCAGTCCTCCTTTAAAAATTAACACTGGAAATCTTTAAAGTAGATCACAGAGTAAAAAATATCTCTTGCTTATCTATATTTCAGAGACTTTCTGATTTTTTTTTTCTGGAATGTTTTGAGTGGGAAAAGAGTCAAGTCCCTGGAAACTTTCTGGCAAAGAATTTTACCCTGAAATTTAGTTTATTTATTTATGTGTGGTTATATGTGCATACCTGTTTTCTGGGGTGTGTGTGTAGACGCAAGTGTACATAGAGGCCAGAGGTTGATGCCTTCTTCTTGTCCTCTACTCCATAATTGTTTTTTGAAAGAGGGTCATTCATTGAACCTGGAGCTCACAGATTTGGCAAGAATAATTGGCCAGCTAGCTCCAGGGATCATCTTATCTTTGCTTCCCCAGCCCTAGAATACTGGAAAACACCATTGTGGCTTTTTATGTGGGATGTGGGAATCTTAATGCAGTTCTTTATGCTTGCTTTAGCAACTGCACCATCTCTCCTGTCCAAGCGTTAGTATTTAAACTAACAGCCCCAAAGAAATGCTCACTTGCCATTTAAAAGTTAACAGTTTAGAGTATTTTTTTCAACTTTTCCTTTCTGTAAAAACCAGTCTTACGTATAAGAAGAAAAGGAGTGGCTTAGATAACAATAAAAATTGAACTCATAATGATTGAAGTCTCTCTGTGTATTAAACTATTTTAAAACTTAAATTGCTAGAGTCAATATTTGAAGGGGTGGATATATATGTGTTTTGATGGGGAAAGCACATAGGGGTGTACAAAAAATTATCATAGACTTTCTTTAAGGAGCATATAATCTACGAACTGGTGTTAGTCTACCTTCTGTTCAGAATGTGGGCTCCTGGATGCTTGTCTGGGTTCAACTGCTATGTTTTCTGTTTAAAAGTGATTTTGACATCCAGGAGTTCTCGGGAATCTCACAGAGAAAAGGCTAAAGTAATCTTTGAATACTCTCAGTGTTTATAAAGCATAGCTTTACCCAGTGTGCCCTATCTCCCCTCTATAGACTTGAGAAAACTCAGCTGTGCACATGGCGGAACTTATACACCCTTAGCTTTCAAAGCAGTATGAGCCATGGCTTGGCTTTCTTGTATTTTCAGCTGCCTGGGTTGACTGCAGTACTCCCTGGGTGGGGCAAACCACATGCTACACCCTCAGTTACAATGACCAGGTTCTGCACAAGTCTCCTTCGATGAGAAAGGTGTCTGGGGGTGCATTTCAACATGCTTGAAGGTTAAAATAGACTCCAAAATAAAACAGAGGCCACATTTAAATAAAAGTTGCACTGCTCTCAAAAAAGTACCATGAACTATTTCTGGGTGTTTTCATTTTTTAATTTTGAGCATAATTCCAAAGAGTCTCTGAATTGGTATTCTTGGAATTTTTTATACTTAAATACTGAAATAATTTGTGTTGGATTCACTTTTTCTTAATGAGTTTTAGATCCTAAGACACCATGAAAACTAGGGGGTACCTTCCATATAGGATAGCAGTCATCAGTTGTCTAGGGACTGAGACTTGGTATAAGACACCTAAGTGATGTGTTCAAACCAAAAGTAACTGTAACTCTAATTCACAATATCTTCAAGTATTCTAGCTTGTGCAGGTACTTTTCAGACAAAACATAACCATAAGCAAATCTGGCCTCCGTTAGCTAATTAAAATAAAATTTTTGAAGGTAAGTAACCCAAGCCAGTCTTACTTCTGGATGCCTTATTATGTAAGTGTTAATTGTAAAGAGAAGCAAAAAATTTATGCTGAATTATTTAGAGACACAAGGATGCTTATTAACAAGCTATGGTGGTTCAGAAATCCCTCTTGACCACATGTAAAGGAATTATGGCCACTTATTGGCCACTACAGTTCATTTCGGTAACTATATTTGATGCACCTTTATTTTATATACCAAAAAAACTTGAGTGTGTTCATGCAGTATTATATAACTTTATTTCTGATTTCTGTATCACATAGTTGCAAGGACCACTTTTATTTATTGAAAGAATGATATTTGAAAGAAAGATCATATCAAAGATCATGGTATAGTGGTTAGAATTCAGGGAGCTCTTCAATATTTGATTCACCTTTTGTTAGAGTAAATGTTTATCCTGTAGACTTTACAACTGGTAAAATTACTTTTTAAATGGCCAAGAAAATAAGCACACACACATACAGGTAGGTATAAACAAATATTCTTCAAGGCTGATATGCTGACAGTTGGGTGGTACACAGCATAGGATGATATTAGTTGTTAAGATGTTTTCATGCCTTTGTACTAGTGGCTAAGTAAATCTTTTTAAGCATCTAAAGCTTCATTCACCTTCTCCCCTTTAGATGTCACACAAGTCCAATCCCTATGTGGTTAATGGTTGACCTAGCCACATCCCTCTACCCTGGCATGGCACCATAAATAACACTAACACTGACAAGAGAGGCATACTCACCCTCTATATTTTATAATTTTGGGGAGCTCCTGGCTTAACCAGAGAAATCAAAGAATAATTACTGACTTTACAAATCTCTTTGTACTTCTCTAAAAGGTCACTAAAATTCCTTTAAACATGATTGTACTTAAACACAGTCCTTTTCAGCATACTGCTGAGATGAATCAAGCAAGGCACATGATCATCATTCTGAGCACTATGATTGCAAGATACAACACCCAAGTAATTGCCCTAATGATTCTGCCTTCCCTGCTTTACTTGTGACTCTGTAACATAAAGAACCACATCATGCAGAAGGATAATGTTTAAACTTTAACTTTTAATTCATGGATGGACACTGACCCACCTAGTTCAGAATATGTCCTGTTAAAGGAAATCTTTCCTCATGTCCCATTCAAATCCCTTCTGACTGCTGCTAATGCAAGGACAAAGCCCGTAATAGTACAGTTTGAAACATGAATGTAATATTTGAAGCAGTCTTACTCGTGTGGTCTTAATCTTGTTGCCTGTGGCACACATCCATCCAGAATTGTCAGGTAGTGTCTTACATTCTTCTCCTTCTAGGCAGGGCTCCATCTCACACCACCATTTCCCAATCACTATGGAGGCTGTGTGGAAACAAGAAACAACAGTGTTTGAACTTTGCCAAATAACCCTGTATTCTGAGGCTGCATTCCCTCCACAGGTTTTAATGTTCTCTGCAGCAAGAAGGCCTACCTCCATCTTCTAAAACTGGGTGGAAATTGCTCATCAAGAATTATAGGGATGGAAATGGAGAGAAGCCTGAGAAAAAGAAGGTCCAGCGACAGACTCAAAGTGGGATCCAGCTCAAGGGGAGGTTCCAAGTCCTGACACTACTATTGAGGCTATGGAGCACTCACAAAAAGAGACTGAGTATGACCACACTCCAGAAGACCCAACAAGCAGCTGAAAGAGTCAGATGCAGATATTTTCACCCAACCAATGGACAGAAGCAGCTGACCCCTGATATTGGATTAGGGAAGGCAGAAAGAAGCTGAGGAGAAGGCCAATCATGTAGGAGGACCAGCAGTCTCATTTAATCAGGACCCCTGAGATCTCTCAAACACTGGACCACCAAATAGGCAACATACAACTGGTGCTGACATGAGGGCCCCAACACACATACAGTAGAGGACTGCTGGATCTGTGTTTATCCAGAGATGATGCATCTAACTCTTAAGAGACTGGAGGCTCCAGGGAGTTTAGAGGTCAGGTGGGTTGAGTGGTGGGACTATCCACATGGAGACAGAGGTTTGAGGAGGAGGTACAGGATGTGGGATGTGGAAGAGTCAGAGGGTGGATGGGGGGGTGGGATAAAATATGGAGTGTAAAAAAATACTAATTGATTAATAACAAAATGAAAAATAGAAACCAAGTATTGAAATGCAAATACAATGATGTCATCTAGTTTCTTATGCACCATGCCGTCCAAAGTCATGTCATATAATTAAAAAATGAGGAATGGGGACACTTTTGTGTTGCTCTGTCTGAGTTAGGGTTTTGCTGTATAGTTCTTCCTGGCTTGATACTTGCTATGTGGGAGATTTAGTCTCAGATTTTGAGGGATTTTGACTTACTACTTTTTGTAGACCTGGGACCTTGTGCTACTTCTTTCCAGTTAAAGGGACAAAGAGCTGAGTATTCTTCAAAATAACTGACGGGTTCTTTTTAGGAAGGCCAGTTTATCCACCCAGCATTAGGTTTATCCCTTAGCCCAGGGCTGTGGAGAATTTCAAAGCCTCAGCAAAAGAAAAAAAAATGAACTGAAAGCACAGAAGCAAAGTTGTAAAGTACAAATGAAGAGTAATGATAAAGGAAAATTCACTCCTTTGCTGTCAAACGGACATCTGGCATGGGTTGTGGGTTCATATGTTTCATAAGCCATGGGAAGAACATGGGTACGAACCAAACTACCTCAGATGAAACTGTTGTTTTAGGATTGTATCAAGGATGGCCATAAGACACTGATTTTATATATGTGTGTGTGTGTGTGTGTGTGTGATATGTATATGATATGTATATATATGAACACATGTGCATGTATTATTTTTTTTCAAAGTGTTCTCACCTGAAGAATATCTAATGGCTGAGAAGCACCTAAAGAGATGTTCATCATCCTTAGTCATTAGGGAAATGCAAATCAAAACAACCCTGAGATTCCATCTCACACCAGTCAGGATGGCTAAGATCAAAAACACAGGAGACAGCAGTTGTTGGCGAGGATGTGGAGAAAGAGGAACACTCCTCCACTGCTGGTGGAATTGCAAGCTGGTACATATATTATATTTTTATAGTGAGACTTTATAAAACTCTGAGTGAAAAACAAGTATCTGTCATTTCTGTTTCTCACCGTGTTAGCTCCTCACAAATGCACCTGGATCAAAAATCTTAAACCAGTGTCCTGGAGAAATGGCTCAATGGTTAAGAGCACTTGCTGATCTTGCAGAGAGCCTGGAGTTTGGTTCCCAGTACCCATATGGTGGCTCACAACCACCCAAACCTCCAGCTCTAGGAGATTCAATGATCTCTTCTAGCTTCAATAGGAACAGTCATGCAACAGTACACATGCATGCATGCAGGCCAACACTAATTTGCATAAAATAAAAGTTAGTAAATCCCCCAAACACAAACAACAGTAAATACACACACTCAAAATGCTAGCCATCTTTTCTTGTTTGTTAGGTTGTCCTAATTTTCCTCTGGGCCTTCAGGTCCTCATCCCTCTCACCTCCCGTTCCCAAAGGCATGTCTACCATGATGTTTAAATCTCACAGTGATCAAGAAAACAAACAGCATGTGTAAGTGCCTCAGAAAGTAAATATGAAAATGTAGAAAAGCCGGAGTCCATTAAAATTCTCCATGCTTCCTGTGCTAACTACAGGGATTAGATTTCTATTTTACAATTATGTCGTTTACACACCCAGACAGCTGCTTGCTGTTATGTTTTCCTTCTTTCCCATGTTATTTTAAAATGAAAGATTTGTTTTTATTTAATGTGTAAGAACCTTTTACTTGTATGCATGTCTGTATACGAGATGCATGCAGTGCACCCGATCCTCTGGAATTAGAGTTACAGATGGTTGTGAGTTGCCATGTAGTTTTAGGAACTGAACTCCAGTCCTTTGGAAGAGCAGCCTGTGTTCCAAACTTCTGAGTTATCTCTCCAGCCCTCTTCACACATTCTTTAGCACAATCCTTCCATTTAGATTTCACTGTTACTTCAGTGTTGCTTTGAGTAAACACACTGGGAAGGGGTCTATACACAAAAATCATATCTGTTTCTTTATTATCATGAATTAAGAAAAAATTTGGGGGCACTTTTGCCACATTTAATGATTTTATTTTATGTGGAACAGACCAATGTAAATAGGATGCCTACATCAGGCATGCTAAGGAGGTATCAAGGGTCAAAGTTCATTAAGCCTTCTTTCTATGTACACAGGACAGCATGATCTGCTGATATATGTGAATGTCTAGTTATTCGCTCCTTAGTGTCCGTGCCTGCAACAGGCATAGAGCAGGGTAAGGTTTTTATGTCCATGCTGATGAATAGGTAATGGCATCAAGTAAGAGAATCTAAAGTTTCTACAGCAAAGTAAACAATGTCCCAGAAGCTCGGAATACCCAAGACACAATTCACATAGCAACTGGTTTCCAAGAAAAAGGAAGGAGAGACCCCTGGTCCTGGAAAGACTGGATGCAGCAGTGTAGGGGAATACCAGGACAGAGAAGTGGGAGGGGGTTGACTGGGGAACAGGGGGAGGGAAGAGGGCTTATGAGACTTTCGGGGAGGGGGGAACCGGGAAAGGGGAAATCATTGGGAATGTAAATAAAGAATATAGAAGATAAAATAAAATAAAATAATAATTAAAAAAGAAAGAAAACAATGTCACGTTGAGAGGGAACAAAAATAAAGATGAGATTAAAAAATAAATTTTCTGGGTTTTATTGAAAACCTGTAATCTGTGGCTTTCTTCAACTGTTGCTTAACCAGGAACAAATTATTGACATTTATCACTGAAGCCTTATCTTTTACGGCCTATCCTGTGCCCTTGAATTTAAATCACTGTGCACAGATACTGTCTGACTTTTGCTCTGAGGAGAAGGGTACTGTCTTGACAATCCTTTCAAGAGCATGTTGTCACATGTTTTTTTATTCCTCGTGGAGGTATAGTCATAAAGAACACCTGGAGGGGAGGTCAGCCTGTAGTATTGTGCTTGCTTCCAAAGACCTGTGCTCTCCCTCTGGTCCTTCCATCCTTCCGGTGGCTCTCTGTCTTCTTTGAGCTGACCTACTTTGCTGCAAGATACTACCAAAGCTTTCCCTTTCTCTTAGGCATTAGTATCTTCTAAGTAAATGTAGACAGGCAGACAGATGGACGGACAGACAGACAGACAGACAGACAGGAAAAAAATCTCTAAACTGATGAAGCACCTTTAACTCAAAGCTGTAAAGAGCTGACACCTGGCATGAGGAAGGCTCTGTAAAAATGAACATGTCCCCAGATATGCTTATAAACGATGTTATTGTGGCTTCCTCTGCAGAACAAAGCTGCTAATGTGCCTTTGCTCTGAGTCTGGTCCATCTTCTAGCACGGCCTTGGGGGGTACACCATCCCATCACGTGGGCATCTTCATCCACACCAGTTCACATCCTAGGTCAAGATGTGCTCCCTAATTCTGATACTTTTCAAGAAACTTGTATTTCCTGCACTATCTTTTATATGGTTTACAAAGAGACTTTTAAACAATCCTTTTGTAAGAATCTGTTAGACTCCATTAATGAGCTTGTATCAAGGTATCAAGGTGACCTAGCTGTTTCTATATCTTTAGAAATGGAAATGAAATTTCAATTAGAAAATAAACATAAAAATTATTTTTTCTGCTCAATACATATTCATGAAATAATATAGAATTTGATGCATGTATTTAGTAATATTCTAAAACTTTGGTCAGTTTTCTGACATGTATTCAAATTTCTTTTTTTAACCTTTTATTTTTTTATTAGATATATTCTTTTTTATTATTTTTATTTTTATTTTCTATATTCTTTATTTACATTCCAAATGATTTCCCCTTTCCCGGTTCCCCCCTCCCCGAAGGTCCCATAAGCCTTCTTCCCTCCCCCTGTTCCCCATTTGCCTAAGAATTTCATGATTTCATTGTTTTTAATTGCTGAGTAGTATTCCATTGTGTAAATATATATGGAAAATATCTCTGATAAAATTGAAGAAATATATAGAAAAACACGTTAAGATGGACTATTTCATGGAAAAATTATACAGATAAAATGGTAGGCATAAAAATATTCCTAAGTTGATTGAAAGTGGAATTATAAACATTTTCTGATAAAACTGAAAATCTACAAGGAAAATATTTCTGATAAAACTCAAGAAATATATAGAAAAAAAACCATTAAAACTGACTAGTTCATGAAAAATTATACAGATAAGATGGTAGGCATAAAAATATTCCTAAATTGATTGAAAGTAGAAGTAAAAACATTTTCTGATAAAATTGAAGATTTACATGGAAAATATTTCATTTCTTAGTTGTCTCTTAATTTTAAATATCCCGTTTGTAATTAACACCAGTTTTTACATCTATGCTCATTTGTCAGTATAATGCTTTTTATGTAGAGAACATTTCCTTTGTCACTGAAGATATGGAGGACATAGAGGAAATTTTGTACCATGCCTCATTTCTATTCTTCTATTCATTCTAAAATTCTTATTTGAACAAAAAAAAAAAAACAAATAAAAAAGCTCACATCTTTAATCCCAGCACTCAGGAGGAAGTGGCAAGTAGATCCCTGATTCCGGCCAGCCTGGTCTACATGAGCAAGTTCTGGGACAGACAGAGAAATTTGTCTGAAAACAAAACACCCAAAGTCTTAGTATATGTGAAGCTTTTTTTTCCAAACTGGGAAATTTTTAAAATTAAAATAATTTTATTTTCTTAACTGCTACTTATTTACAATGTAAATATGTACTTATTTATTTTTATGTTCGTGTTTTGCCTGCATATGTATCTATGCACCTCTGGTGTGCAGTGCTCTTGGAAGTTATAAGGGGTAGGGTCCCTATAGAGCCAGAATAAATAACAACTATGAGCTGCTATATGAACATTGCAACCAAACTCAGGTCATCTGCAAGAGCAACCAGCAGACTTCATTGTTATTTCTCCAACCCCTCCAGCCACTGTTTAAAATGTTTAGTTAGAATACATAATAATCGGTTTTATTATGATATTTCACACATATATGCACATATGTATATATGCACTGTCCACATACAGTCTTTCCTGGTACAACCCTCCCTGATTCCAACTGGTCACTTTCCTCTCTCCCCAGATTCCTCTTTCTGTCTCTCTGTCCCTCTTTGTTTCTCTGTGTCTGTGTGTCTGAGTCTCTCTGTCCCTATCTGTCTCTTTCTGTCCCTCTCTCTGTCTCTATTTCTCTCTCTCCCTCACCTTTTCTCTTCCCCATCTCTCTCACACACACATAAGACTAGATTCTACGCATGAATGAAACTCTGCATTTGTCATTTGTCTTTCCTTTCCTAATTACCTCTCTGTTCACCAGCACCCACTCCCTTTAGACTCCTTCATCCTCCAACAAAGTCTTCCTTTTTCATACAAATATAGGTATATATAATTAAAATCTACATTTAAAAGTCTAGACTCTCCATCTGAATATTTCCCAATTGTCTCAAATTCTAGTAATTAACAATATGAATGATCACTAGTATTTACTGAACGTCAGTCATGTGTTTCTGCTTCCACATTACAGCTCTGTACCACTACCTTGGACCCCTGTACGAAGAACTTAAAATGTATTGCATCAGCCTTACAGTGGTTATTATTGAACCCTAGTGCCTTGCATTTCCAGGTTTACAAAGGTAAGAAGGGTCGCGGGCCAGCTTAAACAAAAGCCTTGCAGTATTTACTTATTTATAGCTTTGCGTTCCAGAATTCAGAAAACTTAAAACAATTATTGATTTCTGAGTGAATGAATTTTTCTTATTATATTACTGCCGAAAATAATTTCATGTCAAACACAAAAACATACAGAAAATAAAAAAATTTCAATGTCTGATGAAATTAGTTTCAGCTCACTTGCTGCTTCTCTGGTCTGAGATGCGCTTTCTTTGATTCCATTAGTTACAACATTGTACAGAGATCCCCACCAGGGAACAATTTTGGAAGCGAGGGATGCTGTGTGGCAGATATGTAACTGTGACAAGGGCTTTTCATCCCTTAGAAAAACCTAGTTAATTAAATATCATCCGCAAAACCGACTTCCTCTTATCCACAGTGATTATGAAAGGGGGCCTTTACGGTCCCTTTCAACCTCAGGGTTCTGGGATTTGCTCCGTAAATGTGTCATGTGCAGGAAATATCTGATCTTCAGCTCTTTCAAGGATGTTCATGTCTCCTGGAGAGCTTCTTAAAAATCACTAAAGCCCCTTTAATCACGAGTCTTGGATTTCTCTCTTATACCAGATGATACTGCCGAGGAGCCAAAGAGGTGAGTCAGTGAGATCTAGATGGGCGGGCATCCTTCCCTAAGGCTGCTCCTGTTATCACCGTTGTCACTGATGAGGAGAGGCAGTGAGATACTAATCGATGCTAAGATTAATAAATATAGCATACGAGCATTGTATTGAAGAAGAACCGAAATCCCTGTTATATCATCTCTGTGGACAACGCTTGTCTCTCAGCCCAAGAAATGTTTATTGATGCACTATACGTTATACCAAGAGTGATAAAGTTAAGACCATGACTCGGGTCTGCCCTCCAGCTTCAGTTTACATCTGGCTTCTTGACAGAGGCACTGCTGCGATTTGTCAGGAATAAATGAGCACAGCGATCTTCTGCGAGCAAATTCATTACTGTGCTAAAAGAGCAGGCGGGCATTGGAAGGTGGAAAGGGGAAAACCTTAATACACTGTGGAAGTTCTTTAGGGCAGGAAGTCAGCCTTCTATTTGTTCCGTTTCTTGAATGGGGTCAGTCATTGATGACTCTAGAACCTAGATTACATGAGCGAAAGCAAGACATGAACAAAAGATGGAACTGCACTCAAAATAGACCCAGGAAGGATTTGGTGCGTGCCATTGTTTGATCTTTAAAATTTTTTTTAGAAAAGATATCTTTCTGTTTTTAATTTTTGAGATTATATAATTATAACATTTCTACCATCCATTTCCTCCTTCTTAACTCTCCCATATACCTCTCCCTCCCTATTCTCTGTCAAATTCATGGCCTGGTTCTTTCCTAGTTCTTACTGCCTGCATATGTGTGTATATACAAATATATATGCATACACATATATGTATATACACATATATATGAAGGCAATAACAATTAACAATTATATGTATACATATATATGTGTGTGTATAAAACCTGTTTGCACGTATGGGTTTAGGGCTGACCATCTGGCTCTGGAAAACCAGTGTGCTGTTCCCTGGGGGAGACCACCTCTTCGGCTCCCAGCTTTCCTCAGTTGCTTGTAGTTCTTCCTGTATGGTTGCAGCCTCATGGGCTTTGACCCGTCTCTCTGTCTCTTTAGCATATCCTCGTTCAGCTCCCGTTTGAGCATGAAGGTGGGGAGACCTTTAGGTGTAGCTTCTGATGTTACTAAGAGCCACAATCTCATAAGTCCCTGAAGTTCTGGTTCTTACAATCTTTCTGCCCCCTCTTCCACAATGTTCCCTGATCCTTAGGTGTAGAAGAGCTATATAGAGGTATTCATTTAGATTGGGCTCTACCACTCTACCTTTTGACTGGTTGTGGTTTTCTGTGGTGGTCTCTCTCTCTGACAGGGCCTTCTTGTATTTCTTAGGATGGCCTTGAACTTGCTGCCTCCCCTCCTCAGCTTTTCAAGTACCCAGGAAAGCAGGTACTGGCATTATGCCAAACTTACATAAGGGTTTGATTTGGAGCTCCTGACATAGAACACCCAAGAGATGCAGAGCTGGGAACAACATCAGAAGCACTGGACAAAACAATATGGTCAGCAGCTCCAACACCTTAGCTGTTCCTCTCATGACAGTGGACAGTGTGGAATGAGATACCCATTATAAGTATCAGATGCCTCAACAACAAGCAATATATATATATATATATATATATATATATATATGTTTTTCAGGGCTGACAGTCTGGTATTATATGTATGAGCAAAATTATATGGATTGAACATTTAAATATTTAGAAACAGTGCACTGTGTGTGCACGTGTGTGTGTGTGTGTGTGTGTGTGTGTGTGTGTGTGTGTGTGTGAGTGAAAAAAATTAGGAGATAAGAGAACATTAACTTGTTAGATAGGGGGTACACAGGAGGGTTTGGATGGTAGAAAGGGGAAATGGTATAATTAAATTACAATCTCAAGAAGTTAAAAAAAAAAGTGAAGACCGAGGAGGAGTCTTACACTTCCCTATTTGAGGCATATGAGAAGCTGAAGGTAGGTTATCAACTTACAACTTAATGGATTAAATATGAAGCAGAAAGAGAAAAATAATGCCCACTCTGAGTTCTGAGGAGGATGTGACAAAAAGCATACAGCGCACCAGACAAACTGTGGCACTTAGTAAGTGCTCAATGAAGCTTAGCTGTCATTTCCGCTGGTTTCATCATCTTTTAGGACTCTAAAGGACAAAATCACTCTAGACAGGACAGCAGTCCATCACTAGCATCTGTAGGTAGAGAGTAAACCACTGTTCTTCAATATTATGTCAACCTCTCAGCTTGTTTGTGTGGCTTAGGAAAGTCTGAGCCTAAATTAAGTGGTTGGATATATGATCACATTTATGTTCCCAGAAGATTGTATTCCTCAATCGAGACAGGTTTCTGCCCTCATTTTTGTCCAACCTGTCCTACAATGACAGAGACAGTGACACCTCCACAGGGATGGGACAGCTCCTCAGCCTCCTTTCTGCACAGTTGTTGGAGCACAGCTACAGTGGTTCTTTTCAAGGGGCCTGTAGTAACTCCAAGTATGTCATTGTCCTTATCAAAGCAAACAGAAAATCAAAAGCATCAAACATTCATCTCTGCAATTTCTCCAGACTTCCTGTTCCTATGAGCACACACTTAAGGAAGTGATCCAGCCTGGAGGCATTAGGCATTGTCGAGCTCCGTGGCATGTGCTAAGTGACAGGTCTTTGATACAGGAGCCCAAGTTTCAGTCCTAACTCCACCATTCATCAGCAGAGCATCATGGCCTTCAAACATTGCTTGACTCCAGGTGCCAGCTCCTCAGTTATAAAAAACACAGGTAGTCATTGTGAATTTTAAATGGAATAAAGGACTTAATATAAAGGATAATAAACTTTGTATTCATCATATGACAGTTATTGTTTATATGCGTATTCATCATGTACTGTGTATGAATTCACTCATGAGTGAATACCGATCTTCAACAGAAGTATATATGAATTCTATTATACATTTATTATCACATATATAATATAACCTGTAAATTATAACAAATACATGCTATTTAACATATTAATATTATATATTTAATAACATTCATAGAATGAATAGCCAAGGACAGGTTTGACCATCATTATGTTCTTCCTATTAATTGTTTTCTAGCTCTTTCCAGACAGAGGTAATTTACTTTAACAAAGGTGTTGGTGAAGGTAGGGAATGTACAACAAACAAGACTTAAAACCACAAAGACAGATACAATGTCTTTGGGTGATGTTGTTCCTTGAAAATATTTGGAGAAAAGTATTATATCTTATGTATTCAAATGCTATTTATTGACTTCTCTTTTAGACATAAGATAAAGAGACACAGTTTCCTACCTCTTGCCCCAGTTAGTTTCTTATAGGAGAGACATGGGGATGTAAAGAATAGATACTATCTAGAGCCAAACTGTGCAGCATAAAGATACAACATACCCTCAGGGGGAGTCGACCTAATTGAGATTATTGGGGTTGTCCGTCCAAGAGGATTACTCAGTGGTGAAATTATTTTTTCATTAAAAAAATTTCATCATAGTGCACACAGCATATATCTTATAAGAGAAAGAGGCAGCTTTGAATGGACTATAAGTTGGGAAAAAAAAAACCAACACAGTCCTTTCTTGCTATCATCAGCTGTTCCGAGCTATCCTACTAGTCACTGGGGCACATTTGCTGCTATGAAAAAAAAACAAAAAACAAAAAACAAAAAACAAAAAAATACAAAAAAACCTGTTCTGGGGACTAAAGAATCTGACTTCTGCTACTCTGCTACTCTCTTGTCACCATAAGTTTCTCTTTCTTAGGCTGGACCCTGTCGCTTGAATCCAGGTTTACTCTCTAACTTCATTCCAGGAGAAACCTATCCTTGAGTTCATCAAAGAGGCTAAGACTGCCCTGCTTTCCTTGAGCAGGCAGCTTTCTTTTAGAAGTAAGTTCAGCTAAATGTACTTTCACACCAGTGTAGGTTCAGTGTGTGTGTGTGTGTGTGTGTGTGTGTGTGTGTGTGTGTGTGTGTGTGTGTGTGTTTACATGTGTGTGAGCACATTTGTGTGCTTGTGTGTGGAGGCCAGAGATTGACATTCGGAGTTACACTTAATCTTTCTCTACTTCATTTGTTGAGGCAGGGTCTCTTTCTGAACTTGGGGCTCACTGACTCCGACTAGCATGTGAGTTGTCTCTGAGCACCCCCTATGTCTGCCTCCAGAGTACTGGGATTACAGGTGGACTGCCTGTCTGGCACTTATGTGGCTTCTGGAGATTCAAACCTTGTTCCTCAGGCTTATACAGCAAGTGCATTATCCACTGAGCCATCCCACGGTCCCCAGCATCTGATTTTAAATCAGTTATAAAAGGAACACAAGTACACATTACTATTCAATAAATTCCATATACCCCAAATCTCTAAATTTAACATCTCAGAGTTAAGACATTTAAAAATATCTCTGAAGTTTACAGAATACAGATATTGTTTGTTCTGTTGTAGCAGACATGTTTCTGGAAGTTCTCTCACAATCCACCATAACAAACTTGGCTTCCTTCTCTGATTCTAAACCCAATATATACGATTTTCAGAGCATACAGATAAACATCAATAGAATAGAAACATAACCCATAATCTTTTGTATTGGAGGCACGCTGTTCCATTTGGCTATGTTTTCTTACAACTTTAGAAATGGTTCCTTGGAGGACTACCTTGCTATACAAGTATTTCCTCAATTTTAAAAAAAGGGATTTTGCAAAAGTATTAGGCTCTCTAATATGATTTTTGCTAGAACTACTGCAGATTTACTAAAATCAAATAATGTCAGCTAAGTATGCTTTCTTCTTTTCATATGCAAAGTAATCACTTTTATGGTTATTGATATATTAAAATATCATTTTTGCTTTATTTCACTTTGCAACTGATCCGGAGTACTAAATCATGCCCAGAAAATTCCCGGCATCAAGTTCATTTGCAAACCTGGCACTCGAGGTGTTGGCAGTAATGGGAAAGTGGCATACTGATTGTAAGGTCTTTCATTTTAATCTCACTCCCACTAGAGAAGATTGATATAAATAAAATTTAAATAGAAAACACATTTCAGATGCCAGCAGTGAAAAAGACTTTGTCTGCCTAATGAAAAGGTATCAATTTTCTCCACTTTATTCAATAAATTGTAAGTCATTTTCTAAATGGATTAGATTAAAGGAAAGTTCAAACTCCCAGGGAGATGTTCCTGGCACTGATGAGACTTTAGACAAGGGAGAAAGAACAGGGCACATGGAACCTCTCAGGCCACTTCAGATCTATAAAAATTGATACCAACGAGGGCAGAAGTGTCTCTAACCCTGAGATCACCTGCTGCCCGAGCAGTCAAATCCTGGAAAATTGAACAAGACTCACTGTTTCTGATTTCATTACGATGTCGTGGGTGGCTGAGTGAATTACCACTGAGGATGGAACCTTGGGAGGGTGAAGTCGGACCAAAGCAGGTGGCTCTCTGAGTCACACATGTCTTCCTCATAGACACTTGTGAATACACTAATCCAAGTGTTTTTACAAAACAAGAGAACAACAATTTATAACACTGCTTTGGCCCTGCTGTCTCTGGGGAGGCCAGTGCCTTCGGGATTGAGGCAATGGACTTAACTTCAGAATGTATCATTTAGCCTTTATGTGAAGATGAAATGTTTAATCTCAGATCACAGAGCAGTCACATGTAATTTAATTTGTCTGAAATATCAACATAATTCTTTGATTACTTATTTCTATCATTTTCAAGAAGTTCCCGATATCTATTCAGAATGAACTATCTTCTGTCGTCAACCCCTTGGAAACAACGAATGATTTCATTTTCCCGTACAGAGTGTGATTTAACTAGCACAACTATTTATTCTTAACAGTTTGTCTTATTTGCTTAAAATGGCTTTATGTGTATGTTTTGCCTGAGTGTGTGTCTGTGCACCTTGTGCATATGGAGGTCAGAAAAGTTTGATGGATTCCCTGTGGAGAATTACAAGTGGTTGTGAGCTGCCATGTGGAAGGTGGAACTAGAACTCAGGTCCTCAGGAACAGAAGTCAGTGCTCTAAACCACTAAGGCACTGTTCTAGTCCTAGTCTGTTTCACTCTTCATCTGTAATTGTGACATCCATAAATGGGATTCAGTTTTATTTTAAGCACACACTTAATATACACCATAACCTGATACTGATGCAATGTGGTTATTTTGGGGACTGTGTGTACTGTTTCAAAGTGTTTAGCTTTTCTGATTAGAAAATATTTACAGTTCAACTGCTCTGTGCACAGTCCTACATAGGATAGGCACTGTGAGCTACATACAGGCCTGGCAGAGACCTCATCTGTGAGATGAGTGATGATAGAAGTTTTTATGCTTCAATGCTTAATTCAGTGATACCAAGTACTCTATTTTAAGCAGTTAGAAAAAAAATATTTAGAAACTCCCAACCAGCACAGAAGAAGTTCTACTACGCTCGTACATCACAGATTATTTTATTCATGTCTGTGATATTATTGTGAAAGCTAAACCTCAAAAGAGAACAGGAATGTGAATGCCAAAATGTTCTGGAGCATCTGCCTGCAAGGAGTCCAAAATCAAAGCTGTCGTACCTGGAACCCCATGGCACAGTGTCACAAGCTAAGTCGGAAGGCAGAGAGGGCTTTACCAGGGTTTCACAATTAAATCTAGAAACTAGAATAGCACCTCCTAATTTGCAAGAGACCCTGGGAGTCAAGAGAGCTGTGGGGCTCCTGTACTTTGTAATGGTGATAGATTGCTGCCTTAATTTAAGAAATTGGCATCGTTTTATGTCATATGACACTAAGTTTCCACTTAGAATTAAGAGAATGGCCAAGATCTTCTTCTCCACCTATGCTCATGTCTTCACAAAGTAACTTTAGGAAGTGGTCTGTTTCCTTGGCTGAGTTTGGCCATGTGACTTTGCTTGGTCAAGAGAGTAGTAAATATAACGTAGAAAGAGGCTACAAAATGATTGGGATAACTAAAGGTCACATAAGCATAGAGTAGTTAGCTCAGGTTGGGCCCTTCTAGAATAATTGGTCAGCCAACCATCAAATGTGTAGCCAGGACTTTCCTAGATTTAGGACCAATGGATCTTTCCCATATTGGAAGAAAACACAATGTCATGAGGGTCATGGTAATGAGACTATAATATAGTCCCAGATAGACTAACATAGTTGGAAGATATGCTTCTAAAATGAGCAGATTTAAGTAAACATAAAGAAACATACCAAGCAGGAATAATGGAGTGTGGTTATATACCAAAAATCTGAAGATGGAATAAAAATGACAAGTTGGAAAGGAATTGCTATAGAAATGTCAAGAATACTCCATGCAAATCTCAAATGAGGGTCCTCAAGCTATAGCTGAGTTTTATCTGTGCCTTTTGAAGATACCAGGGCTTATATTAGGCTAAGAAGCTTGTACAAAAAAAAATTCAAGTGTTTTAAAGGAAAATAAAATAAATCACAAACATTAATAGTCCCCAGTAGCAAAAGAATGGGGAGGGTGAGAAGACATTTGGGTCTTAATCAGGAATGTCATTTTAGAATGTGTAGTTTTGGGGATATTTTTTTCCATTCAATTCTGACATTACAGTTACAGATTTTTGCTTCTGAAGGCACAGATGCGGGAATTAAACATCTATTAATTAACCTTCCACCCATACACTGAAATCGATCCTAAGCAAATGATTTGGGTCATCAACAATACCTCTAAAAACAAACACCAATCCTCCAAGCCAAACCAAACAAAAATAAGATATGGAAGAGGAAGTAGTTAGGCAGAGGAAGAAGGTTGATAGGAGGAGAGGAACAAATGAGGTGGCACGGTGTGTGTGTGTGTGTGTGTGTGTGTGTGTGTGTGTGTGTGTGTGTGTGTGATCAAAACATATTACATCCATGTTCAAAAAATATCACAATGAAACTCATTATATATAATTTGGTTATATGTTGATGAAAAACTTCAAAATAAAAAATTTAACCAACTTATGACAGGGTATGTTTTTTAATGGCACCTGAATCATGGATGAGCCCCTTTACTAGCAGAGGAAGTCATTTTTAGTTTGCAATCATGGCAATCCTAAGAAATTACAAAATGAATTGGACTCAAATGTAAAAATTCTGTGTCTTGTGTCCCAAAACACATCTGAAGAATCTGTGTTCTTCCTTCACACAGTGGTGCTTAATAGCTGAATTTAATTGCCAATACTGAGATTGCATATTAAATTTCAGATTCCATTTTCTGGATAAAATGGAAAAACTAAACCTCACTGAAATGGCAAGCTCATATCACCAAGTAGTGTGTATTTAAACTGTCCACTTTGTCAGGTTTGGCCTCTCTGCATGAGCACTGGCACTCACAACACACACACACACACACACACACACTGCACACACATACACACACATGCCATACACTCATACACCACACACACACACACACACACACACACACATACACACACACACACACACTGCACACACACACACATCTCACAAGATATGTTGTAGGTATAAAAATATTGGTTTAAGTGCTGTCTCTTAAACACTATTCCAACTGAGTGGGGAAAAAAAAATTTCTACCTAGCAACTATGAGTGACATCCCAGACTTCTGCCACTCCATTGGTTTTCCTCACACATTGTTCATACTGCTTGCATGAATTTCTGGTCATTGGCTACGCAGCATAAATCCCTTGACTTCCTATCGCAAGTTAGATGTTTACTTTCAGTGATAATGTAAAGGAAAAGAATCTTAGATGAGCAAGTTAGGTAGAATACTGTTAGCCATCATAGGAAATCTACTCGTCTTGACTTTCCACAGCTAGATCCTCAGTTTTCTAGAAAAATCTATGAAAATTTTTATACTTCTGCTTAGCTTACTCAAGGACATAAATCCCAAAATCACATGTTTGAAAGAAAAAGAGGACTAAACGAATCTCAATGAGCCCAGGGCCTCTTGAGTTCCCTTTTTCCTCCCTCTCCCCATGAGACTGATTGTTAAGTCATCTGACCTGTTCTACCTCTGAGTTTGTACAAGAGAGAAATAACTAATTGTCATGAGTTCTCTGACACTGTAAAAACAGTTTTTGACCTACATTTGACTAAAGTTCAGTCTTCTTTTAGGCCTCTATTGTATTTTTCATACTGCTTCAAAAGTTTGAGCTTTTCTTTTCCCATCTTTCTCCACACTAGGCTGTACATTTCTGAAGGCTGGGGATGGCACGTCTCCATCTGTCTGTTTAAGGTTCCACACAGAGCAGATGACACACTGAAATTGTGGCCAGAACTGTAAATTGGCTACAGAAAAGCCATTTCCCAGGCCTTTCTCCCATTATAATTCCTACCCCAGAGTCTCGACACAAAAATAATTTCCTGTGACTGAGGCTGGACAGTTCTGCTCTATAAAAGCAACTAAGGTCTTTTAGGGAGAATGATCTGGCAAAGTCCTTATTTCCTGTCAGCTAAAGGCATTTACTACTGACCTGGTTTTCAGTCTTCTGACTCTGACTCCTGGTTTTGTAAGTATATCTCCTGAATGTTGAGATGACTGCTGTAACTACTGACACCTTTGAGGGAAATTCATTAAAAATGCCCAGTATTTGCACTTAGATTACTAAACTCCTGTTGATGACAGATACCTAAGGATTTCTTACATAAAAATATTTTTCCCATTACAATAAGCTCCTAGTGTTCAGACATTCTCGTACTTATTGCTAGCTAGAATGCCATGTGGCACTGATGTACTCAGAGAACACTTGCCTCCCTGCAGGAATGAACGAATCTATACATACAAAGTGCAGAGCAATGGATATGACTAAGGAAAGAATATTTTAAATATTACCATACAGACATTCAGCTGACTAACTGATAACCCCGAGAGTGGCTTTCTGTTCTGGTAACTGTGTATGCCTCCACTTGGTATATGTAATCACAATGTCCTTCCAAACACAGCAGAGGCAGGCAATGCAGGATGGACCCAGCTGTATGTAAATCAGGCTTTTTCCTGGAACTCTTTAGTGTCCGCAGTGATGATGGGTTTTCTTAATTACAATCTAGTATGGTGAAGATGGAGTCACTCTGTTATGGTCTAGACCGGTTGAGTTCAATGTAATAAGAGATTAAGATCTATTTCCCATTCTCTGGTATGATTCCAGCATAAAGGGACATTGCATAGAAACTGGTGCAGGGGAGGAGCGCTTGCCAGGTCTGGCTGCTTCTCAGGAAGAAACTAGGAAACAGAGCATCAGCCTTTAAAGTAAAACTGGAAAAACAGCAACCGGAGGAGAGTCTGGCAAAGTTTCTTGGGTCTTTCTTGAATGATTATTTTTCATTCTTCTAGGATTGGGCTGAAACATACCCGTCTTTGAGAACTGACAGGGTTTGCTGGGAAGGAACCAGGTATTCAGCACCTTACCTCTTCCCTTGAGTTTTCAAGCGGATCTCAGCTCCCGCTCTGAGCTCAAAAGCGATTTTGTCTCACTTGTTGAGATGGCAACATATCTTGAAGAAAGAAATGCTCAGTGGAGACGCATAGCCTGTGGTGAAGTTCTGAGGAAGGCAAATGCTGTGATGGTCTTGAGTGCCTCTTTTGAGAAATCCCATTCTTTCTGTTATGAACCATACTCTCAAACCACTTTTGCTGCATACCGTCCCCTTCAATTCAGAAGGGCAAATCCTCCAGAATAAGGAAGTCCATGCCATAAGCTGAATGTTTTTGTTCCCCTCACCTCCCAAGTTCCTATGTTGAAACCCTGATCTACAATTTGACAGTATGAGGTGGGGCCTCGAGAAGTAATGATGAACTGAGAATAGGTCTCTTGAGAACTGATTCAGTATCCTTATAAAAGAGACCTCAGAGAGCTTCCTCTGCTTCCATTTACACAAAGATGGCAATATGTTGGCAGTTTATAAACCAGAAAAGGCTTCTTAGCAGGGGTTGGTCATGCTAACATTTGGTCTGCTTATCAGCCTGGACAAATAAGACATAGATTTCTGCTGTGCACCAGGTCCAGGCTACCTTGCTTTGCTAATTAAGGAAGCACACAGTACATTAACATTATTCATTTCTGAATGTATTCTCCCTAGGTAAGTTAGTTACTACAAGACTATGAGATGTCAATGAGCCCTCAGTCCATTCTAGTCCATCCAGACACTGAAACAAAATACCATGAGCTTGATAGTGTTAAACAGCAGAATTTCATATGCCACGTCTAGGAAGAGTGAGTCACTGGCATGTTCATGGTTTGATGCAGAGCCACTTCTGCTTCATATGTGGGTCATATCTTCATAGTACAGAAAGGGACAGAGTTCTTGAGGCCTCTGTCGCAGGAATACTAAGTCCATCTCCTAACATCATGCCAGTGATTAGGAGCCATAGAAAATCTTCAGAGGAACACTCTGACCTCCGTGATAATCTTCTAGGTGTCATACACTGTGTGTTTTAGATCAAGATGATGAACATCCAGTTTTTGTAGACACACCAGGCTATATTATTTGGCAGTAGAAGAAAAAACTTTGTTATGTAAAGTTATATTAAAGTTATATTAGTTTTATCACTGATGTCAACTGCAAAACTAGTTGCCACAGGAAACCTCAAAAGTCTCGTAGACAAATGAAAGTAAATCAGAGACCAGTTTTGCTGATAGCTGTCACTTGCTATCTTTCTTCCTAGTGACACCTACACATTTCCCAGTCTAATAGAAATGGTTGGATAATCCTTAGGGAAACAACTTTGTCTTGTGCCTCACTCCTCAGGGTGACTTAGTGTTAGCCTTACTGTCTAATCCTTCCGTGTATTTTGGTAATCAGTGAGGATGTGGGTAGGAGCAGTTCATGAGTCAGTTCTGGGACTTCTGGGGAGGTTTCTAAACATGCTGTTGTGAACTTTAGCATGCAGTACCCATCTTGGAGTGGTCCTGCTTGAGAGTCAGAGGTCACCCAAACAGTTGTACAAGACACTGATTCTTAAAGCACTGCCGAACTGAGTTCAGGAGTATCTGATTCTAACTGGACGTTTGGGCTTTCAAGATGGAAGCTGCCAGAAAGCCATGTTTTACTTAAGATTATTTGTGGCCCCTGTCACTCCTTCAGGGAATGGTCCTGAAGAACATGATGAATACATGATACAAATACAACTGTGAGTTTTATTTAAAAGCTAATCATCTGGGTCTAGAGAGATGGCTCAGCAGTTTAGAACCCTTTTTGCTCTTCCAGATCATTTGGGTTCAATTCACAGCATCCACATACATGGGGGCTTACAATCATCCATAACTCTAGTTCTAGGAGATCCTATGCCCTTGTCTAGTCTCTGTGCATACCAAGACTGCATGTGATACACATACAGAGATAGAAGCGAAGTACCACACATTAAATAAATAATTTAAAAAATAAATTGACAGAAATTTATTACACACACACACACACACACACACACACACACACACACATATCTAAGTCAACATCTTGAGTATAAAATCATTAAAACATAGTTAACAATGGAATATCTAGGGTCAGACAGACTTTGGGCTTCAAATCCTTCATTATCTGTAGGATATTGGGCAAGGAACTAACTTATGCTTCTGTTTTCTTGTTTCTTTTGTGAATGATTTATTTATTTTTATTTTATGTGGATGAGTGTTATATCTGCATTTACGTCATGTACAGCACTCATAGAAGCTAGAAGAGGGTGCTAGATCCCCTGGAAGAGTTACCAATAGTATGAGCTGACATGGAGCATGACTGAGAACAGAAATCAGGTCCTCTGCCAGAGCAGCAAACGCTGTTCACCACTGAGCCATCTCTCTGTCTTTAAGGATCATTCTTCAGGGTCACAGGACTGAAGACACTGCTATGCATAAAACTCTAGATCAAAGCCGGATGCAAAGTAAATGCTCAGTGACCGAGCATTATTGATATTTTTGTTTGAGCATCACAGGTAATTAGTATCTGTCATAAGCAGATCTCATCTACACAGGTTTCTGAGAAGCTCACTTAAACACATTCCTGGGGCTATGTTAGGGCTCAAGATAAACTGATTAACCTTAGTGAATGCCACTGACAAGATTTCAGCTTAATACAAAATAAAATTTAAAATTATCATTAACATGATCAGTAAGACACTGAAATGAATAATAGTTTGGAATCACAACAGTTGTGTAGTACTTACTTTGAGCCAGGCATTCTACTAAGTGAACTTCGTGAGTTCAACATGTCAACCCTCCTGTTATACAGTCCTGGGATACAGACTACTACTCTGTTTAGAGAAGTGGAGATGAAAGCAAAGGAAAAAGACTTGACTGGCCTATGTTTAGCCAGTAAGGGTTAGAACTGGGGACCAATCAACATAGACTGTTTCCAGAGATGATCAGAGAGTTAAAAGGTAGTGTCTAAGATAAGTGTTTGTCTTAGTCAGGGTATCTATTCCTGCACAAACATCATAACCAAGAAGCAAGTTGGGGAGGAAAGGGTTTATTCAGCTTACACTTCCACATTGCTGTTGATCACCAGAGGAAATCAGGACTGGAAGTCAAGCAGGTCAGGAAGCAGGAGCTGATGCAGAGGCCATGGAGGGATGTTTCTAACTGGCTTGCTTCCCCTGGCTTGCTCAGTTTGCTTTCTTATAGAACCCAAGGCTACTAGCCCCGGGGTGGCACCACCCACATGGGGCTAGACCTCCCCCCTTGATCACTAATTGAGAAAATGCTTTAACTCCAGCTTGTGTCAAGTTGACACACAAAACCAACCAGTACAGGGCTAAAGGAGGAATTGTATTCTCTAAAGGAGAATTTGAAGAGGAGATGAGCATTGGTGTGGGTGTGTGTTCATTGTTCATGTGTGGCTGCACATGTGTGTAGATGCCAGAGGACAGATGTTATTCCTCTGAATGCCATCCAGTTTGTTTGATAAGACAGGATTTCCCATTGGTCTAGAGTCCATCAAGAAGACTTGGCTGGCCAGCCAGCAAGTTGCAAAGATGTGCTTGCTTGCCTTTACCTCCCAGAGCTAAGATTACAAACACATCCCATCAAGCCAGGCTTTGTTATGTGAGTCCTATGGATTGAACTCAGGTACTCAGTTTTCTATGGCAAACATTTTATTGACTGCTACCTCCACAGGCTGAAATGGGTATTCTCATTGAAGATAAAGTAATTCAGAGATTATTGAGTAAGCATTCCAACCTGTATTGGTAATTTGGCAGCTTTGAAGTAAAAGGAGGTATGTATTTGTGAGTAGGTGGCAATATGTGGGGATCTGTCTATTTGGGGTATAAGACTTGGATCATAACCTTCTTCATTTAGTAGATCCTATACTACACAACTGATGTGTCAAATTCAAGGTAATGGAAAAAAATCACCTTTTTAAAAATTGAATTAAAAACATTTAGATCTTAATTGTATGCATGTTAGTGTTTGCCTCCATGTGTGTATGCACACCACATGTGTGTCTGGTACCCGAAGAGTCAAAAGATGGCATAAGATCCCCTGGAACTGGAGTTACACATACCTGTGAACCCCCATGTAATGCTGAGGAAAGAATCCAAGTCCTCTGTAAGAGCAGAAGTGCTCCTAATCTCCAAGTCATGTCCCCAATGGTGAAATGATCTCTTAGGACCAGAGCAGCTTTCTCTTCCCAGGCATCTTTTTCCTTTGTCAGAAGAACTTTTCTTCCTGGGCTATGGTTCTGTTTGAAGGATGCAATTTAGTTCTAGCTGGTGCTGTGATTAATTGGTTTATTTAGTAAGAGCATGTGACCTGTTCTCTTCAGCACTTCTTGTGATCTGGATTTCTACCAGATGCTGCCTGGAGGAGGCTAGCTCACATTTAATAGCTCAACTTGCTGTAGGTTGCCCTGCATGCTGTGGTTTGCAAAGATGTCCCATCACCCATATCAAAAAAGGACTTAAAGCCTATGGATATCTGGTTGATGAATAAGAAGCCCAGACAAGAAAACTGTATAAGGGCCTAAAAGAAGCAAAGATCTCTGCTTGAGTTCTAAACAGTAAACAAGATTACACATATGTTTATCTCAATGATGGATCAATGGCTTAACATGAGCAAGACCCTGGTTTTGACAACAGTGCACATGCATGTACACATACTCAAATACAGTGTATCACTTTTAGGAATTGTGATATAGTCATATCATGTACATGAAACTAACAAATCATATCATATATATTTTCATACATATCATATACATTTTCATATGTAAATATAAAAATAACTCTTGCTAATTATAAAAATTGATCTTATTCCTTCCACAGCAAATAAAAACAAATATAAAAATAATTGCTTTCTCTAGGTACATATTGTCATTGTCCTAATGAGAAGTTCTTAGTTTGTATTCAAACACTGGTGGGAAATGCTTTCAGAGAGCTGTTACATACACAACACCCAGGTTTTGTTTCTTTAAACGTGCAAGAGGAAAAAAGAGAGAGAGAGAGAGAGAGAGAGAGAGAGAGAGAGAGAGAGAGAGAGAGAGAGAGAGAGAGGGAGGAGAGGAAGGGGAGGGAAAGAGAGAGGGGGGAAGGGATGGGAAGAGGGAGGAAGGGTGTGAGAGAGAAAGAGGGAGGGAGAGAGGGAGAAAAGCATTCAGTTTATTCTAGCAGTCCCTGTTATTTAGCACCACCTTCATGATGACCACAAATGATCTCATTTATTATCAGTGGCCTGACTCCTACATGCTGAGCACAGGGAAATATTCCTGACCCCTTGTGCCCTTTTTATTGCCTTTTCTAGGAGTAGGATAAAGAACTGTAGCTGTCCTTAGATGCCACATAAAATCCCAATTGCTTTCAATCAAAGATCACTTGTTTTTAGATAAAATTCAAGAGCTAGACATATTAATTGAAAATACACACAAAGGAAAGTTTGAAGCATGAAAGAGCTGCGGCATCCCTGTCGTACGTGTTCTGTACGTGTTCTGTACGTGTTCTGTAGTCTGCATTCACATTCAAAGATGTAGAGCTCCAGGATAACATTCCCTGAAGGGCATTTTCCTTTCAGAACTGTCTTCATGATGAAAAGCATCAGACTGAGAAGTCATGGGTCTAGTATTTGAAGCCCAATTTAATCACAGGATTTGGTGACAGCTTCCAGTCATTGAATGTCCAGGAAAAAAAAAAATCAGCAATCAGGTCTTATCAGCAATGACCAATAAAAGAAAAAAAAATGCTAACCTCAGCCCCTAATCCCATTATGAAGATGGGATCAGCGCCCTACATTGTAGCAAAAAGAACCACTGGCCCTGAATGCTTTGCATTCTGAGTGGAGTAGCTTTCAAAGATCAAGAAGGGAAAGAAAGTGTCACCACGAAGATGCATAGAAGCACTCTCTGCTGTGATTAGGGACCAAGCTCTACATGCTTTTACTGATCAAAGGGAAATGGTGAACTACATCTGGGAATTAGAGCCGGGTGGTGCTTGCAAATAACATTTAGGTTGTCCACGTTTGAAGCCCTCCTCCACATTGGAAACTCCTTAGCCAATCACATTTTATGCCTCCCTCAAAGGGGGTGTCAGCTTCAAGAGCAGCTCATGTCCACTGCCTCACATATCAGGAGAGAAACTGGGAGAAGAGCTCCTGAGAAAGACCCAGGTGCTTCATACAGCAATCATCCCACCCCTAGGGAGGAATTACTCTTATCACCTTTCTTAGAGATGAGTTACTACTGCCCCACCCCCTGGGGAGGAGTTACTGTTATCGCCACACCCCCAGGGAGGAGTTACTATCGCCCCACCTCTGAAGAGGAGTTAACTGTTATCACCCTTTCCCCTAGGGAGAGGTCACCATCACACCACACCCCCAGGAAAGAATTACTGTTATCATCCCACCCCATAGGGAGGAGTTACTTTTATCCACACTTTATAGAAAAGGAAGGGAAGGCTAAGAGGTGGAAAACCAGCTTAAGTAGACGGCAGAGCCCAAGGTTCAGCTTATCACTCTCTAGTTTCATCTTCTTTCATTCTAAAATGTCTACCAGGACCACAAAGTTGCATGATTCAGTGTCCACTTGTAACAGGGCTGTTTTTACATGTCCACATGTACCAATCTCTTTTTCGTTTTTTTCTAGAAACATTTCTGATATTCCTTTAGAAAATTTAGGTCACATACTGCAGGTGGAGCTGACCCCAGTACTTGGAAAGAGGGGCAGTCATAGTCTGGGACTTGTCACATCAGATCAATTTACCTCTACTTAAGATTAAAGACTATAGTACGAAAAAAAAAAATAGCTTCTGGTCTCCCTAGGAGGTGGAGATCATTTCTTGGTGACCTCTTTCCAGGATGAAGACATTCAAAAGGACCATCCAGGATTTCATCCTTAGTCATTAGGGAAATGCAAATCAAAACAACCCTGAGATTCCATCTCACACCAGTCAGGATGGCTAAGATCAAAAACACAGGAGACAGCAGTTGTTGGCGAGGATGTGGAGAAAGAGGAACACTCCTCCACTGCTGGTGGAATTGCACGCTGGTACAACCACTCTGGAAAGCAGTCTGGCGGCTCCTCAGAAAACTGGGCATGACACTTCCGGAGGATCCGGCTATACCACTCCTGGGCATATACCCAGAGACTTTACCTGCATGCAATAAGGACACATGCTCCACTCTATTCATAGCAGCCTTATTTATAATAGCCAGAAGCTGGAAAGAACCCAGATGTCCCTCAACGGAGGAATGGATTCAGAAGATGTGGTATATCTACACAATGGAATACTACTCTGCAATTAAAAACAATGAATTCACGAAATTCCTAGGCAAATGGTCAGAACTTGAAAATATCATCCTTAGTGAGGTAACCCAATCACAAAAGATCACACATGGTATGAAGTCACTGATAAGGGGATATTGACCCAGAATCTCAGAATACCCTAGACACAATCAGCATATCAATAGATTTCTAAAAAGATGGAAGGAGAGACCCCTGGTCCTGGAAAGACTGGATGTAGGGGAACGCCAGGACAGAGTAATGAGAGGGGGTTGAACGGAGAAAAGAGGGAGGGAAGGGGGCTTATGGGACTTTCGGGGAGGGAGGAAACGGGAAAGGGGAAGTGATTTGGAATGTAAATTAAAAAAATAAAATAAAATTAAATTAAAAAAAAAAAAGAAGTGTTTTGAATCTTCTTGGTAATCATTCCTGTTCCTTCCTTAACAACCTAACCACCCTCCCCATACTAGGAAAGGTATGACATGCAGATATTATGGTGTATAATTCCAGCTGAGCGCTGCCATTCAACCCCTCTTTAAGCCAATGTGTGTCATCCTGAGTTGTTTTCAGACTGAGACTTCCAGGGAACAGGGAGCACTATGAAGGGACTTCTGTCAACACCATGTGGGACAGAAAATTCACCTCTGAACTTCATCCAAATGACTGACTAATAACATCATGGGCTAAAATAAAAGCCCAGTTTTGAGCCCCCAAGTGTTAGGGATGTTATGTACCAATTAAAAATTGGGACAGTCTCTTTGGCCACAGTGACTGATTCAGAGATGGACTTGTAGCATGAGCCAACCAATTACCTTCAACTCTGGGGTTTTGCTAATGCTAATGAGAAAAGGATCTTTTTTTTTGCTAAGGGTGACTTTGTAAGTTATAAGACTGCTTTGTTGGTACTTGGGAACAGCTTGAGATATACATTGCTAGAGAATAAACCACAGCAGAGATACTAAGAGGTGCTGGCATCTGGAGACAGTCATTGCCTTGATATTTAACATCATGTTTAAATCAGTTAAATCTGGATTTTGCCACTGTAATTTCATCCAAGGCAAGCTGTAGCAGGGGTGGGGGGTGGGGAGGAAGGCAAGGTTGTGGGCAGGGAAATGAAAGCTCTCTCTTTACTCAAGCACAGTCGTTCCCACGAACTTGAAAAAATAATATTAGTTGACACTATTTTACAGTTGTTTTACACACAAAAAAGACCAGTTTTAGGATATACATAAAATATTTTGCCAAACCTGTGCAGTGCAGAATATTCTTAATTCAAAGGTCATTTTATACTTTTTAAATGCATTTCTGAAATGGATTAAAATGTGATCACTAAATGTTTATTACATCCTTTCTTTATTTATTAAAATTCTTAATAAATATTTATTAAGATCGTTCCCTCTGCTAGAAGCTATGGGTCACCACCTGGTACACACCCATATACACCTGTGTGATGTCACTTCATGGCCTTAAGGAGCTACTTAATCTGACCCACAAATTCTTGCAAGTGTCCCTGTTTATAGATGTGGAATATTGCAGGTGAAAGTAGGAAGGAATGGTTTTTCTTCACACATGAAGTTCAGGTTAATGACACCTTCAAAGAGGAACTCCTTCCTGGTACTCTGATTCCAGAGTTAATGGAGCTAGTTCAATGAAGATAGGGAACTCTGATAAGGGAGAGCCCATTTTGAAATATATATGCCTTTTATCTCACCTCATAATTTATTACTTATAAGAACTATGATAACTTTTAAACTTTTTCCAAACTATTTTCTTTTTTAAATAAAGGACTGAGAGCCATCTAATTAAGTAATGAGGCATGTTCCTAGTGTTAGGAATATTGTACCTAGAATGCAAACTTTTCATTCTCCTTCCTGGCCTTCAGGTCACTGCACAGTTGTTGTTTTGTTTGGTTTTATTTTGTTTTGTTTTGTTTTCCCCCAGTTGTATTTATTAACTCCACTAATCTTTCTTTTTTCTTGGATATTTTATTAATTTACATTTCAAATGTTATCCCCTTTTCTGGTTTCCCCTCCGGAAATGCCCTATCCCATCTCCCCTCCCCCTGCTTCTATGAGGGTGCTCCCTCACCCACCTACTCCCACTTCACCACCTGACATCCCCCTACACTGGGGCACAGAGCCTTCACAGGATCAAGGGCCTCTCCTTGAGGCCATTGACGTCTGACAAGGCCATCTTCTGTTACATATGTGGCTGGAGCCATGGGTCCCTCCATGTGTATTCTTTGGTTGGTGCTTTAGTCCCTGGGTGGTCTGGGACGGTGGATTGGGGGTCTGGTTTGTTGATATTGTTGTTCTTCCTATGGGTTGCAAACCCATTTAGCTCCTTCAGTCCTTTCTCTAACTCCTTCATGGGGACCCCATGCTCAGTCCAATAGTTGGCTGAGAGCATCCGCCTCTATATTTGTCAGGCTTGCACAGCTTTAAATCAACACATACTTGAGATGGTTAGATAAATGGATATGTACTTTCGAGGATAGGTAGAGAAAGACTGATAGTAATGTCTATGCTTAATAATACTTTATCAAACCAGTTGTATATAATTCTTCATGCGGATCAATGAGCCATTACATTTAAAAGCTAATGAATATTTTGAGAATAGACTTTATTATTTTTTGGGGAGGTACCTCCATTTTACTTTCAAGAAACAATCAAGTTCCAAATGATGAATGAAACAGAACAAATCTTGTTAACGATACAACAATGGATGTGTACATGACACGAAATGATTACACTAAGGAGTGTTTAAAGCTTCAATTGCAGTCAGAGAGGGTAAAGACTTTAAAGACCTTGGCTGAAGTCCTTAACTTCTGTAAGCCTTGGTGTCCTCTTGCATTAGATTGTGGTAGTTTCAACCCTCCTACTTCCCAGGGTTATTAAGGAGATTCTGTATGTAGCAAGCGAATATAGAAAAACCCAAGGACACTGTTTGAGTGCTGTACACATGCTCCATGGTGCTGATGCTGGCCACCAGCATCACCTCATCACTCTGAACGACTCCTGCTGCATCTCAAGTCTCTAATTAGATACTACACATCACTCATCATTCTCTATTGCAATTCTAAAATATATATTTGGTTTTAATTTGAATAAGTGAGATTGAGAGTTGCAATGAAGACAAGTCATTTCAGTAGATTAAGTTTATCTAGGGTTACAAAGAGTGCCAGGGAAATGTAAGCCCAGTGAATATTAATCTGTGTTTAATTGACATTTTAAAATTGTAAAGCTATGTGGGTTTATTTTTGTCTTCAGATCACTTTGAATATTGACTAAATTGGAGAGAGGAATTCCTTAGTGTCATTTATAGTAGGAAACCCTCATGACTATCTATGCAGCTCATCTCTGATTGCCTCTATCCACAATCACATTCAGGTTTTATTGTTTTGATATAAGAAAAAAAATGGTTACCTTTACTGCTGTATTTTTACTCAAGGCCTAGAGGAATAAATTATTTTAAGTTGTCCACTTCTAGAAATACATGATTAGAAACCTATTGAAGCTCTGCAGATAATTTAGTTAACATTTATGACAGCCATGCTTGCTAATGATATTGCTTTCTCAACGATTAATTCATGTATAAAATCTATCACCATGAGAGGCTGAGCATTATTTCCATATTTATTGCTACTCTGATATTTGTACTATACGCTTATTTTAAAAAAAACACAGTAATGGATGTATTTGAACATGCAAAGTGAGTGAAGTGTGATTCTGAAAGATCTAATGAGGTTTTCCTCCTTCCAGGGCCAAGGAAGGAGCCTGAGTCTCATGGAGATTCATTTGCTTCCAAGTCCTCTTAATATGCACCTGGAAAATCAATGCAGCAGATACCTGACCTTCCTTGTGTTTTTCTGAGAAATCAAGAAAAGACTTGAAATCAAAAAGTAAAAAAAAAAAAAAAAAAAAAACCCAAAACCATAAGTATTGGCATGAATGCATTCATATCAGGGGGAAAATTCCCAATTTACATCTACTTGAAAGCCAAAGATGAGAAATAGCTTCCCGTTCCCCTGTTGTAGAGCCCAGTAAATCTGTCACCTTCCTGCATTTTTATTCTTGTCTTCACTTTTTCCTTTACTGTGTGAAATGATACAATGAGAGAAACACTGAATTGGGGTTCAAAGCTCCCCAGGGTAATGACACTGATATTAACCACAGTGTCACTTCACTTGACATTTTTAAATTTCCAAGTCTCCATTTCTTTGTTTTAATGACATGTACACACTATGCATTTTAGATGTGGTATAAAACTTAATGGCATTGTGTGGATAGCTGGGAACAGAGGTAACTAAGGTTTTTATCCTGAGACACACAACTGGGAAATAGGATGTTGTAGTTTGTCAATGGTGGGTACCAGCGATGTAATCTACTCTCTGAAACATAGGCACACAAAGCAGAGCTCCCTGGAGTTCACGGTGGCACAGCTTGGCTTCAGTTTCTCGCTTAGGAATCAGCAATGGGGATGGAGTGATGGGTGAAGTACTCTATATTTTTCCCCTGATTTGTTCAGTATCTGGTGGGGAAGGTCAAGCCCATAGGCAATTACAGCTCAATATACTATATCCAAAAGAGGAGAGAAATAGCAGATACAAGCTCAGTACAAAAGAGGGAACAAGCCAAGGAGAGAGGTGAGGGAAGATTGATGTTCATGAATATAGAAAAGTGCTCTGTGGGTAGAAAGACCTGCCTTTTTCTAAGCTTAACACTGGAGAGAATATGGGATGAGGAGACAGGGAAGCACAAGAAGAACCTTATAGGTCACCATAATGATACTGAAATCTGTCCTGAGACATTGGGCATCTGAATAAGATGAATACTGAGACCTTGCCTCTAGTCCAGGAAGGCCACAGTCCTCTTGAGCCTCAGTATCCAGTTTTTCTCTGCCCCATTTTACTGTATTAGCCAGGAGCCTTCCCATCCTCTGCCTCCCAGGAAGCATCTACATTTTGGAGAGCTTTCTTTAGCTTTCCTTGCTGCCATAGTTTGAATGTGGAATTTCTCCTATAGACCTATATGTTAAATGTTTGGTTCATAATTTAATATCATTAGAAGATGTTAGAACCTGTACGAGATGGAATCCAGTGGAAGTTCTTACATCCCTGTGGGTACATCGTCTATGAGGACTAGAGTAAGTGGCTTTTTCCCTTCAGGTCCCCACTCTTCATCCCCCTCTTCCTTTTCTTCTCATCAGATACCCTGAGGTGCACTTATGCCATTAGATATTGCTGGGTCACAGACCCCAAAGTAATTAAACAAAATAACCATATACTAGAACCTCTGAAACCATAACCACAGCAAACCTTACCTCTTTAAAAAGCTGTATAGCCAGATGTTTTGTCACAGTAATATAATTTTACTAACAGGGTTGTTAATTTTCTACCATTCTCTAGAAAGACTAAAACTAATAAATTACCTTCTAATTACTAATTACTACTAATTACCCAGAGTAATGGCTGATGAGGAGCAAATATGCTATCCTCTCAAGGGCTATGAGTTTTGTTTTTAAACAATTGAGATTCAATAGTGGTGATCATTTAAAAAAATTCAATTTTTTGAATTTTTGCTATAAACTTAGCCCGTTTTTAATTCATTTAAACTAAAAAGGCATTTTGAATCTTAAATTTATATAAAGTTAGGAATGTATTACTTCCCTACCCCCTTGACAATGCCTAAGTCAGTAGAAGGGTAGAGTAGATGATTTCATATGGTGGGTCTTCAGAGGACATATTCATGGCCAGACTTCAGGTGTTGAGGATTGTTTTTAGCAGAGAAAAACCTCCAGAATGTCTGTTAGATAAACAAATGGTTAGCTCATGAATTCTATGATTGCAGGAGACTTGACATTTCGCAGCATCTACAAAATGTTAATAATTATAACATCAACTATCTATCAACATAGAGTTTCTATGGAAATTAAATGAGATAAATGAAAAAAAAAACCTTGATACCCAGTTGTCTTGGTTAGTTAGTTTGCTTTTCCAAACTGATACCAGCTAGATTCATTTGAGAAGGGGGAACCTCAACTGAGAAAATATTTCTACCACTAGATTGGCCTGTGAGACATTTTCTTGATTAACGATTGACATGAGAGGGCCCAGTCCATTGTGGGTAGTGCCATTCCTGAGTAAATGGTCCTAGATGTTATAAAAAAAAAAGCAGGCTGAACAAGCCATCGTGAGCAATGCAGTAAGCAGCACTCCTTCGCTGCTTCTGCTTCAGTTTCTGCCTCCAGATTTTCCCCCCTGCTTGAGTTGTTGACCTGGCTTCGCTCAATGATGAACTCTTACCTTGAAGCATAATTAGAAATGAATCCTTCCTTTTCCAAGTTGCTCTGGCTATGTTGTTTATCCCAGCAATTAAAAACACTAAATGGAATACCAGTGAAAGAAACACTTTTTAAAAGAAGTAAAAGCAAACTCAAGATACCTTTCTATTTAAGTGAGATTCTTTTCATGAAGTTATAAACTGTATGTTTTCCAAAACTTCACATATGTAAACTATAACCATCACTATCACTGGCTATATTTGGAGTGTACACATAATCAAAGGTCATGTGGGTAGAACACTTAACTAATGGGATTAATGGACTTATAAGAAGAGACACCCAAGAGGCACAATCTCTACATCCCCACACACACCAAATTAGAACATGCAAAGCTATAACAAGAAGGTGGCTGTCTGAAGTCAAGAAGGGAAACCTAGAGCCAGAGAGAGGGCTTGTGGGTAAAGAAAGTTCTTGCTATGGACGTATTAGGATCCAAGTCTAGATGCCCCATAAAGAGAACAGTTTGATGATATGTATCTGTAACCCAGCATTGGGGGATGGAGACAGGCAGATCCAAGGTACTTGTTAGACAGCCAGTCTAGCTGAACAGCAAGCTTCATGTTCAGTGAAGCTCAAAAAGCAAGTTGAAGAAGAGATGAAGGAGGACATCTGTGGTGATCTGAATGAGAAGTTTCTCCATCGGCTTTGGCATTTGAACATTCATTTCTCTATTAATGGTGCTGTTTGGTGAGGTCTAGGGGTTTGGTCGTGCTGGAGCAAGTACCACACAGGGTATGGGCTTTGAGCTTCCAAAGTCTTATGCCTTTTTTAGTTCACGATTTCTGTTTCCTGTCTGTGGTTAGAGATGTAAGGTCTCAGTTTTGCTCTTCTAGCCAACACACCTGATGTTTCTGCTTCACCACCATGGCCTCTGACCCTCGGGAATTGTAAACCCAAACAAACCCTTCTATCAGATGCTTTGGTCATGGTGCTTTATCACAGCAATAGAAATGCAACTAATACAACATCCTGATGTCAATTTATGGTCTCCAAACACCCCATACAGGTGAGCACACCTGCACACACATCTGTGCACATATAAAAGGGAACTTCTTGGTTGTGAACTTTCAGCCTCTGAAACTGAGGTTAAAATAATTTTTTCTTGTTTAAGCTACTTACATTGTAATGTTTGGTGATGGGTGTGTATATCTTGCAAAAGAGAGAAAAAGTTCTAAACAAATACTGCTTAGTAAAAAATTCACAACATCTTTGTGGTGACATCCAACATTTTCTTGGGATGTATGTTATGGATTCTCACCATCACCAGTTTCTCTGTAGGAGCCACACTGGTTTTCTTCCCACTGCTATTTTACTTGTGGGCAAATGGGCTCAGGCTTGAATCATGCACATAAAATCACAGTGACACACACTAGGAATCAGGACTTCTGATCTAAAGGTATCCTAATCAAAATTATTCACAGGGGCAACTCCATTCTTACCTAAAGAGTAATAGTTTTTAACTCTAAAAATCTCATGAGCCCCAGAGTTGTTGCAGATACCACTCAGATATATGGAAGACATAGGGATAGAACACATGTAAGAGAAGAGAGCATATGGATTAGAACATGTGTATGACATGACAGAGCCCATATAAGAGGAGAGTGCATATAAGATGGGAGGGAACATGAAAGGAGAGAGGCTGAAAAACTGTAGACTTCGGCTTTAATCAAACTGATTTGTCTTGTATGACTTCTTGGGATTTATGTTATAAAATTTAAGACAGCATACTGATGTATCTCATTTTTATCTATTCTATTTAACAGTAGGTTTTAGGATATAAAATATGATCACTATATACATGCATATAACATGTAATTCAATATTTCCTCCATTTTAGGCAGTGTAATCAATGCATAGCAATTGTACATGTTTATGCATTTTGTGGTATTTCAGTACATATACATAATATATACAGATTAAAACAATGTGATGAGCATATAAAAGCATGTTAAATCTTAATGTTTGGGTGATAAGTAACTTAATACTTTGTTTTCTTGAGTCTTTCATTTCTTCTCTTCTAGATATTAATAAAATGGAGTATTGTGAACTATAGTTATCCCACTGTGCACTGAACTTACTGCTTCAATTTAATTGTATTTATTTTTATCTATTACCTAGCTTCCTTCTATCCTTCCTGCTCCCAATACGCAGATACTAGACATCCCTACTCTGCATTCAGGTTGATATTCTTACTGGTTTGCATCTTCCTGTGTGAAAATGTATGGCATATTTGCTAATCTATGCCTGTCTTATTTTTATATAAAATATTATCCTTCAGTTTTATTTATTTTGCTACAAAAGACAGCATTTTCTTTTGGTGGTTGCATACTATTCCACTCCATGTATTTAGCACTCTTCTTTTTTTTAATCTCCTCTTTCATTGAGAGCTCTTTAGATAGATTCATATCTTAACATTTGTGATTGACAGAGCCAAAATGTTACTTTCAGTAGTAGAGATCTCCTTTTCCATTCTAGCTCATCATGTCCTCTGCTTCTGCCTCCTTGTTTACAATTTGCTTTTGAGGAGATGATTTCATTTCAAGTTCAATTTTTGAATGAAGAAGTGAACCTATAGTGAGAGAAGTTAACTGGCTGTTGAGACACAGGCTGAGCATTCTCACACTCTCTTTAACCATGTTCTTTTTAGGGCTCAGTACTCCAGACAACAACGAAGTATCTGGACTTGAAGCGAGTACTGTGAGTGATCACCACTCTCTGCCGTGGTTGAGAACAGAAACACAGGATAAAGTCAAAGCTTTATGATGTGTGGCTTAGAATCTTAGAGTTCCAAGACTCTGCATTCGCCACAATGAGCACCCTTTCTACCCTGAGGAAAGTTGTTCTGGGGACTTATATTGTGTTTGACAACTTTGTGAATGACTTAAATGAAACAAATGGAGAATTCTCAGCCAACTCAAATGGAAGGACATTTTCATGAACATTGTATATGGCAAATTCTCTGAAATGGTCTTTATGAGAGACAAGAGCTACACCAAAATCTTCTACGACAATGTTACAACGTGAACAATTTCCTCAATGAAAGACTATTTGCTTTGAGTTAGAGTGATTCTTGCCTAATGTCTGAACAATGTTGGAGAATCACCCTGTCCTGCTTATGCCCACAGAACTGACACCAGTTTCCTGATACTGGTAGTGGCTCTCAATTGTGAATTGGTGAAACACAAGTACTATGTGTGTGTGTGTGTGCATAATAGACTACCCTCAGATAGAATCTCATGATCTATATATATCCATGTGTAATCTCTTCTCCTGAATAGAGCCTGTAACCTTTTTTTTTTAATAAAAAGAGTATGTCAGCTCTGTACCCCATTTTTAATAGGGTTACTTGCCTCTCTGGAGTTTAACTTCTTGAGTTCTTTGTATATATTAGATATTAGCCCTCTGTCGGATGTAAGGTTGGTAAAGATCATTTCCCAGTTAGTTGGTTGCCGCTTTGTCTTTTTGACAGTGTCTTTTGCCTTGCAAAAACTTTGTAATTTAATGAGGTCCCATTTGTCTATTCTTGATCTTAGAGCATAAGCTATTGGAGTTCTGTTCAGGAAATTCTCCCCTGTGCCCATATGTTCAAGGTTCTTCCCTAGTTTCCCTTCTATTAGTTTCAGTGTGTCTGGTTTTATGTGGAGATCTTTGATCCACTTAGAATTGAGCTTAGTGCAAGGAGATAAGAATGGGTCAATTTGCATTCTTCTGCATGCTGACCTCCAGCTGAGCCAGCACCATTTGTTGAAAAGGCTATCTTTTTTCCACAGGTTGGTTTTAGCTCCTTTGTCAAAGATTAAGTGACCATAGGAGTGTGGATTCATTTCTGGGTCTTCAATTCTGTTCCATTGATCTACATGTCTGTTACTATACCAATACCATGCGGTTTTTAACACTATTGCTCTGTAGTACAGCTTGAGGTCCGGGATACTGATTCCCCCAGAGGTTCTTTTACTCTTGAGAATAGTTTTAGCTATTGTGGGTTTTCTGTTATTCCAGATGAATTTTTGAATTGCTCTTTCTAACTCTATGAAGAATTGAGTTGGGATTTTGATGGGGATTGCATTGAATCTGTGTATTACTTTTGGTAAAGAGTTCTCACCTGAAGAATATCTAATGGCTGAGAAGCACCTAAAGAGATGTTCATCATCCTTAGTCATTAGGGAAATGCAAATCAAAACAACCCTGAGATTCCATCTCACACCAGTCAGGATGGCTAAGATCAAAAACACAGGAGACAGCAGTTGTTGGCGAGGATGTGGAGAAAGAGGAACACTCCTCCACTGCTGGTGGAATTGCAGGCTGGTACAACCACTCTGGAAAGCAGTCTGGCGGTTCCTCAGAAAACTGGGCATGACATTCCCGGAGGATCCGGCTATACCACTCCTGGGCATATACCCAGAGGCTTTACCTGCATGCAATAAGGACACAAGCTCCACTATGTTCATAGCAGCCTTATTTATAATAGCCAGAAGCTGGAAAGAACCCAGATGTCCCGCAACGGAGGAATGGATTCAGAAGATGTGGTATATCTACACAATGGAATACTACTCTGCAATTAAAAACAATGAATTCACGAAATTCCTAGGCAAATGGTCAGATCTTGAAAATATCATCCTTAGTGAGGTAACCCAATCACAAAAGAACACACATGGTATGCAGTCACTGATAAGGGGATATTGACCCAGAATCTCGGAATACCCTAGACACAATCCGCATATCAATAGATTTCTAAGAAGATGGAAGGAGAGACCCCTGGTCCTGGAAAGACTGGATGTAGGGGAACGCCAGAACAGAGAAACGAGAGGGGGTTGAATGGAGAAAAGAGGGAGGGAAGGGGGCTTATGGGACTTTCGGGGAGGGAGGAAACGGGAAAGGGGAAGTGATTTGGAATGTAAATTAAAAAAATAAAATAAAGTAAATAATAATAATAAAAAAAAGAGTATGTCAGAAATGGTACAGGCACTGTTCTCATAACTCTGTTAATCTTATAAGATTTCATCTCGGAGGCCTGGAGAAAGTCATTCTCTTCCTTCTCCTGAAGAAACAAGCTGCCATGACATTGCTTGTCTATGCCAGGTCTATTTGGAATGGTAAGGGAGCTTCTAGCACCTTACAGCAGCATCCATTAGATATCCAATAGGAGATGATATCTCTGCCTGGAAATAAGTTCTGCTAATGAGCTTTGAAAGGGACTTCTGCAGTCAAGGCTTGAGAGAAAGATCAGCTCAGGTAGCACTCTCACAGCAGCTTAGCAAGACATTAAAGAGCACAGTGTTGGCCCAAAACCACATTATTAATCAATGGATGCACACAGAAGACCCAGACACAAATCCACATACTTTTGGACACTGGTTTTTGATAGAGAAGCCAGATACATACACAGGAAAAAAGATTGCATATTCAATAAATGGTGCTGATCAAACTGGATCCAAGTAGATTCATACTTTTCACCCTGCATACAACTCAGCTCCAAATGGATCAAAGCCATCAACATAAACTAGATACACTGAACCTGATAGAAGATAAAGTGGGAAATAGCCTTGAACTAATAGTCACAGGAAAAAGTCTTTCCGAACTGAGTACTATTAGCACAGATACTAAGTTAATAATTAATAAGTGGGACTTCATGAAACTGAAAAGCTTCTGCATGGCAAAGGACATTTTAATTTGGATTTCCATAATGGGAAATGATTTTTACCACCTACCCATCCGATAGAGGGCTAATATCCAAAATATATAAAGAGCTCAAAAAAAAAAAAAAAACACCAACCTAGATATCAAGAGAACAAATAACGCAATTAAAAATGGGGTACAGGTCTAAACAAAGAATTCTCAGAAGAGGAAACTCAAATGGTTGAGAAACACTTAAAGGAATGTTCAGCATCCTCAGTCGTCAGGGAAATAGGAATGGAAACAACTTTGAGAGATTCCATGTTCACGTTTCAAAATGGCTAAAACCAAAAAATGAGCGGCACTTCGTCTGGTGTGGAATCAGGGAACATCCATCCATCGCTGATAGGAATGCAAACTTGTAGAACTTATAAAACGCAGTGTGGTGGCTATGCATCTTTCCTTCAGTTTATTTTTCTTCTCCGACTTCACTGTATTAGTTTCTGTTTGATTATCTTATTTTAATTATATTATATTGTTACCCCTTAGAAGCCTGTGTGTTTTTTAGTGAGAGACAGAAAAGGATTAGATCTAGAAAGGAGAGGAGGTAGGGAGGAACTTGGAGGAGTAGAGGGAGATGAAACCATAATCAAGATATATTGTGTGAGAAAAAAACTATTTTCAGTAAAAGGGGGAGAAAAAGTAGATGAGAAAGTTGAGGCATGCATACCCACACTTGTGCCTCATAGTCTGAGCTGATAAATATATATGGTTTCAAGCTGTTCTAGTTTCATAATTTAGTACAGATCAATAGATGGTGACCTAAGGGGATAGAGAAGAACCTAAAATGCAACCCTTGCACTTGAAGGATGAGAATGTAAGAGTAGGAGAAAAAGGATGAGTGTGAAAACAGGGACTGGGGAGACATCACAGTCGGCAACATGCTTGCCATACAAGCACAAGGACCTGAGTTCGAATCCCAGAACCCATATACAAAAGCCAGGGGTTGTAGTGCACATTCATAATCACAGTGTTGAGGGGGTAGAGGCATGAATTCCTGAGACTCATTGGCCAGCCAGTGCAATTGATCCGATGAGTTCCAGGCCAATGAGAGACCCTCTCTTAAAAACAAGATGGCTAGCTCCTAAGGAACAACAGCCAAGGCTGAGTATAGTATTCACATACATGGTCACACAGATGCATGCACATCCTGCACAGGTGTATCTAGACACATGATAACATGGACAGACACTTATATACAAATGAATAGCTGTAGAACTTGGAAGTATAAGTTGGTTTCTAAAGACTAGGCTTTAAACTTCAATAATTTTTATTAAATACTTCTAAGCACTGGACATTTGATTTGGCTCAAGACTTAGCAGCCTGCAATTGTCTCTTTCTCTGTAGTTTCTTCCTTATTTATTTAAGCAACCTCCAAACCCACGCTGCTGAGTGAAGCATATTCTTCCTGGACAATGGTTTGTCATGTGCTTGGGAAGTATCTGTAGCCCTCCAGCGGCCTTGGATGTCTCCTCAGGGTAATTCAGGACTTCCCATCTCTCCCGTGCAGGAAGATGCTCTCTGCTTTATTATTCCACATGCTTCTTTAATATCACAGTGGATATCTTCCATAGCCTTGGTCTGTGAGTATATATCATCATCTCTAACAGGAATCATCAGTTCCTTGATCAAAACTGAATCCACTTGAATCACCGTGGCATACCTGTATACCACAGCACAAGGCAGAAACCACAATTGTTCAGGCTTCCTATTCGCTGGGAGACTTATTTATATTAGCCATTGACATTCTTGTAAATGAAAATGGGGGAAAACTCAAGGATATTAACTAAATTATTGAAAAATGGATGATACTTCTGTAGTGATGAGGGCATGAATGAGAATTTATATCCAGTATAGGATTTCCTAGTTCATCTCAAGAGACAAAGTGAAGTGTGGGGACCCTAACTGGCGGTGACAGGAACAGCTGCAGTTGCTGGGGGTTGGACTTTTGTTTGGATCAGGTAAAACTACTCCAGGCAGACACAGCAGGAGTGATGTGGCTGTCATGCTTGGATCTTGGTGAAACCCTAGTTGGGAAAGCTCCAGGAATTCCAGGGTCTGGGGAGGTTTCTCAAGGCATCAGGCCAAAGTACTATAGGCTCCCTAAACAATGTGTGCTTAGAGACATTCACTCAGGATGGCATCTTAGGAGCCCTGCTGCTTTGCAAATCAAAGGTCCTACCAGCAGTTTAGCCTGGTGAGCTGGATAAGGGCAACTTGTTTTTAGAGGAAGGATCATTCTGAACCAATGTCAATGATAGACTAAAGGCATAAGCAAATTTCTCTGCTTGAATAAGCTTCTGTTTTGTATTTGGTGAACCATAAATGATGCTGAAATGGGGCTGTGGATATTTTTCTTGCCCCTGGTTCAAAAACATATGCTTTAAAGATGCAACTATCAAAAGACACCCATTAATTACACAAGTATTAAAAATCTATTAGTGTACATTGGACTTTATTTTTCTATAGTGATCAAGTTTATTCAATTATCTGGCAATGATAATGTGATAAGGAGAAAGGTCAGAGTTACCATGATTATTATCACTATCAGCTTATTTAATTTTTTTTTTTTTAGAATTCAGTACCTTGTGAAAATATTATATATAAATCTGGAACTCGGGAGATGGATCCATGGATAAGGTGCTTGCTGCACCATCATGAAGACCTGAGTTTGGATCCCCAAACCCACTTGAAAGTCAGAGATGCATATGCATGCATGCCTGTAACCCAAGGCTGGGGAGTAGAGAACAAGCTGATCTCAGGGGCTTGATGTCTGGACAGGTCAACAGCAGTGACAATTTCAGGTTCAATAAGGATACCCCAGACTCGAAAGAAAACAGAAGAAAAGAGAAGAGAAGAGGAGAGGAGAGGAGAGGAGAGGAGAGGAGAGGAGAGGAGAGGAGAGGAGAGGAGAGGAGAGGAGAGGAGAGGAGAGGAGAGGAGAGGAGAGGAGAATAGCAGAGGTAGACATTCCAATCTCAGTCTCTGACCTCATATGTATTCTCACATACCTGTAACACACACACCTATAACACACACACACACACACACACACACACACACACACACACACACCCCAAATTTATAAATGTTTTATAAATGTTGTCCCATATGCCCTGCTGCCAGAATCTGCATTATTACAGGGGTATCTATTCCTGGAGAAATGGAAACACACAGTTTTCATAAGAAAGGCATTCCTAACAGGAATTCTCTTATAATGGAATTTTTTTAAAAACTGTTGCGAGAAAACATTCAGTATTGGCCTTTCTGAGTCTGGCTTATTCTGTCTCACATAATGTTTCCTAGTCCCATTCATTTTCTTGCAATAGCAGCAGTTTCACTTTTCTGTCTGTCTGATTTTATATGTATAATCCATTTTCTTTTTCCTTTCATCTGTTGATGGACATTTAGACTGGTTTTGTTTCTTACTTGTTATGAATATTGCAGAAGTAAACATGGGTGGGCAAATGTCTTTGTGCTAAGACTTACGTGGAAAGTTACAGAGGAAGATACCCTAACAAGAGTTTATGACATAGTCCTTTGGTGCCTACCTAGGAACAGTGTATTGTACATTAGTGTGGTATGTGTGTGTATGTGTGTGTGTGTATGTTTAGATCAGGTCTAGAATCACTGTGACTACACATAACATTTTTTGTTTCATAGATTCAAGGAGAGTGGCCTGATTTGGCAGAGAGAGTGGAGACAGCTGGGGAGAGGACCTGGGAGCTCGCAAGTGAGAAGAGTGATTCAGGAAGATGAGCAGGAACACAGGCCTAAGTTCTCATCATGGGTCATCTATGTGCCCGGGAGCCTGGTCGTTGCCTACCCAGTGACTTGGTGTTTAGAGAGCAATGAATGTATCTTATTGGAATGATGAGGACGCCTGTGTCCAAATCAGAACCCTTGCTTGCAACAACCTAAGGTTTGCTGACTGACTTTCCTTCACTTTGTGTATTGAGAAGCATTGGAAGAGTTGTATTTTCCTAATGCAAAACAAAGAGTAATTGTAATCCTTATTTGTAAAACGAAATTAATAACAGGGTTGCCACAGGGATTAAGGTACTTAATGCATTTAAATTACTTAGAACATTGCTATTAATTGCAGTCAACCAGTGTGTTGCTATCATTACCCATTCAATGTATAAAACCAAAGGTGCTATTTTCAAATGTTATCCAGCCAAGCCATTCATTTGCTTAAATCTCTTCACCATTTATCCATTTTTGTAAGTCAGGAAAGACTGTGAGTACATGGGCTCTGCCCAACAATTCAGATTCTAACCTAAGTGACTCAGGACTATTTTTTCTTAGTTTACTTTTTTGTTTTCAACTATACTGCTTTTACAAATTGATAAAAATATTTCCTATTACAAGGGATCATCAGGTTTCTCTTCCTCTGTTTATCGACACAGTAATTCTCTATGCTGTGTCAAAACAGCAATTTTTGTTGCTACCTGTTCCTTCTGCTATGGGACTTGACTTCAAAACCACTCCTTCAAAGGACCTTTGCTAAAAGAAATATTTCTACTTTTCTTAGCATACATAGCCAAATAACAATGTGCAGTTATTTTAGATAATTTAATGATTCTAGTTTTGCCTTGTCTTCAATTTCTCACAGGGATCCATTCACCCTGTTCATTCTTATCATTTTTACAATGTTTGGATATTTATACTATCTATTCATGAAATATTTGCTAAATAAATACAATATATAACTTTCAGTTCCACTTCTGGGAAGTAGAACTAAAGTCATAAACTATAAAGATCTCATTTAATACACCACTAATTTTCTTATTTTCATTGAAATTCCTGATTTATTCCTTTGTATAGTTTTAGCATCTGTCTTAGTCATTGTTTTATTGCCAGGAAGAGACACCATGACTAAGGCAATGCTTGCAAAATAAAACATTTAATTAGGGTTTGTTTACAACTTCAGAGGTTTGACCATTCTCATCAGAAGGAGAGAAGACATAACTGAGAGTCCTCTATCCCGATGCTCAGGCAGCAGGAAGAGAGAACCTCTGGGCCTGGATTGGACCTTACAAGCTTCAGAAACCACCTGTAGGGACAAACTTCCTTCAATAAAGCCTTATCCATCCTAACAAGACCACACCTTCTAATCCTGTCAAATAGTACTATTCCCTCGTGACCAAACATGCAAATATATGAGCCTATGGGGGCCATTCTTATTCGAACTACCACACCCTCCTTATTCTGTAGAGGATGTGCAATGACAAATTCTTGTAAGCCTTGCTTATCATTTAGAATCTCAACATGCTTTAACTGTATTCATTTAAATCTAATAATTCAGCTTTCGATATTTAAGATGCAATGAAAATGTTAAGAGTAAAGACGTCTGGATTCTGTGGCTATCGAGTCTTGGCTTCCTAGAGTCAGTTTTCCTCCTTTAGTAGTTGATCCAATCACCCTGCTTCCCCTTTACACATGTGTACTTGAGGGTATGCCTTTGTCTTGACCAGGCATAAATCATGCTGTTTCAATCATAGTGAGAACTTACAGAAGGCATTAGAAAATTATCCTTTCTGCAATAGCGTAGTAGATAATTTGTAAGTGTAGATGACATGCTTTGCTACCACCACTGAACTGTACTATTGTGTCCTGCAAGCAGCACTGATAATGTAGCACAGACAGGCTAGCCTGACTATGTTCCAATCAGATTTTCTTTAGGTTGGTAGGGGCAAAATGTGGTCTGCAGGTTGCTGTTTGCTGACCACAAGCTTAGTGTCCTGCTTCTCAAAGCATGCACATACAAATGTTTGAAATATTTAGAGCTTGTCACTGTAATTTCATATCTGTGAAGCCTGATAATAAAAACTTTAGACTTAGACTATTTCATGCTAAATTCATTTTTAGCATGTTTGTAGAAAGTAGTAGTTCATGAAAGATCAAGACCGTTTACAACAGAACACTGGTTTAGATCACCACATGGCTTAAGATCAGCCCATGAAACTAAGCTCACTTTATGACTTACCTAAAGAAATAGGCTATCTCCCACTGTACTTACATAAAAATTTGAGCTTGTTGTGGTCTATGGCCATTCCACAGAGCCTAGGAAGAGCACTGTAGTAGAGGATAGTCCCACCAGGAGAATGGATGGAGTTGAGCATGGATGATACAGTCTGAGACTATGTCCTAATAGATAATAATAGTGCGGTTCTTCCTAAAGTTAGTAATTTTTATGTATCACTTTTACTTATAGATGAGCCAACAATTCCCTCCCACCCCTTTCTGTCCCTTATAACCTAGTCAATCCTAAAAGCATAAGGTTTCCTGTATTTTTCCATGAGTTGCCTATAATTTTCTATAAACATCATTTCTTTTCTTCATTTACAGGTTTCTAATACTATAAAAAACATGAGTTTTACCAAATTATTTCAATTTTATTAGAATTATAAAGGCTTTTATTTCTGCTTTATGGCTAAATTGAAGGTATCGTGCTTTAATTTATTATGTAAATATAATATTGGGAAATTTTTGCAATGCATATTCGAATGGAAAGAAAGGGAAAGAAAGCACAGAAAATTCTGAATTAAAAAGAAATCAAAACAAAGCAAACAAAAAGCTGCAGTACCCTCTATGTGAAGATCTCTGATCTGATTAAGTAATTCAACTGCTAGAGTATGTTAAGGGTGATTGGAATGTACCAAGAAGAGTGTTCTATACAACATTATTATATAAGCTTTTTTCTTTAAAAAAATTTGTATTTTGAGCCTCCTATATGAAATATGATCATATACCCCATCCATTCATCCAATTTTCTTGGTGTTTCCCCAATTTGCCTATTACCGACTTTATATCTGTGTGTGTGTGTGTGTGTGTGTGTGTGTGTGTGTGTGTGTGTGATAACCCATTAGATATGGGTAGTGTTTTATACTGTGGAGCTAACTATGGGCAAGATATTTGTTACTAATCTCAGTTTAGCACACCCCAAAATGAGATGAGTTTCTTAGCATTAGTAAAATTCTGCATGTATCTCAAAAGAGGATTGCAATACCCGGGCAGTTCAATGAGAGTCCAGAAGAAAATGTATCTCTTTGATGAGGTTTACAGTTTCATTTCAGTAATATAAGGCTGACTTACTCAGGCCTCTAGAAGCAAAAAGGGATAAGATTATTACAAAGGTAGAAGGGAAGACATTTACTTCTAGGCTCCAGCCAGTACATTCCCCAAATCCCTTTAGCTGAAGACAAGCTTTCAAGGCTTCATTTCCCAAGAAGTGTTAAAAAATAGACCTCATCTGCAGAGACTTCCCCGAAGATCATTTTGGTCAATCACCTAGCAACTGACCCTCTATACACAAGCACTACTTCAAATGCTTCCTTCTGCATGATGGGGCATTAAAATATATTTTTCCCTTCACAGGGAAAATAAAGCTGCCCAAAAACTTTGGAAGAATTTTTATGTTCTAAAATAGACTTCTTTTTAATCTGCCATTGGAATCAGAAGAACATCTTTGCTTCCTCAAGCTGTCTTGCATTCCCAATGACACCTTAGGTTTCTATAACTATAGTACTCAGTCCTGACTGAGCTTGGGATTTTTTTTCCTTAAGAAAAAGAAAGTCATCTGTTTCAGAGAAAGGTGGCTATCCGTGGCCATTTCAACACAGCACACTTTCCTATTCTCCCCATCAACAGAGGGACCATTGCTCTTGCCTCAGCCCCACTTAGCCCTGTTCTGTCTAACCCAGCACTGCTAGCCTTACACAATTCATCTAATTGATTCATCTTTGCACTCCTGGTTCCTGGCTCCTCTGTGGAGCTAGAAACATTACAAAACCACAAGAATTGTTAAAGAGTCTCAGCACACCTGTTGCTACTCTCAGATACTTAATGTATGACCCATCCTTATGGCAATCCCATGAAGTGAGCCCCACCTTTATGTATATTACAGACGAGGAAGTAGGCCATACCAGTGAGTAACTGCTGAGTCAGTATCAAACTCTTATCTGGAATCTCTTAACCATCTAATGATAGTACTGTGTTCTGAACCTCAAGCTGCTATTGTTGAAAAGTACATTTACTATCAGACAGGAGCTTTCTGTCTCAGGAAGCATCAAATCCAAATGGCTCTGACTGAAAATTAAAAAAAATATGTTGGCTGCATATAGGGGACAGCTATCCAACAGCATTGACTATCAGATATTTTCTTTTATCCATACTATGGGCACTCTTAAAGTCAGCTGTTCTCCTAATATACATACCTCCTAATATTTGTTTGTACATGTACAGGTATGCACAAACACATACACACACAGAGCAAGTGAGAAAGAGAGACAGAAACATACACACACACACACACACACACACACACACACACACACACACAGAGAGAGAGAGAGAGAGAGAGAGAGAGAGAGAGAGAGAGAGAGAGAGAGAGAAGCTTAAAAACCAAAAGATGAGATGGTTCAGTAGGTAAAGGTTGGCAAGAAACATACCATCAATTGTATGCATAGTATTATTGGCAATGGTTTAGACGGTTGTGGTGGTGAGGTAATTATCTTATTGTCTGTTATATTCCTTATGTATACCATGATCACTGTCTGTGGTCCTCAAAGTTACTTCACAAGGTAGTTATTGCTATTACTAACAGCAGGGAGATACAGAAAGAATTTGAGCAGAGTAACTACTTACATGGATGGTGAGGAGTAGGGATTAACTTTAACCCAATCAGAGCCTTTACTACCAAGTAGTAGCTGGGCAGCAACTCTTTCAGTTACCCACTGCTCAAAACTTACTGTCTATAAACGACCACCTGCTGTGGCAGTTTTGTGTATGACTTTGTTGAGCTGGTGGTTTTGCAAATATTTAATCTCTCATGAGGGCATAGATGCTTGTTACTGGGGCTTTAGGGATCTAATACTTCCATAGGGAGAGACATTCAAAATAACTTGCCAGGCTGACAGTAGCTGATGCTGCTGCAGGTTGGGAGACCATTATTGAGTCTGTCAAGGAGCACACACCTATCTATGACCTTTCCAGATAGTTTGGGACCCTCACAGAATTGAGACTGGATTTTGGCAGGGAATATCCTAATGGGAGAATCCAACAGAAGAGGAAGTACAAGAGTAGATGTTAGCGCATCCATTGCCTAGGGAGGCACTCAGCACCCAGGCCAGGTCAAAGGAGGCTATTAAACCCAACAAATCAGCAAAAGCAACAGCCATATATGCACACCAACCGAAATAGTGAAAATTGTTGTTTTCAACAAAAAACTATCTACCACAACATCCTGTTGCTTCCAGTAATTTAGGCACATCTGTAACACAGAGAATGCTGGGTAAGAAAGTCAGCTTTGCTACTCTCCTTGAATACCCCACAGGGCAATAGCTTCAGGTATTCTTTTTGAACCACAGTCTCAGTGATGCTGGTTTGAGGAGGCCCATTACTTGTCTTTATTTGCTTGAGGGAATGAAGGTTTGCTAGCACTGTATTTCAAGAGACTGGTAGGAAAATCCCACAGAATAAACAGCAGCACTTCAAAGGATGCCTCTTACACCTCTGCCCACAGAGATCCCTTTCCCCTTCCAGCCTGTGAAGGAAGTTTGCTTGGCATTGCTTCACTTGCTTTGATGTAAATTCTTCCTCCGTTTCCTTTCTTTCTTGATCCATATGTGAGCCTGGGGAGCTCTGGTCTTTCTGCACCCTCACAATCAAACCCAAGTTGCTTTAGATATCTGTCCTCAGGCTTTGCCTGAAGCAATACTGACTCTGGACAGGATTTCAAATGTGCCGCCTAATCCAGAATGAAATGAGTCAAATATTCTAGATGAGCCATTAAGTAAGTAGGAAATATCTCATAGAGATTTTTACTGAAACTTAAAACAACTAAATGCAAATTTATTTGCTGATTTTTAAAAGTAAGGTACAGGCTTTTCTTGGGGATCACATAGTGAAGTTCCAGGAACTAAGTCTTTGTTGCCTAAGTCACATTAATTGTGTATCACCTGCAATGGCTAGTTTTGATTTCTCTGAAATCAAACGTTATAAAATAAAAAAATTGGGAGTAGATCACAGAAATATTTCCTTTTCTCTACCTCCTTGTCTTAGTCGATGTTTCTATTCTTGCACAGATATCATGACCAAGAAGCAAGTTGGGGAGGAAAGGGTTTATTCAGTTTACACTTTCCACATTGCTGTTCATCACCAAAGGAAGTCAGAACTGGAACTCAAGCAGGTCAGGAACTGATGCCACCCCTGCTGGCCTACAGCTTACTATGTAGATCAGTCTGGTCTTGAACTCACAAAGATCTACCTGCCTCTGCCTCCTGAGTCTTGGGATTAAATGCCACCATAACACCAGACCTTCCATTTCTTTTCTTTTCTTTCTTTTTTTTTTTAAGGATCTTGCCCAACTGAAAAATGATAACATTTCTAACTATTACCCAACCTTCCTAGAATATTTAACTTCCTTTCTTTCCTAACTCATGTTCTTTTGACTTGTACAATAATTTATAGCGTTATGTGTATCAATAGCTAGTGTCATATGCAACACAGGGCTGTAAATATGGTATCTTGCTAAGTGTACAAGTCAGCCAGTGAGAATAAAAGTACTCAGATAGAAGTCCCCATGCTGGCATCTCCATGCCACTCTTGTAGACAGAATGGAGAATGTCAGTCAGTCCATCAGCTGGTTGCCATGTGGAAGATCTTCCATTTTATTCTGGTTCTTACTCTGGCTATAAGCATCTTATCGGAAACCAAACAGTCTACAGTCCATAAGAGGAAGTAGGCTTTCAGCACAAACTTTTTGGTCATCTAATGTGAATTCTAAGATGAGCCTTAACAATAATTATTTTGAAAGCATATTTTATGCGTCTGACACATCTCTAAGTGCTTTATGTATTTTATGTAGCATGGGTTATAGCAGGCTGTGAATATAAGAAAAGAAGACATTGCCTGGGGAAAGACTTAAAAATCAGGTTAAGACTTGGGCAGGGGTCATTTGGAATTTACTGAATCTGTGTAACTTCTATTTTCAAGAGCACTGCATGATCTAAGGGGACTCTGGGAAACTCCACATCTACTTTCTAATAGACCAAGGAATAGGTATCGGGTTCTCTAGAAGACTTAGCATAGATCTAGAATCTACAGGCTATACTTGTATGCAGACTTGGAGTTGTACAACTTGAGTCCAGTGTGGCATCTGTGTTCTTTCACAGAGGAAAAAAAGGAAGAAATTGTAGGGATCATAAGCAAACTAGTACTCCCATTTCTCTTTACGAACTGAGGCTTGGTTTCCAAGTAGTAAGGAAATGTCTGGACATTAATGCAAGGGATAGTGTGAACTCTAAAAGCCAACATGAGACACGCTATTACCCACTACAGTGTTCAGGAAAGTTGAACTTAGATTAACCACATGAATACACAGCAAATAAGATCAGAGTCTGAAACAGAATCCTAGCTCATCAAACTCCTAAGTGGGAGCTACCAGCCAGCATGCCGCCTGGTCTCACAGGGGCTTTGAGGGCAGACTTCACAGATGCCATAGGCTGCTCCACTTTCGGTGCATTAAGCACAGAGGAACAGTGCTCAGCTCAAGAAAACAGCTCAGACGTGCAGAAGAAGTGTCTCACCAGCCTTAGACCAATTTTAAACTCAGGAGTCATTCAGCATCAAATTGCATGTGGTATTAAAAAATCACCTTGGCTACTTATTAAACCAGAGAAAGATAAAAGAAAGTTAACCTACCTGTTAAGATGCCTACTATTAAAGAAGAAAATCAAGGGAAGAAAACATGGCAATGTGGCCATGGGGAAAGAGGACTCCTATGGGCTTTTGGTAGGAAAATACAGCGTAGAGTTGCTGGGGCAATCAAAATGGAGTGTCCTCAAAATGTCAAAGATAGAACTGCCATGCGATGTAGCAACTCCACTCTTGGAATAGATCCAAGAGAATTTAGAGCTAAGATCCGAAGAGGAATTTATACACACACGATCATACAGCACTGGTCATAATAGCTAAAAGGCACAAACCAAACCTCTTCACTGGATGAATAGATAAACATAAAGAAAAAGAAAGACAATTTGACACAGTACAACATAATTTCTAAATCTTTTTTTTCTTTTAGATGATGTTTTAGTAGGTCTTTGGTAGAGCCAAGAAATCTGTGTATTCAGAGACTAGCCCAACTTGGCTTTGTGTCTAACATGGTGTGGGAACATGTCCTGAGTAGGGTTTAATCAGAAACTTTCTCCTTTAACACTGAGTCCATGAAGATTTTCCAGGTAGAAGTGTTTTCCCATAAGTTTTTTTTCCCCAGGCTTTTCCTTTCAATCGGCAGGGAAAAAGGGAAATAACAAACAAAATGAGTTTATCCTTTTGTTGTTGTTGTTGTTGTTTTAACAAAATATATATGGGAGCACCACAAGAAAACTATCACTCAAACTCCAAAACAACTTACGTTGAAGCTTTAGGATTAAAACCTCATCCATAAATAAAGTCAAGAAGGAAAGGCTCCTGTAAACAGCAGAGAACTTGAGCAAACACTTCTACTGATTCATTCATTGGCTTCTTTCATTCACAGAGAGGAAAGATCAGACAGATTCCCAGAGGAACTTGGGGATTTGGACTGTCAGAAAGGCGCTCACTCAGAAATTCCCTCTGTAGTCTGGCTTTCCTGGGTTTTGCTGTTGGTTTTAGAAAAGAAAAAAAAAGCCATTGGTTGACACAGAAAGGGGCAGAGGGAACAACTGCATCTTAATTAAGTAAGGCTGCAATATTGGAAGAATGGGAAGTCTTGTGATACTGTTAGTCTTCTTAGGACACAGCTCTATGATGCTGCATGGGCTAATCTTTATGCATAATTGTATGAACACAAGAGCAAATGCGTGGTCCTCTTGCTTCTATTGCTTTTTGGTGCATACATCAGTTTTTCATGAGGCATTTATGACACTTAAGTGCAGCATAGTCTATTTACAGACTAAGCTAAGAAATGTACATAAACTGATAGTACATTCTCCACTGTTCTCAACCTTCCCAATGCCGTGACCTTTTACTACAGTTCTTCCTGTTGTGGTAACTCACAGCCATAAAATTATTTTCATTACTACTTTACAACTGTGACGAATCTATAATCACGACTGTTATGAATCACAATATAAATATCTGTGTTTTCTGGTAACTTAGGGCGACCCTGTGAAAGGGTCATTTGACCTCCCAAAAGGTTGTGACTCATGGGTTGGGAACCAAGATGTAATGTGTTATCATCATTTGATGGAGACCAGAACTGCTGTCCTTAGGAGGCTTTGAACACTGAAATCATCTTGTCTGTTTGTTAAAACTCCCATTTCTGATTCACAGATGAGATTCTAATTTGGCAGGTCAGAGTGGAACATCCCAAATTGCATTCCTAAGTATTTCACCAAACCCACAGAGATCAGTACTATTCTGAAATATTGTTGAGGGTCCTCGATAAATTTGTAAGTTGTAAATTGGCAGTGAAGTTTAACCACTACACTGCAATATGGCAAACACCTAATCCATTACATCACTATTGCAGCCACTGTGCTAAAGAATAAATTGTATTTCCAGCTGGGACATAAGGAAACTGAAGTTATGAGAGAGAGAAAGGACTTCACCAGTCACTGTGAGTTGACAGACACAAGAGCCGATGTTAATCTGGCATATCCAATGCAAGCAAACACTTGGAACATTTCTTGCTGTAATGGCAGGACTGGGAGATTCAAGTAGGAAGTGAATATAATATGTGAACTAAACTAACTGGGACTTTCAGCTGAGGGGAAGAAACAAACCCTTATCACATCCTGTAACATATCAAGACATGTCTGGAATCCAGATTCCTAAAGAAAACTCCTGGTTATTAAATGTCTATATCAAAGTCAATTTAGTTTTAGTCTCTGTTAAGGCAGATGATTTTTCAGTGTCTGTATTTGCTACATTGGATGGTCTCTAATGCTTAGCACACTTCTCTGGTGATTCTCTGGCACTCTTGTTAAGGGATCAAGTGTTCAAAATCGTTTTCAAAAATTATTAATTGTATGCTAGTATGGTGACATTGGCCTAAATGGTTTGAAATCTATGATGGTTAGAAGCCCCACTGTACTCAGATCAAGCAGTGTCACCAGAAGATACCAGTGGTCATAATACTGTTCACTTCCACATGCTTACAGTTATTATGCAGTAATGTATATTTGCCCAAGGCTGTAACTAACTAAACTTACATATATGTGTACATTATAATTTTTTTGAATCTGAACACTTGGGCACACAAGTGTTTGCCATGTGACAAATGGCAAAGACTTACATTGTAATCGTCCCCATTGCCAGTTTTATTAGCCACCCAGTTTTAACTGCCATTTTTAATTCTTTTAATTCATTGAAAACTATTGGATATAGTAATGCAGATTTGATGCTTGGTAGGGAACCCTCCCCCAACACCCAGAAAAATGAGACTGTCATTTCTAAGAACAATAACTGATAGTATTTGGTGTGAATGAAAAAGCTCCAGCTTTCAAGTTAAAAAAAAATCTTATTTGGGAAAACTTTAACTTGACAGATTCCCAATACATGCAGACTTGGTGTGATTGGCAGTATGTATTAAAAGTGCTAGTTTTGATATTATATAATGAAATGTGCCAACATTTCAAAGTCTGCTTAACTCAGTGACCCTACATCTCCAAGTGAACAATTAGTAATGTGACAAGATCTTGCCTGGATATGAGTTCAGCCACAGTACAGAGAGAACAAAGGGTTCTCAGGTAACATCCTGAGAAGCTCACTGCCTCACTTCCAAAGCTGCATTAGTTAATCAAACTAAGCAACTATTTTCCTTCATGGTTTGAACTTGTACAATGGGTATCTTTTCTTGCTTTGTTGTTTTGTTCGTTTATTTTTTTTGTTTGGCTGTTGGACAACATCTTTTATTTTTAATTAATTTATTTTGTTTATTTATTTACTTATTTTTATTTTTTACTTGTTCACTTTACATCTGCTCTCTGTCCTCTCCCAGTCACCCCCTCCTACAATCTTTACCTCATCTCCCCTCTCCTTCTCCTCTGAGCAGGTGGGGACCCCTCCTTTGTATTCCCCAACCCTGGCATATCAAATTGCTGCAAGGGAGAATCATCCTCTACCACTGATGCCAGACAAGGCAGTCCAGCTAGAAGAATATATTCCAGGCACAGGTAACAGCTTTTAAGATAGCCCCTGCTCCAGTAGTTTAGGATCCACATAAAGACTGAGCTGCACACCTGCTACATATGTGCAGTTAGGCTTTACTCTGAAGCCAGGCTCACCTTGAATTTACTAGATAGTCCAAGCTGGTGTGAAAGTCACAGCAACCCTCCTGGCTCAGCTTCCTTAGTGCTGGGATTCCAGGTGTAAGCCACCCTACCTGGCTCTAGATTACCTGAGATAACTGTGGTAATGCTATGATAGCATCTTATAATATAGTACTCCTTCCCTTTCTTACAGCATATCAGAAGAGTGAAGGGTAAGATGCAATGGAAACTCCATGACATTGGAGATAAGGCACTGTGTGTAGCTGCCACATGAACGATCGCATGTGTGCTATGGATGCCAGAGCTGTAGGTTAGGGTTTTCTAAGTCACCTTAGATATCCTTGATACCAGACAGAAAAGGATTTGGTGTTCGTTTCATCCTGGAATTTGGTCTTGTTTTTCTTTAATTGTTCTTTGCCACCTTCCCATTTCTATCTTTGAAATGGGAAGATTTTCTTTGTATCTTTTTTTTTTAAATTGGAAGTATGCAATTTGTTTTTTTTTTTTTTTTAATGTGGGCTTACAGTTAAGAGACTGACTCAAGTCTCAGAAAAGACTGAGATTTTGAACTGTGTCAACACTTATGATACTAGGGCAATTACAATGACATGGATTTGAATGCTTGTTCTTCTGTTAGTGGGTACTATTTTGGGAGGTTGTAGAATCTTTCAGGGCCTTAGTTGGCTCTGAAATATGCAACTATCTCAATATTTCAACTATATGAAGCATATATATATATATATATATATATATATATATATATATATGCATTAGAGATGGCATTAGGGGTGGTGTTTAAGGGGCAAATGATAGCTTACAGAGTGCCCCAGTTCCGTACTTCTGGCTTAATCTCACTGCTTTTCAATCCACAATAGTTTAGCACACTACAATGTAGCTGCAGTCCGAAGCATCATCACTTCCATAACATGACGGACTGTATCCGCTTAAATCATGAAACAAAATGAACCATTCTTCCTTTAAGTCACCTCTGCCAGGTACTCTGTTATAGTGATGTAAAAGTAATGAAAACAGAATGGTTTAGTGAGGTGCCATCCGAGACATCAATCTTATTATCTAAATCATGACTTTATCAGCAGACACAAGACACATTGTTTTCCCTTTCCTAATTCAGACTCATTTAGGCTACTGCAGCATAGGTGGGGGAGAGCAACTTAATACAAACAAATTGCTATTTTGAAAACAGCTGGCTAGAATCAGTTGGACATCTGGCAAAGCCTGTTGGAGAGTGAACAACAGCTGTTCTTTTCCCCAGTTGGCTCAAGTATGATAAGGTATTGCAGATGGCCACCAAGAGGGATAGTATAACTTGTGACCTTACTTGAAGAAAACATTAAGAACTGACAGTTGCTTGTGCTGGGTAGATTTGAAGCATGGGATGCTGGGGACAGTCATGACTTGTCCCTTTGATGGTAACTTTGTGCCTGTGTAGATATGGCCACCTCCATTTCCTTGAAATTACAATAATCCCCCTTTGTATGCAAAAGCACGTGTTATGTAGAAAGCAATCGAGGCCAGGTCTAAAACAGCCCTGGTTATGATTCTCGCCTTGAAATTAAACCTCAGCAAGCAAATTGTTTCCTTTTTCCCTGAGAAGATTTTTAAATCCAATTTATTTGAGATTTCTATTTAAATTGAAAACACCGTAGCATCTCATGCAAAGTGAAATCAATCTCTTCAGGAACGGGGGAGGAGAAGGGAGAAGGGAGGATGTGGGCCAAGCGTATGAAGATTAAAACTTGCTTCTTCAAAGCCTCTGCAATATGAGCATCTACTTCTGCCTGCAAGATTAATGGTGGATCCTTGGGACAGAACCACTCTGTTTAACTGCTTTTCTGGTTGCTTAATAAGCATCTCCAACTTAATATATCTAAGCTTAGGCTCCTTAAAGTGCTTCCATCAGCTCCTTTTCCTGGGATTTGACTCTTCAGAAAAGAGTCAACACCTTTGCCTCTCAAGCCAATCTGATTCTTCTCCTTTCCTAACTCTCTACACCCAATAAACAGGTACTCAGCTGCACAACATGTTCTAATACTTGCTGAAAGAATGAGTGCAAACAGTGTAAAACTAATTTAGACCACATGAAGCATTATGCAGATTTGGGAATGTATTGCTTATGAGTTATTTCCTATTATAGAATAGAATATACAAGTTTTGGAAAAGAACAGATGAGATCTCTTGACCATCAAAGCCAGAATATCTCCCCTGCTGCAGAAAACATACATATTCTAATATTTATGTCATGCCATTTTATTTGCATGGTGTGTACAATTGTATGTATTCATTCTTCAATGTATACAGGTGATATGTGTGCACATATGTGCTTATATGTAGATGGAGGCCTGAGGCTGACATCTGGAGTCTTCTTCAACCACTTTGGGTAGAGTCTCCTAATAGAATGCACATCTTATCTGCATGGCTAATGTGCTCAGAGAGCTTACTCTAGGGATTTTCTGTCTCTGCCTTCTGAGTCCTGTAGTTACAGGGACTGCCACACCCACACAGAACTTACGTGGTTCTGGGAATTAGAGGACTCATGCCTGCACTACAGGCAGCTTTAATTTCTAAGCTCCTTCAGCCTTCATAACTGTATGAGCCCTGCATTTCAGTGCAGGTCTCCTAAGCTGATTTCTCCTATCTACCTGATCCAGCAGCTTAGAAAGACCACTTCGTCTTGAGGACTGGGTGCCCCCTTTTCTTTCTGGCACATAGAATACTTGCTGGGTTTGGACTGAGAATGCCTTCTTTCTTTGCCTCTGGCAAGAACCTCAGTTGCTGTCAAGAGGCAATAGAATTGACACTTTCATAAGGAAAAGCTAAATCCAGTGAATCCATTAACTGAACACAGGGATGGGACTGACTTCAGAAACTTTTAGGTCCAGGGCCTGAAATTTGCTTTGGATCTTGTTTCTGTCTCTCTGCTGCTCTATTTTCTTGCACTGGCTCAAACCCCAGGAAGATTGACTATTTGAGATTGCAGCAAGGCTGCCATGAAATCTCAGGGCTGTGAGCACCCAGAAATCCCATGGAAAATGTCACTGCATTGGTTCCGATTGGAACACATGCCTAGCCCTGAACCTATATCACCTTGGCACAAAGAAAACTCTGTTTTTCTTGGGTCAGAATCATATCAGCTCCAGCATGCTGAGTGAGGTCTGAAGACATTTCTGCCAAAAGGCTGAGAGTAATGGCAGGTGGGTTTCCTGGGGAAGTCCAAGGTTTATAAGGAGGAGAAACAGGAAATGGGAGCAATGTGACAAGTTTGTGAATCTTGGCTAGCTTGTCCCTGACGGCACAGTGGAAACCCTTCTTCTCCATTGCTGTTCACCAGCCCTTTCGTTATGATTCCTCCTGATTTCTTTATCCATTCTGGTTGCTGAGGTCAGGGACATTTCTCTGCATCTGTGCTTCCCATACAATGTGATAATAATGCACAGCAACCACACTCCTACTACAGAAACTGACATCTTAAATGACCTCCTCTTCTTTTATTCTGTGTGTTCATAACATCCAAACACAGGAGCTCAATAGATGCTAAATGTTCATAAATGTGTGCTAGTCCCATATTTTTCCTTGAATAAAGGATAGCGGGGTAGAAGTTGCATTTTGGGAAAAGTACCCGTCCTAGTATTGTGTGTTAAAGTTAGGAGGGTTGAAGGTGAATGATCATCACTTGTTTCTGGGATGAAATAATCTGAGTGTCTGGCAGAGGAGTGACTGTCCAGGAAGTAGAGCTAGAACACAGTGGAATAAAAGTGTAAAGGAACAGGAAAGATTAAGTTGGGATGGCTGATGGCAGGAAAAGGTAGAGGATAAAGGGTAAAAGAGGGATAAACAACACTAAAGACTTTTTGGGAAATCCATATGGGAAACCCACTGCTGAAGAAGCTTTCTTAAATAAAGATACGTTTATGAAATTGTTAATAATAATTCATAATGATAATACTTGATAACTATATATTATTAAATAAACATATACATGCTGCCCCACATATGTCATATCATATATATCACATGTATTACATACATATCATGTGTATCATATACATCATATGTATCATATACATCATATATCATATCATATACATTATACATATATATTATAATATTTTATATATATATATGTGTGTGTGTGTGTGTGTGTGTGAGAGAGAGAGAGAGACAACATTGCCTATACTAGATAATACATGCTAACAAATAAAAAACCCAGTGTCAGAAATGCGTTGCTTGGCACAGTCATATCCACTAGAAATGGCGACAGTCATGAAGTCAGCTCTGTGACTTGAAACAGTTCCAACAAAGCTGAGCAGATTGCTGCAATCACTGCCCTTCCATCTCTAACTTTTGCATTTTGGTCTCTGTGTGTTGCATTATTGGAGACTTTCTGCATTATGATTTATTTTATATTTTATCCTGAGAAAGATCATTTCTTTTTAGGAAAACCCTAAAATTAACTTCATCTGGCCACTATTAGGAAGTTGTCCTTATGCCCTGTAGATTATTAAGCAGAGATAAGCACATAGCTAGATGAGGCCATTAGTCCAGGAATCTTCTTGGGGTGTGTGTCCCTGAGCTAATTCAAACTGTATTCAAACTGATGCAGGGTAAATAAAGACAAGTGACAAACTCTGACTGGCCAGAATAATAGGTTCAAGATCTCTTTTTATTGTAGGTTTAGAGATCTCTAAAAATGTAGTTCAAAGAAAAGGGGTTGTATTGCACATGTTCTTGAAGGAATAAAACTCAATAAATTACCCAGATTGACTGAAATAAACATTTCCTACTTTATAGCAGAGACAATGAAACATATAGTATAAGAAACTAGGTGTTAGTATTTGCTACCCATAAAGGACCAGTTCAGATACTTCCTGTTTGTCTGCTATGCTTTCAATCAGTAGACACTGCCAGCCTAAAAACAAGAGTCATATAATAAATGTGTTTGCTTTGGAGATGACATTTTTCAGATTCTTTAAATTGGAGTTATAGGGCTAATGAGAAGAAGAATCTGTTCTGTTTGTATTTTCTAATTGTGACTGAACTTTTAACCCTGGACATGTAATGAAAAGTCAAACATGTATTCTGTACTACTTGGAGAGTCATTAGTCTGTCTTTGTTCTGTGAAACTTGTATAAATAAAGAAGCACCTATTTGGTAGTCAGTCAGAGCAGCAGAAATGGCCTGATTGCTAGTCAGAGCCACAGAAGCAGCCTGATTGCTAGCAAGTCAGCTGAGAGATTTCCCTGACCAACATGCCTGACTCCCTTGCTCTCTCCACTGACTTCTTATTTCCTCTACTCTCCTCTATGGGCTGCCCTTTCAGCTAAGCCCCTCCAACTCTGACTCTCCTCTCTGGGCTGGGAACACCCTCTGGGAGCCACCCCTCTCTGGCAGCTGCCTTATTTCAAGCTGTTGGCCAATGGAGTGCATAAAACATTACAGGCTAGTGTCAATGCTATTGGTTATCCTCCAGAACTAGTTAGTAAGACTCTATTGCTGAAGACACCTCAAACTTCAGTCATGGAATATAAAGAAATCGAGCTGGTGCTGATTTGAAGGTTTCATTACCACTTGCTAGCTTTCATAGTGCTAGAAGAAATTATGTACATTATCAGAGGAGAAAAGTGTCCATACATCTTACCCAGCTGTATAACCTGTGAGCTACATTAACAACTCATCTGGTAAGACATGTTCACTGCTTCAATAATGGAATGAATATTACGTAAGTAACCAACCACTTTCTGATTGGATTTAAATCTTGCTCTACAAAAGAAAATCATATCTGGCATTAGTACTGGGCCAAAAATCTGTGGTTAGGCTCATAGGCTCTAGGGGAGAACCTACTTATTATTATGCTAAATAGCTATGGTATTAAACCAACTCATAATGGTTGATAGCTATACCTATGGAGTAGTGTACCTTTCAATCCTCATCTGAGACACTTTCATTTGCAGTAGTTGACAACTAACGTAAAGACCCCAACTGATCAACTGCCAATAAGAGAGTAGAGGATGCTCAGCCTTAAATGGGATTCCTATATCACACTCCTCTCTTCCAAGGATTGTTATGGAGAAGAGGTGGAACGAGTGTTAGAACCAGAGAGATGGTGGGTGACTATAAGGAAACAGTGTTTTCTGGACATAGCAGGGCAGCTGCACATACCAGCTCAGTGGTTGTGGCTATGGAAGCTCAAGTAAGACAAAAATGCCAGCCTGGAAAGGTGGGGTAGGCCTGAAGTCCCACTCCTAATTGAGAACTTATTGGCAATGGAGCAGCAGGGAGAGGGTGAGTCACACACATATTCCCTGTTCTGCTAGCCACTTGCTTAGGTAAGAAAGACATCTAAGATTAGAAGGACAGTACAAATTGATCTTGATGGGGTTTTAAAAATAAAGACGACAAAAGGCACACAAAGTTGGGTGTGTAGGGAAAGGTATAGATCAAGAGGCATTGGGGGAGTAGTTTATATAATAAAATGCATTCTGGGGGGTTTCTAATGAACTAAAATTGAGAGAAAAAATTTAAAAGGGAGAGACTTACTATCTTGAAATTATCTTATCATATTATATTATCATATCACTGATCGAAAATAAATTTCTATATCATTTGGATTTCTTAAGACAGGATCTCACTGTGTAGCTCTGGCTGGCCTGAAACTCACAGAAACCTTCCAGCCTCTGACTTCCAGATGCTACGATAAAAGGCAAGTGCCACCATGCCTGGGTTAAATTTCTGATATCATTATTGATATTTTGGAACTGAGGAATAAACCCGGGGCCCTGTACGTGCTAAGCATGTAGCTCTAATGATGAGCTACATCTTCAGTGCTCAGATCTCGTAAACTGATCAACACTGATAGATAAAATTGATCAAAAATTTTGACTACTGAAAATTTACTGTTTATTAATATTTGCCTATGAAATAGGGAAATAGGCACTGTTATCTATTGTGTATAAATTAACAACTTAGAGTCCCTCGGTACCCTCAGGGAGGTCGATAGTAGTTTAATTTTAGAGATAAAGAAAGAACATCAGCAAAAATAAGCTAGCTGTGTAAGGTTATGCATAAACTAGATGAGGACTTGTCTGGATCATCACTGAAGTCACAGGAAGTAAGTAAAGCCAACTAATTCTTCAAAAACTCTTTAAGTGCCAGTGCGATTAGCTTTAGATTAAAGTCCATATTAGTTTTAATATTGTGTGAAATAGCTTTTGTGCTTGCATGGTTGAATAACTTTCTTATCACTGTGTTAAAACACATGACAGAAACCACTACGAAAATATTGTTTTGTCTGGGGGTTTTGAAGGGTTCAATACATGGTCTCTTGGCCCCTCTTTGTTGAACCAAATGTCATGGAGAAGGAAACAGGTGGTAGAGGAGGGCCTTTTATGTCATGACACACAGAATGCAGAGAGCAGGACAGGGAGGAGTTGGGAACAAGAAAAAAAACCAAGGAGTACACATGGAGGGACCCATGGCTCCAGCCGAATATGTAGCAGAGGATGGCCTTGCCATGTATCAGCGCAAAAGAGGCCCTTGGTCCTGTGAAGGCTCAATACCCCAGTGTAGGGGAATGTGAGGGTGGGGAGGCAGGGGAAGGTGGGTGGTTGGGGGCACACCCTCATAAAGCAGGAGGAGGGGGATAGGATGGGGATTTCTGGGGGCGGATAGGGAAAGGGGATATCATTTGAAATGTAAATAAATAAAATATCCAATAAAAAAGGAAAAAAATAAAAGAAAGAAAAAGAGTAGGAACATGTTCCCAGGGTTGATTTTCTTTCAGTTAAGTCCTACCCCTAATGTTCTCAGAAACACCCTGAATAACACCACCAGCTGCAGACTGGTTCCAACGCATAAACCTTTTGTGGTGATTCTATAATGGCCTGATAATAATAGTGGATAATGCTTCCCAGACAATTAACAGGTTAAAATGCTGTTACAGACTTTCTAGTTTCTATTTCTATTTCATAGTGAGGTGTCAATAAATTCATCTAATAGTATAAAGTCATATCAGAATGCAGGTGACAGTCAAGAGCTAATAAAGCGTCACTGGTTTCATTGTGTGGGATAAAACTTCCCAGTCAGAAGTTAAACATATTGAATAAAAGCAAACTCTCCTTATGCAAAAAGAGGAGTTTACAAGCTGACTATGCTTGCAGTGGATTCCTTTAATACCTATGATTTTATTGTTTGTATTATCAAGTAATAGCTCTGACCATCATACCTCCTTCCTGATTTTTTTTCAAAACTTAGTATCTGAAAGTTTAGAAAGGTGTCTAGAGTCTTAGAGCTCTTGAGAGGGTCACATTGCAGTGGAAGGGAGTTGCAACCATTGGTTGGAAAAAACCACATAATTTCCAATGGTCTTAGAAACTGAGACACTACTCAGTATCAAAATTATATTTATGGAGTAGTAATGACAAGAATTTTATAGCTGGGGGCGTCACCACAACAAGAGGAACTGAATTAAAGGGTCTCAGCATTAGGAAAGTTGAGAACCGCTGCTATAGAGCAGTGTGCTTCAGTGTGACCAAAAAGTCTTAGTTGAAATATAGTCTACTGTGCTCCTTCCTAGAGTTCTTTTTTCAGTTAGTCCATGAGAATTTACATTTCTAACAAGTTCCTAGGCAATGCTGATGCTACCAATTTAGGGTCAGTGTTTCCCTTTATACTGAACTAATCTTTGTCTAGAGAAGCAACGGCCTTGTCTCAGTCACATTAGCCAAATCGTGACTGAGAAGTAGGTGAGAAGAACTTGGTGATGGCCTCTCTGACATGGAGCGGTATGTATGTGAGGGCAGAAACATCTGTATATATGAGACTGAAGTTGAGTGTACATGTGGACATATATGTTCTTGACATATATTACCTGGTGTTTGGGTTTCAGCTTCTTAGCTCTTATTATCTAAATGGAATGTTATCATGCTACATGTAGAGAGACAATTATGTAGAATAAAACACCCTACATATACCTTCAAAACCTTATTGTCTACAACCATCTTAATAATAAAGACCCCTGTGTATAAATGCTAGGCCTGGTTCTGTCTCCTAGTCCCATGTTCCCCAAAATAAGACTCAGACTCAAAATCCATTTACAGTACCGTTCCCATATAGCTAGGCACTTTTCTGACTAGGTCACAACTAAATGTAATGCTTTTGTTCTGATCTATATTCTGCCACGTGGCTGATTACCTGTGCTCAAGCACCATGCATCTGTACTCATCACATTTTCCTGGGTGAATCCTCCCACTTCCCAGAATTCTTTCTGCCTCCCAGATGTCCTACCTTCTATTTCCTGTCTGAGTCAGAGGCCATTAGATTTATTATTGATAGGTACCACATCCACACATACACAAGATATTCCCTTTATGCATGTGTTATCAGATTATTAAATGTGGAGACTTATCCCAACATTATTTTAGTAAAAAAAAAAAAAAGTGAAGAATTAGAAGGCTCATCAGGAGGACACCATGCTATTGAATTATGATAGGCATATAAATGTTGTTCTCTTTGTATTAAAAGTTCATCCCATTATTTATAAAGTTTTGCCCTTTAATGAAACTTTATGTTGCCATATAAAAATATAAGAGACATCTTCTACAACTGTTTCCTTAAAAATCCTACAGAACCTTCATTTTGGATACTGAATGAGCACTAAGATCTAGGGGATAAATAAGATACAAGCAATGTACCATTTATAGTAAGCTACTATTTCTATTGAGCAATGTTCAACAACAATCATATTAAACAACACATGAAATGTGTGCTCAAATTTGCCAAGTAGGACATACAAGTTCACATGTATAATATATGTGCTTTTTTGTGACTACTGAAGAATAATATATATTTAATAGTCCTTGAAATAAATTTCCTATTTGGAATTTTTCTTATATAGAAATATAGTCAATATTTGCCAAACTTGCGCCTGCATATGTTTGCCTAGAAGCTTCGCAGTCATTTTAATGATATGATTCATTATAAGTGTATTTAAGTATTATTTAAATTATTGTTTCAAAGTGAAATGGAAGTTGAGGACCACTTTAAATAATGTCTGAGAAATGACAATCTCCTCTACATAAACTCCTACTTATTGTTCCTATTTCATAGCTTGTCAAGTACCACAAGCTACTAAGATGATTCCAGGATAAGGGTAAAGAGACCATGTCAGATTTTAGTACCTTTGTGTGTGGGATAGTGAAAAAATATCTACTAGAAAAGTTCTCTGCTTCACAGACTCTAAAAGTTACAGCAAGTAATTCTCATTTTAAAAACTTTCCTTTTGTGTCATATAAGTTTCTAGATGTTAGCTCAGATTGCTAAAATGTCTTCCCAATTTCTCCTTTAGGAGGAGCCTGCTGACTTTCTTGCCGGAAGTATGAACAGATCAACAAGGCATGCACAGGTGTTCTGAGCACATTATGAGCATCACTGAGAATTCTCCTCGACTCTTCTGTCAACTTGCCACATCATGTTCTGATTTGTTAAACAAAGAGAGAGCGGCAAAGTTGAGAATATCTAATGAGTCAGAAAATGCAGCTGCCGCCACCTAGGAGAGCTCAAGAGTCACAGTGATGTGTCTGCTCAGACTTCCAAAGACCGAACTCTGGGCTTTGATAGCCCGCTTTGTGCCAAAATCTCATTGCATGATTTAAAAACTCTTTCTGGGCAAGGCACAAGACCTAAACATTCCATAAAAAAGAGGAAGAATCCCCTTGCTACCAGTAGAACTATTTCCATGTGATTTATGTTTTTTTGCTCCTAGTTTTAAACTCAGAATAAAATAATGAGATACTTCTATCCATCCAACAATGAGAGTTTTTAAACAATGCCTAAACTAAATGATACTGAACACTGGGGCTGGAGAGATGGCTCAGTGGGTAAGGGCACTTGCTATGTAAGCAAGGGGACATGAGTGTGAATTGTAAGCACACATGAAAAATCTGGCTGGGTTACACTGCCTGGAATCATGATATTAGGGAGTGGAGACAGGCAGGTGCAGGGAACTTACTGGCCAGACAGTTCAGCCAAAGCCGGAAGCTTTAAGTTTAATGACCCTATCTTAAAAAAAAATAGGCAAAACACTAAGGAGGAAGACATCTAATGTTTTCTCTAGCCTCTGCATACTTGTTCACAGGTACACACACTTCACCCCCACATGTATACACATAGACACAGACATAAAGGCATACCACAAACACATACCAACTATTGGTATAAAGTGGTCACTTTAGTGGAATCTTCTAAAACTAAACATATACATATTCTTTGATCCAACAATTCAACTCTTAGTTTTTTAATCAATTGAAATACTCATTTATATTTGCCATAAGATGTATATGTAGATGTCTATAAAAATCACAACACACAATAATTCCAAACTCAATTTTTTCAAGAAAGGTTGGACAAATTTCAAAAAGTGAACTATTGTGGTGTATCCGATGTGTGAAAAACTCAGTAGTGGTAAGAGCAAAGAAATATGCACTACACAGAACAATCTAGATGATCATAACAGCTTCTTTAAAAATATACTGTAAAGTTGAACTATATGATTAATAGTCTAAAAAGAAATAAACCTATATGTGATAACAGAGGAAAGGAGTAGACAATGTGAGAGTAATCCAGAAGTTGAATGGAAGTAAGAGATCCAGGATGCAGGTGCTGTTTTTTGTCGTAAGTTCCCTGAAACATGTGTGTCCATGTTGTATTTAGTCTAGCAGCTTATTAGTATCTATGTTGTATAATGATAAAAGTAAAAAGATTGTTACTGTGATAAACTTATGTACTTCACTTCAATATTAATATTAGAAACATTAATAATTATAGTTAATATTAGAATGACATTTGTGTCTATCTCCTTGTCAAAAATTTGGTAACAAATCCTATGAACTCGAAAAGATGAGGATTAGAAAATAATCCACTTAGGCTTATGTAAGTGAGATTGTAGATCTTATTAAATGGTTTTTAGCAACATATATTTGAACATGAACTCATCTTAAGCCATAATTAAAACCAATAAAGTGTGGGAGGACTAAGGGAGAGAGCAATAAAGATTTGGAACCTGAAATGGCCACCTCCTGTAACCCAAAAAGACTTCCAATGGAGGGATGGGGACACCAACACAGCCATAAAACCTTAGACCCACAGGTTGTCCTGCCTGCAAGATATGCAGGGATAAAGTTGGAGCAGAAGTTAATGGAAAGGCCAACCAATGACTGGTACAACTTAATACCCATGCCATGAGAGAAATCCCACACTATTAATGATATTCTGCTATACTTGCAGACAGGAGCATAGCATAACTATGAACTGAGACTTCACCCAGTGGCTGCTTGAAATAGATGCAGAGACCTACAGCCAAACATTGGATAGAGATGGGGAACCTTGTGGAAGAGGGAAAGGAAGGATTGAAGGAGTCAAAGAGGTCAAAGACACCATTAGAAAACATACAGAATCAACTAACCTGGTCCCGTAGGAGGTCACAGAGACTGAACCACCAACCAGAGGACATGCATGGGACAGCCATAGGTCCTCTATACATCTGTAGTAAATGTGCAGCTTGGCTTCATGTGGGACCCCTAACAGCAGAAGCCAGGGCTGTCTCTGACTCTGTTGCCTGCCTTTGGATCCCTGGCTGCCTTGTCTAGCCTTTGCAAGAGATCAGCCTAGTTCTTCTGCAACTTGATAGGTCAAGGTGGGTTGGTATTTATGGGAAGTCTCTCCTTTTCTGAGGAGGAAAGGGAGGAGAAAACAGGAGAATGGAAAGAGAGGTAAGAGGGAGGGACTGGGAGGAGAGAAGGCAGGGGAAACTGCAATAGGGATGTAGGGTAAATAAATAAATAAATAAATAAATAAATAAATAAATAAATAAGTGGAGAAAACCTAGAAATCTCAAAAAGATACTAGACCTATGAAATTGCTAATTGTAATTATTTTTTTAATTTTATTTTATTTTCTAAGTTTTTCTTATTTACATTCAAAATCATTTCCCCTTTCCCATTTCCTCCCTCCCCAACAGTCTCATAAGCCCCCTTCCCTCCCTCTTTTCCCCATTCAACCCCCTCTCGCTTCTCTGTCCTGGCGTTCCCCTACATTCAGTCTTTCCAGGACCAGGGGTCTCTCCTTCCATCTTCTTGGAGATCTATTGATATGTGAATTGTGTCTAGGGTATTCCGAGATTCTGGGTTAATATCCCCTTATCAGTGGCTAATTGTAATTCTTTATTTCCAAATATGCAGAAAGTTTTGTGGGTTTTTTTTTCGTTTGTTTTGTTTTTGAGTCAAAGTGTCACTATCTTCCTACCTCAGCTTCTTCAGTGTTGGTGTATATTTTCTCACCTGGCTGAGACACAAACAGTTAAGGCATTTAAACATGAATTCTTCACAATTGAGTTTTATGTTCCCAATTCTCCATTGCTCAGACAAATGGGTAAGATTCCAGGCATGTTTCTCAACGAGTTGAATGGTGCTGGTTTCTGAAGATTCTCTCAGTCAGAGCATCTTAAATCGGGCCCCTTAAGATGAGACCCCAGCACTGACAACACTATTCTGAAGAATGAGAACAGAAGCTTTTCACATCCAACCCTGAGCAGGAGAGTTTCAATTCCAATGTCTAGGGAGAGCACAAAGAATCAGAGTGATTCTGATAAGGAAGTAGAACCTTAGGTAACTGGTTCAGCTGATCACATCTCAGCCTAGAGGAACTCTCAACACTTCTAAAAGTCAATAGGGTAAACACAGCCACTCTGAGAAAACAAAGCCACTAATGCGATGATAAACAGAATTGCATCCCAAGAGTTAGTTATCTTTTGCTACTTATATTGCTACTTAAAAAAAAAAATCTTCACTGGAGACCATAGTGAAGTGATAATTTATTTGGGTCTCTTTGATATCATCTTTTGTACATTTGTTTTTATGTCTGACTACTATATAAATCTACTTTTCATGGAGACAGAAATGGTTAAGAATGTTATTAAGGGCTAAGTAAAATGTTAAGGCCTGGATAACTGTTACCTGTTTTGCCTGCTATTTTGTGTTGTTTCTAATATTATAAGGAGACTTTCTCATGTGCTGTTACTAAAAAAACCTTCTCATGCTCTAGTTGATTGTAGACTCTGTTATATTATGTGCTTTTGTGTTCTTGGAAACTAATCACAAACAGTTAGAACTGCTTTGTGTAGTTATCCACAATGAACTTGGATCAGTACCAACTACTAGGCAGCACTTCCTGTATCTACATATAAGCTTTTTTTTTTATTGTTTTTGCTTTTATCAGCTGGTCCTGGGATGGACACCAACATAAGAAAAGCACTTATACAAATATAAGAATCTATTTTGGAATAAGACTTCCATTTTGATTATAGGTTCAGTAAAGTTTAAGTTCCCAAGACCTTAACATTGTATTTGGCAGAAAGAGATATGTACGTGGGGGTAACTGACATCCTGGTTGGCAAGTTAAGACATGAATGTTAGGTAAGGCAAGTCCCCTGCCACAGTTGAATACTTCAACCAATGGGAGTAGGATAAGGGATAAATGTACAACAAAACATGTTCCTAAGGAAGTCCCCTATTCCTGAATCCTGATTGGTGGAATAACTTCGCACATAGGTTTGAGGATTTCAAGGTGTTGAAGCCCTATAGGATTTTAACTCAGGTTTGTATCTAGCTCATGAGTCTGTCTTCTGGCCCTGAACAATCAGTCTTGGGGTAAATTCTCAATAATTTATCTATGTCTAACTGAGATCAGTGTTCACGTGGTTTGTGAGGAGACTCCTGGACCCCAACAGAATGCCCTTACAGGGATAACTTTCAAACACTTGTGAAAACCAGATAAAGAACCAGTACTATTCTCATGGAAATATCACCAGATGGATAGTCACTGTTTCAGAATCTACACTGAGCCATCTCAGGTTGCTAGATCTGTATCTATACCCCAAGTTCATGCTTTACTGATCCTAACTGTTAACCATCCTTCAGGGTACTCCTAAAGTTTCCAGTTGTGGAGCAAGCTGTAGCTAACACATGACTCTGGTGTCTTCCTATGAGTGGTCTGGCCAGTTTGCTGCTGCTTCCAGAAATAGTGCATGAGTGTGGAAATCCACATTGTGTAAAGATTCAGCTTCTCAAATGGCTAAGTGAGGCATCCAGGAATAATGGTGAAAGAAGAGGCGCCTGTGGTTTAGTAACTTTAATTTAGTTATTTGATCTTGTGAGCCTCTGTTTCCTTTTTTATAGAGGATTCATATACCTGCTAATAACATTGTAATATTAGTAAAAAAAAAGCTATATAAAGAGATCATGAAATGATCTGACACTTAAATTGTAGTGAAGACTTGTAATATTTTGACATTTTATTTATTAAAAGTGTTACATTGTCTTATGCATACTGTTTAACACTAAACACTGAGCTTATCCACTTTTCTCATGGGAACCTTCTCCATGAAGCCTTCTTTTATTCAGCTTTTTATCTATTATATCATGACCTATGTTTCAGGAACTCTTAGGCCCTAAAAATATCATATAGAACAATTAAGAAAAAGTTATGCTGTGTGTTAAAATGATATTGTGGGGGAGGGGAGAGATTAAAAAATAAGTAAATATCATATAAGCCACTATAGATTCTGCTCAAGAAAGAAAATAAACACCAACTACTGCAACATTATTGGACAGAGTCACTTGTCGCTAGACATTGAGACTGAGAGAAATAGGGGAGGCCACCCTAAACCCTGTTTTCAGCAGCTTTGAGCCAAAAGGCTGAGGTATAAAGACATGGAATGACATTTTCTTTGCATCAGGGTTCTTGATTGAATTTTAGCTAACATGGCAGACTGCTATATAAGGGAGCCATCATTTGACCAATGCCACTGGAGAAGGCAGCACACCAAACAGGATCACTGTTGCTGTCTGGTGGGCAGTGGTTCTTTGGAAATAGTGTCACCTCTCAATAAGTCTTCTATAAAAATGATAAATGCTGAGCATGCAAACAGACAAATTGAATTATCATTACCTCACATCAGCATTGTAACTCATCATCATTATACCTTTCTACATGTTCTCTTTATCACCAAGAGGACAACCTTATAACAATACTTCCTAGCACCCTGCTTAGATACAGGATGCAGGAGAAGATTGAAGAGGAATAGGAGCCATTATTCTCTGGTGGGATTTTTTTTTGACAGACAGTTCAGAGCACCAACTGGAACATTAGAGAGTTCCTACATGGCTGAGATGATGGGTAGCAGGTTCTTTCACATCTTTGGGCTCTTCCCAACCAATCAGTCTGATATTTAAGGCAGTGGGGACCATTGACTTGAATGGATTCACAATTACTTCAAGATTTCTTTGGGTGTGGGTGACTATTTCCCCCTTATTCCCTATCCTAGCCCTCCTGTCAGATGTCTAACCATGGTCTCCATATAGTTTACATTTATCTTACAAACTATCTAAAGTGGCTTCCATTTTTCTATTTAAAACTAAACTGATACACTACTCATCTGTGTTCATCAGTTAGAGAAAACTATTGGTCAAAATACTCTACCAAAAAGTTATTATCATTACTTGACTGGAAAATACTCAGTGATTCCGATGTAGTCAGTTATTAACTGATTCATACACATTTTTTGATTCATATTATTATGGTTTTGCATGCAATTGAGAAACTAGGAGGGGATACATATGTGTACTATATATCTAGGTTCTAATCAGAGTGACTGTTCCCTTCATGACAATATAATTCCATAACTGGAATGTCAATGTTAATACCATCTCATATTTCCATCCAGTTCCCCTAGCTCTATTTGTGCATGGATAATTAGTTTTAAATAATATCACCTCATGCATGGCTTGTACCTACCATCACAGTCAAGATGATAATACTATTACCAAGGACTCCAAGTATATTTTTGAAGGTCAGTTTTTACAGTGTCCCTACGTGTTCTGTTTTCCAGATCCAAAAGATTAAACCACCTTAGACAACTTAAGTCATTAATTCCAAAAACTGAACTTAAAAGATTTCAGAACCAGAATTTAAATCCAAATGATCTAATACCAAAGCCAATGGCCTGGCAAGGAAAAGAGTAGAGCTGTCTCTGCTTCTGTTCCTGGGGACAGTCATTACAACTGTTAGTGTCTTCCTGGTTATCTGACTTTTCAAAAGAGAAAAGGAGAGAGCCATTCTTGACTGTGAGTAATAAATGATGCATAAATTGTGTTTTTTAACCTGTTTTTTCCCTTCCTGTGACTTTGAAATGAACTAACTACATTGACAAAGACACATTTGACACCTTGTGGAATTCATTTCAAATGATGCAGCAATTGATGAGTTGGCAGTTTTTAAAGTCATGCAGGCAGCAAACGTATGTCTTTCTTGGAAAAAACGATTTGTAAAGATAATGGAAAAGTGCTGATCATGTGGGCCCCAGGTTGGATGCAGTTAACTGGGGAGGAAGGCTTATAAATCTCAACAATGTGGCCGAACCAGCTATGGATGTTAATAGGGGTCCAAAAGAGCACAAATACTGTAATTGAAATCCATGGATAATCTCAAAACTTCATTTTACCCAATTGTTTCAGTGCCCTCATGGGTGAGCCTTGATAGGAATGGATAACGTGCAGTCACGTGACTGATATGTGCTTCCTTTGCTCTTGTCTCAAGAGAACCCAGGTTCAGGGATGCTCAGCTTGGTTGGCAGGGGCAGAACCTGGCAAGCAAACCTTCTGTCTTAGGGTTTCAATTCCTGAACAAACATGATCAAGAAGCAAGTTGGGGAGGAAAGGGTTTATTCAGCTTACACTTTCCACATTGCTGTTGATCACCAAAGGAAGTCAGGACTGGAAATCAAGCAGGTCAGGAAGCAGGGGCTGATGCAGAGGCCATGGAGGGATGTTACTTACTGGCTTGCTTCCCTCGCTTGCTCAGCTTGCTCTCTTATAGAACCCAAGACTACCAGCCCAGGGATGGCACCACCCTCAAGGAGCCCTCCACCTTTGATCACTAATTGAGAAAATGCCTTACAGATAGATCTCATGTAGGCATTTCCTAATCTGAAGCTCCTTTCTCTGTGATAACTCCACCTAGTGTCAAGTTGACACAAAACCAGCCAGTATTCCCTCTTACCAAGGGACTGGTGAGGATTTAGCTCATCTCTCTCATATACAAATACTGTCTGTTCAGCTTTTTGACATCTCCAAATCAAATGTGTATCACATAGTCTCAGAGTCACAATGTAAATCTGAAAGAAAAACCTGTTCTTTTTATATATTTGGCCAGTATGCTATTGCTCTGTCATCTCCTTCTATTTACAGGATCACTATTTTATTTTATATTATCATAGCATAAACAACACATTTATCTGAGTTGGAATTAAGAGCTCCAGACTGATTGTAAATCTGAAGTAAAGTGAAATCTTAGAATCTTATGTGTTTGTCTGTGAGTGTGTTTGTGTTGCTGTAAGAAACAATGCAGACGAAACAACTATATGGATCTGATGTTTACTCTCTTATAGTTCCAGAGCCTAGCTGAAACTTCACAATGGTCTTCCTGAGATGTCCTTTGGGAGGGAGGGATACCATTGTCTCTAGCCCAGAAAAAAAAAGAAAGGGAAAGTGACCCAAAACCAATTACAATGACATTAATGTGTGAAGGTGGGACCACATGACCTAAACTCACTAGGTTCTACCTTCGGAGCATCTTGTACTGAGAATTTACTTGCCAACACATGGATTTGGGGAGATAGATTATTTTGGGGGACTGATAAAAAACACTGCACCTCATTTCAACTTCTTTTAGCTATAATATAGTATCAAGACCTCAAAAACTGGAAGTGGCTTGCAGCATTGGAGGAAAATTTAAGCATGACTGCACAATCATATCTTGAACATAAGCACAGCACAGAGCCTATGGTATCTTTGCTATTCAAAAGACAGAGCTAGTTCTGGCAGTGCAGTTATTAAAATTGGAATGATACAGAGATTAGCATGACCTCTGTATAAGGATGACAGCCAAATGTGTGAAGTGTTTCACATTTTTAGCTGGGAGTAGTGAGTCACTGTTATAACCCCAGAATGTGGGAGACTAGAACAGAAGAACTGAGGTGAGTTTGAGGCCAGTGCAGACTATGCAGCCAGGTCCAGGCCAGACATGCTGTGGTATGAGAAGACCCTGTCCCAAATATTAAACAAACAAAGGGGCTATCCACTAAGTGTTTACCAAAACACATACACATGCACCATAAACACAAATCACACCACACACACATATACCACACAACACCACACACACATACCACACAACGTACACAATGCACAACATGCAGCACACAAACACCATGCACATATACACACTATACAGGTATATACATATATACATTGTATGCATGCTCACGTGTGCACGCACACACACACACACACCACTAATATCACCATCACCACACACATACACAGATACCACATATAAACACACTGTACAAATATCGTATACATGCACACACACACACCAAACACCCCCCCACACACACCAAACACCCCCCCACACACACACAGAGACAGAGACACACACAATGTATGTGTGTGTGTGTGTGTGAGAGAGAGAGAGAGAGAGAAAGAGAGAGAGAGAGAATAGTTCTACAGAAAGAGGCTGCAGGTAAATATAGAATGAGCCAGAGAATGGGAAGGAGCCAACAGATTTAGGTCAGCAGAGGAGTTCAGTCAGAAGCCAAAAGAAACCAGTTGAAATCAGTCAACTTGGAGAGGAGTTTAGGCCAGAACAGCTGAGTTGAACCAACCAGCCAGAGTAAGAAAGAACTAAAAAGGGTGAGCTTATTCAGCAGTAAACCTCCAAATGACAATTACCTCAGGTGAATAAAAGATAAATTTTGCAGCTATCAACAACACTTTACCAGTTAGTCCTTCTCACCCATTTATTTTTTTCATATTGAATATTTATTTTGTTTTTAATTTTGTGTGTGTGTGTATGTGTGTGTGTGTGTTTGTATGTGCTTGCATGTGCACTCACACTCCTGTATATATACTTGAAGAGGCCTACAAAGGTCAGAGGCATCAAATTCCCCTAGAGCTAGAGTGACAGACATTTCTCACTTGGAATGTGCCATCTTTTCTGCCCCTGGAGTTTAGAGAACAAGTCTCTAGCCAACTTTCTATCCCTTTATCTAGTTTTGTTTATCTTGTAGTAATTTCATTTTAAGAAATTATCTTAATTTGACATTTATATGCTTCTTACATTCACATTTACTATTTTACTCCCATTAAGTTGCGAGCTGAATGAGAACCTGGGATTTTCATCTGTTTTCTTTACATGTATATGTCTTCACTCAATATTACGCCCAGTATCAATAGGCAGAGTGTACTGCTATATACCTGGGTATATTCAATATTTAATACTAATCTATAATTTTTTTCTGAAAGCCTTTGATACAAGACACCGATTCAAATAAGAATTCAACGTGGACATGTGAAATAAGTTAATAGGCAACAAAGATGGAATGGAAGAGCAATCCAATCCAACAGTCAGGGAAAGGTTAGGGGCAGGTCCAGAGAGAACGCCAAACTAATTTAAAAATAAAACTCCCATTCTTGTGTCTACAAAACGGGCTAATCAAAATTGTGTAAAGTGAAACCTTTTGATAGACGCCTTCTAAGGGACAGTATTATACTGCAAGTTGTTGCTATCAAGCCTGAAATGAAACAGTGGTTTTTACATTATGCTCCAGGAAGTAGACACTCGCTAAATAACTCCTTTAACTTTTCTCTGGCATCTATTGATTATATCCATAGAAATTAAGAGGAGAACGCAATTAAGTTTAAAATTTAATAGTGTTCTGCTGCTGTTAATTTACTGGCAGTCTCGATCAATGCGTCACCCTGGATAGAAATCTATGCACCCCATGTGCTAGAAAATTCTATGATGCCCTTTCAGCTAAGTTTATAACAATATCATGCAACCAAAGACTAAGAAACAAGTACTCCACACAGCAGTGAAAGAGTGACTTCAGTTTCCCACAAGAATTTGATCCATATTTGAAAAGAGATCTTTTAGGTAGGAAAAAAAGAGAGATTTTTTGAATTGTATTTACTTTAGTACCTGTCAATTCTGAGATTCACTAAGTGATCCATAAACCACATTTATCAGAAAAGTACAATTTTCCTCTCAAAGAGTGCTAAATATATGTATGTATCCTGGGCATTCATTTTGCCTAACAATGACTAAGGACATATATGTGTTATGATTTAGTTTGGAAAGTATCATTTAATATACAACATGAAGGCTTTCTCATGGTAAGACTCATAATAATACTCATATAATAATATAATAATAATACTCAGATAATACTCATAATAATTAGATATAAGTTGCTAAAACACTTCTTCCTGCAAAATCTACCTAGGATACCTAGGATAGGTTATATATTGGTTCAACTTAACTTTTATTTTCTCTAAATTAAATGCAGACATATATTTATAATTATTTAAAGATATAGAAAAATGTAAAGTAGCTTTTGTTCTCTCTTATTTTTACCTGTCATTCTATTTCACATTTTCCCCAAAGTCTTCAGTAATGTAACTTAGAGTAGTAAAAATATATTCTGTCTTATCAATGATTACCATTTACTGCTACTGCACAGAAAATGTTCCTGACTTTCACATTCTTTCCAAAGCTCTGATAATTAATTGTTCTGGGAGCAATTGATTTTCTCCAGAGGTGATAATACATTGCATATGAACAGTCAATAGTGGATGCTCCCCACCTGCTTTTGACTGTTCATACACATCATATTATCAGACTTGCTCTCTCTAGGTTTGGGTCCTTCGAAGTGCTTTTGTTTTCCCAAGCTTGTTTCACATGAATTTCATCCTCTTGGTCTCTACCAGCCTCATTCTGATTATGTCCGCATGTATTGTTTGAATTCTTTTATGTACAAACTCCAGTAAAACTCAGAAACTGTCAAAAAGAACAGTCAAAAGCAACCCAGAAAGTATGAGCAGAGAAACAGAGGTAAGCGAAGATAGATAAGGATAGATGCTTGTTGAGACTAAGGGCAACATACAAGGAACCACATCAGGAGTAGAAAGGCTTCTGTCTCCATCTTAAGACCAGATTACTGTAACTGAAATCCATTTTCATTCCTACAGACATTAGGAGGATATGTTGTTGGAAGCTTGTGCTCTGCCTACCACTATAGTGTCCACAAAACCCATGGTGGTTGTAGTTATGGAATGGCTACAGCGATCAAAGCTTCAATTGCTCTTCATATAGTCATTCCCACTAAGCTAGGAGATTTAGCGCATTTAAGACAGAGTGGATGATGGGAAAAGCTAGAAACCATTGTGTGGGATCTGCATATATACAGTCACCTGCATTATACTGGAAAATATGACGTGTTTAAGATGGATAAAAGCAGACTCTGAAAGTGAGGAACCCCGAACTTCAGTCCCAAGCATGTATATTCGAAAGGTCTTTCCAACCTAGACTGGTCCCCCAAGCCTGTATCTGAGAGAAAGGAAAACAGTGGAATGAATCAGGATTAAAAACATTGTATTCCCCAGAACAGCTAAAAAGCAAACTAGTTCCAATACAGGTTACTCTTGTGTATTCTACAGTATAAAAATATCTGAGATAGGATCAGGTAGGTTCTGCTCATCTGTAAAGAGAGCAATAGGGACTTCTTAGTAGGAAACTCCAACTGACTGCCTCAATAGCTCTGGTTGGTCTCCCTGAATGTTTGTAAATCTCCAGCTTGATGGTGGTACCTTTGCTCTATCAACCTGGCTACTCCAGTCATCTCTGCTGTGGACCACAAACTCCTCATTTGTTGATGCTTTGTGCTCTCTTTGTTCTTCTATTCGCAAGTCATTATCTGTTCACTCACGTTTGCTTGTTATATATTTAATAAATACACTCATTCAAAAGAGAAAAATATAAAGGGACTTTAAGGCAAAGGACACTGTCAATAGGATAAAACAGCAACCAACAAATTGGGAAAAGATCTTTACCAATCCCACATCCGACAGAGGGCTAATATCCAATATATACAAAGAACTCAAGAAGTTAGACTCCAGAGAGCCAAATAACCCTATTAAAAATGGAGTACAGAGATAAACAAAGAATTTTCACCTGAGGAATATCAAATGGCTGAGAAACACCTAAAGAAATGTTCAACATCCTTAGTCATCAGGGAAATGCAAAACAAAACAACCCTGAGATTTCACTTCACACCAGTAAGATCAAAAACTCAGGAGACAGCAGGTGCTGGAGAGGTTGTGGAGAAAAAGGAACACTCCTCCACTGCTGGTAAGATTGCAAGTTGGTACAACCACTCTGGAAATCAGTTTGGCGGTTCCTCAGAAAACTGGGCATAATAATACCGGAGGACCCTGCTATACCACTCCTGGGCATATACCTAGAGGACTCTTCAGCATGTAATAAGAATACATTCTCCACTATGTTCATAGCAGTCATATTTATAATAGCCAGAAGCTGGAAAGAACCTAGATGTCCCTCAACGGAGGAATGAATACAGAAAATGTGGTATATATACATAACGGGGTACTATTCAGCCATTAAAAACAATGAATTCATGAAATTCTTAGACAAATGGATGGAACTGGAAAATAGCATCCTGAGTGAGGTAACCGAACCACAAAAGAACACACATGGCATGCACTCACTGATAAGTGGATATTAGCTCAGAAGCTTGGAATACCCAAGACACATTTCACATATCAAATGATACCCAAGAAGGAGGAAGAACAAAGTATGGATTCTTGGGTACTTTGTAGAAAGGGGAACAAATTCCCCACAGAAGGAGATACAGAGACAAAAGTTGGAGCAGAGTCTGAAGGAAAGACCATCCAGAGACTACTCTACCCAGGGATCCAACCTATATGCAGTTACAAACCCCAGACACTATTATTGATGCCCACAAGTGCTGACTGACCAGAGCAGGATATAGCTATCACCTGGAAGGCTCTGCTAGTGCATGACAAATACAGAGGGAAACACTCTCAGCCAGTTATTGAACTGAGCACAGGGTCCCCAATGGGGGAGCTAGAGAAAGGACCCAAGGAGCTGAAGGGGTTTGCAGTGCCATAGGAGGAACAACAATATGGGTCACCCAGTATTCCCAGAGCCCCCAGGGACAAAACCATCAACCAAAGAGTACACACGGAGTTACCCATGGCTCCAGACACATAGGCAGCAGAGGATGGTCTTGTTAGACACCAAAGGAAGCAGAGGCCCTTGGTCCTGGAAAGACTTGATGCCATAATGTAGAGGGATACCAGGACAGGGAAGAGGGGGAGGGTTGATTGGGGAAGGGGAGAGGGCTTATGGGATTTTCGGGGGAGGGGGGAACCTCATTAAAATATTCTTTAACTCTAATTAAAATATTCTTTAACTTGTTGAAATGATATGATTATCATTACTTTAAAACTTTTCTACTACAGAGCTTCTGCAGGTATGGGTCTCAGACATGCAAGGAACAGTTTCTGGTCAAATTCTGGGAATGTGCTTTGCTGGGCACCAGCCCATGTCTATGCAATCAGAGTCCCTGGTAGGAGCAGGATTGGGGCCAGCAACCCATGTCAAGAAACTATTCCTGGACCTGCCTTCTCGTATCAAAGACGTCTGAGTAAACACGCATTCTGCTTTTAGTTCCACTGCACGGAAGGAGCAAACAGAACTCTGGAGTCTTGAATATAGAAATGAGGAGGCAAATGTCATAGATACAGATTATTACCAAATGTAATACCCAAGAGTACAACTCTACCACTTCTAGTAAGGTGCTTATCATGTACCCTGGACAACTCCTTTGTTCTTTATTACACTAAAAGTCTTTCTTTTCCTTGGACATGAGTGATGGTATTTTAAAATGTCCCTTTATTCATCGAGGAGCTTAATCCAAGGACTGTGTGCGGAGAAGAAAGATAAAAAGTTCTATCCTTGGAAACACCTCCCATGAAGGAATGGAAGACTGGGGTCAGCAGACTTTGGGGATGGGAGGGCATGCTTAGAGCCCTTCAAAAGCTGCCATATTGAGATTTGGCAACATAAACTTTGTCCCGTGTGTGTATGTGTGTGTGTGTGTGTGTGTGTGTGTGTGTGTGTGTGTGTGTGTGTTCCTAAACTTCACAAATGGATTCTTAAGCTAGATAAATTTGTTGTTGAGAGAACAGGTGACTTTTTAAAAAGCCTCAGTCTTTATTTCTTACAGAAACCAAACAAAACAAGAATGGAAAACAATCTTTATGCTCATTTGTTATGCTCATTGAAAGACTGGGTGTACTATAAAGCCACTCTTTGAGAGAAGGTAACAATTGATGTATCTCTCAAAGATTCCCTTCTGATCTGCCTATGTAACAAGGTAGGTATCAATTACTGTGCCAGTCTGGACAAAGGAAAGCATGCTGAACACGCAGTCAAGTTCAAGGGTAATGAGTGCAGCTTCTTAATTAAGATTTTCCAGAACTGTGGGTATCTCTGAATGCTGCACGAAGACTTTATCTCTATTTATGGATTGCTTTGATTTCGCTGGGGACGATGTCATTTTATGAGCATCTTAAAATGAGAGTTTTCTATGGGCAAATGGGGAATTAGGGAAAAACAGAAATGAGATTTCTTTGTATCGATCTTATTACTCATTTCAAAGATGAGATAATGCTTTCTATCAACTGCAAACACATTTATTCAACTCCCATAAAACCAGTATTAGTCCCATTTGATTCTGTGCTTGAACCAGGCTTTAGTTACTTTTACGCAATTCTCAGAACATGTATTTTGCAAAAATGAAAAATTCAAGTTTGAAGCATTGCTTATTTCTCCCTAGCCATTAAAAGATCGAATGAATGACACTCTTTGCTTTTGGACTTAGTCCTTGCATAAATTACTTTATTTTGTTCTAAGACTTAGATTTTGAACTTAAAAACCAAAGCAAACCCAGAAATTTCCAATGTTTATTTTTTAATCATTTCATTCCCTTAAACTGTCTGCTTCTTTTCTTCTCAAAGAAAGTTGCTTGCCAGCTCCCAGGCTAGGATCTTAAGATGTTACTATGTAAAATAAAGTAATACTTAGGATGCCCTTATTCTTTTTTTTTAAAAAAAATATTTTATTTTATTTTTTTAATTTACATTCCAAATCACTTCCCCTTTCCCGTTCCCTCCCTCCCCGAAAGTCCCATAAGCCCCCTTCCCTCCCTCTTTTCCCCATTCAACCCCCTCTCACTTCTCTGTCCTGGTATTCCCCTACATCCAATCTTTCCAGGACCAGGGGTCTCTCCTTCCATCTTCTTGGAAATCTATTGATATTTGAATTGTGTCTTGGGTATTCCAAGATTCTGGGTCAATATCCCCTTATCAGTGACTGCATACCATGTGTGTTCTTTTGTGATTGGGTTACCTCACTAAGGATGATATTTTCAAGATCTGACCATTTGCCTAGGAATTTCGTGAATTCATTGTTTTTAATTGCAGAGTAGTATTCCATTGTATAGATATACCACATCTTCTGAATCCATTCCTCCGTTGAGGGACATCTGGGTTCTTTCCAGCTTCTGGCTATTATAAATAAGGCTGCTATGAACATAGTGGAGCATGTGTCCTTATTGCATGCAGGTAAAGTCTCTGGGTATATGCCCAGGAGTGGTATAGCCAGATCCTCCGGGAGTGTCATGCCCAGTTTTCTGAGGAACCGCCAGACTGCTTTCCAGAGTGGTTGTACCCGCCTGCAATTCCACCAGCAGTGGAGGAGTGTTCCTCTTTCTCCACATCCTCGCCAACAACTGCTATCTCCTGTGTTTTTGATCTTAGCCATCCTGACTGGTGTGAGATGGAATCTCAGGGTTGTTTTGATTTGCATTTCCCTAATGACTAAGGATGATGAACATCTCTTTAGGTGCTTCTCAGCCATTAGATATTCTTCAGGTGAGAACTCTTTGTTTAGCTCTGTACCCCATTTTTCAATAGGGTTACTTGCCTCTCTGGAGTTTAACTTCTTGAGTTCTTTGTATATATTGGATATTAGCCCTCTGTCGGATGTAAGGTTGGTAAAGATCATTTCCCAGTTAGTTGATTGCCGCTTTGTCTTTTTGACAGTGTCTTTTGCCTTGCAAAAACTTTGTAATTTAATGAGGTCCCATTTGTCTATTCTTGATCTTAGAGCATAAGCTATTAGAGTTCTGTTCAGGAAATTCTCCCCTGTGCCCATATGTTCGAGGTTCTTCCCTAGTTTCCCTTCTATTAGTTTCAGTGTGTCTGGTTTTATGTGGAGATCTTTGATCCACTTAGAATTGAGCTTAGTGCAAGGAGATAAGGCCCTTATTCTTTAGGAGTAGGTTATACAGGAAAAATGGAAGTAAAAAGATCGCTATTCCACTCATATAAGACTGTCACTTAAGCTTTTCAAAGTGGCCTTCAGATGATAGGTTGCGGGCGTAGGGGGTGGTTGTGGAAAGCATCCAGATACATTTTAACAGTTGTCTTGACATACTTATTTACTATTTATTTATTGATTGATTGATTGATTTTCAAGGGTCTACAGACCTACTCTTGCAGTCTACAGATCCTCTGAGAGTTAGAATTCTATATCCAAACTCTAGAAATAGCACAAAAGTATTTATGAAACAAATAATTGGTTCTTCAAGAAAATGACAAGATAGACAAATCCTCAGCCAAATTAGCCAGAATAAGGGGGGGAGGAGAGAGGAGAGAGAGAGAGAGAGAGAGAGAGAGAGAGAGAGAGAGAGAGAGAGAGAGAGAGAGCAAGCAAAGTAATGTAATTGTAGTTGAAAAGGAAACATTGCCACAGGTGCCAATGAAATTCAGAAATGAAACCTCAAAGACACACTAAAAATATATCTCACTTAATTTGTAAACCTAAAAGAAACAGATGAACTTGTAGGTAGAGCTGACTTATTAAAATTAAACCAAGATGAGAGCAATAATTTTAAAAGACTTATGATAAGCAATGAGATTGCTATAATTAAAAAAAATCTGGGTTTACTGCAGAATTATGGTTTTTATTTTGATACTGGGGTTGAACTGAGGATTATACATTCACTGGGTAAGTGCCATACTACTGAGCCTCATCCCTTTAGTTCTGAGCTAATTGCTTTAGAGAGATGATTTAGCTTGTCCAAGTCCTTTTAGAGATTATACAACACTGGACCAGTAAGTATACCTTGGAAAAACAAGCTATAGTTTTGGCTTATCAATTGTTCATGGTCTAGTTTATAACATATCCTGTAGTAGTGTAACAAGACCATATGGTTAAATGTTTTTTAATCTGCCTTTCCTAATCCATAAGCAACAGAGTGAATCGTTTAGAAGCATGGTCCCTGGAACAATGCCATCAGAACTACCTAAAATGTTAACAGGAAAAAATTTGTAGGATTTTGTGTCTCACTGCTATGTACATTATAAAATACCAATAAATATGTAGATATGGAAGCACAGTGATGGTTACCATAGGCTGAGTGACAATATAATCAAAGCATGGACAGTTTCCATGAGATCCAAAGAATAAGTTCAAGAGATCTATGTTACAATATGGCAACTGTGTTAATAAGAACATATTGCATTCTTTTTTTTCTGTACATAGTTTAGTGCTTTTATTAAGTAAAATATACATGTTCATAGAATACGTAAAAATAACAGAGCCATAGACTATTGCAATCTTTAAAAACATTAATCAGTTGCTTTTGCAACTCTTCCAAATCATTAAATTTGTGAGGTTAATTAGCTACATTTAACCATTCTACCACACATATATATTTCTAAATAGCATGCTGTAGATGATAAATATGGGTAACATTTGTCAATTAAAAATAAATGAATACAAAGAAAACAGTTATAGATTCCCAACTTTCATCTCAGTCTTTTGAATCTGGAATCAGCATTAGGGATACAGCTTTTTAGGCAAACACTTTTTGTTGAGGTTTGGTCTGTTGCTATGTACTATAATGCTAAATTCTGTATCTGAAGGTCTAGGCCTATGAGTGAATTCTCCCCTCTACAAGCTTTTGTTGTGAAAACCATATTCCTTGATTCAAAACTACTAGTTAAATAAAATTGGCTATAGTCAATTACTGGAGAGATTAGAGGTAGGTGAATTTGAGTTATCTGGTTGGGCGGTGGAGAAGTGAGAGGAGAGAAGAGAAACCAGGGAGGAAGGGCAAAGAACTAGAAGAGAGGATAGGGAAGGAGAAAAAAGGAGAGGAGAGGAGAGGAGAGGAGAGGAGAGGAGAGGAGAGGAGAGGAGAGGAGAGGAGAGGAGAGGAGAGGAGAGGAGAGGAGAGGAGAGGAGGAAGCCACAGTAAGGGAAGATGAACCATGAGCACATGGCCAAAGAAACAGCAAATATTTGGGGAACACCGCTGGGAAGGTAGCCAGGTCAGCAGTTACAAGAGAAGATTAGGGGTTACCCCCAATAATTGTCAAAGCCAAATAAAATAACCATAGTCTAAGTTCCATTCATTTGTAAGCTAGTTAGGGATAAGTTTATATTGATAAAACTATAATTCTTGAGTGCTCTCTCTCTCTCTCTCTGTGTGTGTGTGTGTGTGTGTGTTTCTCTCCCTCCCCTCTCTTTGTCTCTTTCTGTCTCTGTCTCTTTCTGTCTCTGTCTCTTTCTGTTTTTGACTCTGCCTGTCTGTCCTTTCCCTCTCCCTCACCCCATCACCAGGTAGTCTAGACTGGCCTTGACTTCTTGAATTCTCAATCCTCTTTTCTCAGCTTCCTGGTTAAGATCTTAGAAATCTCTTGCCAACTCTATTGAAGCTGTCCACAGGGGTAAGACAGTCTGAAATAGCAGTTGCTATGGACTGGCATCAACAACAACAAAACAGTCACTTTCATAGGGCCTAAAAACTGCTCAAGAAAAGACGCAGAAAGCTCAGAAAAGGACTTCAATGTCTCTATTAACCCATGGCTGGGCTCCAACAATGGAACACAGTGAATGGACTTAGCTGATGGCTTTAGAGATCAAGACTCAGCAATAAGGATGTTTGAAATAGCTGACCTTGAGATCAAAGACAGCAGGAAAGACATTAAGACCACTGAGAACAACTAAGGGGCCAGTGAATAGAGAGATCAAAGTGCATAGAACCAGGTGGCAGTACAGAACAAGTGCATATATGGCTAGAATGGGCAATGTTTAAAGACAGAGATGACAAGTGTTGGATCTGTTTCTTATAGAGAGAGTGGGACAGCCTTACATAGCTGCCCCATTCGTGTTTAATTCTTCAGCTGCCTAGCCAGCTAACTAGCTGACTAGTGTCACATGTTTTGAAGTTACTGACTCTTCCTTTGACACCACAGCTGCCACTGTGCTCTGCATTTACAGTGGTGTCCTTTTGGTGGAGAATGCCTGTCAATGGCTCTCCTTCCAAGCGATGTGTGAAGAAGTCACTTCTCCTTTCGGTTCTTCCGCTTAAGACATTATTTACCAAGCAACTCCCAAGACTGAAGTTCCAAGGTGCCAAGGCAAGAGGTGATGAGAGCCACTAGTGTTTCTGTCAATGCAGGATAAGTGCATGGAGGTCTGTGGGGAATGGTAATGCTTCTGCCACAACAGTCCCCTTTGTAGCTAACTGTCATTTGAATTATGATGTTGGTGATCAACATCCCGGGAATAATGAGTATGAAGCCTGACAAATAGTTCCTTAAAAATTATCTAGCACAAATCTGGCATATTGCTGTTTGTCAAATTATTCCTATGCCAGATGCTTACACAAAGTCTGCTGTCCATTGCCAAATGGCTTTGCTGCACATTTCCTCATTAGATGGAATTGACATTCTTCACAGATACTCAATCAAATGGAATTAATGACCACGAGATTCATATTTGCATTCTGCACCTACCATGTCTGTTGCCACTCCACACCCCACTCACCTGCTTGTTCAGGCTCACCCTTCTCCTGTGGATATGGAATGCACCAGAGTTGCCAAGAACAGAGCTACAGTTTGCATTTTGATCAGAGAGAAAGAGAGCGACTGTGTGGCACCAAGAGGAGTTGCCTTTCTAATGTGTGCTCTTCCTGTCATTTTTGAAACATGTTGCATTTTCAGATTGCACACATTCCCCCATCCTAATGTAGGGCCTGTCAATCCACAGAACAAATTGCAGAAGGGCAAAAGACTCTGCAATGGCTCCTTTGTTAAGACAGAGTGTTTGGGACACTACATCTGACCCACTCAAACTCCATCATTCTTCAAAGAACTTAAAAGCCATGAGTCTGCTCGTGCTCAAGGTCAGCAAATGCTCTTGTCTCTAGAGATTAATCCATTTCTCTCCAAGTCTTAGTGAAATAAAGCATTGCCATAGCAGCCAGAGAAAAAAACGAACAGCTAGATATGTGTACTGTTTCGGATGAAAATATATCATCATTCAAACAAGGAATATGTGAGCTCATGATTGACAGCTACGGTATTCAACATTTACAATTCCCTCTTCAGGGATATTCAGCATCGATTGAAACAGAATGCAGTGTTTAGGAACTACTCAGGGACACTTTCAATAAAATGCTTCAAATAATGATTGTCCGAAGCTTGCTAGACACTTTGTAAATGTCAGAAACACATTAAATATGCTAAATGAGCATGTCCAATATCCAGAAAACAACACAAGTGATTTACAATCAATTTCACACATGCCTGGGAATGTCTTCTTGATGCAAGACAAAAAGGTCCCCTTTGACCAGAGCATACTGACCCCAAGTTTTGGTCCAGGCGCAGTATTCATGTGTCTGCTCAACATAAACCGTGGGACACTTTCTTGGTGTTAAGTAGATATGTTTGGGGGGTTAAATAAGAGTTTCAAGTTTAAAATGCCTTTTATGGTTGAGTAAGGACTAGCGAAGATGTCATACTTCATTAACAGTTAATAGATAAAGGTTACTACACATCTTAAAGTTAAAAGGCTTCTAGCTATATCTCTACATCCCTTGAGGACCTTCAGACCTTCACCATTCTTAACCCCTTCATCTTGCTCATGGGTTCTCTTGTGCATTTTGGGAAGGAACCATCAGATCATCCATCACTCAGATGTCCTCTCTGTTAACACCACGTGTGTCTAGGAAAATCTTGATAGTAAAATTCCACTGAGCCTGTCTTTTTACCATAAAACATATTATTCCTAAGCTTAGGCCACCAGTGGACCTATTATATCTGTAGTTTTTAAAATATTTGCTTTTTTATTTTATGTGTATGAATGTTTTTCCTTGTATGTATGTGAATACAATACATGCATTACGGCACTTAGATCCCCCGGAACTGAGTTTATTTAGTTCATATATATGCTGTTGTTCATATGTGTATATCTGCATGTGTCTTTAGAGTTGACCACTTGAGACCGAATAACCAAAAGACTGACCCTTTTTTTCTCAGTAGCCAATGATTATTTGTAACTCTTCATCTAGTGTGGGGCTTTGCAAAATTTCCCCTATTCATATTAGCATGTCAACTGGTAAAACACTGTTTTACTGTTTGTTAAAACAGCTAGATTGTTGTATATTCCTAAGTGCAGCTTTCCTGACATGTATAGAAGACACAATCTCACAGCAAGTATATTGGACTTCTGTATACTTACGATCTTTCTGTCCATTCTTCCTTGATGATACCTGATCCTTACCCATAGGTTCTGGATGTGGACTGTAAATTTTCTATTGGGGACTAGGAACCCCACAGTCAGTTGTTCTTAGCAGTCTGAGCAGTCTTGGTTTCCTGGAATGGTCTGTCTGCTACAAAAAGAGGCTTCTTTTATGAAGGGTAAGAGTTTTAATTTTCAAATTGGATCTGGGCACAGGATGAATGCCCCATACAAGGGCTAGTGGTTGGATGTGGTGCAGGTGGCCTAAAGTAGGGCAAGCTGGCCAGACTGGACTGGCACACAGGATATGCAACTGATACTAGGCTTAGGGGTTGGGACAGATGCAGACAGGATTGACCAGACTGGTCTGGCACACCCAGACTGTTGTTTTAAGGCAATTAAAATATATCGGGCTTAGCATTGTACCTGGAACGTAGGAAGGGTTATACAATCACTATTATTATATGGCATTATCCTATAGGCTAACTGAAAGTAATTAATACCAGAAAGGGATTTCAAGTTTCTAAATAGTGGGCTAAACAGTCTCCATCAGTTAACCATACTTAATGCTTCTTAGAAATCTATTTATTTGTCTTTTACACTACCTAAACACCTGGATTCACGTCACCCTTATTTGGTTACTCTTTTTTTTTCAGTTCCATTTTTTGGATTAATGTGCTGTGGTCTAGGCATCTGTCTATGAGACTCCATAAACCTCAGGCTCACTGAAAGGTGGGATTCATTCCCAAGACCTTGCCTGCCAAAGTGCCTAAGGTTGGTTATTTAATCCCAAACCTTTAACCCAGACATATCTGCTTGTTTGAGACTCACACCCTCAACTTTCTCTTTAACATTGATAACTACAATTATCCTGAGTTTACTTCCTATTCCACACATTCTCCCAAAGGATAGCATCTTTTTTACTACAAATCTGCTTTTTCTTCCTTAATCCCCATGTTAGCAGCCTTCAGGAACAATTAGGAAACAGGGGACTCCTCATGAATCTCTTAGCCTCAATGCAAAAGAATCATGAGTAGCTACAGAGTCCTCATCAGTAAGAAAATATGGTGTCTTCTATTCTTCTAAAAACACATAGAGCTTTTGGGATTTCATTTTCCCACCTTTGGACTAATTGTGAGGATTAAGAATAGTTATGGACTATACAAAAATGTTCTATAACTCTGATGATAAATGGTTATAACAATGGGGCTCTCTGATGGTAAAAAAAAAAATAGAAAATAGAGGAATCCTGGTCTCTAGGAATCTATGGGCTAAACCAGACAGCATTATTAGCTACGGACATCATTACTTAGGATGGCCTCTGCCATGAAGATTCAGTTATTAGTTTTCTTGAAGGGGAAGTAGTCCCCTGATGATTTAGATAAGAGAAGAGTAATTGAGATTTAATATAGTTGCCAAATATACATGTAAGCAAGATTTTTTTCTACAAGTTCAATTTTTGATTCTATTGTAAAACATAAATGATAAGCATCTAAAAACTGTATTCAAAAACATGTGTCACTCTCCCACAAAATATTGTTCAATACTCTAAACATGAATGGTAAGACCTTTCAGATTCTGTTCACTCAATCTTCCTTCTATTGTAAAAAAAAAAAATCACCTCTGCTTCTTCTCTAGCACTTGGTCTTCCAATAAAAATGGGGTACAATTTCCTATATGCCTAAGTCCATAGCTTACTTCTGTATTATTTTTGTAATATTCATATAGGTGGAGCATCAATACTTCTTTCTTTCATAATTATCTTATAGTTTTATGGATCATCCCCTACAAGAACTTGCTCCTCCCTCTCCACATCTCTGTTCTTTCTTTTATAATGGAGAGTGACTTTTTTTTTCTCACAGTAAATTTGATTTCCTTGCAAGTAAAAGCCTATCTCATTTATGTCCATACCCTAGCATGAAAGCCATTCTAGAGTGGACACACACTGAGCAGCTGAGAAACAAGAATGTGTTTTAAACATTGTGATTAAAGTGAAGTAGCAGGTATCTTGTCTCCTGACATGTGACTATTTACCTAATCATCTTCACCTTCTCTAAGGATGAAGACGAGCTCACATATTATTCTGAGTGGTTTCATTCAGGCTATGCAAATACAAAGTTGCTGAGACTTCTATTTTCACTTCATTCCCAGCTTTCCTTTGGCAACATGGAAGCCATGTTTAGTGTGCCCTAGTTCTTTTACAGGTAAAATATAATGTATTTTTTTTTCATTAACTGCCAACCGTCACTTAGTACCTTCCTTCAAACTGTGTTAGACAGTTCACCAGATTCCATGGTAGCTATGGTTAGCACCTGCAGAAACCACAGAAGTTTTCATAGGATCCCACAGACAAGGTGGCTGCACTGAAATATTGTTGATGTTCTTCATTATTTAAAAGCTACCGGTGCTCTGAGACTCACACATACAATTAGCTAGTTACTCTGTGAAGATGGCGCATATTGATCACATTCACAAATAAATATCTTAAATGTTTTGAGAACTGGATTTCAATATGATTTATTGTCTTGGTTGCCCTGTGTATTTCTTGAACCTTTAAGAAGCATGATCCCGGGAAGGAGTTTGGGGCCTTATATCACTTGGTTTGGGTTTTAAGACACAAAGCAGATGAAGAAGCTTTGAGACTTGCTCCTTACTTAATTTCCTCCCCCAGGAGACCCATACAGTGATGGAGAAGCCTACTATGCACCCTCTGCTCTCTATTGAAGAATGTCCCACCCCTTCCACATTTAGCAGACGCTCCTCTGGTTCATCACTCTGTGGTGCTTCTTAGTAATGTGTTATGGTGCATTGGGTCAGGCATTTAACTCCAGGGTCTTTGCTCTCTCCTTTGGTTTAAAAGGTAGTCATGGGATGGGTCAAGTCAATATACTTAAAAATGTGTAGAGTTCTAGCTGACAAGTCATGTTGTCTGTGCTCATTCTTGTGATTATTATCTGCAGCGCTTGTCATTCTAAGGCAGAAAATAGCTTCAGAATCTACACCACATAACATTGCAACCATTAACAAATGCCTAGAGTCAACTTAGTAATATAAATTATTGGATAGTAAATTATTGCCATTATTCAGTTCATGGGTTTGGGAATGCTTCTCTGTGATTCTAAGTTATACTCCTCTATGGAATCTTGGCAAATCCTTTAAAACTTTCCAGTCATTATCTATACTTATCTACATCTTGACTGTACTTCTGAAATGAACTTTTGGCTCATCAGTTACAATATAGAAATTAGAGTATTGGAAGCAGTGTTCATAGATAAGGAGGCAAGCATGTTTTTTACAAAAGATTGGAACTAGTGACATGTGTAGAAATTATGGGAGAGGGACTCGACAATGGGCAGAGGGAAGCAGTCACCTTATGGTGTTACCCCATGTTGTCAGTCCGTCCTGGTGGAATGGACTTCAGCAAATCCTTTAACATTCTAAATATTAGAGTCTCTTACCATAAAACAGAATGCTACCACTAATCTCACAGGGTTGGAGCAGAGAAAAGTAAATGCTGCAATTAACACAAACATTCAACTAGTTGCCTTGCTTTGAATCACCTTTTAACTGTGTTATACCATTCTAGTGCCATACACACCTCTTTAATACTTCCTCTAGTGACAGAAAAGGATGCAGCACACCAAGGAATCTGATCCTTCAACCTTTGCTGTCACACGGACTCAGAATGCCACAGACGGATGATTGCTGGCCCCTGTGCTAAATCTTTGTTACAAAGCTGAAAAGCCACCAGAGTGATCTGGAGCTCTCCCTGCTGACTGCTTCATTCCACTCCAGACAGCCTCATTAAGGAACAATTGCATTCACATTATTGGGTTCTGTGTAACAGACACATGGTTCTACTTATTGTACTTCAGATGCAAATGAGCATGTGTGTCTAATTAACAGGACATGACAGTGAACCATTCATCACACTGATGGAGGGAGCCTCTGCCACCTCAGAGGAAAAGGTTAGCCATGGTTTCTTTCCCAGGAGGGATTGGCTTGCCATGAAAGCTGACTGTGTGATTCTTTTTTGGACATAAGTTTTTTATCTGAATAGTAGACATTGGGTACTGAAGTGTGTCATTCAATCCCCTTTCATTTTCAGACTTCAGTGACAGGCACATATAAACGATTTGTCTTCATAATTAAATGTGCCCCTTATGGGCTTGTAGAGGATCCCCAATTCAAGGCAATAAAGAACCTATGTAGGAGGGTCAGAGGAGAGGAGAGAGGCTGGGCTTTTCTCTTCTCTTCACCCACATCTCTTTTCCTTGGCCAGAAATTTTCTACAAACATTTTCTACAGAAGCAAACATTTTTGGCCTTCCTGGCTTATGACCTTCATTTTACCTGTTTGGTCGTATGTTTGTGTGTGTGTGTGTGTGTGTGTGTGTGTGTGTGTGATTTAGTGCAAAAGAAGACATAGAAAATGAATAAATAAATGATTGTAGCTGGATACTAATAAAACTTTATTTATATAGAAAAGCAGTAGAACAATTGAATGTGTATACACAGGGACTTGCCTAAGTGTGCCTACTGCTTCCTTCACTGAAGGTCACTGCATTTGCCAAGGGGTACTTGAATTGTCTGCATGTATTTCATGTTTGTTTGTTTTGCTGGTAGGAGTGCTAAAGAGTTATAGATGCCAGGGGATTCTTTTCTCTTGCAATCTCAGGTATAGCTTCCCAATTCCTGTGTGAGGTATGTTTTAAGCAGCTTTCTAGGAAATCCTGATGCATATAATTATGAAGGTCATTCTGTTGGTTCAAGGGACCATGACAATGATCCAAACAGAGAAGAACTTGCTTGCACTCAGTTGACAGAGAGAACCCATTTCAGATGCTATTGTGGTAAGTGTTAGTTTCAATGATTATAAGAGCATCCATATTTATGCATTTTCTCGATATAAAGCATCCATGGAGAATTCTCAGAGAAATTTAGTTTGCTCTTACTTCATGGAAAGGAGCACTTGTTCATTTATTGACTGACTGAGACAGTCACCTCACAAAGGAGATAACTCTCTCAGTGATGACTTCTAGAAGGAGGCACAGCCTTGTAACTATGCATGTTGGGATCAGAGTTCATAATCAGAAGATTTTCCTCCACCTGGATTGAAGCATTTGACATTCTCAAAAACGCAAAACAAAAAATGGCAGAAATAGAAAAGGCACTATATATAATCTGTTAAGCAGATGTTACAGTAAGTCAGCTAGTGGCTCTCCAAGTATATGGCTTATAAATTATGAAAAGCCTCAGAGGTGCAATCATCAGCTCTGCAAGTCTTAGGTGTAATATCCTTGGGTTATAACAAGAACTAAACATAAATATGAGCTACAGACATCAAAATAATGTTTTACTCTTTCTTTGACTTTGGATCACTGTTGGTAAATCATATCTCTATCCCTATCTATCTATCTATCTATCTATCTATCTATCTATCTATCTATCTATCTATCTATCAATATATTACAGCTAAGAGCATGTGATGGCCAGAATGGATAGAATAGTGCCTGACATTACAGAGATTAAAACTGGCAAAAGAAGAGAGTCCCATCTCTATCAAATTAAAGAAAGAGCTAAGAGTTCCAGCTTTTTATATGCATGTGCTTATTCCTGAAAATATCCTTGTGAAGTCACAGTACAATGGTCAGCTCTGCCCCACAGACGCACTGCCTTCCATGATCTACTGTTGTCATGGAAAGCCCAGCCGAAGGCTCCATTTCCCAGGCTTCCTGCAATAGATGAAGTCACTTGACTGCTATCAGGTAATAATATTATGTAAATGCAAATAACGCATGTCATAGGAAGATAAGGATGAGAAAACCACCAAAAGGTAGAATTAGTATCATAGAGGCATGATGGACCAGAGCTTGCCTTTTAGCAGCCAGGGCAGATAACAGTGAAATGCCCACTGGATAAGATTACACATCATTGGGAATGCCACCCTTTCCTTTTCTTCTCCCTTTGAATGTGGTTTTTCATGTGTTTGGGTTTTTTTTCTTCATTGTAGTTATCATTTTCTGCTCTTATGAATTTGATGTGTGGGGACTGGGTAAGAACATACCTCAGGTTTCAGTTATTAAGGCATCCCAGCTAAAAGGAAGTGTTACCCTACATCTGACTCTTATACCCTGGACATCTTAGACAGGGAGCTTTTGGACAAACAAAGACTAAGTTTTTGGGTTGCCTCTTCGTAAAGACATAGAGACTATGTTCTGTATGGGAGGAGGGTTGATATAGATGTTGGTGGCTGGAAAAGAAAGCTGTAGAAAAGACAAACAGTGTTGCCCGGAGTAGAATGCTGTCACTTCATAGGACACCACACACACATACACACACACACCACCACCACCACCACCACTACCATCACAACCACCACAACAACAATCCCCCAAATCTGCCTTATTTTAAGGCCTTTTGTAATGAAGTAGGACCTTTCAGCAATGAAACATGGACTGGTCTGGATGTGACATGTCCAACACAGCCTCAGACATTAGAGGCATGGTCCCTACCAAGTAGTGTTTTGGGAAAGTGATGGGCAATCTAAGTGGTCACTTTCGGTATGCCTCGAGGAAGATGCACCGCACTGGGGTCCTGGGCAGTGATGAGAGTAATGCTGTTCACATAGTGTGATGGTTAACACTGTCAGAATGACCGGATCTAAAATCAGTCAGGAGACAAGCCTCTTGGGATGTCTCAGAGTTTCTAGATTGCATTAATTAAGGTAGGAGGATGCAGCCTGAATGCAGAGAGTGGGTGTCGCCCCAGACCAAATAAAAAGGAGAACGTGAGCTGAGCTACAGTGCTCGACTGTGGGTGCAACTTACTCAAACTCCAGCCATCATGGCTTACCTGCCATAAGGAACTGCATCCTCACATCTTTATTATCCCTAAGTTGCTTTTGTCATAGCAACTTGAGATCTAACTGATACATTCAGCATGCTCTATTCCCAAACCCAGAACCATAGCTCTGTCTAGGACTCTGCCAGGAACAGCTGTTCCTTTCTCAATCAGCGGTCTGGGATAATCTTGGAACACTCTCGTGGTTGCAATAAATCTTATTTTCCACTCACTACTGCCTGTTGGCAGGCTTTAGCATGGAATCTGCATGCTGTATAGGTTTACACAGGCTCCTCCAGCCTCCTCTCGGTGTGTTGGCTTCCCTCAGTCTTCCAGCAGAATTCACTGCTCCTATTCTTCTTCATCCTGATTTCTTACTTACCTAGATTTCTACTAGATACTTATCTAGATTTCTCTTTTCTTTGTAAGGGACTTATAATTTGTTTGGAGTACTTATGAAAGAAGAGTGAAAGGAAGAACAATGTGAAGCATTGTTTGTGGTTTCCTAATAAACTAAGCAGAGACCTTGACAACAAACTGGAAGCAGACTGTCTACCGGGAGGATGCAAGGCATCCTAGAGAGGCATCCCTGCCCCCCTGAGTACCAAGACCTAATGATACCACTATTTCTTCTCTCAGTTTTAAAGCTCTCTGATGATTTAATTTCAAGTTTTCACATAGACATCTGTTGGTTCCACATTTGGGTTAAATTTATTTCAGAGCCCAAGTTTTGGAATAAACTCTGAACAGTCCACTCATTTAATTCGGTTTTGTATAATACACATCTGGCTTGCCTCACCTGCTTGGGGACTGTGTTATTAGATGACCAATTAATGAACATTTGCTGAAATTTAAGTATAAGCCTGGAGCTCAAGAAAGCAATTTGGCCCCACATGCCTTTGTAAATTTTTTTTTCTCTATTACTCCCCCAGGCTCCAGCCAAACTGATTTGTGTCCTTGGAATGAGCCCTGTGATTCCTGTCCCTTCTGTCCTGATTCTGCTGTCACCATCATCTAGAGTAAGGGCAACAGCTACATTTGTGAAGCACAGGGCAGGAATTTGTAAACTACCACATGTGTTAAGTTATTTAATCTTTACACTGATCACATTTGCACAGGCCATATTATTATTACTCCCAGATTACAATTGAGAAGACTCAGGTTGAAGCTGGATCTAGTATTTATACTATATTCTGAAAATATTATACTTTTTTATACATGGTTTTAGTATATAGCTCTCACTGGCCTGGAACTCACCATGCAGGTCAGGCTGGCCTCAAACTCAGAGTTTCACCTGTCTCTGCCTCCTTGTGCTAGGATTGAAGGTGTGAGCCACCCGGCCAGGGGTAAGTATTCTTTTACATTACTTTTAATGTTTTATGAAATATTTATAGATGAAAACTTCAAAAATATAAGGTAATTCTGCTTCTAGAAAGGGGTAGAGGTCCAGCCCATGTTTCCATACTCCCTACCTTTAGTTTTTCCCTATTCATACGTTAGTGCTATCGAAAAGTATTTTAAAATGTTCAGACTCCGTGTTGACCCTGTTCATGCTTATAAGAAAGAACTCTTTAGAAACCTAGTTTTATGAATAAGGACTATATGTTAATGTGGGGTAGTGATTATAAACAAACTATACTTAGGGGTGAGAACAAGACAGGGATTATTTAAGGACCCTCCTTAGGTGATTCAAACATGTAGGCTGGTAGAGAGTCAACAGGTTTTTCAGTTCCCAAAGTGTGATATGCTTTCTCTGCCAGGCTAAGACATTATTTCAGACCTCAACTCTCCCCTTACCATAGTGATCCCTGACCTAACACCAAGAGTTTTCACAAGACCTTTGGAATAGGCTCTGTCTCTCTCTGTCTCTCTGTCTCTGTCTATCTGTGTGTGTGTGTGTGTGTGTGTGTGTGTGTGTGTGTGTATTCATATACATGCATAAGAGCAAGTATTAAGGGGTGCTGGGGAATCAACTTCAAATGTTGTTACTTGCACAGACCACACCTTACTATCTAAGTCATCATTCCACCTCAGGAACCTTGGACTCTTACCCTAGACTTATGTACAATGCAAGGGTTCACAGTCAAGCAGCTCAGTTGCTAGAATGTTCTCGGGAAGGTGCTTCCTTTCCCAGGATTATTACTCTGATATTTTGTCAGTAGAATTGGAATATAGCTGTTGATTAGATGTCAGAACATGGACCCAAACTGACTGACATCATCCTGGCACTTCAGAGTTTTATTCTTTGAATAAGTTAAAAATCAAGGTCTGCATTAAAATGGATTTTTAAAAATCCTTGGCACATGACAACAAAAAACATGAAGTTCTTCAGTGTAGTATAAAAAAATGGTAAAGTGTGGAGTCTTCTTAGGTTCTTTGGTTGAATCTAAGCACATGTAGTTCCTTGTAGTAGCTAAGAGAATGTTCCAACCGTCTTCTGTTGTTTTCATCAAGACAATAGATAGGAGAGGACATATTTATCTTTTAGCTTTTTTTATTTTCAAAAATTTCAAGACAAGGTCTCACTAGGTAGGCCAGGTTAACCTTAGATTCCTGGTCCCACTCCCTCAGCCTCCCAATTGCTGTGGCAGATGTGAAGTATCATACCTGTCAAAAATCTTTGTGATTTTCTTTTTTACTCATGGTGCTGGGATGGTTTTCAGGGACTTACACATGATAAATGTACAGGAGGATAAAATGCCTCTATAAGAATGGGCTATAAATAAACCTGTGGGAAATTTTCTTATTTATTGATATATGTGGGAGGGTCTGACCCATTATGGCTGGTGGTCCTGGGTTCTATAAGAGAACAGGATGAATAAGCCATGAGAAGCAAGCCAGTAAACAGCACCCCTCTGTAGCCTCTGCATCAACTCCTGCCTCTAGATTCCTGCTCTGCTTGAGTTCCTGCCCTCACTGCTTCTGATGATGAACTATTATATGGAATTGTACATGAAATAAACCCTATCCTCTCCAAGATGCTTTGGTCATGGTGTTTCATCACAGCACTAGTAACCCCAACTAAGATAATATTTTCATTGATTTACTAATGCAACATTGTTTGATTCCCTGATAACAGGTGAGAAGACCGTGGCTCCAGGGGAATATCATGCTGCAGAGTGTGAGAATAATATGTGGTAAAACTAGAGTAGAAATCCAGCCCTCTGTGCTTTAGGCTGTGGGCTTCTTATGGACTACCAAAAGTTCCCATTGGTCTCTATGAGAATAAATGCAACACTCTTATCCTATGTGGGTGTTACTTCCAGTTGCTAAGGTTAAGGTCTGGTTCTACCATATGGTGGCTTTGTCATCTTGGGAAAGTTCCTTCTTACTTTGTACTCAGTTTCATCACCAGGAAGATGAAGTTAATAAGAATATGCAAAAGAGGCTAGGGTATGAGTGTAAACCACTTGCCTTGCAAGTGTGAGGACTTAAGTTTGCATCTCCAGAACCCATGCAAAGTTGAGTACAACAGCACACATCTTTAATCCCAGTACTTCCATTGTGAAATAGGATGGAAGGCAGAGGAAGATTCAGGAGCAACCACCCCCCACCAGAAACCCATATGCTGCCTATATTCAGTAAACAATGTCAGGAAAAATATTATGTCAAACAGAACAGAATGAGAGGACTGACCTCTGCACTCCACACATACCATAACCTGCATTTGTATGTGTTCACACACATGAATGTGTACACATAAAAGCACATACAATGTGTCATACACACAGAGTATGCATCTCATGTACCACTGTAAGTATTAAATGTTATAGTGTTAGTGATTTTGTCAGTAACTCACATGTTTTTTGCTTAATAACTATCAGCTCCTGTAGTTATTATTACAAATTTCCCATAAGCAATGCTAAGGACAGTAGATAATTTCTGTAGCATACAAAGTATTTTCTTATGTCAGTTCTCAATCACATGATGCTTGATGAGTTTAAATGGCATGGGAGAAGCTATGGCTTTCTCACCATTTCCTGGTTCATGTGCACACTTTTCTGAATTTCACCTACCATTTGAGATTTTAAGAGCTGTGTCATAGCATCTGCTGAAAAAATGTTTTGTGGAGGTTTGGGGGAGGAGTGTAGACACACAGAATATGGTGTCAATGCACATAGAAATGACTTACAGAAAGCCACAACTTGCCAAAATGGAGACAACAAATAACTGTGGATGTCAAGCCCCAGTTGATTCGTGTAGGACACAACTCCTACAGCTAAGGCTCAGGACACAGTGACAAAGAAAAAATGGAAAGATTTAAGGGCAAAAAGGACCAGGATGTCTGCTGAGAGACCGTGTTGTTTATATAGGACAAGGAAACTGCATCCATGAAATCCTAACAATATGACCTGTACAGTGCCAATGCCAGTTGACATACCAGTAAGGATGGAGGACCTAAAAAGAAAAGATATAGTCAATTAATTACTATGCAGAGAAAGGGAGACAAAGAGAGACGGAGAGAGGAAAGTGACAAAGAGATGGAGAGAGGGAGAGAGAATGAATGAATGAATATCAGTCTTCTCCAGGGACAAGCTCCTAATAATAAGTGGTCAGTCCTAAATACCTATACACAGGAACAACACCAAATAGACTCAGCAGTCTGTATTTATATATTTATATGTATGTATAATACAACAATAATAAATTAAGGAAAAAAGAAGAAAGTAGAAGGCGTCTTAGAAGTAGAGGAATGGGGGCTAGTGAGATGGTTCATCAGTTAAGAGAACTGACCTCTCTTCCATAGGTCCTGAGTTCAAATCCCAGCAACCACATGGTACCTCACAACCATCTGAAATGAGATTGGATGCCCTCTTCTGGTGTGTTTGAAGACAGCTACAGTGTACTTATATATAATAAATAAATAATATTTTTTAAAAAGTAGAGGAATGGGGATAGTGTAAGGGGAAGGAGAATATTATAAGGGATTGACAACAACCAAAGAATATTATATACGTATGAAATGTCATAATGAAACCCATTGGTTTGTCCAATTATTAAATAGCAATAAAAAGCAAACAAACATACAAACAAAAACAGAAATGTATTGATACTAATTAGGGAAATAAGAAATGGGAAGATGAACTGACATGGCCCTGGAGTTTGTTGCCATGTTGGATGGCTCTGTGAAAAGAAACTTCTTGCTGGTTAAAATATTACCTAAAATAGGAAGGTGGACTTGAAAAGCAGTACTTGAAATTCCATCCCAATATTCGTTTGTTCTGTTTGATTTGGGAGCGGCTGTGAAGGTTTTTTGTGTCAGAAGTGAAGAGTCTGTGAGACAAGCAGGCAATAGCGGTCACAGAGACAATGACATGTATCAAAGCTATTGATGTCAAAAAAGATGCTATTGCGTGCTTTACTTTGGCATGGTATGAAACAATATTGCTGAAGTTTTGAAGTCCGTTGTCAACCACTACATAGGAGTTTCTCTCTCAGCGAAGAATCCTTTATGCTGTCTCCTTAATCACAAAATCTCCTGGTGGGTTTGCTATCCAATTTCTCTCTGTAGATTCCTCCTTTGTTGTCTTGATTAACACATCTCTGATTTAAGAATCATATGAGGAAGTGGTGATGCCCAGCTTCGTTATGTCACCCTTTAATGTGTGGCCCCATCTGTCTTTCCACCTGTTCTTGCATACAATCTCATAGTTCATTGGCTTTTAGCCATAATAGCTTTTTCTTAAGGTTTTGATCAAAACCAATGAATTTTGCCCATGCTGTTTTCTCTGTCTGTAGTGCTCACCATGCTACTTGCATCTATATGCTACACCTCAGAACTCTTAACCACAGAAGTCTCCTAGCTTCCCAGTCTCCTCTAGCTTCCCTGCCATCCACCCTCTTTAGAGACTCACTGCTTTTCTTTCAGAATGTATAGTTTCTATCCATTCACTTTAACACATGTAAGTTAATGTCTGTTTTTATTCTTAGATTATGTGCTACTTGGAAACAAGGAATTCTTTGTTTATCAGTATGTGTCAATAATTTGGAAAAATTCCCAGCATACACTCAACACTCTCTAATAATTGTTGGATGGACAGACGCATGGATGGATGGATGGATGGATGAATGGATGGATGGATGGATGGATGGGCAACTCTCAGGTAAAAAAGATTTCCAGTAAAACAAAGTGAAAGTCCCACTTTAAGTTGTGAAACGTTATAAGTGGTCTCCTAGGGAATACTTCTGTAGTTGGTGCAAGCTAACTAGAAAAGAAGAGTCAGGCAGGAGCAAGAAAGGGTTACCAAAGACACATTTTACATGGCATGATTAATTAAAGTCAAGGTAAGTGTTTTATGAAGTTTTGAAACTAAGACATGGAGAAAAATTAATGAATTAGAAAAACAGAAGGTGAAAAATGACATATATGTAATGGAAAAAGGTTTAGGAACAAGCCTGGTATGATTGAACAGTAGTGTTCTCCTAGAAGCTCAACATGAGAAGTGGGCAGGAACTCTTAATATTCTCAATAGTCGTAAATCTGTCCAGCTTCCTGACTAGTGCTTCCAGCATCTCTCTAGGAGGGGTCCCACATGAATCTCTACCATGTCCTGGAAGAAGCTATCAGGTTTCTTTTCCATCAGCAGTGCTTACCATATACACAGCTTTAAGAGGACTATAGGAAATAGTACGCATAACAGGGTCTGACACAAAGTGAGAACTCAGTACTATGGGCTGACAGTTCATTGGAATTTCAGACTTAATGTGATAAGGAAAATACCAAAAACAAACAAACAAACAAAAACAGCACAGGTGAGACCTGCATTGCAGAGCAGAAGATCCCATCCGGAATCCTCTTCCAGACTTGGTCCCTAGTTTGGGACCGTCCTCTGCCACAGCACACCATCTCCAAGTGGTGCAGGAAGCCAGCTATCTGCCCAGCTGTGCGGAGGAGTCAGCCAGCACAGGTGAGACCTGCATTGCAGAGCAGAGGATCCTGTCCGGAATCCTCTGGCAGGAGCCTTCTGGTTTCTGTGTCCAGCTTGAGGCCATCCTCTGCCACTGGGTACCTTATGCAAGTGACGCACGGAGGTAACTAACCACTCAGGAATGCAGAGAGGCCTGGTAGTACAGTAGGACCATCCCTGCTGCTCAGAGGAAACAGCCTGAAACCCTGGGGACACAAGAACCTAGGAACAGCCTGGGACAGGAGTCTTCTGATTACTGCCTGCACCCAGAGTTGATCGGGAGCCACAGAGTTACATACCAAAATACAACTAAAAGAGAGCAGTTCTCACAGAAGTACTTCCATATCAGTGTACACAGAGAGAACAGGTCTCCCAGGAGCACAGAGAAAGCATAGTTAGAGACAGCAACACCAGCTAACACCAGAGATAACCAGACGGCAAAAGGCAAATGCAAGAACACTACCAACAGAAACCGAGGCAACATGGCTCCATCAGAACCAAGTTCTCCAAAAACAGGAAGTCCTGGATACCACAACACACCAGAAAAGCAAGAACTGGATTTAAAATTACAGCTCATCATGCTGATGGAGGGATTCAAGAAGGACATAAATAACTCCCTTAAAGAAATATAGGAGACCACAAGTAAACAGGGAGAAGCCCTTGAAGAACTAAGGGAAAACACAAAACAGGTGAAGGAATTGAACACAGCCATCCAAGATCTAAAGGTGGAGGTAGACACAATAAAGAAATCAAAAAGGGAAACAATTTGGGACATAGAAAACCTAGGAAAGAAGTCAGGAGTCATAGATCCAAGCATCAACAACAGAATACAAGAGATAGAAGAGAGAATCTCAGATGCAGAAGATACCATAGAAAGCATTGATACAACACTCAAAGAAAATGAAAAATGCAAAAAGCTCCTGACCCAAAACATCCAGGAAATCCAGGACAAAATGAGAAGACAAAATGTAAGAATTATAGGTATAGGAGAGAGTAAAGATTTCTAACTTAAAGGGCCAGTAAATGTCTTCAACAAAATTATAGAAGAAAACTTCTCTAACCTAAAGAAGGAGATGCCCATGAACATACAAGAAACCTACAGAACTCCAAATAGATTTAACCAGAAAAGAAATCCCTCCCATCACATAATAATTAAAACACTAAATGTACTAAACAAAGAATGAATATTAAAAGCTGTAAGGGAAAAGGGTCAAGTAACATATAAAGGTTGACCTCTAAGAATTACACCAGACTTCTCATCAGAGACTATGAAAGCCAGAAGAGCCTGGGCAGATGTCATATAGACCCTAAGGGAATACAAATGCCAACCCAGACTGCTATATCCAGCAAATCTCTCAATTACCATAGATGGAGAAACCAAGGTATTTCATGACAAAAACAAATGTACACAGTATCTTTCCACAAATCCAGTCCTTCAAAGGATAATGAATGGAAAACACCAACAAAAGGAGAGAAACTACACACTAGAAAAAGCAAGAAATTAATCTTCCAACAAACCTCAAAAAAGACAACCATACAAACATAAAAATTACATCAAAAATAGCAGGAAGCAACAATCACTATTCCTTAATCTCTTAACATCAATGGACTCAATTTCCCAATAAAAATACATAGACTAACAGACTGGATATGTAAACAGGATCCAATATTTTGCTGCATACAGTAAACACATCTCAGTGTCAAAGACAAACACTACCTCAGAGTAAAGGACTGGAAAACAGTTTTCCAAGCAAATGGTCCCAGGAAACAAGCTGGAGTAGCCATTCTAATATCCAATAAAATAGACTTTCAACCAAAAGTCATCAAAAAAGACATGGAAGGACACTTTATACTCATCAAAGGAAAAAAATCTACCAGGAAGAACTCTCAATTCTGAACATCTATGCTTCAAATACAAGGGCACTCTCATTCATAAAAGAAACCTTACTAAAGCTTAAAGCACACATCGAACCCCACACAATAATTGTGGGTGACTTCAATACTCCACTCTCCTTAATGGACAGATCATGGAAATACAAACTAAACAGAGACACAGTAAAACTAACAGAAGTTGTGGGCCAAATGGATTTAATAGATATCTATAGAACATTCCATCCTGAATCAAAAGAATATTCCTTCTTCTCAGCACCTCATGGTACCTACTCTAAAATCAACCATATAATTGGTCACAAAACAGACCTCAACAGATATAAGAGAATCTAACTAATTCCATGCCTCCTATCAGATCACTATGGAGTAAGGGTGGTCTTCAATAGCAACAAAAACAACAGAAAGCCCACATACACATGGAAGCTGAACAATGATCTACTCAATGATATCTTGGTCAAGGAAGAAATAAGGAAAGAAATCAAAAGCTTTTTAGAAGTTAATGAAAATGAAGGCACAACATACCCAAATTTATGGGACACAATGAAAGCAGTGCTAGGATGAAAACTCATAGCTCTGAGTGCCTCCAAAAAGAAGCTGCTTAACAGCACACCTGACAGCCCTAGAACAGATAGAAGCTAACACATCCAAGAGGAGTAGAAGGCAGGAAATCAGAGCTGAAATCAATCAAGTAGAAACAAAAAGAACTATTCAAAGAATCAGCAAAACCAGGAGCTGGTTCTTTGAGAAAATCAACAAGATAGATAAACCTTTACCCAGACTAACCAGAGGGCACAGAGAGTATCCAAATTAACAAAATCAGAAATGAAAAGGGAGATATAACAACAGAAACTGAGGAAATTCAAAAAATCATCAGATCCTACTACAAAAGCCTAAACTCAACACAACTGGAAAATCTGGAGGAAATGGACAATTTTCTAGACAGATACCAACTACCAAAGTTTATTCAGGATCAAATAGACCATCTAAATGGCCCCATAACCCCTAAAGAAATAGAAGTGGTCATTGAGAGTCTCCCAACCAAACAAAGCACAGGACCAGATGATTTTAGTGCAGGATTCTATCAGACCTTCAAAGAAGACCTAACAACAATACTCTTCAAACTATTCCACAGAAGGAACACTACCCAACTCGTTATATGAAGCCAGAATTTTGATGATACCAAAACTACACAAAGGTCCAACAAAGAAAGAGAACGTCAGACCAATTTCTCTTATGAATATCAATGCAAAAATACTCAATAAAATTCTTACCAACCGAATCCAAGAACACATCAAAATGATCATTCCCCATGATCAGGTAGGCTTCATCCCAGGGATGCAGGGATGGTTCAATATATGGAAATCTGTCAATGTAAACCACTACATAAAAATGCAAAGAAACAAACCACTTTGTCATTTCATTGGATGCTGAAAAAGCATTTGACAAAATTCAGCATCCCTTCATGTTCAAAAAGGTCTTGGAAAGAACAGGAATTTAAGGTCCATACCTAAACATAGTAAAAGCAGTATACAGCAAACCAGTAGCCAACATCAAACTAAATGGAGAGAAACTTGAAGCAATTCTACTAAAATCAGGGACTAGTCAAGGCTGCCCTTTCTCTCCATATTTATTCAATATAGTACTTGAAGTTCTAGCTAGAGCAATTAGACAACAAAAGGAGGTCAAAGGGATACAAATTGGAAAGGAAGAAGTCAAATTATCACTATTTGCAGATGATATGATAATATACGTAAGCAACCCAAAAAACCCCACCAGAGAACACCTACAGCTGTTAAACAACTTCAGCAAAGTGGCCGGATATAAAATTAACTCAAGCAAATCAGTGCCTTTCTATACTCAAAGGATAAACAGGCTGAGAAAGAAATTAGGGAAACAACACCCTTCACAATAGCCACAAACAATGTAAAGTATCTTGGTGTGACTCTAACCAAACAAGTGAAAGATCTGTAGGACAAGAACTTCAAGTCTCTGAAGAAAGAAATCGAAGAAGACCTCCTAAGATGGAAAAATCTTCCATGCTCATGGATTGGCAGGATTAATATAGTAAAATATGGCTATCCTGTCAAAAACAATCTATAGATTCAATGCAATCCCCATCAAAATCCCAACTCAATTCTTCATAGAGTTAGAAAGAGCAATTCGAAAATTCATCTGGAATAACAAAAAAACCCAGGATAGCTAAAATGATTCTCAACAGTAAAAGAACTTCTGGGGAATCAGTATCCCTGACCTCAAGTAGTACTACAGAGCGATAGTGTTAAAAACTGCATGGTATTGGTACAGTAACTGGCAGGTAGATCAATGGAACAGAATTGAAGACCCAGAAATGAACCCAGACATCTATGTTCACTTGATCTTTGACAAAGGAGCTACAACCATCCAGTGGAAAAATGATAGCCTTTTCAACAAATGGTGTTGGTTCAACTGGAGGTCAGCATGCAGAAGAATGCAAATCGATCCATTCTTATCTCCTTGTACTAAGCTCAAGTCCAAGTGGATCAAGGACCTCCACATAAAACCAGACACACTGAAACTAATAGCCAAGGGTGCTACCCAAGAGAAACTAGGGAAGAGCCTTGAACATATGGGCACAGGGGAAAATTTCCTGAACAGAACACCAATAGCTTATGCCCTAAGATCAAGAATTGACAAATGGGATCCCATAAAATTGCAAAGTTTCTGTAAGGCAAAGGACACTGTCAAAAGGACAAGCGGCAGCCAACAAACTGGGGAAAGATCTTTACCAACCCTACATCCGACAGAGGGCTAATATCCAATATATACAAAGAATTCAAGAAGTTAGACTCCAGAGAGCCAAATAACCCTATTTAAAATGGAGTACAGAACTAAACAAAGAGTTCTCACCTGAAAAATATCTAATGGCTGAGAAGCACCTAAAGAAATGTTCAACATCCTTAGTCATTAGGGAAATGCAAATCAAAACAACCCTGAGATTCCATCTCACATCAGTCAGAATGGCTAAGATCAAAAACACAGGAGACAGCACTTGTTGGTGAGGATGTGGAGAAAGAGAAACACCCCTCCACTGCTGGTGGGATTGCAAGCTGGTACAACCACTCTGGAAAGCAGTCTGGTAGTTCCTCAGAAAACTGAGCATGACACTCCCGGAGTATCCTGTTATACCACTCCTGGGCATATACCCAGAGGCTTTACCTGCATGCAATAAGGACACATGCTCCACTATGTTCATAGCAGCCTTATTTATAATAGCCAGAAGCTGAAAAGAACCCAGATGTCCCTCAACAGAGGAATGGATACAGAAGATGTGGTATATTTACACAATGGAATACTACTCTGCAATTAAAAACAATGAATTCACGAAATTCCTAGGCAAATGGTCAGAACTTGAAAATATCATCCTTAGTGACGTAACCCAATCACAAAAGAACACACATGGTATGCAAGCAACTCGGAATACCCAAGACACAATTCACATATCAATAGATTTCCAAGAAGATGGAAGGAGAGACTCCTGGTCCTGGAAAGGCTGGATGTAGGGGAATTCCAGGACAGAGAAGCGAGAGGGGGTTGAATGGGGAACGGGGGCAGGGGGGAGAGGGCTTATGGGACTTTCGGGGTGGGAGGAACTGGGAAAGGGGAAATCATTGGGAATGCAAATAAAAAAATTATAGAAAATAAAAAAAAAAAAAAAAAGAGTGCTACCCATCATGATACCTGGGAATCATAGTGACTATCATCGCATAACATCCCTAAGGGTATGATAGTGGCATGCATATCTTGGTGGTAACCAACAGCTCTCTCTGGACTTAAGATCCACTCAATACATGAATTTATGTCTGCTATAATAACTGGAAACCTTGCCAACTATCCATATCTAATGAAGTCATAGATCTTAGAGTAGAAACTGTGACCACCTCTTTCCTAAACCAGCACAATCCTTAACTGTATTCTAAACATTTATTCTTATACCCACAGATAAAAAAAGTTCTTATCCCTTATCAAGGAGACCATCACATGAAACAATAACATATCAAAATGCAGAGTTGTTGAGTTTTAACTAATATATCTACAACATAACTCCTGTGTCTAAGGCTCGGGGATAATTTCAGAAGAGGGGACCCAGAGACTGTAAGAGCCAGAGGAATGGGAAGTTTATTGAGAGATTGTATGTCCTAGGAGCATCAGAAGCTACATCAATGACAATGAAGTCTCACCAACATGGCTTCCTAAAGCAGAGAGCAGAAGAAACAGCCTTCCCCAGGGAAAAGCATACCAGTTGTCTATCCAATGGTCAGGGTCAGCTCTGAAGACATATACAACAATCACCATTATATAGATTGAAACATTTGGATTTATATATTTAGGAATCCACACATATAAACAACAATAAAAATGAAAAGAAAGAAGTTATGAATATCAAAAAGAAGGGTAAGACATACGGATGAGTTTGTAGGGAGGAAAGGGAATTGATGTAATTATATTAAAAATCTCAAAAAAAATTAAAAAATATTTTTAAAAGTAACTTCATGGGCTTATTTTGGCTCACAGTTTCAAGGGGGGGAAGTCATAGCAGGATGAGTGACACGGTCACAGTCAAGAGGCAGCATATAACGCATACCTGTGTTCAACACTTTCTCTTTCCTATACAATCCAGGATCCCAACCTAGAGAATGACACCATCCACAGTGGGCAGGGCTTCCCATGTCAGTTAACTTAATCATGATCATCTGCTGCAAGCACGCCCAAGGGTCCATCTCTTAGGTAATTCCTGACCTCACCAAGTTGCCAGTTAAGATTAACCATCACTCTCTCTGACAAGTGAAACAGGGCACATCAGGGCTAATGAGAGTGTTCTACCCATGCCTTTTGTTTTGTTTTGTTTTATTTTGTTTTGTATATGCGGGGGGTGGGGTGGATGTTTTGCTTTGTTTTTGTTTGTTTGTTTTGTTTTGTTTGTTTGTTAGTTTTTTGGCATGAGGAGACCTTAAACCCATCTAGAGAGTCATGAGAAGGTGGTACATAAGATTTCCTCTCTGATTCCTTTGTACATCTTGGAGTCCAGGTCTCTCATCTCATTTTCTAAAGATAATATATTTGGGATAGGAAAGGCTAGGAGGTTTTGAGGTGCTGGTGGTTATGACTCCAGCTGGAGAAGTAATGTATGATATGCTGTCTTGTAGCAGAAGTTTACAGAGCTGATCCTATAGGTGAGGACAAATAATCTGCCATTGCAGGTAGGTAGCCAGGGTTCTAGAGGACCACATTCCTATCAGTGAGGCTATCTTGCCTATGTAGCTCAGCTCACAGAAGCCTGAAGGAGCCCAGGGAGGCAATAAAACCTGCGTTCTCCAATCTTATATCTAAATAGCTTCTGAATGTAGATATTTCTGGGCCTCTGCTATCTGGTTAGCATGTATTGTAACTTCTTGTTACTGTGGCAAAGGAATCTTACTAGAAGCACTTAAGGTTACAGTTTTGCTTACAGTTCAGGGGGATGTGGCCCATTGAAGTTGGGAAGGGCAGGAGAGTGAGGCAGCCAGTAACTTTCCATCTGTAGTCTGGAAGCAGCCAGCAACGGATGCTGAGTTGCCTTCTTTTTCTGAGGTCTTGGATCATAGCCTGTGAAATGGCATCACCCATATTACAGGTGGTTTTCCTACATTCACTAGGCTAATCTAGAAATGCCCTCACAGGTAAGCTTAGAGGCTTGCCTCTTTGATATCAAATTGCCGGTCATCATTAAGCATCCTAGTAAGCAATTCATGTTTGAGGGTAAACTTTCCAGAGATTTAAGAAACCTTAGAAGATGAAGGAAAGTATTAATTTTTTTAAAGTAGTATTCATTTGTGTGAATTTATATGTGGGTGACAGAAGGGACCAGAAGTACTGCTGTGTCCTTAGTTGACATTATCAGAAGGTATCACATAGAAATAAATATACTACTATCCCCAGCAGTGGCCAACAGTGCTACAGAGGACAGGGGCATAGATTTTCCCAGAAGTATGAAATAATTCACAAGGTTTGCTTGTTATTCATACAGAGATCATTAATAACACAAGACCCTGAAGCCCTGCCTCCTCAAGGTTGGAGCCCAGCTACAGGAATGAGGAGCTGGCTCCTTAGTTTGAGAGCAGCATCCCCTCCTTCTCTTCGGGTAAGGAAAATAATTGATTAAAAATGAACTCGTATTCAAGAACAACAGGTCTATGAAAACATCTGGGCTCTTTAGAGATAAATGATAACCAATGACTTGGAGGCTGCTCTGGGGAAAATACCTTCATTTATGAAAATGAAATTATGTGTCATCAAATTTATAGAAGGTAGGCAACTGACAGGAATTGGGGGATGTATTATATCATGATATCTGACTCTTGCACACACACATGCACACACATATGCACACATCAGGCACATGCACACATGCATATACACAAACAAATGCATGCGTGCAAACCTCATACTTCATGACAAGTGTTTTGTGACTGCTAATGTTTGAACTGTATGCATGCACCAAATGTAATTTCATACATAGCTTTCCCACTGAAATGACACCAAGTTCTCTGGTTTCTTGGCTGCTGTCTGGATCCATGGGTCCAATATGTATGAAAATACAAAGATTTAAATGCCCAAGAACTGTTGCCAAGTAAAAGTAAGCACAGCAGCTATAACACATTCAATTTCTATTATGTTCTCCAAACATCCAGCCTCATTACAAATCTTCCGATTTATCATCCTCCCTTTTGGTGAGCCACATAGAGAGGAGTGGCTAACTAATTGAGTTTGTAAGCCGTTTGTCACTGAGTGTGATTTAAATGTAATTTTTCTCTCCTCCCTCCTTAAGACTGGATATTACCAAACTTTTCATCCCTGCCTACTTGATGGATGACACTGCATCTCAGTGTTTAATTTACATTTCTCTAAATGAGTAATGTCCAGTAATTTTTTTTATGCTTGGCAGTCATTTCTATTTCTCTTTCAGTGACTTATTTGTGGTATATTCCTCTGTTATGCTATAACATTCTTGGCATGGATCATCACTCTACTGACTATGATAACATTTGGCTTATAAAGTTTTGTATATGTGCATCATAAGCCTCTGTGTGCCTAATTATTTTCTGTAAAGATATATAGGAATGTAATAATGGCTACTTCTGGCAACTACATTGTAACAGGGAATGGGGGAAAGAGAGAAATACTTATATTTTTACTCTTCCTTTGCTGCGCGTGCGCACACACACACACACACATATATATATGTTTGTATATATATGTATGTGTACATATAAGTTTCATTTGAATAGTTCTCATTGGCAGATAATTATATATTATATAGGGTACAGTGTGAGGTTTTGAGTCTACATATACATATTTCTGTATCATGTTGACTATTACATTAAAAATAAATTATGAAATAATTTGCTTTTAGCAGGGGAATAATAGAAAAGTGACTATATGAGTCACATGCCACTCATTCTACAGTCTATGGATTAGGCATCAGTAATGTCAGTGAGCCAGAGACTTAAGTGCCTATAAGGAAGAACAGAGACTGAGGGAAGATGAGGTGTTCCATCCAAATACAATTCCAAACTTATGATACTTTGCTGGTCTGAAGACTTGTATGTGGATGGTTCTTTTGTCCAACAGTAACTCCTTGTGCAAACTGGGAGAGGATAACAGGAAGAGAATGGAGGATAGGACAATGGCATATGTCCTAAGAGCCCAGAGGACCACTTCCAGCCAACTTCCTGCACTTTCCACTATGAACAGGAGCAGATACAGAGACTGGTATTTAATTGAGAGATACAAAACTCCTCCAGGCTTGTGATTATCTCCTCCCACTTCTCTTATGGATGCAGCCTCCAGTTCCTTTTGCTCCCCGGAAGGTTTTGTTCTGAAGTTGGGGAGCCAATGCTGTTTCAAAGAGAACTTGTATATAATTTAGAAGCTATATCTGCAAGTATCTTATTTTACTCATGATGCCACATGACTCTATTCTAATGGAGCAGTGGGGTCTCCTTTTAGAAACGACAGCTCTCCTTTCTGAACAAGTCATCTTTATTTGGTGGTTCTGCCTACTAAGCAAGCTAGAGTTCTTCTAAAAGCAAGACAGCAGTCAGAAAGAGACGGTAGAGAAAGGCATCTATCACCCATCTCATCAGCTCCCTCAAATGGTCCTTCGTTGAGTGGATGACAAGCAACAGTGAAGAATCCCAAACAGGTCATTATTTCAGCACTAAAATATTTAGTGATGAAATATTATTTTTGTAAATAAAAGCAAGCAATTTTTTATGTTATTGTTTGAAAGGTCTCTAGATGATTTGCAAACTGTACCTGAGTCTGACATGTTAGTGAAATATTGGAAATATCTGGGATCAACTATGTACTGTTTGGTTAGCTGGTCCAAGGAAGAACTCTGAGTCACAGGCACAGGACAACAAACCCCAAACTATAGCATCTATAAAATCATGGTCTCATGTCTATATGATGGAGTACATGGGTCTATGTGAATGCTGTAACAGAACAAAAGTATATCATATAAATCATTTGACTTATACTGCAACTTTATCAAGCTACTTGCCTTCAGAACTTTTAATACAATATCATAGTTTGATAGGCTACCATGGGGCTATTTAGCATTAAATGTGTGTGTGTATGTGTGTGTGTATGTGTGTGTGTGTGTGTGTGTGTGTGTGTGTGTGTGTAAAACTTTATTTTATGGAAATTTTTTCTAAATTTAATATTTATCTCTATTCTCAGGCTTTTCTCCTACCATATTGTGTTTTGGAATTAAGATGATATATGTCAAGTGTGTCAAGCAAATTCTATCATATCTTTCACTCAAAATCAATTTCCATAAAACATTTGTATGAGTTCTGGTTCTGATTATCATATAGAACAATTGTATGGGACTGTACAAGTACAAATATAAATCTGTCAAGTAAAATAGTTTGAGACAGGAATTTAATATGCAGCCCAGGTCAACTTCAAAATTTTGATCCTTTTACTTCAGCCCCCTGAATGCTATGACTATGAACATATATTATCATGCCTGCTAGACTTTTCTTTGTTATAAACTGTTGTTTTATACCCATAGCTAAGTTAGTCTTCACTCATCAAGAAAATTCTTTGCAATATACAAGCGACCACTATAGAAAACCACAAAATACAGAGTTCTAGATCTTAGTCCGACTGGACACATCTATAGAACACTCCCTCATCTAAGGCTAAAGAAACATTCAGGAAGAGGGAGCAGAAAGATTGTAAGGGCCAGAGGATCAGAGAGTTTGCACTGAGGTTGTGGCTCCTAGTCAAATAAAATGTTATGCTAATATAAGTCCTACCAGCATGACTGTCTAAACTTGAGCTGAACAAGGATGCCATCAATAAATAGACATGGTGAAGTGGACAGAGAAAAGCCCATGGGTTCTCAACCGTGTACAAAGAACTATGGGCAGCCAAGAAAAGATAGGAGAGGAAGAGGTGGTCTTCCCCAGGGAAGAGCACACCAAATGCTTGACACGTACCAATTGGTAAGCCCTGAAAACATACATACAAGAAACACTATACAGACTAAACAGTTTATATTTAGGGACACTTGTATAGAGACATACATGTACACATTAACAATGAGTGGGAAAAAAAGAGGCCATGAATTTGAAAGGGGGGGTAGATAGGAAGGTTTGGAGGGAAGAAAGTAAAAGGAGGAAATTTGTAATTTTATTATAATCTCAAAATCAACCCCCTCCCAAAAAAAACCCAGAAAACAATAACAAAACTGAGTAAGACAAGTTCTTCCAGACAACGAATGATGCTATTTTGTGGATAAATCTGCCTAGTGTTTATGTTTAGAGTCTGTGGAACACCCTGACTGACTTACAACCTTTCCATTCCTTTCCATTTCTTTCCATTCCGTCTCACCATGTGACCTTTCTCCTCATGCCTGCCTATCTTCTAACCTGGGAGAATCTTTGTGTCCTTTGCTGTATTTCTGTCTCATTGTTCTTATCTTAAAGGTTTATAATAATCCAGTAGCAAATTTTACTGACATATAATGACTTGTTTGTGTTCAAAATGACTAGGAATGTATTGACTGTTTCATTGTTTTAAAGATCCTGGGATGCTCATTGGTGAAGGCTACAAAGGTGTTCAACAAAACCTTGCTTCTGCACTGTTCCCCATGACTGGTGATAGAATGTAAGACAGGAGACTTTAAGAGCCTCAAGTCAAAATCTCCAGGAATAGATGTCACTAAAACAGTCAACTTTGTTTCTGGATGAGAAGAACAGTTTATGAAGTTACAAAGTCAAATCAGACTTTGACTGGTTAAGATTCAGATTAATGTCTACAGTCTACATGCTTTAAAAACTTCCCTATGAACCAGAAGTAGATCTTTCCCTCATATATTTACTCAGAATAGATATGAATTGCTTGGAAAGCTCTAAAGTGAGAAATTTGTATAAACATTTCAGTATCAAACACATGCTCTGGTCCTTCCCCAAACACACACACACACACACACACACACACACACACACACACACACACACACGCACACGCACACGCACACGCACACGCACACACACAGATGCACGTACACACTGTAATGATGCTTTGCACAGGATATCCTTAATCATTATACAGAACTAAAAACACTTCTACCTACTCTATGGCAATGACCTCGGACAGTACAATCTCTACCATATATAATGGGAAGAAGCAGACGGTGCACTAAGTATATGATATTTTTATAACATTTGGCTGTACTGCCTTTCCCTGTTCATCTAGAGAGTTTGCACTGAAGCTAATACCGATGCTGATTTGACTATATTTGATTCATGGGACCTTCTGGAGCTCCACAGCACAGGCTGACCTTCTGTCTCTGCCTCTTCTAGTTGTATGATACTGAGCCAGTCACCAAAACTCTATGATCTTTTACCTTTTGAAAAAATAGAAATAAAAAGATATACCTTACAGGGCTGGCCATAAAATTAAGTAAGTACACCAGCTCATAGTACATGGCAGAGGTATATGTGTTAAACCCTAAAAATGAATCAGCATTGTTATTGGTGTTATTATTACCATATTGCATTATTTTTAAAAAAATTAGACTGATACTCTTTTATACCATGGAGGAGGACTAAAAGTATAGACTACAACTTCAGAAGTCTCCTACAAGGTCAGTTTTCAGTGTTCTATAACCCTTGCTTGGATAAATTCTTTCCTTAAATGGATATATTTACTATATGTCTATCATCCTCATGTTTGTGAATGTGTACTTGGTTTATTCTAGGCCCTGAGAGGCACTTAGAAGTACCTAAAAAGAAAAATTACAGTTTTTGTTTGTTCTGATCAGAATTCAAAGATTTTAAACTTACTTGAATTATAGGCTTAAATGGTAGATAATACGTGACAACACATTCCTTCATAGAATTCCTTCATAGATGTTGTTACATCCTAGGCACAGGGACAAGGGAATGGTGATTTTATACATATTTAGAGATAGCTGTACCATGATTTAGTGAATGAATATTTTGGAGGTTTCAGTTATTTAGTGATCAGACATTATTTTAAAACTAGACAGTCATCACTTGAAAATTTCCCTCAAATACGTAATAGGCTTTGACTACATTGCTAAGATTTTACTTTCAAATTTCTCATTTCCAATAACTCTGATATCAGATTTTGAATATAAACTAATATTAGCCACATGCTTCATTTCAAGTCATAGCTACTCTGCTTTTGACAACAGGACAGGTGACAGCTGACCTTAACTTCAGAGGAAAGAAAATAACAGCATTCAGACATTTCACATGGAATGTGAACTGTGTAATACCATTTGCTTATGACAAATGTGGAACATACATGCATGCATCATCAACTATTGCCCTAGAAGGATGCTCATGTCTAATCACTCTTAGGAAAGTGAGTCAGGAATGCAAAACAATGATGCTAAGTCTGTCAAAACAGAGGGGAATCAAATAAATGATGGTATGTTTACCATTGAGAATCTTATTTAGTGATTAAAAATTATGTTTGGAAGAATATATACAAGCATGGGAAATACTTATCACATATTAAGTGAAATCAGTAGTATAACATTTAAATCTGGTAAATATCTCCTTTGTGCTTTTACTCTTAAGTGCTAGTCTTAGACTATGAGTCAATCATGCAAAGCATCACCATCTCTGGGAAATGCCATCACCATGTAATGTATGGATATTGTATATCCATGGCTTTATAAATCCCTATAGTGAGTTTAGACTCCTAGGGAAAATTGGTGATAGCTAGAATGATTGATTGGAAGAGATTCTCAGAGCACATGGAAGCCAAGATGTTTTCAAGCTGCATTGTCTGGGAAAACCTAATATGTTGCAAAGGTACCAAGATTACAATGGAGAGGTCCACATGATGGGGACAACAACAGTACAACAACAACAACAGTACAAGCCAACAACAGTACAAGCAAGCCATTGTAAAGCTGCTCCAACCCACTGAGATTGAGATTGAGATTGTAGATCTCAATCACATCTACAAGAGAGCTTTGGAGCCAGAATCTCCTAGCTAAGTTTAATTCTTGATCTGCCAGCATAATAGGATAATATTTAGAATTTGATTTAGTCTACTTATTTGAGACAAGGTTTTGCTTAGCCCATGTTCGTCTTGAACTTCCTCTGTGGCCAAGGATGACTTTGATCCCCTGTCTCTACCTCATAAGCTTTGGGATTACAAACATTTGCAACCATGCCAGATTTATGCCATGCTGGGGACTGAACCCAAGTCTTTGCACATGGTAGGCAAGCATTCTACCAATTGAAGTATAATTCTCACCTAATGTTTTGTATTTTCAGCTATTAAATTTGGGTGTCACTTATAACACAGAAATAGACAACTCATATAACACTAGTAGGATTTTTGGTAGCATTGAATAAAATTATATGAGCAGTATGTACCAGATTTTGGCACATAAGAGCACTCAAAGCATTGGTGATCATTCGCACATAAATCCCTAACAACTAGAGTAATACCTGGCAGTAGTCACTTAATATCTTTTAAATAAATATTAGGTACTATCAACTTCTCTGTCCCCAACACCATCACCATCCTATATAGTCTCAAGAAAAATCACTTTCTAAATAAGTTGGAAACCATATATTTCTTGTCCTAAAATTCTTTTACTTCAATTTTCTTTTAAAATATTAAAATAATACTACCTGACCTCTTCCCCTAAGCCAGATGTGTGTGTATGTGTTTCTCTGTGTGTGTATGTTTGCTGCTATAATGACACCCATGACTAGGTAAATTACAAACCTAAATTAATTTACATAGCTCTAGAGGCTTGGACTTATAAGATCAATCCATGAACATCTGGTGGAGGCCTTTGGTTATACATCCCTGCACAGTGGGAACATGAAAAAGAAGGGCACAAAAAGGGGCTGAATTCACCCATTTAAATGGCATTAACCTCATGTATAATGGTGCAGCCCTCACAGCTCAGTCAATTCTCTGATGCCACACCTTTCTGCACCAGCAACAATGGCAATCTGCTTTCAACATGGGTTTTGGAGTAGACACTCAAACCTAATACCAGAGGAACCAGAGTTCATGTCTATGCTGAGTTCCGGCATTTGACTGCACAACACTTTAGACGTGCCTCCAGCATGATCCAGAACCACAGTTAGTTTACACACAAAAGCACGGTATTCACAGTGACCTCATGAATGAACACCCATGGGAGAGTGCTAAAAGTCCATTGCTCACCATCCACACAGGAAGGTCGGTTTCTTGTTGTCCCAGCCACTTTCCCAGGTAGACAGGAACACTTCACTGTTTGTGACCGCTCCTCAATGCGGTTCTTGTTACAACACCTGTGGGCCGCGATCACTTCACAGGTCCCTCCTTCTGGCAAGAGAATAAAAAGAGGACCATCTATTAGACCTAACCCAAGGATTACTTAGACATATAAGATTATGCAGACAGGTTTGGAGAAAAGGACGAAATTATAGAGAGATTCTGTGAAATACAATTGCTAAAGAGCTCTCTTTCACGATCCATACAGCCTCAGAGAACACAGGCTTTACTGAAAACAGTAAAGAACACCAGCGAATTAATGGGCATCTCAAGATGTGACTATTCTGGGCTGGATGTAATAGAAATCAGTGGAGCAGCAAATACCTGCAGCTAAAATGCCAAGTAAAGAGACCACCTGATTTAGATGCACTGTGCTGAGCACTCTTACCTGTCCTATGTGCATTTAAGATTCTCTGAACTCCCACCACTGATGAGTAAAAGAACGCCAGTGATGCAGAACACACAGTGCTAGGAAAGCGACCAGGATGCTGTTCTTCTTCTTCCCATTGCCTGCCCATGTCAAGGGGGCTGGGCTGAATGAAAATCTAGTCTGGACTCATTGTCAAACCCAGGCGGCATGTACAAATGAAAGGGAGGATTTCTGGAGGAAATGGCATGTGCTTTCTATGGCATGGCTAGACACAGGATTTCATTTAAATTGTTAGGGCTCACCTAGGCATGTATCCATGTATATGGGCATCCTAATTGATTCCACCCTGTACTAGCTTCTGCTTAGGTGACCTGCTGGCTCAGTAAAAGTTGGTGAATATCAAGTTATTCCTTTTGCTTTGGATTTGTTGTTGTAGTTGTTGTTGTTAAGGTTCCCATAAACTAGTCATCTTTTCCCATTAGCTTTCGAAATTACAGCTAGTCATTGCCATAGCTAGTTTGGGTCAGTTCCCCTACCCTGGAAGCAATGAGGTTTTCCACCTTATGAAATATATCAGGAATTAACTTTCCCACCTTCAATTTTTTAATTCAGAGACAATAGGTTTTTCATTTTACCAAAATGGGCTCCTGGCCATTAGACTTCTTGACATTCAGTCATCAGAGATGACAAGAACCTGTTGAACAAATGATCAACATGTTGCTGTGTTATAAACTCTCAGGGGAGTGTGTACTATCGAGATACATAGAAGACATGTAGGGGCACATAAGAAAGTGCAAAACGGAAAGACAACAGGGGAAAGGGGATAATTTAGGCAATTTGCTCTTTGAGAACTTAGCAGCAACACCATGTTTTAGGTACAGTGGGACGAGGGCATGGTAGGGTTCCCTCCCACTGATAATTGGAAAGTTTAGAAAGAGTTTGTTTTGGCAAGATGGTCATTTTTACTATATTAATCCTGCCAATCCATGAGCATGGCAGATTTTTCCATCTTCTGAGGTCTTCTTCAAATTCTTTCTTCAGAGACTTGAAGTTCTTGTCATACAGATCTTTCACTTGTTTGGTTAGAGTCACACCAAGATACTTTATATTGTTTATGGCTATCATGAAGGGTATCATTTCTCTTACTTCTTTCTCACCCTGCTTATCCTTTGAGTATAGGAAGGCTACTGACTTGCTTGAGTTGATTTTATATCTGGCCACTTTGCTGAAGTTGTTTATCAGCTGTAGGAGTTCTCTGGTGGAGTTCTTTGGGTCGCTTAAGTATGCTATCATATCGTCTGCAAATAGTGATAGTTTGACTTCTTCCTTTCCAATTTGTATCCCTTTGACCTCCTTTTGTTGTCTAATTGCTCTAGCTAGAACTTCAAGTACTATATTGAAAAGATATGGAGAGAGAGGGCAGCCTTGTCTAGTCCTTGATTTTAGTGGGATTGCTTCAAGTTTCTCTCCATTTAGATTGATGCTGGCTACCGGTTTGCTGTAAATTGCTTTTACTATGTTTAGATATGGGCCTCGAATTCCTGATCTTTCCAAGACCTTTAGCATGAAAGGATGCTGAATTTTGTCAAATGCTTTCTCAGCATCTAATGAGATGATCATGTGGTTTTTTTCTTTGAGATTGTTTATATAGTGGATTACATTGATGGATTTCCTTATATTGAACCATCCCTGCATCCCTGGGATGAAGCCTACTTGATCGTGGTGAATGATTGTTTTGATGTGTTCTTGGATTTGGTTGGCAAGAATTTTATTGAGTATTTTTGCATTGATATTCATAAGAGAGATTGGCCTGAGATTCTCTTTCTTTGTCGGATCTTTGTGTGCTTTTGGTATTAGCGTAATTGTGCAATCCCCATCAAAATCCCAACTCAATTCTTCATAGAGTTAGAAAGAGCAATGCAAAAATTCATCTGGAATAACAGAAAACCCAGGATAGCTAAAACTATTCTCAAGAGTAAAAGAACCTCTGGGGGAATCAGTATCCTGGACCTCAAGCTGTACTACAGAGCAATAGTGTTAAAAACCGCATGGTATTGGTACAGTGACAGGCATGTAGATCAATGGAACAGAATTGAAGACCCAGAAATGTATCCACACTCCTATGGTCACTTGATCTTTGACAAAGGAGCTAAAACCATCCAGTAGAAAAAAGATAGCCTTTTCAACAAATGGTGCTGGCTCAACTGGAGGTCAACATGCAGAAGAATGCAAATTGACCCATTCTTATCTCCTTGCACTAAGCTCAATTCCAAGTGGATCAAGGATCTCCACATAAAACCAGACACACTGAAACTAATAGAAAGGAAACTAGGGAAGAACCTTGAACATATGGGCACAGGAGAGAATTTCCTGAACAGAACTCCAATAGCTTATGCTCTAAGATCAAGAATAGACAAATGGGACCTCATTAAATTACAAAGTTTTTGCAAGGCAAAAGACGCTGTCAAAAAGACAAAGCGGCAACCAAGTAACTGGGAAATGATCTTTACCAACCCTACATCCGACAGAGGGCTAATATCCAATATATACAAAGAACTCAAGAAGTTAAACTCCAGAGAGGCAAGTAACCCTATTAAAAAATGGGGTACAGAGCTAAACAAAGAGTTCTCACATGAAGAGTATCTAATGGCTGAGAAGCACCTAAAAAGATGTTCATCATCCTTAGTCATTAGGGAAATGCAAATCAAAACAACCCTGAGATTCCATCTCACACCAGTCAGGATGGCTAAGATCAAAAACACAGGAGACAGTAGTTGTTGGCGAGGATGTGGAGAAAGAGGAACACTCCTCCGCTGCTGGTGGGAATGCAAGCTGGTACAACCACTCTGGAAAGCAGTCTGGCGGTTCCTCAGAAAACTGGGCATGACGCTCCCGGAGGATCCAGTTATACCACTCCTGGGCATATACCCAGAGGCTTTCCCTGCATGCAATAAGGACACATGCTCCACTATATTCAGAGCAGCCTTATTTATAATAGCCAGAAGCTGGAAAGAACCCAGATGCCCCTCAATGGAGGAATGGATACAGAAGATGTGGTATATTTACACAATAGAATACTACTCTGCAATTAAAAACAATGAATTCACGAAATTTCTAGGCAAATGGTCAGAACTTGAAAATATCATCCTTAGTGAGGTAACCCAATCACAAAAGAACACACATGGTATGCAGTCACTGATAAGGGGATATTAACCCAGAATCTCGGAATACCCTAGACACAATTCGCATATTAATAGATTTCCAAGAAGATGGAAGGAGAGACCCCTGGTCCTGGAAAGAATGGATATAGGGGAATGCCAAGACAGAGAAGCGAGGGGGGGTTGAATGGAGAAAAGAGGGAGGGAAGGGCACTTATGGGACTTTCGGGGAAGTAAGAAATGGGAAAGGGGAAATGATTTTTAATGTAAGTAAAAAAAACTTAGAAAATAAAATAAAATTAAAAAAAAAAGAAAGAAAGAGTTTGTTACCTGGGATCACTACAGGGAGCAAGATGCTACTACTTGCATCCTATGGGTAGAGAGCAGGGATGTCATTAAACATCCTACAATGCTCAATGACAGCCTGCTGTAGCAAGGGAGAGCCTGGCACAAAATATCAACAGTGTTGAGAAACCTTTGTCTGCCTTTGAAAAAATCTGGCCAAGTGACCCAACATAAGGTAGCTGATTCTGTCTCCCACAAGAGAAGGGAAGAGTCCATAGCTTAGCTCAGTTAATTTTCATTTGAATTTTACTCTGTTCCTTAAGTATATGAAGGTCTTAGTTTCCTCATCTCTAAAGTGGGAATAATAATAATCACCATACCGGCAGCAGAAACTGTGTGGTTTCCAAACACAGACAGTATTGTGGATGCCAACAAGTGCTTGCTGACAGGAGCCTGATATAGCTGTCTCCTGATAGGCTCTGCCAGTGCATGACAAATACAGATACAATTACAAATGGATGGTCACAGCCATCAATTGGACTGAGCACAGGGTCCCCAATGAAGGAGCTAGAGAAAGGACCAAAGGAGCTGAAGGAGTTTGCAGCCCCATAGGAGGAACAACAATATGAATTAACTAGTACCCCCAGAGCTCCCAGGGACTAAACCACAAACCAAAGAGTATACATAGAGGGACCCATGGATCCAGACACATATGTAGCAGAGTATGGCCTTGTTGGACATCAATGAGAGGAGAGGCCCTTGGTCCTGTGAAGGCTGGACATCCCAGTATAGGGGAATGCCAGGACAGGGAAGCAGGAGTGGGTGGGTTGGTGAGAAGGGGGAAGGGGGATGAGATGGGGGGGTTGGAGGGGAAACGAAGAAAGGGGATAACATTTGAAATGCAAATAAAGAAAATATCTAATAAAAGAAAAAGAAACAAGAGATCATACTGTAACCTACAGGGAAGACCAGTGAGTCTGATACATGATCAAGAGCCCACAACAATACCACCCAGTTGTAGAGGGGATTTCTGTATGGACATTCCTCTCTTTTTGTTTCTTCTTTGGTTTTGAAAATGGTGAGGTATAAAGTCAAGACCTTGTACATCTCAAGTTCAGCTACTCTGTTTCCTGTCTCAGCATATACGGTCTCTCCTGAAACACCGTCTCGTAGCTCCTACGCATCTCCATTGCTCCAGCACATAGGAAAAGTTCTGAAGTCCTGCCTCTTAATGACAATCCATTGAATTCCACCTTCCTCCAATATGCATGTACACATAAACTTGGAGAAAAAGTGACAGGAGGAGAAAGAGAAGGGGACACATGCATATATAGGTAATACATAGGTACGTTTGTGTGGGGGGACTATATGCGTGTGTGCATGTGTGTATGAGAATCCCTGTGAGCTTTCTTTAGAGCTCAATGTCAAGATCAATTCCTTAGAGAATGCCTCATCACCTCCACAACTATTCATTCTCTTAGTACTCTATGCATTTCCAAGTACCTGGTAGCCAGTGATTTTGGCCCTTCCCAGCTAAGCTGTAAACTAAGATAGGATCAAGGTTATTGTTTATTTCTTCTTAGGCATATCAACATGGAGGATGTATAGAATTCTTTTCTAAATGACTGAATAAAATATATGAATTAACTAACATTAATAGTAATAGTATAAGTCCCAGGTTCTGTAAACAGGTAGAATAGGAGATGTATTTATATATGTATGGAGACGCCATAGAATACATCCAAGATTCCGAGTTGAAAGATGAGGCTGTAATGGCAGTTATGAAGAGTAGGCCTCATAATAACATGACAATCTGAGGCATCTTTTTTAAAAACTCATTTTATTAATACAAAGTAACTTTAGATTTCCAGAACATTTATGAAGATAGTATCAAGAGGCCCCAAATATGCTAGATTTTCCTGCTTGTATTATCTAATTATTGGCATCTTCTGTATAATGCATTTGATGTTTATTTTTCCTTGGCATTATGATCCAGTGTTACAGTTTCTGCCTGCTTAACATCTTCTTGCTTTGATGGCTGGGAGCCCTTTCATTGGCTTGTGCATCACCTTAACACACGGTGAACACTGGACGTTTGCTTGGCTTTCATTTGGGGCACTCCCTCACTTTCTGACTCTTCAGGCTACTCCAGGATCACATGCTCTAACATATTTGCATTAACCAAATTCTAAGCTCTGTTAGGCTTCCTTAGTTTTAACCTTTTCTACTACAGGGACCAACCAGACAGACTACATTGGGTTCATTTCCCTTGTCTCCCTGGGTGTCTCGTGGCTGTGACATTTTCTCAAACATCCAATTGCTTTTTGATAACCTTGACATTTGGGGGTAGACTGGTGAGGCATTTTGCAGAGTGTCTTTTGATTGGGATTTGTCTGCTTTTCTTATGATTGGAGTGAGGTTATGTGTTTTGGGAGGAAGACTGGAGAGGTAAATCCACTCTGGTCCCATCCTATCATAGGTTTACACTACCAATCAGCTTTGACTTGTTGATGCTGAATCTGGTCATCCAGCTGATGCTGTCAGATTTCTCTATTGCTATTGTATTTTTCCTTACTTCCCCTTCTGTAGTATACTCCTTGGAGGGAAGTTGCTGTGAACAGTCTAGCTTTTCACCCTTAGAAACTGAGGAGTTACAGTCTGGGTCTTGAAATTATGAAAATGAATAAAATTATTTAGAATTCTTCTGCATGAGCTTGGTCTCTTTATCTCCATTTTCATGTACTTATTTACATCCATGTATACTCATGTATTTTTAATTATGCATGGTATTATAATGTAGTACGAGGTCATTTAATTTCTCCAAACATTCCAGTTTTCATTATTGTAAGGTTTCTTTTGGCTTCTATTTCCCTTTACCACAGCGACCGTTGTAAGCTTGCTTTGTTTTGGTCTTTATTCTGAACACTTCCTCATTTCCTGGCTCTTCAAGATGCTATAGAATGATCTTATACAAGTCATTGTTTCATGTCATTTCTCCAAAGCAATGATTGGGGCATTTCAGAAATGTACTATAAACAATGAACTAAGGCTTCCAGGTCAGTTAAGACAGGATTGAAGTGGAGGGGGCTCCTTATCCTTCTCTCAGGAGAGTCATTCCATTGCAGTGTGGCTTGAATAGCAATTTGGGAAGAAAATGGCCAGTTCCCATGTGGGTGCTGCTTCAGTGCCGTCTCTTTGGCAGCTATGTACAGGAGGAATTGGAGAAGGAAAAGGTGGCCAGGCAGGAGGGACAAACATCAGAGCACAATACTGAGCAGCAGCAAACAGCCAAGTTTAAACTTGGGTGAAGGGAAAGTATCTCCTGTTCTCCACAGGTCTGGGGTTAGAATTAATGGAACAGGGCCATTGATACATTACATCCTCACCCAGACACTCATGATCGTGTTTCTTTAGCTAACAGCTGTCAACTACAACCACTTTCAACCAAGTCAGCAATAGCTATGTTGACACTTCATGAAAATAACACAAATTTAAGTGACTATTTGGCTTTAATACCAGACAGCAGCAACACTTGTGATGGAAAATAGCAGAAGGTATGTGGATGTTCCCTGGAGGCACTTTCAATCTTATTTGATTTACAGTCAAGTCAGCAGCTATGATAGACATACAAGATCATGAGTCTAGCTTGCTAGAAACCAGCAAACTTACAGGGTATTACCCCTAGTATACAGATGAAATAACCAAGTCCCACATATAACTTATAACTTGCTTAGATGCATAGAAGAGTGACTCCTGTCTATCAGATTCCAAAGTTCATGGGATTTACATCTTGTACAAAAAATGGTGATTTTTCACTGATCAAAAGCATCCAGAAGTTTGTTGTCTCTTATAGGAGCTATCAAAGATAAGTGTCCAGAATACTTTTTGTCCCACCCCTGTGTGTGTCCTCATTTGCCACTGCTCTTCTTTGCTCTTCTGCCTCCTCCATGGACACTTGATTGCCTGGGGCAATCAAGCTAACATGCTGTGCACAGTCCTTCCCAGGTATTCCCACATTACCCAGGACACTCTCCCTGCAGATCTTTGGCTCACCTTTAATCCCCTTCATCTTTGCTCAAATACCACTCCATAAGATGTCCAATTGATTACTCTATTGAAATAAATCTTAATTTCCTTAGCAGGCACACATGAGAGTCCTTCCTTTGATCTGCGTCTGATCCATATCCTCTCCAAGAGTACCTTTAAATGCTGTGTGCAATTTATTTATTGTCCTTACTGCCCGTGTGTCCCTCACTGGCATGTAAACTTCTTATGAAGAGGGGTCCCTAGCATTTTATGTTATTAAATCATTTCTGACATTATCACGGCTCAAAAAGATTTTGAACACAAATCTACTTGTGTTTTCAGAATTGCTTAAAGACAGAGCTAGGAAGATGGACACACAGAGAATGAAAGAGCCCTGCAACTAGTGGGGACAGCGATAGCACTGAAGTAGTTAACTGGGGTTGAACTGCTGGCTCAGAAGATAAAGTCCTTGTCACAGGAGCCTCAGGAACTAGTTCAGATCACCATCACCCATGTGAGAGGGTATGTTGGTAGGCAGCGATAACATAGCACTGTCATAGCAAAGACAAGTAGATCCCTGGAGCTCACAGGCTGGCTTGTCTAGCCAAACCAGTGAGCCTCAGAGTAATCCAACAGTCAAATCAATCTGATTGTATAACTCTGGACCATTTGCTTATGCTGGCAAAATGACAAAATTAAACATTTGATAGGAAAAGTTTCCCTCATGTTATGATTTGTGGGTTTTTTAGGTTCTATAAAGGGGTCCAGCTGCCTTCCCTACACAAAAGGAGTCTGCTACAGCAGTTCCTGAAAATTTAGCATAGCTGTTCTTTAATGCTAGTACTCAGCTAAGGATAAATGAAAGCAATTTTATGTATCCAGTTATCATCTGTCCAAACGAAGTACTAAGTGGCAAGTACTTGATGGGTGGATTGAGAGGCACATGGATCTAGAAAATAATTAAGAAAGGTGGATGTCTTTGGCATAGTAAATAAAGTAGAGTAAACATGCAAATGTGGCTCTCCACCCAGATCTATATTTAATGTTTCTTAGTGAAAGCAGCATCCTATGTTTAATTTGGCCCATGCAAAATTTAATGAGAAACTGACAAAATTCTAGAAAAGTAAAACTGGGTTTGTATCACAACCAGAGATGATAAAATCTATTGTTCACACCAGCTGGCTTCTCACAAAAAGGAGAATGGGCACACACCCACCCACCCACCCACACACACACACACACACACACATAGACACACCACAATAAAGGGAAGAGTCAGTTTTATCATAGCCTTTTCCAAAAGCTAGAAATATGCCCCTTTTATTTAATACTACTTGCATTTTAAGAAATGCCCAGCGAACTGTCCCTTTAAATCTAAATGCCAATGTTATTTCAAATCACAACAATATTTGTCATATAATTGCTTCTCAGCCTTTTCTGTGGCGCCATTGCCAATCCATTCCAAAATTTTGTCTTCGTCCAAGTCTAAATGATTTCAAGATGATCTATGACTTGTCAAAGCAGAGTCATTTAAGAGCTCAGAAAATCGGCCTTTCCCTTTTTGCATATGTACTGTTTGGAAATTGGTTTCTTCTGGTTTATGCCCAACATCCGTACACCCAGCCAGTCACACAGGTGCGAGACCATATTAACTCACAGCAGAGGATGCCATGCATATAACAGTTTGGAAACTGTCTGTGCAATTCAGATTTCCAAATTGCTGTTCATATCCTCATTTTGACTATAAAAACAATTCTAAGATAAACTATTTATAAAATTGCTGCTTCATACCTGGAATTTACTTTTATAAAGGGTCCTGTTGTTTTCCAGTTAGAACCTAGCACAGGAAGTACCTGCTCAGTGTAGGTCAATCTGAAATCACCAAGTATGTTCAGCGCACAGCAACTTCCTTTTTCTCCCTCCATTACAGACCTTCAGTAGCATCTCATGCCTCTCACCCTCTTCACAGCATTCACTCAGAAGGAAGGGTAAATTCCTTGCAAGGAAACCTCATGGGACATCTCTCTGTTAACCATCCCTCCCTAACTCTTGGGTTTGTCAGAGCTCTGAGTGCATTATCAACTTTATTCTTAACAGGAAGAGAAAATTTCTAATACCCCCAAAGGTGAAAAGAAGATACTGTTTTAAGATTATATTTGGCAACATCAACTCTCTGCCAAGTCCAAATGCTCCAAGCTACAATCTCTCTTTCCCAGCTCCATACATCACTGTCTTACTCTATCCAAGGGAGGAAACCCAAGGGAGATGGATTGCTAAGGATAATGTTTCTTTTAAAAGGACTCCCCACTGATGAAAATTATGTATCATGATGGAAAGGGAAGAAAAAGTCTAGGAATGACTGGCAGCTGAATGATTAAAAGCTGAGTTGAAGCTTGTCATCACAACCAACACTTGCCCCCAGATTGGAAATCTACTAAAAGTAGCTTAGATTGTGTGCAACTGATTCATTCTGGGCTATAAACTGAGAAAAACCAGTTTAAAATGATCCTGTGGGAAGTTTCTAGCATCTATTTCCTCTTCATATGTTAAGAAATTAGATATTTAGTGTTTATTTCTGTGGTAATGGCTTATAACCAAGATAAAGAAGCATGGTGGAACAATTCAAATTATTACAAGAGTAAGCTCTCTGGGAAAGAGAAGAATTGGAAAGAAGATGCAGGAAAATGCTTTTCTTTCCCAGAAAGCCAGCTTTTGTGCAATAATTTCCTGAAAAAACAACAAAAAATGAACATATTCAATTTCTGCTTTCTCTCTCTCTCTCTCTCTCTCTCTCTCTCTCTCTCTCTCTCTCTCTCTCTCTCTCTCTCTCTCTCTCCCTCTCCCCTCCCTCCCTCTCCCTCTCCCTTCCCCCCTCTCTGTGTCTGTTTGTCTGAACCCTCATCATTCAAGGTCTCCCTTGAGTGCTCTTCCTGAACCAATATACAAATATTTTCCTGAAATATGTTCCTACATTTCACACAATTCTCCCATAATAACATTCAGAATGCATAAATTTTATTTTTTAAACTAATGCCCACTTTTGTTATAAAGGGTTGGGATGGCACATATTTTAAGTTGATATCATTGATTAAATGTCTATAATAGATGGAAACAGGAAGAGAAGAAGCAGAGGAGGGAAAAAAGGATGGAGGGGGAGTACAGAAAGAAAAGAATTGTTACATATGAAGGAAGGCAAAAATGTTAACTTTTGTTATCAAATATCATGTTTTCATTAATTCTTTGAGGATTTAACACAATGTATTTTGATCCTATTAAATCACCACCTTTCCCCTAACTCTTCCCAGATCCTTACTTTTACAATCCTTGCCAAATAAATTAATCTTTTGGAAACATTTCTAAAAATGGTCTTTTTCAAGGATGAAATTGCATGATAAATACAGCTTATGCAAAGAAGTGACTTTCTAATAAACCAAAAAAAAAAAAACCCAACAAAATAAAATAAAAAAGAAAGAAAGAAAGAAAGAAAGAAAGAAAGAAAGAAAGAAAGAAAGAAAAAAGAAGCAAAAACAAACAAAAAACTACTTGGAACTTTGGTTTTGGGTAGAATCAAAAATGTATAAACTCATTTTATTCTAAATAAAATAACTTAGAAATGATTTAGCAAATAATACACACACACACACACACACACACACACACTCCTTTGAAACATGTGTCTTTACCAATGGTCAAGCAAGGACATGTGTTTAAGGTCTGTAATAACTAATCTTGGTTTGCAACTTGACAAATGAGAAGGAACCTCCATTGACGTATTGCCTTTATGTGATAGGCCCATGGGCATGCCTGTGGGGCATATTATTAAGTAGTAACTAATGTAGAAGGGCCAAGCTCACTGTGAGTGGTGGTTCACTCTTAGGCAGGTGGTCCTAGGCTGTAAGGAAAGGTAGTTGACTGAGCTGGAGAAAAAGCCAGTAAATAGCTTTTCTCCACATTCTCTGCTTCAATTTCCGCTTTCCTTTGCATTTGTAAGTTCCTGCCTTGGCTTTTCTTGATGGTGGACTGTGACCTTGACCTGTAAGACAAAACAGACCCTTTCCTCTGCAAGTTGCTTTGGTCACAATATTTATCACAGCAATAGAAAGCAAACTAGAACACAATCAAATGCAATATTTGGAGGAAATTAATAAAACCTAGGCTGAAGTATGTTAAGGTTGACAAGATTAATTGGATACTTAAATTTCCACTTTATTTCAAGTAGTTCCTTTCTTGGAAAGCTGTAAGATGTAAGATAAAGCAGAGTCTTTGAAATTCACTTTTATAGGACTTCCTGATCAGGCCTTAAAAATAGCTCTTTAGGAATCTATTGTAGCGGATGTCAGAAATGCATATTTAAGACTCCGTTAAAAATGTTTTATTGACCCAATGGGCTGGAAGGAAGCTCCAAGTGTCTCTGTCTATGAAGCATCGACAGCGAAGACACTAATGGATCTTCAGGCACAGTCTTGTCGAGCAGGGCAAAATGGCTGCATGATGCCTTTAAGCTTAAGGTTAAATAAATTACCATCTCCTCTGTCCCAGGGCTCTGGGCATGTAGGAGACAGATTAAGAAAAGAAGAAGCTAATTACAATGAAAAAATAAGCCATCTTGTGTATAAATATACATGCAATTCTGCCCATTATATGCACTCACTGATAAGTGGATATTAGCCCAAAAGTTCGGAATATCCAAGATAAAATTCGCAGACGACAGGAAGCCTAAGATGAAGTAAGACCAAAGTGTGGATGCTTCAGTGCTTCTTAGAAGGGGGAACAAATACTCACAGGAGGAAATATGGAGACAAAGTGTGGAGCAGAGACTGAAGGAAAGGCCATCCAGAGATTGTCCCAACTGGTGATTCATCCCATATACAGTCAGCAAACCCGGACGCTATTGTGGATACCAGGAAGTGCTTGCTGACAGGAGCCTGATATGGCGGTCTCCTGAGAGGTTCTGCTAGGGCCTGAGAAATACAGAGGCAGATGGCTTGCAGCCAACTATTTGACTGAGCTCACGGGGTCCCTATGGAGGAGTTGGAGAAGGGACTGAAGAAGCTGAAGAGGTTTGCAGCCCCATGGAGCGAGCAACAGTGTCAACCAGCCAGACCCCCGAGCTCCCAGAGACTGGACCACCAACCAAAGAGTACACATGGAGGGACCCATGACTCCGGTGGCATATGCGGCAGAGGATGTCATCAGTGGAAGGAGAGGCCCGTGGGCTTGAAGATGTTTGATGCCCCAATGTAGGGGAATGCCAGAGAGGGAAGAGGGGAGTGGTTGGGTTGGGGAGCACCCTCATAGAGGCAAGGGGAAGGGGAATAGAATAGGGGGGTTCTGAAGGGGAGACCTGGAAAGGGGAAAACATTTGAAATGTAAATAAAGAAAATATCCAATAAAAAAATAAGAAAAAAAAGGAAAGAAAAGAAAAAGGAATCTGAACAAAACGGCCAGCATACTACAACTGGGAGATCACACATTCTAGAAGCTAGTTGCTAAGATTCAAGTCCTGGGATCTGCTATTGCTTCTTACTTTTCACCCAACTCTTCTGGTTTCTCAACTGAGAAGTAGGTGACAACATCCACTTTATGAAGGTGCTTTGAGGGTATATAGGTAAAAGGGTTAAGTAGTATGGACAGATGACTACAATAATATTAGGTGCAAAGTAGGCACTAAAGGAAATCTGATACTACTTACGCTGCTGGGATAATCTTAGATTAGATAGGAATACTGATGGGAAAAATAGTCTCCCAGTGTTTTTCCTGGGAGCATGTGCTAGCATGTACATCTTCTCCTCTCTCCCTAGTTAGTAACTAGGTGACTGTATTCAGTTCTCAAATTCTCCCTGAAATAAAACACTAAAGTAACACCCAAAGCAACTCATCTCATTCACTAAATTCCTCTTTAGAAGAAGAAGGAGGAGGAGGAAGAGGAGGAGGAGGAGGAGGAGGAGGAGGAGAAGGAGAAGGAGAAGGAGAAGGAGAAGGAGAAGAAGAAGGAGAAGAAGAAGAAGAAGAAGAAGAAGAAGAAGAAGAAGAAGAAGAAGAAGAAGAAGAAGAAATGACTTATATAGTGAATGCAGTGGAATTAACTGCATGAATCATTTTTATTAATGCTTCTACTCCTGCAGAAATAAATTTTACCTAAAGACACAACAATAAATTTAGACAACAATAACAACAACAACAACAACAAAATTCAGTGATTCCTGACTGTTCCTTAAATAAAGTAGGATTTTTTTCTTCCTTTACAATAAGAAAAGGCTTTGCATGACATTGAGGATTGTAGTCCCTGTAGTATGCTGGACATCAAATTGCCTTTGTGTTACTCTCAGAACTGTCTGAGGGTTTTGTTTGCTAAAATGAAGCAGAGAATATAATACATCTACATCTCTATTATTCATCCCCAAAATATGCTTGGTCCAGACTTACCCTTAATACATTTTAAATTACTGTCATGCTAGAAATTACTTATTACCTCTAACATAATCATTTGAATATTGGGTAGTTGGAAAAAGAAATAAATGGGAACCCTTCTCTCCAAGAGGGATTTTCATTTATGAAAGTCTCTAGAGACAGAATAATGGTGTCTGCATTCTTTAGCTTCCCTGTGCTATTATACAGGAATTATATGCATTCTACTACTGTTGTTAGGACACAAGCTAAGACTACATCTGCCTACCATCCATATAAAGTAGATTTGGTCTAAATCTCTCGAGGAGGTTCTTCAGCTACATAGTTGAACCAAGCTTGCTGGTTTAGCCAGACAATGATCTGAATTTCCTTCTCCTTGGTAGCCTTCAAGGCTGAGTTTGATATAGAAACAATTTCTAGACAAGAAACAAGCTATCCTATTTCAAAGGAGGAACTCTTGTGGCTATGTTAATTTCCCTCAGATTATATGAAAAAGTGGCACTGAGGTTGAATATATTAATATTGAAATGATATTTCAAATAATAAGCCTGTCTCAGGTTACTCGCTTTGAGAACTGAGGTTACAAAGTTGTGCCTTCTAAGTCTTTGTCCCTTGGGAATAAAATAAAATGTTCCCTCTTTAAGGACTATTGAGAGTACTAGAGAGTTGATGGGAAATTAAAAAAAAAATGCAGCAGGGGCGGCAATGGCGCACGCCTTTAATCCCAGCACTTGGGAGGCAGAGGCAGGCGTATTTCTGAGTTCGAGGCCAGCCTGGTCTACAGAGTGAGTTCCAGGACAGCCAGGGCTACACAGAGAAACCCTGTCTCAAAAAAAAAACCAAAAAAAAAAAAAATGCAGCATACAAGTTCTTCTTACCAATATAAAAATGTGATTTATTTTAAAAAATAACATTGAAAGAAGAACATTTATACTGGGTTATAGTGCAAGTACAGATTTCAGAATGGTGGGAGTGACTACATTTATGTTTTAGCTTCTAGGCACCTCCTGTTGAGGGTCACATACACTTGAACTGTTCATGTGTCACAGTGGACAGTCTAAGTGTTTCTTTGTTACACTCTCAGATTGTCTACTTACCATGCCGTTTATTTGGGGTCTGTATTCCTCACTCCATATATTTAATGACATCTAAACATGAATATAACTTGGAATAAAAACAGTATAGAAATGCAACAATATTTATGGTCTTAAATTATCTCTTTAAATAAGTTTCTCCAATGATCCTCCCTGGGTTAATATGATGGATATTGATAGGAACATCACAGGGATGATGCACAAGCATCTTCATGAGAACATAAAAGAACAACTAATGCCCACAGCCCATTACTGTCCACTGTTGCATCATCCCCTTGTGCTGTCACAAACATGCTCTTAGGTCAGTATCGCTTAATTGGCTTAGGTGCAAAGCCAAGAGGATAAAAACATGATGTCAGATAACCAGGGTAAAGTGATCAGAAGACACCATCTTCTGGAAGATACCTTCTCATTTTAAGCTTGGCCATTGGTAGATCTTCTTAATTAGGTACAAAATGACCTTAAATTACAAGCCCTTTCTTCAGCATGCATGAAACATGGAAACCATATAAAGCATACCATACATTATATGTTACCTTTTTCCTGAACTAATTGCTAGCAACCTCTTAAGCAAATGAATAAACAAACAAGAAATTGGTATTCTGCTTATGTCTCTTGGATTCTATAATACTGGGTTTTTGTCAGGAATCAGTCTCTATGGCAGTGGTCCTCAACCATCCTAATGCAACTGTTTAATATAGTTCTTCATGTTGTGGTGATCCCCAATCATAAAATTATATTTGTTGCTACTTTATAACTGTAGTTTTGTTAATGTCATCAATCATAATATAAATATCAAGGTTTTCCCATGGGTCTTAGGCAACCCCTGTGAAAGGGTCCTTCAACACCTAAAGGGTCATAACCCACCGATGGATAATAATTGCTCTATGGCATCAATGACTGTTTTTTAAAATCTCAGATGTCCATATATAGGTAAGGTGATTACAGTTTTAGTGAATGAGATTAGGCTTGGGAGTCATGCTAACATGATTTAGATGTTGCTCTCATGCTTTATTAGATATATTTATCTCAAGAAAATCTTGATGCTTTCTTTCCTTTTTATCCTGATCAACAAAGTAGAGAAGAGCAATCTTTAGTCTCTAATGGATTGTAGTGAAGATAAACGAGCGAACCTAAGCAAAGCGTTGGCAAGAGTTAAGATAGACTCTTGCTGTTTGCTCTACTACTCTAGACCTACTACTGTCTGCTCCAGATAGTGCCAACTTTTACTGATAGTTCTTCCTTCTCTTGTTTTAAGGTTGGTGATTGAAGTTTGCTATGGTTAGACAACTGGGTATTAAGGTAACTGGTACAACACAATCATGCTGAGAGTTAATTGACTGTGCAAAACTCTCTAGGGAGCTCCTTTTGTCGTTGCAGCAGCTAGCCACATTTTAGATCAGAGGTCAGCAACCTTTTGCTATAAAGGTCCAGACTGTAAATATTCTCAGTTTTGTGGGTCTTCTGGTAAGGGCAACTGCCAGACTGTGCTGTCATATCATGGAAATAGCTCTGAGCAGTATGTGAACAGGTGAGCGTGGCTGTCTGCCCACTCCAGTGTTATTTATGGAAACAGAACCTTGAATTTCATGTAATTTTGATGTGTCATAAATCATCTCCTTTTGATTACTTTTTTCCAGGTATCCAAAAATGTAGAGAGTGTTCTTAGCTTTTAGTCCATACAAGTCTAATGGTGAGCCAGATAGGACAAATAGGCCATAGCTTAGCATCCTTAGTTAAGCTAGTGGCCACTCTAGAGTGCTCCTGATTAACTAAAAACCAAGCTCACTCTTGAAACATATCTTATGATCAACTAATAAATGTTGTTTGGTTGGTTTTTAAGCCAGTGATGCAGGGAGGAATTTTTGCTGATAATACAGTCAGGTCCATTCGCCATATTATCCTTTAAGATGATGAGACTAAAAGATGCTCATTTCACTTTTAGTGTGCATATGAAACTCCCACCAATGTGTTTGATCACAGTGATAATGATGGCTGGAGACACCTCCAAAGCTTTCACTCAGTGAAAGAGGTTTCCAAATCTCTGCCTTATGTGAGCCACTATAAGGAGATAATTTTGCTTAGTGCTGACTGAGTCTGACCCTTTGTCATCTTGGTATTTTATTGGTTTGGCTGAGAGGCAATAATAAAAGGCTATATTTATTTATAATATGAGACTGTGCTTCACAACAACAGTCAGGGAGATCAAAGCATCACACACATTTAAGGGAAAAGAAGGCAAACAGGAACTGATTTGTGTTACACATGGTGGAAGTCATTAAGGCCGACTCAGGTGGAGAAACTTATTACTTCTCTTTTTGACAGTGATGACAATTTAATAGTATTTGACTCCACAGAGTTGCATATGGCATCCGGAGGCATTGAAAGAGACGGTTTATCAAGATGATAAACAAGGTTTCATTTCCTCCCTAGCTGCATGGATGTGATCAGAAGTCTAAGGCCACCTGAATTCACTTAGGCTGGCCACAGGCAGACACTAAGCTACCAGGGGACCATCAATGCTTGAAATGAGCCTCTCTTTAATGGACCTCCTGCAAGCAGGCCAGCAGCCACAGAGGCATGTTTGCATGCGTGCATGCACACTGATTTCAGGGTAGACTGAAGGGCAGAGGGAAGAATGCTAATTGTTTTAGAAGCTCTCATATAGAGGAACTTCACGCAGTCCACTTTCAAATTGCAGCGTTAGGTTTTCTTGGTGGATGGGGTAGCTATTGCAAAGAAGGGTGTTTAAAGAATCATTTTGTGAAGTTGATAGAACAGGTTTGTATGAGGAAGAATAATCAGAGATGCTTTGTATTATTTAGTATGACTACTGTCATTACTACTGTGTGACATTACCATTCTACAGCAGATTCTGGCCTGATACTACTCCTTTTGTCTTTTGTCTTGCTTAAGCCAGAATTGTTTCTTCTTCATTCCTAGCTCAGGAAGTTGGGTAGGTCCTACTTCCTATAACTCAGTCCTATAAGACCTGGTGCTGACTGTGCTGATTCTGCCATCCCTAGATGTCAGGGGCTACTAACCATTCTGGCAACTGATCCAAATTATTCATTCTGAGATTTAACCACAGAATATTTATACTTGGAAAATAAGAAAAATTTACTACCTCACTGACGGAGAGTTATGTTCAGAGATTGCTCCTACCTTAGTGCTACAGAAAAGAAGCGTGGAAGTGAATAGAATCCACATGGTGGAGGGGCAGAAGCCTCCCCTAACACCATTGTTAGTGTCCTTTGCTGTATCTATGCCAGAAGCTGGGAACTGATCTTCCAACAGCAATCCCTATATTTTTTTTCTCTTGATTTTGAATTTGTTAAATTTTTTTGGTCAGTTACAATACAAATAGCCAGGAAGTGCAGGTGTACTAAAAATATCAAGAAAACCATTTTTCATTTTCTCTTTTCTTTGTAGGTAGGTGTCTAAATTCTAAATTCTGTGTCAGCTAACATCTCCCCAGAGAAGCCTTTCTTACCCTCTCAGTTAGGTCAGTGGTACCCTGTTCCTCTCAGACTGCATTCTCAAATCACTATGACCTTCATTTTGGCACAGCCACAATCACACTTTTTTAAAAATATGTGCTAAACATTTTAGCGTTGCTTGTTATAAGAAATAAGAATCCTGTAGGGCAGTGGTCATGCATGTTTTCACTGATGGTGTTATCTCAAATGGTTAGCAGGATGTCTGACTTTGGAAATTGATGTTGTCAACAAAATACATCCCTTAGTGTCCATGGGAAACTGGTTCTAGAATCCTGATATAAAACACCCCAGACACCAAAATTTGGGGATGCTAAATTCATTCTATAAAATGTTGCAGCATGTGCATAAAATGTACATACACCCTCACACACACACTTTGAACTTCTGTGTACTGGAAGAATAACTTAGGCCAAGTCAGAGTCTAGTGTGGCCTCACATTGTTTCCCTTTATAATTCTTTCTTCTTGACAAGAATGGGATTTATGACTTATTCCTAACCAATAGAATACAGAGTGATTGTATGTGACTCCCAAAACTAGGGTCAGGGTAATGGTTTATTAGGTAAAATATTTGCCACATCATCATGAGGACCTGGGTTCAATTCTCCATAACAATATTTCAAAAGGCCAGCCTTGGGGATCTATACCTGTAATCCCAGTTCTAGAGAGTGAAAATACTTGGGTGATGGGGAGGAGTCCAGATCTTGTGAGCATGTTCAGTTAGAAAATTCATTGCTGCTGGTCACATCTCTGAAATTTTCAACTCAGCACACCAATATATTCCCCTTCTGTTTGCTCAGTCCATTTGGAATTAAGTAATGAAGCAGTTCTGAGAATTGGTAAGCAAAGTCCCACAAAACACTCGGTACAGTGCTTAAAACTTTGTTCAGATGGGAATATGTTGTTACCACTGTTTACTATCACTATAATAGCTGCTATAACAAAATTATTAAAGTTGTATCATGCTAATATGCATATGGGCCCAAAAGAGTCACTGATAGTCTCTACATTTACTGAAAAAGGTTGGGAGAGAAAAATCAAGTACGTACTGATTTCCTGAGACATTTAGTACACACAAAGTCCTAAGGACACACCACATTGATTATAGCAATTGACAATAATCAGCTGAACTAACCATGGTCAACTGGATGGTTGAGCCTCTATGTTATTATGAAATGGCAAATAGCAGAGTCAACAATGATGGGAACAGGACATGCTAAAGGCCCCTGAGCTCTGCAATTTGCCAAACAAGGGATCAAATATCAACTCTGTAATTCATAAATCATGTAGTATGGATTTGTACCTTAAACTCTGTGAGCTTCATGAAATGTAGCTATAAGATAATTATGAAGAATCAATGGCATTGTAATGATGAACTTCTCACTATAGCCTGGCCCAGATTGTAAACCTCCACAGTGAGTATTAATTTTGATGTTTGAATTATATTGACAATCAGAGATAAAGGAGTTCAACTCTAAAGGGATGTAAATTAGGCCTTAACATTTTAATGGTCAAAAATATTGATTAACTATTATTTAAGCAATATAAATATGAAGCATACAAATAATTGAAAAGTTCAGTTGTGAGACTAAATGAAAATGACAATTTACTATGTAATCTAAAATAATGCAACTCTGAAATATTAACCACCTGCCTACATAGAAGCTACCAATGCATGACTGTGCAGTGAGCTGCCTGAGAATATAGGTACTCTTCCTTGGTGAGATGTAAGCTCATGGGAAAACAGTTGATAATGCTAATCTGATGAGCATAATATGACTACTGAAGTATTCAGTTCCCTGAAGAAATGTTCATGAAAGTTAATGATTTTAATGAAATAACACTGGGAAGACATTTGCCCAAAAAGTACATACATTTCAACATAAAGGTAAAGTTTCCTTCTCTGAGGCAAATTATATTCAGGTTAATGGGGTTAATGTGAGGATTAGAGCTATGGAAACAGCTAGGATGACTCATGCTCTGCTTTGACCATAGTCAATAATACATGAATGACACGGAGAGGGATGCTCATTCTGAACCTCTGGACAGTGCTTGAGAAAATGTAAGGTCTTTACAATAACAGTGTCTGAGACAGAATGCCTTTCTTTTTTTCCTTCCTAGTTTTGCTTGACTCTTTCTAGGTAAATAAAAAGGTCCCTCCCCCAACAAAATAGAAAGTGACTCATAAATGATAGTGCTCAAGTCACACCTGGGGAAAGTTGTCATTAAAGATGAGCTGAAGGGAAAGTATGAATCTTGGGCAAACGTATAACAGACCTTAAAATCTAAGTTAAATTGTCCTCTGTTTATTGGAGGAACACTGTGTAGCTCATAAAAGATGTCAATGCACAAAATGACATGAGCCAGGGAGTGTTTGTACCTCTGTGGAAAACTGTTAGCTCTCTTGTAAGCATGTACCCAAGAATAATGAAGGCAACCAGGCAAAAAGCATATAAAAATGCTCATGAAGGCTTTTGTTCATTATAGTCCCAAAGGAAGCTACTCAGATGTTCAACAGCAGCAGAACTAAAGTAGTATGTTGATACACTAAGACAATAGGTAACAATGGAAGCAAGCCATATACTGCTATATTCAACAAAGCCAATTAATTAAGCCAGATACAAAAGAGAAGGTAGCATGTTGATCAAGTTTAATAAAATGACATTGAAATGTAGAATGAATACTTAGATCAAAAAGCAAGTTCCTTGGGAAGGTAATGGTGCCTGGGAGAAATCTTGAAGGAATTTTCTGGATTGCAGGCTATGCTGTGATTCTTATTGGAGAGTTGCATTGTTGTGGATGAGTTCAGTGGATAGATAGTCACTGGATTGATTTGAATGCTTTCTCTACGATATTATGCTCTAATTATAATTATATCTGAGGCAGATCTAATAATACAGGGTTAGGGTTAGGGTGTATTCTTTTGATATAAAATTAAATGTTCTATAGATATTTGTTACATCCATTTGGCCCATAACTTCTGTTAGTTTCATTGTGTCTCTGTTTATTTTGTGTTTCCCTGATCTGTCCATAGATGAAAATGGGGTATTGAAATCTCCCACAATTATTGTGTGAGGTGCAATGTGTGCTTTGAGCTTTAGTAAAGTTTCTTTTATGACTGTGGGAGCCCTTGCATTTGGAGCATAGATATTCAGAATTGAGAGTTCTTGGTAGATTTTTCCTTTGATGAGTATGAAGTATCCTTTCTTATCTTTTTTGATGACTTTTGGTTGAAAGTTGATTTTATCTGATATTAGAATGGCTACTCCAGCTTGTTTCTTGGGACTGTTTGCTTGGAAAATTGTTTTCCAGCCCTTTGCTCTGAGGTAGTATTTGCCTTTGACACTGAGGTGCATTTCCTGTATGCAGCAAAATACTGGGTCCTGTTTACATTTCCAGTCTGTTAGTCTATGTCTTTTTATTGTGGAGTTGAGTCCATTGATGTTAAGAGATATTAAGGAATAGTGATAATTGATTCCTGTTATTTTTGATGTTATTTTTATGTTTGTTTTGTTATCTTCTTTTGGTTTGTTGAAAGAAGATTACTTTCTTGCTTTTTCTAGGTTGTAGTTTCCCTCATTGTATTGGCATCTTCTATCTATTATCCTTTGTAGGGCTGGATTTGTGAAAAGATATTGTGTAAATTTGGTTTTGTCATGGAATATCTTGGTTTCTCCATCTATGGTAATTGAGGGTTTTGCTGGGTATAGTAGTTTGGGCTGGCATTTGTTTTCTCTCAGGGTCTGTATGACATCTGCCTAGGATCTTTTAGCTTTCATAGTCTCTGGTGAGAAGTCTGGTGTAGTTCTGATAGGTCTGCCTTTATATGCTACTTGACTTTTTTCCTTTACTGCTTTAAACATTCTTTGTTTAGTTCATTTGGTGTTTTGATTATTATGTAACATGTGGAATTCCTCTTCTGGTCCAATCTATTTGGAATTCTGTAGGCTTCTTGTATGTTCATAGGCATCTCTATCTTTAGGTTAGGGAAATTTTCTTCCATAATTTTGTTGAAGCTGTTTACTAGCCCTTTAAGTTGGGAATCTTCACTTTCTTCTATACTTATTATCCTTAGGTTTGGTCTTCTCATTGTGTCCTGGATTTCCTGGATGTTTTTGGTTAGGAGCTTTTTGCATTTTCATTGACTGTTGTGTCAATGTTTTCTATGGGATCTTCTACACCTGAGATTCTCTCTTATAGAATTGTTTATACTTTCATCTATGACTCCTGATATCTTTTCTAGGTTTTCTATCTCCAGCGTTGTCTCTCTTTTTGATTTCTTTATTTTTTCTATTTCCATTTTTAGATCCTGGATGGTTTTGTTCAGTTCCTTCACCTGTTTGGTTGTGTTTTCCTGTAATTCTTTAAGGGATTTTTGTCTTTCCTCTTTAATGCCTTCTACCTGTTTACTTGTATTCTCTTGTATTTCTTTAAGGGAATTATTTGTGTCCTTCTTAAAGTCCTCTATCATCATCATGAAATGCAATTTTAAATCAGAGTCTTGCTTTTCTGGTGTGTTAGGGTAACCAGGGCTCACTGTGGTAGGAGAGCTATAATAATGCTGAGTAGCCTTGGTTTCTGTTGCTTATGTTCTTGTACTTGCTTTCACCATCTTGTTATCTCTGGTGTTAACTGGTCTTGCTGTCTATGACTGTGGCTTGTCCCTCCTGCAAGCCTGTGTGTCAGTACTCCTGGGAGACCTGTTCTCTCTGGGAGGAATTTCAGTATAGAGAGCTGTGGTACAGGGTCAGCTCTGGAGTGCAGACAGAAACCAGTTGAATCCTGTCCCCAGCTGATCCTTGGTTCCTGTGTCCTGACGGCTCTGAGCAGGTCCATCTTGGGCCAGGAATTTGAAGAGAATTGGTGGTCTTACCTGTGCTTGCAGGTTTGTAGGCTTTCCTGGGAGACCACCTCTCCTGGTGGTATTTGTGTTTGTAGCTCTGTGGCCCAGGATTAGCTCTGGGTGCAGAAAGAAATAGGAAGACTTCTGTCCCAGGTCACCCCTCAGTTCCTGTGTCCTGAGGGTTCCTGATGGGTTCCTCTGAGCAGTAGGGGTGGTCCTACCTGCACTCACAGGCCTGTCTGCATTCCTGGGAGGCTATTTCCCTACACCACTTGAGTATGGAGCCCTGTGCCAGAGGATCTTACTAAATATTTAAAGGATAAACAACAACATATTTCCTTAAGTTATTGAATGAAGAGATGCTTGAGCCTATTTTTATGCAAATGCTAAAGCCACACAGAATGAAAGAAGAAGAGGAGAGAGGTCTAAGTTTGGAGGAAAAAAAGCTACCATACAAAAATCATGATAATGTTATCATCACCCTATGGTAAATTATCTGAAATAGAAATCAAGAAAACAATCCACCTATAATAGCTACAGAAATAGTAAAACAATTAGGAATAAATGTAAACCCAAAGCATAAAAGATTTCTTTAATGAAAACCATAAAACCTTGATTAAAGCATTCAAAAACACACACACAAAATAGCAAGACAACCCATATTAGTCATGGATTAAGAAAAATCAGATTTGTAAAAAGGTTCATACTGACCAAAAGTATCTACAAATTCAGTAAAATTCTGGTAAGAATACCAATTGCCTTCTTCAAAGACTAGGAAGAAGTAATCCAAAATGGGTGTGGATCCACAAAATACTTGACTATTCAAAGCTATATTGAGCAAAGAGAATGAAGCAGGAAGTGTCACATTTCCACATTTCCTGATCTCAAAATGTACATTGAAGGTATAGTGACTATAAGAGAGTGATTATATATAAATACAAACACAGAGATTTAAAGGGGTAAGGGAGAGAGAGAGAGAGAGAGAGAGAGAGAGAATTCCTCTTGACTACATCTGACTTTTCGACAAGATATATTGGAATGAAAGGATAGTCTTATCAATTAGTGGTGCTGGAAAAATGAACACCCTGATGAAGAAGAATGAAACCAAACTTCTCTTTGTCATCAGTTTTAAATCAGTTCAAAATGTATTTAAGACTTAATTGTAGGATCTACAATGACGTAACTACTATAACGAAAGGACAAAACACTTCATTGGAACTGACACTGTTTTTCCCCCCTTTCTTTGTGTGTGTGTGTGTGTGTGTGTGTGTGTGTGTGTGTGTGTGTGTATATATATATTTGTTTGTTCTTTGTTTCTTTAGTACCACTCAGAGTAAACCAAAGCAACCATAGTCAGATGTCTAGCTGAACATCCCTGCACTACCAAGGAAACAATCAGCAAAATGAAGAGATGGACTGCAGAATGAGAGATATGGGAATTGATATCTAGAGCATGGAAACAACAACAACAATAACAAAATAACCCCAAATAGTGAAAAACCAAATAGCCTAACTGAAAACAGGCAGTAGACTTATAAAGAAAATTCTCAGAAAAAGGTATACACTATGAGTATCACTCCAAGTATATGTGCAAAGGAAATGACAACAGTGTGTCAAAGAGACAGCTGCTCCCCATGTTCCCTTTTCTCAATTTCCATGCAATGGAGTAATGGAGAGTCACTTCAGCAGCAAAAAGAATTCACAGTGTGACTGATAGATAGATGGATGGATAGATAGATAGATAGATACAGAGACAGAGAGATAAATAGATATAGAGATAGAGATAGACATAGACATACACATAGACAGACATAGACATAGACATATATTATGGAATACTATATAGCTCCCCCAAAGCAAAGTCCTTAAATCTGAAACAAGATGAATGTAACTAGAAATCATTATGTTATGTGAAGTAAGCCATGCATAGGAATAAAAGATCTACATAATCTTATCCATGGAGTATAAAATATGAGTCTTGTCTCTTCCATTTCAAGAAAAAAATTAATCTAATAGAAGGTTACAAATAATTTGCTAGACACTGGAGAGAATAAGAAGGGACACATGGGGGAACATTGATCCATGCATCCTCAGTTATAGTAAGAAAAGTTATAATAATATTTTCTGGTATTCTGTTAACAGTAGGGAGACTGCAGAAAACAGTCACATACTGTCCCATTTCATAGGGCTCCAAGAAAGGGTCTTTATCACAAAGTGAGGTATGAGGAGACAGATGTGTTTTATTCGAGTTAAATATTATTATTATCCCCCAGTGTAATACTGCCTATTCCTGCAGAGGACCCAGTTTCAGTTCCCAGAAACCACATGGAGACTTACAACTGATGATCATTTTAGTTCCAGGGTATCCAGTGCCTTGTGGCCTCCATATTGAGTAGGCACTCAAGTGGCACTTCTATAGACATTTAGGCAAAACACTCACACAATACTATACAAATAAAATTTAAATATCTTTAAAAACAGAGAGATTTTCTATAAAAATTATTAATTTAATTTAATTTAATTTTTTTTTTACTTATTCAGTTTACATCCTGCTCACTGCCTCCCACCTGGTCACCCTCTGCCACAATCCTTCCCCCATTCCCCCTTCTCCTCTGAGCAGGTGCCTCACTGGGTTTTCTACTACCCTGACATTTTGAGTGTCAGCTAGAAGAATATATCCCAATATAGGCAACAGCTTCTGGGATAGTCCCCATTCCAGTTGTTTTTCATTAGATAGTGGGAGAAGGCTACAAGGGAGGGTCAGGAGTAGCATGGGTTGAGAGAGACAAGGTAAAGGAAAATCACTAAAACACACTGAGTTTGAAATGTTGTAATGCTATCTGACACCTTATGTTCATTTTTTTAAAAAATATTGAAAATTTAAACTTGAAAATAAATAAGTTAAGGAAGAAAATAATAGAAAATAAGTGAATGTGAATAATGTTATATATATATACATATATATATGTGTATATATATATATGCCATAATAAAACACTGATTCATAACATTAATACAGGTTAATAAAAAATGGTTTTTTATGAGGACTGGAGAGATGGCTCAGTGGTTATGAGCACAGCTGTTCAGAGAACCCAGGTTCAATCTCCAGCACATACACAACAGCTTATGACTGTCTGCAACTACAGTTCCAAAGGATCCAATGCCCTCTTCCTGTCTCAGAAGGCCCTGAATACATGTGGTATATAGACATACATGTAAGCAAGACACCCATCCACATCTAAAAACTTGTCTTTTTTCAATAAATAAGCAAAGCTCTGGGTTTTGTCAGATACTACAACAACCTCCATTTCCAAAGACAACTCTGTGTTTTCAAAGACTTTGCTGATGGTACCAGGAAAGCATGCCTGGGCGGTGATGTGCTTTGCTCTGGTTTGTAAATTAGCCCATTACATGTTCAACATGGTTGGTGGGCACTTGACAGGACTTTTCATATATTATATATATGTCCATGAGCTTGAAAATATATATATATATATTACTTTTTAAATCAGTGTGACTTTGTTAAGACTAGAATTTTTAATCATTTTATATCATCTTCAGTAAATAACTCATTTTTTTATTATGTCCAAATCACTACTGAACATGAAGCTTTGTAAACATTTTGGCAGGCGTTAGTGAAAGAGACAATTAAAGGTACCACTCTTGATCTGAGAATACATACACATAATACTTATACGAAGTCTTAAATTATGCTATGTTGGGGTTTATTTTTAATTAAATTTATTTTTAACTAATATATGAAAAACAAATATTGAACATATTGATAGCATAATGTGCTATTTTAATACACACGTTTTGATCGTCACATTGAATAATGTTTAAATCAGGTTGAACACATCTGTCTCCTCACACCACATGTGGACTGCACCTTCATGATGAAGACCCTCACCATCTTTCGTGAAGCCTTTAGAAATGGGGCAATGTATTCCTGTCATCTGAGGTCCCCCACTGTTAATAGCACACCAGGAATTCTTATTTTCTTTCTATGAGTTAGCATGCATTAGTCAACCATTCCCCAGCCATCCTTCCTCTTTATTCTCTCCAGCTACAATTTTTATTACTTTTAATTTAAAAAGTATTTAATTTATGAGGTAGCTCATATTTAGAATGAGAAAAAAATCACACAGGAAGTTCAGCTAAAGGAATCCTGTGATCATTAACTTCCACATCAGAAAAATTCTTTCCCAAACTGCCAATAAACAATGACCATAGTCAGTTTCCAATCAAAACATCCCTTAACATGGCAAAGCAAAATCAACCTACTCTTGCAAAGAGATAGTGTTTGATGAATCTACAACACTAAAGGCCACCATAGGCTGCTCTCTTTCTTTCATCCTGACAGTTGTTGACTAATGTTTAGAAATGGACCCTTTCCTACTCCTACATTCTTAAAAAAAAAAAAAAATGAGGTGGCCAGAAGCTCATTAAATAAAAAACAGGACGTCTTCATTCGGAGTGCCTTGGACTAGTGGGGTTGTCAGTTTCAAAGTTTTGGAATACTGGCCGATGGGGAATGAAGGGACTTGGCACACTGAAAATGCAGCTGGAGTAGTTTTAGCAAATGCTGGGGATTTTCTGGGGATAGCATATAAACAGAATGGTGGTGGTGGTGAAACAAAAGAGCATTCTAGGCAGTAGGACAGGCTGAGCAGAAGGAGAGTAATAGAGATAAATGTGCAGCATGACATAGCAGAGGAAAAGCCAGGGAGACAGAAAAGAGAAGTGATTTACACTGATGTTTCCCAGAACCTGAGAAGCTTCATTGGCTGGTGATTTCAGAACCAAGCCTCAGTGGGAGGTGCTTACTAAAACTGCTCATGTGGTTTCAGGTTTCATTAGGGGGAAGTTTATTACCTGAAGCAAACCCAGAGGATGAGCACAGCCATTTTTCTCTAAGTCCATACTATCTTAAAAAAAATAAAGTTTATCTAGCGATTCCAATGTATATGTCCTCAAACTCCATTAAAAAAAATCACTTTTTCTGCATGCCTTGACAGTTTTTTCTTCTTAAATTTTGTAAAATGAACTTTGAAGATGAATGTTACTTTTTTTTCTAAAATAATATATTGAAAAATTGAATGTAAATTCCATAAGATGTTCATTTAAGGACTAGTGGCTACTATTCATTCATAAAGCATCATAACTTAGGTTAACTGAATTGGCATCAGAGTGAACATCTTTGTCTTCTACCTTGTATGTCCTCAGCTCCTCCCCCTAATGCCTGACATTAAGTTATTCATCAGCAAATGCTGAGGTTTAAACACACTGTAAATCCTAATCAAGAAACTCCTTTGAGACCAAACCCCATGGTAAAATGGTATAAATTAACATCTATAAAGATTGCCTAAGCTGGAGCTAGTTAATATAAAAATCATAAAAAGGGATAGAGACACTTCAACGGATATAATGCGTCTTGTGCAAGATTGAGTGCAGATAGCCCCTTGCACCACATAAGCGAGGCACAGAGCACTAGTCTACAATCAGAGGCTCTATGACAAGAGGGGAAGCCCAGCCTGAATGCTTCATGGATCAGACAGCCTAGTGCCTGTTATACACAATGGAATATGAGATCCTATGTTGATCAAGGCAGCAGGAAAGGATCAACATGCAAGGTTGTCCTCTAACGTCCATATGATTCCATAGCACATGAACAAGCACACAAGAGATAGAAAGGGAGGGAGAGAGGGAGGGAGGGAGGGAGGGAGGGAGGGAGGGAATACAAAATAAATAGTATAAAATAGGTCGTATAAAGATTATATTTTAATCAATAACCCTAAAAGATACTTTTTTATTTGTGCATTCCAAGTGATCACTTTATTTTCCAAGGGTTTCCTAGTGTTTCAAAACAGTCCCCTTTGCAAATTAAGCTGCCAGTGTCCATCTTGAGTCTAGCATTGAGAATATTGGAAATGCGAGGAAACATAAAGAGTATAATGTGGGTTTAGGGTGGTCCAGACTTCTGATTCTGCCTTAGATGTCAACAAAGAGCTTCCAGAAGGGTGGGCTTGAGCTTAATTCCTCTCTCCTGGGACTTTAGGACTTCATTCTTAAAGAAAAAGTCTACAGTGTTAATGCCAAGAACGAAAGACTGAGGCACAGAGTGTGCAGTGTAATTTCTGGTTTTACAAAGAAAATCTCGAGCATATTAGCAACTAGATGTAGGGCAAGCACATGCATTTCCATATCAAACCAGCATACACACAGGAGAATGATCTGTCTTATAAACTAGAGAATCTTGCAAATTGATCCCATGGGAATGTTTTCCCAGGACCTGAATCTTATGCATACATTTCAAAAAATGAATCAAAGGGGAATGGCACTTTCTCAAATATAATTAGCCATAGGCAGGCAAAGTTCTGAAATCACACATTTTAACAAACTCTATACCTCCTAGCTACTAAGAAGACATCTAGAAGGCTGGCAAGAAAGCAAGCCACAGTCTACAGGGCTAATTCATCACCTACACAGCTGGTGTTCGAGAGGTAACTCTGTTGCTGAGGTTGGATTTTCCACTAGAGAATGCCCATCTATATAGAAGGAAGTAGCAAAGCCAGGCTAAGTCTCACCACAGGATGCTAGGTCAGATTGTGTACTCAGCATCCCACATGAGTCCTCAATGCAGGTGAAATAGAACTGAAGGTGGGCTTGCTAGCTATGTGCTACTTATACCATATATATATATATATATATATATATATATATATATGGATTATGGTAAAACCCTCTTCTTGTGCAAGATTGAGGACTTGAGTGCAGATACCCCCTTGCACTACATAAGTGAGGCACAGAGGCTCCATGACAAGAAAGGAAGCAGAGACAGGAGAATGCCTGGATCCTTCATGGATCAGATAGCCTAGTGCCTGTTATACACACAATAGAATAAGAGATCCTATGTTGATCAAGGTGGCAGGAAAAGATTAACATGTAGCTTGTAGCCTGTAGCAACCCACCCAGTTACTGCATCATCAAAGGAGAGCTAGAGACATGGTCAGGAATATAGGTTTTGATTCTTAATAAAGTTCTTGGAGTTCAGAGTTTGTCAGCTGTATTTTTCATTTTGGAGCATTTATGGAATAATTCTTACACCTTTGTGTCCTCATAGGCAAGACAAGAATGGCCCCTTACTACTGACAGAAGTCAGTCTTTAGGTTGTGAGGACTCAGGTATACTGCTTTGCTTACACTGAAAGCCACAACCTTTTCCCAGAAAGACCAGATAGTAAGTAAATGTGTGAGAATGGGGGAGGGGACTAGGGGCAGCTTGTGAACTATCACAACTATGCACTCTACTCTGGTGGATCACAAAACAGTCACAGAGAAGTAAGTAATGAGTGACCATGTCTCACTAAAACTCTGTACATCAAAGAGCCACATGCTTCTCAAGCTGTAATTTGTGATGGTTTATAGACTGCCTAGCAATACTATTATACTTTATTCCATTTCAAGCATAACATAGCTGGAAATAATCATAGGCACACACCTATAATGCCAGAACTTTGGAAGTAAATCAGCAGGATCTGGTGTTCTAGGCCATTCTTGGCTCTATAGAGAATTTAAGGCTAGAGAAACTAGAGAACTTGTCTCAACGAGGTTAAGAATAAGAATGAGAAGAAACGATATGTCGAAAATAAATCCAAGCACAGCAAATTGTTTGTAATATTCCACAAACTTCATGAAGTGCTTTGCGTATATTTTTTTTATCAAGTCTTGGGCTGGGAATGTAGCTCAAGTGATTGAGTACTTGCTTAGCACACACAAGGCCCTAAGATCACTTCCCACAATAATAAAGATTGGTACTATATACCTGTAGTAGAAGGAGGTGTATCAGAGGTGTAAAGTTATCCTTGGCTGCACAGTGAAGTTCAAAATCATGCTGCATGAGACTGTGTCTCAAAAGATTAAAACAAATACTCAAACTAAAATGTATTCATTGCCTGTCACTTTCAAGGTAGAAATGGATTCTATTCCTGTTTTTAAAAATGTCATTTCAAGTAATTTATAAAATGCTACACAGTTACTGACCTTGTGCATAGTATATATCATTACTAAGGATCTTTCAAAATGACAATCAAGCTTGTGTATGTGTGTGAGTGTATGCGCGTGTGTGTGTTCACAATAGCCTTCATGCTTGTGTTACCTTACTTAATCCCAAATCCCCCAGAGAGTGGTTTCTATTACTATCTCCATTTGGTAGGTGAAAGAGCTCCAGGCTGAAAGACATTAACTTTCTCACCTCAGGTCACATAGAAAATTACAGAGCAAGGACAGAATCCCAAAATATTAGATTCCAAGGTCTAAATGTCGAGGCCTTTAAACTCTGCACCAAGATGTCCCTTTCAGCTCAGAAGTATCATATAATTGATAGAGACTTGATTGGGCCTCTAGGGCTCACATCCTGATTGTTTCTAAGACCTTTGGAGATGGGCTGACATACCAAACACCAGTGTCCATGTCAGAAGACAAACAAGAGACAAAGGTTGGAGCTCAGCAAAAAGTCAGAGGGAAAGGATCATTCCCCTGATGCCTCTAATCTCCTTCCCAGCCCATCTGAGCAGCCCACGGGAAGATTTCCAACATGCTTCCCTCTGTCCAGGGTCCTGATCATATGGACCTGGGTAGGAGATAAGCAGAAGTTTCCTTATGCTGCTGCCTGCTAGGATCAACTAGGGCACATGGGTGGGCATAAATCCAAAAACTTACAAAAAAGAAAAATTAAAGGGTAATGCTTTCAAACTCGGCTGCCCACTTGATTCACTTATATCTGTGAAGTATTTAGCAGAGAGCCTGACACAGAAGCACTTTTAAAGTTTTTTAACTGGAAGTGTTAAGAGCAGTGATGCAGATTTCCTGTTCGTATCAGTGAACTGAGTTTAATAGAGCAAAATGGTCCGTGGTGCTCCTTGGGAATCAGGGGTAAGTAAATTTGCCATTGACTTTTTCCAGACCTGAGAGTTGGTTTGGTATATTTATATACAGAAGTCATTGATCATGACTTCTTAAGGTTAGGCATGATGTCCGGCTTCATTCCATTTGCTTTTGCTCAGTGACTTCCATGTAAAGATAGCAGTAAGTCTTTAACTGATTCTAAGTCTGTTTTGCATAGGTAAGTCTCACTTTAATCAGTGATTTGTAGTGGGATGGTCTAATGTTGCTTGTATTCAAATGCCAAATTCTGTACCCCAAGATCTGATTGCTCCAAGACCAGCATATCCTCAAGTATACCAGCTTTTGCTGTATAAAGTTTACCCGCTACCCCCTTATCTGTGATTGGTTAGTAAACATGCCTATAGCCTGAAGCTGGGCAGAAGAGAGATAGAGGTGCTTCCATTCCCAGACTTGCAGTCTGAGGAAAGAACCACAGAGGGAGAAAAGAAAGAGAGAGAGAGAGAGAGAGAGAGAGAGAGAGAGAGAGAGAGAGAGAGAGAGGAAGAAGGAGGAGGAGGAGGACAAGGAGGACGAGGAGGAGGAGGAGGAGGAGGAAGAGAGGAGGAGAAGGAAGAAGCCACACTGGGGTAATTGGATTGTGAGTGCTTGGCCATCAGGGCCAGCCGGTTGAGTAGGAGTGGGCCAAGCAGAATATGGAAAGTGATATCTCAGGGTTATTGACAGGGAAGTATATAAAATAGCACAGAGGGTTGATATCTGCCCAGTTCTAGTGCTTTAAGGCTTATTATGGATATAAAGGTTTTGTGTCTTTTATTTGGGAACTAAATCATCTAAGGTGGGGGTAGAAACCCCTGAATAATATTTATCACAACAGTGATCAAAGCCCATAGCTTAAATCAGTTGTATTTGAATCAAGAAAGACTTTGAAATTAATAGCAAAGTAATGGAAATCCCCTATAACTACAGGCATAAAGATGACAGAGTAGGGTACGCCATAGAAAGTAGTCTTGGTGGGAACAAAGGAAGCGCTTGCCTCTGAAGATGAGAGCGGTTCAGCAAACAGAGGAAGAGGAATGAGGTGCAATTGTGTTTGAGAGGATTAGAAATCCACGTGGGAACACTGGAAAAAAAACATTCTGGTGGGATCAAGTCAAAGAGGATCTGCTTATATAAAGATCTGGTCCTGAAAAGATGAGTCAGATACACTCATCCTGGTTACATGCCGTTATCTTGAAATGTGATTACCCTTGGAAGGCTATCGATGACACTGCCAGAAAAGAATGGTGGCTAATGAGGACATTTTCCTTTTACTCTCATACTGAAGGATGATTTGTGGGCAATGATATATGCTGTATTCAAAGTCATGTGATCCATACAGAATGCAGAGAGACAGCCAGCTTGTGATCTCCCAGATAAAAACAAAAGGCTGAGTTGGAGTTCCTAGCAAGGACAGGGCAATTTTTCTCACAAGAGAGCATAAGTAACTTCATTAGAATACTAGAAGGTAAGCTGAGTCCATCAATACAAAAACCATATAACAAGAAGAAGCTTAACACAATGTAGTGATTTTTAGACATACCAAATGGGTGGTTATATAACATGTAGAATGATAACAAGTCACTTTATCTACCAAAGTCTGCAGATTCAGAACCTAAAGAGCAACTTTCTGTGATAAATATTAAAGGATTAAACTTTTACAGTTAGCAAACTTGTACCTTGATTATTTTATATTTGGGTTCACATGGTAGGGGATTTTTTCTTTTTGTCATATGGGTAACAGCATGGAGCAACTGAATTTGGCTTAAGTGCTCCATATCCACTGTGCCTTACCTCTCTTCCTTGTGGAGATGGTCATTTCATACTCTTCTATCTTTATAATCAGCACACAAACAAATCTGTCCATGAGGTAGGATTCCTGCCTTCCAACCTCAATGCTCTACCCAGGGCTGGCCAACTGGCCCACACTGGAAGGGATTATGGAATTCCCTGTTCTGATGGTCTCTTGAGTAAAGGAATAGAGCTGCAGGCATGAATGGCTATTTTGACATGAGGACTGAGGTATAGAAAAGATATTGACATCTCTCATGCCGAGTTTCCATTCTTGGGGATACTGTATTTTCTTATAATAAATTTCATCCTTATATTCTTATTTTTGCTCAAGTGGGTCTCCACTTCTGCCAAATAAGAGCCTGAACTAATACAGAAATGGGATTGAGCTATTTGCAGAATCTATACACTTTTACTCCTGAACAAGGGTCCTAACAAAATGAATGTTTGCTAGGCAGAATGACCCAAGTATTCGGTTTGAATACTGAAAAGCATTTTCCACACATTGCAGCTAGATATAAAAAATCTGGTCTTAAATTAAGATTGGCGTATCTGGGCTTCCAGATGGTGACTTACATCTTGAAGTAAAATGAAATGACTTCTGTCTCTTATGGCAGTTCTGACATCACCATTTATTACAGAGCCAGAGTGTACCGTTAGCCACTGCATAAAACCTTCTCAAAAGGGACTTTTGTCAAGAGCTTTAGTAGGGTTAGGGGGACAAACCCAACTTGGGGACAGGGGATTATAAAAGAGTAGGATTAAAAGCAAAGAATTTGGGTGTAACTCATCTGTTTCTTTGAATTACTTGAGTCACTGCTGAAATACTTATTTGGATGAAGATAAACAAATGGTATAAAAATATGCTTCTAGAGTGGGTTAGTCAGAGGTTCATGTCTCAACTCTGTCACGTAAGCCTTGACTCAGTTACTTTTCTAAGCTTCCATTTCCTCATTTGTAGAATGAAAGCCATAGTTTTTATTTTCCATAGAACTCTAATAAGAAATATAATAGAAGCTATGGGCATTGTAGATGTTCATTAGATTGTAGTTACTATTATTAGGCCAAATCGAGTTGTTAGATTATTAGATTAAATTCTGTATTAATTTATTTGTGCTTTCATTAATTCCACAAGGATTTTGCTGCTGTTGTTATTGCTTTTCTGTGCCTGCTGATGGCAAAACCCTGTGTTGGAGAGAAGCACAATCCAAGTCTTCATGATATTTATGATTTAGTGAGAGTTAGAGGTAACAAATAAACTGAACAAGGAACAAACTTCCTCGTGTCGTAGAACCCATCAGGGCAATGTTCTTATAGGGTCCTGGCTGAGTGAAAAATGCCTCAGTGTTCACTGTCCTCTGTAATTCAGTGTTTATAAATACCTTCCCATTGTTGTCTCATGCTTATTCTTTAACCTCCTGTATGAGAGGTTAGCCACCTGGACCATTCTCTACTGTTCACAGTGTGCACACTCATCATCTGTATCTTTTTAGGCAAACACAATAAATGGAATAAAAGCTCAGTTTAAAAGTTGAGCTACTTGGGTTGACACTGATCCCCCCCCCCCAAGAGTCATAAACTATCTAAATAAAACCCCAGTACCAGGCATAAGAAACCCACTTTTGAGTTGGAGTCCAAGAAACTCCTTAAGCAGGCTATTGCTATTGTATTTGGTTGCCTACTGAAAACACCATGAACTTTGAACCAAGTACTCAGAGGATCAAAGCTGAATCTAACCCGAAAGCCTCCTTTCTGAGGACCAGCTTTCATAGAACTGTCAGATGCTATGCAAGTTACCAAGGAAGGGAAGTATCTAATAATCCTGCATAGTCTATAACGCACAATGACCAACAGAGCAAGATAAAAGTGCACTCTTATCTTGGCAGTAATCAAGGCTGTCTGGGTGGACTTAAAGCCTACTCAGCAGGAAAGAAATCATGCCTGGTATTGAAAATCTAGTCAACTACCCATAGATATGAGGTCTTATGGAAGAATCTGGCACTATCCCTTTACTAAATCAGTGTAATTCCCAACTGCACTCTAAATGCTTATCACTGTACCTTCAGGTAAAATATAGCTCCCATCCCTTACCAAAGCAACTTCTGTATGCATCAACATATACTGTTTCAGAGAAACACAACTGGTCAAAATACAGAGAGCAATTATTTGTGGGATGTTCATCCCTATTGGAGACATTTATATAGTACAACTCCTGCACCTGTGCTTCAAGTAACAGCACAGAAGAGGTAGAAAGATAAGAGCCATAGGACCAGGAAATCTGCTATAGCATTGTGTCTTCTGTAAATGTAGAGAAGTTTCACCCAGGCTGCTTAAACAAGATCTGACAAAATATAAAAACAATAGATAAGCTAAAATGAAAGAGGTGCATTCTCACAGTAACCCACCTATAGACAAAAAAAAAAAAAAAAAAAAAAAAAAAAAACCGAAACAAAGTAAAACAAATCTGTAGGCAACCAAGGGGTGCTGACAGCAGGAGAAATAGTCTTTCTTCCCCCAGAATGAATTCCTATTTGGTTATACAATACTAGCGTTCAGTAACATTTGTACAAGTAACACTAAATGGAGTGAGAAGATTGTATTTTATTATTCAGATATGTTGTATGTATATGTGTTATATACATACATATGTGTATGTGTACCAATAACAATTAAGGAAGAGGAATCCAAGGATATTTTAATATTCAGACATGTTGTGTGTATGTGTATTGTATACATAAATACTTGTATATGTGTATGTATCAATAACAACTAGGGAAGAGTTGGAGGAACAACATGGGAGGAGTCAGAGGAAGAAAAAGGAATGGAGAGAAATGACATAACTTTATCTTAATAAAATGTTAATTAAAAAAACCTACAATTTAAACTAATAACAAATATGTGAACTTTGAATATTCAAGGATCAATTTTCTCCTTGTGGAGACTAAAGTCAAACAAATGCATTTATGTTTACAGCATGAGGTTTGCCGAAGGATTGACTGGGAACCTTGAAAGTTGGCATCATTTATAAACCTAGACAGGTTTACAAATAAATTTGGTATTTTCCAGAGGATCCCTGGCTTAGCACCTTCATATTTGCTTCTGCCTTTCACTTTCTTTTTTAAAAACTAATGATTCCTTCAGTGCTTAATGTAGGTATTTCCCCATCTGATGGGTTGTGTTATTTCATTTATTAATTCAACTATTCTTGTATACAAGGTCTTGGAAATCTATTGCCAAATTATGTTTGCCTAGTTGAGTTTTCATTGGCTTTTGCCTGAAAAGGTTGTACTGCGGCATTATTTCCTGGGATGTATTACCCGGCAATTTCATATCACTTGTGGGGGATCCATATAGAACTCTATATGTTTTGTGGTTAGCGATTAGTCAATATGGACTTTTGAGCACATACTCAGAGGAACACAAAGACACGTAAGTAATCTTTAGAACCATGTGGCTCTCTTCACTAAAGCACTCATCATCCAAGAGTTTGAGTTTTTGGATTGTTATTATCAGCATTCCTCAGTTCCCTGTAGACTCAGATTAACATCCACAATAGTCTTATATTTTCTTGCATGTGCATTTTCTATTTCAAACATTTTAAGACCAGCAGGCCCAAACAGTTCAAGGTTACATACATCTTCAGAGATTCTGAGCAATTTGGCCAGGACATAAACTTAGTCAAAATGTAATACTATCTTTGTCACATTGCATGTATGTGTATGGGGTATACATTTGTGTGCATATGTGTACACAGGTATACAGGCCTAAAGTTAATATTGGGTGTCTTCCCATATCACTTTCCACCCCATCTTTTAAGACTCACTGAAGCTAGAGCTCAGTGGTTCCTAGATTGTCTGTGTTGTGATCATAAAAAGAGAAAGAGATTAGAGAATATGGTATATGGCAGTGTGGGGGAAGGGAGTGCCTCAGCAGGCCCATGCCGAGGCATCCCTTCCCTCTGAGAGACCAGACACACACCGACATAGTATAGAGAGTATAGTGTAGTATAGAGTTTATTCAGGGTATGAGATGGGAGTTAAGAGGGTAGTAGAGGCAGAGAAAGGCAAAGAGAAGGAGAGAGTAGAGAAGCAGAGGTCAGCCATGACCATGTGGAGAGAGGGGGGTGGGGAGGAGAGCCCAAGAGGGGGCAAGAGAGAAGCTGAGAGTGAGAGAAGTAAGAGAGAGATAAGAGAGAGAGGAGGGGGTAAGCAGCCCCCTTTAAAGTAGGCCAGGCCTACCTGACTGTTGCCAGGTAACTGTTGGGTGGAGCTTAGACAGAACCCTAACAGTCTGGCCAGTAAGACTCTGAGATCTCCCTTTCTCTGCCTCCCAGCTCTGCATGCACAGGCAAACATCACCCCACTTGGTTTTTCACAGTGGTATTGGGGATCTCAACACATATCCTCATGCTTGCATAGCAAGCATTTTCCCCACTGAACCATCTTTATAACCTAATGCATGTAACATTTAGAAAACAAAGTCATGGTACATAACTTCTCTGATTACTGGGGACACCTTAAATAACTCAGATATTCATCTATACTTGTGATAAAAGTGGAGAATGCATTCATGTCTTAGACCAGAGATCTCAAACTTTCTGTGCTTCAAGGTTTTCCATAGATGTAGGTCAGTCAAAATCTAATTTCATATAAGAAACTAGTTTTTTAGTTTCCTTAAAAATATTAGATGTTTCTCAGCATGGTGCTATCATGAATACAGAGGAACAACTAATTAGTTGGTAGTGACTATCATTAATGACCTCAGTCCAATTAAAACCAGCATATCCTGTTGTGGGTTGATGTTTGTATTCTGATGTTAATTTTGCTTTCTCAAGAGGGGCTGCCCAGGAGTGGATCACAATTTCAAGTGAACCTTCTCCCCATTTTAACTGGTCAAACAAAGACTAGAACCTGAGATTGGGCAGTGGAAGGGAAAAATGGAGCTGGAGGTTTTAGAGAGTGGGGGAAGAGAGGAAAGGAGGAAAAAGAAGATGGAGGAAGAGGAGGTGGAAGGAAGATGGAGGAGAACCACATGGCCCAGAAATGTCACAAGTAGCAGGGGATCTCATAGCTGGGGAATAGAGTAGTGTAGTGGTAAATCTGTCCAATCTAGACTTGCAGCTTATTAATGTTATAACTGAGTTGTGCATTTTTGCATGGGCTTATTGGGATTGGAGATTTACTGCAACATGTCTTCTCCAGCTTATAGTCTCTGTCACTCCATCCTTGTCTCCAATTTGGCCATCTTAAGTATTTTTAATTATCTAAATTCTTTATTCATTTGAAGTTGTAACCCCTGGCTTAGGTGATCTCAAGCATGTTAACTTAATAAACTCCACAGAAGTAGTACTCCAGATTAGTAATGAACAAACAGAAGCTCAGTGAGATCAGAGTAACTTAACAGTGGACCTGTGCTTATTGAGACATGACTAATAGGGAGAGGAAAAAACAAATAAACAAATAAACACAACCAAAGAAAGGAACAACAAAACAAACAAACAAGCAAAAAAAACACACATACTTAAAAGAAGTTCCAATAATAAAACATGGTTTCTGATGATTTTCTTTTTACTAATTCCAGGTTATTTTGATAATTAAAATTTACAATTATGAAGAATCTGAAAATGGGGAAAAAAAGAAGCAATGTTTAGGAAGATTATATTCCAAATTCCTTCTTCAAACTATAAGATCCTACCACATGATTTCAGCTAATTAAGTTGATTCAGTTAATTAAATCTTTCCACTAGGCTAGGGCAGGTGTGTTGGCCTGATGGGAAGAGAAGAACAGGCATGGTTCTAATGGAGTTGGGCATCAGTGATAAGTGGTGCAGAGCTTTCTTGCTGGCACTCAGCAAGGTGACATCCAGTAAGGATGAAATCCACACAACTAAAACACAGACACAAAAGACCAAAAAGATTCAACAAACCAAACAGCCATTCTCCCTTTTTCTAATAGCAATTTTGACTTTTTCTTTGCCATTTCACAATGTAATTTCACAATTAATTCTTAGATTTTTCAACATAACTTTTTCTCCTCCTGCATACGTAAACAATGCCATTCTATTCATAACCTTTTTCATTACATACTCAACAAATTATTTTTAATTTTTGAAATAACTCTTTAGTTATTTTTTCAGGTAAATTTAGGATGAAGAGTTGCCTTTTATTATGTTTACTCTGTGGTTCCAAACAAATACTTAGCCAGTGAGTCTCCTGAGCAGTTCGATAACACCTGGGTGATCTTTTCTTTCCTCCTATTTTGGGGAGATCATATCTTGTCTTTTGAAGGTGTGGCACTTGAAGATATCTTAGGAGGGAACCTGGGTATATTCTTCATAAGACTGTATACTACTGTTCACATGGTTCTAGAAAGAGAAGCTCTTGTTTGGCAAAGAGGGGGCATAGGGAACTGATGCACAAGTCTGCACCAAACTGTACTGTAGTTGAAAATAATTTGGGAGGGAGTGGTAGCAAATCTATCGGAAACTGGGGACTGGAACTAAACAAAAGCTGAAATATGGACTCTGTAAAGGAATGGGCATTCACAAACCAGAGAGGACAATGCCATCTTTGCACTGTAGCTATCACTGCTCAAAACTGATAGTCTGTCATGCTGAGAACAGCTTCACTTAAAAAAACAAGTCTTGAAAAAATGTGGTCATTTCAGTCACTTGTTTAAATCCATTTATAGGAGAGATTTTTCCGCAAAGAAAATTTTGATTTTTAAAACGTCTTAAACATTTGTGGATTAACATGACAAAAAACAATATGCCTCCTTTTTCTACATATCTGTTATAAAAGATATTATAATTAATGGGTTTGTTGAAGTCTCGTCACGACTATTCCAGTGATTGCTAGTGTTGTTGCCCTTTTATTTTTTTTAAAAGAGGTTTAGATTTTTTATTTTATTTTTAAGAGTATGAGAGTTTTACTGTGCATACATATGCATACTATATGTCTGTCTAGTGTCCATGGAGGCCACAAGAGAGCATTGGATCCCTGGGAACTATACTCACAAATAGTTATAAGCTGCCACCTAAGTGCTGGGAACTCAGCCTGGGTCTTATATAAGAACCAGAGCTTAATCTTATCACTGGATCATCTCTCTAGCCTCTGGCCTTTCCTTTTAAGGTAAGTTCTGTACCAATACTAGACTCTAATTCTGTTTTTGGTATAAGCGCTCAAGTGAATCAGTAATAGGGGTAGTGGGTTAGAGCATCTTTTACTGATAAGATATGAAGAACCAGAGTTCCGACACCCATCTTAAGGAGAAGAAGTGTCTTTCATCACAGAATGGAAGTAGTATCTAGTCATATAAGTATCAGGAGGTCAAATCAATTAATACATACATATGTATGTGCATATATTCAACTATATAATACAATGTATTTTCATCAGAGGATTTTGTTAAGTGATTTCATATCTCTATCATTATACCCTATCCTGGCTATTAAGATATCTACAGAGAAAACATCAAAGGAGAAGTGTAATGATAGGGCATGAATTTAAAACACATTCTGACATGACACTCTCTTGCTTCAATATAGTAACAAACAGCATGTGTTGTTTTTCATGTTGCCCTATTGCCTGGATCCAGGTGAGGATGAAGTAGGTAGAAGGAATGGTTTCTATTTGGTATTACTCTTATTTCTTTTAGCTATAAATAGAAGAATAAGAATAAGGAGGAGGAGGGAGAGGAGGAGGGGAGGGGGAAGAGGAGGAGGAGGAGGAGGAGGAGAAGGAGAAGGAGGAGAAGGAGACAGAGAAGAGGAAGAGGAGGAAGAAGAGGAAGAGGAGGAGGAGAAGGAAGAAGAGAAGACACCAAGGAATTTAAGGAGGTGGGGAGGAAGAAAATCAGGAAACCTCCTGAGTACTCCCCAACACATATACACAGTATAAACACCCTACAAGCCTCAAGATGCTTCCTGATTATTAGGTAGTCTAATACTGTAGCTATTTATTGAAGCTTCATATTTTAGGGGCTCTCTTTTCTTAGACTAGGTGTAAGATAATTGAAAACTAATAGAAAGGATTCTGTGGGATAGTGATGACATTGCTGAATATAATGCTCAAAGATGATCTCTCACTAGGAATTAATCCTATTCTCTAGACTAGCACCTTATCTGTTTATCAACTCTAGGGCAGAATGATGGGTTTATTAGAGAAAATCCTTTGTTAATATAATATCAATTGATTGCATTTGCTTCATCTCATAAATTTAGTTTCATTACAAGTAGACATGAGTCGGTGGTTCATCAGTCGGTTTTTCTGTTTCTTGGGGGAAAATAACATCCCTTAGCACTGGGCATGTGGACAAAAATGAAACTTTCAGGCAATTAACCGGCAGAATTGCATGTATATTTACACACAAAATGGCTTATTTTTCATTGTAATTAGCTTGCAGAGCATCACTGGGGACTCTAAATAAATGTATGGGAATGTCGACATACAAATAAACTGTTTGCACTAGAGTTAATTTGCTTCACCGCTAGATACAGGCAGAAGCTAAGTGAGCCATTAATGTTGAGCATTAGTTTTGCAGACAATAGAAGGAGGCCTCCAGTCTAGCAGCTGTCCTTTGTTTTCCTGCCTCCATCGTAAAGAATTAGCCTTTCTTATGTCTTAGTAGCATTTCCCATCCCATTTCTTAACCATGTTCTCTCATTCAATCACCAGGGAATTCTAACAGAAAGAACAGAGCACACAAACAGATATGTGGGTCCTACCAGAGAGCTGACTCCTTAGGAGTATGTTTGACTTAAGTGTACGTCTGAGGTGCTGCACTGCTGACTCCCTCTGTAAGGCTCATCAGGGTTAGCAATAGCTCCTTGATGACCAGAGCTCTTCTAGCCATGTGTCCTTGCTTGCAGGTGACCTTGTGTTGACAATGTGTATCTGTTCAAAGAGTATCTAGAGGAAAACTAAAGAACTTTGAGCATCAATGAACAATAAAGTAGCACTAGACCCGAGGACAGAATGTTTCTTCATCTAATTTTTGCTCCTTTTTGCTCATATTTATGTCACTCCTGCAATATTATTAAAGCCTGAAGAGATTTTGCACACGTACAGACAACCGTACCAGTTAATCACAGGGCTGCTAAATAGAAAGATGGCGGCGACTCCAGTGCAGCCTGGGGCATTTATGAGAATTCTGATTTTCTATGGCTGAACAAGAGCACATTGCTGTGTGAGAGCCTTCAGGAGGGACCGAAAGGAAATATAAATAATATCACTGTTTTAATGCTGGTAATATCAAACTGATTCATGGGTAGCAATCCCTTAAGTCCTTAGATGAACTCTGTGGAGTACATAATTTATTATCCTTGTTTAAGAAATGGGGGAATTGGGTAAAACTAAAAGAGGTAGAGAGCGGTCTGTGAGCTCTGGAAGCAGCAGATGAGTCATGGTCAAGATCCAAGGTGTACCAACCGACACAGAGGTCAGAATACAGGCATCTTTGAATGTGATCTGTAACCGACATAGAAGTCAGAACACAATCGTCTTTGAATACGATCAATCTCTGGGGAGGCAGCTGTGGCTTAAGGCTTTTCATTCAGTTTTCTCCTCTCATAACTGCACAGGGTGCTGTCTACTGAGCACAGACACGTACATTAATTCACTTAATATCTACAGATCCTCATAAGCACAGTCATTCTTTTTGATTTACAGATAATTTAGGCATGGGGATGTTAAATAATTTGCCCAGCATCTAGAATAGGGTCTGACTAGCAGAAGGCTGTGAGTCACTTTGTGTTTCAAGACAATGAGGGATGCCTGCAGCTATTATAGATAAACAAATGCATGGTTGTTTTCTCTGCAAGAACCAGGAAAGTCCTTCCAACACAATCAGCCAGAAGGTATTGTTTTTAATTCTAAAATGTTCCTTATTTATGCTTCTACCATTACCTACTTTTCTCAGGAAACATTTGCTCAGTGTAGATTCCTGCTCATGTTCTGTGTAGGCTAGTAAGGCCTAGGGATCAGGAGAACGTGATTTAGATGATAAATTGTCATTTTTCCATGGAGATCCTGATACTATGAAGCCTTAGAAAAATTACCAGGGTCTGAGAACATCTTTCTAATTATCAGGTCGGAAAGAATTATTTACGTTGTAAAATTTGCTTAAAAAAATGGAATGGATTCTGCAAACCATTTAGCCCAGGATTGACACAAAGGAGAGAATAAATAAATATTGTAACGCAGCACTTCCTGAACTCACTTTCTTAACCTTGAAGTCACTTCTCTGACTTTGCTATGAATGCAAATCTCATTTTCTCACTGAGACTCAGAGCAAGTACTTATTCCTTCTCACCTTCCTAAATGTATGCTGAGTACCTGTTGTGTGCTGCTGTGTACTCCAATAGTGGCCCCAGCCTACAAGTGTGTGTGTGTGTGTGTATGATGTGGTATGTGGGGTGTGTGTGTGTGTGTGTGTGTGTGTGTGTGTGCATGTTCTTGCTAGGTCTAACTAAGGCTTTGTAATATGAAAATTCAGATACTGGGAAAATCACAAAGTAGTGTAAAATTCAACCCCAGGTAGTCTCTGCCAGTTTATTAATAACATTATCCAAATCCAAGAAAAAGTTTGGTTCAACCAATTTTGAGCCAGAACAGTTGAAATTAATTCGACAGAAGCTGCAGTACAAGCTTTATGCAATTTACATGGAGAAGAAACCTCATTTGGGATTAAGATGGATTAAAATGGTTTATATTCTTATTTTATTCCTCATAGTTTACTAACATGTTTTTGTATGTTTTAAAGTAATAGTTGTTTGGAACTAAATCTATTTGTAGTGCTACTTCCTGCATACCTAGATCTTACTGGGTGGGTGACTCATTCCCAAACTACTTGCTTCCCAGGATTTTGGTCCCATTTTCTTAAATCAAAATACAACCATATCAAATTATTATTGTTATTAAATAGTAGATCTTAGTTTGCTTTTTAACACCATTACCAAAAGCAATTTAGGGAGGAAAGGGTTTATTTGGCTCATAGATTATAGTCCAACTTTAGAGGAAGTCAAGGCATGACCTCAAGGGAGGAACCTGGAGGCAGAGGCCATGGAGGAGTATTGCTTGCTGGCTGGCTCCTTGTGGCTTGCTCAACCTGCTTCTTTATACAACCCAGGACCACCTGCCCAGAGGTGTAACTGCCTACAGTGAGCTGGGGTCACCACATTTGTCATTATCAGGAAAGTGTCCTGCAGACAGATCTGCCTACAGGCCAATCTGATAGGTTGCATTTTCTCAACTTAAGCTTCATATTCCCAAACAACCCTGGCTTGTGTCAAGTTGACAAAAATCTAACCAGGACAATCTACTTTTGCATTTTCTATAGGAACAACTCAACTGCACTCTCTCCCCATTTCTGAAAAGCACCCATGCTGCAAACCAAAACCTGTATGGCTGTGCTATGACATCCAGCTAAGGTATAACTTTTTTCCTCTTCAGTCAATGAAAATTGTAATTGCTCAAAGCTCAACCTTAATGCTGTCTGGATGGCAAGAGACTGGGAGTGGAGTGGATCTAGAAAAGAGGGTTGGTGGTGGCCGGCTGGAAGAAGAGGAGGGAGGCAAAGGTCAGGATATATTGTATGAGAGAAGTATAAATAAAAAATAAAAATACAAAAAGAATTAGTCTGTAGAAGTGTAATTACAGTGATGTCTTTACTCATAGTGCCTGTGGGGATTCCCATGAGAGCTTGCCCCACACAGACCATGCAGTCACTTGAGGCCTGTGAAGGTCAAAGGTAGAGAGGTTGTTTCTATCTTGCCTATCCCAGAAACCACCTCAGAAGTTTGTGCCTCCAGAATGCATCCAATAGGAACATGTTCAAGCACAAACTCATGCCACTGAAGTGCAGCCCAATAGCATAACTCATCTCTTGTTTGACACACCAGTGTAAAACTCATTCCATTGACTAAATAGCCAGTCTAGTATGTTACATTATTTAAAGATAAGCTGGGGACTATTTGGCAGATGAGTGGCAGAATATTAATGCAGTGGTCATTGATTTTATAATATGACAGCACTGTGACTCTAGCTGTGTGAATGCATGTAAATCTACTGCACCATAACACAGAAATAAGGCACATATCTTCATGTCCCAGATGAATGAAATAGTGTGCATAATCACCTGATTCAATATGTGTCCAATTAGCACAAATTAAGAAATGATGTCTCCCTCTTTATTTTCCATTTTCTCAAACCTTACCAGTCTACAGTTGAACCCTGCTGCTCCTTGTGTCATACCTAGCAGAGTCAGCTGGTATCTGCTGACTTCCTACCTATAAAACCATTGCTTCAGTATTTTAAGAGTGTCATGAGAGGAGTCAGTATATGATAACAATTAATTTGTACTTACAGCAAACCTCTATTTTCCTTATTACCTCCCTAGTATAAACTCATACCCCGCTTAAATCCATCATCATACAAGAGACTGGAAACATAACATTTACTTCTTATGAACATTAAACTTGGTGATTTAAAAGCCTCTCACTAGCTTCTCTAATATTTGATGAATAATAACAGATACCAATAAATTTTAGTTTTCATTAGAGCATAATAAAACTTTTCTCATGGCTGCAGTATGCTGTCAGTGGGGTAGTGTCTGGCACAATGATTTCTATCTCTGCATAAAATGTGAGCATTTCCATAGGAATCAGGGATTTTAGCATTGTTGTGTCTTCATGTGAGGCCAAGCTGTGAATTTAAATAGTAGCATATGTCATACTTATGTGTACAGACAGTATTTCAAGTGACTAACTGAGACAATATTAGTGCTACCAATTTGAAATGTTCAACCTGCAGAGTGAGCATTTGTGACTAAGGAAAAGAAATCAACTCTGCTCCAGGAGGTAGTTAAGGCAGTTGCATAGTTACGATGGTGAACTCTGACCTTGCCTTCTGAGCCCCTTGTCAGAGCACGTTGGATAACAAGTGAAGCTGGCTTTCTCTGCCTTGAGGAAAATTGCATTGGCAATTCGAATGGTGACACTGGAGTACCAGGGTATATACCATGGCACATACTGTAACCATAATTGGGCAAACGGCCTCACAGAGAGAATAAATGCTGATATTGCCCCAATCTTCCAGACTGTTATCATAACAGCATTCTGTTTGGTTCAGTGACTGCTGAGAAAGCTGGTGCTTGCTGGTCCTGTCTGTAGGTTACATGGTAGTGTGAATTTCTATGAAGACTTTTAGAATAAACGTTTTCTACCAAGTCATCAAGACACCTGAGCATGCAAGAACTATTAAGAGCCACTGAAGCTGATCACTAATTCTCATTATTGAAGAAGACAAATGATCCAACATTACAGCTATAGCTGAAAATGATGGTTGATGTACACTGATCCTAATTCCTTTGATCTGTGGTCTATGACTATACTCATCTAGAATGGAGAGCCTGTGAGCCCACTAAAGCCAAGACCTTACAAAGGAGCAAAGATTTGTCATTTATTGTTCAATGTATCCAGAGCTGCTAATATGACTCTTATCAAGGTGCCAGCTGACAAGATACCACATGACTCCACCGAAAAGCAAAGAGATGGAAAGGTCACACCCCTTTCAACTCTGCTTTGCCCTTGAAAATTTAGTTCCTGCTATGACTTAGCATTCTATGAAGCAGAATTTGGTGGAGGTTGTAAAAAATTACCACAAACTTGGTTGCTCGAACCACCACAAATCCATGGACTTTTAGTTCCTAAATTCAAAAGTCTGGCATGGGTCTTTTGAGGCTAAGCCTGAGGGCTAGACAGTACTATGTTGCTTTTGGGGAGCTCTAGAGATGAATCTGAATCTGACCCTCATCTTTCCAGTTTCTCTGGGCTATCTATAGTCTTTGTCTATGTGGCTATACTTCTTGGATGGCTATATATATATACCTTGGCTTAAGGCTGCTCCCTTGCTCATTACAGCCAGCAAGGATAGAGTTCTCATATCATGGCATGTCAATACTCTACTTTTATTCTTCTGTCTCCCATGTTATTTTAAAGGTTTCTCTGACCATTACTTGGCTATCGATACAAACCAGTATACATGCCTTATGGTAGTCAACTCTGATAACCTTGATTTTACCTGCAACCTTAAAATCTCTTTAAAAAGTAATATATTCACAAATATGGGAAGTTAGGCATCTTTGGGAGGGTCATTAACCTGTCTATCACTGAGGCCAATCCAAGAGTGACTAGAAACTTCTCTCTCAGTGCTGATGAACATGATTTTCAGAACTTAGTTTTTCAGGTATCAGACAGATTTCAGAATCAATAACATTAAAGACATTTCAAAAAAGTCATATGGAAACCTACTAAAAACCACTTGAGGCCATAGTGTAGCAAAATGGTAGTTGTATGCTTCATAGTCTGAGATCATATGAAATAAACTCAAGACAAACACACACAGTAAATCTTAGCTTTTCATAAGTCGTAGGTTTCTTTCAGTCGATGGGCTGCTCAGAAACCATTAATTAACCTCTAACTCTGGATTTTCCACTTACATGAGATGTTGATATAATTATCTAGTAGATGCTTTGACCTTATAAACCAGGAGCCTGAGAAGAAGGCATGAAAGGACATCTAACATACACAGTTAAGAAAAATTAAGACAGAACTTGAATAATGGCATTTTATGAAATAACCCTTTAAACCACATGTACAGAGAATTCAGTAGGTATAGGAGGCTACAGAAAAGCACACATACCAAGTAAGGTATCAGTGATTGAAGGAGCAGTATCAGCTATGGAGCTATTTGGCTCTTACTTTTATTATTATGATAGGAATAAATACATTTGTGGAATACTGGCTCCCTGAAACTACCACTATGGTGCTGATCCTCATCAGCCAACAATATCTCCCTTGTCTATACTATTTATTTTCTGTCTCAGAACAAAGAGTCCCTTCCATCCTGACCACAGGTGTTCATTAAAACCAGAATGATAACATAATGGTCCTTGCTCTGCCACATCAACATGGGCCCGTTTCCCTGAAGCAAGTTGCTAAGTAAGAAACAGTTCTTGGATACACTATCCATTTTAGAAGATTTACTTCCATTCAGTTGTGTAAATAGTTCCTGAATTCTTGTGTGTTCAGCACAGTTCTGGGAAGGACAGAAGAAACAAATGTTGTAGATGCAATTCTTGTCTAGTAAGAGCTTGCGATGTCATTGACAAGAGGAGACATGAACATGGTATCTTTATCTCTGTGCAACAAAGGACATGGTGTCATCAGCCTTTGCAGATTTCCTCATATTTCTTATAAACAAGGCAGCTGGGCTGAAAACGCAGTTGTAAAACTCTTGGTCCTAGACATAATTCCTAGACAGAATTGTATCCATACCCCAGCCTTGCCTGCCCTAGTGCAAACTGGGAAAGCACACATCTAAACGATGAAAACACTGTACAGTATTTGTCAGTTGTGGACCCTAGCTCTCTATCTTTAGATGTGAGTATATAATCTAAATCAACCACAGAAGCCAGGAAGCTAAAATGAACAGGGGTGGGGGTTGGGGAAACTCTACAGAAGGGGCTAATAGGACACAGGTGCTATGAGACTAGAAAGGGAGAAATGAGGCAAGATTTACCTGGGGAGGAGGAGGGAGAGTAACACAGTAGAAGATAGAGGAAGGAGTGATGAAAAAATTAAGGATGTTTGGCAGAGCCATATGGAACATATTATGTTATGTTTACTTAAAAACACATATAGTATATATAAGTGTATATGTCCACATACATAAAGTATAAATTACATAAATAAATAAATAAATAAATCACACAAACACATACACTTGCATGTCACATGGAGTAATAATATGCAAAATCACAGACTAACATAAACCCCTGTGCCAGGCATTGGAAACCTCCCTTTGAGTCATTGCTTAGAAGGTTTTAGAACTCCAAAACCAAAATAGACTATTGCCATTGCCCCTGTTTTTCTTCAAGAACTTGATGACAAGACCCTATTCCTGAAGACACAACACACTTCAAACACAGGATTTAACAGACTCAAGCTCAAGTAAGCCCCATCCTGAGGACTGGCTCTCATAGTATCTGAAGGTGCTATACACATGGCCAAGAGAGAAAAGCAGTCATTATTTCTCTCCAGCTATATAGCCACAAACAACAACAATGTCCAGATTAGGAAGACATATCTAATGGTGTTATAATGTCACTTTTATTTGGGGAGTAACCAATAGATATCTATTTGGACTTAAGTTCAGCTCAATAGGAGGAAATCCATGTCTGGTACTGCAAAACTAGACAACTTACCCATGGCTAGAGGGGTTCCAGACCCTAGAGGAGAGCTCACAGACTCTACAGAAAAACGTACCACTTGCCATTTTCCTAATTGATACAATTTAGAACTGTAGAAGATGTAAGTACTTATCTTTATACCCACATAGAAGAATAGCCCTCACCACTCTTCAAAACTAATTCTTTTGGCAGTTACTTGGAAAGCTATTACAGAAGACCATGACTGGTAAAAATGCAGAAAATAGGTGACTATAGTATGCCCAAACCCAAATAATACATCTATCAGGCAATACTACACCTAAGGCTAAGAGACAATCACAGAAGAGGGGGCAGAAAGACTAAGAACTCAAGTATGTACCAGGATGCCTGCTTCTAGACAGTCTCTTCTAGACATGATAGAAAAGCTGAAACTACCAGATTTCATCAGTGTAGTTGAATAAGCAAGAACTACATAATGACAATCAATTGGCATGTCAGTATGGATGGGTGAGATTTTACAAGGCTCAATTCTGACCTAGGTCAAGAGCTTAGGGCAATTAATGGCTGCTGAGAGAGGGAGAATCAGTTTTCTTCAGTGATGAAACTCCTGATAGACTGCTATCAAATCTAAAGTGGCCAGTCCTAATCAGTAGCACTCTCTCTCTCTTCTCTCTGTCTCTCTCTCTCTCTCTCTCTCTCTCTCTTTCTCTCTCTCTCTCTCTCTCTCTCTCTCTCTGTGCGTGTGTATTTAACAATAATAATTAAAGAAGAAGTAATATATTTAAGCAGAGTTGGAGAGTACATAGGAAGACTGAGAGGAAAAAAGTAGCAGTGAAAATAATGTAAATTTAATATTCATGTATGCAATTTCTCCCCAAATTAAAAATTATTAACAAACAAAAATAGTTTTGGCCTGAGAAGATAACACAGTCAATAAAGTGCTGACCACAGAAGATATCAGTTTGGTCCCAGAATGTATGCTTAAAAAAATAAAAGCCAGTTATAGTGATGTATACTTATAAAGCTACATAGCACTGGTGAGGCAGATCCAGGTAATCCTGGAGGATGGCTGGCTGACCAGCCAAATCTACAAGCCACTGAGAGAACCTGACTTGAAAAGAGACAAGGGTGAGGCTGGTGACTTAGGAATGACAGCTGAAATTGCCTTCTGGTGTCCACCTACATATATGTGCTCTCTTAGACACACATATGTACACACATACAAACATTCTCATACACTCATACACCTGTATACATGCACTCATATACAGCTACAAGCATTAAAGGAGAGTACAGAGTAGTGCAATCAGCATAGAACCAACACACATATAAACATGTATGATTTCATATTTACTTTCATAAATTGTTTTAGTATTAGAATTGGATGAGACACTGAATTTAAGAAGTTCAACTCATGGGTATTCCAAGCTTTTTGCCTAATATCCACTTATCAGTGATACCATGTACATACCATGCATGTTCTTTTGTGACCAGGTTACATCACTTAAGATGATATTTTCTAGTTCCATCCATTTGCCTAAGAATTTCATGAAGTCATTGTTTTTAATAGCTGAGTAGTATTCCATTGTATACATGTACCACATTTTCTGTATCCATTCCTCTGTTGAGGGATATCTGGGTAATTTCCAGCTTCTGGCTATTATAAATAAGGCTGCTATGAACATAGTAGAACATGTGTAATTGTTATATGTTGGAGCATCTTTTGAGTATACGCCTAGGAGTGGTACAACAGGGTCTTCAGGTAGCACTATGTCCAATTTTCTGAGGAATCGCCAAACTGATTTCCAGAGTGGTTGTACCAGCTTGCAATTCCACTAACAATGGAGGAGTGTTTCTCTTTCTCCAGATCCTTGCCGGCATCTGCTGTCACCTGAGTTTTTGATTTTAGCCATTCTGACTGGTGTGAGGTGGAATCTCAGGGTTGTTTTGATTTGCATTTCCATGATGACTAAGGATGTTGAACATTTCTTTAGGTGCTTCTCAGCCATTCGGTATTTCTCAGTTGAGAATTTTTTGCTTAGCTCTGTACCCCATTTTAATAGGGTCATTTGGCTCTCTGGAGTCTAACTTCTTGAGGTCTTTGTATATCTTGGATATTAGCCCACTGTCAGGATTGGTTGCTGTTTTGTCCTATTGACAGAGTCCTTTGCCTTAGAAGCTTTGCAATTTTATGAGGTCTCATTTGTCAATTGTTGATCTTGGAGTATAAGCCATTGGTGTTCCGAATACCTATGATACAACTCACAGACCATATGAAACTCAAGAAGAAGGAAGACCAAAATGTAGATGCTTCAGTCCTTCTTAGAAGGGGGAATAAAATACTCATTGGAGGTAGATGGTGGGAGGGACTTGGGAGGAAGAGCAGAGGGAGAGGGGACAAAAGTGGGGGACAGGATCAGATATGGGAGGATACGGGATGATATGCAGAGGCTCAGGAAGTTGAACAGAAGTGTAAATCAATGGACAATGGGGAACTGGAGGTAGTCACCAGAAAGTCCCAGATGCCAGGAAATCAAAAGGCTCTCAGGAATCAATGGGGATGATATTAGCTGAAATACTCAACAAAGGCGAGGGAGAAACTGTAGAAAGCATACCCAGAGTTTAGGCAAGGTCCCTGGTTGAGGGATAGGGCCATCCACTCATCTCCAAAGTTTTAACCCCAAATTGCTCCTGTCTAAAGGAAATATGGGGACAAAGTGTGGAGCAGAGACTGAAGGAAATGCCATCCAGAGACTTCCCACCTGGGGATCCATCCCATCTACAGACACCAAACCCAGACACTATTGCTGATGGCAAGAAGTGCTTGCTGACAGGAGCCTGATATAGCTGTCTCCTGAGATGTTCTACCAAAGCCCGACAAATTCAGATGTGAATGCTTGCAGCCAACCATTGGACTGAACACAGGGCCCCCAGTGGAGGAGTTAGGGATAGGACTGAAAGAGCTGAAGGGGTTTTCAACCCCACAGGAAAAACAATATCAACCAACCAGACCCCCTCACAGCTCTCAGGGAATAAATCATCAACCAAACAGTACACATGGAGGGACCTATGGCTCCAGCTGCATATGTAGTAGAGGATGGCTTTATCTGGCATCAGTGGGAGGAGAGGCCCTTGGTTCTGTGAAGGCTTGGTATCCCAGTGTAGGGGAATGCCAGGCCAATGAGGTGGGAGTCGGTGGGTGGGTGAGAGAGCACCCTCATAGAAGCAGGGGGAGGGGGGATGGGATAGGGAGGTTGCAGAGGGAAATAGAGAAAGGGGATAACATTTGAAACATAAATAAATAAAATATTCAATAAGAAATAAATAAATAAATCTATATGTACCAAAAGGGGAGCTCAGCTCAGTGGTGGGTGCCCTGTTTAATGCTTACTGGGGGCAGCTCTTTACTCTGAAATGATCTGGCTCTTTGCCTGCTTTTCGGCAGTAGAGGCCATTGAATAGTTTCTCTCCTGTCACAGACAGAACACATCACATCTTGTGACAGATGCAAAACCTCAATTTCATCCTCACAGTCACCTTCAGAGGCAAGTTTTAATTCTATAGATGGGAAGGTAAGGCTCAGAAACACTGCTCTACCTGGGGTCAGGGTGCAACCTAAAATGTAGGCATCTCCAAGCAAGAGTTCCTTCACTCAACAGCTTAAGTTTCTCCTTTGGAATTTCTATCCCCATGCTTCCAGCCTCCATCTTTCCCAAAGACTGGATTCAAAATGGATTTCTCAACCAGAATTTTCAGTGCTGCCTAATAAAGTTACCACAGCCCCTGCCTTGTGTGGCTCTTGCTATTAACACCTGAAATGTGAGGAGCATAACTGAAATGCTGGACCTTAATTTTATTCCATTTCAAGTAAATGTAAGTGGCCACATGTAGCTTGTAGATAACAGTGTGGATGGAAGCCCTATGATATTCCCCAGGCGCAATCATCTAGCTTTGCTCTATGCTGCAAGAGATGGGCTGCTCACCCTGCAACAGCGGGTTCATTCCCTGCTTTCCGTCTCCAACTAAAAGAAAATTCATCACGATATTGAGCCAACATTTCTTCCTAGCTTCTACTTACTTGGTCTGAAAATTTTCCCTGGAGCTTCATGAAGCGTGTTTAATCAGTTTCACAAAACAGTATGTATTAATACCAATGCCAATGGCATATATTAATACCATTTGTAAATGTTGCCAATTACAAAGCACTCTGGGTTCTGGGTTTTCATGAGGCTACAGTGGGCATCAGCACACAGGGTTGATGATGGTATCAAGGTGGTGAAGAAACTCCTCATTGCATGCTAGCTGGCACTCACTATGTGTAAAGTCTTGCTTGATTCCTTCTAATAGCTCTTCTCATCTACTCACCATAACAGCTCCATAGGTTCAGTGCCACTGCCCAGTCTGATGCTACGAAAAGGATGCTAAGGTTAAATATGCACACATCTTCATCCATCTTGACAAGGATGAAGCTCAAGTTTGACACTACCAAGTTTGAATTCAAAGCTCATGCACTTAATCATGCTGCAGACACAGAAAAACAGCACTGTAATGACAGAGACCTTGGGACCTAGCATTCCTGCCCTCAGGAAGCAGAAGGGCAGAGAACATTATAGCTCTGCCTCCCAAGACCCTCATCATTCCTACAGAACACCGACCTTATGGTTAAAAAAAAAAGCCATTTTTCAAATGTCAGGACGTACCCAGAACTGGAAAAGATGTTCTTGGCATAGATTCCAAACTGAAATGCTATGGCAGCTAGAAAGCTCTCAGAAATCAGAATGATGGATTACTTATTTAAATGAGTACATGTATACATGTTTATGCGTGTAGATGTAAATGTGAGAATGCATGTTTCAAAGTAGATCTTGCTGAATACATAGCAAGCAGTTTACCAAGTAAGACAGCTCCACAGCCTTAAAGGAATCTTTACTTCTTCAATTTTCTTCTTTCATATTTGCCTCTTTGTCAGGCTGCCTTTGAGCACAGTAACTGTACCATTGCCCTCTACCTGTGTCATAATAAGAGGTGGACAGGAGGATAATGACTATCAATGTGTCCCATTGTCTGGGAGGCAATAGAGAGTAGAGGAGGTTCTTGCAAAGTGAAGTGTCCACACCACATATAAAGGCTCAATAGTGAATCATTATATAGGAAAATAGAATCCTTGCCATGCAATTACCTAAGTTTCCAAGGGAAATGTGGAATTGATACATTTTATGTGAAATGTTCTACTTTTGAAATGCTGACAACTAATTTGATAAAACAGTATGACCCCATTCTAATGCATTATAGTATATACAATTGAATTTTAGAATGAAAAGGGAAACTTCTTTTTCTCTTTAAAAAAAAAAGTTAAAGATGATGTAGGCTATGGATGAAGGCTGAGGTTAGTGAGTCCACATGGAGCCCACAGTATGGGGCATATATGCTTTGATCAGGTCCAGGTACCATATCTAATGGTAAGAAAGTTGAAGCCAAGAGATCACTAATACATTGAAGGTATAAATCAGTTGCATAATTTTCTCTAAAATTCCCATTTGGTAGTGCACAGGGCAGGGCTGATTGTGCCTAGAATGGTAATGTGACTTTCTCTGTTTAGTCTACACTGGAATAAAGCAAGCCTTAGTGATATTCATTACTGGAATAGAACATAGGCAGCCTTGCTGTTAATGAAGAAGACTCTTCTGCTTCTACCCTCCCACTGCCCTTCCTTCCCTGCTCTCTGCCTCACACTTGGTATTTCTCTCTACGTTTCTGAAGATCAAGAGTTTCCTCCCATTTCTCCCTACTTTGTGACATGGAAAGCTGAGTATTTACCATGAATATAAAACAATGCAGTTAGCCACAGGCAGATTCAGAATCGCCTGCTCTGTTCAGCATCAACAGCTCTTCAGAGTGACAAGTAAGAATCATTGCTAAAGTGTCTAGGCCACAGAAGTCACATGATCTGCTCACAGCTGCACACACACGATAAGGTGAGGATCCTCTCTAAATGACTAGTGGGACTTACCTCTCCTAATGTAAGAAACAGACAAGCAGTCTATTTTCATGGTGTAACTCCCAGGGACAGAGAGGACCAAAGAAAGAAGAGTGCTAGACAAGATATAGACATCTAATGCCAATGACTCTGGCTTTGGCTTCCATGTGGTGGGTAAACTGAGGCAGGCAGGTGTTGGGGGAGGGGGTCAGTGCTAAAATCTGCTGACCACAGTAGATAAGATATCTAAAGGGGCTACTACAAAAGGCTGCTAGACATTAGAGAAGTTACTTAGCAGACTTTTTTTTTCTGACAGAACAAAGCTTAATTTACTGGGACTGGCACTCTCTATGGCCAGAAGAAAAATTATGAACTCTTTTACCTCTTTGGGGCTGGCAAGAAAGAAAAGGAAAGAGAGAAAATTTACACACACACACACACACACACACACACACAAACACATACACACACTGGATGAAACAAAAGTCAAGAGTCCAATAACTTCATACAAATATGCATACATACATACACATATATACATGTATACAGACTAACAGACATATATACATATATATATATATTCACTCACAGAATGGTTAGAGTAAAACTTCAACAAACAGACTCTAAGTATTCCACACATACACACATAAATACACACAACTAGTAGATGGAAGGAACAATGTTCCAACTCCTATTTGCACAAACTTTATACATACACACATAGTTGATGGATAGGATAGACAATGTTCCAGCCACACCACACAATACCACACCATATCATAGCATATCATACCATACCACACCATATCATACCACACCACACTACAACATACCATACCACACCATATCATACCATACCACACCATATCATACCACACCACACTACAATATACCATACCATACCATACCACACCATATCATACCATACCATACCCCACTTTATTCTTTCTTCAATAGCTTATATATCCCAGCAAAATCTTTCAAGCAGTATACAACTGCGTGTTTTTCAATTCCATTACAAGATATGACATTATGTAGTACAGGTAAAGAAAACCAATTATTCTCAAAAACTCACGTAGATTCATAACCAGGTAACTTGTTATAGATTAACAAAGTGTAAGCAAGCAAGGTAGTTTTCTCAGCCAGTTTCTCTCACTGGCAGGCAGCAATGAGCTGTTACAAAGAAAGAAGTAATTAATTATTTTATTATATATCTTAAAGATAATATTAAAGTTTATATAAAGATTATATGAAGTAATCTTTTAAGAATCTTAAAAGAATCACAAATCTAAAAATTTATATAAAAAACCAGTCATATCTACCTTAAATCCCCAAAACGTGTATCTACTCATCAGTAATTCTTACTAAACCATATCAGAAAGCTAAGGGCAAAAATGAGTATAAGAAATCAATCATCATACACACACACATACACACACTGGATGAAACAAAAGTCAAGAGTCCAATAACTTCATACACACAAATATGCATGCATACATACACATATATACATGTATACAGACTAACAGACATATATATACATGTATATATATATGTATATACATATATACATGTATATATATATATACAATCCAGCCTCAGTGAGAGTCATGTCAGCCAGTGTTGCCGTTGTTCTTGTTTCCTGACCATAAAAGGTCCCTAGCTTAACTAATAAGAGTCTGCCTTTCTGAACTTCATATTGTTTCCTAAGATTTTCTATATCAGAGTCAGTAGTAAAAATATTTCAACCTAGCTTCACTAACAATTTTATTTTTCCAAATGTTTTCTAAGGACGGTAGTCATTAACAATCTACATCTCTTAAGTTCTTCTCTAGGGTGGTGATAGAATCTTTAATCTGAATCCAAGTGCAATGCCTGAAAGAGATCAAGCATCAGAACTGTGAGTGCCAGAGATGCTGTCCAGTGAGGGACTGGAAGCCCCCTTAGAGTTTACAAAGAATTCTTAGATGAAGAGGAATGTGAGGGCAGCAACTGAGAGCAGAACTCCAAAACACCATGAAGTCCTCAGGACATACAGTACTCAGGGTCAGGGAGGGAGGGAGGAAGAGAGGGAGGGAGAAAAGAAGGAAGGAAGGAAGGAAGGAAGGAAGGAAGGAAGGAAGGAAGGAAGGAAGGACTGCCCTCATTGCTAGTAAGTCAAGCAGACAGGGTTGGGAGTTTGGAGGGGCTACTGGGGGACAATGACAAACTATTCTGCTCTTAGGTTAGTATGCTGAGAGCAGAGAGGCTAAGAGGAAGGTCTAAAGTTGCACAGATCTTAATAGAAAGCATGGAGCTCACTGCCACAGACTGACAGACTCCAATCCCTGCTAATTGCATCTTGAATAAATATTCTTAAATTTAATTAACTATCCTGAAGATGCATCCTTATGATTTTCTGTTTAGATGAAATTTAAAGTATTTCCCCTAAATAAGAAATGGCATACTGCACTTGCTTTGAATGGGCAGCTCTGCAAATATTACAATGAGTAGGAAATATTCTGGAACCTTGTTAAAATGCCAGATCCCAGAAGGCTGACTCAGAGAATCTGGGTGTTGGACAGGATTAGAGTTGAGAATCCCATTTCTAATCTGATTACAAAGTGAAGACTTTCCTGATCACCCTCAAAATCCCAAGGATCAGAGTGAGAAGGCCCTGAGCTATCATTTGATCCCTGGCACTGGTGTAAGATATTGTATGTATGTATGTCATTGTATGTGCATATATATGTGAGTTTAAGTTAGCATACAAAGCAATGAGTTTTATTATGGGATTTATTTTTATTTTTTAATGAAAAAGGAAGTAAAAACATTTTATGATAAAATTAAAGATTTACATGGAAAATGTTTCTGACAAAATTGAAGAAGCATATAGAAAAACACACTAAGATTGACAATTTTCATGGAGAATTAAAGACTAAAATGGTAGACATAAAAAACATTACTAAATTAATTGAAAAAGGAAGTAGAAACATTTTATGATATAACTGAAGATTTTCATGGGAAATATTTCTAATAAAATTATAGAAAAATATAAAATAACATTAAAATTGACTATTATCATGGAAAATTACAGATAAAATGGTAGGTATAAAAATATTTCTAAGTTGATTGAAAGTGGAATTATAAATATTTTCTGATAAAATTGAAGATCTACAAGGAAAATATTTCTGATAAAATTCAAGAAATATGTAGAAAAACATGTTAAAATTGACTATTTCATGGAAAATCATACAGATAAATTTGTAGGAATAAGAATATTCCTAAGTTGATTGAAATTAGAATTATAAATATTTTCTGATAAAATTGAAGATTTACATGGAAAATATTTCTGATAAAATTGAAAAAATATATAGAAAAACATTAAAATTGAAGATTATCATGGAAAATTATACAGAAGGAATGGTAGGCATAAAAATATTTCTAAGTTGATTGAAAGTGGAATTATAAATATTTTTTGATAAAATTGAAGATTTACATGGAAAATATCTCTGATAAAATTGAAGAAATATATAGAAAAACACATTAAGATTGACTATTTCATGGAAAAATTATACAGATAAAATGGTATGCATAAAAATATTCCAAGTTGTTTGAAAGTGAAATTATAAATATTTTCTGATAAAATTGAAGATCTACAAGGAAAATATTTCTGATAAAATTCAAGAAATAAATAGAAAAACATGCTAAAACTGATTATTTCATGGAAAATTATACAGATAAAATGGTTATAAAAATGTTCCTAAATTGATTGAAAGTAAAATTATAAACATTGTCTGATAAAATTGAAGATTTACATGGAAAATATTTCTGATAAAATTGAAGAAATATATAGAAAAAATGTTAAAATTAAAGATTATCATGGAAAATGGTACAGTTAAAATGGTAGACATAAAAAAAATTACTAAATTGAAAGAGGAATCACAAACATTTTCTGATAAAATTGAAGATTTACATGAAAAATAATTCTGTTAGACTATGTTTTTTGTTGGGGAATTGAGTCCATTGATGTTATAAGATATTAAGGAATAGTGATTGTTGCTTCCTGTTATTTTTGATGTTCTTTTTATGTTTGTGTGGTTACTTTCTTTTGGGTTTGTTGGAAAAAGATTACTTTCCTGCTTTTTCTAGGGTGTAGTTTCCCTCCTTATGTTGGTGTTTCCATCTGTTATCCTTTGTAGGGTTGGATTTGTGGAAAGATATTGTGTAAATTTGGTTTTATCATGGAATATCTTGGTTTCTCCATCTATGATAATTGAGAGTTTTGCTGGGTATAGTAGTTTGGGCTGGCATTTGTGTTCTCTTAGGGTCTGTACGAGATCTGCCCAGGATCTTCTAGCTTTCATTTTCTCAGGTGAGAAATCTGGTGTAATTCTGATAGGCCTGCTTTAGAGGTTACTTGACCTTTTTCCCTTACTGCTTTTAATATTCTTTGTTTGTTTAGTGCATTTGGTGTTTTGATTATTATGTGCCCGGAGGACTTTCTGGTCTGGTCCAGTCTGTTTGGAGTTCTATAGGCTTCTTGTATGTTCATGAACATCTTTTTCTTTAGGTTAGGGAAGTTTTCTTCTATAATTTTGTTGAAGATATTTACTGGCCGTTTAAGTTGGAAATCTTCACTCTCTTCTATACCTATAATCCTTAGGTTTGATCTTCTCATTGTGTCCTGGATTTCCTGGATGTTTTGGCTCAGGAGCTTTTTGCATTTTGCATTTTCTTTAACTGTTGAGTCAATGTTTTCTATGGTATCTTCAGCCCCTGAGATTCTTTCTTCTATCTCTTGTATTCTGTTGTTGATGCTTGCATCTATGACTCCTGACTTCTTTCCAAGATTTTCTATCTCCAGAGATGTCTCACTTTGTGATTTCTTTATTGTTTCTACTTCCATTTTTAGATCCTGGATGGTTTTGTTCAGTTCCTTCACTTGTTTGTGTTCTCCTGTATTTCTTTAAGGGATTTTTGTGTTTCCTCTTTAAGGGCCTCTACCTGTTCACCCATGCTCTCCTGTATTTCTTTCAGGGATTTTTGTGTTTCCTCTTTAAGGGCTCTTACCATTTGACCCATGTCTCCTGTATTTCTTTAAGGGAGTTATTTATGTCCTTCTTGATGTCCTCTAACAACATCATGAGATGAGACTTTAAATCCAACTCTTGCTTTTCCGGTGTGTTGATGTATCTGGGACTTGCTGTGGTGGGAGAACTGGGCTCTGATGTTGCCAAGTAGCCTTGGTTTCTGTTGGTAGAATTCATGAGCTTGCATTTTGCCATTTGGTTATCTCTGGTGTTAGTTGGTCTTGCTGTTTCTGGCTGGAGCTTGTCCCTCCTATGGCCCTATAAACCTGGGTCTACTCCTGGGAGACCAACTCTCTTCTGGCAGGGTCTGTGCACAGAAGGCTGTGGAGCTGTCTGGTTCCCTGCTGCAAATGGTGGCCGGAAGGGAAGACTCCTGTCCCAGCAGCTCCACTGATCATATGCCCTGTGCCCTCTTAGCTGTACCCCTCCAGAGAGAAGGTGGAGATCTCACCTCCACATTCAGAAGTGAAATCCTTGCTGGGAGATCACTCTTTCCTGGTGGGCTAAGCACAAGAAGGCTTTGCAGCTGCCTGGTTCGCTGCTGCAGATGGTGGTCAGAAGGGCTATTAGGGGATTTTTATACATTCACATTTTTGACTTTGTTCTCATTCTTTCTCTTGTACTCACATTTCTGTACTCTGGAAGTCAGAGTCATAGAGACAACCCTTCAGAGGGCAGGTAAACACAGTTAATAAGTCAAGCAGACTGGGTTGGGAGTTTGAAGGGGCTACTGGGGAACAGCGACAAACTGTTCAGCTCATGCTTGTCTGAAGAAGAACTGTGGAGAACTGCGTCAGGGCTATTATTATGATATAGAAATATGGACTCAACGGTGCTAATCTTCACCTCTTCCTGCTCCATTCCTCAATCATAGAAGCAAAAGTAATGATCTGCATCAGGTTTCTGCGATCTGTGCCTCAAGGGCCTAATCTACTCAGTCACCTGTTTTTCCAAGTAATGTTTTATTGAAACACTAGCAACACTTTATTAATATGTTTCCAATGACCCTTGTCACTCTACATTGGCACAGTCAAGTATCAGTGCAATGCTTATGGTCCTTTTAGCCTAAACTATTTACTATCTGGACCTTTACATGTAAAATCGCTGGTCCAGATGAGGGTATTTTTGTATGAAATTTTAAAATTTAAAATAAATTTAAAATATTCATTCAAAAATCCAAAGGACCACATGTCCAAGCAGTTGCCTCTTCATATATATATATCAAGACACAATTCTACAGTTGTATACAGTATACACATGACATTCATTTCAGCTATACCTTTTCATAGGAGAAAATATCCAGAAAAATGTGCATTTGATTACTAAGTCATCTGGTAAAAACATTTTCAATAATTACATATCATTTTGCTTGCAGAAATAAAAGAGGTAAGTAGAAACAGATGACTCTGGATTAAGACAGTAAACAGGGATTTAAATTTTTCAAATAGAAAAGAAAACTTCAAAGAGATTCAGTCTAGATAAAAGAGGCTGTAGAAGGATCCTCCTCAATTTTTATGATGCTCTTGGAAAACCAGAAAAATTGCCCCAAAACATACATAATAATTCAAAAAGTGTTTTTAGAAAGAAAAAAATAGCAGATCCCTACAGAAGATAGGTATAGGAAGCAGATTGCCATCAGCCTTTTAATAAGGTGTTGACATAAGAAGTCTGGTTTGTCTTAGAATCAAAGCCTTCAGAACACATATCCATTGCATTTTAAAACCAGCCAAAGCCCTCCCAGTTGCTTTTGCCCCAACCATTAATTTTAGGAGCCCTTGATCTTTCCTCTGCAGCCTTCCAACTGCACTGGTTCTCATGAAAGAACGCATTCCCTGTGGCTGCAGAGGGATTGCAGTAATTCATTCTCACAGCTCATGTTGAGTTTTAAAAATTGCTTTCAGAGGTGTCAGGGAATAGAGGAGGAAAAGAGGAAAACAAGGGTTATAAAGAAGCCTGTGTTGAAATATTTCAGAAGTGCAGCAAGGCGGAATTCGTTCAGAATTCATTGGCACTTCCAGGAGTCTTATCTAGACCAGTGAGCACAGGAGCAAAATTAGGAAAATGGCTCTTACGTGATTCACAAATAATATTTCTGAGTTTTGTCTTTTTAAAAGTGTGTGTGTGTGTATGTATGTGCGTATATGTACATATCAGTACATTATGCAGGCATCTGTATGTGCATAAAGACAAGAGATTAACTTTGGGTGTCAGGATGCTCTTCACTTTTTTGTTTTCTTTTGTTGTTGTTTGCTTGCTTGTTTTTGGGCTTTGGTTCTTGAGAGAGGGTTGCTTCCGAGACTGGAACTCACCATGTAGGTAGGCTAGACTAGCTGATCACTGAGGTGATCCTCAGCACTGGAATTACAAGTGCATACTACGGTCATTTTGTCTGGCTTTTATTTAAAGTGGGTTCCAGAATTAAATCCCAGGACCTCGGGAATCTGGGGCAAGCTCTTTACTGATTGAGCCTTCTCACCAACTCCTCTTCCCAAAGCTCTAGTTCGGTTTCTAGGAATAATATGGAATGTACTGAGCTATTTACATGTCCAAACCTACTTAATGATAGAATGCAATTCAATGTGCAGTGACTCCACACACTCCCTCTTGCAACCTATGAAACATCCATCACAGGCAGAATGATAAACATAAGTAAAAGTAACAGAAGTCATCATGACCTTCCTGGGTCCAAAGCTTTAAATGAACACATTACAGACATTACCTTCTTTAGTTCTTACAAGGTTATAAGATTTTACAAGCCCCTGCTCAAGTATCTGGTTCTATGGAGCACAGCTAACAAGCGGTTGAAGCCAGAAGCCAAAGCCTGTGCTCTTTAGAACATTTGCTCTCTAGTGACCTTGTGAAGAGAGGTTTCTTCACAGAGTATGAAATGTGTAAATGCTCCCTGGAATTCCTTCTTGAGATCACCTACCAAATTGTAGCATCAGAAGTACTAGCGCCTAATTGCTCTAGCTAGAACTTCAAGTACTATATTGAAAAGATATGGAGAGAGAGGGCAGCCTTGTCTAGTCCCTGATTTTAGTGGGATTGCTTCAAGTTTCTCTCCATTTAGATTGATGCTGGCTACCGGTTTGCTGTAAATTGCTTTTACTATGTTTAGATATGGGCCTTGAATTCCTGATCTTTCCAAGACCTTTAGCATGAAAGGATGCTGAATTTTGTCAAATGCTTTCTCAGCATCTAATGAGATGACCATGTGGTTTTTTTCTTTGAGATTGTTTATGTAGTGGATTACATTGATGGATTTCCTTATATTGAACCATCCCTGCATCCCTGGGATGAAGCCTACTAAGGGATACAAATTGGAAAGGAAGAAGTCAAACTATCACTATTTGCAGACGATATGATAGTATACTTAAGCGACCCAAAGAACTCCACCAGAGAACTCCTACAGCTGATAAACGACTTCAGCAAAGTGGCCGGATATAAAATCAACTCAAGCAAGTCAATAGCCTTCCTATACTCAAAGGATAAGCAGGCTGAGAAAGAAATAAGAGAAATGATACCCTTCACGATAGCCACAAACCATATAGAGTATCGTGGCGTGACTCTAACCAAACAAGTGAAAGATCTATATGACAAGAACTTCAAGTCTCTGAAGAAAGAAATTGAAGAAGACCTCAGAAGATGGAAAAATCTGCCATGCTCATGGATTGGCAGGATTAATATAGTAAAAATGACCATCTTACCAAAAGTAATATACAGATTCAATGCAATCTCCATCAAAATCCCAACTCAATTCTTCATAGAGTTAGAAAGAGCAATTCAAAAATTCATCTGGAATAACAGAAAACCCAGAATAGCTAAAACTATTCTCAAGAGTAAAAGAACCTCTGGGGGAATCAGTATCCTGGACCTCAAGCTGTACTACAGAGCAATAGTGTTAAAAACCGCATGGTATTGGTACAGTGACAGGCATGTAGATCAATGGATCAGAATTGAAGACCCAGAAATGAATCCACACTCCTATGGTCACTTAATCTTTGACAAAGGAGCTAAAACCATTCAGTGGAAAAAAGATAGCCTTTTCAACAAATGGTGCCATGCTCCATTTGCCATGGAGGAGGTCAACCTCCATGCCATGCTGGAGGTCAACATGCAGAAGAATGCAAATTGACCCATTCTTATCTCCTTGCACTAAGCTCAATTCTAAGTGGATCAAAGATCTCCACATAAAACCAGACACACTGAAACTAATAGAAGGGAAACTAGGGAAGAACCTTGAACATATGGGCACAGGGGAGAATTTCCTAAACAGAACTCCAATAGCTTATGCTCTAAGATCAAGAATAGACAAATGGGACCTCATTAAATTACAAAGTTTTTGCAAGGCAAAAGACACTGTCAAAAAGACAAAGCGGCAACCAACTAACTGGGAAATGATCTTTACCAACCTTACATCCAACAGAGGGCTAATATCTAATATATACAAAGAACTCAAGAAGTTAAACTCCAGAGAGGCAAGTAACCCTATTAAAAAATGGGGTACAGAGCTAAACAAAGAGTTCTCACCTGAAGAATATCTAATGGCTGAGAAGCACCTAAAGAGATGTTCATCATCCTTAGTCATTAGGGAAATGCAAATCAAAACAACCCTGAGATTCCATCTCACACCAGTCAGGATGGCTAAGATCAAAAACACAGGAGACAGCAGTTGTTGGCGAGGATGTGGAGAAAGAGGAACACTCCTCCACTGCTGGTGGAATTGCAAGCTGGTACAACCACTCTGGAAAGCAGTCTGGTGGTTCCTCAGAAAACTGGGCATGACACTCCCGGAGGATCCTGTTATACCACTCCTGGGCATATACCCAGAGGCTTTTCCCGCATGCAATAAGGACACATGCTCCACTATGTTCATAGCAGCCTTATTTATAATAGCCAGAAGCTGGAAAGAACCCAGATGTCCCTCAACGGAGGAATGGATTCAGAAGATGTGGTATATCTACACGATGGAATACTACTCTGCAATTAAAAACAATGAATTCATGAAATTCCTAGGCAAATGGTCAGAACTTGAAAATATCATCCTTAGTGAGGTAACCCAATCACAAAAGAACACACATGGTATGCAGTCACTGATAAGGGGATACTAACCCAGAATCTCGGAATACCCTAGACACAATTCACATATCAATAGATTTCTAAGAAGATGGAAGGAGGGACCCTTGGTCCTGGAAAGACTGGATGTAGGGGAACGCCAGGACAGAGAAACGAGAGGGGGTTGAATGGAGAAAAGAGGGAGGGAAGGGGGCTTATGGGACTTTCGGGGAGGAAGGAAACGGGAAAGGGGAAATGATTTGGAATGTAAATAAATAAATAAATAAATAAATAAATAAATAAAAAGAAAAAAAAAAAGAAGTACTAGCGCCAGGACTCAAGGTTTGGGTATTCGTCAGATAATGCCTCCCCATAGGGAATTATTTTAAATACATTGAAATATAGGGAGAGAGTCCTCCAAGAGCAAAACTTCCGGAAGGGGTTACTATGGATGATTTGCAAAGAAGGATAAAAATGGAAAGAAGGGCTCTGATTCTCTATTGATAGAATATCCACTGTGATTAGAAAGTATTCTGATGTCTCCACTGGTAAAAATATAGAGATTCTGGAAGACTCCGAGAACCTTCCAAATGATCCAAAACAGTTCCCATGAGGCAAAGGAATTGTTATTGTAAATTTTCCTGGAGCAGTCATATATGTCCCTCATGTGTCATCTACTGTGTTCTGTATGATCTGGAGACCACTCTATGATAGCCACATTTTCAGGTTTGAACAATTGAGCTTATAGAGCATAGAGTAGGCAAAATCAGCCAATGGAAACAGTGGACAGAGAGCAAGACGTCATCCAATTGGAGATTTAAAATCTTCCACCCGAAACCAGCAGGGAAACCCCTTTGAGGCAATCAGCTAGAGTTTCCTATCAAAAGAGACTTCTAAGTGAAATATTAAAAAGCAACAGATAGATATCATCCAACTGGGGGTTCGGAACATCTAAGAGAAGCCAACTGGACAAGATGAAGCAGGTCATTGGACTTTCGTGTCTCTAAATGGCTGAGTTTTCCCATGTGGCACTTCTGGCTATCCTTTCCTACTATGAAACCTTTATGTCATGGGATAAGCAACAGTAATATCTGTTGCAAATGACTGATATTCTAGCTGTTCTCAAGAACACAATGTTGTTATTCTTGGGCTGTTTTATCATTTTCTTTTTCCCTGCCACAAAGGTATCAGCTCATCTCTAGAAAAGGACCAAGGAGGACACATTGAGATAAACATGTTTGGGTCTGAAATGCAGGGTGGGGAAATCTTAAAACTTCTCAGTGAGCTCAGAGAGTGCACGACTATTTATTAATATAATATATATTTCATTTGGCTCCACGCATGATTGTACAGTAGCAAGGACTGTATAATTGCAAGAGGTCTGAAAAACCTAAAATCCTATCTGATCTATTATAACACAAAGCGGCTTGGCCCTGCCCTAGAGCAACTCTGACTGTGTCATAGAGGAAATGCTTATGTCTGCATACAAGCTATGAGCTGCTGCAGAAAATGAGATTTCCTGAAGCAAGAATTTAAAGAAAACATCTGAGCTTCAGAGATCATGTAGTCTCAGTATGTCTGGTCTAGAGGAAGAGAGCAAGAGAAAGGAATTGGCGAGAGCATTGTTGTCAGCTAGTCCAATAACTAATAATTAGAAAGCAACATCTCTCATAATGATTTAACAGTGAAGATCAAATGTTCTGCAAATGTGTAATACCAAGAACATTTCAGAGAGAAGTGACTGGTGCATATTAGCAACGGTGGCTAAAGAACTGGAGACAAAGTATAGGAGGTATGGGTTAAGAGCAAGCTCTTGTAATCTAGTAGATAGAACATACCGTGGCTGATATCCATCCTAAGGGGAGTGGGGAGGGGATCTCTTGAGAATTTTGCGAGTTGCATCATGCATACTGTATCTCTCGGTACTCAGTCCGCTAGCCCTTTACTTTAACTGGTTTTATATCTTTATTCCACCACCATACATGTTTTCCATTAATGATAGGGGAAAATAAAGAGTACTATCTATAACTCACAAGTTAAGGCTCTGGAGCAATTCTATTAAGAAAATCCTACGCTTATGTAAACTACAATGTGTAAGTGTGAGAGGCTATTTTTGTCATTTAACTGAGTTAATATAAACTAAACTCTGTTTGATAATGGCCAAACAGGATAAAAATTTAAGAAATGTTAGCCATCGAGCTGGGCGGTGGTGGCGCATGCCTTTAATCCCAGCACTCGGGAGGCAGAGGCAGGTGGATTTCTGAATTCGAGGCCAGCCTGGTCTACAGAGTGAGTTCCAGAACAGCCAGGGCTACACAGAGAAACCCTGCCTCGAAAAACCAAAAAAAAAAAAAGAAAAAGAAATATTAGCCATCATTGCCAGGCACAATTTTTCTGTCTTCATAAAGATTAAGGCCCCTTGCAAATACTGTTGCTTGGAGACATTTGAGCAGGTAGTTAAATCTGTGACTGCAGTGATCAAGCTTTCAGTCCTAAATCAAGTATCTTGGTACAAGTCTGTAATCCTAACACTTTAAAGGTGGAGTATCATAGGAAGGTCTCAAGTTCAAGATCAGCCTGAGCTATGTAGGAGGGCCTTGTTTAAAAAATATTTGGGGTTTCAGAAAGGAAAAGACCAGGTAATCAGCATTCTTAAATGAAGAATAGCACACAAAGCTTCACTCTAGCTGGATGGACTGTGTATTCTTCTTATATTTCTCAGTAGCTTTGCTTCTGAGTTAGCCAAGCCCAAGACCCTGTGGATCTAGTGAGGTCCCAAGGTAACTAGCTACAAAGAAGAACAGCTGGACATTCAGAGTTTGTCTCATTGTACTGCCTGGTCTATAACTCAGCAAGCTGCTGACTCTAGCCAATCTTTCTTCTTGTCCCAGGAAGGAGAATAGATATTTTAACATCAGGACCTTCCACCCATCTTTTGATCCTCCCTTTTGTACTACCCTCTTTCAAATGTTATTATATAAATTTACAATGGATGTATCTGATTTTTTTTTCAGAATCAAATTCTAATGTTATGACTTATAAACACCATTTTTAGAAAGGAACTGAGTTATACCTCCATCTCTGAGAGTATTTCCCAGGCAAGAACAAAAGTGTGGATGAGATATTATTTCTCCACCCTAAGGACATGTTGGCCCAGGTCTCCTGGGCTTCCTTTGTTGAACAGAAATGTCACTCTGCTGTTCTTATCAGTGAATTGCTTATTTCTCACATTTTTTGCTTGACTCCTTATACCCTGAGTGCTGTTAATCCCTTTTCTATTTTCCACCAGTCAGAGGATTTTCCTGTGCAAAAAAGCAACTCTATTCTGTATTCACTGGCTATCATGTGAAGCCGTATCCTCCTGCAGAAGAAAGGACAGCCACAGTGATAGCTACAAGCAAACGGAAGATGCAGACCAGGGGCTGGCAGGTCTTTGATGAACTCTCATCTTCCAGACCTCTTTGCTTAGACCAGATACTGTATCTGTCTCAGAGTGTTCATTCTTTTCCAACACACTGTGACTTCTGCCTTAATGCCATCTGCCTTGATGCCAATTCTGTGGAGATTTCAACAGGGAGCATGCAAGGTGTCTCTAGAGGTTGTCAGTTGGTCTGGTCCAAAGCAGCAGTGTCTTCTCCTCCCTGGATGCTGACTGTCAGCAAAGGCTGATATTATCCAGGCTGCATATGCCACCAACCTCCATTAATCAGCAGGAACTAGAGTCTCCTTTTTCATGTTGAAGATTCTAAAGGAACCTGGAGCCACTTGTCAATTATGCAGTTGGTGACAGCAAGTACAAGTCCCATGCTGAAGAGCCTCTGTGAGTTTCACCTCCCCGTCTCACTTTACATGTCTTTGATAGAGAGATAACAAAAGAACCCACTTCTAAGATATTAATAAATCAAATAAAAATAATGACAGTAATAGTGGTCACAGTTCCTGGGAGCTAAAGATCCTATATACAGCTGCCCTCTCTCAGTCTTGATGCTGTGAGACAAGGCCCAGATCTAGCTCAGGTCTTGTTAGAGCTTCAGTTCCTTGCTATACCATTTGATCTAACCAGTTGGGTAGGATGAGAAGAATTAATTGATGCTGAAGAGTCAGTCAGATTTACACACACCCTTGTTCTCTGCAGTGCCTTGAGGCAGCGATGGTATAAAAGCTACCATGGAGTAGAAAGGTCATTTATGAGAAAGACTTGCTTCTGGAGTTAACTTCTACAAATTTATGAGTTACATCAGAGGTCTCCAAACCTTCTAAAGCCAAGAGGCTCCTTTGGGGCATAGTAGACTTTGGCCACATGAAACTTTTTATTTAATTATCACATGTGTCAAACCCCTCTATAGATGTGTATGTCCTAATAATGTATAAGTCACCAAAATTACCATATATAACAAAAAAGTCAGAAAGTATGCCACACTTTACACATTAATTATTATTATAAAAGTAACCAATATAAGTAATATAATATTAAATAATAAAATATAAAAATAGTATAAATGGTGCTATACAACTTCTAAAATATGAGAAAGATAGCAATCCTTACATGGTTCACTTTTTAAACATTTTATTATATTTATTTATGTACATACATATATTATTTATATATGTATGCCACGGTGTGGATGTGGAAGTCTGACAGTAATAGTCAGTTCTGTCTTCTCATCAATGGCCCCAGGGAATGAAGTCAGGTTAAGCTCCCTGGCCCTTTGAGCTATCTCACTACTCCTGACTTTAAAAAAAAAAATACCATAGTTACTGAAAACTCCATTCTATAAATGTATGAGATAACCCAAAATACATAGCAAAAAGTACAAATGATAATGCACCTTGAAAACAACATAGCAGCTCACTGTCCAAAATTTATTTAGGGGCAAGACATTGATTGGCCTAGTCATTTTAAAGTCCGCTGAATGAACCCGGGTTCTCAAATTGCGCAGCAGTGCCTAATCGCAGTATGAGAACCGTGGAAGGAAATCAGGCCAACTTCTTATCTCTTACTGGCATGTCCAGGAGGCCAATATTGTATTTAGCACTTGTGATGATGAGAACCCAGAGTGAAATTGCTGTATACAGAGGACAACCTCTTTCAACCTTTACTGTGCATAAGAATAGCATCTTACTGTGCACAAGGATAACAGGGCTTTTTAACAGCAAAACAAGTGGTCTTGTATCCCAGCAATTATGACTCAGTAGAGTAAGAAAGTACCTGTAAAGTCTGTGTCTTTCCTCTTACCAAGAGTTCTGTATGTAGGTGCTCTAAAGGCTACATTTGGAGAAAGACTGCTTGTAATATAGCATTTATTTGCTTGGTGTACATTAAAACACCAGCAATTTAGAAAGGAGAGTTAACCTGTGGCATTTTGTTGTGAATGGATAATAAGAAACCTTGAAAGGATTCCAGTGGCTGGCTCAGTAAGGTTCTCTTATTGGATTCCCTAGATAATCAATCTATCGATTCTGACCCGCCCCTGTGAAGGCTACCCAAAAACTCTCTGTTAAAGCAACTAACCTATAGGAAATTTGATCTTTTAGAAAAAGAAAGCTTTGAAAGGAAGAAAGATGCCTCATGAGGGAAGAATCTACGATTAAATCCTAGAGGGTGCTCTGTATAAAGTGAAATTATGGTTATTAAATTCTCAGCTGATTACAGGGTAACAGCATCTCACACTGGAAAGGCCAGATTGGGTCTTTGTGATGTGTAACTCACTAAGCATGAGGGAGAAGGCTGTGTCTCTTGAAGGATATTTGCCTACAGCATAATACCAATAATGGAAATAATATCAAATCATATAAAGTTGAGGCTTTTATTCTCCACAGAGCTGAGAAATGATGAGAGGGGCACTCTGGGAATTTTCCCTGTAGATTAAATATTTGAATCATGACTGTCGGAGACAATCGCATTCAGTTTGAAAATTACTTTGCTATCTCAAGCATGCTGAGAAGAAAAGGGACTTTCGATATCACAATTAAGACATGAAAATTTTATTTTCTGTGGGATTTGTATAGTTAAGAAAAGAGAAAAATATTTGAATGGTACTTAATGTTTTATCTAAATTTAACTAGCTCATTTTCTGGCACCCATACAAGATAAACAAGTTCACAGCCTTTGTGGGCTGATTAAAGACACTCTACACAAACTCTCATCCACCCAGAATAGAATCAGATGGCAAAGTGGAACGAAAGCTAACTGGAGGAACATTTCTATTGTTAATAGAAGTAGCAAATACTGCATTTTCCAGCACCTACTTTTGTTTGCATCCAAATCGGCTTGAACTTCACATACTGCTGAGACTTAAGGAGGCTTTTGTGGGCAAGAGGTAGCGTTTGTTCTGTGGATCCATTCCTGTACTCATTGCTTTTCTGTTGCCATGATAAAATACCATGACCAAAAAAGTAACTTGTAGAAGAAAGAATTTAGTTTGATTTTCTGTTCCAGAGGGTAAGTCCGTAATGGTGGGGAAGGCCTGCGTGGCAACAGGAGTAGGAAGCTATCTGATCACATTCTACTCACACACAGCAAGCAAAGATAGAATCAGTGGGGTGAGGGTACAGATTCTCAAAGCTTGCCTCCCCAGTGATGTTCTTCCTCTAGTGAGGTTCCACCCTGAAAGGTTCCAAAACCTCCTCAAAAGGAAATTCTTCACTCAGTGCAATGCAATTCGCATATCTTACCTTTGCCAGGGCTATTGGTGATTTCCTGTGGATGCCACCAGCCTGTTCAAAAGGGTTTGGAAACATTCCATGAGCCCATAGATCAGCTAGCTAGCTCAGTTAGACTTAGGGGAAGGTGGTAAGCATCTAGTGACTGATGGGTAGATAGATGATGGATGGATGGATAGATAGATTCCCTTTTCAAACTATGACCTCTTTCAAATATCAGTTCATGAAACCACTAGTTCCCAAGCCTTGTGCTCAAGTCCCTTTCAAGCTGAGCCATCAATCCACAGCCCCTCATCCCTGTTCAAGCTCCTGCTAAGAACAATCACTGGCACTTTTTGTTGTTCTTTCTGCCCAGTATCTCTACCTCCATGACTTCTCCTCATCTGGCAGACCCAGGCAGAAGCTGGCTGCTCCCTGACTTCCCACCCACCAGTATCTCCCCCATCAGTTAGTGCCACTTCTTCCAAGGCATCTCTGACTGCAGTTCCTGCATCCCAGAGACCCAGTTTTTCTTTTATCTTGGCTGAGATAAAAAATGTTAATGCGTACTCCTCTCCATCCAAAAAGATTCGCCCCTTTGCAATGGATCTGACTCCTCTACAGCTTTGCATTTGATGAAGTGCTTTTGACGTTTGTTCTTAATTCATTTTAACCCTGTTGGGTTTCAGACCCAGAAACCAACAGCTGAAGTGCATATTTTACAAACCAAAGCAGACCTGGCCTCATGCAGGTTTTCCCAGCATTCCTCAGTTCCAACTTGGCATACCCCACCCCCAGTCCTGAGCATTCTGGCCCAGGGGCTGAGCGTCCTTCCCCAAGAGGCTCTTTGCTATATAACCTAGACATTTTGGTTTCTTGCTTCTCTTCACCTCTTTCCTTGTCTCTTTCTCTTCCCCCTTTCCTCTGTCTCCTTTATCATAGTGACTTCCCTGACCTTCTTCCTTGGGGCCAGTGAACTTGCTGACCAGAGAGCAGCTTTCCAACTAATCTTAATTTATATGTAGTTTAATCTGGCTTGAATTGGCTCATTTTACTGGCCGAAAAATAATTTATCAAACCCCTCCTCACAAAGCATTAAAAATGGCTTTTAATTAAAGAGCTTTCTTTATACACAAATTTCTTGTTTCTCTTACAGAATATTTCATATCTTCGGACAGTAAAAGAACCTTAAATTTGTCTTTCTAAAATTTGGTTGATGTTCCCTTTTACATTGGAACAATTCCTTTTAAATTGCAACCGTGGCCTATACTGAATGCCTGTCTCTAATAACTCAGAAGTCCATTTACTTAAAACTATATTTTCTGTGGTAAATATGTTAGGAGAATAAAAATAGAATAGCTTTAGTAAGGCACATAATCAAATCCTACTATACTTTGGGGAAAAAATGTATCTCTTTTCATGCTACATTTAGAATCTTGTGCCATTTCTATGACAGAAACAACGAAGAGTCAAGGCCTGAGCAGTGGCTCAGCAATTAAGAGCACTGGCTGCTCTTCCAAGGGCCCAGGTTCAATTCCCAGCACCCATATGTCAGCTTACAACTGTCTATAATTCCAGTTCCAGAGGATCTGATGCTTTCACACAGACATACATGCAGGCAATGTATATAAAATTAAACAAAACAAAACAAAACAAAGCCACTGGCCCTACCTTTCAATACCTATGCCCTGAAGCACTGCTTCCCAACATGAGTATTAGTAGGGACAAATCATATTTAAACCAGAGCACAGCAGTAACTTCAATCTTCCACACAGCCTGGCTGTTAGCCCAGATAAGCCTGTCTGGGACCAGGCAAATCCCAGACAAATCACCAGACCCTAAGAGTGAATAACAAAGGCTTGTTTGAAGTCAGTGAGGTTTGCAGTCATTTGTTATACAACAGTTAGTACCAATGAGTGACTAATGCAGTTCTCAAACATCAGGTAGGGCTAGAACAGGTGTGAAACATTTTTCCACAATAATTTAGGGGGGAAAAAAACATTTTTTTAAAATTAAAGGTGGGCTTTGTATATCTCAGACTGGCCTCAAACTCACTATGCAGCTAAAGATGTTCTAAAATGTCTGATCCTCCTGCCTCCGCCTCCCAAGTGCTGGGATAACAGTCAATCACCAGCATGCTCAATTTATGCAGTGTTGGGGATCAAACCTCATGTAGCTAGTCAAGTTCTGTGCCAACTGGTCTACATTGCAAGTCCTCCTAGTTAATCCTGTATATGTGTTTAGAATCAGAAAGAAAAGTTTTGAATCCTCGCTTAATTATTTTAAATCCCTCTAACCTTGGATTAAAAAAAAAAAAGCAGGGATCCTTATTTTACAAGCTTTTGGCACAGATAACACACAATACTATAAGATCAGTGGCTTGACCTGGAATTTGGAACATAATAGATAAAAGATTACAGAGATAAAAGACAAGCTAGGCAATACATATGAGAGAGAGAGAGAGAGAGAGAGAGAGAGAGAGAGAGAGAGAGAGAGAGAGAGAGAGAGAGAGAGAGAGAGAGGTGGCGACCATCAGTGTTACTTTTTTAGCTAGTATCTTGGCCATTCACTGTTTACAGAATAACACTAAGTGAAACCTGGTAGAAAACAAGGAATGATCTTTTTGGTTGAGAGTCAGAAATCACTAAAGAGCAAAGCCACCTCCAAGGCCACTTTTTCAATATTGAGGGTAGCTCACAGCCCACGGCAATTGCTTTGGAATTAAACACAAGTTTGGAACGAAGACTTATTTTTTTTTTGAGTGTTTGAAAAGCACTGACCACATCAAAAGGCTCGGTGAGATGTGATAGATGAGTTCCATTATTTAAGTAAAACTTAAGGCCTGGCCTTATCCAAGTGTTGTTAACAACAGTCACAAAAGATCCATACCAGGTAGCCCCGAACTCACCAGGGAGAAGAGTTTTTTCAATATAAGCTTGTACAGCAAAAACAAATGCCCACATCATTAAATAAGCTCTAAGCCAGAAGAACTTTAAGCATTGCACTTGGACACGAGCTAATCTCATCTGACAGAAACCCAGTAAGTGATTAGAAACCTCCACCAAGTAAGCCTCAGTGTATTAACAACACCGCTTGTGGACTTTTGGCTCAGGCATGCCATGCTGATCTTTTGTTTTTGTTTTCCTATAAAGTAGGAAAACAAAACAAAACAAAACAAAAAAGACAGGTAGCCAAAGGAAAGGAAAGCAAAGCTTAGGGGGATGTGAGCATCACACCAGCAGAAAAGTCGTTCCAGAAGTGACAGCCTGCTCACCACTGTGACTTTCAGACACAGATTTGTCATTTCTTTTCAAACACAATATGCAAATGCTTGGCACGGAGGTGGGTCTTAAATCTTTAAGGTATACATACACACAGCACACAGGAACAACATAAAACAAAAATAGCAAATGCACATGACATTCTCTCTCCTCTCTCTCGCTCTCTCTCTCTCTCTCTCTCTCTCTCTCTCTCTCTCTCTCTCTCTCTCTCTCTCCCTCTCTCTTTCTCCTGTGTGTGTGTTGGGGGGGGGGGAGACCAGAAGCCAATTACAAATGATTCCTTCACTCTCAACCTGGCTGTTGAGACAGGATTTCTGACTGGGACACCCATTCAGTCAGGGTAGCATCCAGTGAACTTCAAGGAATCTCTGTCTCAGCCCTGCCAGTGCATGTTACAGATATGTAGTGTGTACCATCACATTCAGTGTTGAAATGTTTTATTGCTCGAAAACTTTATACACATGATGAATATGTTTTGATCAAATCCATTCCCAGTCCCTCATCTCTAATATCTCCCCTATCCCATCTTAACAATTTCCCTCCCTTCTTAATGTGCCCTCTCTCCTCCCTCTCCCTCTCCCCCTCCCTCTCCCTCTCCCCCTCCCCCTCCCTCTCCCTCTCCCCCTCCCTCTCCCCCTCCCCTCCCCCTCCCTCTCCCCCTCCCTCTCCTTTTCCCCCTCCCCTCCCCCTCCCCCTCCCTCCTCCCTCTCCCTCTCCTTCTTCCCCTCCTTTGTGCTTTTGGTCTACTGAGTACTTCCTGTATATTTGTGGTTGTAAGACTATTTATTGGAGCATGCATAGCCATCAGTTTCTAATAGCTTCTTAGCTGCAGGTGGGACTTCACTGGACATAGCCCCTTAATGAAATCTTGAAATTTTGGCTATCCTGATCTTATGCAATCACAGATGGTGTGATCTCATTTGTGCAATGGCCCTTTTACACCCATTAAATACTGTTTCACTGCAGATATTCACTACTTCTGACTCTTAAAGTTGATTTTCTCCCCTCTTCCATGATGATCTCTGAGCTGTGGTTTGTGTGTGTGTGTGTGTGTGTGTGTGTGTGTGTGTGTGTGTACGTGTACATGTGTGTGAGGGTGGAGAAGAAGGGGGTATATGCTGAAAACTTTCATAGTGCTGGAGTATTCTGTTTATAATACTAGGAGAAAATATACAGTAATTTCACCCAGTTATGAACTCCATGAGCTACAATTATCTCTAGCCTGGCAAGAATATGTTCACAGGTACAATAGTGGCACAGATGTCATGGAAATAACAATCTACTTTCAGATTGGATATAAAGCCTGCTCCAAAGATTAAATCCATGCCTGATATTGTTAACTAAGCTAAGAATCTGCAACTGGTTAGGTCACATACCCCTGTGGAGAACCTAATACTATCACCTAGCTTTTATTTATGTGGGGACTGGGGATCCAAACACGGATTGCTATGACTGTGAGAGGTACTTCACTACTGAGCCATCTCTCCAGCCCAGACACAAGAAAACCTTGGGAAGCTTTGGATATTTCCAATGTCTTGATTGGAGTGATGATAACTTGAAAAATATACATGTGGCTAGCAAGTCATATACATTAACTGTGCAGGTATACGATAATGCAGTTTTGTTTTATAACAAAAATATTTCAAACATTGTAAGACATATTATCTTTTTTTCATTAGTTTACATATATTCACTTATACATTGAAGGTTAGGATATGAATTTGGAAAATAAAACATTTGTTTTCTTTCTAATATTGGGTAATCTAGCTTAATATTACACATTAAAAGTCCTTCATATTTCCTACAAGTTTTTTTTAATTTTATTTTATTTTCTAAGTTTTTTTTATTTACATTCAAAATCATTTCCCCTTTCCCGTTTCCTCCCTCCCCAAAAGTCCCATAAGCCTCCTTCCCTCCCTCTTTTCCTCATTCAACCCCCTCTCGCTTCTCTGTCTTGGCATTCCCCTATATCCAGTCTTTCCAGGACCAGGGGTCTCTTCTTCCATCTTCTTGGAAATCAATTGATATGTGAATTGTGTCTAGGGTATTCCGAGATTCTGGGTTAATATCCCCTTATCAGTGACTGCATACCATGTGTGTTCTTTTGTGATGGGGTTACCTCACTAAGGATGATATTTTCAAGTTCTGACCATTTGCCTAGGAGTTTCGTGAATTCAATAGCCAGAAGCTGGAAAGAACCCAGATGTCCCTCAACGGAGGAATGGATTCAGAAGATGTGGTATATTTACACAATGGAATACTACTCTGCAATTAAGACATATTATCAAATGAATAACTTGTTTAAAAATAATCATCTTGCCTAGCTTTCTAGTACTGAGTCAGTTGAAAGTGATACACATTGGTGAATGGCCAAAGATATGGGTTTTTTTCATAAATATATTTGATATTATAAAGAGTAGGAATGTTTGTATGTGCTCAGATTTCTGGATTTTCTTTAAAAATTCATCAGCTAGTGTAATTCTGTATGATAGATGTGCTATAGAGCTGGGAAATGGCAGGGAAGAAGGTAAAATCCTGAATGTATGAAAATGAGACTCCAATTTCATAGTAACCAGTATGCCACAGCAAACAGTTTGAGAGACTGCCCATTCCAGTAGCATTAAAATCATCATGGCCAACATTTAAGGAAGGGATGCAATAAACTGGGATTCCCAACTAGTTCCTTCACCTCTGTTTCCTTAATCTTCAAAGTACAAACTGGATGTTAATATTCTTTTAGCATAAGCTTTGAAATCCAATGATAAAAGAGAATGTTCTACCTAAGGCCACGCAGCTGGCAAAAGGTGATGATGGGCTTCAGGCCCAGGGTGGCCTGGCTCCAAATCTTCCCAACCATGGTGATCTACTGCCTTCCCAGCTTGGTATATTAAGAAGAAATAGAAATACTGACAAATGCTGAGAGTCGTGGGCAAGGATTCAGGAATTAGAAAGAAAATTCAAATCAAAGTTTGGGCAAAGCAAGTAAGCAATATTTGCCATAAATAAATCTTCCGTGTTGCCAGCAGTAGCAGGGGATTCCTTTCTTTCTAAGGACATTTTTGTTTCAGCAAAGAATTCATGGACAAATTGACATTCATTCTGGTGACTGATACATTGGTCATTTATCCATCAATTTTTAGGATCAACGGAAATTATTAAAGCTAATGGACTCAATAACACACAAAATTACACACACGCACACACACACACACACATTCCAGTATTGTTATGTGTATGAATTGTATGTCTTATATTTTGTAGCATATTTTCTGATTTTAAAAAAAAATTGGTTACAATATAGCCATAAACTATTGGAAAAGCCTGGAAATCTCAGTCATTTAGAGCAAATCAGTTCCAATTCATCTCTTTAAAAGTTAAAAGAGGTGTAAAAGTCATCATAAGACCAGGCATGGAAAATTTGATCTCTGGATAACTCGGTCTTTGCCATTTCCTGGGGTTCAAAGTGGGCAAGTCATACCATGAGAATGTTCAGAGTGCATGCTTGGACAACTGGACACTCCCAGGTCTGGAAAGCAATGTGCTATTAATGCTATTATTCTTACTTCTTTTTATTTCCCTGATTCTGAATCTAAATTTTAAAAGTTGGTAATAAATTCAGCAGGTCTGATCAATCCCCAAACTCTATCAGTCTGAAAGAATTACTAGATTATTCTCTGAAGAGAAAGGACAATCCTTCCAAACTCTCTTCTAAATCAAGGTGTGTTGTTAAAACCTTCATGTAAACATATTCCTTTTCTGAAATGTGAAGGACTAACAGTAGCTTTCAGAATTCCCAGGCTCTGTTCCTATGTAGACAAGTTACTAAGATTTATTAGCACGGCAGCAGGGCCGGTTCAGAGAAACTAAAGTGCTGAGACCAGAGTAGTGTTTTTTTATCTTTTGTACATTTTGGAATGCTTTTTAAATTTTATAATATTTGCATGTACATAATGAGATCCCTTGTGAGCATGGGAGCCAAGTCAAAGGGAAAACACATTTATGTTTCCTATCTTCCAAATACACATAGCTCAAAGCTAATTTTAAATAATATTTTAAAAGATCTTGTGTATGAAGCAGTTGTTGGAGCAGAATTTTCCACTTGTGACATGTAAGAGTTCAAAAGGCTCTGGTTTGGGAGCATAAAGGGTTTGGGGTTTTTGGATCTAAAATGCTAATTTGGGTTAATGAGCTACGATTTCTAGATGGCTTGTGATACTTTAAGGTCAAAGCATTTAATTGCTGGGATTTACTTTTCTCCCCACTTTTCATTGCTTCCTATCCTTCTCGTGATCAATCCCAAAGCAGTAGGTCTACCACTCACAGGACCAGTGGATGAGTGTACAGCTAAGTACATCATTGACCCACCTTGAACTTACTTAGAAATAAAGATATATGGAAGGGGTGTGACCCAGGGCAAGAGTGTCAAAACACTGGCTTCCGGTGGTGACAATGGTATAGCTTAGTAATTTGTTAAAAAACATAGGACATGACTCCCACCGACAGTCACTGAATCCTAGGAATTTAGCAAGGTCACACACAGACTGATCTGTACACACAATATTGCTGGGTGCACTAAGGTACTATTCTGATTTTATATGACGCTTAAGTAAGCAAAGACATCTCCAAAAGAAAATACATCGAAGATTCTTGTCAGCCACATATTTAAAAGTTTTCTCACAAATCTAACAAGTGCAGCAATGAAATAATTGAAATACAGTATGTTCATTGCATCAACCTATCACATATAGTAGTTTTCTATGTCCTCTGTGTGTGTGTGTGTGTGTGTGTGTGTGTGTTTCCATGAACCTGTGAGCAGATATATATGGAAGTCAGAGGTAGGTATCCAAATATCATTCCTAGTCATTTTCTGCCCTATTTTTTGACACAGGGTCTGTCTGTCTGTGAACCTGGGGAGTCCCTCCACATCCTCTCCAACACAGTGGTACCTCACTATGGGTTGGATTTTTGCCTCCTCAGTTTTGAGTCATGCTGATGCCAGCCCATATACCTGTCATTCTCCTGTATTTTCCTTGGGAAAGATCTTCTCTGGTATTTTCTCGACTTTTCAACCTTTCCTTCTGTTGCTAGAGAGCTGTATAAGTTCCTCATATTTGGGATATAAATTTTCTGGCAATTTATTATTTTGCAAATACCTTCTTCCATTCTATAGGTTCCCTTTTAATTTTATCAGCTGCTATCCTTCCTTGTAGAAATACTTGTTTGTTGTAGATTTTACCTGTTTGTTTTGATTTTGTTGACTAGGCTTTCAACAAGAGTCATATCAGAACTCTTTCTTCTTATGCTTTCTTCTAGGAGTTTACAGTTTCAAGTATTATGCTTATGTCTTTGTTCACCTTTCTAAAATATTTACTATATATACTCTATACAAACATTTTAGTAATTTTTGACACATTCATAATTTATCAAGGCAATCAGTTATACAATTGAGATGGTATAAATAAAATTATATTCTAATAAACATTTACTGTAAATGCTTTTTAGAAGTTGCAAAGTACAACTTAAAATATTAATTTCCATTTGATGATGTATCTATTTGTGTTTCTTCAATTACAAATTCTCCAAAGACTTTAAACTGGACTAACTGGCTATTTGATAACCGCTTTCTTTTTTATTTTGATTAAGTGCCATATATTAATACAAATATTTTAAAAATGTTTACTGTCATCCATGATCATATCCATGAGCACTTTGCTCCACTGTGCACTGACCACTGAGAAATAGATGCCTCTCTGTGCCAGCCACTGCTGATGTGCACTGTGTTGCTTGTCTTTGCCATTCAGAATCACCATGACCAAGTCTGTGCCTTACATGGTAGACAGATGATGCACAGTCCCAATGCAGTTGAGGCCTCACCTGGCTTTGTCCAGGGCTTCCTGGAAAACCTTTTAACTCTCTCTATCCAGAGGTGATTTTGCTTTATCCAGAAACAAAATATGAGGCTGTCTAATAAGGATGCATGCTATGGCAATGTGTTGCCTCTGCTCACCCAACAGCTGAGTTTCTTTGTCTCCTGCTCTGGTGGTGTATTTACTATTCTGAGGTGAGTTTTATGTGTGATATAAGACATGTGCCTGTTTAAAAAGATTACTTTACACATGATTATCAAGTTCTCTCAATCCAATATTCTGAAGAGTCTCTCTTGTCTCTACTCTGCCTTGCTGCTTTTGCTGATTGTGAGTTGACTGTAAATGCTCAGGTTTATAGGCATTCTACTGTGCTGGGGTATGTGGCATATGCTTATGAGCTCTGCAGTACAATTTGAATGGTGGATGTTTCATTCTTATGGTTTAAGATTGCTTTAGCTATTCCAAGTATATTGGTTCTGTGTGAATCACACCAGTTTCCTAATGATCTCATAGAAGATAAGTGGTCTTGGCTCCAAGTTACCAAAATGAATGTCTTTCTTGGTCAAGCAACTTGCTCATGCAATTCTAAATGAGTGAAGCCTGAGAAAGCAGACTGTTTTTAGAGATGACTTAAACACAGCCAGAGGTTGTCTATATTTCTCTCATTTCCAGTGTTACCGATGCAACACTCTTCCAATGTGTTAGCGTTAACCGATAGCTTGGGTTAAGAATGTGTAATTGTAGTTTGATGAAAGTCATAGTTAGTACTCAAACAAAACAATTGTTCAGGATGGTTGTTTTGAGGCTATTATAAGTATCTGTGTCAGAAGCTTCAAAACAGTGTCCCATTGTATCATTGGCTATCACCACCTCCTGCGGGTCTTTTCTGTGATAGAACTTGTTTTGAATGGCTTTACTGGCACAGATGGCCTAAGGAGCACAGGCATTGGAAGCACAGGCATCCCAAATTTTAGATGTACTATTAAATGAGGCTAAAATAAAGACTATTTTGAATCTCCATAGAGACTACAAAGAGGTATCTGGTGTCACAGAGAGCATCACAGAGTTTAATAACATCCTAGAGTTAAGAGTTTTCCATTTTGTGTAGCTTGGACCCCATCTGCCTTCCACTTGATTCTCATTTTATTATGCTCTGTCAGAGCTCTTGTTTTCTGGCTAATCTTCTTCTGGATTTCTGTGTCACTGTTTTCTGCCACCAGATTCTAATTTCTGGCTCAATTTCATCTGTCTATGCTCTTCAGAGGTACAATACTTCGTATACATTCACTGTGTGTAAGCAATCTATTCTCTAAAATGGATGAATAAAATAGGAGGTATAGAGAAAACTGTATCTGTGAGCTGGTGTTCAGACCAAGTGATTTCTAAAGTAAACTGAACAATAAAAATGAATTGATAATGCATGTATACCTCATGTCTGCCTGCTGGTTTATGCAAGTTCCCGGAAAAGGCTGTAAACAATTTGTAATGCTCCACCAAGTTTAAAATATTTGTTACTGCCTTTCAGCAAACAGTCGAAATGCAGAGACTGACTTCCTGGCCCAGCAGACAGTTTCCCCAGCAATTTCAACTCAAGGGGCTTCAAAACTGTGTAATCACTGCTTTCCCCAAACACAAATCTGAAACTAAATAGGATCATCAAGAGGAAGAGTGTGTCCTCCTGAAACCGGGGAGGCAATTGCTGTGCTCAATAAAAATAGCATCTTACCCAACATCAGAAGCAATTTTATGAAATTGGTAATTTCAGCACTCTCACATCCCAAGCCAGGCACTGGGAAATGTATCTGAGAGAACAGCATAGAATCCCAGTTGATCCCCGAGCAGCTGATTCATGAAAACTCAGCATGGAGAAAACATAAAAGTCAAAGCTATCATTCCAGTTGAGAAAAGCAAGAGCCTTGGTAGCACCAAATGATGATGTTCTTCTCCACCGACACATCCATAGGTCAGAATCAGCCAAGGTGAGCAATGAAGGCACCCTTGTAGACACTATTTATTTTGGAAAATGTTAACATTCCTCTGATCCCAGTTACTCGCTACACTTTAGATGTCTGTTTTCAAGCCCTTGTTATATTGTATAACATGCCATAGAAACAATTCTCAAGAATTCAGAGTGTCTCTAGTTTGTAGGGTATTTGAATCTACTTATTTTCCCCATAGAAGCTAATCAAGGGGAAAGTACCTATATCTTGCATTACATATGAATCACAGGACAGGCCTCATTATAACAGAGTCCAATAATTCATCTTAGTTTGGAGGCTTTCATGCACTTTGGTTAACTATGAATAAATAACATTGAACCATGCTCAGGCGGCAATAACAAACACTCAACTAACATATTTTGTTGCATACTTAGTTCATTCCCAACAACCTGTCAAGGATTTGCATGAGGCTAGTATCATTTACAATCTAATAAAGCTATACTGCTATCTCCATTTAATTAACAAAAGAATGAAATCTTAGTGATGTTTGCTATTTTGAAACATTTTATGCTGTTAATGATTGTAGAAATTAGTGTTTGAACCCAGCTTGGCCAAACATCTAAGTTCATCATTAACTAACTGGTCTCTGCCTAGTTTTCTATTCACTTGAATTCCAAGATTTTATAAAATTATTTCTTGCTGAAAATGTAAGGAATAGTCCTAAAATTCCTATAATAGTCATCCCGTTAACACTCAAATACATTTCGATGAAGTAGCAGCTTGGTAATAGAATCCAGAGTCTAAAGCGTATAACTTTATATTTAAAGTGAGATGTACTTGCCTAGATCTGTACTCTACCAGCTACAATAATGACTTACCTGGCAAGATATGCCCACTAGTCCAACAGTGGCATGAATATTTCTGTAATGTAACTATTCACTATCTAATACTATAGAACTCATACCTGGGCCAAGAACCCCAAACTGGGTGGGTCACAAGCTCCTAGAAGAGAACTTACTATTATGTTCCTAAAAGGATGTAGTATCAGACTTCCCTTTGAATACATGTCTTTATACCCATAGGTTAGGACAGCCTTCAACCACCATCAGAGGAACTTTTTGTAATACATGGTGCTTCATATAAAGACTTGCATGTGGTCTAAGTGCAGAGAATAAGAGACCGTAGAGTAAGTAGCCACAAATGGGAACCTTCTCCCCAAAGCTAGGTGATTATTGTGGAAGAGGGAGAATAAAGATTTTAAGAATCGGAAGTTAAAAACATACAAAGAACCCTGCTTTTAAACAGTGTTTTCTAGACATGACAGGTTTGCAACAGCACCTATGGACTCACAGTGGGTGTGGCGTACACATGACCTACATAAGAGGATTAAGCCAAATGAAAATCCAGTGTGGATGAGGAAGAGGCCTATGGAGTCCCAACCCTTGCAAATGAGCCATTGGCAGCTGATGGCTACTAGATGAGAGAGTACCAGTTTTCTTCAGAGATGTAGACCAGATAAACTCTCCATGCTCCTGTGAATGGCCCTCTACTACTGCACATGGACAGCGCTAACTGGAATCAGTTTGTTTGTTTTTTAAGTAGAGAGTATATGAAGTTGGAAAGGGAGATGTCATGGAAGAGGAACTAGGGAAAGCTGGGAGGAAGTGACTGGAGAGTGAATTTGATCAAAATACATTGCATATGTGCAAAAAATAATTTTTTTTTTAAAATTGAAATAAATTTAAGATACCTAAACTCAGTTTTGAATTTTATCTCATAATATCCCTTTTATTAATTTCAAAGGAGAAGATATTTTCTTTTTCTCAGAGTTGGGAAGTTTGATTAAAACAGTCCTCTGAAGTATCCCAAGCATCATGTCTAGCCAATAACAATGGCTCTTTAATTTCTAGTTTCATTTCCTTCTGTTATACTCATTCTTCATGGTAGCAAAATTCTTATGCCCCTTCCACCATCAGACTCTGATACCACATAGGCTGCTGGAAGGCAGCACAACGGACAAGCTGGAAGTCAGCCTTCTTATTAACATGCCTGGACTGATGCAAATATGCAGATAATTAGAGGGAAAAATTCAAATGCTGGCCTAATGTCACTAACATGTCCAAGTACTCCTCATGATTCCTCTGGGTAGTTGGTTGTATTACCTCGCTCCCAGGATTGATTTGTAAAGATAATCTTCAATGACACAAAAAACAACACTGTAGCATCAAAGCTTATTTAGAATAAGGACACACACTTGGGAGTTTCAGAGATGTGATGCCATACAAACTTCAATTGTTGATTTTATTCAATGGCAAGATGGGTGAAAAGGAGAATAATTATGGAAAAATGTAAAGGTAAATCCTAGAAGAATCCCTAAGATACATAGCTAGGATGCTCAGTTCTGGTCCATAAATTTCAGCTCTCATGAGGAACAATGTATGTAAGAAAGGGATTTGGGATCTCAGTGAATACCACTAAACTTTCCTTCATGCTTTTCTGGAATTGATGTTTTCTTGAATTCTTAGACATTCTAACTGGCTCTAAGTTCATTTCAGATAGCCTCCTTATATACCTAAGGCCAAATACTGTTTACATCCCTTCCCTGTGAGGAACCTTCAGCATGGCAGCTCCTAATCTCCGAGAAGTTGGTGAGAATTTGGAATACTGGTCCAAGATACTACAAGGTATGGTGACTGGGCACATTCTTAATGCTGTATCAAGTCATGGACTTCTACATCACAGAAAGAAGCTGAGAAGAGCCTTTGGAATATTTGGAGTGTTATGACAGCCTGATTAGCACAATAAAAGATCTTGGAATCCCCTCCAGTGCCTCTCAATGTCCACTGATGCAGCTCCAAGGTTTACCTGGGATCTTGTACTTCATGAGAGTAATGCAAAGAGGTTAATGGACTTGTCTATGCTACACAGATAGGATATGAAACATGGTGCATGCACAATGAATATATATAGAGTTCAGTACAACCACCCACACCAGGCAGTGCAGACGGCCCTGCACATATACTGCTGCCACACATGCTTTAAAATCTCCACAACCCCTGCCTAATTGCATCATTACAGTCAAGCCGAACAGTAGATGCTATTACCATTCCCAATAAATGAGAAAGAAGTTAATAACTAATCCAGACATCAGCTGTGTGGGAGGCAGCAACAGGCCAACAGACCATACTGCTCTGAATCCACACTCCAAAACTACAATATTCCACAGGAAACATGCATGCTTCAAATAATCATTGCCCTAAAATCAATGACAACACCAGCATCTAGTGGCATTAAATGATTTTTCCTACAGTTACACAAGTCAGTGACATATATGGATTTCAAACCTCACCTCAATGCCCTCTTTTGTGATGTTACCAACATTTGTAATTTGGTGAGAAGTTATAGATACAAATACACTCTCCCAAGTGTCAACTTGGAGCCAGTGTGGCTTCAACAGCTGGATGTTTTTGGTTCAGGCTTGTAATCCCAGTACCTGAGTGGCAGAAGCCAGATTACTTTGATTTTGAACATAGTCTGGGCTACTGAGTAAGATATTATCTCAAAACCAAAACAAAAATATTTTTAAAACAATAACAAAAACCCACATAAATGTAGGAAAATGGATATTTACTGATGATAACAAGAAGCAACGCTGTAGTTCCTGAAGCCTTGGAGACCCTTCTTTTGATGTTTCTTCGGGTACTTATCTGGTTAGCTTTGTCATCTTGACATAGCTTTGAAACTGTTTGGGAGAAATCAGCTTGGTTTGTGGACATGTCTCTCAGAGACTGTCTTGATTGGTAATTGGTGTATGAGGACCCAGTTGACTGTGGGAGGCACCATTCCCTAGGTAGGTGGTCCTGAAGTACACAAGAAAGCTAGCTGGGCATAAGTCTACCTTCCAACCAGCAAGCAACATTTTCTTTATGGTTCTTGCCATATTTCTCTGGATGTGAAGTGAGGTCATTTGTCAGAGGAAATACTGTGTGGAAAGCCAGCAAGCCTTACTTCCCATTGTTGCCTCAGTGGCAGACTATAGCCTAGAATGACATTCCAAATAAATACTTTCTCCCCTAAAGTTGTTTTTGGTTAAGGTGTTTGTCACAACAAAAACAGAACCAGAACACGTTTGTATCAGAAATGCTTAGATGAAAATTGTTCTGGATTACAGTGTGGCTTCCTCTCCTGAACATAGCATAGGGGCTCTTGTTAGCAGAGGGCTCCAAGCTCAGATTTCCTTTGTTTCACAGTAAATCCACATGCTAGCCTGTGCTTTATGCCATGCTGCTTCTGAGAATTGCATTTTTAAGAAATAAATTTCAGTTAATCTCACAGGTTAGGGGAATAGGCAAATGTTTGTATCACCGAGGTCCTGTGCTGGCTGGTTATTTTACTTCCATCTTTTCTAGCTTAGCACAACAGTGTGTGTTTCTGCTGTGAGAATCATAATTTTGATGGCTGAAATGACAATTACACAAACAAGGACCGTCAGCTCAGTACATCTTGGCCAGAGAATTGTTGTCCACTGACCTGCCATTAACCCAGCAGCTTTTGCATCCTTTCTTCTTGAAACTTGGTGTTTGGTTTTGTTTGGTTTGGGATTGACTCCCCTCAGCTTTTCTTTGCATTTGTGTTGGCTCCTATTCCCAGGCTTCTCAATCTGCTCCCTACTTCTGGCCACTTTAGCCTATTTATTTCAGTGAGTTTTGCACAGCTGGGTAGGTCTGCAGGTGGCAGCTAATGTATTATACAGGTGGCTGCATAAATCCTGATTCATTTCATCTGGAGGAGATGCTGTTTCCCCTGGACTCTGTTCAGTTCACTGGGATCTGGGCACATGGCCCTGGTCATACATATGAAAGTGGATATTTAAAGTGAAATGATACTTGCCAAATGCCATGAGGATTTTATGTAAGAGTTGTTTTTCAAAGCATCTTTGATAAGCAATGACACATCCTCTCAGAAATTGTGATCGTAGACCACACTGGATACTGACTTTTCTTTGTATAGTGAGGCTTTGGGCTGTCATTGGAGTGACTTGGTACTTACAGCAGATTTCTAACTCTTGTTTGAATGGTGTCTCTAACTCTATGAACAGGGGTGGGAAAGATAAGTGGCTTTTCTAAGTGGGGATATTAGTGAGGTAGAGATGATAGCATTGATGTCTAACCATTGCTGGCTATGAAAATGAAGAGCCTGAGTAATATGCAAATTCCAGTTTGGAGAAAGTCTAGGCGAGTGGCTGTTGTTGGGGTAACCAACAGATTGCTCATTGGTTCTGAGGCCTTCTCTATAGGAAGGTGCTCATTTTCTGTATCAAGGAACTGGTATAAAGCTGGTATGGCTGAGGAGGTCATAGGCACAAAGGCGAACCTCCGGATGGCTGATCATGGTGCTGAGAACAAATGGCCTGCATGTTTAGCCTTGAACAATCCCTCTCTCCAAGGCTTGGGGGCTCCACATAAGGAGTCAGAAGAATCTAAGGGCTGGGAGGAAGAATGTGGTGTACAGTATTGCAGGTATGACAGCTATAGCACTCATGAACTCACAGCAGGTTGATTGATGGGATCTGCCCACCAGTGAGCCCAAAAATATTCAGTCATAGATGGAAGAGGGGCTTATGGGGCCCAGCTCTTTTTAAGGGAGCTAATGGGAGTCAAGGGCTGCTGGTAGAGAGGAAGTTACTGTCTTTAGTGAGGTAGCCACAGATGTTTTCTCGTGCACCAGTAGATAGCTACATATCCACAAAGTAAATGTAAAACCAAAATGAAAGGACATGAAAGAAAGTGGGGTGGGGACTTGAATGGAGGAAGAGCTGGTGAGGGCAGACCGGGAAGCAGGGGCAGTGTGTAGATGAGAATGTATTCTCCACGTGTATGAGGTTGTCATAGATTAAGTTAGTCAATAATAAAGGAAAAAAGAAAATTAATAGATATAAAGACACTGAATTTATTTGTACATGTTCATGAGTTTGTGTTTATCAGTATGAGCATGCATGTGTGTTCATGGGTATGTGGACAGCATTGGTTCTTATTAGGTGGCTTCTTCAGTTACTCTCTACCTGACTCTACTCTCTCTATCTGGGTCTCAAGATATGAAACTCATTGATTTAGCTTGACTAGGACCAGTAAGTTCCAGGGAACTTCACTTCTACTTCAACATTGCTAGGACAGTAGTGTACAGTACCCCTGAGGCTTTTATTGTGTAGGTGCTGGGGGCTGAATTACTTTATTGGCTAAGCCATTTCCCCAGTCCAAGACTATGAGCTTGTTGAGTGAGGTGTATGCCTAAGGGTATGTGATAGTTTTGAGAGAAATGTCACCTCACAGCCAACATAACTCATTAGAACACTAATTTTATTTAAAATTTGAGCTTTAGATAACTGCTATATTATAATATACTATGTATTTAAACAACTATCATGGAGTTTAAGTGCAATGCTTGAACTTATGGCAAGGTCTGTCTATGATCTATAAGACATCTACCATCTATCTATGATCTATAAGACATATCTATGATCTATGTGATCTTTTCTATATCATCATAACTATAATCTATAAGACAAGATCATAAACAACTTAGGCTTTAAGTAGGCATTTTTATGGCCCTAGAAGGATAAATTAGAAAATCAGCTCCTTGTGCAGTTAGGCAGAGCTTGGTGTAAAACTTAACCATGTCATTTTAAGTTTTTGTACTTATGAAGTGTTCTGTGACTTCTAGAATGATCCTTGAGCACATTTTGCTATGGAAGAACATTCATCTTTGGAAACGGATATAGCTGAGATGCCTGGAAACAGTTCTGTATGAATAATACTAACCAGAGAAAGAAGAAAGTAATTATTCATATTTAGGCTCTTTCAGAAAACCCTGGTGACTACAGTTGGTGATTTCCCTTAAAATAGCAGACAGCAGTCCTCCTGTGGATTTCCAAGCCTCTGAGTCCAGATGGAGACTGGAGAGGGCTGACAGAGGTAATAAAACTTAGAAGTCCAGGTGGGAAGAGGTGATAAAACAGCAGAAGAGGGGACCAGACAGAACTTGGTCAGGAGAGGGCAAGAGAGCCGCATGGCTACTGGTTAGTCAAATGTTTAGAAAGCACATGGCTTACTCAAAAGTTCTGGAGTTATTTTTTAATTCCAGTTTTAGATTTTTATTGTAGGACATTATTGTGTGTCTAATAATTTTCAACAAACCAGAGAAAAATTTAACATGTTTGGAATTGGAGAAATGACTCAGTAACATGCTTGCAATGCAAGCATTAGGATATTGGATCACCAGCAACCATGTAAAAATCCATGCAAAGCAGTCCACACCTATAATCCCAGAGCTGATATGCAATAGACAGAAGGAATCCTGATTTTTTGTAGCTTGTCAGGAATCAGTCCATCAAATTTGTGATCTGTAGAGTCAGTGCAGGCCACATCTCAGATAAATAGAATGAAGAATGATGAGGGAAAGACATGGCATCAGATTCTTGCTTTCACACAAATACACACATGTAGACCCCAACACACACAGGTCACACACAAACACAATTCTAAGTACTTGCTTCTTATATATTTGAAGTATTTATTCACTTACTTTTAACAACTCCAATTCCATATATCTTTTTCTCTACCATTAAGGGAAATCATCATTGTAACTATCCAAGAGGTGTCAATAATAATATCCATTTTATTGAGAACTTAGGGTGTGCTTGGATAATACACTGAAATTTAAATGAACCTAAAAAGTAGACAATAAAATTATGTTATTATATATGTGGCCCATATTATATGTGTGACCAAGAAGAAGCCAAACAATAATGATATTGCTATGGAGGTCCTTCTCCCATGAGCCAGGCAATGTTCAAACTAATTCTCTGAATCAGACTATGGATAAAGCATAACTCTATTAATTAAGAAATGTTTACTCACTATTCAATAGAAAAGGGGACCAAAGGAAGATAAGCTAACTGACTTGCCTACATAATATGGCTGGAAGAGTCAAGTCAGAGATTCGGATCCATCCTGACAACTAGAATTTGTTTTGTCTGCAGTGAGCAAGAAAGGTGGTAACTTCCACTCTACTCTGTAGCTGAGGATTCAAAAGGTTAGTCCTTCCCCATTTCTCCCTACCACACTCTCTTTATGTCCACTTGAATAAAAAGCATCTATGTCAGAAGACTCAAGTTCCCTCTAAGGATGTATCTACTCTTGGGGCACATGCTGTCTCGGGTCCTGCCCCAGGAAGTGAAGTCAGATTCTAGAATGGGAAGAATCTTTGAGTTCTGACTCTCATCAGAGGAGTAGTTACAGAAGTAAGCACAATGATTTGAAGCTAAAATGAAGATTAGAATGGATAAGAGCAGGGAGACACAGACCTGGGTCAGAAGGATTGTGGGAAGAGGTGGCCTGACAAGGGACTAAGTTTCAGAATCCAGAATGAGAAAGTGGAACCCCAGTAGGCCTTCCCTTCAGGGTGTACTAGTGTGGATGAGGAGGCTGTACTCTTCCCTTCTGCAATTCCTTCCCAACTCTGTCAGGGCTTCCTGTTTGCTGATCCCTTCCACTGTGCTCAGGACTTGGGACAGGACTTTGAGCAGTAGACAGCCCCTTGCTGCTCCAGGCAGAGCAGGTAGAGCATAGCTGGTGGATCTGCAGGCTGACAGACTAAGGAGCCATGAACTTGATCTCTTCAAATTATACAAGGAGCCAAAGAGTCATCCTGTGGCCACAGCCCCAACGCCTGTTCTTAAGCTGCCATTTCAGGAAGGATGCCAAAATAGTATTTTAATTTTTATTTGTATAACCTAACACCATCATTCAAATAATTTGTTTTGCTCAAGAAATAAAAAAAAATGAAATATTATACTTCTTCAACCGAAGCATTTGTTCAACAGCTTGATACACACCACACATATACAAACACTCCCTCAGCCCCACAACCCCCGCCTCACACACATTGTAATGGAGTACTCAGGTAAAAATCATCCTTTTAGAAGAAATGTGGCTTCAGTAATATTCTCATTACAAGCTATATCAAAGCTAACAACCATTGTAGCCTTACTATGAAAATAACCAATTATTTTTATGATAATGAAGACTTTAAATAGCTCAGCAGGATAAATTAGATCCGAGTCAAGGCTTAGCCAGTCTCTCCCATCTTTGGAATACTAAACTGGAATGAAAGATTTGGTCCCTCCAATGCAGACACATCTCTTTTGAACTTTGAAGAAAAGAAAACACTTTCTGTTTTGAGCATGATGAATCAATTCAAGGCTAGGGTTGGAAAAAGTGATTTTTAACTGACTGCACTAAACAAGCTAGAAATGAGTTTAACTACACTGGGGTCCTCAGTGGTAACAATCATTGACATTGGCATTGTGGGTTATGTGACAGGATCTGAATAATGTGAACAGTAGGTCACTTGGGCAGCATGTGGATACAGCATGTGAGGCATTCTCCTTGACTTCATGGCATTGACATTTTGGGGGGCAGAGAATGCTTTTGCTGGAAACCAGGCAGTCCTGAGCGGTGCAGTAGTCTATCTACTAGGTGCTAGTAATCCCCACCCAAACCCTATGCCTCAGTCAAGACAAACCTGCCTTTAGACATTTCTACAATTGCCCCTGGCTGAGTTCTTGCTCTAGTGGTTTGCAGCTACCTTGCTCATGCCATATTTGCTTGTAGCCATTTACTATGCTTGCTGAGTTAGGTCACCTCTACATTGATTTTTAATTCTGTGCAGTGAACTTAGGACCACATACTTGCTGGGCAAGCACTGCACCACTGAACTGTAGCCCCCTGCCTTCTTTTTACTTTTAAAACATTATTTGTTTTGACAATATCGTATTTATATACAGTACGTTGTGATCATATTCACCCCCCACTACCCTCTTTCAACCCCTCCCCACTACTGTGGAACTTCTTACTCCCAACTAGATGCAACACTACCCTCACGTTCCCATTCCCAATCCCTTATTCGCAGCTTCTCTGTAGGCAGTCATAGCTTCTGTGTGGTGATTGCAATGGTCACAGTGTATCCAGAAGATGGCACTCCACCACATTTCTCCCCATCCTTTAGCTCCCAAAGTCATGTCAGCCTTTCTGTGCTGTTTCCTGGGGCTCAGGGTGTGAGTGGGGAACGGGGTGTCACTGAGCAGTTGCTTATTCTTAGAATTTTGGGCAACTGTGAACGAGTCCCCTCTTTGAGCATCAGTTACTGAAGATAGAAGCTTCTAAACTAAGGGTGAGAGTTGCAGAAGGTAGTTCACAAGCCTGGCATCTTCTGCTGATATGGAGCCAAGTTGACACACAGTTAAACTGTACAATGCTTATACAAATCTTTCTTTCTTTCTTTCTTTCTTTCTTTCTTTCTTTCTTTCTTTCTTTCTTTCTTTCTTTCTTTCTTTCTTTCTTAGATGGTACCTTCTGTTGACCAGACTTCCTTTCAACTACAATCTTTCTGCCTCAGGCTTAGCAGCAACAACTACAGGTCAGTGCCACAGGGCCAGGCTCAACCTTAACTTAAAAATCATAGCCAAGAAGCTGATTTTACTAAGTGCAGAAGTTCCATGCAGGGGTTAGCCTCTGTGGGATTAATCAATTTCTCAGCTACCTCTTATGTGCCCTTAAAATGAAAAGAGTTGTTCCAGTAATTTAAAGGGCTCCAGGGCACATCAACTGTCCTTGAATGGGTTTTGTTAAGAAGTAATGGTGAAAGAGAATAAAATAACACATTGTGCTCTAGGACGTCTGAATTGCAGTAATTCCTCAAAGTGGACCCTTTCTCTGGAGAGATGGCTCAGAGGTTAAATTCACTTGCTGCTCTTTTAGAGGACCCGAGTTCAGTTTCCAGCACCCATGTTTTATGGCTGACAATCACCTGTAGCCCTAGATCCAGTAGGTTTGTGTCTTCTTCTAGCCTCCATAGGCATCCTCACACAGGGGACATTCATTCACTCACACAAATTAAAATAATAAAATAAATCTTTTAAAAACTCAATGGGCATTTGCTAGTATAGTGAATTCTGTTTTCTACCTAAGAATTTACATTATTGGGTTCCATTTCTTTATTAACAGGAACATTATACGATGCATTTTTATTGAAGATCATCATTCAAAGGGTTTAAATTCAATTATTTTTCATACAGTAAGCCTGCTTAGAACAGATTACATCCAAATCTTTTAAGCAATTATGAAGAAAGAACAAGGTTTCATGTAAAACAAATTTCTCAAACAGTATAAGGAAGACACTCATCCACTTGTATAATTCCTAATGGTAACAAAAAGTGAAATAGTGTTCAAGGAGGAAGACAAACACAAAAAGGAATCTAAATAGTATAGAACTAGATAGAAAGTCAGGAGAACTGTATCCTAGCCTGGACTGTAATAATGTGCACAAAGTGGGCTATGGTACCTAGGGAATGGGTCCTTTGTAGTAAGCTAAGGCAGCCCAGTCCATGACTTTAGAAATCCCTTTGACATCATTGGCTTCTGATTCTACAAATAAATATCTACTAATGTGTTACCCCTTTATCTTTTTTAGCTTCCCAGTTTCAACATATAATGATTCAAGGACAGCCAACCACAGTCAGAACTGATGAATATATATATATATATATATATATATATATATATATATATATGCCCTTTAGTCTGGGTTCTGGAAGCAGAGGGTACATAGAACAACATGTTAGAAATATCATTGGCTGTGAAAACAGAGAGAGAGAGAGAGAGAGAGAGAGAGAGAGAGAGAGAGAATATATCACTGACGCTCACCATTGGGCTAGGATGACTGCTCAGCAAGATCCTGGGGTCTATATTTCTCTGCCTCTCCTCTAGTGCTGCTGGGCTTACATGTCTGGCTTTAATGTAGTTACTGGGCATTTGAACTTAGGTCCTCTTACTTTGGTAGCAAGAATTATTACACCTTGAGACAGCTCTTCAACCCCAGTAACTATTTCTGAATGTAACATACTCTAATAAGTTTTTACTAATTAATAATTTGATAACATTTCACCTGAGTGAGGAATTACTGTAGAATCTCTGGAAAAATTAACATAAAAATATTACCTATTAACACGTAATGCCTGCTACTATACCCAGAAAACAGCGATCTTTCCAGCAAGTCACTGGAGTTCTTTTACATAATTCTTTCTTCCCTATCAGTCATCTCCTTTAATAGTCCACAAAATATTATTGATGTCCCAACTGATACATGTTTTGCTTGACTTTTCTTGCCCCCTTTTTTTTCTGTTTTACAAGTAAACAACCACGACAAAGATGTATATTTGAAATAACCCATCTCGAGCTGCACTAGTACAGTTATGGAGCAAAACAGTAATGACACAGCTTAGATCCATGACTATTTCATTACAAATGGGAAGGTCAGCAGATTTTTATCAAACACGTTTTCTGGATCTGGACTTTACACATACCACCATCTCCTCAAACTGATAAAATATAGTCAGAGTTAATAAATGCGTATGACAATGTTTCCCCCTATCAAAACACTTTAGAAACATTCACTCAGTAATTATTTTGTCTTCTTTTGCTTCATATATTAGATATCTGGACCAAGATGAGACCAAGCCATGAAGTTCAAGTGGCTCTTACTCATCCAGCACATACATCTATTGAGACTGACTATGTATGTGTCAGACACTAGAGTCGACAGGGAATTGCTGGGACCTAAGATGGCTTTGGGTATGTATAGACCAATCAATAAATACCCAATAAACATAAGACTCCAAGCAATGCATTCAAACCACCTGAGAGAAGCCACAATGTTTTCAACATTGCTTTTTATTGTCTGGAAGGAAATATTAAAGAAAAGCAGAGTGAAAAAGCTCAGACCGCACAGTTAGACTCCTAGCAGGCAGGAGATTAAGAAAAATCTAAACAGCATTAAAAGCACATTCAATGTAAGATTGATATCTATGGCAACAGGAAACAGTACTGGATGTGGAATTTTTTTTCTGTTTCCTTTCCATCTGAAGATAAATTCTGAGATACTATAAGGCAAGTGAATTTGCCAAGCCACTGTTGTCTTATTGAACCACTCTGATCATTTCTCAGGGAAGAGCTTCCTGCTGGTGGGTTGACCCTCCTTCTGCACCCTCCAGGGTACTGTCAGGTTGTCAACTTCACAATGCAGGCCATGGCCTGCATATTTAAACTAACCCATTTCCACAGGAGCATTAGGACAGTTATGCAATGAAATAGTCTTCACTCGCCTTAGATTAGTGAATCCCTCATTTAATTACAACTGGAAAGGTTAGAAACTTTTTATCACAGACACATTCTCTGGGAATTATCTGTCTTTGGAATATAATTAATCATCCTCTGTCATGCTTTCATTATAGACGATGCTCTCCAGAGCACTGGCTTTCCTCTCTCTTCATTCATATTCCTCTGGCCTTCCCCCTCATGGTTACCACAGACCTCAGGTGAATTTTGTCAATTGCTCAGAAATGACTCGATATTGTTAAACCCATTTGTCAACCCACATTATCAACTCACAGACACAAGATCTCTGCATACACTTATCCTTTTCCATATATATCTGTCCCAGTATTAACGTGGATGGCATCTGTCATTGTTGACAAAAATTAAATTTCAAAACTACTGTAAATAAGAAAGGAGTCAGAGAGACTCTCTCTGGAACAGGAGCAACTGGTAAACATGATTTGCATATTGTGCTTACAGCTGTTTCAACATGAGCTATTTGCTGTGGTTCATTAAAGTGATTTGATTTGTCAGATTCCACACTAGTTGGAAGTTTGCATAGAGAACTATTTAAGGGCCATTTGTGAAAATTTTGAATTTTACAGCAGTATATGTTGTCCATAAAAATACTCAAGTGCATTTAGGGGTAAGGCTATGGCTTAGTGGTAGAGAACCTGCCTATCATGTACAAGGACATAGGTTCAATTCCCAGCCCCATAAAATAATTCTAATGAAATGAATCGAGTAATACGTCTTTAGGAGAAATTAATAAGGATTGAATTCATAAGAATCATCATTAATTAAATTCCAAACCATCTTCTCTATGTCTGAAAAGCTCCTAAGATATTCCAGGCACAACCCAATTAAAGCAGGAGAGCTCCATGCCTTTCTGAACTCAAGGGGAGAAGGGGATGATGAACCTGTGCAGCAACTGTGCATGGCAGAATCAAGCAAGCACACATCCACCTGAGTGTGCCTTTCTGTGGAATAGATTTAATTCAATAATCTACAGCCTTCTATCATCACCTTCTGGCCAGATACCATAAAATTTCATTGTTTATTGGGGCTGGCAAAGGACACCCAGTTTCGTTGTCTGTCTTCCAGGAAAATCTCAGCTAACCTGTTTTTATCTTTTTTAAGTTATCGTTTGCCTTTTAATAATTTCTGGGATAATAATTTTAATAATTTAATAATTCCTCAGAGGCACATCTCTTTAATAATGTCTTATTTTTCATGATTTCTTCAGTTCCTATTATGTTGGCATGTACATAGTATAGTCTGTATTTGTTCAATCATCCTAAAAGTCAAGAAGATGATTCAGGAGTCTGGCAAGGTTTAGCCAGCTTCTTAAGGCAAACTGTGGACCTTAACTACCCATGGTCTCCTCAGTGCCGCAGCTTTCATTGTTTGGTTGAGAAGCAGGAGGCAGGGTGAGCTGCACTAGCAATAGGTCAAAAGAGAGTTTAAATTTCAATGCAAATGGAGCAACTGCATAGCATGTGTGAGGCTCTGCAGTGCCGAAGCAAAAATATTTTGAATATAGAAGTCATTGCCGATTGAAGACCCAGAAATGAATCCACACTCCTATGGTCACTTGATCTTTGACAAAGGAGCTAAAACCATCCAGTGGAAAAAAGATAGCCTTTTCAACAAATGGTGCAGATTCAACTGGAGGTCAATATGCAGAAGAATGCAAATTGACCCATTCTTATCTCCTTGCACTAAGCTCAATTCCAAGTGGATCAAGGACCTCTGACACACTGAAACTAATAGAAAGGAAACTAGGGAAGAACCTTGAACATATGGGCACAGGGGAGAATTTCCTAAACAGAACTCCAACAGCCTATGCTCTAAGATCAAGAATTGACAAATGGGACCTCATAAAATTACAAAGTTTCTGTAAGGCAAAAGACACTGTCAAAAGGACAAAGCGGCAACCGACTAACTGGGAAATGATCTTTACCAACCCTACATCCGACAGAGGGCTAATATCCAATATATACAAAGAACTCAAGAAGTTAAACTCCAGAGAGGCAAGTAACCCTACTAAAAAATGGGGTACAGAGCTAAACAAAGAGTTCTTACCTGAAGAATATCTAATGGCTGAGAAGCACTTAAAGAGATGTTCATCATCCTTAGTCATTAGGGAAATGCAAATCAAAACAACCCTGAAATTCCATCTCACACCAGTCAGAATGGCTAAGATCAAAAACACAGGAGACAGCAGTTGTTGGCTAGGATGTGGAGAAAGACGAACACTCCTCCACTGCTGGTGGGATTGCAAGCTGATACAACCACTCTGGAAAGCAGTCTGGCGGTTCCTCAGAAAACTGGGCAAGACACTCCCAGAGGATCCGGCTATACCACTCCTGGGCATATACCCAGAGGCTTTACCTGCATGCAATAAGGACACATGCTCCACTATGTTCATAGCAGCCTTATTTATAATAGCCAGAAGCTGGAAAGAACCCAGATGTCCCTCAACGGAGGAATGGATTCAGAAGATGTGGTATATTTACACAATGGAATACTACTCTGCAATTAAAAACAATGAATTCACAAAATTCCTAGGCAAACGGTCAGAACTGGAAAATATCATCCTTAGTGAGGTAACCCAATCACAAAAGAACACACATGGTATGCAGTCACTGATAAGGGGATATTAACCCAGAATCTCGGAATACCCTAGACACAATTCACATATCAATAGATTTCCAAGAAGATGGAAGGAGAGACCCCTGGTCCTGGAAAGACTGGATGTAGGGGAATGCCAGGACAGAGAAGCGAGAGGGGGTTGAATGGGGAAAAGAGGGAGGGAAGGGGTCTTATGGGACTTTTGGGGAGGGAGGAAACGGGAAAGGAGAAATGATTTGGAATATAAATAAAAAAAACTTAGAAAAGAAAAAAAAAGAAAAAAAAGAAAATGTTTATAATTCCACTTTCAATCAACTTAGAAATTTTATCTGTATAATTTTCCATGATAATCTTCAATTTTAATATTTTTCCATATATATTTTTTTCAATTTTATCAGAAATATTTCCATTTAAATCTTCAATTTTATCAGAAAATATTTATAATTCTAATTTCAATCAGTTTAGGAATATTTTTATTCCTACCAATTTATCTGTATAATTTTCCATGAAATAGTCAATTTTAATGTGTTTTTCTATGTATTTCTTCAATTTTTAGAAATATTTTCCTTGTAGATCTTCAATTTTATCAGAAAATGTTTACAATTCCACTTTCAATCAACTTAGAAATATTTTTATGCCTACCATTTTATCTGTAATTTTCCATGATAATCTTCAATTTTAATGTTATTTTATATTTTCTACAATTTTTTAGAAATATTTTCCATGTAAATCTTCAGTTGTATCATAAATTGTTTCTACTTCCTTTTTCAATTAATTTAGTAACATTTTTTGTGTCTATCATTTTACTCATTAATTTTCCATGAAAATTGTCAATCTTAATGTGTTTTTCTATATGCTTCTTCAATTTTGTCAGAAACATTTTCCATGTAAATCTTTAATTTTAAAATGCTTTTACTTCCTTTTTCATTAAAAACAATTAGAACACACACACACACACAAAAGAAGTCATTGCCAAAACCACAAATGAAGCCTCACTCTAAGAAGTATCCCATTTATTGACTGGTAGACAATGGAAATAGTAACTGTGGGGGGGGGTATATGTGAAACAAAGTGTATGTGTACATGTGTATGTGTGTATGTGAGTAAGTACACAATTGTGAGTGTCAGAGAGTGTGTGAGTGTATGTATGTATGAGTGTGTGTGTGTGTTTATACACATATAATCATGTATGAATACTTCAGTGTGATGCTTTCTTTTTCTCAAACCAGTCTTATCAAGGGAAAACATTGCCACATTTGTACCTGGATATGTGGTTGACACTAGTTTGTAGAACGTGAATAGCATGTGACCCTGAAGGGTGCTGAGGCAGTGACAGGGATGAGTAGATGCTGCTGCTGTGATTTGCCATAGCTGCACTGCAAAGTGGCAGGTATCAATTCCCTTCCTGAATATGCATCCAAATAAAGCCTTGCTCCGAACACAGGACGGTGTCCTCCATGGACAGGAACAGGTGTTCCTGTTTGAGTTTTATAAAGAATAGTACACCAGTGATTTACTCACATGTCAAATATTGCTGTCTAATTGGGCCAGGTGTTCTTCCCTCCTAACTACCTTTCACAGGTTGTCATAGAAAAAGCAACAATTAAACCCCAAAAGGAAGAGTCACTCTCGAGCTTAGAGAAACCTACCAGAAAGGCAGGAGTCACTATAGTTTCATAGGAGTTGCCAGGCAGGTGCAGTGGAATTACTGCTTTTTTCTTTTCTTTCTTTTTTTCAAATGTTTCTGTCTGAGATCTATTTGTTTAATTATTTGTTAATTTAATTTACTTCTTATTTTCTTTACACTCACTGCCCCCTCAAAGCCACTCCTCCCATAATCCTTCCCTTGTCCCCTCCTTCCCTTCTCCTCTGAGCAGGTGGGGAGGCCCTTGGGAATTCCTTCCCCACCCTGACCCTGGCACTTCAAGTCTCTGTGAAGCTAGGCACTTCCCCCAGAAAAGGTAGCCCAGCTAGAAGAACATATCCCACCTAAGGCAACAGCTTTTGGGACAGCCGCCTGTTGGAGTTGTTCAGGACCCACATGAAGACCAAGCTGCACATCTGCTATGTATGAGAGAGGAGGCCTAGGCCCAGCATGTGTTCTTTGGCTGGTGATTCAGACTCTGAGAGGAATTATTATTTTTTTCAATGCTGAGGGAGGGGACTCCTCTTGCAGGTCTATGTCTTTGGGCTCAAAAGTACAGATACTCTTGTCATTTCTTCAGGCTAATATTAGTAACCTAATTTTCAAAAGAAAACACTCTTTTTTTGCCCATAACCCAATGGCTTTTACGTAGGTTGATTTTAGTCCCACCAGGATCTGACAGGAATGTCAAAGCCCAGACTAAGACTAAAATCTCCTCACAGTGAGAAATGTAGGCGAATGTCCCAAGGTTGCCCAGTTAGGGATGGGGACCTTAAGGACTGCAGTGCGTTTTACTCCTTTCATGAGATTTGTATACAGATATCCAGGATCCTTTCTGCAAAAGGCTCTTCCAATTGAGGAGCAGCATTCATACTAAAATGTCTTAGTTTGATTTTTTTTTTTCTTATTTCATTATAACTTTCTACTTAAGCATTTGTGACTCATATATTACTTGAACAAGCTTTATGGAAGATGGAATTAAGATGTTTAGTTTTAAGAAACTCATCATGGTAGAACAATTTTCCAGTGGGTAAAAAGTAAAGATGGGTTCTAAATAAGTTCTGTTGAATGTTGTGCTTTGAACTAGCCATATTTGTGTGCAATAGCAAACCACACAATAATATGTAGCAGGAGATTGTGAGCAAGGAGCTTGAAAAGAAGACTATGGAGGGCAGATCATGCTACGCTCTCAAAATGGTTTGTTTCCATGTGTATTTGTTTGGTTTTAATTTGATATGGTATTTTAAAAGGTGTGAATTCCTTAACCATGAGATAAGTATCAGAGTCGTGCACAAATAGTACTTGAGAGCACACACACACACACACACACACACACACACACACCACATGCATGCATGAGCACACAGACTAAAAGCAGGAGAAAAATGAAGCAACGTTTTAAAGATATACATAAAATATACATCAAAACCTTTAGCATTGACTTTTCCAGATTGAAAACATTACTTGTTTCCAACATAAATCCAGTGATCATACCACCTATGATCCAGAACTGAATTTGAATTTGAAAATAAGATCTGTAAAACCATAATGAACACAGACTATTTCAACCATCAAAACTATAAACTGAAGTGAGAGAAGAAACACAATCCTAGAATAGGGAGGGAAGCACTGTGACTCAGTAACGGCATCACATACATAATCTCTCAATATTTAGAAACATTTCTGTAGAATTAGTCAAATATTCACAGTAATAATTTCCCTGTCTAGAAAAAACTTCCATGTTTGTTTGTTTAGGCTTTTTGACACTAGGTCTCACAATATAGTCCTAGCTGGTCTCCAATTCTGACCCTCCTGTCTCGGACTCTCAGATACTGGGATTACAGATGTTCACTGTCACAGGTGGCCTAGATATTTTGTTTAAAAATATTCAAACTGGATTTAACTTTGTTGATACTTATTTCTAGTGAAGACTTTGGATTCTAAGAATTAAAATAAAAACTTCAAGTTTCCATGCAAGCTAAAAAGACAGTAGAGCAGGACATTCTGTTCTTGGCACAGAAAAGCTTTAATAACAATACAGTTTGCTTTCCTCAGAGGGAGACATAACAATTTTTAAAAAAATTAGTACATAATGATGTCTTTGAGTTCTTCATTTCGCTGACAAATTGCACATCCTCCATGATTTCCAGTGATGACTTCTATGTCATTTTGTGCATGTTTCAATAATTTTATTGATAAATAAATCATGCACTAACTTTGACGATTTCTTGGAGCAAGAGGTATCTTCTAATTTGCACAAATGAGCCATATGGTCTGGCAGCAGCCTTGGCTTCCAGGAAAAGAAACTTCTTCTTCCCACTAAAATGAGGGAGCATCTGTAATGCCTGGAGCAGCTGGAACTCCCATCCTTGCCAGGCTAAGACTGAGGGTATGAAGTGTGAAAATGAAGAGAAAACCTAAGTCATGTTGTCAGAATCTGAGGACCAGATTGGACCTGCTTTAAAGCAGGAACCTCCTAATGGGTTCTGTGTTTTGTGGGCTAATAAATTTCTTTGTACATTTCTACCATTGCAAATAAAAAATCTTGTAGGAAGCCAACCACAAAGAGAACAGATATTTGCAGAGAGCCACGTGAAAATTGTAATGATGTGAGGATATCTTTTGATATTCTGCAGGGAACATTTGGATTCTTTCCCACATTTGCATCCCATGTTCGTAGGAGCATGTTTTTGTCATAAAGTAGAGAAGAGTTCAAATTTTTCTTGGCTATTTGGAGCTGTGCCAGAGCCCATGTGAGATTAAGTGAGATTTTCTAGGCTGAATGCTTTAGCTTTAGCGGGTGGTCAGTAAATAATAATCATAATTATGGCCTCTTTTCTCCTTTCACCTTCAAAATGATTGGTTCTGCATATTAGCTTCCATACGAAAGTTTACATTAATGACTGCAGTAAGCACCTATCCTGAGTAGGGCCTTGAGTTGCACACTGAGGTTGCACTGGTGAGCAGAATAGGCAGACCAAATCCTCCATTTGTACAGACTCTGCATCGTGATGGAGGAAAAACCAAATGACAAAAGAACCTTCAAAGAATGTCAAGCACTATTAAGATGCTGAAGCAAGTCCATGGAGTTCTGCATCTGTGTGTGGGGATAAGGGAGCCCCTAAGCAGGGAATCTAGTTGAGCTTAGAGTGAATGGTTGGGAGGATCAGGAAAGTTGAATTGTAGCCCACGATTTCTCCTTGATTTAGTAATAATAGTCTCATCTGAGATGTTGCCAATTCATGAGAGTTGCTAAAAAGACTCAAGGTGGGATGAACCCCTGTGAGATGCTTAAGATTACATCAGAGAGTCAAGACTGTGAAGATGTCTAAAGAAATGTCTAAAATTAAAACAAAATTTCTTGAAGTCAATGTATGCTAGGAAGCTAGCAAAGTAAGTTCAACTGTTTTCACAGATAAGCTCTGAGAACAATCTATTTTCCTAACTGTTTAGGGCAGTTGCAAAACAAAGGAGGTTTTCTAGTTAGGTTTTTGTCAATTTGACAAAAGCTAGGTTCATCTGAGCAGAAGGGACCTCAGTTGTGGAAATACCCCAACAGACTGGCATGTAAGTAACTCTGTGGGGCGTTCTCTTGACTGATGTGGGAGGGTATAGCCTAGTGTGGGCTGTGCTATTACTAGACTGGTGGTCCTGGGTTTCAAAAACACATTAGACAGGCAAAGGATAGTAATCCAGTAAGCAGTATCCCTCTGGTCTCTCTTCAGTTTCCTTCCTTGTTCTTCCATATTCCTGCCTTGAGTTTCAGCCATGGATTTCCTTAATAATAAGACTGTCATTGGGAACTGTAAGCCAAGTAAACCTTTCCGTCCCCAGGTTGCTTTTGATCGTGGAATTTATCACAGCAACAGACAGTGAAGTAGGAAGACACAACTGTTTTATAATCAAGAATTGACAAATGGGACCTCATAAAATTACAAAGTTTCTGTAAGGCAAAGGACACTATCAAAAGGACAAAGCAGCAGCCAACAAACTGGGAAAAGATCTTTACCAATCCTACATCCCACAGAGGGCTAATATCCAATATATACAAAGAACTCAAGAAGTTAGACTCCAGAGAGCCAAATAACCCTATTAAAAAATGGGGTACAGAGCTAAACAAAGAGTTCTCACTTGAAGAATATCTAATGGCTGAGAAGCACCTAAAGAAATGTTCAACATCCTTAATCATAAGGGAAATGCAAATCAAAACAACCCTGAGATTCCACCTCACACCAGTCAGAATGGCTAAGATCAAAAACACAGGAGACAGCAGTTATTGGTGAGGATGTGGAGAAAGAGAAACACTCCTCCACTGCTGGTGGGATTGCAAGCTGATACAACCACTCTGGAAAGCAGTCTGGCGGTTCCTCAGAAAACTGGGCATGACACTCCTGGAGGATCCTGTTATACCACTCCTGGGCATATACCCAGAGGCTTCCCCTGCATGCAATAAGGACACATGCTCCACTATGTTCATAGCAGCCTTATTTATAATAGCCAGAAGCTGGAAAGAACCCAGATGTCTCTCAATGGAAGAATGGATTCAGAAGATGTGGTATATTTACACAATGGAATACTACTCTGCAATTAAAAACAATGAATTCACGAATTCTTAGGCAAGTGGTCAGAACTGGAAAATATCATCTTTAGTGAGGTAACCCAATCACAAAAGAACACACATGGTATGCAGTCACTGATAAGGGGATATTAACCCAGAGTCTCAGAATACCCTAGACACAATTCACATATCAATAGATTTCCAAGAAGATGGAAGGAGAGACCCCTGGTTCTGGAAAGACTGGATGTAGGGGAATGCCAGGACAGAGAAGTGAGAGGGGGTTGAATGGGGAAAAGAGGGAGGGAAGAGGGCTTATGGGACTTTTGGGGAGGGAGGAAACGGGAAAGGGGAAATCATTTGGAATGTAAATAAAAAAAACTTAGAAAATAAAAAAATGAATGACAAAAAATTAGCATATAACAGTATTCCTCAAGTGCAGGGGTTATAGGTGTCCATCATCACATATGCCTTCATATATGATGATATGTGATAGCATGTGATGTGTCAGAACAGAAGTGAGGGCTTCGAAAGAGGAACCAGACTTTATAAGAAGAGAATGGCTTTCAGAAGCCTTAGACATATAAAGGCATCCACCTACTACACTACCCATTCTGATTAATAAGTCTGTGCAAAAGACAGTAAATTCATTGGGAAAGGAGGTAAGATTGCAGAGGAGTAATGGTAGAAGAGAGCACACTTGTACTCAGTTGTTATGGGAAGATATAAGCATTCTACTTGATAAAACTAAACTAAAAACTAGTCATTTACTCTTTGACCCCTGCAGGGGTGATAACATATTAATAAAGGCTGAATGCAGAATAAAGTCAGGTCCTGGATATTATACCCTGTGCAGAAGACCATCATTTTAGAAACAAAGACTTCTTAGCATTTGTAACCCGCCCAATGCAAAATACACAGAATTCTAGGTGGTGTACTATTATGTCATAATGACTTTAAATGTATAATTATTTTGGAATATTTATGATGATGAAAACAGTATATTAGAAATCAATAAAGTGACAAAGGGAACTATGAGTCCCCGCTGCACTGACTGTCTTCGTTTCTTGTTATTGTGTCTTTACACACACATGACATTGACCTAAGCTTTACTTTAAACTAGGGTTCACCCCTCACTGTGAGGGCTCCAATCATTGTACACTACTCTCTCATAAATGCTTAAAATTTCCAGATGAGATATATATGCTAAATCAGGAGCAAATTGGGGACTACACTTCAGGTTTTTAGTCCTTTCCAATCCTTTGTCCTGTGAAGTTAAGCAAGTATATATCCCTGCCCCCTCTCTCTTCCCCCTCTTCTCTTTCCACCACCATCTTGCCCTTTCCCCTCTAAATAAACCTCACGTGGAACTGTTTGGCCTGGTGTGGTCTTTCTGGAGCCACTGCCGCCGATCCCAACATATAGTTAGACATAAAGTTCAGATAGTTTTAGAAGAAAGCAGAGGTGAATTTCAAGGATAAAAAAACATAGTTAAAGCTTGACTAAGCCACATCTTTCATAAATTTGAGAATATTAACAAACCAGCTCCCGTGTAAAGGCATGCAGGTACCACTGTTGAATGCAGTGACTGAGGAGATGCCCAAGCCCAAATTCATAAAACTAGAATTGTCAGAGTTAATGCTTCTCTTGTACCATTCTGGTAGAAATGAAGGCATGATAAAGAAAGACTTGGGAACCTCCCTTTGCCTATCTGACTACTGAAACAATGGATACTCTAACATTGAAATTTCTGCAGGAAACTAATATTAGGAAAATAAAAGAGCTGAAGGCTGTGACCAAACAGAGTGGGAGCCTAACTCCTAGAAAAAAAATTACACTTTTCCTGGTGACTTCACAGGAAAGACTGAAGCCACGATAATGAAGGGCTAGTGACAGATGGGACTATAACTCGACTAGAACCCCTTGCTTATTCCTGAACTTCACACCAAGATCTCAAAGACAGACTGGTAGGGTAGCTGCTGGAACTCTTTGTTCCTCTTCCCAAATGTGGCCACTTTTCACTCATAATTTCCCTCTTTAATTGATCTGTGGAAATGGGTGGTTAAGCTTTACTTGTAAGGCTTATCCTGTCAATATCTAGGATTTTATTCTAATAATACTAGCAACATTCAGATATTTGGAGATTGTTCTACAAGATTATTGTGAGCCAGGCAGTAGTGGCACACATCTTTAATTTTGGCACTTGGAGGCAGAGGCAGGCAGGTCTTTGAGTTCATTTGAAGCCAGCCTGGTCTATAGAGTAAGTACCAGGACAACCAAGGCTACACAGAGAAATCTTGTCTTAAAAACAAAACAAAACAAAACAAAAAAGAAAAGACAGAAGGAAGGAAAGAAGGGAGGAAGGAAGGAAGGAAGGAAGGAAGGAAAGGAAAGGAGGAAAAGAAAAAACATTGTGGACTAGCAATAAGATACTACACAAAAGATCTCAAATTGTTTGTCATGTCTTTGATTTTGTATCCTATGATTGTGCAAATATTTCTGATCTAAGCTAATGTAAATATTCCAAACTTTTAAATAATGGGTTATAGGTAAATATTTTGTGTTTTTCCTTATCATTTTATTGTAAAATGGTCTTAGGAATTCTAGGCTAAAATCTATAGCTTGCAATGTTGACTATGTCTATTGGTGTGTACTTTGCATTGTGTTATTTAGTAATATTCATTATTTCCATTACACACTATTAGCATTGTACTGATGTATAAATCCAAAGACATTTTTTTAGATAAAATAATCACTGCATAATACTGTCTTGTATTTAAGGAGAGATAGAGTATTTTGTATTGGTTTTACCATAAAGAAATAAGAATTAGTAAGTATTTGAGTAGGTATATATCTTCAACCTAATTAATTGAATAATTTCATAATGTATGAATGATACATGACATATGCTAGCTCATTAATGTGTAATTTTCCTTTTATGTATCAATTAAAATCAATTAATAGCAATAAAAAGTGAGAAACGAAGGTAAATATTTGGAATAAAATGATTAAAGTATGTTAATTAAGTCAGAATTAGTATTGGAGTAAAAAAGAAGTGAACTCGTTGCTTGGATACAGACACCAGAGATTTCCTTCCACCCCATCCCATTCCACAGCTGCTTGCTGTATGTTCAGTACAAAGGACAGCGGCCCCATTGGCTTAGACATGGATATAAGGAAAACAGGATGCTGTGTTTGTAAATTTCACATAGAAAATATACAGAGACAAGTTTTCATCCATTGAGATCAGGTTCAATCCAGAGTTTGGACTCCTCAATAATTTACGTGAGACAAAATTTAAACTACAGAGTCAAAGTATACATTTGGCAGCATGCAATTTTAAGCAACACACACGCATACACACACAAGGCACATGCTCAGATGCATAAAATACACTTGTACAGATACGCACACACACAACTGGAGGCTTGACTTTTTCTTTCTTATAAAAACTGTTTATGCATATGTGAAAATTAAATTCCAGCAAACTCTCCGGAGTGGGATGCAAGTCTTGAACACATCAAAGTTAATAGCACTGTGATAATTATTGTCATTTAATTAAGTTTTTGCAAGGTCAAACCCACAGAGAGACCTGTTATTTCCCATCAGGCACTAAGCCCACTGACATAATAAGCCAATGTATAAGGAGGAAATGCAAAGGCATAAGATGAGGACATTAAAAAATCACAACAGAGTAAGGTGCCAAGCACATGCTCCCTTGCTGAATAAATTCCAGACACTGCTCAATGGACAGAGGCTTCCATTCATCTACTGGATCTTTCCTGGAATCTGAAGTTCCCTAGAGTATATTTCTGTGTAAGAATCACATCAAGCATTTAACTCCTGAAATTGTATATTTTCCTCTTCTCTCCTATCTTTCGGTCATTAAAGGGCTTTAGTTGGTGATTTAATACTTTCAAATCTACATGCTCCTGTCTGGGAGCATGTAGATTTATTCCACCTGTCACAACAGTCCTGGTTTATTATCAGCTCCGATTAACCTGAAGAAACTGAGGGATGGAGGCAACATGTAACATGTCCCTCTTGCACAGAGAGGAATAGACAGATGAGAACATGGGCCAGTTTTTATTTGGTTCTTGTGTTTATTTCTTAATGTCCCCATCATGACCTCTCTGTGCTTGTAATGTCTATACTCTTTCAGTGACTGAATCTGCTAGGGGTGTAGGACAAATTCCTCTCCCTAACCACCCACTTCTACTTAATAATTATAATTATTCACCGTGGCTAGGAACTTATTAGCACATTCCTATAATTCTCCAGGCCTCTAAAGTGCCTACTATTTCTGGACTGAAAATTATTATCTTTTTTGCTTTCTCCCCCCTTTGAGCTAAGATTTTATTATAGTTTGAATTCCATCACACTAAAAGGGATTATTAAAGTCCTAAACCTTGTACATTATATTGTAAGCCATATTGGTAAATTGCCATGTGCTGTTTAAGTTTGTTGAAAGTGGTAGGTTCTTTTATCCCAGACTCCAGTATATTGAAGTATCCTCAAAACCCATATCCAGGGATGAGTTACCTGCACCCCATATTTTCAATATGGAGAAGGAAGACCAACAAAACAGCTCCAGTGTGAAAACATGGAGAACAGTGAGAACAGCTGAAGGTAAATCATTTCCAGTTACAGTTGCTATTGTTTACTCGGGGTATAAAAAGGGCTGCAGCGAGAAAGAGAAGACAAAGTTCATCGCAGAGAGCCGCCCTGCTCTGTTGGGAAATCCCCATTAGAATCGCCAGGGAGACTGTGTTAGCAGGGCTCTTTGATCCTCCCTGCAGCAGCATATTTAGAATGCCAAGTTTGATGGTGCTTCCTTTCTGTTGTTGCTTGTTTGCAGGCTCTTAGTGAGGACTCCAGCTGGCTCCTCCGATGGGGCTGGGTATCTGTAAGCTCTTGATTTGATGATATTACCTTTCATTTGATTTCTCGGTTGGGCTAGTTCAGTTGTGTCTGCTAGATTTTGCAAGTGCCCAGTTTGATGATGTTTTGTTATCATTTGTTCTTCTTGATTTGCCACTCACTGCTTCTCTTACTTTTGTTTGCTTTATGCCCAATAAACATATTCATTTAAACAAAAAGCATGGGTATATAATAGGTAATTCTGTAAGTTGTATAGAATATGCTGGTACCTGTAATTATGATCATTCTTGGAATAATGTCTCAGCAGATATAGGCATGGTCATGAGAATGGGCTCTAATCCGCTAACACCAGTACCCTTGCAAGAAAAAAAAATCACAGACAAAACATATTCAAAGGAAAAGCTAGACATATTTCCAGAGATAAAGAATGGAATGATGAAGTTACAAAGAAGTTTCAGGTGAAGGAAGATTAGTAGAACATAGGTAGGTAGGGAAAGGCAGGCTCCCTGACATGGCAGCTTCTTGTTCCCTGAAGACTCTGATGTGGAACATCATGAAGACATGGGGTGGGTATCTAAATAGGACCAATGGGAGGGAGTAGGGAAGAATCCAGGGACACTATAAAATATAAAATACATTAGAGCTTGTTTTGTGGACTTCCAGCCTTAGGAAGGCTAGGGATGTTGTTTTCCTTCTCTTTCCAGCTTGGTTTGGTCTTTCCTGATCACTCAATTCTTCGTCTGTACCAGGGAATGAGCTTGGCAACCCCCTAGAAAACTGCCAGCACACCCTTTACCAGAGACTTTTAAGCAAAAACTGGAAGAAGATAAAAGAGGCTTTCACACAGAGTCTTAGAAGGAGCATGGACCTGCCTGTATATACTAGTTTTAGGCTTCTCTAGGTTTTTAGAATAATAAATTCTAAACTAAAACTATCCAATTTATGGTTCTTTGTTTATGCAATCATAGAGATCAAGATCCTATTCGCGTTGCACAAGGAGACATTAAAATGGAAGGATCTTGTCAAGTGCAACTATTATGAGATCTGCAAAAGCAAATGAAAATCCAAACAACTCAATACACTTTCCTAACGTCACTTTTTTTCTTATCTACTAACTAAACAATTCATTACCATCCAATGGGATTTTCTTATTTCTTCGTTTAGAACTCAGACATTGCCAAGTCTTTCTAATACATTTCAGTGACTTTCTGGAAAGAATGATTTAAAGCAACACTACATAAGGCTTATCTTACTTCTTAGGTCTCAAAAGATGAATATCGCTGTGATTAACACAGATCTTGGGGGTGTGATTTCTATCCTCAAACCTGATGGACATCCATGTGTCTTGGGGTACATAGGTTTCACTCTCAGATCCAAGTCACAATCTTCCTTTAGCTTATTAAGAGAAAGAAAGTATACACTAAAAAATTAGCACCACTCCTGAAAGATAAATTGATATTCAGAAATGCCTTTTTCCTCAGTTCAAATTCAAATATAATTTCATAAGGATTCTCACTACAGTTAGAAATTTGCTTGTTTGAACTTGGGCTTTTAACAAACAAAACTCTATATGATTTGAATTTTGAATCATTGATTTTAAATGCAACTTTCTCCTTCACATATGCTCATAAGAGGAATATATCATTTAAATCACACAGCTATTGAATATTTTCTACTTTAATATGCAACAGGATGAAAATATGGTTAGAATGGTTCCACATGCTTTTAGAAACCTTCATTTAGCCATATTTAAATATCCAATTTCAGATTTTTATCATTTTGAAATAGCTCTGGCTTATTCTTTGTGGGTAAAACTATTAAGGTACACTCGAATTTTCCACTAACACAATATCTACCTTTGTCAAGCAGACACTACATTGTGGGTGAAGCTTTAACACTTAACATTCTAGTGAATGTGTTTACAGTGAGACAAAAGGAAATAAAATCTTTTTGTAAAAAAACTGTTTTTGTAAAAGCAAGCGCTGTGATTTTCTAGCCACTTTTCAAACATGTGTGAGCAAACCTATGACTTTTGTATAAACTTTGGTCCTTATAACTTATTTTGAATCTTCCTAAGGGATTTTGCTATCAGGAAGAACTGAACAAAATGTCTTTGTTTCATCACTCTTTGGGAAACAAATGGCTAACTATGTGATTCTATGTTAGGACCCTTCTTATTCTAATCCCTCTCTATCCATATGCCACAATTTGGAACTATTTTTATTAAATCTATGAATCTTGCTTAGAGTACCAGGTTCTAGATGTTTCCTACACCAAAGCAAGTGTACATCCTGAGAAAAGTTGAAATGAATGTCACCATGATCTGAACATGTCTCATGAACTTCATGTGCTGGGAACTCAGTCATCAGCACAATGGTGCTCACTGCTGAGAACTCTACCATCAGCATTGCAGTGTTTAAAGGTGGGGACATCAACACCAATGGTGGGGACACCAACATCAATGGGGGGACATCAACATCAATGGAGGAGATATCAACATCAATGGTGGGGACATCAACACCAATGGTGGGGACATCAACACCAATGGTGGGGACATCAACACCAATGGTGGGGACATCAACATCAATGGAGGGACATCAACATCAATGGAGGTGACATCAACATCAATGGAGGGGATATCAACATCAATGGGGGGACATCAACATCAATGGAGGGGATATCAACATCAATGGTGGGGACATCAACACCAATGGTGGGGACATCAACATCAATGGGGGGACATCAACATCATTGGAGGGGACATTAACATCAATGGCATCAATGGTGGGGACATCAACATCAGTGGTGGGAACATCAACATCAATGGTGGAACATCAATATCAATGGGGGGACATCAACATCAATGGAGGGGACATCAACATCATGAGTGGTAAAAAACTTTGAGAAATGGATCATAAATGCTCTGACTTTCTAAACAGAACAATGTTGTCATCTTGGAAATGTGTCATCAAGGGAGTGGACAACTAATAAAAGGGCAAGCTCAGTCCCTCCCCCTCTCTGTCTCAGGCATATGCTTCATTAGCCATATACCCTTACTATGGGACAATCTCAGAAGGCTGCCATCAGACTCTGGACACTTATCCTTGGATAGCACACCTTCCAGAAGTAAAAGAAATATATTCTTAAGAGATTTGTTTTATTTTTCCTTCTTTGTAGGTGTCTATGTGTGCAGGTAACAGAAGAAGGATTCTGATCAGTTGGAACTGGTCTTACACACGGTTGCGAATTGGGTTCTAGAACTGGAACATGGGTCCTCTGTAAGAACAATAAGTATTCTTAACCACTGGACTGTCTCTCCAGCCCAATTTCTGATCTTTCATTACCTTCTGTGATATTCTGTTACAGCAACACAAATGAATTAAGACAGACAGTATTCTGCAAAAGTCTGTGTGGGTGGGCCCATTTGTGAAGTAAAGGTGTTCTCACTCAGGATCCATCAGTGGAATCTTATAACAATGCTGAGGGTAGAAATGATCTGGATTTATCAGTTCTTATGCACCAGCTACCTGGATGCACTCTCAAGGGAATTGAGGTCATCATAACTACTTGATACTACATTATCATTAACACTTTTCTTACTTAATGAGAAGACTGATATACAGAGGTTTGTGTATCCTTACCAGGATTACTTACAGCTGGTGATGGAACACAAATTGTTTAAATCTGAAAACCATATTTTGAATCAAGATTATTAGTGTCATTTTACAAATGAAACAAATGAGGTTTTTGAGATTGTTTGTTGTGGTTGTTCATATAGTTAGCAAGTGTAAATGTGGGCTTAACAATTCTAGCCTACCAGGATCTTGGTTAGGCTCCACCTCGTGATGTCAACTGTATCACATGTCCAAATTCTTTAAAGATGTTAACAGAGTTCTCCATCCTATGTATCTGTAGATGTTACAGATGCCAGCACACAATAGCAGAAAATCAGACAAGTACGCTGCTCTTGGGAACTTGGGTAAAGAGTTAAGTGAAGTGAAAAAGAGAAAATATGCAAAGAAGAAAAAGGGAAAAGATGACGGGGAAAGGAACTATGGGAAAAAGAAAACAAGGAGTTAGATGTGTAAATGATGTCATTGTCATTGTTGTCAGACATGAGCTTATGTACTTTTTCTGAACAGTTCCCCATCATTTGGAAATAAACAGCATGAAGAGGTCTTGGTGGATCCTGATGAAACAGCTCAGGGAATTTTTCGAGTGGGAAGCCATGTTAGATGTGTGCAATGACTGGGGTGTAAGACCCAGTCAAAGCAATTTCACTGACTTTCTTGGAGCATTTTCCAGTTCCAAAGACATGTGGTATGGCCACAAATAAATACTTCACTCTACATCATTTTGTTAATGAGTTAGGACTTTATGAATTTGTTACTTTGGCCTCGCAAGTTCCAGCTAGAAATATTTACATTTCTCTTTAAAAAGTAAGGACAAAGAAAATTTTGATCTATGACAAAGAGCCTCAAAGTTTAGTGAAGGAGATACTATGTAATTAAATTTGAATATGTTTCATTTCTTACAAAAATAAAAATGAGTCATAGCAATTTATGACAAAAAGTAAACCGTAGTTTTACTTTTGACTAAATCTACCGAAGAACTAACAATGCAGTAAGTGAACTGACGACATAAATCGGGATAAAATTATCATAGAAAGTCTGTCTCCCAAATATGTACATTTACAGACTGCCATCATTTTGAAGCATAATTTCCTTTTTAATGAAGACCTAGAGAGTCAAATGATGTTCTTTCTTGCTTTCCCACAGAAGCACCAGATGTCAGTCAATTCACAGACTTCTGACAGTTTTCAGTGTTGGCTGGATTTCTGATGTTAGTTTTCATCTTAGTTATGACCCCTTTAGCATAAATAGTTCAGATGATGTTCCTTTTGATTAAAAACAAACCCGTACCTTCCATAGAGATATATATTTCCTGCTTTTAACTTTAATTTACCATTGGTGGCCCAGCTAAGGGTCAGTTTGCACCTCATCCTCTGTTTGATTTACCTGAGTTTATGGCTCATACTTGAATCATGCCTCTTGAGTTTTGATGAGCCCTGTTTGTGAAATGTTATTTCATCTTTGGTTTCTCATGGAAAACCTCTGAATGGGACCTAGGGAGACATTTTTACATAATATGGCTTGCAAAGAATATGAAAAATTATAATAAGCTCTTAACAGATAAAAAATAAAACCAAACAGCATTGTGAGAAAATGTTAGACCTACTATGATTATTGTAGGAACTGATTCAGTTGAGTCTCAAAACAAACAGAAATATTAAGTCATTAGAAAGATGTAATATGTGCATAATAATGTCAAAATGTAATATGTGCATAATAATGTCAAAACGAATATCAAAAAGCCCATTGACAGCAGAAAAAGAAATCGATGCAGCAAACTGTCTCAAAGTGTTCAGTGACATTGGGGAGGGGAGTCACGCTGCTCATGGTGTCTATTAGTGAGAGGGAAGCACACACAGCTGCTCTTCTGAGGCTCTCTCAAGAATTTCCTGTCTGTCAGAATCACTGGCCAGGTGTATGAAAGATAGAGGTGGCTGAGTCCCACCCAAGACAAGTGGAATCGTCCTCTGGAAATTAGTAGTAGTGGCCATGTATCTCCATTATAAAATATCATTTAATTCATTAAAAGTCTCTGGGGCCTAAGATAAAGATCAAGAATTAAGAGTGACTTTTGTGAACATAGAAGTTTCTATGCTAAGTCTTTTTTATATCCTCCTGTCTCTGTCTTTCTGTGTCTCCTTCCTTCTTTTCTTCCTTCCTTCCTTCCATCACTCCCTCCCTCCCTCATTCCTAGTAAAGTAATGAGAATTTAACCTAGGGCCTTGTGTATGTTGGGCAAGTTTTCTGCCACAAAGATATATCTCCAGTTTTCAATGATGGATTCTGACCAATTTACAGATAGTGATGATTTAGGTACTTGGGACAAGGCAGTGAGGAGAAGCACCTTATTGTACTGAGTACTCACTTGTGCAGCAAATTCTCACAGAGCCTACCATGTTCTGTGGGACCCATCCTCTTTCCCTCCTTCACCATTCTAGGTTATGCTGCTGCTTTCTTTCTTTGGCTTGCCTTGACACTTTTAGATATGCCATGCTATCTCCTACCTCAAGCCTGCAGCATATGCTGCTCCATGTAACTGGAAGGGTCACATTCCTTCTCTCCAATGGCTTAGGGACCATTTTTTTCCTCATATTCTCTGTATCAGTTCAATCACAGATTTTCAGATAGTCTCAGTTTGGTCATTGTCTTAGTTACTTTTCTATCGCTATGAAGAAATACAATGGCCAAGGCAACATTTCAGGGAGGGAGGAAACAGGAAAGGGGAAATGATTTGGAATGTAAATAAAAAAAACTTAAAAAATAAAAAAAATAAATAAAAGAAAGCATCTAATTGGAGACCTGCTTACAGTTTCAGAAGGTGAGTCCGTGATCATCATGGTGAGGATCTTGGCAATATGCAGGTGGGCATGGCACTAGAACAGTAGCTGAGAGCTTATACTATATTACAAGTAGGAGGCTTAAGAGAAAAAGAGTGGGTATAGTATGGGTCTTTGAAACCTCAAACAAACCCTCAGTGACTCACCTCCACCAATAAGACTATACCCCATAATCCTTCCTAAAGAGTCCCACCAAGTAGGGACCAAGTATTCTGATATATGGGTCATTCCATCTGAAAACACCCAGTGTTACTCTTTTTTCCATCTGTATGGTACTTATGTGACACATAAATCTGCCCAATAAGAGCAAGCTCCCTGAGAGCAGCATCCATCTCTTGTTGTTATGTTCCAAGCACCATTACAATGTTAGCTCAGGAAGGGTTCGGGATCATGAATACAAACATGAAGGCACGGGAGAACAGCTCCTAAGTGAAACAGGAAGTGCACCTTCCAGGTAGGAAGTCAGTTCCACAGGGACCTGGGAATCAGTTGGATGAACTCCATTACAGAAAGATACTGTGAGTTAGTGTCCTTGGGGGTCCTTACAACTTCACTTGGTACGTTGTATTCTTTTTGGTGATGATCTGAACGTATCTTGTCTTTCTGTGGCTGCTTAGTCTGAAAATACTTGGATGGATTTTTTTCATCAAATTCCAAGGACATGTTTGGAATTATGAGATCTAAATAGAGATTTCAAGGCATATGCGACAGAAATTCATTTAGGGGGCTCTTGGGAACAATTCAACTGAGAAGTTAGTAATCCTCCATAGAAACTAAAATTGAAACTTAAAAATCATTCACATGGAGAGACATGCCACATACTCTGAAAAGGCTGTAGATAGGAACAACAAGGATGAGGCTCATATGTGAAGCTAAAGAAAGTTTGTAGAGTATGGAATCCAGATTTCTGTGGCTCACGAGGGCTGCTCTGGGACTGAGATCTGTTTTACTTGTGTGTATGTATGTAGCAGGGTTTGTGCATACATGTACATTCCTGCATTTGTGAAGGCCACAATCTGATGTCAAGTGTCTCTGTCATTTGCTATTCTGGTGTCACACACCTAGGTGTATCTGAGAAGTCAGACTCTTAACCAAGAAAATGCCTCCATCTGATTGGCTTCTAGGCATAGCCATGAGCCATTTTCTTGATTAATCATTCTTGTGGGAGGACTAGCTCCCTGGAGTCAGTGCTAGCCATGTGCAGGTGGTTCTTGATTGTACAAGAAAGCAGGCTGTGCAAGTGATGGGAGGCAGGTCAGGAAGCAGTGGTCCTCTGTGGCTTCTGCTTCAGTTCCTGTCTCCAGGTTCCTGCCCTGACTTCCCTCAGAGACGGAATATGACCTGAAAGCTGTAAGATGAAACACATTCTTTCCTCTTTAAGTTGCTTTTGGTCCTGGTGCTTTATCACAGTCATAGACACCAAACTAAGACAATTGTGCTCCACTTTATCTTTTAAGACAAGGTCTCTCATTGAACCTGAGGCTCTCTGGCAAAACTGGTTAGCTAAGCATCCCCACCAATTCTCCTGTCTTCACTTCCCCAATGCTGGGGTCACTGCTACTCAGAGACAGGCCCAGAGTTTGCCATAGACACTGAAGATGTGAACTCAGGTCCTCACACTTTGTACAGCAAGCACTTTACCAAATTAGACATCTCCCCACTGACTTGGATTTTCATAAGAGGTGGCTACATAGCTATTGGAGTTTCCACAGCAGTTCCCACGTGCAATAAAAAATAGGGTTACAAAGAGAACTAAGCTAATTTCTCATCTAAAGAGGGCCATTCCTTTGCCATCTGCACTCATTTTTAGAGCAAAAACCAAACCAAACCAAACAAAGCAACATATATGTCGCTGCTTAATTAAAAACTGAAATGCTAGAGAATTCTACGGAGTGAAACCGGGAAATACTTCCATTATCTGGCTATCTCTGTGGGAATAAACAGAATTGACAATTTTATGCGTATACATTTTCCTTTTATACACACACATATACAGGTCCATACACACATACCCCACTGTGAATGCCCTGTTACTTTAACTTTTGTAGAAGGCTAAATGATCTATTTTTAATTTAAAAACACACTTATAATCAAGATAAAAGCATGGATTTTTCTATCAGGAAGCATGAAAAAGAGTCGCTTTAAAAAGCTACCAACCCACTGCATCTTAGCTATAGGATTTATAATCAGCACTACAGTAAGGAGACGAGGCGGTTTCCTTTTGCTTCGGTAAGTGCTGTAGGATTGATTAAAGGATCTCTAAATAATTAACTCTTTCCAGATGGTTGCTTTTTAAATGCATCGTGTTTACAGTGCATTTCACAGGTCACTGGCCCTTGGCAATATCCTCCTTAACTCTCAGGGCAAATTTATGCAGTTAGAGGACTGACCCTGAAGGAACAAAACTCTGGCTCAGAGAGGGTAGGTGACTTGATTGAGGTTACACAGAGAGGAAACAGAAGGCTTGGAGCTGCTGAGTTAAATTCAGATCCTTTCCTATACAGCTGTGTAGTGATCACCCATTCTATTGTGGCCACATATTTAGATATGTGGAAACATATCTAGGTGATTTTGATGCAGTTTTGATTTTATCTAACTGGAATATAAATTTAAAGCAGGAGTATAATAAATATTTTTTCTCAAATACAAGGTGTATTGTTTCATTCAAACTGCAATTAAATTGTATTGTTTTAGAAATTTAGTGCCACAACACAGATACACTGAGAGTCTCAAACTCACAGGAGAGTTTGCATAATTCTGTATGAACTCAAAAAGATAAAACTCATTAATAAAATCTTCATTGTGTGTTGAAGTAACGTTTTAATCAATACCATTTTAAATAAAATGTACATTTATAGTTTTCTACTTCTTAAAATGTGGTTACATCATATTTTAGAATTATATGTAGAATGGATGTTTCCTTATATTGGGCAGTACAGGTCTGAGGTACCTTGTCTCATTGTTTCTTGGGCTTCTGGGAGAGCTGTGCCTGCAGCATATTGTAAGGTGAAGACTTGTTACTCTTCCTGCATAATTAGATAACTCAAGAGTATTCTAAATCTCTTTGCCAAGATAAAGAAGATCCCAAGCAAGCAGCCACCGGAGGTGATTCCCTTCACTGCCGAGAGCGCGTGTCCGCAACACTCTGAGCATATTTCACTCCAAATGAAGAAGATCCCCACATCTTAATCGATAAGCTTCCTGGAGATATCCTCTGTGCTCTGATCAAAGCCTATTGTTTGTGTGTTTTGACAAGATTCACCTTTCTCTGTGACCTCGTTCATCAGGCAGCTTTAGGGAGCAGTCCCTAGGCGCGCCTCAAAATGAAATGGAAAAGACCTTTCCCACCACAGTTCACAACCATTTTCCTCACAAGTCTCTAAACACAGCCCTCTCTCCACCAACTTCCATTCCCGAAAAATGAACTAAGGTGCCGACCATGCAAGCTTCCCGGAGAGCAAGGACATCCAGAGTGATTGAGTGCCAGATCAAGGCACACTGCTAAGTCTCAAGGCTCAAAGAGGCTCATGATGAAGATTCCAGTATTAATAGTGGCTATCAGTTTCTCTAGTGTCAATTATCTAGAAAGAAGATTTGAGCCTCTCTCTGTCTATCTGAACCAGAGTAAACTTTTTAATGTATAAACTTTCATAGGCCCTCAAGATGCTTGCTAGATGTTTCATCTAGCGAAGACAGTCTCAATATAAAGTCCTAGATCTCTTTCAGAAGCCAAAGACGATGTGGATGTTACTGCCACACACTTTCAGGATGAGGTGCTTTGTCTTTAGGTGAGGATCTATGATTTTTGTTATTCCATCAAACTAACCCATCACTTTCGCTTGCAGAGTAATGAAACTTCTGGCCTAATCATTTCAGCCACAAACCAGGGCATTAAAAAAAAACAAAAACAAAACAAATAAACAAAAAAAAAACCCCACAGTGCCATCCTTCTATACTCAGAATTTAAAGATGGCACAAAAATGCCAATGTAGCTTTTTAGAATTCATAAGAAAGTGGTAAGAAATAATCAATGAACTGCCTCTTAAACTAATCTGCAAATGAGAGTAGGGCAGCCACTAGGGATTTTTCTCTTACAACAGCTCACAGGAGGTCAAGAAGAGAGCCAACAGATTAAGAAAACATTTACATGAAAACTAATTCCTGTGTACATTAGAATCTCAAGTACTCTGAGCCAGTTTAGAGATGCGTATTGACAAGCAAAAGGTCAGGATGAGAAGCCATGGAGAAATGACATGAAATGAGGGTACACACTCCTTTACAGCTCCAGGTAAGTTAAGGCTCAATTCTGAAGAATTATATGTACACGGGTGAGCTAATGTGGTACAAACACACTCGATTGGATATTTTCAGTATGCAATAGTTGATGTAACGTATTTAGAAGAAAAGAAAATTGATGTCTATGTATATTTGAGTTAGGAGAAAAGACAATAATGAGAAATGAATGAAAAAAAATAAATATACATTTTTTCAGGAACACAGGTTGCTGGGTATACGACTGAGAATGTTTAGCTAAAATAGATGAAAGCTCTACTATTACTGACTGGCCTATTGTCAACTTGACAGAAGCTGAGATGAGGGAACCTAATTGAGAAAATGGCCCTAATATAACTGGCTAGTAAGCAAAATCTGTGGGACATTTTCTTCATTAATGATTCATGTGGAATGACTCAGCTCACTGGGTGTGGAATGACTCCTGGGCAGGTGGTTACTGAAGGCATAAGGTAGAAAGTCTAGCAAGCCATAAGGAGCAAGCCAGTAAGTAGCATCCCCGCATGGCCCTCACTTCTGCTTCTGCTCCTGGTTCCAGGGTCCTACCTTGAATTTTTGCTTCAGCTTCCTTCAGTGATGGAGTATGACCTAAATGTTATAAGCTGGAATAAACTATTTTCCCACATTGCATAGACCTTTTCCCCAACAAGTAACTCAATTCTCTGATCTCAGGTCCCTCACTCTTCCTCTTATTTCTTGGTGGCTTTTCCTCCGAGTAGAATGGCTTGCTAGAGCCTTCTCCAATATACAATATTCACCTTATTGAGAACAAGTATAATTAAATTATCAAATTAGCATATCATTTCAAATCTATTTAAATGAATGGCCATCTCTTCTAAAAGATAATCTACATAATCCCAAGTTCTTCCTTCTTCACATTGCTCAAGAATGGTTTTTGCTACCTCATATTTTATCTTATGGCTCTGTTCTCTTGTGCATTGGATTACAATGATCTCATTCATGAAACTTTCTTCCATGTCTTTATGGAGATCCATTAATGCCTGGTACCGTATTACATTGGCACTAAACTGTAGGGAAATGCCTTTTCTGTTATGTCAGCCAAAATTCTCTTAATATATAGATACTCACTGGGAAGAAAATTACTGATTAAATGTGATATATTTTTTAAAAAATACCATAATTTTTCTCATAATAATGTATTGTTTAAAATGCCCCATACTCCTTTCATGAAAAATGGACAGGGTATCTCCATCCTGTATACTTGAATGAGCATATAGTGCACTGGTTCTACTTCCCCCTTTATATGACGACTTATTTCCATAAGATTATTTGAATGGTAGCACTTAAAGTGGCTTACTATACACGCTATGGGGCAGACAGAGCCATGGCTTCCATGGTATTAAGTTTTTGCCTTAGGCTAGACTTCAACCGTAAATTTTGTTGTTTAAAAAAATATATCATTATCCACCTTGTAGTGTTTCTGTGGTATTTAAATGAGACCATAACTGTAAAGGGCTTAGAAACCACCGGTCATATAAAGAGTACTCTATGCGTGAAATACAAACCATTCTGCCCCAAAGCACCTTGAAGATTCACTTAGTTAATTATTCATAGCTATACTGCTTTGTATGTAAGGGTAGCCATCATCACATCATTGTATGGAAAAGGAAACTAGTCCTATAATATCTTGCATTCTAGTGATGCCATAAAGAAACTTCAACACGCGCAAGCATTTCTTCAACCCATCAGCCTCATACTGAGGTTGTCATTTCCACATTATTACCAGTGAGGTAGATAAAGATAGCTTTTCTTTAAAATTGCATGAGTCAGATGCAGTTGCATCCTTTCACATGTATCATTTTTATTTGACATTTACCGTGATCCTAAGACTGTTAGTTACTATGCTGCAAATGTAAAAAAAAAAAACTCAGAGAGAGAGAAAATAAAGGTAAAAGTGTAGCAGAGTGGAATCAAGCACTCAAGAGTAGCTAGCTAGTAAATGGGGGTCAGTTAGATCTTGAGGAGAAAATGGTTTGTTTCAGAGTAAAAAGAGTTAAATTATAGAAAGCATTTTTCAAATATATCTATTTATAGTTGATAACATGAGTAATTTCTTCTTTAAATTATTTCCCACATGCAGATTAAAGGTTACAAATTAACAGTTAAACACATTAGACAAAAGCATCTCTTATAAAGCACCAATATAGATATCAATTAAATCATAAATTAGATATACCTTTTGACTTATATGAAAATAAGAGAATTACTACAGTATTAAAGAGTTTTAAACTACTGGGTCATTAAGTAATTAGGAACCTGTCAAAGCTTGTTATGTTATCACGCCTTGGTTACTGTTCAGAATATTGCTTGTTACTTCTAGCCTGAATGAGATGTAGTTAACATGCAGCTTTAGTCAACACAGGTTCAAAGGGGACAATTTAATTATGACTCTGTAACTTCTTAATTTTCAATTATTATGACACAGGGGCACTGACCTTGAGAGAGGGCAGTTAAAAGACATTTTCACTCACAGAAAGTGGTAGAAATAGATGAATTTGAATAAGAATATTTACTATTCATGTATTTTTAAAGGTTGAAGTAAGACAATAGAATCTGAAAAGTACACAAGGCATATGGACATACACACACACACACACACACACACACCAATTTTACATGGCAGCATTGAAGAACACTGTCAGTTCTATGGACCACTACTTTCAGTGCTGTGTGATATTACATGCTTTCCTTTTAAGGAAAAAATAATATAGAAATGGAGGGTTTAAATGAAACTAAAAAGAGTTTTTCTATGACCAACATTTCTCAGAAAATAGTGTATAAAATAATTCAAAGTAGCTACTACATAAAACATCCCAAATTATGTATTTTGTTTTGTCATAATAGTGGAGTTCAGTGGAATACTATCTGGAATATTTATCTTCACATTATGCAGAAAAGTCCTCCCAGGGAGTCAGTACACACAGATGTTCTAGCTGTGTGTACCACTTTTTTGCTTTGGGCAATCCATCCACTCATCATAACACCTATTTACTCCCATGTACATGGTTTGAGTTAAAGGAATGCATAGACCAGTGGATTTCCTGTGATAAATGAAATCCTTCAAACTGAACCAGGGCCAAATTGAGGGCTTCCATTTGCTTCTCAAAATGCTTTGCTTTTCTTCTGATCACTCTGAGCTCTTGTTACATACCATCAGTCACGCAGATGCTCACCCCCAGAAGCAAGGACATGCTGGTGATTCCCTTTCCTGCTTCATCTTCCTCATTCTAGTCACCTGAAAAGTTTGAAGGCTCAACTTCTGAACCTAGGCACCTCTGAACTCTTCTCCCTTCTCACAAACACTGCATTTGGAATCATTTCCCACCTGCAATGCTGCCTCAGAATATTCCAGTGTTCTGCTTGTTTTCACCTTTGTTCATTATTCAGATGACTGTCATATATAAGTAATTTGTGCCAACTTTTGTCTCAGAACATTCTGGTACATATCCATGGCTCTCACATTAATACTAAAACCAGGTTCTGAAAGCACATACCTCTGTGAAGAATATGCAACAGGGCATCTGCAAACAAGTATATATCTAATCGTAAAGAGCACACAACACACATCTGCAATCTAGAGTGGAAAGTGTTTCTGGCAAGGAATTAAGGAGATATTTTAAAATAGGACAAATAAAACACCAAACAAAAAAGAAAGATTAGTAAATTGAGCTACATTAAAAACTAAAACTCTACTCATTAAAAGACACCATTAACAAAGAGCATACTGCTTACACAGACTTTTAGTAACATACAGAAGATTCATGTTATGTATAATATATAATTCACATGTGATATATAATAATGTGTATATTTAATATAAGATTCAGATTATGTATTTTATCTATTATATGATATATAACATATGAGTATTATATATGTATATGTGTATATGTATATTTATATGTATGTGTAAGTTTATGTGTATGTATATGTATATGTATATATGTATATATGCCAGATTTGTAAATCAATGCAAATAGCAGAAGCAATGCAATAAAATATGGACTAGTAACATGAACCAGTTTTGTAAAGTATCTTATTCCTTTGTCATGGTAGTAGATATGCATTTTGTGATAATTCATTGAGGTAAAATTTATGATATGGGGTTTCTATTTTAATAACATTACAAAAGTTAACATAGCCAAATACTTCAAGACATAAGATAACTTCCTTGGAGTCTAAAGTAATGTGGCCTAGTTTCAATACTTAATTATTGTTACAGTAATCTGCCCAACCCTAGTCATTTTTTTTCCTATTAAATGACAGGCATACTTCATTTTTTCCCCTATAAAGTGATATTAGCAGAGTAGATTTGCAAAAGAATTGTGTGATTATATAGAGGCCTATCTCTCCTTCATCATGGAACAGCCGTTCTTCTGACAGTGTACCTGCTCATACAGTGGCATTTTATACAGATAGAGAGATCTTGGTGTTGCCCTTCAATGGAACAGAATTGAAGACCCAGAAATGAATCCACACTCCTATGGTCACTTGATCTTTGACAAAGGAGCTAAAACCATCCAGTGGAAAAAAGATAGCCTTTTCAACAAATGGTGCTGGCTCAGCTGGAGGTCAACATGCAGAAGAATGCAAATTGACCCATCCTTATCTCCTTGCACTAAGCTCAATTCTAAGTGGATCAAAGATCTCCACATAAAACCAGACACACTGAAACTAATAGAAGGGAAACTAGGGAAGAACCTTGAACATATGGGCACAGGGGAGAATTTCCTGAACAGAGCTCCAATAGCTTATGCTCTAAGATCAAGAATAGACAAATGGGACCTCATTAAATTACAAAGTTTTTGCAAGGCAAAAGACACTGTCAAAAAGACAAAGCGGCAACCAACTAACTGGGAAATGATCTTTACCAACCTTACATCCGACAGAGGGCTAATATCCAATATATACAAAGAACTCAAGAAGTTAAACTCCAGAGAGGCAAGTAACCCTATTAAAAAATGGGGTACAGAGCTACACAAAGAGTTCTCACCTGAAGAATATCTAATGGCTGAGAAGCACCTAAAGAGATGTTCATCATCCTTAGTCATTAGGGAAATGCAAATCAAAACAACCCTGAGATTCCATCTCACACCAGTCAGGATGGCTAAGATCAAAAACACAGGAGACAGCAGTTGTTGGCGAGGATGTGGAGAAAGAGGAACACTCCTCCACTGCTGGTGGAATTGCAGGCTGGTACAACCACTCTGGATAGCAGTCTGGCGGTTCCTCAGAAAACTGGGCATGACACTCCCGGAGGATCCGGCTATACCACTCCTGGGCATATACCCAGAAACTTTACCTGCATGCAATAAGGACACATGCTCCACTATATTCATAGCAGCCTTATTTATAATAGCCAGAAGCTGGAAAGAACCCAGATGTCCCTCAACGGAGGAATGGATTCAGAAGATGTGGTATATTTACACAATGGAATACTACTCTGCAATTAAAAACAATGAATTCACGAAATTCCTAGGCAAATGGTCAGAACTTGAAAATATCATCCTTAGTGAGGTAACCTAATCACAAAAGAACACACATGGTATGCAGTCACTGATAAGGGGATATTGACCCAGAATCTCGGAATACCCTAGACACAATCAGCATATCAATAGATTTCTAAAAAGATGGAAGGAGAGACCCCTGGTCCTGGAAAGACTGGATGTAGGGGAAGGCCAGGACAGAGTAACGAGAGGGGGTTGAATGGAGAAAAGAGGGAGGGAAGGGGGCTTATGGGACTTTCGGGGAGGGAGGAAACGGGAAAGGGGAAGTGATTTGGAATGTAAATTAAAAAAATAAAATAAAATAAATAAAAAAAATGCAAAAAAAAGAATAAAAGAATAAGGATATTAATGTTTTAAGTGTCACATTTAATTTGAAAAGCAGGACAATGAGATCTTTACTGAAAGCAGAGGCAGGATGAGATGAGACATGGAGACAAGAGTGGATGCTGTGGCCAAGTGGAACACAATTGAAAGGACTGCTGGGATAGCTGAAGAAACAGCCTCCCTCATTTAGTGAGAATGGCAAATCCATTGTACATGGGCCGGTTCTCCAGGCAGCAAAGGCAGTGAAAAGACAGTTTTCAGAGAAGGTTTTAATTTCATTTGCTCCATTTTTATGCTCACTGATATCTTTGGATTCAACACTAACACAAGTCAGGGATAGCTGAGCCTTAGATGAACTGCTTAAAAGTTGAGTGTTTGGGGATGAACAGATGGATCAGAGGTTAACCACACTTGCTACTCTTGCAAAGATCCTGGATATAGTTCCCAAGACCCACACGGCAGTTTCTAACCTTCTGGAACTCTAGTTCCAAGGATCTGATGCCCAGTTTTCTAGACACCTGACACATATACAGTACACATACATATATGAAGGCAAAACACTCATACATATATAATAAACATAAAGAGATTTTTAGAATGGTCTCTGTGTGTCTGTGGTCAGGCTGAGGCTTACACATGGTCCTAGGAGCATGGTGTGCTCTGAACCCAGGCATGGGGAGCAGTTTATCCATGAGTTGCAGTGTATGTATGAGAAACAGTGTATGCACAAGGAGCAGTGTATACCTGAGGAGCAATGTATGCATGAGGAGCAGTGTATGCATGAGGAGCAGTGCATGTATAAGAAGTACATGTATGAAAATCAGTGTATGCATGAGGAACAGCGTATGCATGAAGAGCAGTGCATGTATAAGAAGTGCATGCATGAGGAGCAGTGCATGCATGAGGACCAGTGTATGCATGAAGAGCAGTGCATGTATAAGAATTGCATGAATGAGGAGCAGTGCACTCTTGAGGAACAGTATATGCATGAGGAGCAGTGCATACATGAGGAGCAGTGTATGCATGAGGAGCAGTGCATGTATAAGAAGTGCATGCATAGCTGGGCAGTGGTGGCGCACGCTTTTAATCCCAGCACTTGGGAGGCAGAGGCAGGCGGATTTCTGAGTTTGAGGCCAGCCTGGTCTACAGAGAGAAACCCTGTCTCGAAAAAAATAAAAACAAAATACACTTTCATTGTTTGGGCAGTGGTGGTGCACGCCTTTAATCTCAGCACTTGGGAGGCAGATGCAGGAGGATTTCTGAGTTCGAGGCCAGCCTGGTCTACACAGTGAGTTCCAAGACAGCCAGGGTTACACAGAGAAACCCTCTCTCATAAAACAAAAAAAAAAAACAAAAACAAAACAAAACAAAACAAAACAAACAAAGAAGTGCATGCATGAGGAGCAGTGTATGCATGAGGAGCAGTGTATGCATGAGGAGCAGTGTATGCATGAGGAGCAGTGCATGTATAAGAAGTGCATGCATGAGGAGCAGTGTATGCATGAGAAACAATATGTACAAGAGGATCAACGTGTGTAGGAAGGCTATTTCCTTAAGAAGTATGCTTTGCAGGTTATGCTAATTCTAGTTTAGAAACACATGTGAATTCTCAGCATGCACGGAGAAGGAAGATTATCCATGACCAGAGAGCAAAATAATGAGAAACAAGAGCAAAGGAGGCCTTTGGGCTTAAACAGTAAGGCTTCACTCACAGTTACTGTGGGGGAAAATGAATTTAAAACACTAAAAATGTTCTAATCATCTCAGAGTTATCAGAAAAAGTTAAAATACCCTCCCCATCCCACCCCCAAACAGAAACAGAAACAACATAACCCATTACAACAAATGTCCTCCAGGTACACCAAGTGAGTCAGATGAGAAATTCAAAACTGTTCTTCACTCCAGCAAATGAACAGATGTAATTAGATTTCACCAACAGGCCTTGCTCCAGGGCACAGAAGGAAGGGGCGAGCAATCCTAATTGGAAGTTTATATGGTATTCAGTTCAGGCTGGAAAGCATTCACGATTAAAATTATTTGCCCAGATGTATTTTTAAAGCATTTAAAATGCATATGGTACCATCAGAAGACACATCCTAGCCACCAGGAGAAGAGGACTTTGGGACTGAAGATGTGTTCAGGGGGCTCTGACTGAGCATGCCTTGACCAGATCCACATTTGATTTTGGTTGAATGTGAAGTTAGAGGAACAGGAAACAGTGCTTAATTCTCTGTACTCCACAGAGGGGAAGAAAAGAAATCTCAGTTGGCCCTGATTATGACTTTCCATCACAGTGACTTCAACCCTGGATGGAATGCATCTGTTTACTCCTGAGCATGGTGGGGAGGAGCAAAGGTCAGGGCGGAGAAGCCACCATGGAAACAGAGCAACCCAATGAGGCTTTCATAGTTAGCAGGTGATGAATGAAGGGCAAAGAGGAGCCCACGTCCTCTGTAATAGGGTGATAATAGGCTGCTCATTTGGGCTGCTGTATTCCGCTTCAGCTTGTGTCAGCTTCTCCATTACGCAGGCAGCTTTTCAGGAAGGTGATAATTCAATTCAGGGGTAAGGAAAAATAAGAGGAAAGTAAATTAACTGTAGGCTGAGACTTAGCAAATAAGGATCTCCATTTGGGTATGCAGAGTCCAAGAAAATGCAAAAGCAGATTACATATAATTCTAAGCCAGAGATGGATTAAAACATTAAACATACATACGTACATATACACGTGTGTGTGTGTGTGTGTGTATGTATGTGTGTATTATGAATCCACACATGCTTGCTTGCTTATTTCTCTTTGTCTAACCTGCTTGTTTCAAGCCTTTCTAGACTTCTGTATGTACTATTCTCTAGGGTTAAAACATACATACATACGTACATATACACGTGTGTGTGTGTGTGTGTATGTATGTGTGTATTCATTCTTCACACTGCTCCTAAGTATAGGGTCCAGAGACTGTAGAATTTCTTCACCTTCAAACTTACCAAGTCCCCATTCCAAATGTCCAGTACCAAGAATGGTCCTATTACAAGCGCACAGCCAAGGGACCTGACTACCCTGTCCAGCTCCCTCTCCCTACACCAACACAAAGCATCATCACCCAATGTTGTGACTGTTCAATGGAGCTGTCACTGTGTGCTCATCCCCTAAGATCTTTGGAAAATTTCAACAATGACCTCTCAGGCCTAGAGATCAGATGCTCAGCCATATTTGCTAAATGAATGTTAAAGATATTCTTTGCCACTTCTAACTTTCTTGAGTGTTCTATTTTTTTTTCCTATCCACTGTCCCTTTGAACTCTTTTTCATTCTCTGGCCAGCCCTAAATACACATGTACAAATGACCAACATAAAATGGACCCAGTGAGATATATTTGTACAAATGTGCATGCACACATGTACCTGTGAGTGTGTGTGTTTTTGTGTTTGTGGGGGGGGGGCGCAAAACTAAATAAGAAGTTATAATCTGAGAGTGGGGAGATACAGATTTGAAAGGGGTGGAACTGATATTAGTACCGTACCTGTGAATGAAATTCTAAATAAAAGAGTAACCTATTTTTCAGAAGTGTCAAGACATTACTCAGAACACAGTTTCTATAGTAATATTTTCTGTTATCACTAGATAACACTGGAAACCACTAGAAGACATATATCCCATTGGATGGTGGCCTCTCATATGTTTCTTGGTCTGAAGTGGGCATCAGTGCAGATTTAGTATCAAAACCCAGTGACAAGGTGGTCAGCTATAGATGGTGCAAAACAATCTACCAGGAAATCTCTACTAGGAAATTTCAGGCTTTTATCATAGGAGAAAGTAAATGCAATCTCTTTTTGCAGTTTGTCCTTCTTGATGGCCTATCCCACACCACAAAGTAGTAAGCACGATCAGTTCTGAGCTATTAATGTGCTGTGTTGTAAAATTTGTCTAGTATCCCCTGGTTCCTTGGAATTGACTGTTGTACAGTTTTTCTCATTTGGACAAACTTGAATGGTGTGAGCAAAATGACACACCAAGCAAAGGACCAGAACTTCAAATACCCCAATGTGTGTTTCATTGCTATACTGAGGAGAAGTGAGGTTCAGGTGCATTGGGAAACTTTCACACCTCAGTGCATAGGTTGGGAGGCATGCAGAATGAAATAATAGCTTGAAGGTTCATCTTGATGGAAAATTATCCAATTTAGGGATTGTATGCATAGATCACTGTAAAGAATCCTTTGAATTTCCCAGAGAGTAAAACTGACTTGGACAACCCTAGAGAATAGTACATACAGAAGTCTAGAAAGGCTTGAAACAAGCAGGTTAGACAAAGAGAATTAAGCAAGCAAGCATGTGTGGATTCATGACGCTCCTCTTTACATTTTAAGACATTCATCAATTCTTCAGTGGGAATCAATTATGACAAAATAGTCATAAACACTCCTACTCGTATGCCAAGTTTACTCATTTGCTTTAAGCATTAATCCTCTATGTATATTACATCTTCTCTTAGAACACAGTGAAGCCAGGGATCCAAGGAAAAAAGTCATCTCCGAAATGAGCCAAAAGTAAAACATGTACACAATATGACAATGCCCCTATTCCCACTGCATGAAGAAGCAGCCCTGATATCCAGAAAAGGCTTATACCCAAAGCCTTAGTATATATTAGGGCTTGGAAATGTTCCCAGTTCATCTAAATGCAAACTCAAAATTGCAAGACTCTTTCCACCAATAACTGACTGAGGGCAACCAATTAATCTGGAATATGATAAAGTCCAGACCACCATAATTTAACAAGAACGACAACAACAAAAAATGTGGAAACTTAGGTCCCTAAATTGCCACGTGTGCTGAGCTTGTACTGGGCTCCCATAACAATAAAAGCAATGATCCTGTTCATCCCAAGAGGGCTCTTTAACATCAACCTTACCCATCAGGGCTTTGCTCTGGTGCTCAGAAGGGTTCAGGGAGCAGTCAGGAACCCTGGGCTATGTCTAGGAAAGGACTCCATAGGCCTGCTCCTTCTCTCACATGTATGAGAACACATTAACACACAAGGTGTGTAAAAGGCATTGCTTGAGGAATGTTCACCATTCTTATTTTTGTAGTAAGAAATAAAGCATCCATACATGACTGTTCAACAGTCTCTAGGGACTATTCTTTATGTCATATCCATAACACATCAGGACCCTAAGAGAACTTGTGTACATATAAACATGTGATATATTTTGTGTGTGTGTGTGTGTGTGTCTGAGTGTCTGTGTGTATATGAAGATGCTGCCCCATGGACTTTCAGGGGCAAATTAAGGATTAGAATTCAGGCCAATTCTCAGCTGTCAGTTCTTGAACATGCTAACTACTCTCCCTTTTCTGTAGAATGAGGATGATTGAGAGTTCATTACTACTTCATTAGGATATAACAAGAACTGAGTAAAATGTGTAACATCATATCCCAAGCACCTAGCATACAGAGTTCATTGTAATGAGTAAGAAAATGGAGAATGATATAAGCGAGGATGAAATGATTCTGCATGCAACCTGCCAGGCAGGTTACCTGCCAGTAAGCAGTGACCTTCAGCATTAAAGAGTAAATCTACACATGGCAAAGCCCTTGAAGTAGTATTGACTGCCCCAATGCATGAAGAGATTGCTAGAAAGATCTTAAAAAGAAAATCTGACAGCATCATATATATGGTCATAAGCTCTCATAGTATAGTGAGGTCAGGAGAGAGCTCTATGCTGAGAGATGTCTTCAGCTTGACTTCATAGAATATAGGGGAGACATTATACAAACAGCTCCAAGAGAAATTGGGTAAAGTTGGAGAACCAAGTCATGAATCTTGGTTCTGCTATGCACTCTTAGACAAGCCACTAACCCACTCCTGACCCTGTGTCGCAATATCTGTAACTGACTAGTTTATAAGATAGTTGACATGATCTGGAGCAAAGATGCACAAAGTACTCAGGACAATGTCTGATCCACAGTACATGCTGGATATGTGTTGTCCCTGAGGATGACCAATCACAAACAGAAGTGAAACCTGCAAACAGATGACACTCTTGGGCTGGTAAGACAACTCCACAGGTAAAAACACTTGCTGCACAAACCAGATGACCTGAGTTTGAGCACTAGAACATGAGTCCATAGTGGAAGGAAAGAAGTGACTTCAAAATATGTTCTCTAACCTCCACATACTTGCTATGGTATGCACGACCTTTCCTGCTCCTTCCTCCTGTTTCTCTTCCTCCCCTGTCCCCTTCTCCTGTCCTTCCCCCTCCTACAACTGAATAAACATTAGAACTTAAAAAGACCTCACTCACTTCTGGGGATCAAAAATTACACTTCTAATTTATTCTAAGGCAAATCAAAGAGGTACCTTGATGGCAGCACAGCACACATGAATCCAGTCATGACAGTATCCCAACCCGTATAAAAAACATTTAAAGAGGAAAACATGTAAATGTGTCTACTCCAACAGGGCTGTCACATCAAACAAAAGGTTCCCATGTCCTTGTTGAATTTTAAAACTGTGGACAGAATTCAGCATGAACAATTGCTCTGATCATTAAAGGATCTGAATATGAATTCCGAGTTGATTGCAGTTCACCAGTGCCACCATTGTGCTATAAATAGAATTAAGTGCCACAATTGTATTTTTACTGATCTTCCTTTGGAACAGTAGTATATACTTCATTAGAATAGTTAATAATGGAAATTACATCCAAAAAATTAAAATCAAGACATCTTAAAGAACTGATTCTAGATCTTACTATCACAGCAGGTATCCAGCATTCCTGATTTTGAAAACACTAAAAGTACCATTTTCAGACAGTCTAACCAGAGGGGCAACATGGTGTTGTGAGATCTAGGAGTTTCTAGCATAACAAACGCACTTCTCTATGTGTAAATTTCCTTTGCCAAATATAAGGTTAGCAGAGAATCTACATCTTACCTTTTAGCCTTCCCCAGGCCTTGGCTTTCATATCTATTGTCCTAATTTGCTTCTCTATGGCTATGGCGAAACACTGACTAAAAGCAACTTGGGTAAGGAAAGTGCTTCTCTGGCTTATACTTCTTCAACACAGTCTACCTACCACCCAGGGAAGCCAGAAGAGTAATGTAGCAGCAGAGACCCAGGAGAACAGCTACTTACTGGTTGGCTTGCTCCAGCTTGCTCTCTTTATTGTTGTTGTTGGCAGTGAATGTCATTTAATTAAAGACAACCATGACAAATCAATTAACTATCGTACGTATTGCATGTATTAATAACTGAGTGTTTTTAAAGACAAAGATTGGCATAAATGTAGCTTTTGATAAGCAATGGATTTGTCATGGTTGTCTTCGATTAAAAAAAAATCAGTTACTTTTCTCATCCATATCAGGCCCACCTACCCAGGGATGGCACTGCTCATACTAGACTGGGCCCTACCATGTCAATCAGCAATCAAGAAAATGCATCACAGTCATGTCCAAGGACCAATCTGATGGAGGTAAATCGTCAGCAGAGATTCCCCTTTGCCAGGCATATTTAAGTCTGTATCAAATTGACAAAAACTATGATATCCATAAAGCCTTAATTTAAATATTTACCATACTCATCCTCTAGGGCCACAGAAAGAATCAAGGAAATTGACAGAGAACGGAGAAGACCTATAAAAATTACTACTAGCATTTGATAAAAGATTGGGTTGGTTTCTTATTGCATAGAATAAGAAATGTTTATACACTCATCTAAATCAATATATTTATTAAGTAACATGAAAATGTATAAAGACCTTTAGAAAAACATCGAGGAGCAAAGAAGTTTAATCTCAAAGAGTATGGACAAACTGATAAAGCAGATGGCACTGATAAAAGTGAAGACTTTTGAAGAAATAGAGCATTGTCCCCAAATAAATACATTCATATTACTGTCATTTCATTTCTATTTTTCATGTATTAAACATTGAACATCTTTTCACCTTCCTAATACTTTCAACTTCCCTGAAATTCTACAAAATGGATTTTGGATATACAACTGAAATAATTTAGGTTTTCTTTTGCATCAAAATATTTCTAACCATCTCCCTGTGTAGAAAGGGGCTACTCAGTGAACTGTCAATACCTCGACAATTAGAGGCAGGATTGTGTTTGGAATAATGTAAGGCAGAAGGGCTATTTTGTTACAATGTATTGCCTGTAAAATCATTCTCTGTCACCTGAGAATTTTCCTAATTCACTTATCAAGACGCATTCTTCAAGAAAGAGAATATTGAGACTGTGCAACAATGAACCACAGAAGAGGGCACCGCTAATCCAGTATTGTACAAAGACTGATTGCCAGCCAGGGTTGTTAAAGGATCAATGGTATTGAAGGAATGAGTTGTGGTGAGCAGAATATTGACCACTGAAAAGAATGATAGACAATTGCAGCCCCAGTCCAACACCAGGGCTAAAATGGCCACTGTTGTATACTCTCTCAGTCCGCTCCCCTTTGAAAGTTCTTTAATGTTTGATTACAGCCTTTCCCCTCCTTAACTATCTTTTCTCAAGTGGTTCCTTCATAATCTTAATGACAGCAGACAGCACTATCTAGCAGATGGAAAAATGTATCACTTGCTTTGTTAGCGTTATTAGAACTTTACTTCCTGTATGGAAAGCTATATAGTAGAATTTGGGCAAATGTGCTTTGCAAAACTGCCATTGAACATTACTTAAAATGCAAAAAGCTACAGTTGTATATCATTAGGGATACTAATATAAATTCCTCCAAAGTCCACGAATGAAAGAAGTTATGTTTCTCTAGATGGTATGCAATTCCCTCTTGCCACATGTACCATGCAATGTAGAACGTGTTGTTTTATGCCTACAAGCTTAGCTATTTGCCAGGAGTACAATCCATGCACAAAGCCCATAATAGAACTTAATGTTACAAAGAAAACCATCTCCTGGCACTTCTGTGATTTTTATGAGTTTTCTACTCGAAATGGGAAATTTCCCTATTGAGTAAATGTTTTGAATTGAAATTCCAGGTAAAAAGGTAGAGAGGAGAAATATGCCCTTTTCTCTTCAGATTGCCTCTAATGGACATAATACATTCATTGTTGTGTCCATTTCTTTCATTAGATTATCATGTCCAGAAAGCAAGATCCTCACCCAATTCATTTCTGCATAGTCCGAAGCATCTGGTTTGAAGTGTCAACCAAGCACAGATGTCTTGATAAAATGATGATTTGAGAATAGGAAGGAGAAAGCAGCTGAATCTAAACATTAATACCTGTGTGACATGTATTGTAAATAGAGCCATGCCTACCTGTCTTTGCTCCACAATTAAAATCATATGCCTGGACGTCTCTCCAGTTTTCTCACAAAGCATGATGTTTCATATTGGGATCCAAAAGTTTAACTTTAAATTTGATTCCCGTTCCTATATGGCTCTACCGCATTCAGTGATATTTCAGAAAGTTTGCTTTGACTCTGGCCAGATATAGGCCATAGACTCCTTTTCAGCCAACACTAATGAAGAGCAAGCGAGTAGCTCTCAAGGACCTGGGTACCCAAACCAGGTCATGAACGGGTAGTAGTTCCTGGAACTTGGTGACAACCACTGAATCTCAGCCCTTGCAGCAGATCTGCTGAGATCGCATCTGAACTTGAAAAGCACTCAACAAGAACACCCTGAAGGAAGTGTGCTGCATTGACAGACAGGATCGAGGTTAGCATCACTTGGATTCTTGTTAGAAGCAGAATCTCAGTTTCTGCTCTAGATCGGCTAAGCAGGCTTCTGGAGGAGCAGGGCTCAGCACAGGTATCTTATTAGGCTTTCCAGGTGATACTCAGGCTTCCCAAGCTTGAGAAGCACTGATCACCGATCGAAAGCCCCATGCTGACAACAGTTGAAAGGGTACCTCTGGGATTACATGGAAAGTTGAAAGGTTAGACCTAAGCCACAGTATATAGAATCCCTTCCCTAGACAGAAAATCTGACTCATGGCTATGGTGCTTTAAGACCACACATATAGGACTTTTCAGGAAGTCAAATTGGAACTAGGAATAAGGAATAAAAGTTGAACAATGACATAAAGGAATGGGGAAAGATGGAAGCAGTCTAAGAAGAAGATTAAACCTTATGCAGACAAATGAGTATGGGATATATTGGAAGTTTTCAAGCTGGGTAACAAGCAAAGGGAATGGTTTCTCCTTCTGAATATATAATCCTCACTTGTGGGAGAAACAATTTAAGGTGCCCATGAATGCTTGAAAGTGTACTGGCCAGAACTCCATGTACATCCTGATTTTTCAATATATGCATACCTATAACAAGGTTCCATTTACAAATCAAGTACTTCAAGAGATTACTAGTGATGAAATGAAACAATGAAAATAGTACATTGTAACAAAAGTTAGAACATGTGATTTCACCCCTCAACTCTGATAGCATCCATCTTGAGTGTGAGGAATGGGACATATACTGTTGATTAGCATTTTTGAAAGGCACTTTTATGGTACCTAATGAAATATTTAAATATTTTTCATGTAAATTGGTCTGGTAATTTGGATTATAGAAACGTCACATACAGGGGAAATAGGTAGTCACTTTTATAAATATGTATTTTTATAATGTTTATTTGTAATGATAGCATGGAGAGAATCGAAGTCTGTGCAGCCTCTGAGACAGAATAGTTGAGCAAATGTGCTGTGTTCATAGCACAGTTGTTTCTAAAAGTATTGACCAGGAAAGCTGTCAATAATATACAGCTCAAGGAGGAAACTGTCTATCATCCTTTCTTAATGGGCAGAAAAAAATGCTTATGTGTGCATCTGTGTTACATGGACTAGTGTCTGGGAGACTAATAACAAACAGCAGTTATCTTAGACAAGGAGGAAGGAAAATGCCTGCCTTGGTGTGGATGCCTGTCACTTTTACCTTAATGTAGTTTTGTGCTAATGTATCTTGGGGTCAAGGTGACAAAATCCCAGTCAATAGGTATCCCTTGGTGTCCTAGTTAGGGTTTCTATTCCTATGAAGAGGCACAATGGCCATGGCAACTCTTGTCAACGAAAATATTTAATTAGAGCTTGTTTATAGTTTCAGAGATTCAGTCCATTATCGTCATGTTGGCATGAAGGCAGACACGGTGCTGCTGGAGAAGGAGTTGAAAGGTCTCTGTCACAGGCAGCAGAAGCAACTATAAGCCATACTGGGCATTCTAAAGCACATGAGGCCTCAACACCTGCCTGAACAGTGATACACTTCTTTGAACAAGTCCACACCTCCTAATAGTGCACTCCCAATGGGCCAAGCATTCAAACACATGAGTATTTGGGAGCCACTCCTATTCAAACCACCATACATGGGAAAGTCACTTATGCTCTGAGTAAGGCTTATTTATACAGTCAGTTTCTTGTAACTTCAGCCTTCTAATCTCTTCCATTCTCTATATTTCAGGCTTAAAATTAGAAAAGTCTAGAAGACAGAGAAGTTGTTTGCAAGCTCTGAACATAGGTCTTCTGTTCAGAAATAGCACAAGGGGAAGCTACAGGGAGCCTGGGTTCTAGCACATGACTTGACTAGCACTTTTCAGATGGCATTACAATGCACATGTGACAATGTCCTCAATGTTTAATTCATTCAGTGCTTTTCAGGTTTCCTTCTCAAAAGTCTTCTCAGATCAAGCACTACTTAAATGTTTAGGTCCCTCTAGTATAAGTAGACACAAGATAGATGTATACATGCATACATGTATATAGCACAGGTCTGTGAGACATAGCAGAAATGCACATATATGTATATACATGTATATGATACATGATACATATATATACATTATATATAGCATGCATACACATAGATATAATATATACATATCAGATATGTGTATAATATATGTATACATATGTGTAATACACACATATATTTATATATAACACACACATATATATATACACATACATACACACATATATACACACACACACACACACACACACACATATATATATATATATGTCCAGTAGTATACCCAGAAGCAGATTTCACATAAAGATGTTCCTCATATATCTTACATATGTTCTCAGCCTTAACATTCTGCCTGGTACATAATTTAATGAAAGACTAAATGAATCTATGAAAGAGTAATGTACATAGTTATCTTTAGATTCTGGGGTTATGGATGATTTTAATTTCCTTTTGTATACTTGCCTCTATTCTTTGAATATTTAGTATCAGAAATAAACAATGAAGCTATTTTTTAAAAAAACTATTAAAACTGTATAAGAAAGCTGTGTGCTACTCTATGATAAAGTGGAACTGTGCTATGCCACAGATTTCAAAACACTGCAAATCACTTCCCCTCCTCACCCATCCACCCTGTAAACTACTTAAAAAATAGAATAAATTACGATAAAACTCAATATACAAGATGAGCATTAGTCACATCCCCCCATCAGGATGATAAAGGAGTTTTACTCTACAATTATATTATATATTTATAAGGAAAAATTTGGAAAGCAGATCCTTTTACACTGATGGATGTATGAACATAAACCATAAGAAATAATAAAAAATTAAGCATCTTTGTTTGCTGTTGCTAAGAATGCACATATGATGTACAATGCTTCAACTCAGGGGATATATTTATCATGCATTCCTCTTGAGGGTATGTGCATACAAATCAAATGAAAACCCTCTGCATGTTGCAAACCACCTTCTGCATCATTGCCTTCTGGGACATTGAAAAACCAACTTGGTGTGGATGGGTTCACACCATTGGCCTTGGCTGAGCCACTTAGAAGAGTTTCAAGACATTTAGGGTTGTCACAAATGGGGAATAGTAGAGTATCTTAGAAGTCAGAGCTAAGAATGCAGCAAGATAACACTGGGAACATCTTCCATGATCAAGAACTATTGAGCCCTGCTGTTACCACTACCGAGGTAAAAGTACTCCTCCCTGTCTGTCACCAGGCCCTTGCTAATTGTTTGATATGACTTTATCCTCTACTTCACTTATTGGCCTATTGAATTACCAGTCGGCTCATTGAATTACAAACATTTTGTTTTTCTTTTTCTAGTCTTAGAACTTTAGCATAACTATGGCCGTTTATCTGAAAGATGCTTCCACTCGGTGGACTTCTAATCCATAGTTCGATGGTAGCTCCTAGTATTGCCGTTGGCTCTAGGTTTTGGGACTGAGAGACCACGTATCCCAGGCTCAGGTACTCATTGTCTAGTGGAACAAACGAACAAGCAAAGCCCACAGAGGAGTCCAACGTGCGAGTGTCCTCATTCTATTAGCTACTGTCTGATTTCTGCTTATGAGACAAACAACAGTAGACTTTTGTTGCTTTGTGTCTCTGAACTGTTTATTTTTCTTCGTGAAGTATCTTGCCTTCCATCTCTTCTTAGCTGACTCTTTTGTGACACATAGGTCTCTGCTCAAATGTCACCTCCCGAGAGAGGGCATTGGTGATCATTCTGGCTATTGTCTCCTTTCAACTTTCCCCAGCCCATTGTTATTTCACCCTTTATCTGAAATTATCTTGCTTTCCTGTTTAGCATTTGTCTTTAGAAAAGTGACTTTGAGGGCAGGAGCAAATACCCTAGCCTCAGAAGGCCTGGGAGGATGCCATGCTTAAGGACACAAAAGTCACCTCAAAGCCTTTCCTTTCCTATTTCTAGTGGCAATGGGCTGACTTCACTTCTTCACAAAGCACACTTGCTGGGAATATCTGGACATGAGCGTTGCCTAAAAAAATCTTTTTCTCCTACATTCATCTCATCACTACTCACTCAGACTTTACCACTCAGTCCTTCAATAACCATCAAAGGAGGCTTGGGTGCTTCTCCCAACCTCACTTACCACATCATAGTTCCTGCTACCTTGAACCCTCTCCTCTTTCTCTCCCTGTTCCTTCCCATCCCCTCTGTGTGTGTGTGTGTGTGTGTGTGTGTGTGTGTGTGTGTGTGTGTGTGTGAAAAATGCAGAGCTCCCTAGAACAGAGCCTTCTGTTCCACTTCCTGGCTTCACTTCATGCCAGGATTTCTTCCCTGTAAGCATGCAACACACAGAAATTGAGTAATTTAATCCATGAGCAAAACTGGGAAAGATTTAAAAATAAAATCAAACTAAACATTTACTCAAACTTTAGCTTGCCAGTTTCTTTCACAAAGTTCTAGCTTTTTTTGGCCACCCATCTAATATGCTTCTGCAGATTGTGTGTATGCACCATAATTCTACATCACAGGTGATACAAAAATCTTCTGCTAAAGGAATTATTTCTAGAGAAAACAACTAAACAATCAGTCATGGCATCATGAGAAAGCAGAGGCCCATAATGATGCTTCTGACTAAGGCTACTCACCCATATTCACATGTGCACAGAGACATACATGCACATGCATATATACACAGAGACATATACACACATACATATGCATATATACACACACAAACACACACATATGCATGAATGCACCTTGCTCACACGGAGCTACTTATGAAATGAAACATGTGCATGTCATGAGCTGAGATGCATTATTTTGACACATCATGTTGCAGTTTATGGATGTTTTCCACACACTTTAGGTGAGCTCTCAGTGTAGCTATCATGGACCATGCCTTGTCCTTGAGGATATTATCTGTAGAACGAGTTTGCAAACCACACCATGTATCGGGCATTGATCACCAGTGTGATTCTGCATGCCAGAAGTGAACTCTGGCTTCCCTTGGACATATTGGCATCCCACACTGTTTTGTTCTATTATTTTACCGTTTTCTCTGAACACTAGCAAGTTAAGTATCAGAGAAGGTTTGGAGAATTTTCTCTTCCTAATCCTTCATTAAATAAATGTCTCATTAAAGATTTTTTTTAAATGCTTTGCCCTTCTCTATAAAAACATTTAACCTCAGCACATAGTATGGAAATTCAGATTCATAATCTGGGCTTCTAAAATTTATAAGGTGACTTTGCAATCAGAAATTCATTTGTGTATCAGCTTAATGGGAACTTTTGAAGCTATACTGCATTTGAAAGAGAAAAAAATAATTCAAGACAAATTCTCACAGCCTCTCCTCTCTTCTGCTCCCTTCCCCTTTCCCCCTCCTGAATATCTCCCCCCAAGGCCAGGTTAGAAAGCTGCTCAGGATAACTTGGCTGTCTTAGGAAAACCACGTGCATCTAATGAAAGACACGAATGAAATTGGGATGGAGTGCAGGTGTGAGACAAGGGAAACTATACGGAGCAGGACTGCTGGGGTCCAAGGATTTGATTGGATTTGAGTAAGTAACATAGCCAAGGAGAAGGCTAACACTTTTCTTCCTTACTTTGTTGCTACATGTAGTTTTGTCCATGTTATTTCTCCCATGGACTTCTTCATTTCCTAAGTAGACTCCCTGCCTCCATTCTTACACTGTCTAAGTGACCATCTCATTGTAGCTAGAGTCATTTCAAGTAATAATTTATGTCATTCTGGTTCCTCATGATAGTGCCTCTGGACATAGATAGAAAGGTGTTGACAAACTGTGTGTGATATAGAACCTTTCTTTCCCCCAACAAATGTCATATTCCCTTCCTTGCCCCACTCGCTGATTCTGGCCATGCTTGGTAATCAGTTCCTCAGACATACACAGATCTTACTTGCATGCAAGTCTATTTGCATTTGCGTTCTCTCTGTTTGGGATACACTCCTCTCTCCTTTCCTGGGTGGTCTTCTTTTCATTCCAGATATTAACTTATTGCCACATATTAGAGGCCTTCTAGATGTAAAGGAGGCTTCTCCCTAGAGTAGTAATTCTGAGTCTCTTGTTTTATTTCCTCTAGTGAATGCAGTACAATTTTCAATCTCTTATCTTCCATTGCATATGTCTATGCCACTTCCTCAGTTAAAATATTACCCTGTGGGTATCACAGAAGTGGGAACAGAGCACAACTTAAGTTCATTCATTATTGTAGAGTGAAATTTAAATTCAAAACTTAAACCACCTTCTCTGTGCGTATCTAACAGTGTAAGGAATGCCATATTAGATATATTGCTTGGTCCGACTGGAAAGTCAGCTTAGCTCAAAAAATATGCAGCTTGTCTTCACAATGCATGACAAATAAATCCTCTGAAACGTTTTACTCAGAATCCTGGATACTGTTTGAGTCCTGTCTCCGATGAAGATCCTAATGCCCAGGCAGAAGAATGACAAACGTCATAAAACTGCTTGCTTTCTCAACAACCAGTCTTTAAAAAGATTTGGATCTCCAAAGCAGAATAAAAGCAGTATGTTACATAACTGACCTTGAATAGCGATACTCAGGTGAGGCTAAGTCAGGAGGGTCACTGGAAGTTTGAAGTTACCCACACTACAGTTGTGCCCCTATCTCAAAACAACCAAAAAAAATATTTGCCTGTGTTCCTGTACACTGAATGCCCATATACTTCCCACCACCATCTATATATGATTCCTTAACAGGCCGTAGTCATCAGACATATTTTATGGATTATAGCTCATTTTGACTTCCTCATTTCATTTGTTTCAGGATCTTTATCTTAGCCACTGAAAAAATGAAGGAACTGAAGTTGCATGAGCCAAGTAGGTAAAGTCACCTAGAAGAGGCAAGGGTCAGGAGGTCCTTGAGGGCAAACAGGTGCTGCAGCTACACGGTGACTGCCACCCTGCCTTCTAATGGAGCTGTAGTGGAGCACAGATGCTAACACCGTTGTTCACAGTACTGTATTTTATTACATGAAGAGCTGTCTCACCGCTGAGAATAGGCTTTTTATGTAAAGTGATTTTTATCTTTGGCAGAAAGCAACTGTAATACAAAGTCATATTTCACTCAGCTCAGAGCTCAGATCTACACATGCATCTCTATAAGTCAATAGGACTGGGGAACGAGACTGTCCCCCGAGCAGCTATTTATAGACACATGGTACAAATCATTGTATGCTTCAAAACAACCTAAGCACATTTCAATCATATTAGTGACACCCTCCGGTGGGCATTAAGTCCTCATTTCTGAGATGAGTAAGCTTATTGTATATGTTTAAATGTATGTGTGTGCGTGCGTGTGTGTGTGTGTGTGTGTGTGTGTGTGTGTGTGTGTGAGAGAGAGAGAGAGAGAGAGAGAGAGAGAGAGAGAGAGAGAGAGATTTAACATGGAAAGTAATAGACAAAATACAAATATCTGATTTCCAAACGTCTCCCCATTCCAATCCATAATGTGCCCTCCAAACACTGCCTATGACTTGCAACCAACATCAGCAAATGTTCCTAATAACTTCATGCCACGCAATCGCTCACTCTGGTTTTTTAAAGGAATATATTGCCTTTAATTTCTGGTTGGTTCTTAAAACTAAGAAGTATTTCTCTTTCACAGCAGTCTTCTTTCTTGGCCGGGAGGTCAGCGTCACAAGGGTAGCAGTGCCCTATGCATTGGGTTGGGTTTTTGTAGTCAATGCCAGGCCCCAGCCCACATTGTTGGCTATTGATGGTGAGGGTGTGGGAAAGGCAAAACTATGAACCTAGATTCCAAGAATCCTCGGGGTATGGTCATGCAGCAGCAGCTGCATTTGTTGCTGGGTTTTGTTACCTTGTGGAAAGAGAACTGAAGTCTTGGCTAGTGGCCATTCATGACACCTCCTCAGTAAATCTTTCCAACAAGAAGAAGGCCGTGTGGAGAGATGGAGCCCAAGAGGGATAGGCACAGGTACGATTTGACACTCAAGTGCCTTGAATTCTGGCCTGTATTAAAGCATCAATATTCTCACCAGGTGCTGTGAAGTTAATCTGACAATTCCATATCAATTTTTGATTCTTAGACAGTCATGCTTAGATTTCTAAAATTTTCCACAAAGACTCTTGATCACTATAGACTGAAAATTGAGTGTTCGTACATTTTTACTAGAAACAATATATCTGGTTATCATTTCCTCACCCGTGCTAAATTGCTCAAACACTTATATATTCAGAATGGTCCCTCTGTGTTTTTTCCTTATGAATTTTAAGTTGAGATTTTATTTTATTTTTCTCTCCTGCTGAATCCATATCTCTCCTCCATAGATGCTGGGGAGACTATTCTGCCATAGAACCAAGAAGTGGTGTTACTTTTGATCCTCTTTCCAAAGAATGAACTCCACTAAGGAAAGCCCCAAGCCTCAGGGAAGGGTGACTATGACTATCCAGGTCAAGTTGTCACACTAAAACAAAAATCCCTATGACAAATTCTTTACAATCACAGTAACCAAGTGCCAAATCACTGCAGGGTCATGGGAATGCTTGTTGCACTCAGGTGCTCGTGAATGTGCTGAAAACTCTCTGATGTTTGCTGCACATAAAAACAGTTTCTAACTCCAACTATAAGCAACATGGAAAGACTGGAAATGTTCTTGTGTTTCTTTACTGGATCCAAATATGTCAAATGGGGTAAAAATCACCACAGAGTATGTTCAGATAGTATTTCTAGTTTCCTGACTTCTAAACCTTGCTCTCTGTTACCGAAGCCTGTCCACAGCCTCTTAAGAGACAACTGCTTCTATCGTCATTTTCAGGAAGAGCTTTGAGAGACTAAGTAATATATCTGAGAACGTGAAGGAGCAGAGACTGAACTCCACTTTGGGCTGAGTCAACAGGCTCCGTCCACTCATCTCTGACAAAATGAAGGAAAGGATGCATTTGGATGGGATTGGATGCACTTCTCTGTAGCCTGGCTTTCAGTAGCAGTGAGAAAGGAAATAGAATTTCCAGAGCTATTTAGCCAAATGCATCTCTGGAGAAGTTCTTCCAGAATGGTCTTTGGTTATATTAAAAATGTGTTAATTCTAACTGCAGTGGAAATATAAGGGCTATTGTCTGGAAATATTCGAAGTACCTTGTATCCGTCAATAGCATCATCTTTACCTTGAACATTATAAGGAAGGAAAATCTCAGGTTCCACCAGAGAGCTACTCCATCAGGATATATAATTTTAAAAGAAACCACAAGCAAATCACATGCACATTTATGTCAGGGACACACTAGTCTGGAATAGAATTTTCAAAATGTGGTCCCAGGGTGGACACCGTCAGTACAACTGGGAGTGCATTAGAGAGGTGGAAACAGAGGAAAGGAAGGAAGGGGAAAGAAGATGAAGGAGTCAAGAAAAGTGAACTGAAGGAAGAATTGCCTAAAAAAGAGATAGAAAGATATATTCACATCAGTTGGAAAGTCATACATGGCAGGTATAATGGGGTATTGGAATTAACACTGGTTTACTCAGGCAAGACAGCTCAGTGTCAGCCTCTTTGAAGGTTTACATCTTTTTTAATTATCCTGATTGCTCAACTAACTGGTTTATTCCTCACCGCAGGAAAGAGCAGGCCATGCATCAGCTAAACAACATCAGCAGCCTTCATGGAGCATGTGTAAGAAAAGACAGTGGAAATGTCAGGCAGCCAAAGGGTGGATATTTTTAGGTGCCTGCAAGAAAACCAAAGGGCTGGGTTTGGCCCTCTTCCCCTTGTGTCAGGGAATGTGGCCTCTTCCACAATTCATCCATTCTTGGCCTTTTCAGTCCTTTCACCTAACTTTCTCTCCGCTGCATTTTCTCTCAGTGAGGAGGGGTGGTGGAGATGATAGTAACTGTCAAAGAGAGGTCAAGAATCACAGAAGAAAATATCTCAAGGATTCTAATCTCTAGCTGACGATTGGGGTACCCATCCTACTCCCTTGCCTCCCCTTTTCAAACCCACAATGAGTTGAATATCTTTGGTTTGAATGTGGTAACCTTCAAGAATGTCAAAGTTTGGATAACATCCTAAACTATTTCTTTCTTCATTTTTATTTGAAATGCTATTCTCCTCCCTTTTATTTTTCTTATACTCCCAAATATTGGTTCTCTTTTAGGATCTCATTATTTAAAACCAAACTTTGGTCACCATCTTGACATACAGAGAACCCAGGAAGCCAAGCAAAGTCCTTAGAACTTTATTTTGGAAGCTGGTATTGTAAAAGAGAAGGACTATAATTCTAAAAATGTGTTTCGCCTCTTACCAAGTCTTAAACGGTCAGAAATTTCCAATAGAAAGAATTGTTGTACCAGCTTGCAATTCCACCAGCAGTGGAGGAGTGTTCCTCTTTCTCCACATCCTCGCCAACAACTGCTGTCTCCTGTGTTTTTGATCTTAGCCATCCTGACTGGTGTGAGATGGAATCTCAGGGTTGTTTTGATTTGCATTTCCCTAATGACTAAGGATGATGAACATCTCTTTAGGTGCTTCTCAGCCATTAGATATTCTTCAGGTGAGAACTCTTTGTGTAGCTCTGTACCCCATTTTTTAATAGGGTTACTTGCCTCTCTGGAGTTTAACTTCTTGAGTTCTTTGTATATCTTGGATATTAGCCCTCTGTCGGATGTAAGGTTGGTAAAGATCATTTCCCAGTTAGTTGGTTGCCGCTTTGTCTTTTTGACAGTGTCTTTTGCCTTGCAAAAACTTTGTAATTTAATGAGGTCCCATTTGTCTATTCTTGATCTTAGAGCATAAGCTATTGGAGTTCTGTTCAGGAAATTCTCCCCTGTGCCCATATGTTCAAGGTTCTTCCCTAGTTTCCCTTCTATTAGTTTCAGTGTGTCTGGTTTTATGTGGAGATCTTTGATCCACTTAGAATTGAGCTTAGTGCAAGGAGATAAGGATGCTGGTGGAATTGCAAGCTGGTACAACCACTCTGGAAAGCAGTCTGGCGGTTCCTCAGAAAACTGGGCATGACATTCCCGGAGGATCCGGCTATACCACTCCTGGGCATATACCCAGAGACTTTACCTGCATGCAATAAGGACACATGCTCCACTATGTTCATAGCAGCCTTATTTATAATAGCCAGAAGCTGGAAAGAACCCAGATGTCCCTCAACGGAGGAATGGATTCAGAAGATGTGGTATATCTACACAATGGAATACTACTCTGCAATTAAAAACAATGAATTCACGAAATTCCTAGGCAAATGGTCAGATCTTGAAAATATCATCCTTAGTGAGGTAACCCAATCACAAAAGAACACACATGGTATGCAGTCACTGATAAGGGGATATTGACCCAGAATCTCGGAATACCCTAGACACAATCCGCATATCAATAGATTTCTAAAAAGATGGAAGGAGAGACCCCTGGTCCTGGAAAGACTGGATGTAGGGGAAGGCCAGGACAGAGTAACGAGAGGGGGTTGAATGGAGAAAAGAGGGAGGGAAGGGGGCTTATGGGACTTTCGGGGAGGGAGGAAACGGGAAAGGGGAAGTGATTTGGAATGTAAATTAAAAAAATAAAATAAAAAAAATTCTGGGTTACCATTGTCAGGGCCAACAATCCTTCTAAGAATACACAATGAAGAGGAACACCAAAACTCATAGTTCTTTGTTAGTTCACATTTGCAGTTGTGGGGAGCAGCTCTTGATATTAACTTAAAGAGATTCTTGATATTAACTTAAAGAGATTTATTGTGTGGTCCTGGGCTTCCCATTGGGATGTAAGTGGAGTCATTGGAAATGCATTCAGAGGAAAAGTCAAGTTTGAAAAGTTACAATATGTAAAACATAATACAAAGTTAGTGTCTTTTCCTCCCCTGTAATAATCACAAAGGAAATATTTCAAGTAACCTATGCAGACTGAGGGAGATTTGGGAAGCTGACAGAGAAATCAGGACATGAGGAGTCATCTATTCCCAGGGAAAAGTCTTTGGACACTATATACAAATTCCAAGTCAAAGTATCAAGAGAAATCTCTTCTATCAATTGCAGGAGAGCAGAGTCATATTTAGACCAGGCATAGGAGACCCAGACTGCTTACTGTCTGATCTTTAATACTATTGTTGGAGTCACTTGAACTTTGGACCTCATTTCCTTGCCTGAAATCACTATGACATACATATATGACATACATGCAACCCATAGCCTTTCACAGAGCTTTATGCTTTAATAAAATTAAGTGTGAAAAGTGAAGTAAAAAAGTCTTCTACTTTTATATTCATCTTATGAATAAAATAATTGAGAGATGGCAAGTGCATTTATTTATAGAACATAACTTGGTAGCCTGGTGCTGTTTGCACTGTGAAATGACTAAGCAGGATAATTAACTCTAAGTCTTAACTGTGTGATCCATGGACAATTTACACAAATGGGTGAGGATAAACCTGGCTTAGTGTGGGGTGAAAAGCAGCTTTCTCTTGTTAATGTTTCCCTTGGGGTGAAAGGATCATTTGCATTTTGGAAGATCATCCCTGGAAAACATGTTTTTATTGGCACCCACAGTCCCCAGCACCTTGGCAAAAGCTTTGAGAGAAGCTGGCATTGTCTGAGTCTAACAATGGATGTGCCTCATTAAGGACCAGCCAGGCAGGACACACAGGTTGAAATGATCTGATCGTAACAAGCCAATTAAAACTGTATCCTTATCCCCCAAATGCTGAGCAGCACCCTCCAGCGAGGAGGACACAGAAGGCAGAAAAACTGCTAGATGACAGCAGGTAAACTCCTTGTCATCCATTTCCATTCTCTCTCTCTCTAGGTGTCCAAACCTATTAGCACCGTGTTTTTTTCTCTACTCTCTCCAAGAACTCCTGAGTATCTTTCTTTTGGAATTTCCTATGCTCTTACAAAAGGTTTACAGCCTTGTGTTCTAGAGATACAGACTCTCCGATCTGAAACAAGAACTGGTAAAGAAAGAATAAAAACACATTTTCATACAACAGGCAAAGAGAAGCAAGCAATTTTGTTGCTTCAAATTCTTTAGGACAGAAAGAGAGTTCATAGAGGAAAGGCATCTGCCACCAAATCTCAGGATCTGAGTTCAGTCCTAGGGAACTACATTGTGGAAGAAGAGAGGAGACTCTATGAGTTGACCTCTAACCTCTGTGTTCAATAATAATAAATAAGTAATGTAATTTTAAAAAACAAAATTCCAGTAAACCATAAACAATGAACCAAATGTTAGCAGAATGAATGATTGTGAGCTAGAAATATGTCTCCATGGTTAAGAGTACTTGTTGCTCTCTTATAAAGGACCTGGATTTGGTTCTCAGTACTTACATAGCAACTCACAACTCTGTGACTCCAGTTCTGGGAGATATAGTGCCCTTTTCTTGCTTCCATAGACACCAGGCACACATATGGTTTACATATATACCCATGCACAAAAAATAAAATAACTGTAATAAATTAAAAATAAGAATGAAGATTCTGGAGGGGAGTCAGAGGCTGGCTAATGCTGACCTATTCATAATATACTTCTGCAGAAAGAGTAGTCATACTTCATATTATGAAAATTTCAACTTCACAAAACCCATGACATGCATCTCTTCAGTTAAAAACATTTTATCCCTCTATTGCATTCTTTTAAGCTTCATTTTAACCAACTTCTCAGATAACTTTATTATAGTGTGTAAAGTATAAATGACCATCTTGGCTGCAAATTATTGCCCTGCATGAGAGAGATGACAACCTGCATCAGTCTCCATTCAGCCTAACACTGATCACTTTTCCTTAATGGTCCAGATCACATGCTTTGGTGTAGAAAGGGAATGTAATGAGGCCCCTTCAGGAAGAGTAAAGACTTACTGCCATCTCCAGTGCGAATAGCCAACAGCCTCCCACAAAGATGCTCAAAGCCTCAGTGCTCCACCAAATATGGAATTTTCTTTTTCCTTTGTTTAATTTTTCTTTCTTTCTCCTGTTAAATGTCAACATGAGGAATTGAACCTAAGGCCTTCTGCATGCTAGACAAATATCCCACCATCAAGCTATCTGCCAACCCTATTCTGCTTTCCATTTTGAGACAGGCTAAACTTGAATTCATTCTACAGCTAAGGCTGATCTTGAACTTGTGATTAGCTGAAATTACAAACCTGTAAGTCTTGAGTATAGGTAGTACCCAGAAGTTACAAAAGAATCTATAAAGCTGATTGTTTTTCTAGCTCCAATCCTGTTCTGAATATTTTGCTCTGGGTTATGGCTAGATGCTTAAAATATATTCTATACTGAAAGTGCAAAATTTAATGTAAAATTCCATAAATTTCAATTGAATGCTTATTCTAAACATATAGTTCATTGAGTTGTATAGACATTAGATCTGGCTAATTTGGGTTTGTGATATTTTTATTTATTTGAAAGTTTTATTTTAAATAAGGTCTATATAACTAAAAATAAAGTAAAATATCAACAACAAAAATAGTCAGAATCTTTCTATCTAGGTGTTGGATGAATCAGAGTCATGAAGTGTTCCACTAAGGCCTACCATATTATTTAGCAGCCCAGATGTAGGTGACCAATGGTTTACTGAAGCTCTCAACAGTATACAGACCATGGGAGAGAGAGGCTTGAGTGTCTGAGTAGCCAACTCAGACAAGAGTGAACAGGGAGATTCTTTATAACCAGCTTCAAGTCCTTGCTTTACATTCCTGTGATTTTTTTCCCATTTAGGTCTGGAGGTGAATCTAGATACTTAAAGCTTCCTAATACAGCCAAGCTCCAGAAAACTGATTTACCCAAGGGGGTAGATCAAAACATCCTTCTGAAGTTTTATAATACAAAAATAGTTCCTACTAGGAATTCCCACTTGAATTAAAAAAAAAAATGATCTTGGCAGGATGCTGGGCCAGTGTGCTAAATCGTCCTTAATTAACAAACGAGTTGCCCTTGATGATGGCACGCCACATCCACATGAAAGACCTCTCAAATTAGGTTGATGTTGAAAGCAGCAGGGACTTGGGCCCTTTGGAATACAAGAATGCTATTGGAGATTCTTAGAAAGAAGTGATTAGGACAAAGAAAATGAAATCAACACATGTTAATAATGGCAGAGGGAAATCAAACAGGAAGCTGAGTTCTGAGTGATGTGAACCTTAGAACAGAGTTTCAGCGAAACCCTTTGAACAGAGCTCTCAAGTTAAACAGCACCATGAGGAGGTGAAAATAAAACTCTAAGATTATGGAAATTACCCTGAGTTGAACACATATTTAGCTTTGCCAGTAAAGCAACTTGAGAGTTTCTAAATTCAATAATATATAAATCTATTCCAATCTTTTGCATACATTTTCATATAAGGATGCCAATTCTATATAGAGATATGGAATCTTGGATAAATCTTTATATAAAATCTTAATGATTATCATTATAGTCTTACCATGCCTCAATTATGTACCATGTCTCCCTAAATAATGCAGCACTAAATTTGCCAAGTTTTGATCTTAATAGAACAGTATATGATTAGTTGGTCATCATTTTTTTTTGAGCCATTTAAGTAAGCTTTCTTGGAAGTTTTCTCCCCCCTAAGATGATTTCTTTTAAAAACAAATATTTTTCATTTGTGTGTCTGTGTGTGTGTGTGCATGTGCATGCATGCATGCATGCATGCATGTGATACATGTGTGAATCCTCTGAGAGCCAAGAAGAAGCTGACATTACAGGTGGTTGTGAGCCACCTGCTACGAGTGTTGAGAATCAGATCCTGGAGATCTGGAAGATCAATGAGAGCTCTTCCCTGCCCAGACCTCTCTCTAGTCCTGATAGATCACTTCTACAAACAATTTTATCGACTATGTTAAGCTTTGAATACAAAATTCCATTTTTCTAAAACTAAGATAAATCCCAAGCGTTGATTTTTAAGAGGATCACACTATAATAACCTTTAGAGTCTATTATTTTATAATGGTTACTCCCCTCACTCCTAGAAGTTGTGTAAGTTAACTGAAGTCACTTCACAAGGCTACTGCTTTTTCTTTTTTTTCCTACAATGACCAAATAGAACCATAGTCAAATGAGTATTGGAGATATTCATGAATAATGGAGGAGCAGAAGACAATACAGTTTCCAAAGTACATTGATGTAGGTGAAATAATAGCTTTGGCCACAGATGATGGGAGATAATGTTTATTTTTAAGATAAGCCTAACTTTAGTATAAATAATCAGTTGTTTTAAAAAAAGATACTTCAAATACCTGTATGCTAGAGGAATTATTCTGATTTTATTATTAATTTTTGTTTGTTTGTTTTTTAGCCATGGGCATTGAAACCAGAGCCTCATACACTAGGCAAGAGTTCAGCCACTAATCTACATTTTAATCCATGATTCCCATTTTAGAGTAGCAGATAGATAATGATAGACATTAAGATAAATTATTTGTTTAAAATAAATACTTGCATATGTTTTTGCTCTCTCACCCTCTCCTCCTCTGTCTCATTCTTTCTCTTTGTGTGTATGTATGTGTGTGAGAGAAAATGTGTGTGTGTGTGTGTGTGTGTGAGGGTGTGTGTGTGTGTTGTTAGTGATAGAATACAGGCCCTTTCATGTGTGAGGCAACCTCTTTACCACATGCTATGCTCTATCCATACACCTAATATTTCCAAATCATCTTGTGCATTTTTCTTCTGGAAACTCACATTAATGGCATCATAGAAAGACCCAGACTGAGACTAGAGTAAGTTTGTGCCCAGGGCTTCCTGTGGTGTGGTGGTAACAGTGACAGTAGGAGTTAGTGGTTCCTGACTCATCCTCTAACACTTAAATAATGGAACCTAAGTTCTTCATACTTGGTCCTTTACATAGAAAAGTAAGGCCATGGGACTGGATCTTGATCAAATGCCAATTATTATAATCGTAGAAGAAAATTTCCAGGCCTCAGTGTTGCCATGAAAAATGTCTTTTTTTTTTTTCAAAGCAAATTTTCCATGTACTGTGAAGAATTAGTCAAATTTTGCATGAGAAAAATAACGAGGGAGACTATAAAGACAAAAGGGATGAAACCTTATACTGTAGATCAGATTCTGGCAAATCCTGCTGAAGGTCCTGCAAGTAATATACAGTGGTATTTAACAATAGCATGCGCCTATGCTGATTTTCAAGGGTCAAAATTTTGTGTGAGAAACATGAACATCCTGATTGAAATCAAATTTCCATTTCCATACATAATACCTTAAGAACTTTTTCTCAACAAAAAATATATTTTTCTCTGCTCCAAAACCATGCTATGCAGAGAAATAAGAAATATTGTTTTGTCACGTGGCTATCTTCCTAGACAAGCAACCTGATATTGAATATCTATCATAAATGCTATTAATGATGCTGAAGAAGTTATAAAACTATGATAAGATTTGAAGATTTTAAATACATATAGCATGTAATTGATTAAATCTCCAAATGTGTTGGTTGAATTCCCAAATGTGGGATTTGGCCCTTATTTAAAAGGTAAGTGGGGGGAATCTGGGAGGATATGGGAAAAGGGGAAAAGACAATCAACATATATCATGTGAAAAATATTTAATAGAAAAAATCCTCTGAAGAAAACAATCTAAGATATTTAATTAACAAAACTAGATTGTGTTTGGGCTAAATTGGAAAAAAAAATCTTCAATCTATCTGGAAATCAGGCAAGTAAGGGTTCTCAGATTCAGTGAGCATAGATCATAAATGGTTTTGTATTAAGGAACAAAGCATCCTATAGAAGTCATACTTTGAGTGGGAAATTGATCAAATTTTATATTTTGAATCAGATTCTAGTGAAGGGACATCTCAGTAGAAAGCAAATTTTTTCTACTTCTTTATTTTACAAAACTTCAGAAGTTCTGCAATTGTGGACATTATTGAACCAAATGGAATAAGCTGAGAAAAGAAAATAAGACTGAAAAACACAGTTAAATCTCTATCATGATATGACTTTATTTTGGGCAGTATATAAATTGGATTTTTATTACCATAAAAAGTACCCAAGATGGCTAATTTATACTACACTACCAAGGTCTCCTAACTTACAATTTTGGAGGATACATATACAAATGACATAGAAAGTACATTGGAAAGTTCTTTTCACATACATCCAGTCTTCTACCAATGTCTTTTTTTTTAATTTTATTTTATTTTCTAAGTTTTTTTTATTTATATTCAAAATCATTTCCCCTTTCCTGTTTCCTCCCTACCAATGTCTTAACAGAGTCCCCAGCACACAATTCCTGGATTTCAAGAGCATGTATAAATATATGGGCGTCATCAGGAGACACTGAGAATCTACATCATTGGCAGCTTGTCTTTGTTGTAAAACATCACTATAGAGTTACATGGAATTTTGATTTGTATTTTCAGGTGCGAAGGAGATGGAAATATTAAGTATTCTATGAACACTGGATTCCCCATGGCAACCACTAAGTTGAATAGGATAGCACAGTATAGCTTCATGTTTTGAAGAAGAAAAGAATGCACCATATTTAAAAGAGAATACATTATAGTACACAGTGCATGGCATTGTGTACTTACCCTGGTGTTTATTGGATTAAAGGTATTCATTTGTTGGATTATCCATTGATTCCTTAATTACCAGTGAAGCACTAGCTGTGATTGAGATGGTCTCCTAGGAGTTGGAGCACATAACTCTTGACAAAAAAAAAGACTACACCAGTCCCTGAATCCATGAACTTAATTTTCCTTTGAGAAATAGGTTATACCAAGGAAAAGATATCTATGATGTGTGTGAAGTTAGATGAGTGAAGCTAATTATTGAAGTGGCATGAGAAGACTTCATAGAAGCGCTTGCTTCCTAAGAAAGTTAGCTGAGTTCTAAAGCAAAAAACGGTCCCCATAGAAAGTGTGAACAGAACATGCCAGGTCTGAAACTGCATGAATGGAATGGACCGCATGTATTCACAGGTTGGGGAGGAGGATGTTGGAAGTAATACAAATGAAGGGGGATGTGAGATGAAGCCAGAGGGATGATCAGGAGCCTGATGCTCTGATGTTATCTCCTTATCCCTTTAATGGCGCTAATCATGGGAATGATGAGAAGCACAGAATCATCAGAAATCACACTGACTGCTGTGTGAACATAGAAAAGCAACAAAGACATGTGAGAAACTGGCTCCTGTGGTCAGTAGAAAGGTTCAGGAAAGAGACTGGGCAACTGAAGAGCAGAGTGGACACACTACCTTGATAAATGTGTAATCATTACAACAACCTAACCGAACTGCCAGCACCCAGCTTCTTCTATGTCCTAACCAAACCATCAGTCTTTCACCACAGGCTCACATTTCCTTCTGGCCTTCCAGTGCCCCTGTGATTTGTCCCATAATGCCATGGCCATGCCCATTAGGTTTTATACATGATTATGCATTTTTACATAAAATTTAAATAAATTTTTATTAAAATTTGCAGTCAGAATGCTCTCAATAACATCTTTATATTTCAGGAAAGACAACTGCAATTCTTAAGGAAGAAAACTAACATTTACCAGAGTAAAAACAAAAAAAAAAAATGAACTCACAGACACCATCAAAATCACACAGATCAAAACATGACTTTGCACTCCATGTTAGGAGAGAGAGATTATGAGTGTCATTTTGTACAGACAACAGTGGAGGTGCAGACAGCCTAGATAGCATAGTCCAAGCCTTGGTCTCATGGAAAGTGTATTCACTCTGAGCAGCCCCAAAAAGTCCCAGAAATAAAGAAGTTTGTATTTGAGAGACCCCTTGCAGTGAAAACATACCATGTCCCCTGTGGCTGAAAGGAAGAGTTTCTGAGCTGATACTGTGTAGCTAGAAAATGTAGACATTGCTCTGCAAATGATCAGCAGGGCCCTTTGTCAGGGTCATCTAAGACCAAGAGTAAAAACTGTTTTATTCTATTTACAACCTGAAAGGACTGCAACAATTCCTCAGTTTAAAGGTAGCTTGGAATAGCCATCTGGCCTTATCTTACATGCTACTGTTTGGGAAATATAATACAATTTTCTGTCTTTGATAAATAGTTTATCCTATAGAAGCTAGAGGAAGGATTATGAGGCAGAACAATTATTAATAAAAAGATTCATTAAGAAATTGATTTAGTAGAAAATTGATTTCTTGATCCCAACTTTGGTTATTTAGGTATACATGCTTATGATAACAAGGTCTCCAGTCATTACAGACTTTTCCACTGTCAATCACCGTCTTTCTCTTGACAGACATGCTAGTAAATATCTTTTGAAAGGAGCAGATCCCAACAAGTTCAGGGATTTTTAAACAGATAAATCAGTGTCTCCTACAAAACAGAAAGGCAGACAAAAAACCAGAAAAAAGCTAAAAAGTCTAGATTGTAACCTGAGCTTCAGCTTTCTCTCAGTGATACCCTGGCCTGTGGCCACAGACACTGATCATCTCCAGATGGACATCGTTAGATCCAAATAAAAGAAACAAAGGGGAAGGGTATGAGGGTCCCGCCCTGGGCCAGGTTCAAGGAAAAATAGTGGTGATTGCTAATGATTGAGACTTGGCATGAAGTCCTCAGCTTTCACAACTTTCTTGGTAAATATTAGAATTGGTAGATTTAGTTTTCACTATCTAGACTTAGTGATTAATGTTGTTAGAACCAAATCAATACATTTAAAATTGACAATGTTTTTTTTTTTTAAATGGCATGGAAACCAGATTTCTAGATGTCAGTTTGTAAGCCAAATTTAATAAGAGAAAAATAATCATATTAATAAAAGCTCATCTGAGAACTAAAGAGTGCTCTTCATCCCATCTTTATCTATTCACATTTTTCAGACTGGAACCTTCCACCACAGTTCAACTGAGGAACCCTAAGGGATTTTCCAGTCCCACACCCTCCTTACAGCTTCCCCTCCTGCCTGGGGCCAAGTTCCATTCTCCAACCACAGGATTATTCTTAAGTAAAAAGTTCTCAGAATGTACTGACTGATAGTCACCTGACCCTCTGAAAAGTCTCAGGTAGAGTTCAAATGTGTGTCAGGCTTGCCAGCCAATAGATTTAAAGATCAATATGCCTAGCCAATAAGTTTGAACTGTAACCTTGCTGATATAACCTGTGCCCCTAAAAGTATAAAAACTGCTTATAATAGCCATTTGGGGTTGCCTTCATCTCGAGGGACTGATTGAGGGTCAACCCCAATGCTCTGGAAAATAAACCTCTTGCTTTTGAATTGATCTGTGATCTGCCTCTCAGTGTCTCACTTGGGGGCATCTCAAGTAACCACTGATGGAGGGTTGGAGTACATAAACAATTGAAGATTATGCCCGACTAGCTTACAAATAATTGAACTCAGACTATGGTTTTTTTATTTGGCACTGACAATTACTGGAAGGTAATCCCTAATCTATTCTTCTAACTGCTGATCTGACTACCTCCCCAGCAGTGTACCCCCAGATACTTGCTGTTTCTCCTGGCCATGTACTCATAATTCATTTCCCCTCATGGTGTCTTCCTCCTCTCCCCTCTTTCTTCCTCCTTGCCCTCCACCTGGTCTCTCCTCTCTCCCAACCAGGTTACTCTAAACTCACCTACCTCTAATTCCTTCAGTGATTGGCTATAGCCAATTTTATTTAACCAGTAGTTTTAAATCAAGGATCTGGGTTTGTATAACAAAAGCTTGAAAACAGGAGAATTCACTCATAGGCCTAGACCTGCCCTTCGGGTACAGAATTTAGCACTACAATACATAGCAACAGACTAAACCTCAACATTCCACTTTGATCCAATTGAGTATGGCTGCAGATGACTTGAAGATGAATGAAGACACTGCATCTGTTGTCCTAGCAACTATTTGATTGATTTCTTCCCCTTTGGCACAATGGCCACTCTTTGGAATGGTTTGTTTCCTCTTGTAAACCAAATATCTTTTGAGTGACAAGCAATTCATTACAAAATTCATTTCCTCCCCTCTTTTTTTTTTTTTTTTTTTGAATGAGGCCAAGTAGTTGCTATGTCCAGGGCTAGATTCAGTATCCACTTACCTGTTCTATTTATTGCACTGTGGAAACCTGGCAATATGTGCTTGGCTTATTGCTGGCATGGATAAATTGATGTCTTGAATCCAACAATCACATCACTCCATTGTCCCTTGTAAAATCAGGAGCAGACATGAATGTCCTAGAGGGTCATTTGCAGGAAACTGAGACTTAACTTTTGGCATGGTGTCTTTTGTCGAAAACTACAGTTATTTGTAATATTCCTATACCCTCTCAGCTTTCCTTTAGAGAGGTAGTGATGTCCCTAGAAGATCTCACTGCTTCCTATTGGACCAGGTCCCAGCACAGCTATTTAGAGAGCAGCTGCAGGACTTATAACTTCTCTCCTCACACTGAAAGGCAGATAGGAAACTATTTTATTTCTGAGGTACAAATGATGTAAAACTCTTCTTTTCAGGTTTAAAAAAAGTTAGATTTGACTGCATTTAAAGCAAATGTGAGTCAGTATTAGTGCAGAGGAATATTGGAATGCTTTACCTCCAGACTCATCTTCTGCAGTTCAATATTAAAGGAATATATATATATATATATCCCTTTTATTTTATTTTACCCATATTAAAAAGTAATGCTTTGGATTAACTATATTAATTATGTGTATGTGCATAATATTTTGGATAAATTTTAGAAGCAAAAAAGAAACTGCTTCCATAGTTATTTCTGTAGATTTTCCAACTGAATCTACATTTCTGCAAGGTGGGAACTAACCCAAACCACAGTTGCTACACAGTAAAAATCTTTAATCTACAACTAATGTCTTATTGACCTTCAATCATCAACAACATGTATGTCAGAGCTGAATAACCCGTTTCAACTTCAGAACCTTGTTATTAGGGCTGACTCTGTATTTTGATCTTCTACTGATAGGACAGAAACCAAACCTCTACCTTGGCATTGTTAGCCATGAAAAGTGAATGAATGATAAACTTCATGAACTTACATAAAGTAAGTATCGCCCAACATAGCACAGTGCTGAGACTGAGGGCAGAAAATTAAAACTTGATCAAATCATTACCTCACTTGCATCTCATTAGACTACTACAGTCTGCTTGGAGGGATAAAGCCTCAGCACAGACAGTGAAACAGCAATGTCTGCAACAAAGGTTGTACACAAATTCAGAGCTACAAGAATGGACAGGAGTGAGAACTGGTGTCTGGGAGAGAAGTTGTGATGAATTTCCAAAGGGAAATTTCAAGAAAGCCTTAAGAAGAGATGGGTGTCATTAAATGATCACAGAAGATGGGATAAGGCAAGGAAATGGGGTTTATAAAGGCATGTTTAGTTTGAAGATTAATGAAACTTACTCAATAAGTATACTTAGCATTCAGTAAGTTCTTCTAAATGTATGCACTGTGTCACTGCAAATATGACTTCAAAAAGTAAACTTTATTATGTGTGTTTTAATGTTCCACTATTGTTCTCAAGGTTTTTGCATATATGTTTGCTCATTGAATCTTACACTAGTAAAAACCAGGTGGTTGTTATTACCACCTTTAGTTTATAGGCAGTCATAGAGCTTTTAAACAATAGGTCAGCATCATAGCACAGAAGTGGTAAAATCAGAATCTGAACCTACACAGTGCTCTAAACAGTGAGTTCTAAGCCAGTTTGATCAATTCAGTGAGAGTTTATCTCAACATAAAATGTAAATACATAGCTTGGTGGCAGAATGCTTGCCAGGCCCTAAATTCACTTTGCAGCATCTACTACCATCCATCTGCCTCTGCAAAGAAAGAGGAGAGAGTATGTGGTTCAAAATATAGATTGCATGTGGCCAAACTGAGACATCAGTGAATATGGAAGGATTCAAGTGAAAGATGTTACTAGACTGTTGTGAGTTCAAAAAAGAAAAAAAAACCTTAGGAAAAGACTGAGATGAGGCTTTGTTCTTGAATCATAGTGGTGACAAAGGAAAAGAAGAAAATAGATGGTAGACTTCATAAGAGTAATTTAACTAGACCTGTGACTCCACAGAGTTAGATTAAGAAGATGAGAAAGAAGCCAGAAGTCAAGTCAGCCGAGTGAGCTTAGTAACATGCACACAGTCATATGTTTTTAGGGCTGAGTTTACTTCTAAAGCCAGTGAGAGAGAACGCCTGGCATTGCCTACTGAATGTTGAGAGCTATACTGAGATTGTAGACAATTAAGGTTTTGGAGCTTCAAAGACCCTAGAATGAATCCCAGCTGTGTAGCTTCTATATATTTGACATTTGTGACTGAATTAACATCCCTATAGCTTCAATGTCCCTACAGGTAAATCCTGTCAGGTCTCTGTAGTCATCCTTGTGTGACTTTCTTTAGGCTCAGGAAGGAGTCTATGCTTTAGCTGTTATAGACCTTGGTCTCCCTTCAGGCTTATATCCTTTTTATCTGCCTCAGCATATTCCACATACAGAAGCCATGGTCTATTCCTCACAACCATGTTTTCCTTGGGACCTTTGCAAAGAATGGGTGCTATGCTGCAAATGCTATTCCTTTGAACTAACTCCATCCCTTCATTCAGTTCTCTTTTTATGTCACCTCTGTCTGCTTTTCTCCCCACATCACCTTGTATTTCCACTAAAACAGAGCCTTTGATTACTTCATAGCTATATTGTGATCTAGAACAGATGGTTGAATAAATATTGGTAAAAAAGGATGAATGAATGGAATGGAAATGATAAGAGAATAGTAGAATCTCTAACAGTGTGTGGAAATGAAATGAGAGATCATTCATAATACTTTGCAAATATCAAGGAAAAGCTATATTATGGTGGTGCCAAGGAGCTGAAATGTAGTGTTTGGCCCTGTGAACAGGCTTCAGGAAGATCATCCTATACTCATAGATACCACCTATCCTCTCATGTATCTACCACCTGAGTTCTTGGAAAAATCTTTGAATACTATCTAATGAGAAGCTGATTGGCTACATTGGTACATTATAAACTAATCATTTGTTGTGTTTGCTTTCTTGCTTAAACACCATCTACAAGCTGCCATTTATGGCTGCTCTGTGAATACATTGGAGATTTGGGAATGGGGTGGTATTAAACTAACAGCAATGAGAAGCTGAAAGAAAGCAACTGCCATTTCTATCATATGAATTGTAGTTATTTCAAAAATTACCATCACATTACCATAATAAGAGAAATGGGGTTCCTTTTATGATTTTTTATGTAATTATGGCCTTTATGAATAGTAATTGACTTGAAAATAGATCCTTGTCCTGCAGGGTCAGGCTCCAGGGAAGAAGGAAATTGCTAGAAAAATGATTAAGGGATCTCTTAGGCTTGCCCAACTAGGCTAGAGAATTTCTTTTCTTTTGTGAATTCCTGTCCACTTCCCTATTCAAGCAGTTTTTATTTCGCCTTAGAGGCCGGTCATCTGTAAGAAAGAGTGGGTGAGAATTTTAAAGCCTGCAAGATAAGTTGTTACTGACTGAGCTTTTCAATGATTCAGGACTAGAGCCAGCCAGCCTCTGAAAAGAGAGCACCATGATTTATATTTGGGAGGCCTGAACACGTGAGATAGAGCTGCCCTCAGGATATAATAGAGATGGGAGAGCAGTCCTGGACATAGAGTAGAGCTGCTCTTGGGATATAATAGAGTTGGGAGAGAGAGAGAGTTCAAGGGTCTATACTGGCCTGGAAGAAATACTACCTTTGGTTCTGGTTCCCCAAAATCCTTATATTGAGGGCCAGGAGAGATGGCTCAGGCATTATGAGTGCTTTTTCCTCTTGCAGGGATCTTCTTTCAATTCTTAGGCACCCCAGGATCTCCTTACCCTCTGTAACTAATTGCATGGATCTACAAAGAGATTTTCTAGTTTTTCTGGGCACCAAGTACACACTTGATATACATACATATGGCAGGGAAGACATTCATACACAAAATAAAATAAAATGTAAACAGTGAAAAAAGCAAAACAAAACAAACCCTCATATTGAGCATATGTTTATTATATATTCTCAGAATCCAATGAGCAAACAGTTATGTATTAAGTACAGTCTAGTAACTGATTCTTAAGGCCATCTTCAAAAAAAGATCATGTGCTTGGATATTAATAGCCTAGGCTCTCATAGAGTTGGGGCAGAGAAAGAGCTGAAAGGACAACAAATGTTTAAAGCCTCTTGTCACTGGTGTTAGACCAGACACATGACTTTGAAGGAAAATGAATAAAACATTCATTACATTGAAGTGTTCCACCCTGGGCTTTGCCATGGGGTCAAAATAGCCTAAGGAGTTCCAGGCATAAGCAACCTGGTTTAGCAAATTTCCTTGGGAGAATCTTTTCTGTGTGTTTCATGTAGTTACATCAATTACAGTTGTGGTCAGAACATCATCCTTTAGAGATTCATCATTATCAAAGCTTGAGATATTCTGTTTGACTCTCATGTCCAAAGGCCTGTGGATGGAAGAGGGATGATTTTCTGGAGCAAACTGAGACTAGCTACCTAGGGACCAACACCAATTTGGGAATCTTCTACCATTGACCTGTCAAATTTGGGACTTGGAAGGCACTGAATAGGAGAAAGGCAACTCTAAGAATAAACAGGGTCTAAAAGAAAAAAATAAAATAAAATAAAACAAAAGGAAAGGAAAGGTAGTCCAAGAAATCTACCCTGAGGTTCTTTTGCCCATACAGACATAAAGCAATAGAACTGAATTAAGGCTGACAGAGGTAGAGAAGGCCCATTGTTGAGTGGACATGGTTTGTTGGGTGTTTAGGAATATCCAGTACCAGTTGTGGAGTGAGTGCCCAGGAGAGAGCAAGTCCTGGTGACAATGCCCGTGTTCCTCAGCCTGGTTATTCCCTGGCTTGTTCTAGTCACTTCAGCTAAGGCATCTTCTCTGGTGCTTAAGGCATTTGAGTTGGCTTGCTAAAGCTAGGAACTTGTACACATTCTCTTCTGGCTAGCTGTTCTGGTGCTAAAACACATGTTATGTGACAGTGATCAAGAACCTGACAGGAATGATGTAAAGGGAAGAGAGATGTATTTTGTTCAGGGGTTGAGCTCATGGTTGCTTAGTCCAAGCACTTGAAGACCTCATGTGGCAAAGGAGCTTCTTACACAATGTCTCTCAGGAATCATAGCATTTAGCAGGAATGGAGCCAGGGACAAGATATGCTCAAGTATCAGGGCCCTCTGTAACCCACTTCCTCCAACTCAGTCCCTACTTTTAAAGTTTTCAGAGTCTCTGGAAAGAGAGTAACTGTCTAGGAGTCAATCCTATCTTCTCTCTCTCTACCTTCCTTAACTCAGTTCTATTGCTTTACGTCCGTATGGGCAAAAGAATCACAGGGAGGATATTTTTGGGCGACCTTTCCTTTCCTTCTTCCTTTTTTCTTTCTCATGGACACTTCATATCCAAACCATAACAGAGGACATTCACTTTGATGGCTTGCTTCTGCAATTTACAATCTATTCTCCCTCCAAGTGATTTGTCTTATTCTTAATCTCATCTCAATAATTTTATTTTATGTCTAGAAACAGTAAGCCTAAGGCAGACTGAAGCCTTCTCCCCAGTAATGATCCCAAATTGCATTGTTTCATCAAGTGTTTCTCCTTAGTTGTCCTTTCCAAGATCTGGAATTGCCAAACCATGCTTTCTTGCATTTATAAAACAAGGAGTCACAGCCTCTGACTTTGCAGGTAAATTATTGCAAACTAGTTATCAGAAATTAATATGAAGAATGAGTTAGAATTTTTGCTATCCTCCTAACATCTTTTTTTAAAAACAAGCATTCCCCCTACTTTTTAAGTCCATATCATAAAAGAAATCTTATAATAAGACCCCAATGCCTTTGTCACGCCACAGGAGGTCATGTCTAAATCTACCAGTTAGGTCGTGACTGGATTAATATTCAAATTGTGTGCAGTACAAAAGAAATATAAACCATAGCCTTGGAATTTATATCACCTTTCCAAAAGTTACACCACAACAAAATGTAATTTCTAGAAACAGGATAATCAGGGTGATTCATGCTCAGTGAAGGACACCAAATGCCTGGATATGCTACCATGAAATCTTATGACCCAGTGGAGGGAGTCACTCTGCCATAAGAGTGGCATAAGTCTCTCACACTCTGCCATAAGATCATGAGCTGCGCTGTTTTAGAAACCTCACAGGGGCGATATTCCTTTTTCCTCTGAACTCTGTGTCCACATCTTTGTTGAGTGAAAAAAAAAACTTATAAGAGGGCAGGGAAACCAGAACATATACATAAGAATGGTGTTGGTAGGGACAGGGGACTGGCGGAATGTACCTGCCCTGATAGCCCTGGAGCACTCTAGACTCCTGTGTGCACAAATGCTAAGCATCGTGTCACCTCCAAGTCTCTCAGCGTACCTGTGGCACCAGGGACTTGGGGTGACTTCAGGCAAAAAACACCAGGAATCTGACAAGGCTCCCAGTGCTGTCCATTTGAGGAAGTTTGCAGGAGTCGCCAGAGCTGGAACTAGGACAGGTGTTAGCTCTGATGACATTTTAGACAAGAAAAACAATATTGTACATGATATTTTTGTTTCTTAAAGCAAGAGGAGAGAATTGGAAAATTCTAGCAAAAAGACCAAGAATCTTCTTCAAAGAATGTATATAAAACAAAGGTTTAAATTGTATCTGAAAGAATATTACAATATGGTGCAATTTCTTGTTTCTAGTCATATTCATGTATTGTGAACCAGGAAAGAAGAAAGAAGAGATTCAACAGTCCTCAGCAGGGTTGCTTAAAGCAGAAATTACATCTATATGCGTACTCTTACTTATTGATGTTTTCTATGAGCCGGGTATGTTGCTAGTCATATCTTATAATTTTTTTATTATTATTTCAATGAACCTCAGGGGACAATCAGTTCCAGAGAGATAGCTCAGGAGGTAAACGTATCTGTTGCCAACTTTGAGGACCTGAGTTCAATTCCCAGAACCCATATAGTGGAAAAACAATTCCTTCCGACTGTCCACTGGGCTCCACACTACAAGTGTGGTTCATGTGTGTGAGCGCACACCCACAAATGATACACAAAGAAGTTTATATAATAAAAGAAAAAATATTAAACTGGGAAATTAAAAAGCATCCTTACTGTCATCATCCTATCACAATTAGGTGACAGGAACTGAGACGCAAATGATTTCCACAAGTGACAGAGTTGGATGCTGAGCTCAAGCAGCCAACTCTACATCAAACTTTTATCAACCGTCTAAGTCCTCATTTTAACTTGTCATACTTTACATATGGGTCAAATGAAGCCTTTCCCACTTTCAACAGATGGTCTTTGGGTTTTTGTTTAAGTAGTATGAACAGTCAGTCTGAGCAGGCATCGAGCTGTGGAGTAGATGCTAGGAATTCTAGACTGTGGCCAGGGCTTCACTAGTCAGAAAGACCACTTCCTCATTTCATTTTATTTCACATTTAAATCAGATCAGAGAGTTTTGAAATTATTTCTTCCATGTGTAGAAAGAAAATTGAGACAAGGGGAAGGAAAAAGATTGGCCAAGATCATCTGAGATTCCTTAATCTTGATATTGCATGTTTTCCTGACAATGGTTTTGAGCAGGAAAGTGTTTGTTTGCCTACAATGTAGGCACAAGTTGCCCAGAATGAAAGACTGCTTCCTGGAGGAAGTACAGACAATTCTGGGATACACTTCCCATTGCACTGTCAAAACACCCAACAGAAACAATCTGTGCAATGGAAGCCTTACTTTGGCACATTGTTCCAAAGGTTCTCAGCCCATTGTGGTAAGGAAGGCCCGGAAATGTGATTGGTTCAGGCCTGGTGGCTAGAACTTGTGACTATACTGGGAAGCAGAGAACTGAAGCTAGAACCAGGGGAGGGTACAACCTTCAAAGACCCACCCTAGTCACCTGCTTCATCCAGGCTGGCTCTATCTTTTTAAGGATTTGTAGCCTTACAAATATCACTGTAAGCTGGGGACAAGAGTTCAAACCATAAGTCTGTGGGGGATATTTCATATGTGGATTATAGCAAGTTCTAAGGCATACTTCACTGACTCCACCAGACTGCAAGTTCTATATGGTGGTATAGAAAGAGGGCTGGAATGGCAGGCAGAGGAGAGGACCTGAAAGTGATGGTTGATTCTGAAACAGGGACCAAAGTGTCTCCTAGGAAAGCCTTCATCACTGGAGACTGTTCTGTGCCACATTAACTTTACCTATGTAGCCAGTCCTGGAAGAGTCATTACTTAGAGGCTCTTATAGAAGTGCAGCACATTTTCTCTTCCTTCCCGAAAACCAGCTCGTACATTTCATAAAACAAGGAAACAATAAAAGCTAACCCTAAAGAGCAAAGCATTTATTTTCTCCGTGATCAGTACTCTCAGGATGGGCAGGTTTCAAATGGGAGGTTGTTCAAGGTCATTCCAGAGGTAATCAGGAAAGGAAGCAAGGTAATCCATCTTCTGATTCTAGCTCCATCCATAAGCTTTTCTATTTGCAAAAGGTGAGCGAGTCTCAAATGTTTGGGACATAAACCATGGTAAAATAAAATCCCCCTAGCAGTCCTCCTGTAAGCACCATGTGGTACCAGGTGACCCTTTTCTTCACTTTGCTTTAAGATGCAATAGCTATGCAAGGCTCCATGCAATGAGAAGAGGCACATTAGAAATATATGTAAATTTCAGGTACAACATGTAAATCACAAAGAAATCATCACTACAGGTTAATGTCCAGGAAAATAACCTATCAGGATCTTTAAACAGGAATTAGAGACTCGATAAATAAGGAAACTCATTTCTAGCTAAGTGACCTTTGCTAAAATCAGCAAGTCTCTGGAAGGAGTTTGATTAAATGGACACTCTAATAAGGATCAAGAGTGCACTGGGCGCTTGGGCTGTAAGTACTGTCATGGCACAAAGTATTATCAAAAACTGATGCTGGGTGAAGGCCACCACTTAGTTTCCCAAAGTGCTCATAGATAATGTGGCCAGCACTTGGCTGAATATCATCATCAGTTTCTAAACCCATCTGAACTCTTGAGATGTGGAAATGCATTTTTAAAGGCCTGCCAAGGAGGTCATCTATCCTGATGATGTGTCAGTGAGAACTTGAGAATGTAAAGCACTGATTCTGTGCTTCCTTTACCAGAGAAATAGTTCCATATCAAGTACACTGTGAGCTTTCACTATTTGTGCATATGACATCTGATTCTGTATGTGTATCACATCAGCATTGTGATACTGGGAAAGTCACTTGATCTTTCCAAAATGTAGCTTTATACCTCTATAGTGAGGCACCAATATGACCCACATATGTTTTGTTTCCTGCAAACTAATTGGGAACATACCTGGTACAGAATAAACAGATGCTCAAATATCCCTCAGTACTATTATAGAGGTCACATGGTTTATAAAAACACTATATACTTTTATTTTTACAGTGCTATAATTCAATGGACAAGGAGTAATGTTGGAGCAACTGGACATCTTCAGGGTACAGAAACAAACCTAAACACAAACTTCACATGCTTTTAAATAATTGACTAAGGAGATGGTCATATGGCTCAGAGGGTAAGAGTACTTTCTTTGCAAGTGTGAGGACCTAAATTTGGACCCCCATCATGCATGTAAATAGCTGAGTGTGACTGTACCTTCCTGTAGCCCCAAGATTGAAGGTCAGAGATGAGTAGATACTGAGGGCTTGTTGCAGAGCAAACCAAGATGAAAAGGCAAATTTTTATCTCAGAGAGAATCTTGTCCCAAGGAAATAAGGCAGAGAATGATAGTGGAACACCAGCCATCATACTCTGGCCTATTCCTGTGCACTCATGCACACGTACACACATGCAGAGATACACAGACACTGTTAGCACAGAACAGCATACACAGAACTTACTGAAATGCTTAACTTGGATCTAAAATATAAAACAGTAAAATTTTCTGGAGAAAAGTGGAGAAAATCCCCACAATCTATATTTGACTAATTATTATAGTCAAAGAGTATTTAGAGATGAAATCAAAAGCCAATAAAAGGAATTGATAACTTGTCTGCCAATGTTAAGATCTAGTTCTCTGAAAAAACAACCCTTAAGAAGATAAAAACAGTAACTAGAGATGGGACTAAAGCATTTTAAAATCATATATGTAACAAGGGATTTAAATCTAGAATAATAACTCTCAAAACTCAGCATTAAAAAGAATCTAGTTGTAAAATAGACAAAAGTTCATGAATAGACATTTCTCTGGAAAACATAAGTTAGTGTTTAATTCATACATAAAACTGCTCAACATCATTGGGAAAGTGAAAATTATAACAATTGTGAAATTTCATGAGAGAAATGAAAAAGTCACCACACCAAATGCTGGCAAGGATGCAGAGAACCTGGATCACTCTCATATTGGTGCCAACGCTCTTTACATGAGACAGGCACTCTGGACAAAAGTTTAGAAATGCATTTAAATCTAAAGATGTACTTATAATATGCTCAGAAATTGTACATTTGAACATTGTCTTAAGCTTGTTCATGGTATTATTATTTATAATAATTAAACAATAGAAGCTGTCCTAGTGTTCTTCAGTGACTCGACAGCCACACAGACTATGCTTATATTTATAATTTTTGCCAGAAATGAAAGAGCATGTAAAATCTACAACCTGAGTGAACCCCCAAGGAACTTAAGATTTTCAAAGAGAGGCTGTCTCAGACAAGATATAGAGATAGATTCATGATTGTTGGAGGTTGGGTGAGGAGGGATGGGTATAGCTTTGAAGGAAAGGCACAAGGGTACCTTACAGTCTTACTATATTATTTCCTTAGTATGGTGGGTGGATAATGAAGTTGTATTTGTGCTAAAGCATAAACCAACAAGAACATAAAACGCTCATAAACCGACAGGCACATAAAACACTCATGTAAAAAATGAACGCAAGTGTAACTGGGGACATTTGAATGTATTCTCCAGATTGCAACAATGCCAGTGGCTGGTAACCATATTGAATGAAACTGTACTCATGGTGTTAACTGAGGAGAGGGCTACTGAGATGTTAACAACTTTATATGCATGATAGTTCCTTAACAGTAAAACATTAAGGGAATCAGGTTGATTTTATTGTTTCAAATAAGACCTCTCAGAGGTCTACCTTTACACCAAGTGAACATTCTGAAGCTCACCAGTATGCGTGCTGTAGCTAAACTACAGGATCCAGTGTTAGGTCACCCTCTCCATATCTCATCATCCAGAGAATGTGACAATTGCACATTCCCATAATCCATCAGGGGCAAGTTGATGTTTTTCTCCCCTCTGTGGGTAAGCAGATAAATATCAACGTAGAATGCTCCCAAAGAAATAGCAAATAGGAACCATAGCTTATTTTATCACACTTCCTCCAATACGCATGCTCACACAGCTCACAGTTACTTTCCAGTCACCATATGCTAAGTGTTACAGACAATACAGACAGTGAGAAATATCAGAGCCTCAGCTTATATGTGTGCACTTAATTCTCACTGACAATGCTTAAGTAGGACAAATATAAAAAACAGCTTTCAGTTCCACACTTGATTTATAATAATAGACAAATTAACTCTTAAAGTAGTTTTTTAAATGGGAATTAAACTAGGTATCATAATGATATTCATAATTAAATAACATTCAAATTTAAGGAGCAAAATGTCATAAGTTACAATACTCAAAAAGGTGTTATACTTAATTTAAAACCTCACTAATTCATACACGATTAAGGATAGTTACTTTTTATATAAAACTTGTAATGTTCATGGAAGAGGAATTTGATATCTAAAGAATTCATGCAAATACAAATATAACTCTAAGCAGATTTAAATACTAAACCTTTTAATGCACCAGTGAATACTTCAGACATTCTCAAATTAATGCAAGAATGGAATAGTTCATTACAAGTTATGCAGGAGCAGGGAATAAACTGTAATAAAGGCAGTCTGTAAACTTAGGCATTTCCAAGTAAGCCTTTGCAAGTTCCAGGCGGGATCTCTGCGACTGAGCTCGATTGTCTAACAATCTTGTCTGGAGCTGTATTACTGAAGATTCAGGCAGGGTGAGGGCTTAGCAAGGACAAAGTCAAGGTCCACTAGGTTTTGGTTTTTGTTTTTGTTTTTAAAAAATGTATAATAAGATGGTGAAATATTTGAAATTATGCCTTGGTGACAATGTTCTTCCCTAAAGTCAGTGACAAAACAAAACTCCAGTGTCAGGATAGAAATCCTTCTTTAGAGTTGTTGGTCAGGAAAGTCAAAAAGACAACCCTCCCCAAACAATCCAGGCCATTGCTATCGCCTTTAGCTGTCTTTCAGGAAAATAAAGTTAAGTTCCCTTTGCTGATGAGACCACATACTTCAAAAACAGGACTGAAGTGGAAACTTGTAGGGTTTTTAGAAAGTTAAATATGACACATGACGTTTTGTTGAGGCACACAGGTGAAAGGTTATCATGCTAAAGAAGACATGTGAAAGAATATTGTTCCTGAAGCAGATACAGGTGAAAGGATGTTTTGATATAGCAAAGACCTGAAAAGACCCACGATGAAGAAGTATAAATATGACCTCACAGACAGTGGAAGAATGCCACTGAGCATTGGCTTAGTTTGCCCTGCCTTACTATTCTTTGCTAACAACACATGTATTCGGTTTGCCTTACATAGCATTAAATTCGCTCAAGAACTGCTTGTGAAGTTCCTGAAGCAGTTTGCTGCTTCTGTGGCCTTGCCTCCGGCCTGTTGGAGAGCCTTGTGGTTTCCTCAGGATTGAACCACAGCTGCTGGCCCATGCCTGGTGTCTGCCTGCCAAAAGGACTGGACTGTAGCTGCTGGTTCATGTGTGGTGTCTGCAGCGGCTAAGTCATATTTAGTATTTGCTACAGGACTGAACTGCTGTCAGGAAAGATTGAGCTCCCCACCAAACTATTGCTGAACAGGTTCACTTCCCTCATATCCTAATAACTTTTCTCTTCCACTACCTCTGTTTGGGTAGTGGGCTACAGGAAAGGTTGAACCCTTATTAAAAGAAGGTTGCAAAAATGTATGCCTACACAGGACTTTGAGGAATCAAGTTGGAAGTGTTCAGGACACCTCTCAGACGTGGTCTTATATTATCTACTGTATCTATGTAAGATTACTGGATAAAAGTAGTTAATGGTCCTATTCAGCTATAACCACACATGATGAGCCACAATGACCCAGCTATAAATCATAACCGTGATCAAAATAATCACCCCAAAAGGAGTAATAGTGGTATTTATATCCTGGTAGTAACAAATAGCCACCTAGGTTGACTTAGGGTCTAGTCACTGAACATAATTCATGCCTTGTGGTATAATCTTGGCCAACTGCCTATGACTGGGTGGGCCATGGATACTAGAAGAGGACCTATTAATATCATTCTCTTAAAACAATACAATCTCTAACTAGATAAGTCTAGTTCTCATCCCTAATCAATGAGGCTTCTTTATTCAGCATATGGAGGACATTATAGAAATCTACAGCTTGTCAAAATCTAGAGAACTATGACCATGGAGTTCCCACACCCTATTGACACATCTATAAATCTATAATATAATCTCTACACTTAAGACTCAGAGAATATCGTAGAAAAAGGGGTAGGAAGATCATAAGAGACAGAGGACCAGACATTCTGCTAAGAGGTATGTCTACTCTATGTGACAGAAAAGCTATACCATCGAAATACCAATAATGTAGTATCCTAAACAAAACCTGAAAAATGATGCCATCAATTGACATACCAACATCGATGGGGGAGACAACACAAAGCTCTGCCACCCCTGCCTCAGATGAGCTACAGGCAATTAATGGCTGGTGAGAGAATCAGTCTTCTCCAGGGAAAAGACACATGATTGGTCATTCAGTCCTTAGAGGTCAATCCTAAACACACACACGCACACACACACACACATACCACATAATACATATATATTAATGTATACATCTATTATATATGTATATACATATATATACACATTTATAAATCTATAGTACACTCTTTACACTTAAGACTCGGGGAATAGCATGGAACAAGGTGTAAAAAGATCATAAGGGATGGAGGACCAGACTGTCTGTCTACAGTGAAGTAGTGTCTACTCTATATGACAGAAATATTAATAATATATATATGTGTGTGTGTGTGTGTACCACTCAGTAAACCCAGTAGGTTACAGTTCTAAATATGTAACAATAGTATAATTAAAATATAAGTTATGAAACAAATTTCTTTCTAACCCTTAAAATTCTTTGTGGTTATGGCTCCAAACTCCAATGTAATATCAAGAATTAGGGTTCTAAATGGCATAGAAAAAAATTACATCTTTGCATCAAGCCTCAAAATTGCATCACCAGTGACCTCGCAACACCCTTGCCTCTGTCTCTTCACTAGGATTGCCTACAAAAGGGGGAATAAAAAGTTGAGGCATTAAACTAAAGAAGGAAGATGTAGCAATGGCCTACTCAGGGGTAAGTGACTGGATATACCTGTGAAAAGCATACTCCATAAGAACTCAAGGTCATGTTCTGTATTTCATCTTCAAGTGAGATTCTTCTTTTGTATCATTAATTTCAAAGCTGAAAAACGGAATTCTTTGCAAGTCACAAAAGATGGGGTTTTCAACATAGTTTCTCCCATCATATAGCAAAAGAAGCAAATGTACTGGCGCAGTATTCTTGATGTATAAACATCAGAAAGTAACTGCTATCTGGGTTTTTAAAGATATAGATTCAGCTAACTGCATAGCTCTATTTTTTTCTTAAAAATCTTCAACCAAAACAACTTCTCTTGCTTTGTTCTCTTCCCAACAAGATAAGATGAAAATGTCTTATGTAAAATTAATCTAATTAGCAATTTTATTATAAATTATAGTGCTATTTTGCAACCCCATTTCTCTATATCTTCACATAATTGACCTATTCTTTATCAAGATAAAATTTTCATGCACTACTTTTAAAATATATATATATATATATATATATATATATATATATATATATGCAAAGGTGTGGGGTTTTTTCCCTTCTTGAGGCAAAAATATGAGAATACACACAACAGAGATATTTTGCTAGCTTCCCATCTTGCTCTGACAGTGATTAGTGAGTTCAGAATTAGCAAAGATTTCTACCATTGCAGGTCCTTGGCTTTTTATTTCTGTGCAATGAAGTTTAGGATGATAATGGCAGCACACTAGCTTCCTGCATGAGAGGCAGGACTTATCAGTAAGGCAATGTGCTTGAAAACTAGTCTTTGTAAAGTATAGGGAGCTTCAGTAGGCACTCAGACCTCCCAAGAACAGGAAAGAAACAGACTTTTCTCTCCCTGTTCCCTCAGGACTCTGTCCATTTCTGAACAATAGTGACATAATAGTCCAGATCCAGGACCCCCTACGTTTACCTTACAGTACTGACTGTTCATTAGCAGTATCGTCACATGTTTAAGTGTGACACAAACACATGGCATTCTTACCCATGTAGTTGGGGTAATAAAAATTACAAAGGGGAGAGAGAGAGAGAGAGAGAGAGAAAGCCAAGTTGCACTATGACTTCTGCCAATTTCCGGTAGTCTCTTCTTGTTCCTCTTATCCTCCTTTGGAGTTAACTAGTCTCAGTAACTTGAGGATTGCCTGTGTGTGTTTAAGAAAGAAAACAGTACAGCATTTGGGTGGATGGATCCCTTGGCTGGCCTTAGATTTATTAATGTGTGGCTTGCAGTTTCTCAAATGTTCAGAAGCCTGTGCAGGGCTAGTGGACTTTAGTAAACAGTTTCACTGATTTTTTTCTGACACCATGGGTAGTTGCAGAATAAAAGAAGTAAGCCTCCCTGAATTACCAGCATATCTCAGAGCTTCCCTCCATCATTTCTAAAAGCATAATAGAGAGATCACTGACTGGTAGCCAGACTGTCAGAGGCTGGGATCCCAACTCAAATACACGCCTGGACAATCTCTTCACCTGGTGTACAAAAGAGCTGCTGTGAGCATCCAATTTCCCAATACATGAAAGCGGATTTTGGTGCCAAAACACTATTTATTTATAAGGTGCTATTATATATTTAAAAGGAAAGTTCATTTTCAATGAAACCATCTGTCTCCTCATCTGTAAATGTGTCAATGGGGTGGGTATAGGTCATAGGGGCTGCAAATGGTTCTGACTAATTGTCTGAGGGTTTCAGTGGATATTTTCTGGCCGTTTGTTCTAAATGGCACAAAAGAAGCAGATGGGCTGTCTCCTTCCCTCTCACTACACCTGCTAATTGTTTTGGCAACAAAGCATTTGGGAAATGAGAAGTTAAACTAAGCCCTACTTCTATTTGCTTGCCCTCGGAGCTGTGTGAAAGCTGTGGACCTTGCTTAAAATGCCACTCCTGTTAGGATCAGGATGCTACATTTGACCAGTTATTTTATATGAGACTGGAGTAATGTGTGGGAGTAAGAGACTTGATCCAGTGATCCAGAGACTTCTGCTAGGGAAGGATCAAAGACTTGGAGAAGAATACTCTCTTACTGAACATTTAGGGAGAAAGCAACGGAATCTGCTTTACCATAAGTCGGGAAATCAGCAGAGTTGGGATTTGGAAACACAGATAGTTTAATTGTAAATGGATGTCTCAGTTCAGATTTAAGACCCTTGAACTCCGAAAATTTATTGATAAACACTCTAATATAAAATCAAGTTGGTGCTCACATAGTGCTTTCTTCCTTATTACTTTGTTAAAAGTCAATTATTGGTAAATGGAAAGCAAGGTAAGGTTTCTTGCCATTTTTTTTTGATTGACATAGACATAAACTTTAATTTTGGTAAAGCAAGTAAACACAAACACATATCTCCTGTACCTCATGTGCTTCAAAAACATCAATTCAGTCAAAATTTAAGTTGCATTAGGTAATACTTAGTTAAACTTGGTCCATCTGGAAAAAAAATCCTAGAAATTAAGCCTATACATTCAAAGAACTATGATATAATTTAAAGTCTTTATCCAAGAGAACACAATTGGTGATTACTTTTCATATTTCAAACTTAAACACTGATCTAATTAAAGCTAACCTTAAACTATATAGCCCAGTATTCATTAATAACCTATAATTTTTCTTTAAGGTCAAACTTCTCTTATAAAATTAGGTATACACTGATTGGAGCTATGTAGAGAATGAAGGGAGATGAAACAGAGGGCTAATATTACAATTGCCTGGAGTGTCCTGGTTTCTTTTAGGATGTTACCAAATATTTAATCATCAGCCATCAGGTTGGCAAATGACATGAAAACAAAGCTAGTCTACCCTTCCTGCAGGATCGTTCACTTGCTGCCAGCTTTTGACTCAACAGTCTTGCTAACTCCCTACCAAGTTGTCGACATTGGACGTGACGCAGAAAATGTTCAAAAGAGTCAGTTGAATTAACAGGCCATATAATGTATTCTGCATGCTAAATTAAAGCTTCATTTCTCTAGAGTTCACCCACTGAAAAGCTGTTCACTGGCAATGGTTCCTGTGGCCAGACCTGGCATTTGATAAGCTGTTGCCATCCCCTCCTCTTTAGGGAAAACTGTACGTGTTCTGTAGCCAAAGCAGGTAAACAGTAAGAAAAACTAGGTAGCCAGTGAGATCCAGCAAAATAGGTAGCCCAACCTGAGGAAGGAGGTGTCTCCTGGTGCCAGGTCCCCGCCTAGGGCAGTGGCTGTTTTCCATAATGCTGATAATAATCTGACAATAATCTTCAATTATTAGTCATCAATCTCCTAATAAGTCTATCTCCTGCTAAGTCTTCACACTCAACTTTCGTTTCCAACTACTGTGTTGTTTCTCATTTCTGTTTGGATTCTGATAAATTTAACATATTTGCCTATATTACTTCTTTGAGTATGGAATACATGCATAATTATATAGATAGAGATAGATATTGTGTGTGTATGTTAAAACAGAGTCTAAAGATATGTTTTTCACTATAAGATAGTATTCACTTTAGGTATGTCATATCCTAGGATATGAAGAGTTACCGCCATGAACACAGAAACATAGGAACTCATAAAGATATGCTTAGTTTTTCTCTCCATCACCTAACCTATGGGCTGCATTTAGATCAGACTGGAGATTGATTGTGTACTTGAGGGTCAAACATTTTTTCCTCTCAAATTTGTATCTCAAAATCATCCAACCCAAGGTAACTCTATGGAAGGCAAGGCCTCTGAGAAGTGACTATGTCACTATATGATCCTTCAGGAGTTGCATTAGTGCCCATGTAAAAGATACCTCAGGGTCTTATGCTTTCTACCATGAGAGAATGCAATGAAGAAGGTATCATCTATAAAGCAGAAAGCAGGTCTGCTCCAGACATGGAGTCTGCTGGGAATGGTGAGAAGGGCATCTGTGGCCTTTATAAGCTTCCTGGGATGTTACAGATATCTTTTCATAGCAGTATGTGCTGGTTTACACAGTTGTATATTAGCCTTTATTGCAGTTTTCACAGATGCATTTGGACATCTCATTGTGATGAAAGCAGTTCATGTCTTAAGAGCTCTACTGAGGCCGCTTTCTCACCAGTACATCTTTCCTGAGATCCTGCTGCCCTGTCATGCATCCTCCACATGCTGTTCCTTGATCGTGATCTCGGTAGCAACTGCCCCCCCCAACAAAACTCAGCCAGCAAGTCCAGGGTCACAGTTTCACTGACCCCATTCCCCAAAGCTGTGAAGATGTGGAAACATTGGGACAACCAATAGACCTTTAGTTTCAGGCACAATGGACACTTTCTTTAAGATGTGCATTCCTATGAAGAACGTCACCTTAGTGTTAATATGGAGACTGTAAGCAAAAGAGTTGAATCAGCAGTGAAACTTTTAGTTCTATCCTGGAAATCAATTCTGTGCAAAAAATATTAAACATAAATATTAAACTGTTGCATTTTTACTAGTGATAATTGTAATATGGTGTCTATCAAGATTTCTAGTTTTAAAATCCAAAATGACACTCAGATAAACAAATATGGGAAATTATAGGGTCTCTTAGAGAGAAAGTTCTAGAATGGTTCTAATTCCAGGATTGTCAACTCACATGAGAAGAATTCATATTTCTCTTTCCTTTATCTCGGCTTGTTTTTCTCTGTTTCCCTCTGCACGACTTTTTAATGCACAGAATGGTTCTCAAGAGGCACAGGTTGATAACTTACCAGCCTTAAGTATAGCTAACATGGTTTTCCTTTACCAAACTACTGAAGACCCTGAACTGAGTCCCACTGGCCTACTGTGGGTCACAGAAAGCTTAGAATGGTCAGACATGATTGATCTATGGAGCACAGGGTAGAATTAGCACAGCACATCATAATGACTCCACAGAGGAAAGTCGAGAAGAGAAAGAACATTTCAGTTGGAAGAACAGGAATAGGCACCGGGCAGACACAACATGGCTTCTCCATTCTCAGAAATTACTTTTTATTTTAACTAAGTATGACCTACGATACTGGAGCTAATTCAAGAGTTACCACACATTTCTTAAAGCCATAGAAAAGATTTGGTGCCCAAAATTTATATAACATTCACAGGATTTCAGAACTGCTTTATATCAGAGCTGCTGTGAAAATAGTCATCCCTTAGCATACACAGAGGAAGTCTGAGAAGCCTAAGTTTGCATATAATTCACACACATGTTCTATATATGTGGAATGATTGTTGGATCACATGTGATACACACAATTATATATATATATCATATATGTATATATACATAGATAAACATAAAATATAGATCATATATCATATCATATCATATACATATATATAATATATATGTACATAAATAAAGAGTATAGTACAATGTAAATATGATTCAACTAGTCAATATACTATACTGTTTTGAAAAGAATGAAAAAAAATAGCCTGAACCCAAAGTAAGCTTTGGAACACATATAATCCATGGCTTGCTGAACCACAGTGCTGAACTTTTAGTACCAAAACACAATAGGTCTGGCAGTTGCCAATACTATAAGAGAAACAAGGGTACTTTTCAGAGTCCCAACCTATGAGATGTTTTTCATAGCTAATGTGGGCCTGTGGTGGATCAGATGATGTGTGACAGAGAAGTCATTGGTTGGAACACAGTAAGATTTATTTCTACATAGATAGCTAAACTGGACCATCTCTTCCAAAGTTCCCAGGTTTGAGACAGAAAAATAGTTCTGAGCAGCAAATATACTCCACTTTGGGTTAAGGTGAGAATTCATATTGGCCTCTGAGAGTAATCTCTGGGAACTTCAGAGAAGGTGTGTGTGTGTGTGTGTGTGTGTGTGTGTGTGTGTGTGTGTGTGTGTGTGTGTGTGTGTGTTTGCGTGTGAGTTCCACACAAGGTGGGACAAGGATGAAGAATGGTTCAATGTTTATTGGAGATGAACAAGTTCATTTTGCCATTCATTCATTCACTCATTCATGGGATTTTGTTATGCATCTATGTATGTGTTTCTAGGGAGGAAGAGGAAGCTGCATCTAATAGGCCTACAAGCTTCATTTCTTGAATTTCTTGAAAGAGTCACATGTTCCCTCACTTTGATTTAACTATGTCATTTTCAGGGACCAAGTCATCAGAGGAAGGTGAAGCATATTTACTGTAAATGGCAATTGCATTGTTTGTTGGTGTCATTATTCGATAATAAAACATGGAAGAAAAATGTGTGCAGGCATGGCTCCATCTTGGAAGGCCAATCGGAGCTTGGTGGGCCACGTGAAAAGGGAACGAGAGCACTGTCACTTGTGCGTAAATCAGAAGCCAATCTCATTGGAACTAGCTGAGTGGAACTGCATCTGCACAGCATGCTGGAGGAACTGGTGCTTTCTACACTTTAATCACACCCCGAGAGTTGATAAGTCCTAAACGCCCTCTTCTGGGTGAATGCTAGCAATTCCATTTCCAAGAGAAGATACTCCACACAAAAAGGTGGCAGTTTTGAAGCTCTTCCTCTTTCTACCCCCATGTATATACTTCAGGGTATTTAATGTGAAAAAAAAGGATGAAATCTGCTTGCTTGGAAAGCTGCCATAGAAGTAACTTCCCTCTTAGAACGCCGCCGACTTCTCTCTTCACCCACAAAGTCGGTATCTAGCTGCTTTCTGTAGGAGGCCAATTCCAAATTCAATTTCCAAACACCTGCCACTGCTGCTCTTTGATTCCATTCTCAAATGCCATTGTGGGGAATCTGTTCAAGCAATCACCACCATGGTTGAAAACCCACAGAAATACAGCTGCTACATAATCTGTCTACATCCTTCAACCCTGGTGGTGTTGTAAGGACCACAGCGCTGTCCATCCTATCCTGGCCTCAGTGCACGCCAAGGGATGAATGAACACAATGACCTCCTAACTTGCAGCCTACCTCCACCACTTCTTCTCTTCCACATTCTCCTCTGCCCTCTTCCTCTCCCTTACCTCATTTTTTCTCATCAGTTAAATGGGAAAGAACTAATTTTCTAGATTTAAAGAATTAAGAGTTAGTGTAAGCAGAGGCTCATTATAGAGAGATTAATTGTCTGTGCTACAGAACCTCTGCCCCATAGAAACACAAGTTCTCTTGAGTCTGGACAGTGTTTTTCATAAGTTGGTGATTTTGGAAATCATAGTTTAGAGGCACTCCACGGAGTCTTGTTACGTTGGTTACAATGTATGGCTTTTCAAATCTATAGAGACAGAAAGTAGATGAGCTGCCTGGGGCTGAGGAGGAGAAGCACTGACTGCAAATGAGCAAGTAACATCTGGGGTGATGGCAGTGTGCTGATGGTGGGCTGTAGTGAAGGTTGCACAGTCTGTGAGTTCTAGTAAAAAAACATTGAATTCTACTTTTGAAGTAAACACTTTTTTGGAATAGAAACCATACTTTAATCAGTTGTTAATAAAAATTAAGATGGATTAGAATCACAGAAATGTAATAAAGCAACTCAAGGAAAGTGCTCATTGTGCAAGCTGTTTAGGATAATTGTTGACGAGTTAGTGTTAGGCATTTGATATTCTAACTCATCTGTTCATTGGCATAAATAGTAGGCCAATGTCAATAGTCACTTCTTGCCGTTTTCCTACTTCTCTTAGTGTTGGAAATGTTCATAGTAAATGTTCACAGAAAACAGATGTGACAGCTCCAGGATTTGTGGGAAGGGTAGAGCTTTCCATTGTGTGGAGATAGATGAAGACAGCCATGGTTAAATAACAAAAATGGAAGCCAACCCTACCTCTGGCTCTTTTTGATAAGACTCTGTCAGATGTGCTGAAAGTCTGGAGAAAAGCATTATACGTTTGTCTGTTATATGGGTGATGAAACCAAGTCTAAATCATGCTACAATGTACCTATAAAAGGAGGAGTTTGAACAGGACACAACTGGCACAGATGCGCCTTCAGTGAGCCTCTGGTCTAAGGACCAAATGCTGGGAGCAGTTCATTTGTCCACAACTCAACATCATTAGTCTGAAAGCTGACATGTGAGCACAACTCTTAACAAACTGCGTTATAATTAGCTGAGCCGTGCTAAATTCCAGGCTCTGTCCAAATTAGAAAATTGCATTATATCTTCTGGAAAGATGGAAAAGAAGGTATCTTGCACTGGTACTGTGGCTACTGTAAGATGATATACCTGATGTCAACCATCACCAGTGAGGACAGCTGAAGAATGATGGTTTAGATAGCAGGCCAGAGACTTCTTCCTATTTTCACCAGGACCTCTGCATTTTTAAGCAAGCTTGTAAGAACATCATGTATGTATTTATTTCCTGGAGGTAAAGCTGTTGTTGCTGAACACTGAGGAAACTCGGAAGAGCAGCAAGAAATGGTTCTTATCCTCTTGTCAGAGAAACTAAGAGGAAATGATCAGCAGAAGTCATGAAGTTACCCCAGCATGACATGTTGCTGAGACTCTTTTGCCTACTTGGCTCCAAACTCTCAAGTCAGTGGCCAAGATTATTTGACTTTGAGAGGAATCAAGCCAGTGCTTTTCAAAGGTTGAGTCAGATACCATATTGGAGGGGGCAGGTAGTGGGTGGCCACATGTACAGAGGAGAATGTGGGTGAGAAACATCCTGGGCAAAATAAACTCAGGAAGCACTATTTCTTTAACACCCCCATTGCACTCCTTCTTGGAGATTCCTTTGTCTTCTGCTTCTATACAGTTCTCTTCTCTGATCCCAAGTCTTTGAATAAGGGTTCAATACAGGCAGAGATGAAGAACTGTCACTCTAGTCTATGTCAATTTCCTTTGGAAATTTAACACCAAATAAGATGGTTTTATTTCAGATTTGAAGGATTTTCTGAAGTGGGTTGTGCTAACAACAACAACGATATCATCATCATCATCATCAACAACAACAGCGGAGCTACCTCCAGGCAATGAAGCTTGCTTACAGTGAAAAGGAATGAGTTCACTTCTGGGGAATGCATGGTACAGTCAGAAAGACAGGCATGTAAGTGACTTAATTAAGAAACAATTAAGCAAGAGCAAAAGTAAAATTAAAAGTGCAGAGTCATATGTCACAGTGACACAGAACAGAACATATACAGTAATGGTGCATTTTTTTTTTAGAAACACTTTTGAATCTGATTACTAGTCCAGATAACACACCTAATACTTTTCAGGCATTTCTACCACACACAAGGGATATGATGCAGTGCTTTGGAACTGAGTTCAAATTTAAACTTCACAACAAACCACTAATAAATTACTATTTTAGTGTCCCCAGTTTTCCAAAAGAGCAAAACCCAAATGCATTTGCTAAAATAGGCTGCAGTCTACAACTTTCCATCCTGGAGGCTTAGCTGCAAGCAACATGCTTGTGTGTGTATGAACCTGTTTCCAAGTTCAGCCATTGGCTATCTTCTCCATAAAACAAACCCTCAAGAAAAGTATCCCCTCACTACAAAGTTATAGCCAGTCAGAGATTTCCTTCTGAGGAATTTTACTTTGCATGTACAGATCTAGCTCGATGAATCATTTATGGTTGGAAAACAATACAAAGAAACGTCTTAATACAATGAAAAGTCCTAGATACTACCAATATTTTACAATAAATTCACACTCTTGGAATTCATTGTGGTTTTAAGCAGAGCATGGGAGAAAAACTTTCCATGTCTGTCTAAAGTTGGGTTGAGAGGGGACGGAGAGGGGCTGGTGGGGAGAGCTGGAGAGATAGATAGATTGGTGAGTAAGAGCACTTCCTGCTTTTGCAGAGGACCTGAGTTAATTTCCAGCACACATATGGCAGCTCACCATGGCTTATAAGTCCATCCTCAGGTGATCCAACCCACCCTGTAGCCTCCAAGTATCACACATGCATGGGGTGTCCCCACATACATGCAGGAACTCACACATAAAACAAAGTTAATCTTTAAAAACAACCCAAACCTAATACTCTCTGATGCAGAACTGATCACCATTAGTTTTCTGTCTCCCTTTAAGCCTGTAGCTTCATTTCTCCACTTTCATTTGGTGATTTTAAATGATCACTGCTTCCCCAAATTCCTTTAAGAAGCTTCCCTGTGTGGGAAATAAGGTGGTATTTGGACTAATTCTCCAAGTTCATCTGTGCTAGGACTGTCTCCAACTTGAAAGGTTGAAAGGGACTGGGTGAATTTCAACCCCCGGAATTATGTTCTAATTTGTCTTTATTTCTTCTCCTCGTTTTTCATACAAGATTCTTACCACCACTCAAAACATAATTGCATTGTTTTATTTTTTTCTTGTACAAAGGAAAATAAATGGAAGTACTGTGAGTTCCTAATGACATGTGCTTTATTTTAGCTCTATTGCTACTACATGAAACATAAACAGAGATACTAGGATATAGCTAACATATGTGTGTGTGTGTGTGTCTGTGTATGTCTGTGTGTGTCTATGTGGGTCTGTGTGTGTATGTGTGTGAACATAAAAGAAAGGGAATAATAGTAGGAAAAGGAGGAGGAAGAGTAGAAGCAGACAAAGGGGATAAAGAGGAAGAACAGGAGGAAATAATAAAGAAGAAAGAACTCTTAAATTTTCTAAAGGTCGGCAGGCAAGAATGCTCTGTCAGCAGCTAGCAGTGTTGCTCTTGCTGAGGGTCTAGTTCAGTTCCCAGCACCTGCAGTGGACAATTTAAAATCACTTGTAACTCAGGCTCTAGGGAATTTGATTTCCTCTTCTGGCCTCCACATGTATATGTGCTCACACACGGTGCACATGCATTTACACAGGCACACGCATGTGCACATAAATTAAAGATAAATAAACCTTTAGGAAAGGTGACTCTATGTACACCTGTGACTTCTTGACTCAGGGCTCTCACCAGTTTTTTACTTTATATGTGTGTATCCTCCAAATGGTCCAACCAGTTCTCTGTGCACCACAAATCCCCAAACCATTTAGGAGTCCCTGAATTCCGTCCTTCTTGGCAGCACCCGCTAGTAACTACTGCCTTTTCTAGGACTTGGTTTGTCTCTTGTATGTGCTTGTAGCCATGACACAATGGCAAAAGCATGTCCTGGAGACCAGATTCGCTCTGTGACTTGAGCCAGATCACTCTAAACTTTTGCTTTTCAGACTTCAAATGAAAGAATGGTGTTCTGTCAACAGTTCTGACCAGTTGATAATATTAAGATATATTATGTACCTAAAAAATACCTTATAGCAGGTTCTATACAGTAAGTTAAAATGATAGAGCAAGGAAGAGAAGAAGTACAAATTCTCTTTCTATTCAGATCACAAACACACTTAAAATACATTTGTTTATTTTTGCCTGTTTTTGGTCTTTCGTGTAGACCAGGCTGTCTTCATACTGACTCTGTAACTGAGGCTGACCTTGAACTTCTGACCTTCCTTGCTCCAGCACTGGAGTGCTGGAATTCAAGTACCCAACACCCCACTTGGTTTATGTGGTTGCTGAGACTTGAACTCGGGGACTTCATGCATGCTAGGCAAGCAGTCTAACAACAGGGCAACAACTGCAAGGGTACCATTGTATTTTTATCACTTTTGTTTCCCATATTGTAACATCACAGGAAGGAAGTGGATGTGGAGTGGAGGAGGCCAGGTAAACGTCATAAGCGATCATTGCCACATGCACATAAAATCATGCCTCCAAAAGCCATTCATCTGAACAGGGAGAAAAGACAGCTGTGGAAAGTCTGTGGTTATGAACATATGGCAGTCACTCTCCCTCTGTGGATGGTATATGTCTTATATAGACAACTGAAACATGCACCTTCCTGCAGCAAACAGCCCTTGCACATGGCACAGAACCACTTCATGTTCAGTTGTCTGATCAAGAACTTCCAAGGGACATAGACGAGTGTGCACTGGAGATGAGAAGTACTCAGGGTTTTCCATCAGTGAGTCAGTGTTGGACCTCAGGTGTGTTGAACTTAGAAAATGGCACCGGGTACCAAGCTGTGCTGATGACCCCATGCTGCAGAAGCATTTTGATATTAATACCCCACTTTTGGTAATCAGAACTTTTTATATTACTGCTTCAGCTATATGCTATCTACATACACATTATGATATCTTCTTTCCCCACATTAATGATCTTCCATAGAAATAAAGATAAGAACCAGGAAGCTGGTTCCATGTTCCAGTCTCTCACTCTCCTGCTATCTTCTCTGCATACAGGAATCCTACTATAGAATTTGTTTGGTATATAGTAATTGCTCGGAACATCAAAATTTCAACATACATGAGTTAAACAGACCTGACTAGAGGGGATATGACCTATCCAAGGTCACCAGTTGACCCTCCTTTCTGTTTCCACATTGTTACCATAGACAGGAACTACCAGGCTAGATATTTTTCTTGCCACTCACAATGATTCCTTCGGTGTGGATTTATTTAAAGGGATGGCCCTGTATAACTCATAGTGCCTATATAGGCACATGATTCTGACTAGACATTATTAGTTATTGAAGCTACCACCCATGCCTTTCTTTTCCTTTGAGTGTATATTCATGCATGCATGTGTGTGAATGTGTGCATGTGTACAAGCACACATCCATGTAAATGTATGCCATCATGTATGCTGAGAATTGAACCCAGGCCTCATATATATTAGAAGAATATTCTATCCAAGCCCTTATTCCTTGTGCCTCTTCTTGAAAAAGTGACTTCGTCAGGTATACGTAAGTGAAATAAACTCTTACTGAATCAGTTCACAAACTATTACTACCCAAAGACGTGGGAAGTAAAATACCAAAGGTTATAATGAGAGGCCCACTCAGTGCTTCTCTTCTACCACCATCTGGTGTAAGTCAGAAGTCTCCCTTTCTGTCATATTAATGTGTTCAATTGTCTTTTAAAAACTGTCTAAGAATAATAGTTAGCTAGAAGTATAGGCAAATTGAGCCCCCAGAGCCAACATTGAGAGACAGTGAGCCTCAGTCCAGAGAGTGACTAGTTGCCAGTTTCTCTGTTAAGACTTGTTTTAAATAAATGTATACTACCTCTTATATTGCAAGCTATAGGCAAGCGTTTCCAGGAAGTATGCACCCAAATCTCTAAACAGATAGCCCTCTGAGTATTGGATTTACAGAATGCCAAGCAGTGTGCTACCAAATTAAAAATCATACCTCTTCAGCTAAGGTTACAAAATGTTTATAAGCAGGAGGGTTCAATTTTCATTTTCAGCCTGGGTCTCACAAAGTGAATAGATCGTTGGAATTGTTCACATTTGAAGTAGTACTAAATCAGCCACAGTGGGCATCAGCAGCTAGGGTAGATAACCAGAGGGATGATCCCCACGAAGGACATGTGGGTATCTTCTTCTTAATTCTTCCTTACAAGCAGGTAGACTTCTATTTGCCTCCATCCGATTTGATTGACAAAAGGTAATTTGTATATGTGTTTAATTATTTCTAAAGTGTAGTAGCCTTTATATTGAATGTGAGTAACAAACTAGAGAACATTGACTATGGTGTGAGACAGAAAACACCCAGTTGCAAAAGTTTCCCAATACTTGCACAATGAATCTGTGCTCAGTTAATTGTGTTCTGATTAACTGCATTCAGAGTAAAGGGAATAGGGCATAAGGGTTAGTGAATTCGTGTATTTGCTTTTGAAAACTTTATATGATCATGGCTCTTGGAACTTGCACTTTCTTAAAATGCAGAAGTAAAATAAATTATGGGGTTATTCATAAACATTGGTCACAGATTTCAGCCCAAGATTGCTAATGCCTTCTAGTATTCTAGGAATTTCATTTTCTCTGACCATGCCATGGCCTTGGATTAAACAACAGCAAAAACTACAATGACAATAACAGAGCTGTATTGGCAATCCTTTAACATTTGTCTCAGGGCCCCCTCTGTCAATGATAAGTGTTTGGGACAGTATTTATAAAGCTTGGAGATTTCAGAAGAATTGTGGGATATTCACCTGTTTGTCAGTAAAACTTACTGACGGCTTACATACTTGTTGAAGCACAGGATAATGATAGGAAATTTGCCTAAATGGCTTCTGGGCATGCATTGCATGCGTGTATTTACACATACATGCAGAACACACACTCCTCTGAAAGATAATTAGAAATTGTGCCAGCATTGCTTACTATTCACTCAATAGCATTGTTACTATGCTTGCAAATGTGATTTTTTAAAAAGTTGTTAGTATCTGGGACATACATAGTAATTGCTCACTTATTTAAAAATTATTCTAAATGGGAACTCCAGCTTGTTTATTGGCACAGATTTCCTTGCAAGTGTAAGTGGAAAGGCTCCATAAGCTAGCTCAACCTTAAGCAGCTAAAAAGTACTTGAGTAATTATTTAATAAACCCTCAAGGAAATCATGCTGATTACTTTGGCAGCAAGGAGGACTACCCATTGAGAGCCCCTACCTTAGTCACCAAAGTTGGCTCAGAAACTTTTGCTTTCTTCCAAAAGACAAATCAAGCTTCAAAGTAAGAAAAAAATGTTATGACATTGTGAAGGGTGTTCATTAGAATGTGACTTATGTCTCAATGAATACTGCAGAATTATTTACAAGAACTATGGTATGGTGTCAGCCTGGGAGCCATCGACAGATGACTGAATACTGCACAAAGACAATGTGGTACATGAACACAATGGAGTTTTTTTCAGCCATTAAGAAGAATGAAATTGTGTCATTGGCAAGACAATGAAACCTGAGACAATTGTGTAAGAGACAGAAACCAGACTCAGAGAAAGATGCTCTCCTTTTATGGTCAGAATCTACATTTAAAACCCACATACTACATGTACACATACACATTAGTAGTTTATGCAAACAGGATGATGACTAAACTACAAAAGGAATGGTTTCAATGGGAGATGGAGGGGTGGCCTGGGAGGACAGTGGTGATGAATGTGAGATTAGACAGTCTAGTGAAACACATGCATAAATATCATACTGAGGTATTATTTTGTATGCTAACTGAAAGGTTAAAATAAAAAATATTAAAACAAGTTCTATCCCTTAAAAGAAAGGATTAAAGTATGCTTTACAAAGTTAGAATGAATGTCTCATAGTCAACATTGAAGGGAGAAGAATGTATGTATATATATACATATATATTCTAGCATGGCTATTGTGTAGGTAAGAGGAGGCAGAAATGTAGAGAAAAGTGGCCCTTCTCTCCACATGGATTAGATAGCATCAAAGGATCCACTGAGGTAAGGGACCAACTTGAGTCACTTTCCTTTTAGCTCCACAAATAAAGATATATCAGGAGTGGATGTAGAGAGGACAATGCAGCAGTTTCCTGTCTGGCATGCAATTCATCTTGTGAAAAGAGCAGCCACCTAAAAGCAGACTTTTTTTCTCAATGACATCAGATAGTTTGCCTGAAAGGACAAGCTAAACTTGCTAATGTTAAGCCTGTAAATCAGAGCAACAAACTTCAATGGGATGAATGTTCTCTTCCATTCATTCCACCCTTGACATAATCATGAGACTAAAATGGACGTTACAGGACTTATGGGACCTGAGCACCAGCAAGTTAGGCAGCTTGCAGCAATAGGTTTTCTGCAGCTGGCCATGAAGCACCTTCTGGTGTTATTCCCTATCATATTTCTTGGTTTAGTAAATAAAACACAAATTCTCACTTTACTACCCAGTGATGAACCAATGGTATGTATTTAAATCACAATGAAACATATAATTTCTAATGGTGGCTTTGAAGTGAGCAAAGAATCCCAATGGCCTCCTAGCCACTGTAAGTCACACTGACAGACCTCTCCATTGCACATGCATTCATTCTATGCCTTTATCTGGATTCCATGCTGGTTGAAGTACAAGTTAACTTTCATGTATATAATTTTTAAGCCATTAATATACTGTTCTTTCCACATCCTGAGTCTTACAGATATGTTCCCCAGCAGCTCCATTGTGCACATCTACCCTGGGATGGAAGAACTGTATCAAAACATGCAATTCTGGAAGCAAAGCAACTCTAGCTTTGGACATTTAAAGATTCAGTACAATTTCCAAACACTTGTCTTACATGTTCTGTTATCTTCTTAAGAAAATATAATATAAAGTGTTTTATCTCTTGTTTACCATATTTATTAAAAGGCAATTTAATCTTTAACATGAAGTTTTTGGATAATGAAGATGCAAACAATAGTAATAAGGAGGAGAAACTCTCTTTCCACCTTAGGGCTCTACAATACAACAGGAAAATTGAAAATAAAGGGAAAGACAAGCAAAATTGAGTTTCAGTTATTGTAACTGTACACTAAAGTCCATTGAGTGAAGTTAATCAGATTATCAAGGATAATATTAAGAGAGTTAGACCATGAGTATTTTATGCAGCAATGAAATGTTGGCACAAAACAATAGAGGAACAGAGGGAGCCGAGGGTTCAAATTCTTATACTATCCTGACCTGTGGGGTCAGAAACACTAGAAGCTGCTAGGGAATTGGGGTTCTACTGGGGTGGTTCTAATAAGACTAAAATGGCCCCAATTTAGGGAAATTAAACATCCCAGACAAGTTAGCTCTCTAGTACTTAGAGTCAATAGGCAGAGGCAGGTATAATAACATGAACGATCACAAGGACTGAATGGGAGAGGGCATCAGGAGCTACATCCAATAGAAAGAGACCTGGTTGAAAATACCACCAGTAACCTGAGAGGAAGCAATGCATGGAAGAGACAAATGAAGAAAAAAAGCTGCTTAGCGGACAGAGAAGCCAGAGAACATAATCTACCTTATGCAGAGATAGTCAACCACAGTCCTTTATCAAGATACCATGTATGCCACTTAGGAAAATATTTTGGGCTTGAGGATGGAAAGTACAGGGATTGCTTATTTCCTTTTATCTATTGACACTGATCATTTTAGTTTAAAAGATTAAATTCTACCTCTAGGGACCAAACCAACAGATCAGAATTACAAACATGATTGAATCTAAACCAGAACTTATATTTCCTCATTCATCAATAATAGACTTTGGAGAACTATTTTAATTACAGAAAAAAATTACATGTTCAAGTTGTAATGAGTACTAAACTTATTACTCTGATTTGCTCCCAGCCTTAGTACAAATGCACTGTATCTGTGAGACTTAGCTCAGTTTAATTTAATCATGTTTTCACCTGAGACCCACAAGACCTCAATTTACTTTTTAATTTCCTTTATCCGACTCTGTATGGCAGACAACATTTATATGCCATTGTCACAAATGTATAAACTCTTTTGAGAATGTCTATTCTAGTGATTATAAAAAAAAAAGTATCTTACTGAGTTAATGACCCAACCAAATTTAGATGCTAAGTGGCATTCTTTTCTAATTAAGAATGCTTTGTTTCAAATGTCTAATCCTTACACTATTACAAATACAGTTCATACTGTGACTTGCATAATTAAGTGGGGGCATATAAGGTTCATAAACCAATTTATCATATTAAATCTTTAGAGGATGAAAAAGGATAAACCCATTTTATATGCTGATAATTGTTCTAGCTATTAATTCTTTGTTCAATATGTATAGGGTCTACCAATTTTTTTTCCTGTTAACAAGCAATTATCATCAAACATGACCAGAGATGAGATAAACCTAGTAGCCATCTGTGGCATGATGTTCTTAGATGGTCCCCAGGGTATGAGCTCTTGTATACATGCTCTGTCTCTTCCTGTTCAGTATGGGTAAGAGCAGTAAATAGGATGGGCTATTTAAGGCACTAATAGTTTGAGTTTGACTAAACTTAAAGACAGGTTTTTTGGGGTGATCCTGATCAATCTAACAAGAAACTCAAAATATAAACAACCAGGAACATACTTACTAGAAGGAATAAAAACAGTAAACAGCTATAGACAAAAGAGAAGAGAGGAGAGGAGAGAGGAGAGGAGAGGAGAGCAGAGGGGAGCAGAGGGGAGGAGAGAGGAGAGAGGGAGGAGAGGAGGGGAGGGGAGGGGAGGAAGGGGAGGGAAGGGAAGGGAAGGGGAGGGGAGGGGAGGGGAGGGAAGGGAAGGGGAGGGGAGGGGAGGGGAGGGGAGGGGAGGGGAGGGGAGGGGAGGGGAGGGGAGGGGAGGGGAGGGAAGGGAAGAGAAGAGAAGAGAAGAGAAGAGAAGAGAAGAGAAGAGAAGAGAAGAGAAGAGAAGAGAAGAGAAGAGAAGAGAAGAGAAGAAAAGAGAAGCCACCCCTTGAGGAGTGGAGAATGACCTTTGGCCAGCAGACTGGAGAAGTAGGAAGAACACAGCTGACAGTTTAAGGGGCATGCCCTTCTGCTCAAGTGCTCCAGGAAAAGTTGCAAAGCTTGTCTGTGAGTGTGAGTGTGTGTGTGTGTGTGTGTGTGTGTGTGTGTGTGTGTGTGTGCGCGCGCGCGCGCGCACATGCGTGCACTCGCACAGCAGCATTATTACTCCTTAGTCCCTGTGTTACAAACCTGTGTTTTGGTGTTCAATAATGTCCATATTAGCAAACCACACATACAGGCAGGTTGAACTCCCCAGTGTTTCAGGTCACTATTTTACTAGTTCTTGTCAAATTAAAATACTTTTAAAAACCGTCTTTGGGTTATTGAGAAACTTGTTCTGGAGGGGAATGTAAATGTATTTCTCACTGTCGGGCTATGCTGGAGATTTATTTTTTTAAGATATAATAGCTGCAGCCATATTTCCCTAGTGATAAAAAGAAATCCCCTTAGTAATCCATACAAAATCCTGAAGGGCTGAAAAGCAATGAAGAGGATTTCTAATGGTAAGTCATAAATCCTTTTAGAGAACATCTTGGTTTAAAATAATTTCAAAAAGAGAATGCGCAGCAAGTGAACAACACTATTTAGAAATCCAACAGAAATATCAAGGACATTCACAAGGATCTTACTTTCATTGTTGAGGGAGGGGAAATGAAGCCACCAGAGAGGCTGAACTCTACATTCAGAGCTGTGTGCAAACTCAGTGGTCATGTCTGTGTTCCAGTCTGCTTCACCCTTGGGGACAGGTGAGGGTCTCGTTGTCTCACAAGCCATTGCATGTCTCCCATGCCTACAGCAAGAACTTGAACAAATGTGTTCAATTTCCACTCGAGTTTTTTTCCTCCCTCTGGCATCCCATAGAAATTGCATGTGCGGTTTATATAGATTGCCAAGGCTTTAGAATCACCTTGGAGACAAAGATCTGGACATGCTGGTGAGGGATTAAAACTTAGTGAAATCAGGTAGCCTTCTACGTGATTTGGTGGATCTGGGATGATCCACCAAAAATGTGGGCAACCTGATTTCAGAAGCTGGGATCCTGGATGGCATAAAATAGAGAAAACTAGTTTAATGCATCACTGTCAGCTTCCTGAGTGCAGGGGCTCTGTGATTAGTGCCCTCTGATTTCTGCTGCATCTTCCTTATCTCACTTGCCTTGATGGACTACCTACCCCTCAAGGTGCAGACCAGAAGAAACCTTTGCTCCCTCCAATTTGGTGACAACAACCAGAAAAGTAACCTACAAAACAGTTGTATTCAACTTACCTGTTATAATAGCAGTTACAACTATTAACTTTCATCGGCTAGATATGCATAAGGCTCAGCACAAAAAAGTAAACAAAGGCATAGCAATATGGTATATAAAAGATGAAAGATAGCGGACTGAGACTCAGTGTCAAGCTGTGGAACCAACCCTGCACCAGAAGGGAAGAGGCTGCCCATCAGATCCTGCATATGATGGTTCAGGAATGACTGGACAAACTATTAATCTGAATTTTCAAGAATAAAACACTTTCTAAATCCGACATTCAGTAACCTAAGTATTTTGAGCATTTTTTTCAGTTTTTTGAGATAAGAATTTTGCAGATTTTTTTTCCAGTTTTTTAAGACATGGTCTCAATATGTGTCTCAATGTTTCTCTTGCCTAGACTCCTGAGTGTTCAGACAAATGGGCGAGTATCAGAATATTTAACTTTAGAAATAAGATTCCTCTCACCAGAGAATCATCACATCAGGGCATGCTGTAACTTGGCTCTTTAGACAATTATATCTTAAAACAGATGTTAAAGAAGATAATCTAAAAATCTACATCTGTTTACATACACACAAATGGAAGCGTTGGGAACCTTCACTGAATTTCTACAGTTTTGATTTGAAAGGCTAAATTTTTGACATTGAATTAATGCTGGAAAACTGAAACATCCAATCATGTGTGGTGTCAAATAAGCCTCTAGGAAATGCATTATCTTAAGATCTATTGGTAATAGAGAGATAAAGACAAGGGATCAGGAGCAAAGTTCAGTGATAGCATGCTTGATTAGCATGGATGAGACTCTGGATTCAATCCTCTGCATCAGAACAAAACAAAACATTTACATTTCAAACAATCTGAAAAGAGATGTACACTTAGGACACGGTCCTCGGAATGAAACACCTAAGCATGGGCACAGTAGAGAGCACTGTAGGCAATCATGGCCCCATGCAAGATAGTCAAATTCTTTTCATTAAATGTCCTTGAAAGAAAATATAATGGGAATAAAAGCTAGCACATTAGACAATAAAAAGGGACCCTGTAAAAATCTAAGTGAGACAGTAAGTGCACTTACTTCAGATAGTTGTATAAGCAAAAATACATCTATTACCATATCAACCCTCCAGAGAACTTTATTTTAATAAGCATTTTAGAATTGAGGAGGGAAGCAAAGATAGTACTTGCAGTGTGGACCATACCCAGGTTTCTGTTGTTTATATCTTACGTAGTATGTACACATGCAGTGTATTAAATAATTACTTTATATTGATGTTCTTTTAACAAAAGTCATGCTTTTCACCTAATGCTTTTCTTTCTGTCCATAGATCCTATCCACAAAAATCCATTATCTACCAATAATCTACCTATACAATGTATACTGTATTGGTAAATTGTGCTATTTGAGCTCGTGGAGAAGTTGACTCCAAAAAAAGAGTTATTCCCTCATTTCAAACCCAAATATGTTTGTCTCACATGTTTGTCCTCTCAGGCCCTTTGAGGATGGGATGGCCACCACATCCCACACCCCACCTCCAACAATGTGACAGGAAGGAAAGCTATAGCCCAAGAGTGAAAGTATTGTCCTTGGGGACAGCTAGAAAATCTCTTTCCAGTGGATGTTGTTATGGTTTATCCAGTGATCTAAAGGTACCTGCCATGGGAAAGAGGATGAATTACAGCTATGGGAAGCTCAGTCACAGAAAGAGAGCCATTTGGAAACTCCAGCTACCTACCTCAACTTCCTGGTCAGTTTCTACTTGGTGTTTGAGTGAGCAATATGACCACGTTAGTGATATCTGTTGCTACGTGTTCTTTTACTTGGAAGCTGTATCTAATGGCACACTCTACTTTGCCCAGGACATTCTCTATGGAGAACTCCAGCTGACTACCTTCAAGGGCCCAGTTAGTAACTGCTGAATGTTTTAAGCACCTGATTTAATGATGTTTGTTTATCAATCTGCCTGTCTGTATGTCTGTGGGTATGTATGTACGTAAGTATGCATGTATGTATGTGTATCTATCATCTATCATCTACCTCCCTATCATCTATCTATCTATCTATCTATCTATCTATCTATCTATCTATCTATCTATCTATCTATCTATCTCTCATTTTTTTGTGTTGCTGTAAAAGCTCCCTCATTTGAACCAAAAGTATGACTACTTTATATTATTCACAGGATAGTTCAGAATAGTCTTGGTATTACTTCTGGCTGTGATAATTTCTTAACATTTTCCTTGTTTTAAAGAATTTGACACATAATTTATAGAACACTGCTCAGTTTCTGTTTGTCTGGCTTGTGTTGAAGAGTGGGCTGAGGTTTTAGGTGATTAGGACAATCGTTCCAGAAGTGGTCCTTTCATTTCATTATACTAAGGATAGCACTTGTGTTCCCAGAAACCCTATCACCTGGCTGAGGGAGCCTTGTTGGTAAGTATGCATGCATACGTGTGTGCCTGGAGGTCAGAGATCAATTCTGGGTGCCTTTGTGTGTGATTTTTTGCCTTGTTTTTGGAGACAAGGTCTCTTACTGAACTTGGAGTTCATTAGTTCAGTTAGGCTGAATGGCCAATCATCTGGATCGACCTGCCTCTGCCCTCCAGCACTAGGGTTACACAAGAAACTCACTGCATGTAGTTTTTGTCTCTTGGTGCTTGGTTTTGTCTGGATGCTTGGTTCCTCAAGCTTGTGTGCCAGGCCCTTTACTTTCCTCGGCCCAACTTCATTCATTTTGTAGTTTGTTATCTCACTTTCTACTGGTACCTTGTTCAGTTGGCTCCTTGGTCCTTAGAATCCATCACCATGGGGTGTTATACTTTTAAGTACTTCTTTATTTTATTGTACCATGAGGTATCCCAGGCTCATCTTGCATATTCCCTATTTTTTCTAAGAAGCATTTCTATTCCTTTCTTCAAGCACAGCCAGTGCCTTTTATTGGATAGCGGCATGAAAAACAAGGTCCAGGCACTCAGTGTGTTCACTGTTACGTTAGGAAAGTATTTGTATGTACGTTAGAACACATTTAACCCATATGCCTATAGCATGCAACTTTACCGATTAAGCTACAATATTTAAATGCAACTTGTTTGCCCTTTAATTTTATAGATCATACTTACTTCTGAGTTCAGTTCCACATTATTAAATCTATTCCTACCCTAGCTGACCTGTTTCTGTTGCTCTGATAAAACACCATGACCAAAAGCAACTTGAGGAGGAAAAGATTTATTTCACATAACAGTAGCCTTTCATGAAGGGAAGTAAGGGCAGGAACTCAAGCTGGGGTTTAGGAGGAAGGACTAAAGCAGAGACTCTGGAGAAATGAAGAGAAAGTCACTTACTGCCTTGCTATCCCATACAGCCCAGGACCATCTCTGCCGAGAGGTGGCACCACACACAGTAGACTGGGCCCTCCCACATCAATCATTAAATCAAAAAAAAAAAAAATGCCCTAGACATTTGCCTACAGGCCAGTGTTCTAGAGACATCTTCTTTGTTGAGGTTCCCTAACTTCTAGATGACTGTAGATGGCTGTAGTTTGTGTTAACTCGATATCCAGCACATTCCTCTTCTATGAAGTCATTTCTATATCGTAGCGCAGTGAGCCTTGATCTCTTCCTTATTCGGGATCCACAGTGATTGACTCCTCTGAATGTGTTTTATGAACTTTCATATGTTAAGGCTCACTCTGTGTGCTGAAACATTCAGTGGATTTCAACAGATGGTCTGTACACTTACTATATGGAACTTAATTGCCCTAGGGATGTATTGAAAATAAGTGATGATCTTAAAAGAAAAATTCCCCCATAGTCCACCTTTTACCCTGCATCCTGTTGAACCTTAGGCAGACAGTAATCTCTTTACCATCTCTAAAGTTTAGCACATTCCTAGATGTCTTACAGTTATAATTATTCATAGCCTTTCAGACTTGTTTCTCTTATTTAGTAATTTACACTTAAATTCCCACATGTCATTTAAAGACTTCATAGCTAGGGTGGTTTGAATACTTTTGTGGATGTACCATAGTGTTTTTGTCATTCACACATTGAACAATATCCTTGTTGATTCCACTCTGTGGTAATTACAGATTACCACAGGACAGTCCTAGTATGATTCCGAGGGCAGCATAAAGATACACCTGAAGATTTTTGTGGGGATATACATTTTTAAAGAATTAGGTAACATCTAAAAATGTGAATGGAGGATATGAGGGTAAGATTAAGTTTAGCTTTGTAACAAACTACTAAATTCCTTTCCAGAGTTTTCGTACATAACTGGTAGATTGATTGATTGATTGACTGATTGATTGACTGGTTGTCTTTCAAAGCATTTATTAGAGAGTTTCCTACAAAGGGCACAGCACACTTCTTAATCCCAGCAGCTTCCAGAGAGCATTGCCAGGACTCCACTTTACCAATAGCACTTTATATCGACAGTTTCAAAAATGTTAGTCATTTTATGTTCTGTTCTACTTTACTGGATGTGTCCTAGGCCATGGCTTGGGTTTTCATTGCCTTAAAAATGCTTTCTGCAGAGCGGAATCTGGGAATTTCAATATTCTTTAATTTATTTGTTTGCTATTGTTGTTCATGAATCATGCCTTTACTGTTGCATCGCCCCCCCACACACACACACACACGGCCATCTAGATCTCTGGAAGCTATCTGGAAATGACAAACTCCATCTTTGGGGGTATACTTGCAATATGAAGAATGACTGGGTCAAAGTCACATAAGCTAAATTCCAACCCAGATTGTCTGACCTCCAACCTGTACAGAGGGTACCTTCGAACCCCCGAAGGGGTTGCAACCCACAGGTCGAGAACCACTGTTCTATATGTTTACTTGTGTTAATGCTGATGAGAGCTATTGTGATGACTCGCTGTGTCAGCTTGGTGCCATTTAGAATCATGAGAGCAAAAAGCTTCAATTAAGCAATTGTCTTGGGTGCTTTAAATGAGGTAGAAGGACCCATCCCAAATGTGGTGGCATCCTCCGGCAGCCCAGATAGACTATGTGGCAGAAATTATTCACCTTTTGCTTCCTTTGCTACAGAGATAATTTGCCCTGTTGTTGCTCTTGCTTCCTTCCCTGACATCAGCTAGTGTTTTCAAGCTTCCAGCATGGAACAGCAGCTCCCTAGTAACCCTCCAGGATTTAGGTGCCAGTTTGGGACTGTTGAGGTACCAAGCCTCAGGAACTGAGTGGCTATTATATTCTTGGTCTCTGTCATATGACAGATGTTGTAGGACTGCTCTGACTGGTGAGGACTGTTTCAGTGTGATTCTGTTTCTATGATAAAACACTGACCAAAGGCAGCTTGAAGAGGAAAGGATTTATTTCATTTTATAAATCCTAGGTCACAAATAGGGCAGGAACCTAATACAGGAACTGAAGCAGAGATGATAGAACACTGCTTCCTGGCCTGTTTCACTGTTCCTGCTTAGTGGGTTTTCTTATACAGTCCAGAAACACATGCCCACAGTGGTCTGAGCCCTCCATCAATCGCCAACCAACAAAATATCATACACCATAGACATGTCCACAGGCTAATCTGATGGAGGCAATTCCTTCATTGAGGCTCACTCTTTCCCAGTGACTATAGCTTATGACCAACCAGCACAGGCACCCAACCTTAAGGTCCAAGAAACTATTAGGTTCTCAGTCTCTTATGTGTGAGAGATGCTATTACTATATCCACCATATTGCATATGTTGATTTGATACGCGCACACACACACACACACACACACACACACACACACACACACAATGGGTTCTCTTCCTCTTGGGGACTCTGACTAATGAAAGTCTGTTGTTAGTGGGAACTAAATGGGATCATGCATGGAAAGTACCTGAATATATTTCATATCACATTTACTTTTATTGCTGTTAATAATATCATTATGCACATATATCACCTCACCTTTTTCTATAAGTCCTAACCACATTAATACATAATAAAAGCCCAGGCTGATGATACCTCACTAAAGCTAATGCAGTAAGATTCAGCTTTATATTGATATGATCACATAGTGTGAGAATCTAAGAATCCTTCATTTCACCCATCAGAAAGAAGATATACAACATCTAAGGAAAACCAGACCTTCCTTCCTTAATAAGAAACGTGAACTATGATTTTAAAGCAGCCTCCACTTCTTTTCTGGGTGTTTCATTCTCACCTGCAACAGAAAACCTGCAATCTAATAGTTAGAACAAGGAGAATATGTTCTCCTATGGATACAATAAATAATCAAGGGCAGTTTATGCTAGATGACACAGGGCATCTATGTTACGCCAATAAGGCAAGCCATAATTACTACAAATATTTTCAAGTGTTTTTGAGCCTTTACTTTATGCTGGACATAGTACTGAGCACTTAGCACCAGCTCTCTTGCTTAAATTCAGCTATTATTAATGGCTTATAGTTTAAAAATGAGGAAGCCAAGGACCCAAGAAATGAAGGGACTCACTTAAAGTCAGGTGAGGCTTAAAGATGAACTCTGAACCCAGGGCATGTGCTCTCATGCACTGTACTTTCCTGTCCAATGCAAACCATGTAATTAGAAGGCCAAATTTCATTAGTATTTCATCATGCCAAAAATCTCAAGAAAGAAACTTTTATAGTACCTAGGAGAACAGATGGAGAATTTTGGAAGGTTATAAGCAAAGGCTTTGTGTATGCCACTTGGCTACGAGAGTGATAACACACCACTGCTTCTGTCAGAGCAGCTTAAATCTTAATGGTTTAGTAATTTTCAAGTACACTTGGAAGACGAAGAAAATGGTTAGAGTATGTAATCAGTAGAAAGCAGGACAGACCAAAGCATTTGGATCGTGTTGCCTTTCAACCTGTTGATGGACATCTAGGGAAAGACCAATACTCAGTCGATCTATTCCTTCTAACTAACCAACCCTATAAACCAGAGCTCAAGTGTTTGACTGAGGAAGTCAGAATCAATTACAGACAGCTTGTTAATGCATTCCCCCCCCCCCGGCAATATTGCAAGCAACATTATCTGCTTCGAAGTTAACTCTTCTCTATGAAGTCCTTTTTTTTTTATGATATGTGTATAATACTACCCAGGTAAAAAAGATGGGCAAAACTCAATAATATTTTATGAAAGTCAAGGGTGTGTTATGAAAGTTAAGGTTGAATTGATTCAATATTGGAAGAATGTGCTAAAGGCTCTATTGGCTTTAATCAGAACTTTTCTGTGTAGTTTGCGAAGTAAGGAGGCTTCAGCTGGGTACACTCCCTGGTCTCAAACATTTACTGTAAACCTGATTCCTGAACTGGAGGATGTAATGCAGAGAAATTCCACCTGTGACTTCTCCCATCTTATCAAGCTATCCTGAGCATGTAAGTTGGGCATCTTTCTGGGAAATGTAAGATTGATAGAATCTACAGGCTTGTTACTATTTCCTCTAAGATTTAGTAACTCACATACACTGATTATCTGACTCCTTGATACTTCACAGAGGTTGGGGATGGAAAAGCAAAAGAAAGGAAAAGCTATAACTTTCAGTAACAGCACCCAGATTTCATTCTGAAATATTTAGTTCTCTCAGCTATATAGGAGCAAGCTAAATTAATGAACTGCATGAAATTTTTTTAAACATAGGGTTAGAATTCTCTATACATCTGGATCCCCAATACTGTAATTACTGGTGCTGTTGCCACGCCCAGTTTATACAGCAGGGGGAGGAATCTTACCCAGAGAGTTATTTCATCATAGAAGTAACTACTTGAAGATATTATGAAATAGCTATTGCATTTTCATGCATAGAGGTGCTGATTTTTCTCACTAACCATTGTTACCCAACATGCAGTTTCTCAAGTAGCCTAATAGTCATGAAATAAATTTATTTTAAAACTTAAACTAGCTGGATTTCATGTTTTTGTCATGGACATAAAGATGTTAGAACTGATTCTATTGCCCAACATGAAAAGATGCTATTTCTCTAGACATATAGAAAAGTGAATAGCCTCAAGGCCGTATGGCATATACTCTATCTCTCTCTGAAATTATTTTTATAAGTTATCACCACTTACAAGTAAAGGTTGCTGATTCAAAAAGAGAGTTAATGTTTGAGAATGAATGAAACCCTGCAAGTTTCTTAAAGCATCATGTTTTCCTTTGTCTGCACTGAGTCCTGTAATCTAACCTGAGAGGCAAGTGTACTAAGTGTAGCCAATGAAAGAGAAGCATGAAGGTAGAGGGTTGGTGATTTCAGAGTATCCACCCCTTTCCTTCAGATGAACACAGCATGTTCATCTGAATGCTACTGACTGGTCATGTTTATATATACTTTAATAAGTGTATAGAGATAACATTCAAAAATGAAATTCCACACAAGGCACAATGGTGAGAAGAGAGAGGAATCTGAATACCATCAGAAAGGGGTGAATGTGCACCACCGTGTGAGTAATTCATGATATTAATCATCTGTTAGTGGAAGAAAAAATGAACAGCACCTCATCACACAAAAGAGGTGTCTGTTCTGAAACATAAGAACATTTTTATCTAAAAGAATAGTTGAAACACACAGAAAGAGAGAGAGAGAGAGAGAGAGAGAGAGAGAGAGAGAGAGAGAGAGAGAGAGAGAGAGAGAACTGCTGAAGGTAAGAGGAGCTGAGATAAGATCCATTTCTCTCCCTAGAAGCAAGATCACTCAGTCCAAAGCCTAAAGAATGTTATATTCAGGTTTTAGTAAAAATGTCTCAGTATCTCCCTACTGCATTTACAAAGGACTCAGAGTATGGGCTAGTCTATACTCTCAAATGTCATCTTTGTCCCTGTCTCTCAGTCAATTTGCTTCAGTCATTCAATTCTTTTTCTGTCCAAGAGAGGGAAAAAACAATTTCCTCATGGTCCTTGCCCATGGCCTTCCTCTGTTAACTTGCTCTCTCTGCCCACCACATCTCCCCATCTTTAGATCCATTCTTAACCATACTGTTAGACTTGAGTTAAGTGTCTTCTTAGTATTATTTTCTCATATATTCTATTAAGATAGATTCACATGTAAGAATCATGATAGGAAAGGCATTTATCACCATGTTCAAATCTTCTCCCTTCAACATATCCTCCACCACAGAAAATTTTTATTCATCAAGAAGAGGACCACTTCCACAAGCTGTCCTTTTACCTTCACACACAACACATGCATACTTCGATTCATTCTCTCACACAAGGAAATATTCTTTAAATGAATAGTAAGCAGAAAGTATACTTCCTAAGTACCAATTCTTCAGTATTCCTCTATCTGTTAAACCATGACCAAGATGATCCTTGCATAGTTCCTTCCTATAAGAAATAGAATTAGCTGCTATCAAAACCAAAAAAGCTATTGCAGAAATGGCAATTTGTGATTTCCAGGACTAAGTCATAAAAGATGTGGTTCCTAAGATAGTCTGCTCTGGGAAAATATTCAGCCATACTGGGGGGATTCTACCAGTCTATGAAGCAATCCAGAATGGAGAAATAATGTTTTCTTTCAATAGTGAGCTCCAAGTGCTAATTATCTTAACATGAACTCCTTTGGCCTTTATGAAAACTGTAAGAGGTAAATAAGTCTTGCTCAACATCTAACTTTGTAGAGTAGCTTCATATTATAACAACATAAAAAACAATATACTAGCTCTCACTGCCTACAATTATCAAGCAAAAGATACCTAGCTGCCTCAGTAGTAGTAGAAATTGTAGGGTGGAAATACCTCAGTAGGACTGGGGAGGACTAGTTTGTTATATAATGAAAAGCATTGCTGGATATTTATAGTACTTGGTCCACAGAAATTGTGGCAGTACATGTCAGACATCGGAACTGATTCCTTTCCTCTTGCTAGGCCAAAGGGTAAATGGAATTGACAGGGTGGAAATTTAAAACGATTTAGTCTCTGGTAGTCAGGTAACCCTGGAGGATATAATCACATGGGTGCAAGTCCCAGGTATGTGCCCATCAGACTTTACTAGGCAGGCATCTTGCAAAGTCCATGATCATAGAAAGCCTAACAAATGTGTATTCATGCTGAGCACCATGGCGAGGACACCTGGTCTCTGAGGATGGTCCCTTACAGTCTCTGTGCAGCCAACCTTCCTTGTAGAGAAAAGACCCTAAGAAACAGGCCTTAAGAGCATTGGGTTTTCCCTGAGTCTAGATGTTTGTGATGAAGCCTTCTATGTTATATTTCATTTTCTTCAGCTTCTGATAACTGAATCACACATCTAAGGTAAAACAAATGGAAGGTGTTAAATAATAGAAAAATCTTCAAAAATAGGATTTGGTGGTAATAGAAGAGACAGTTCCAATTATTTTCTCCTGTTCTCTTTCTCTAAAGCACAAGTTCATTACAGATCTAGGGCAACAAGAAGGAAAGATGAGAAAGATTTGTGATGGAGCTTGGTGCTTTCAAACCATCTTTAAGCATGCTTAAGAGTGGTTAAAAAAACAAGATTGCCACTGCGGAGATTAACACAGGCTCCTCATTCCAGCTGCTGTGCATTTCATACGCATTGATTAGGACTCTGAGCTGCTGAATTCCAGTCTCTGAGACAGTCTGTTATATATAGATTGTGGCAGGGTTTTTTTCTCATTAGGGTTGTATCTGTATTATAATACAGGAAGAAATTAAATTCTCCAGCATAGGCAAACATGAAATTCTTTGGGATGTTGCAGAGTTTGTGGATAGGATAATTTAAAAAAATCAAGATATACAACTAAGAATTTAAATCAGTGTCTAAACACATTGGGAGCCAGAAAACCATGGGCTGTGACTGCAGTGAACAGACGTGTAATGTAATAATGCAAGCGGGAGAGAGCAAATAAACTGGTTAAGGAGCAAGAAGGGATGATGATAATGCGATATGCCACCCTCTAAATTTAATTGTCTACAAGAATCACAACATTTCTATGTAGCTTTCCATTTGTTACCAAGTCACTGTCCATTTTCTTGTACATCAGTCATAGAAATTACCACCATATAATGTAACATTCTTTAGGGAGGACTAGACATGTTCTAGGCTGTATTAGTTTTCTATTGCAGCATAACAAATTACCACAAACCTAGCTACTTAAAATAACACAAATTCATCAGCCACCTTGGGTCAAGTGCATGGTGTGTTCCAGCTGGGTTCTCTGCTCAAGGGTTTCCAAAAACTGAAATGAAAGTCTCTGTTGACTCTATTGTCAAATCTGACTAAGCAAAGATCTAACTCCAGACTACTATTGATCGCTAGCAGAATGCATGTCCTCACATTTGTATAGTTATGGTGCTCATTTTCTTACCAACAATTGACTGGAAACACCTTTTAGAACCCAGAGGTCAGGCTCAGGCTCTTCTGTAGGTCCTCACCATGAAATAGCATTTTCTCTATCAAGGCAAGAAGGAAGGCATTTCCACAGGTTGGAATTTCTTCATACAATGTGCTCCTGATTAGGCTGCACCCATGCACGAAGACTTCCTCATTCAGACAATGCCAAAGAGTAAATTTTAGAGGCATGCAATCTGCAATATGTTTTGCACAGAATCCTGAGTCATAGGCTTGTGTACATGACTAGAAATCAAGGCTTGGTTCTTTCTTCTTTAGGAAAAGGAGCATCTTAGAAACCTAGACTGTGAGCATGGCAACCCAGTTCTCAGGGCAACATGTCAGATGGAGTTTAATAAAACACTGTTTCAGTAAATTGACTCAACGGTGACCAAAATTAGAATGGGGCATTGATGGACCTGGGTTGAGGGGAAAGGAACTGAGAGATTATTTGAGAAAGGATGTCTGTCAGTGTAGCTTTGTCCCTGCTGCGGACTTAGCAAACTTTAAGGCTGCATCTGACAGCAGTAGCATGGCTCAAAGGGCAAAGGTGCTTGCCTACTGACCTGAGTACCTTGAGAACTCACAGGGTAGAAGGTGAGGAGTGACTGCTACATGTTTTCCTCTGACCTCCATGCACACGCTATGGCATCTGCATGCCCTTTCACACCACTAAAGTAAAATACAGTCCTATGATTTATTAAAAAAATGCATCCATGAAGAAAGGAGTCAGGTCTTTGCTTGAACCTGCTAGGAGAACATATACAAAGCAAACAGACTCCAGATGTTGTTCAAGGCCAAAGGGAATGTTTTGCCTTAACAGATCACACCCACTCAGCTTGTCACCACAAGCCTGAAAGGACTGGGACCTTGACTCTTACAGTCAGTGTGCTGATTTCTGAGGCTCTGGCATTGCAGCATGCTTTGGAAAACAAAAAAACAAAAACAAACAAATAAACAAACAAAAAAACTAGTTTGGGACTGCTTTGCATATGGTGGACAGAAGAAAATGCTAGCCCCTAAATCTTTGGATGCATTTGCCAGCAGAGCTTGGCAAACTCTGTTTTACTGGAAAAAATTCAGAAGGGTTTTTCTTTTGTTTTAATTGCTTCATCTTCTCTTTATCGTTTATCTAAATTTGTAAAGGGGCAGAGTATACCTTCAAGTGAACAGAAGGCAACACAGTGGAAATTCTTCCTGTTTCTGAAAGTGTCTGAGTCAATTGTAACTCAACTGCCTCTGAGGTTGAGCATCTTTCTAAGCATCCAAATGATAGAGCAGGATGCTGCTGAGGGAAGCTTTGTATGCACTAGCCACGTGATCTTGACTAAACACTTTTATCCCCTATTTCCTTTTTGCTAAATGGGTGTAACAGGAGCGCCTAGCTCCTACAGTTCTGGTCATCAGGTGAGTTCTGGAAGCTGCCTGATGCGTGGTAAAAGCTTAACAAATACCATTCCAACCTCTACAGCTTGTACTAGCAGAATACAGATTCTAATGACTTTTTATTGTTGTTTGTAAAGCTCTGTTTACATCACAATCACAATACAGATTTCTGGAACTGTCCCCAGAGGTGCAGACTCATTATGTCTAGCACATGAGAATTGATGTGCATGCACAGCTTAGAATGTTATTAATGGAATAAAAAGAATCACCAGTCCAAGTAGTAATATAACATTGCATTGTGTAGGCAACAGGTGATCATGCTTTTTATTAAAAAAAAATTCTTCTCATCTATAGAAAACATCATTTTTCATTCATTATTGCATGTTGATATATTTTAATTCATGTAACTTAGCAATCCTCTGGATAGCCTTTGCCAGACAAATTGATATCAATCCTGACCTTAACCCTTTGACTTACACATACATACATGTACATTTTTAGATGTTCTCAATGTTGACGTCTCCGACATTCCCTGTGAATCACTTCATCACTTGCGGTGGTCAGGCAGTGTGTGTTCTTCCTCAGTGTGGCTTAGTGGGACTGGCTTGAGCTTCCGGTGTCTGTAGTCATCACATGACTCAAGCCTGGCCAATTAATACCCAGTCTCTCAAGTACAATAGCTGGTTCAGGGAAAGTCGTAGGGTCCAATTTAGTCCAATGAGACATAGCCCAGAATTTTGTGCCAGTCCATTGGAGAATGTTCCCTTCTGGAAATGGATGTAACTTCTTTGTCTCTATACAATGCAGTATGGTCAGAAAAGAGCCATCCAAAGCAATGGTACTCCAAGACAGGGCTTTGTGGTCTAGCTGTGATGCTGCACAAGAGGGGAAAACTGCATTTGAAGCTATGGTATTACTGGGTTTTTTTTTTATTCTTCTGCTATATTAATAAATCTTTTTGCTGAAGGCAATTTGTACCTAATTTTCAATCCATACCTTAAAGATCCCTGAATGGTGTGATTTATCAATTAGTACATTTATAAGACATGAGTAATTACAAATCAACATATATTTGAGACCATTTCATAACATTTCACAAGAAATCAGATATACTAAGGAGACAGACATGATCACCCATGTCATTTTAAGGCTGTCAGCAAGCTTTTATCTATCTGTTACAGTTGTCATCCTGAATGTTCTTTGTTGAGTATATCATATTCTGTACATTGATATAGAAAGAAATTTCAATTCAATATTTTCTTATACCCTTAATATGTATATAGCATATCTCTTTCCTGCTGTTATAGAGTTGTACTTAGTTTTAAACCTACATGATTTATTCATTTATCCTTCTCTTATACATTATATCCCAACTGCAGTTTCCCCCCCCCACTCCTCCCAGATGCTCCCCGTACCTCCCCTGCTTCCCAAATCCACTCCTCCTCCATTTTCCTTCAAATGAAAGAGCAGGCCTCCCATGGATATCCACTGAAAATGGCCTAACAAGTTACAATAAGACTAGGCACAAACCCTTGTACCAAGATTGAAAGAGGCAACCCAGTAGGAGGAAAAGGGTCACAAGTGCAGGCAAAAGAGTCAGAGATAGTGCCCACTCCCATTGTTGCGAACCCCACAAGAGCACCACGCTAGACAACCATAAGGTACACAGAGAGGACCTAGCTCAGACTCACACAGAGTCCATGCTTGTCTCTTCAGTCTCAGGGAGCCCTAGCACATAAAACTCTTTGCTGATTACCAACAGTTGTTTTCTCATGTATAAATATGTATTTCAAGATATATCATATAAAATAATATCTAAAATCATTGTAATATTTATGGAACACATGGAAAAATGAAGGAAGTTAGTCTATGCCCTTATTTTTGGGGGGGGGGGGTTGCTGTATGTCAGGTGACGACATTCTTCTTTATACTGCAGTGAATCTCAATGTATCATAGTCACGAAGTGTCTTCACCAATCTCTTGAGAGCTCATCCAACAGGAGAAAGTTGGAACAGTAATTAATAGTAAGAGATCTAATATGTTTTCTTATTAATATGAGGAGAATGTATTCTCTGATGTTCGTTTGTTTGTTTGTTTGTTTTGTGCTTTTTCCTTTATCTGTCCTTAGACACATGACAGTCTCTATGTGACAGAGATTTTAGTCATTGGTACATTACTTATGTTCCTATAAAAAGTAACATCACATCACCTGCAAACAAGCAAATGTAGCATTTGAAGAAACAAAATCATCCAGACACATATTAGTTTCCTTGAATCTAAAAATGATGTGAAATGTATCTTCATCCCATTACAATAAAAGGTATGAAGTCCTAATGGAATTCTACTTTTTTGAGCTCTAAATATCTATATTTCACACATGGGGGGGGTAGAGTAGGGAGGGGAGGGAACGGAAGAGGGAGATGGAGAGGAACAGAGAGAGGAAGAGGGAGAGAGGGAGAGAGGGAGAGGGGGAGGGGGGAAGAGGGAGGGGGAGGGGGGAGAGGGGAGAGGGAGAGAGGAAGAGAGGGAGAGAGAGAGAAAGAGAGAGAGAAGAGAGAGAGAGGGAGAGAGAGAAGAGAGAGAGAGAAGAGAGAGAGAGAGGGAGAGAGAGAGAAGAGAGAGAGAGAGGGAGAGAGAGAGAAGAGAGAGAGAGGGAGGGGGAGAAGGGGAGAGGGAGAGAGGAAGAGAGGGAGAGAGAGAGAGAAGAGAGAGAGAGAGGGAGAGAGAGAGAGAGAGAGAGAGAGAGAGAGAGAGAGAGAGAGAGAGAGAGAGAGAAAGAGAGAGAGAGAGAGAGAGAGAGAGAATGCCTTTCCAGGTCTACAGAGTCCAGATGGACTGTCTTCTCTTTCCTCATGCTCACAGGTGTTTATCTCCTTGATCATTCAGGACGAGATCTACAACATTACAAGGTACTCCAGCTGGATGTGAGACACTAAGACAGCCCAAAGTGAACACAGCCAGAGCTCACTTCTTTGCAATAATTTCCATTGCATTTATCGACTAAGAGTTTCAGCTCATAAAGCACAAACCCTGGTTATTGAACCGAGTCAAATCATTTTGCAGAAGAATGTGAGTTCTAAAAATCACCCGTGTCTTCCAGAATAAGTCAAAGAAATCCCCCTTCACACCATCTTTCACTTCAGTGTAAAGTCACAGTTCATTTTCTTGAGCTAACCTGCATTATGGAATTCCAATACATTACACACAAGGTCAGTTTTATATTATGTGTGGAACTACAACTGGCCACTCAACTTTATAATTCTGTAATAAGATGTGATTTACTAAATGGGAATAGTTATGCTTGAGATGAAAAGGGGGAAAAGGAAGTAGGTTTATAGGGCACCTGGGAAGCCAAATGATACAATGAGAACAGATATTTACAAGAGGAGACCATAGACCTCCGTCATCAAATGCATTAGCCGTTAACTCACTGGATGACCTTGTGCAAATTAGCTTTACCTTGAGAATGTCAGTTTCCTCAAAGGGATATGGGAAATACTACTGACAAAATCAGAGTTCTTTACAGAAAGTTGTGAGGAGGAATGTGATAGAGAACTGAACGTCCATAGTGTGATATTTATTTATTTATTTCTTCATTCATTCATTCATTCATTCATTTTACTTTTTTGGCACTTGATACTCTATCCAAGTGACACTGATTTCTAATTCTGGTTATACTTTCCTGGCCCTAGCAAAGGCCCGTGGTTCAAACTGACTTATAGGTTTATCCCTTCCATCCCTTCAGTGGATAGTTCTATTAATGAGGAGCTAGGTATATCATCAAACATTGTTAATCAGTGTCAGCACTGAAATGTCTTGTTGACAAAGGAGGTGGAGGAGCTAGCTAGTTTAACTGATAAATTGGTGGAGGATCAATTGGTGGTAGCCATGGTTAAGAGCTGAAACAGTTTTTAATTAGCCATTGGCTCATAGAGACCCAACTAAGATCCCCATTTTTGTGACTTTCATAACCCAGTTTTTACAGTAAATACTGGAGTAAATCCCTGGTGATCGTGGCATAGAGAAGAAAAGGAAGGACTTTGACTCATGCTAAAACAGTTCTAATGTAATGTTACTAAACTAGGAATTGATTTGTTAAGCTAGGTATTCCAGGTTCAAACACAAATATGCCATGTTCTCATACTTGGATCTTAGATTTAATTTTTTAAATATAAGTGGTTGGAGATCAATTCTAAGTTCTAAAACTAGAACAGGGACCATGAGAGGAGAAAAGGGGATCTTAATGGAAGATGGGGGAGGGATAAAGATGGTAGAATACATTGACAGGATTTCCAATGTTTTAATAGTACAGCAGTATATTACTTTTCTCATTCCAGTGACAAAATACCTGATAAAATGAAATTAAGTGTTTTCCCAAAGGACTTGAAAATTTTGTCCATATAAATACAATGCGGAGATGTTTATAGTAGCATCAGGTAAATGAAAAAGTCATTCAGATAGATCTGTACAATAGCATATTACTTAGTTGTATTATTTGTAAAAAGAAGTTACTTCAGATCCAAGAAAAGACATGGAAGAGACTTAAATGCATTTTATTAGGAAAAATAAGTTGATTTGCAAAGATATACTGTATGACCCTAAATATAAGGCAAAAGTTTAGAGACACATATTTTCATTTCTTAATGACCAATATGCAAATTTATGTATCTGTTCAATGCATACTAGTCAAACAACTTTTAGATACTAGGTCCTGAGATGGCAATAGTGGACAAAACAGAAAGTGCCCTGTAACTGGAACTTGTACTCTGGTGGAGCCAAAATTGCAGTATGTTTAATTACATATAATTAGGTTTCAGAAGCATTCAAACTTTCTTTACTCAGGAATAATTGAATCCAGAATGAAAAATGACACCACATAATTCACAAATATCAGCTTTCCCAATGTTTCTTTCAACACTGAATTTTGAACCAAGTTTATCACAAGAGCCTGAAGGTATAATATTTGCTAAGATTTTCTTTTTTAAATAAGGGCTCTTTCTTGCTGTCTTGACAAAGATATATCCATGCCTTGTTTGATGGAAGTTTTCTGCAGGAGATAATTTTAAGTAGTATCTGCCAACTAGGGTTCTACTTAATAAAACCACCTGCCGGGTAGCAAAACAACACAAAGGGTATTACCATTTCAGCCTTCTTTATTATTATAGGCTACACTGATAAGGAGACGGAGGAGGCCATGGTCCTGGTCCACTGCTGCCTGCCAGGATGCTTCACTGTTCTCTATCTGAGAACTATCCTTCTAACCAAGCCACCATAAAACCTGCCAGGTAAAAATGAGATCACGCCAAAGGTTCATGTGATCCAGTGAAGACGTGTAATCCACATCAGACCTGTTTGGCTTCCCAGACATGCCACTATTTTGTTAAGAAAGACAGTCAAATAAGCTTAGGAAAGGCTTATTTTAGCAGAGATTAAATGTTCTATTCATTGTTGAGGAAATTTTTTTTCATTCACTATGCTGGCAAATCCTACTAAATAAACCGGAATGCTGACAACATGTAACAGAGTAAATTATTATACATGGCCTTCAGTCGGTATTTTTCAGTTCAGGCTGTGTATAAAGCACAATTCTAGGCCTTGTGGAAGAAAGTGATAGATGTTAAATCTGTGATGGATTTCCTGTTTGCTATCCCATAATACTCTCTTATCCTATAGTTCTTTCTGGGTGTTCTTTTAGCTGCAAAATGCTTGTCCCTTTTCTGAAATGTATCCCGTGTAGTTGAATCAGTTACAGCATCCTCTTCAAAACACAGGGATGGGCTCAGGGTTGGTGCTGATCAAACTGTTCAGTCTCCTCAGCCAAAGTGATTGGTTCAGATGTTAGTAAATGACCCAGACCTGACAGATTACAATTGTTCTTATGAGTTATTTAATTATAGGGAACAGTCACTCAACAAAGATTAGTGGTGGCCATTTTTGTCCACCATGTTTTGGTATCTATGTGAGCTTGGCAGGTATAGGAAGCACTAATACCAAACATATGTGAATCCTCCCAGAACAGCGAAAGTCGGAATGAGAGACAAAAGTGTGACAATTTTCTACTATACACACCTACACGGATTTCCCTTTATTTCACCTTTATACTAATTTCAACTGTATTTTCTCAGCTAAGAGGATGTTAAGGATACATTGCGTGACAGGAAAGTCAGAACAAATTTAGATCCCACGTAAGTATCCAGCAGGGTAAGTGATTAGCTGATTGATTGACTTCTGGGGCTCCCTTATTCATTCAACATGCACTGAACACCTAGTACATGGGAGGGGCTGATTGAAAAGAGGCAGAATCTCTGGGGGAGTCCAACGTATCTAAGGAAAGACATGCATACCAAGGAGCCATTGTACTACAATGTGTCCAGAGATCAACTGCAACATGCAGAATAACTTTGAGATGCAGGGAGGTCCCAGAAGTTGAGGCAATGAGGGAACACTTCCAGGAAGAAAGGCACATGGAACAATGAATACATAAACACAACTACCACATTGATATGAATATACTTACCACTTTTGAAGCCTCAGAGAAACGTTATAAGTTATGTGGATGGAGTCATGTCAATAACTCTATGAAATCTACTTATTCACAGGTGGAAAAAAAAGCAGGCTCAGATTCCTGATTTTTTTTCCATTTTTATTTTTTTATTTTTTTTCTAAGTTTTTTTATTTACATTCCAAATCTTTTCCCCTTTCCCATTTCCTCCCTCCCCGAAAGTCCCATAAGCCCCCTTCCCTCCTTCTTTTCTGACTGACTTTCCATAGGCATCTTTGCATCATTTTTCCTAAAACCTCAGTGAGCCATGACCTATCTTCTGAGATCCGAGCTTGTTCCAAAATACCATGCATTTTGGATGCAGCTGAGATTAGGAAAAGAGATAGTATTTTTAGAGTTGTAAGTGGTACTGACTAAGTGTACGTTTTTATAACCATGGATTCCATTCATGTGTGTTTAGTAAGCTCTTACTACTTTCCAGATGAATCTTAGGAACTGAAGGAATATAAAGACGTATATAGTAGGAGACAAGAAAAGAGAAATATCCAATACCACCTTGTAAGAGAGTTATGAATAGTGGGAATACCTGTGGCCAGATATAGTTAGTTGCTGGTTACTCGTAGTAGGCAAAGCTGAGAGCAGGGTTTTCAGCCTTGGAGGTATTGAGTTCTTGGGCTGGATAAAGTTCTCTCATGGGAAGGCTTTCCTGTGCATTATAAGGCATAGAATGATATTTCTGAATGCTAACCCAATGCCCTTTGGGTAGTAGAAATAACCCCAGATCTGACAACCAGAAATGCTTCCAGATAATTTTAAATGTACCAGGCAAACCTTTGGTACTGAGGTAGCAATGTACAGAGACAAACTAGCCATAATCTGAACTTCCTCCACCCAGGACATGGACATGCACAACTAGATTCTAGGAATTCTAGGACTGAATCTTTCACAGTAGGGTGTTGATAACCAAGATTAAGGGTCATGTCTGGCACTTAGGTCTTATGGTTTATCTTCCCAGGACATTGAGCAACTCCTTCAGGATTTTGAAGGAAGTTAAGCAATGTGACTAGTAATTAAGTATGCCTATTTTTATATTTAACAAATGTACATATAAATCAGAATAACCAAAATTAGCATAAGTCTTAAAAGAATATTTCCAACTGCTATGGGCGATTTAAGGCTATAGTCACAACCCTTCACACACACATTCCTCCTCTTCTGATGTGAACATAATATGGAAGACGTAGACAAGGATTCAACACACCGGTAATTGAGGAGCATATCTCTAAGTAAGACAGCTGGAAATTAAATGGCCACAGTTAAAAACTGACACTTACAGATAAATGCATGAGAAGACAGCCACCATGATAATGGCAATGGTGGCACACTGACACCTGTGACAGTCACCAGACTTTTGACTACTTTGTGGGTTCTTTGTTCTTTCACCTTTTCCACTCCTCTTCTTCCCTTTCAACCCCCTAACACAGATAAGGGAGAAAAATAAGGTAGAGGGGAAGGGGATGACCATATTGTTAGAATACTTCCTGCTGATTAGGATCATTGAGTTCCTTGGGGTCAAGGGCAACAAACAGCATTCAACCACCAACCAGCCATCAGGGCTCTAGCATTTAGATAGCCTCTGAAAAGTCCTCTGAATTCCAAACTTCACACATTTGTAAAAAGTATCTGCAGCTGGCTGTTGGAGCATGAAGCAGCTACTGTGAACAATCTGAAGCAGACCTGTAGCTCATACCTAGGATTAAGATGAAAATATCATTATAATATTTTTGTGTTTTTAAAGAAACTAAATCTCACTACATGTATTATAGAGTTTACACAGAACATCTACACCATTTATTTGACATACCCACTGGTGACATTGCCATTATGTAAGGATAGGGAAACAAAGGCTTTATACGCTGAAGACCTCGGTTCTGGAGGCATAGAAAACATATGAATTGCCTTTGTGTCCTGTAATGTTATGTGAAATAGCTTGAGACAATATAAATTTATATAAAGAGCTCAAAGTTTGAAACTACATCTTTTCTTACATGGATATGAATATGCCTACTCCTACCACTACACCTCCATATGGATACACATACACACACACAGACACACACACACAGACACACACACACACGCAAAACTTAGTCATATTTGTTCCGGCTTTAATATACTACATCTTTCATAACAATAGCTCCTACACCTCCATATGGATACACACACACATACACACACACAGATACACACACACAGACACACACACACACACACACACACACATGCAAAACTTAGTCATATTTGTTCCGGCTTTAATATACTACATCTTTCATAACAATAGCTCAACATTTACCATTTACATCTCATCAGATATTTAATTAGCATAATTATAAAGAAAAAGTATGATTAAGCTTATCTTTTTCAGTTGCTCAAGGTGAAAACTATGAAATTATAATCTCACACATTGGCAAAGTTTAAGTGGGGATAGACGTGGAGACTTCTGTTTAGTGATACTTGAGCTACCAAGGCACACACACTGGATAGTCTCAACACCACTCCTTCTCGCTGACACTGCTGCCCTGGGTCCTGTGACTTGATAGTAGGTTCCCTTGTGGGAAGAAGCATGGATCCTTACCGTGTCTTTGAATTTGAGCACTTTACATCCTTTAGCTGGTGATCATAAATGACCTTGGTTCTATACTAAGACATGAGTTCTAAGAATTAAAGACTCTGCAGGCTCCCTTGACCTTCTTTCTTTTTGCCATGGGAAGAGCATGGTCCAGACAACTGATCTTCCAGCCTGAGTCTCACAATAAAGATAAATGACATAGATACAGACCTGACCCTGAGGATGACATGAAGCCTAGGCTAACCAAATTTAGCCAAGTCTAGCTGAAAATAGCTACTATTCAAATCCACATGCTTTTAAGAAAATTTTTGCCTTTGAAAAAACCTGGAGCTCAGGATTTGCTTGGTACATGGTCTTTAGCTGCAAAGACATACTAACAAGGTCACCATGCAAGAAATACCTAGAACAGAAGGTTTGAGTTCTACAACTCAGCTATAGAACCTTAACTAAAACTTAGGGGAAATAGACTTTCTCTAAGAGAAAAATATTTTTTCCATTGATTCATATTATAATTGCAGAGTTGTTTTTGCCTGGAGGAAAATGTCTTTAAAATAATGATGACAGTCATACACTCAAGAAGGCAATGGACTCAACATACAAAACTCTACTGAAATTTTTATCCTTGACAATGCAAGCAACTTCAAAGCAGCTCTATGTAGAGAGGACAGAAGGCTTATTAGTGCAGAGAAGATGTGGCTAGACTTTTTTGTTTCCTTGTTTAAATTTCAAAGGTAAGTGATTTGGATAAGTTTTCCTGTTATGAATTCTATTTAACTTGGTTATTTTCTTGGCATTTTTTTTTTTTGCTAAAAATACAGAAGCTTGTGGACTTAAATGAGGCATTTAAATGTATTTTAGCATAAAATAGTCCTTATATAAATAATGTAAAAATATCAAATCTAAGACACCTGTCTTCTGCCAAATCTCAGCCCCTAAACACCATGGTGGCTAGTGGAGTTTGTGGTTTTCTTTAGGTTACAAGACAGGTACTATGACTAACTTCTCATTCTGAAAAAATTTCAATGGCTCTTTATCCTCATTATCTTAAGGAACCTTTTGAAGATCACAATAGAATCTAAGGATATAGACAGCTCAGTGATAGAGCAATGCCTAGCATGTCAAGAGCCTTGGGGGGGGACAGGATACAGTGCACCATCTGAATCATCTAGTAAGAATGTTTTGAAAAAATAATTCAAAGTAATTAAATTGCAACACAATCTCTTTCCTACCATCCATCGTTTATATGCATGCCACAAAACTCTCACTTTTCTTTGTATCCTTTGCTTAGTAAATGCTTCCATGACAACTGTCTCTGGAAAATGCTGTGAAACTGAGCCAATGATGCCTTTAAGATGTCCTGAGCCTGGTATCTTCCTGAGGATGCCTGAGTAGGGATGTTATAAGCCTATACATTATTTGGAAAATTGGATACTGATACATTTAACATTTGGTTTATGAAACAACAGAAAATCAAATCACAATCAAGACAAATATACAATAGTCTCATCATAAAACAACATTTTTTTTTCATCCTTCTTTCACAAGAATTCCTGTAGAGTTCTTGTGACTTCATCATGCAGGCTAGCTGAAGCAGAAACTGTGGATGCCACTATCCCTGGCTAAAGGAATTTTAAGATTCCAGAAATACAAAAACTATGACACAAGCAGTATCAGAAAACAACACAAAGATGAGAGGTACTTATTAAAACTGTCATGGGGTATTTATTTAAATTGTATACCAGTCTGTCTTAGTTTTCTTCTCTGCTACTGTGTTAAAACACTGACCAACACAATCTTAGGGGAAAAGGGTGAATTTGGCTTATGTGTTCCAATCACAGTCCATCATTGAGGGAAGTCAGGGCAGGAACCTGGAGACAAGAACTGAAGCAGAGACTATAGAGGAGTGCTATTTCCTAGCTTGCTCTCCATGACTTTCTTAATTTGCTTTCTTGTGCAATCAAGGACCACCTTTCCATGGATTGTACCACACCTAGTGAGCTGGGCCTTCTACACCAATCATTAATCAAGACAATGTTCAATAGAAACTTATTCCAGACAAGGTCTTGCCCTACCTCTGGGAGGAAGAAGTCTATACAGAGAGGCCAGAAGACTGTAGACAAATTGGACTCTCTTGATTCCTTCTCCTAACCCTCCCAACCCAGCTACTACTCTTTGAGACCAACCACCTTTTAACATGGCTGTCTGTGCATCATCAAGATGCAGTATATTCATAAAACGTCTCCCTGACCTGAGTCTTTAGGTTTTTCATTCATAAACACTTTTATGTCTCTTAAAACGTGTTTAAATATCTATTCTTTCCTTGTTAATGTGTATTTTTACAGGAGAGTGGGTTGTGATGCTTATGGTAGCAGAGAAAGGTATCACTTTGTTTTTCCAGTGGAGTCTGAGAGGGCATAGTTCCCATGTTTGTGTTTTGCCTACAGAAAACAAAGCTCATAGAAACTGAGTTCAAGTTGATGAAGGAAGACTTGGTTGGGTCTTGCCCTCCAATTGCTTCTTGGCGTCATTTAGAACACACTCAGAAACATTGTCAGTACTAGAGAGGCTGCCAGGCTGTCCTGCAGAGGAAACAAGATAAACTGTGATCTAATTATTCGTTTCTTTCACTACAGGGTAATGCAGACATAAAAGACTGACAGGAGTAAGGAACAGAGAACAGAATGACAAATGTTGGAATTCTTTCCTATCTCTCTCTGACACCATTCAAGGCAGGGAGCAGGCTGATTCCACATGACTAACAGCAGTTCTTTTGACAGATTCCTCCTCATGTAGAGCAAGACAATTCATTTCAGCCACAGTAGGTTGATATAATAGCTTTGAAGTTCACCAGCTTCCTTTGTTCTAATTCATTCTCATCAAACAACCTGTTTCTCTCTAACTGAGGTTTCAAAGTTCAGTCACACACTAGGGGAAATTCCCCCATGCCAAATGACTAATAATGCCAATAGTGACACTAGGAATTACAGCAGTGACAGCAGTGGCATTAACAGCAGCCCCTTTGTGCCTGGTATCACACCACCCTTTCTCCTGAGTTATCTTATTTTAAATTTAAAGCATCTTAAGAGAAGGAAAAAGCATCACGCTCAGTGTAGAGGTGAAGAATCAGAGGCGAGGGGAGATTAAGGAGTTTGAGTTACAAGTCATGCAGTAATCAAGGCGACAACCCTTGAGATCAAGAATTTACTACTACATTGTTTACCTTGCTCACATTTTCTTGATCAAGTTTTGATTACTGACCCACAGGCGAACTGTGAAAGGGCCAGTGTTAAGGTGGAAAGTTCTCAGTGAGACGCAGTCATCCAGAGGACACAGAGCTGTGGTGGGCAGCCACATCTGATCCAGGCAATTGCGTGGGACTATGTTCATGTGTGTACAGGTAGAGTTGTGTACAAGTACAGGCAGGGCGTCAGAACTAGGTGTTGGGCCTCAAGAACCATCTCATATGGGGTTTTGATTACTTTATTTACACAGAATCCCTCCCAAGCTCAGTAGGCTAGGCAGGCTGGAGAGCAAGTTCCTAAATTCTGCCTCTCCTAAACACCAGAATTCCAAGTGTATGCCACCATGCTCACCATTTTATTTTATTTTATTTTGGCTTTAAAAAAACTTGTATTCTGGAGAAGAAACTAAGATCCTCATATACCTAAGGCAAGTATATCATCAACTAAGCTTTCTCTCTGGACATGAGCAGGTATTTAAACCACGATTTTGGAAATAAGAATGTATGGAAAAGAGGTAGGAAGAAATGGGTTCAAAGATCATTAAACGTTAGTCTGAAGGAAATTTTGAAACAAGATTCTCTCTTAGGCTACATGCTGTATGTCAGTAAAAACAATATCCAAGTGATATTTAAAATATAAAACAAATTAAAGAGTAAAATTGAAAGATATTATCTTCCAATGGCTGTATGCTGTATGCCAGTATGTGGGCAAGCACGCTGAAGGGTAATAGCCAAGCACAGGATGAGAGAGTGCTACCCACAATGCACACTGTATCCTTTCTTTAAGCCAACATCTTTTAAAGATTTTTACATCTGGTCATTGAGACTATGATAGTAAACAATATATGATCTCTACTAAACTTTCATCATGCAACTTTATATTCCAAAATTTTGTTCTACTCACCAAAGATTACTTAATATAATTTAGTCCTGAATAACACAATCATGAGCTTACATTCAATATGAGTCCCATTGTCTAATACTAATGGTCAGAGTCTGAACCTAGAAAGTCATGAGATAGTCACAAACTCTAGCCATCCCATGCCATACACATCCATTAAGGAAATAAAATGGAAGGGAATGAGACCATGCTTGAACCAGTGGAGACCCATGGCAAATGCTGGATGGCATAACAAATCCATCTTTCCTTAACTGAAAGGTTGTCCTCCGTACAAGAGGAAGGAATTCAGCTTTAAGAAAAAGCAGTTACCTGTCAAAGTCCATAAGACCAAATTCTTAATAGAAACACAAGTTTTTACAAGAACCTGGGTTGTTATATAAGAGATGAGAGTCTCAAGTAAACAATGAATATAAGAAATAAAAATTTTAAAATCTCACTAGGCCCCACCTATAGATGAAGAGACACAGGCAATTAATGATTGTGGAGAGTGGGGCATCAGTCTACCTTAGGAATGAGGCACTATTCCAACCCCAAGTGGTCAGCCCCAAATGTAAACACAGGCAACATTAAATGGACTCATACAATATGAACATTGTATATTCATATGTCTGTATATATATATATACATGTATATATATATATATATGTATATATACAGACATATGAATATACATGAATATGTGCATATATACAGTCATTAAATAAACAGAGGGCATGAATTCAAAGGAAAGCAAGGTGGGATGAAATGGGATGTCAGAGGAAGCAATGATGTAAAAACAATACCCAAGTGATATTTAAAATATAAAACAAATTAAAGAGTAAAATTGAAAGATAATATCTTCCAATGGCAGTATATATATTTATGCTACATCTATTTATGTTCTTTACACAGAGGGATAATAGTTAAAATCCTCCATCTAGAATATAAGACATAAACTTATAAGACATATACATGAAGAATAGATAAGAAGGGGAAAAATCCACTCAATGAATTTTAAAGTCAAATGACAATTCGGTGATATGAGAGAATCAGCCTTGTAAAATTATTCCTACTATTGTCTAGGAAAGTCAGAAAGTCTGGGTTGAATAACTTAATTTAGCTCCCCCCAAACAAGATGTCAAATACACTTAGAAAACTGATAATAGTAAAGCTAAAAACATATTTGATATAAAAGCAAACAAACACATACTGTTAAGAAAATAACAGAGCAACCCACAAAATAGCACATGCAATAGAAATAATGAAGGACTTATGTTCAGAATTTGAAAGATCTTTTTCACTTCAATAAGACAGAATGAGGGCTGGTGAGATGGTTCAGTGGAAAAAAAATACTTGCTCTTAGCCTAACAACCTACATCCAACACCCTGGACATGGTTGAAGGAGAGAACCAACTGCTTCAAGCTATCCTCTAACATTCTCATGCTCTCCAGGGCATGTATATGCCCACATGCACACTCAGACCCATCCACAAGTAAATTGTAAATTCAATGGAAAATCAAAAAAAAAAAAAAGCAGAGCACGACTATCCAGTAGAAAAGTGGGCCAGATGGAAATAGCAACCACAAACCATAAGATTCCAACAGCCTGTAATTACATGAATAATCATAGGAGTAAGTGCTCAATTTTATTACTTAATGAAACACAGATCAAAACCACAATGCCACCACTGGACTCATTACAATAGTGAAAATTAAGAAGATTGACAGAACCAAGTACTTAGAAGAAGTTGAGTCAAGGATCAATGTCTACTCTTTCTGTTCTGAGTACTAACTTGAAACAGGTAGGGAAAAGATGCAGCATTCTTTACTAAAGGTACATATACTTTGCACACAAGAACTCCCAAATCCTTTTCCAGATTAACCTGTGGTCAGTTTTCTTAATTAGTTATTGATTTAAGAGGGCCCAGCGCACAGTGGATGGTGTCACGTTTGGATAGGTCCTAGTTTATATAAGAAAGCAACCTAAGCAAGCCTTGGGAAGTGTTCATGGCCTCTGCAATTGTTCTTCCCTTGAGCTCCCCTCCCCCACATGCCCAACTTCCCTGGATGACTGACTACAAGCAATAAAATGAAATAAACCATTTCTTCCCCAATTTGCTTTGGGTAACAGGGTTTATCACATGCTAAGTATCTAAGGTTAACTAAGACACACTTCCTGAGAAAAACTCAGGAAGACGGTTAGTGTCATGAGCTCAAAATGATAAAACAGTACTACAGGGGTCCTCTAAACATGTCCCTGTAGTCCTGTCATGCAATGGTGAGCTATATCAACACACATAACCAGGTTCACAGGCATTTTATAGAATTGATGGAGCCACATATGTAAAGCCATTGTGTAAAATTAAAAACAAACAGACAAAGCTAATGTGTAAAGCCAAAAGGGTAATGTAACCTTTGACTAGGGTTAAGAATGACCAGAAAGCACATGCAAAAGTCTCCTATACAAAAGTGTTGCATTTTGTTTTTTGTTCAAAGCCCCTTTCTGCTAATCCATTGAGCCTTGCATTTATGGTTTATATAAGACTTCTGTGTGCTATAGTCCCATCAACAGGAGTTCAGAAAATACCTTGATCAGCTACTGATGAACAGAAAATGATCTCAGGTTATGTGTGGAGTAAGCAAAAATGCTGTGCTTGTATCCTCCCCCCCCCCACACACACACTGAAGGAGATGAGGAAGAGTACACGCAGCTTCAGTGTACTCTCAGTTTCTCTACTGAAATTTCGTGTGACGCTGGTGTGTGAAGCATAGTAAAGATGACGCAGGAAGTGAACATTTCGGAAAAGCAAACTGGCTTGACTCATTGTTTTCACAGTTTCACAAGTTTTAAAGAATTTGCTAATTATCCGTAGAGTCAGGAAGCAAGCGCGACTCCCAGTAGCGTCTTCCGTGGGCTAGCTAACCGTGTGCTTTGATATGCTAACTGATAGTGAAGGGGGCGGGGCAGGGCGTTGCAAGTGCTGTTATCAAAAGCTTGAGTTTCCTTAGGAGCTGAGAGCAGTTTAAATGCCTTAGCTCTCTAGGAAAAGCTGAAAGAATGCGTGCGGGAGCTTGGGGGGGGGGGCGGGGGGAGAGAAAAAGCAAGAAAGGAGAAGAAATGACCCGGGCAGATCAGGTGCCTAGATGATGAAGTTGAAGGAGACCGCAAGGGTGCTCATAGGAAAATCAATAATTATTTCCAGATTGAGGCAAAGATGAGACATAGATTGTCCTCAGCCAAGGAAATAAATTCAACAAAAGGTCAACTCAGAAAAAAAAAATGCAAAAGCTTAGTATTTCTGTTAAATCATGGAGTAGAGCCCCAGGACTTGAGAGATTGACGCAGGCAGCCAGAGCTTCTGAGAAGTATATAATAAATACACAGAGATGACTCCATGGGCCATGCAGAGCCTATTTTCCTTCAGTACAGAGAATTAAATGCACCAGATACATGGTTTTTAAAGCCAAAGTACCATGGTGGAGACCATCAACCACATCACAAACACGATGCATGTGTCTGCTTATCAGAACACAACGTATTTGCATTGAGCACCTACCATGCTCCCATCCACATGCAAGAGATTTGAGAAGGGCTTTAGTCTTCACTCTCAACATCCACATCTCAGGAAAAATAGGGTTTTAGCCCACGGTCTGCTGTTATTTTAATGCAAGGAGCTAAGTTAAGCTTCAGAGAACAAATTACTGGGATGTGTAAAGAGCCTCTGTGCAGGAGAACAGAAAGGTAAGTTCAACTTCTTAACAGAATTAGGAAAGAACACCAGAAGTGTTTAAGATTCCTCAAAAATTTTGAGTGACCCTTAGGGCAAAATTTAAAATCTGTACGAGCTATAATAATTGTGCCTAAGTAGTGGAACTGCATACTAGGAGAAACTCAACATTAGAAAGGAGACCCAGTGACAGAGAAGGCAGAGGAGGCTGTGCATTAAAGACAAGAAAGTCATTCTCCAGTTTTATTTCCAGGGAGTGTTAATTCTGAGCTTCTCGAGGGAGGAAAAACCAATTCTACCATCTCAAGCCAAATTTAAAGCAAGCTTTATTAAATATTAAATACTGACCAAGAGATGGACTTTGGTCAGGACCATTCCCTGGAGTTTCCCAGCTGAGAATCGTGTTGCAGGGGTTTATAAGGATAAACCTTTAGGTCACTGTACCCTTCCCATGAGGCTGTTCTTTTCCAGTAATTACCATCCCCAGAATTCCAAGAAGTTTCTTTGTTCTTGGGCTGGTGTAACTTAACAGGTTGTTTTCAGGCATTACAGGAGAAGGGTCCCTGTTTGAGGCATCCTCACTAATATGTGTTCACATCCCTATGTGATAAAATGTAGCTTTATTCTCAGCAACTCCCGCTCAAATACAGCTCTAAATGAAAACTTTATTTTGTCTTGATTTACGTTCCTCTGGAAGTTCTCTTCTACTTATTTTCAATATCAGATGCTAGTCTTACACTTTCGTAAAGAGTCTTTTAAGAGAAATGAAGTTGTGATAAAATAAGGTAATTATAGTACAGGTGATTCCCAGAGGAGCAAGCTACAAAAGTGCAATCAATGGAAGAAGAGACCCTTGGTTCTGTGAAGGTTCAATGCCCCAGTGTAGGGGAATGCAAGGGTGGGGTTGGTGTTGGGGGGAGGGGGTGGGTAGGCAGGGGCACACCCTCATAGAAGCAGGAGGAGGGGGGATGGGCTAAGGGGTTTCTGGGGGGGGAAATCAGAAAAGGGGATAATATTTGAAATGTAAATAAATAAAATATCCAATAAAAATAAATAAGTTAAAAAAAAAAAAGAAAAAACTGTCAAAGTCTGGGAAAGACAGACTTGGAACTCCACCTCCAGTGCTACCAGGGCCTCCATTTTGCAGCAATTAAGGCTTTCTGTACATAACTGCCTCTGAACTCAAAGAAATGTGTCTATCAGAAAGGATCCCTACTCTTCTTTGTCTTTCTCATGCTTCCTTTGGCTAGCTTCTAGTGACTCTACTATGTGACTGAGTCCTTCAGAGTTAACCTCTCTCCTATCTTCCAGGATACTAAGGTCCCCCAGCAATATATACCCAGTGTGCTTGGCTGGGAGGTTTGTTTTCCTTAAAATCCTGGCAACTTCCTAAGAAGAAGAACATTCAGATGACCATTGGGAATGCAAATTCCAGGAAAGAAGTTGTGCCTGGCTTTGAACAACAGCAGCAGCAGCAGCAACAACGAAACCATCTGGAAGGAGTTCCTGTGAGTGTGTGATGGACAGGTTGGAATTTCAGTACTGTGGAGAGATTGGAATTCAGCAGGTTTGGAGGTTAATTATTTTGAACTAGTTTTAGCCTTCTCAAATGAACAGGCATTCCTTGCCCACCCTGGATCTGAACTATCATGTCCTGATAATGAATAAAAAACTTTCAGAAGCTATTGTTTTAGCAGAACACTAGATTCCACCAGTGCAAGAGTGTATGATGTCATGTCATCAGATATCATGTTGTTGCCTATTTTTTTTTGTTTTTGTTTTTTGTTTTTTGTTTTTTTTTTTAAAAAAAGCTTTGCCCCATCTTGATGTATTTGCTTAAGGTATACTCACCAATTTATTTTTAAACTTGTTTTGATTTATGACTTTCTTTATTCTGTAAAATTATAAAAAGCCTGTAAAATGGCTTCCATGTTGAAACATGGAATTCGAGGTAACCCGAATCTGTGTTCCTGGCATATGGGCACTCATTTATAATGGTTCCAAAATAATCTATCTCATCTTCTGTTTAGGATGCAAGCTGTGGTTTTTATGCAGGCAGCATCTAGACATATTTCCTGTCACATAACAGGGTTAAAAATTTATTGATTTGAAATGAATGGGATAAAAATACCATTTAACACACAGAGCTTAACAACTTACCAGAGGAAAATAAATATATGTTGATATACCTTGTATGTATGGCATCCTTAAAATATGGGCTCAAATAATGTTAACTGCAAAGTCCACAGATGATAATTGTTTTCAGGTAGGGGCCATGACCTCTTTTTCTTTATTCCTGTCTATCCTATCCATCCTGACAGTCAATTATCCTGAATTAGTGTGAAGTGTTGACTTAATCATTTACTCCTTTATTCACAGCAAGCTGAAGGGAGAACACAGCACAAGAGGGACATTGTACTGCCTAGTTCCTCTGTCAGGCACAGGAATCTGAAACATCATGCTGACATCTTAGAGAGGAGTAGTTTAATGTTAGTGTTTGGATGAACAATTTGAGCTCTCTGCTTGGGTTACAGATTAGGGATAATTACATTCAATTGTGAGGAAGGGCGCTATCTCTTTTAGTGTATTAGCTTTGTGCTACAGAAGGCCAAGGTCAGCTCATTACCCCATCCTTGTGGTTATCTCTGAAGCACATGGCATTACACCACACATTTGCACATCCATTCTCCCTGACATGCTAATGACAGTTACTACTGTTTTGTATGCATGGGTTTCCATCCTAGAATCGAAATGAGATCTGCAGACTGGAGTCCAATGTAAATAGAATATGCTTACTTGCTAATATGTTATTTTCATTAAGTGGCTTAGAAATTGCCAACCACAGAAATAAGGGGATAGTCCTTAAATTCAAAAGAGATGCAGGAAGAGGAAACTGCTTCAGGTAGACTGTACATCCCAGGGAAAGATCAAATAACCTTGTCTCCTGTGACTGAGGGCAGCTAATAAATACTAATAAAAGATAAACAGCAACCAATCATTGTCTAAATCCTAACAATTCCAACCAGAAAGTCTTTATTATATGAAAATATGATTTTTTTTCTCAAAACTGGAACTTGACCAAGATATTAATATGCACCTCACTCTATACCTCAGTGGAGACAATATATCTGAAACATAATAAGTAGCTGGAGTGTTCCAGTGCATGATAATGCACGGCTTCTGGTTCATTATTTCTTGATGTTATGACATTGCTGTCCAGTCCTGGGGTGTAATGAGGAGCTCCAGAACTTATATTATCACTTAATGAAGTCCAATTAAGTATCATTAACCTTTGATCTACTCCTCACACTTGATGCACAATGAGTGGTCCCAGGAAAACTTGAAAAGGTGAACTTGGCAAGAATTAGTTAGCGAATTATTTTTTGAACAGCTAAAACCACCCCAAACGGACATTTTCACCTGAAGCAATGAGGCCGATGATTTTATTGACTGATGGCAAGCCTACATACATACACCTCAAGTCAAATGTATTGAATATTGCTAGGTTTCAATGACAGAATAATTATTCAGAAGGACTGAGCCAGTTGATAATAAACACTGCTTTGAAGATTTACCGTTCTGAGGACCTCCTGAACCTAGACATAAATTATATTTCTTTCCGTTTTCAATCCAGTCTAACCTGTAGTTATTGCCATCATATGCATAAAATGTAAACAACATCCATAAAACATGACACTACTACTAAAAAGCAAACTGAATTGGCTGAAATTGCTAATAGATGTATACAGTTCATAAAGCAGTACGCCTTATGTAAGTAAGAATCTCAAGCATACAAAGTTTATGTAAAGAAATGTGTTAAGGAATATAAGACATTCTGTGAAAACACACATTAACATATATATGTGTGTTTGTCAATAAGAACATTAAACAGCTCGATGCAGTCTGGGGAGGAGGCTTCCTTCTCATGTGTAAGGCACTAAGTTCTGTTCCCAGAGCTGTGCAAATGAGTGAAAGTGAAATAAATGTTTGCCGAATGTGGAGGTACATGCTTACACTCCCAGCACTCAGGAGGCCGAAGCACAGAGCAATCAAGCAATACCAAACTAGCAGCTGAAGCAAGGACCTCAGCATTAGTAGTCCCAAATTCCCATTTCTGATATTTGAATATGTTAAGCTGTTAATGCGTTTTTTGAATCAAATACTAGTGCATTGTGTGTAGCATTTAAAAGCTAAATGTCGGAACCTCGGGAACTAAAGACACCCCACAGCACTCTGATGGCATTCATTTTCTTCTCTATACCCAGCACAATAGCATGGAGGCAGTTCCAAAGCTCACTGAATAGAGTCATGAAGGAGACCTATTTTCCAGCTGAGAACAGTGCCACTAAAGGATACACACAAGTCATCGGTCAAAAATGGCTCTCAGATCTCACATAATCTTTACCGTGATTTGGCCCTGTGCCCTTTACCCTCAGTGAGCCTGCTTGCCTGTGTTTCAGATGAAGGTGGCAACCCTTCCTTCTCCTAATGGGTAGGAAGGAAGCCTGCTCTTGTTGTCTGCTGTGTTCCAAGCCATCTACTTTGTAGCCACTCACTCTGGGTACTTGCCACGGCCAGTAACATTCTCTATGTGGATCTGTGACATATTGTAGAACATTTGAAAAATAACCCCTGTAGGTGTGTATTGTTTAGTACCAGGGACATAGACTGAGGCCCCCGGTATAAAGTATAAATCACGACACACACTCACTTACACCTTAAAGGGTACAGGCTAATATTCCAGTATGGGTTCTAGACTTAAACAAGATATGGTCAATATGGACAGAAGATTATGAGATGGCTTCTGGTAACACTCATGCTGGATTACAGGAAACATGGTATAAATTCAGTAAGTACTTAAATGATTTTAAAAACTAATATAATAAATATACAAATCATTAACATAGCTTTTTGCTATCATCATCAAGAAGTTTGTGCTAACTGCATGTGCCACACTCATATGTGACAGGAACTGCAGTGGATTTGCTTATATCACAAATAGGAAGTCATTATCACAAACAAGAAGTCATGCCTTATGCTGCAGTGTTTGGGTGGCCACAGTATCACTAGATGATAGGAAACTTTTAGCTCCATTATAACCCCAAATGTCATGTGCCACATGTGACTTGACTTTGAAAGGATAATTATCATACACATAACATATTAGTAGGTCAGAGTCTACAGTGGTTGACTCACCCACCACGAGTCACTCTTACTTCATTGCATAGCTGAGAGATTTTGATATCAATCTTTCTCTAAAACTACAGACAAAGGAGTAAGAAAGTTCACTGTTTTCACATAGAATCCTTAGGAAAATGTCTTCATACTCTATTCAATGAGCTGATTTTGTGGAGTAAGGTATATATTCTGCAGTAAGTATAACAAGTTGCCTATACTGGAGTAAGTATGCTTATCTGTTGCTATGTAATGACAGGATAAAATGTAATCTTTTAAAACAATACACAGTTTGTATAAACCAAGGATCTGGGAACAATGTAGCTAGGTCCTTGCTTTCTAGGTATCAAATAAGGCTACCACCCAGGATTCGACCAAAGCTGAAGCTCTGCTCTAAACTCTCCAGGTAAAGGAAAGACAGGCTCATTCTTGTGGGTTTGACTAGATTCAGTTCCTAGCAATCTACTCAATGTGGAGACTAAACTCTCACAGGCTCCTGAACAGGGCCATCATATTTCTGCCTCTTCTGGAAGGCAGAAATGAAAGCAAGTAAGCAGAGAAGGTAGGGGACTGCAGGAAGAAGCTTCACTGTTTTATTACCCAAGCTCAGAAACAAAATGTTGTTTTGGAAGAAACTCCTAAGACCCAACCCATTGCCTAGGAATGGGGAGGCACGTGGGCATGAAAATGAGCAGAGGGTGGTTGAAGACCAATTGAGAAGCTACCTCCCCCTTAGGCATTGTCACTGTCCTGGTGACTACACATTTCAGGTTCCAGAGAACAGATAAGCATTGTAAGTGACAGAATCCTATGAGACTCCAAGAAAATGAAGGCGTGGTATAGACCCAGTTTCTGTGTTGAATCAGCAACTGATTTGTTGAATCAAAACTGAGTGGTCCAAACAAAGCCTGCCTGCAGGTGAGGCCCCTCCTCATGCAGCATTCTTTATCTCATCCTAGCTGTAAGTTTTCCAGTTCTTTCTCACTTTCAAGTAATAACTCAGAGCCTAACTCTTCCTCAGTCTATAATGAAAACACTATGTTTTAAGTGTGAACAAATGTCATCTGAGTGTGACAATTTGATGTGCAATAGATGAATCAATGTCTTCTTATGCATTTAACTGTATGTATAATTTCTTTGCATTTACAGAAACACACAGAATCAAGGTGGGTAAACCACAATTGATGGGGGTGGTCTAACAGATCCCAGGAATATCTCTTCAAGATTCTAACTGAGCCTCTAACACAATCCAAGAGAGGGGTATCTTCTATGGCTCACTCAACTTCTTTACTTGAAAATAATTGCAGCGTCTTGAGAGTAAATCAAGCAGATGAAGACCAGATGATGTTACTTTGAAAAGTTTACAGAGAATACTTTTCCTATGTTCTTTACCTGTGCAAATAAGAAGTCCTTGAGGAAAGCACTAGACAATCGCTTGTTGCTACATCGTTATTTAACAAGCTAACAACACTCACAAAGCAAAGCCAGAAAACCCTCAGTGCGGTTTTTACAATGCATAAAAAAACAAGCACACTAAACTAAGACAAGATGATACTAACGGAAAAAAAAAATCCAATGAAAATTTGAATTCTCTGTCCACCCTGTGGCACTCAAATTAAGTTCTGAAGGTCATTTAGAAAGACCATGTTGTAACAGTCCTAAAGATATTTTGTAGCTAGAGAGAAGGAAATCAGGAAAATATGCTGATCTTGTACATGTTCTTGGATTGTTAAAGATTCAAAGCACCAAAAATGGTATTTTATATAGGGAGGAGAGGTGTGAAGGAGATACAACATACTGTTTTCCTGGAAGTAAACAGGTTACAACCTGATGAAATTATGACTGATGACACCATATGTATTTTGAAACTGTGGAACTAAAGTCTGTAGTGAGAATCCTAGAATTTTGGGTTCTTTACAAAAACACAGAAATAACGTGTTTGCATTCTAATCTCATGTGTAGGTATGTTGTGCTACTTTGGAGTGTCTGCAGCAGCTGACTATGATTTGCCTCATGCTTTACAAGAGGCATGTTTTTTTTTCCAGCTGTAGACAGTTTCTTCAATTGTGTGATGTTTGGGATTCTCAAAACTTTTCAGAGGGTATATAAATGCAAGAGCCTCAATAGGCAGCATGGGTGGTTGTGGGTCATTCAATAGGTTGGTTAGAGCTTGTTAGCATTCATGCTAAAAGAAGAAACAAAGAGAAAGAAATTAGATTCTGAGTTCTCTCTCTCCTCTCTCCTTCCTCTCCTAATGATAGTGGATAAAAACAGGGGGATAAAGGGTGGTAAAAAGAACCCACAAAGTAGCAAAGATCAGCTACAGAAGTCTTGAATGGTTCTGTCATCAGAACTACTTTTACCAAATGGGACCCTTGTGAGTACCACCTCTTGTCCTTGTCTGTACATTGGTACCGAGAACATCTAACATCTCCAAGTGTATTTCAGAGCGCCCTGTGATACAATACGGCCCCAGATATGGATGATTGCTGATACCCTCTTTGATTAGAGAAGAAGATCAGAATCATCACTGACTTTCTTAGAAACAGCTTTCACTGGCCAAGAGACATGCTTCTTGAAGAATATACCTCATGTGTGAGTTTAATCATATAGGACCTAAACATCTGAAAGAACTCGAAGAGAGGATACTTCTGTTTTGGCTCACTGTTGTAAAGCATCTAGTCCACCATCTCTTGCCCCCACCTGCCAGGACAGACACCATGAAGATAGGGAGCCTAAGGCTTGTTCACCTCATGGCAGACAGAAAGTGTGTGTGGAGGCAGTCACACAACAAACTTTTAAGCCACCACCAGTAACCCTTTTTCTTCACCTCCTAACATTTCTGCAGCTTCCTTAAACAGCACTGACTGCTTGGGGAATTAAGCATATTATACTTAAATGAGACCCTTTGGGATACATTTTGTATTTCAGTCTTAAAAGCACATTCCATCATCTCTATTGGGCTGCTAACCATACCTCAGATGGAATGAAAACTCCTTTCGTGAACGAAAAGCCATTGTTACTCCTCTCTCCACCCTTTCCCTCTCCAATTTCTCACATCATTTTATTCTCACCAGCCTAAGCCACCAATGTGCTGATTGATGTCATCCTGCCATTCAGATAACTGTCAGTTGCAAAAGTTAAAACCTAGGTACTGAAACCATATGATCTCAGTTTTCAAGTATTGAGGTATCACATATACCTACCTCATCACCACAGGGAACTCCAAAACAGGATTGTTCTCATCTGAATGTCATTTTAAACTCTAGACTACGTGGTTTGATTATAATGCTACCATACAGAGACAACTATGTCCAACTTATGGTGCCTTGGCTGCTAGAGGTCTGTTCTCTTTGCATGAGTTCTGGTGATAGCATGAATAACATACTCCCTCATAATCCCTTCATAGTAAAGCCTTCAAACCAGATCCACAAAGAAGAGCCATCATTAGAGTCTGCATTCACTTCGCCTATGGATTTGTCATCAGAAGGAATTCCTTCTTGCTCCTAGAATAGTTGGTTATTTATTCAGGTTGCTGGGTAGGAAAGAACCTGGAGATTATGATAGCCCTAGCCCAGAAAACTGGTCTTCTCTCAAGTCCTTAAGCATCCATCCCAAGCACCTTCCACCACAGGCTCCTACTGGCCTGAGATACCTTGCTCTGAACAGGCCTTCCAACCACTTTTGGTCAGTTACTTATCAGCATTATACACACCTTCTCCTGGAAGCCTTCCCTATGTTTAGAATTAAGACTCGTTTTGATCTCCTGGTTGTTAGTCTCCATCTGAACCTGTTACCTGATTCCTTCTTAGCACCTCAAAATTCATGGTTATTTTGTTTATCTAATAACTTTTGTCTCTTTCACTAGAATTTTATCTAAGAAGGAAAGGAACTGCACCAATCCAGATCAGCATATTCTCCAGACACATCAGAGTGTCTGGTACAGTGGAAACAACTCCATGAGAAAATGAGTGAATAAAAAAATGATAGGTGACAAATTAAAAAGCCATTCCAATTAGGCCAAATACAACTCACCATAAAAATACCACTATGTCCTAAGTGTTGTGCTCTTCAGGGCTGCCAGATTTCATATTTTATCCAATTCCTTGTATGAATATATATACTATACATGAGAAATGGAAGCTTAATGGTGTTAAGTCATTTGTCCAAAACTAGATGCATAAAAGCACTAGAAGAATGCTTGAATCCTATTTCGTTTTGTTGGACTTTTAAGTTCCAGCTTGTAATTATTACACATGCCATTAATAGCTAATCCCTCACTGAAAAAAATATGGATCCTAATTATTTGGACAAGTGCCTAAGACTACATTTAAACTTATATCAAATATGACAATGTCCCTAACCACAAATTGACTATAATAAGAGAGAGTTCCTGTCCTGTTCTTTCATACTACAGTCAGGTGTCTCAAAATGGCAACATCTGCAAAAGAGGAGGTAAGAATAAGACCCCATTGCTGAAAACAGCACACTTTGCATGCATGATATAGAGAAATTATCCTGGAACTGATCTAGAAGCTTCCTTCCTGCCAGATAGCTTTGATGGTTCCCAGAGGAGCTATGCAGGCTGCTGGGGGAGAAAATGCATAGTCTTATCCAGCCTTGAATCCTACCATCATTAGAACAACTTGCCAGTTAAGGTGTGTTGACTGTATAACAATGACACTACTCTTATGGGGTCAACCAACTACTATCTAATTGAATTTGAGACTGGCTCAAAACTCATTCCTGGTACTAAAAATATCATACACACAAACAAAAACAGGGATATCATAGGCCCTATGGATAAACTGAATAGTATTGTTTAACAAATTGCCATGGTTTCAAACTACCTTCTCTATATTTATAGATACATACTCCTTATCGCCTTAGTCATAGAAGCCTGCACTAGTCTTAGTCATAGAAGTCACCAATGTTCTTTCTAGTGAACAGTGGTGGAGCAGAGACTCATGGTTATACAGGGTGTTGAGTATATGTGATGTATGCATGCTCACCCATAAATAAGACATCTATACAATCATCTCAGAAATTCAGGGAATATCTTGGATAAAGGATTTAGAAAGAATATAATAATCAGAAGATAGGCAAAAGGGCAGAGAAATGCCATCTGCTGGGCAAAAATACAACCACTGCAATCAGGAACTCACAGGAACTGTAGAGGCTCGGACTAGGTCTGTCAACAGTAAGGAATGAACAGAGGATTCGATAGGAAAACCCTACCTTCACTGCTAGACTATTTGCTACAGACATATTCAAAGAAAGGGGTAACTGTTATCTCCAGTCATGGATTTGCTGAGGAGCCCACCAGACTCCAATGGACACTGACAACTCAATGTTCACTCAGATAACCCTGGCTAACCTAAATGAGTTATATAACAAAACCAAAAGTTCGTGGGTCTGGAAGAGAGACTGATGTCTATGAGTGGAGACTGGAAGCAGTAGGAGGAAAAGGAGAGGTTGCGAGTAGCAGAATGCATTCTATATTAAAATGTCAGTAACAAAATTAACACGAAAAAGCAATGCAAATAGTAAGCAGCCCAAGAACATACAGAATTTGTGGGTCTTCTGGTTGGAATGTTCTCCCTGTAGTTATTGTAAAATGTGAGCTGCAGGGTTTTTTTCTTTCTTAATGTTTTATTGTTCTTTGAAAATTTCATACATATATACAATATAGCTTGATTGTACCCACTCCATAACTCCCCTTCTTCAACCTTCCTGAGATCTTCCATCACACCCCTCCTCCAACTTCATTTCCTCTTGTTATAATTATTGATTACTGTGTTTATTTATTTATTTATTTATTTATTTATTTGTTTGTTTGTTTATCCCACTGAGTTCTATCAGTACTGGTGATGTGCACAAGATACACAAGTGTGGGTATCCCACTGGGGTACTGGAAAGCTTCCAGTGACTACACTTGTCCCAAGTAGCCATCAACTGCTCCTCAGCTAGGAGTGTTCAGTAGCAGTTTTCTAACAGAGCTGGATCTAAACTTTTCTGAGCACTTCCAGTGATTTACCAATCAAATATCTCAGAGCAATTTGAGGGTTTGTGGGGCAGTATATACTTGACAAGAATGTATGACTAACTAAGGAACTCGTTCTGTCAACTTAAATGAAATGACACAGTTGCTACCTAATTAGAATATCTCTTGCTCCAACTGAATTGCATTCCTATGCATATTGTCCCCACTCAAGGAATACAGGCAGAAACACTGGCCAAGTCTCTGTGATATTTACAATCTAAGTGAGGTCTGCACAAACACTAGTGAAAATGTCAGTTCCTGATGATCACCAAGCCCATAAAACAACCTGATTCAAATGCCACAAAGAAATCAGATGAGCAGTACAGAGAATCATAAACAACCAAATCAATCCCCCTTATGCACACACTCCCCCAGATCTGGTAAATGATCAATTCCCAGGTTGAGCTTTTGTGCTGAGTTTCATCCCAGAGAACAATTTACAGCAGAGTTATAAACCCTGAAATTGCTGATGCAGCCTTAATTATAGCTATGCTGGTGACATGGTCCTAATGAACTCTTCGCTGTGTTATGTGGCCTGGGGATCCCATAAGGAGCATTGTGGAAATGTACAAACTCATTGGTCAGGGTTCAGTGGGATATTTTTGGACTGGAGAAGTGGTAAATGTGTATATGAATGCAAATGTGAATTATGTAGATTTTAATGAGTATGATACCAACGTGGTAATAACATTAGTCATCATCATAGAGAAATGAATTAATGCCAACATGTCCAACTTTTAAAAATGCATCAAGATTAAATAGGAGAATAAATGGGCTGTAATCTGTGCTTCTATTTACATTATGTCCTTTATTACATTGGACTACAACTTGACTTTCAAAACAAAATATCAACTGTCCCTTTCCACTCCATGCAATCTGGCAGTTTTGGAAATGCTATTTGCATGGGAAGCACAATCCAGTTCAAATTTAGAGTCTGGGCCTGTGGATCAGGGGTGTGGTTTTGCTACATATCTCACCAGTTGCTGGCCCACATCATTATTTATGTGCAATGAAACTTCTGCGAAAAGTCGTGGTCACACTGTACTGTTTTTATAACAGTCAAATGCACTTTGAGAACATGTGGAGAAAATTTACACCCAAAGAGAGATACTGTCATTGCATGTGACACAGTTTCTTCTTCTTCTTCTTCTTCTTCTTCTTCTTCTTCTTCTTCTTCTTCTTCTTCTTCTTCTTCTTCTTCTTCTTCTTCTTTAAATTAAAACAACCTATACCTGTTTTTCATCTAAATATCTGAAGTGATGGCTCAAGTACTGCTTTAAAACTTAAGTTTTCTGGACATCCATGACCTTGAAAATAAGAGGTGTAAAAGCACCTAGAGTAATTATTGCTTCATGTGCTGATGTTGTCCTACTTGAAATAGACAGACTTTAGCCTACATCTCCTCAGTAAAAGTCATCTTGAAAATGAACTCTCCAAGCAAGGCAAGTCTTAAAACCTGCAAGCTCTAAAAATGGTTGAGGTTTCCACATAGTCACCAGGCCTACAGTATACAGTCTACAGCCTTACAATCTAGCTAATGTTAAGGTAGGCATATCAAAGTAGAGGGTTTTCTTTGGTCTATTTTTCTTTTGTGTGTGATACAAGGCGATAAGACTTTGGTTTGAATGTGTACCCACAGTTCATATGTTTGCTGGTGGGGTGCAGTGGGAGAGATTTGGGACATGAATGGGGGCAAGCCTTCATAAGTGGATTATTGCCATCATTCTGGGAGTTTGCTCATGAAAAGCTTTTCTCTCTTCCAATACGTGCTCTATTTTCTTTCTTGTTCTTCCTGACACTCTGCCACAGGATAACGCAGAGAAAAGGCCCTTTCCAGATCATTCCTGACCCCTTCACCTTGTGTTTCTCAGCTTTCAGAACTGCAAGAAAACAAGTCAACAAGTCTCTTCTTTATAAATGAGTCAGAGTGAGGTGTTCTGTTATTGCAGCATAAAATGGACCAAGACAAAATGTCTTGTGTAGCAGAAAGATAGTGCTAGTACTTATCACTGAAGAAATTTAAAGAGCAGCAGAAGGTTAGATGCAGAGATATGGTCCTTATGCTTAGTAGGAAAAATGTAGGTGATATTAGTTCTGAAGAAGATGAAGAGCCACGCACTCCAGTGTGTTACAGAACAGGATGTGCATTTTGAGAGGTTTCCTCTATGAATTACACCTCCAACTTGTCAGCAAGCATATATATATATTCCTGAATGTAAACTGCCACTTAAATATTTGTGAAGTGGCTATTGAATGTCTCGTATGATTCACAACGTTGGCATTCTGTCACATGGGATGTAGGTGATATGGCTGCATGTCCCTGGCTGGAGTTCTAACCCACACAGCACTGATGAGAATTTAGATAGTTTAGATTTTAGGTAACACAAGAAATGTGGTCATGTTTTGAAGGAGAGAGTGCCAATGCTTCCAGGAAAATATTCAAGTGATGTGAGAGGATTGGACTGATATTAAAAACAGCCTATAGATATGATACAGCTGGAAAACAGCACTACTGACATTTGGCCTGAAGAATGTGAAGCTGCCTTTTCAGGAAGACAAAGTATTGTATGAAATTCAAAATATAAGAAATCAGATTTTTCCTAGGTGAGGTCCTCTACTGGCTTGACCTTTTATACTGTATCCACCCTGACCCTAACCCTCAATGAGCCCCTCACACACCATATCCTAACCCCTCAAAATAGAAAAGTGATTCTCTGGAGCAAATATTCCCTTCCCACCATAGTTCAGGGACCTCAGTCACTTTAGAACATGGAAATTTTTGTTAAATAATATGTAGCTGGCTTTCCCAATGGGCTGGGATGGGGGGTGGGTGGGAAACACAAGTGGATGTTACTGATGGGATTCTTAGCCAAAGCACCTTTGTCAGGTACCAGAGCAGCAATCTTGGAACTTTGCTCTGACTCCTGAATTAAGAATGCTACATTGAACTCAAATGTCCACAGTTTTAATGTATATTATTTAAGATGTCTTTTTAAATAATAGATTTATTGAACTGTAATTCATAAATCTGAGGACTGGCAAGATGGCTTAACAGATCAAGGTACTTGCTGCCAAGACTGATGACCTGAATTTGATCCTTAGTACCAGCATGATGGAAGAAGAGAACTGACTTTTTCAAGTTTTCTTTTGATCATCTTCACATGCACAGTATGACAGACAGACAGACAGACAGACACACACACACACACACACACACACACACACACACACACGCCGCTCACTCACTCATTCACTCACTCACACATACATATTACATTGAGTAAATAAATAAATACAGGTAATAAATACAGTAAAATTTACCCTTAATTCAGAATTTTTAGCCTAGTCATATAGCTATTAAGCAATTTAATTTTTGATCCTTTTAGGAAGAAAACTCTGTCCCTGAGAATAGCCATCACTTCCTATACCTCCCCAACATCCTTTCTATTTTTATAGATTTTTATAGTGTAGGAATTTTATAGAAATACTATAGTGGTTTGCTTCTCTACGGCTGTGATTAAAAACATGACTGTACTGACTGGTTTTGTGTGTCAACTTGACACAGGTTGGAGTTATCACAGAGAAAAGGAGTTTCAGTTGGGGAAATGCCTCCATGAGATCCAGCTGTGGGGCATTTTCTCAATTAGTGATCAAGGGGGGAGGGCCCCTTGTGGGTGGTGCCATCACTGGGCTGGTATTCTTGGGTTCTATAAGAGAGCAGGCTGAGCAAGCCAGGGGAAGCAAGCTTGTAAGGAACATCCCTCTATGGCCTCTGCCTCAGCTCCTGCTTCCTGACCTGCTTGAGTTCCAGTCCTGACCTCCTTTGGTGATAAACAGCAGTTTGGAAGTGTAAGCCAAATAAACCCTTTCCTCCCCAACTTGCTTCATGGTCATGATGTATGTACAGGAATAGAAACCCTGACTAAGACAATGACCAAAAGCAATAAGGGCAGTGTATGTTTATTATATTTTAAAGGTTAGAGTTCATGATTAAGCGAAACTAGAACAGGAACTCAAGGCAGGAACCTGGAGACAGAAACTGAAGCAGTTTGGAGGAGTGCTGCTTACTGTCTTCCTCCTCATGGCTTGCTCAGTCTGTTCTTATACAACCTAGGACTACCAACCATCCCAGGGTGGCACTTCCCCTGGTGGGCTAGGCTCTTCTCTGTGTGGAAATGAAGATGTCCACAGACATGCTCACAGGCTAACCTAATAGAGGCAATTCCTCTGTTGAGGTTTCCTCCTTTGAAGCAATTGTAATTTGTGTCAAGTTGAGAAAAATTAACCAGAACAAATACTATCACATACCAACTAGGTCACTTCCTGTGAATGGCTTCTATACATGTACTTTTTCCTTTTCTTTGTTACAGTTGAAAGCTATCCCATTCTGTTTTTAACATATATTTTATTTATCCATTGTTTCTAACTCTTGACTGCAATGAATTATGCTGTTGTGAATACATATGCATGTGATATTAATAGATGATAAGCCTTTGAGGATGTATCTGGGGTGAAACTGATGGGTCCCATGATAACTGCATGTTATACATTTTGAAGAATTACAAACCTGTCTCCAAAACTTGAATATCTCCTCATCCTTCCCTGGTTAATGGTATCTTCTTTATAGAGGTGTCTTGTTCAACTCCCCTCCCCATGTTTGAAAATTGAATGACCTGTCTTAGAGCTGATGAGTTGTAAGGGTTTTTATACAACCTGGATTATAATGCTTATCAGGCATGTGATTAAATAAGGGTATATTCAGTGTTAACTCTGTTTTCACGTGAGGTTCCTTGAAACACAAAAGTTTTGAATACTGATGAAATACTTGGCCGGGTTTTTTGTTTTCTTTTGATTTTTATTTTTTTTGCTTTATCTGCTTATGTTTATCTTTTCATTTATAAAAACTACTACCTAACACTAAGTTAGAAATATTTATATCTATGTGTTCCCCTAAATGCTTTGTACAGTCTTAGGTCTTATGTATTAGTTGATCATCTATTATAGATGAAACTCTTTATGATGGGAAGCAGTTTTCCAACCTAATTCTTCCATGAAAGGTTACTTATTGTTGAACCCATTAATTTCTTTACTAGTCCACTTAGAAAATCAATGATCATAATATGAACCTATATGGGTACTTAATTAGTAATGTGTGTATTCATATATCTTTATATGCAACAAATCCACTGTTCTGATGAGTGTGGCTTCATAGTTAGTTCATAAATATGACAAGTTATGTCTCCAAATGTTTTAAAGATTATTTTAGCTATACAGGTTCCCTTCAGAGTACACAACAATGTAAGGGTCACTTGACAAACTCTGTTGGTCAGTCTGCAGAGTGCTGTCATCTTAATCCTCTTAAACCTCTCAACTTTGATGACCACCAACTTTTTAGTCAATTGATTCTCTTGCATTAATACTTATAATTTTCATTATCAAACTCTCATATTACTTTTGTCAAATTTATGACTAAATGCTTTTTAGGGTGATATTATAAATGAAATTATTTATTTCATAAAAATATCACTGCTTGGTTGAATGTATTTTGCCAGAAGTACCTAAAAAATAGCTTTGCTCTGTATCTACTGAAGTCATGTAATTTGGTTTCTTAAAATATTAATAAACCAATTATTAATATTGGCTTGTTATACTAATTTGTTTCATGTAATAGCTCAGTCTTACTTTCCAATAGTAAACCCTAATTTTTATAGTAGATAATCTCTTATAATATATGTACATAATTTCAGCATAGTAGAGTTTTGTTGAAATTTCTGTCTTCATAATGAATTTTGATCTTGTCTAATGTTGGTATCAGGATAATTAATACAATGAACTTACTTTCTCTATTTAAAAATTACATTATTTCTTCATTCATTTATGTGTATGGATGTTTTGTCTGTATGCCTGTTTTTATATCACATGCACACAATATCATGGGCAGAAGAGAGCATCAGGTCCCTGGAACTGGAGGTTCTGATGGTGTGAGCTTCAGTGTGGGTGCTGAGAATTGAATCTGTGTCTCAGGGAGAGCAGCAAGTCATCTTAACTACTGGGCCATCTCTAGCCCCCTCTATTTTAAAGACTATGTGAAGGATTACTGTTACTTTACAAACATTATAAATTAGGTTATATTTAATAGTATACATATAATATATAACATATGTAAAGATACATACATATAATATATATACACACACATATGGATGAGAAATTGAAGTCATTATCTTAATATTTTAAGGAAAAGAAGTTACTAGTAAATTCTGAGTTCTACTAGGGAAGACATTGGCTATTCATTTAATGTTTATTTTAGAATATTCACATTTCCGTTTCATTGGTGGTTTCAGTAGTTTGTGTAAATCTTGGCCCTTGTTCATTTCATTCTGTTATCTGACCTGCTTGCATATGGGTCTTTATGTCATTTTATTCCTTGCAGTTCTGTGAGATGATAAGTGATAGCCCACATGGCCTTTCTGATTCTGGTAATTTTAATATTTTGCTCAGTATAACAAAGGCTTTGCCAATTACGTTCTTTTATAAAGAATTTGTCTTTTTTGCTTTATTGCTTTCTTTACTGTTTTTCTACTCTTGTTTGTTTATTAGCACTTTAATCTTTAACTTTCAATGTTATTCTTTATTTAGATTTAGTTTGATGCTCTTTAAAAAAAAATTCCTGAGTAGAAACTTGAGGGATTTGTTTGTTTGTTTGTTTAACATGCTCATTATTTACAAATGTACACTTTTACACATATTACTTTCCTTTTCTATGTGCATTTCACAGATTATATCATTTTACATTACATTAATCTCAATTACTAAGGGTGATTTGTGTGTCTATGCTTGTGTGTATAATTCATTGCTAACTATTACTGTGCTGTTTAATTTCTCTCTTTCTCTACACACACATCCACTCACACACTCACACACATATGAGTCCTCAAATTTTTTTTTTCTAGTGTTGAGGAAAATACTTTGAATGATTTTAATTCTTTAACACATTGTGAGGTTCACTTCTGAGTTAACAGAGAATGTTCCATATGGTCTAGAGATGAGAAGGTAAACTCACTGTTACATTAAAGGTTTTGTAAATGTCTGTTAATTGTGGCTAGTGTATAGTAGTTTGCAAGTCTTTTATTTCTTTGTGATTATATCGAGCACTGGACATTTTAAATATCATTAAAATTTTTACTCTACCTTAATTAAATTTTGTGATGTCTTTGTACTCTATTACTTGGTACACATATGTTTATGAGCTTTCTGTCTTCCTTACAGACTGACACATGATATAAAATGCCCTTCTCCGCCTCCATCAGCATTTTAAGCCTATTTCATCTCACATCTGTAATGCACTGTCAGATCCTTCAGTTTTCCTTTTGACATTGTCTCTTTTCCCATACAACAATTCCAACCTGTTTTTCTTTCTTGAAACAAAAGTACTTCTCTTATAAACATCATAGACTTCAGGCCAGCAAGATATCTTAGCAGGCAAAGGTGATTGCCAAGTAACCTTGGCGATCTGAGTTCAATCCCTGAAAACTAGGTCAAGGTTAAAGAAGAGAATCAACTCTGCAAAGTTTTTCTCTCACCTCTACACATGCTCTGTGGCATGCATCATCCCACCCACACAGATCATGTACACACACATGCATGCACACACACAAACACACACACACACACACATCAAGTATGAAAACATTATAAAAATAAAAATTTATAAATATAATTGACCTATATTTTCTTATCACTTCTGACAGTCTCTGTCCTCTAGTTGTACTGTTTAGTCCATGTTGATTTATCATAATTACATATGAAATAGGATCCACTCCTGCCATTTTTCTATTTCTGTCCTAAGTCATGTTTGCCATGTTAGTTTCCTCTATTTTTTCAATCCTGCCTCTGTTGTGTTAAATAGATAATGCCTGTGTATGCTTTAATTTCACAATTTATACCCTTGTAATATTTTTAAAAATTAGTGATTTTTTTCTGAGGGTACCCCTAACCTTACAACGTACTATAACAACAAAAACTTAAATAATATACAAAATTTGCTCCTATTTAGCTCCATTTCCCTATTATTCTATACATTATATTCTAAAAAATATCTCCTTATCAATTATGCTATTTATTCAGATTTATTTAAAAGTAGAAAGGAGGAGAAAAGAGTCACAGAAGGAAAAAAATCATTTTTCTGTCTTCTACATGTACCTATGTAGTTAGTGGCACTATTTTGCCACATAGACTCAAGTTATTGCTGCCTTTCCTTTGTACCCTACAGCATCTGTCCATCTCTGGTAGGACAGAACTCTTTTTTTTTCTATATATATTGTTTTTATTTATATTCCAAATGATTTCCCCTTTCCCATTTCCTCCTTCCCCGAAAGTCCCATAAGCCCCCTTCCCTCCCCTTTTCCCCATTCAACCCCCTCTCGCTTCTCTGTCCTGGCATTCCCCTACATCCAGTCTTTCCAGGACCAGGGGTCTCTCCTTCCATCTTCTTGGATATCTATTGATATGTGAATTGTGTCTTGGGTATTCCGAGATTCTGGGTTAATATCCCCTTATCAGTGACTGCATACCATGCTTGTTCTTTTGTGATTGGGTTACTTCACTAAGGATGATATTTTCCAGTTCTGACCATTTGCCTAGGAATTTCGTGAATTCATTGTTTTTAATTGCAGAGTAGTATTCCAAAGGACAGAACTCTTAACAAGTAAGTTAGTTCTCTCATTTTTATTTATCTAGAATCATTTCCCCTTGATTCCTGAAGCACAGATTTGCTAAATGTCTTAGCTCATTTTCTGTTACTATCCCAGAATACCTGATACTGGGAAATTTATTTAATAGGACTTTGTTCATAGCTTTCAAGGCTGGACATTCTCTACCTGTCAGAGACTTTGCCTTGCACCATGACAGTGCTGAGGAGTGGAATGGCCTGGGTTCATGCCAAAGAGAGAAGGCAAATGGAACAACCATGCTTTTCAACTGCACATTCTTCTGATGAGTGGCTTTACAAGAGCTGCCAGATTCTTAATGACCCAACCGTCTCTTAAAGGTCCAGCTTCTCTTGGCACTGAGGACCAAGTTTCAGCAGTAATTGAGGAGGTCATAAGCCATATTCAAACCATAGCAGTGGGCTGAGAATGATCAGGAGTCTTTTCTTTCAGTGCAATAAATACGTTAACCTGTTACTTTCTACTGTCCTTGATTTCTGATAAAGAGTCACCTGCCAGTCCTATGAGCAGCACTGTTGCTCTTCCCTACCATTCTCAAGATTTTCTCTATTTTCCATCAGCTTGACTCTGCTACATGTCATAGGTGAACCTCTTTTGAAGTATCACCCACTTGCAGTTCACTACACGGATCCAATTGGTATATTATTTGTTAGCAACTTTAGAAGAATTCAGGCCATTCTTTCTGTCTTTCTTTTTAAAATTTTCTTAGATCTTTCTCTTTTTCTTTCTTCTCTTTCTTAGTTTGCTTTCTGCATGTTGGTATATCTAATGGTGTGTCCCAGGTGTTAGAAGTCTGTTCCTCTCTTTTTTTCTGTCACTATTTTTGTTACTTGACCTGGATGATCTCATTTGACCTATCTTAAGGCAAAGTTGTCTTCTGTTGACTTTTTTCCCCTCGTCCCTCTCCAAAGTTTGTTGGAAACTGCTAGTGATGTCTTCATGTGAAATTTTCATTTCAGTTTGTTGTTGTTATTGCTTTTTTTCACTTTGCGATTTGAGAATATCCTTCTAGATATTTTTATGTCTTTATCTTTATTGAATATCTGTATTTGGCAAGATATCATTGTTTTATCATGTATTAATGATTTGAGGCAGTATCCTGAGGTTCTTTTTACCATATCTATAATAGCATATTTAAAGCCATGGTATAACAAATCCACCATGCTTCTGCTTCAGGGACAGACTTTATCATTGGCTTGCTTCCTGTGTATGAGCCATGAGCACCTCAAACCTAATTTTCATAGCTATATATTTCACATATATAATCTAGAAGCTCTGAAAATAAGCTCTTCCTCGTGTTCCAAAAACCTGCTGTAATATTTCAAGTACTACTTGTGGACATCTCCTGACCCACATTTCCCTTTGAAGTTCATGGTCAGCCTCTTTTTTGTTTCACCGTGCTACTGCTTGAGAGTCCTGTAATGTTAAACAAGGGCAGCTGATTCTTTTGCATTTTTTTTTTAAATACCCCTGGGAGAAGGCTATTTGCACTGAGAAATCTGAGTCAGACTAACTAAACCAAGCTTCCCAAATAGGGCATTCCAAGGAAGTTAGTAATGACTACAGTGGTGATCCAGCTTTGGGAAAGCTCCCAAATGACTTTAATCCCTCCAGTGGCAGATATACTGCTGATTTTTTCCCCCAGTACCATGGCTGTGAAGCTGTTGGTTTCCAAGGTGACTGGAAACCTAAAGGAGGATGGTGAAAATATGGCAGGTTAAAAATGAGATGAATCACATTCTTCTTATTGATATTCACTTGTCTCCATAAATAAATGCCCCAAGTATTGTAATAAGCCTTTAGTTCACTGCCAGAGTTCTGTAAGATTTAAAAGTTCTTTGCCTCAATTTTTGCAGATTAGGGGTAGACTCTAATCTTCGCCATCCTAGAAGGTCTTTCTGAAAGCTCTTCTTAAAGTCTCTTATCTTTCAGCTTTTTATTTAACTAACATAGCCCATCACTATCAGGACATCAAGCTTGTTGATCACTCACTAAAGGCAGCCAGATTCCCATCTGTCAAGTGTTTGTGGCAGAAACATCACTTTCCCCTGCCTCATTGTCATAATCTTCTTGCTGAAACCTCATTAAAACTAACGTGTGTCAAAACTCTTCACATGATCAACACAGTTAGGGAGATTTATTCCTGCCATGGAGTTTGGCTGCATCTAATAACCCAAACCTTTTATTTATCTTTCTTTAACAATAAAATTCTATACAGGTTGAACACGCTTTATTTATTTGAAGTACTGTGGACCAGCTGTTTTGGAGTTTAGATATTTTATACTTTGAATATGTGAATATGTAGCAAGTGCTACATATTGATTCAAGGATCAATGTGAAATAGTTTGTGTCTCAAATATACTTAGTATATATACACTAACTGTAATTTAATATATTTTCAGTTCACCTTCATTTTGAATGTGACCCATCTTGTCACACCTTATTAATGCTTAAAAGTTCATATTTTGGAGAACTTGAGATTTAGAATTAGGGATGTCTGACTTATACTTGCTACCAACTGCTAAATAAAGCAACTCCCAAGGATCATTGGCTTCAAGCAGATTTCACCATTCCTTCACAAAATGTCTTTACTACTACATGGATGCTTGGGGTTAGTGATCAAATAACAATTACTGCTGCCTGGTTTCCATGAAAAAGGAAACTGGAACACTTTCTTTGGGAGATTACAACCCATTCCCTTCTGTTGTAGTCAGAGGATAACTGGGTGTAGTGGATCTACTCCTTAGGCTACGCAATTAGAAAGCTAGAAGTGAATCTTATTTCACTTAGTGCCCTAGTTGCTCTGTGTATGGCACCATCTAAGGGTCATTTGAAAGTCACCATGGTACTGCAGCCTGCATCTTCTCGAGTATGAAAGCTCCAGCTTGGGAAAGTTCTTATCCTCATATCTCTCACCTTCTGGTCATCTGGGCCAGCCCTGATTCAATTTGAGAAGGACACAAATTAATAGTAACATAAATCATTCAAGAGTATCTTAAAGAGCATCTGCTCTAGTATCTAATTTACCTAGGACTATTTTGCGGGTATAAATATTTATAGATGTGGCCACCTCTTAAACAAGTGCCAATCTCTATGCAAAGAAATAAAAGCATGCATTCCAGTACAATGCAACTCTACATAGCTCATTGTCAAAAATGAAAGAATGATGATACACTTTGAAAATTCAGTAAAAGTAAGGATTGCATCCATATTTTTTTTTTCAAAATAGGAGTTTAGACTAAGAGACCCTCTTGGCTATGGCAGAGAAATCGGAAAACCACTGTTCACTTTTTATGAGACTGGTGCACTGCCTGCTTCTATAAAAAGACTGTGTAATATTCACTTTTAACCCCAATATGGTCTTTTTAAAAGACAAATATGGTTAATGGAATTGTAAGACCATGGGCAGTTTTAGACCCTTTGGTTGTTAAAATAATTTGCATTATCAAAGAAAGGACCAAAGGACATCAAAATTATCAAGAAAAATTAGTAGGATTAATTGGTTACAACTAGACTTTGCTCCTACAACCTGAAGGACAGAAAATGGTTCCTAAATCTGAACCTTCTTTAATCCAATATAATAAATGATAATAGTGTCTCAAAAAAAAATGGAGTCATGTAGTTGTCAGTGTTGAAAGCCTTGCATTCTTATATATGTCTTCCAAAATACTTCCTTGAGGAGTCTGGGATTTCTGTGACTGCACTGCTTTACCAATGCTGGATGTTGAACTGGATTACAGGCCAACATCCATCTATCAATATCCTATATTTAGAGTAAATGCTGCTGGGCTATGGGCAACAGAACCTAGAGTAAGTATTTACATCACTTTTCTATTGCTGTGATAGGATATAATGACCAAGCAACTGATTAAAAAAAAAAAAAAGATTTCCATGACTATCATGACCAGAAGCATAGCATCAGGCAGGCCGGCAGGCAGGTAGACAGGGACGGCATTAAAGCAGTACCTGAGAGCTTACATCTTGAGATACTACCACAAGTCAGTGAAAGAGATACTGGATATGACACAGGTTTTTGAAATCTCACAGCCTGCCCCATTGATATACCTCCTCCAGCAAGGATACACCTCCAAAACCTTTCCAAACAGTCTACCTGGAAACCAAGTATTCAAATATAGGAGCCTACAGGGGCTATTCCAGTTCAAACTGTAAGGAACAATGTTTCCCATAATTTCTATTGAATCAAATACAACATGTCTTTTGTATTGTCTGTGTGTTTGAAGTGTATGAAAGAAAATATAAACAACTAAAAAAAATCCAAACTTATGATAACCATCAGTTTTTCCTAAGTTTTTCAATGAAAAACTTAATGACAAGTAGAGAATACTACTCAGGCCAGCATGACCGTTAGAAATACCTGTGGATGTTTGTATATAATTTACTAGAAAATAGTAAGATGATTTTCACTGGGGAACACTTATATAGGAATGTTAGGTTTGGGGAAAAGGAAATTGTCTTGATGTACATGGGAGCAGTTGGAGGAGGAATGAGAAGGGAGTAAATGTTACACTTAAAAATATTAAGATGAGATATTTTCACTTTTAAGTCTCTCTCTCTCTGAGTGTGTGTGTATGTGTGTGTGTGTGTGTTTGCATGTGTATCTGTCTGCATTAGTGAGGTACATATACAGTAGTCTATGGAAGTTAGAGGATAACCCATCTTCTACCTTGTTTGAGAAAAAGTCCCTTTGTACCAAAGAATATACCAGATTAGGAGTATTTGGGGGTTCCAGGAGTTTTCCTGGCTCAATGGTCTCATCTTTCTGTGGGAACACTAAGGATTATAGACACTTCTTTTGGCATTTAGGTTTCCATGGGTGATACGTGCCAAAACTCAGGTCCTCCTGCTTGTGTGGCAAGTATCCTATCCACTGCGTCATCCCTCCAGCTCTTCAGTTTTTTAAAGCTTTATATTGGAATTTATTTAGACCTCTATACACTTTATTAAATATCTTAAAACATAATACAGTTGTTCATTTTTGCACAGTGGTCTGTAAACTCTGATGTGGTAAGAATTCCTCCATGCTCTTCTTTTTTAAAATGGAGGTACTATGAAGGTCCTAGAATGGGTGATTGAGTGAAGCTCCAAAGTCTGCATTTTAACTCTTCCAGGGTCATTCTGAAATTGTCTTTTAGAACAATGCTTTTAAACAGCTGAGTACCATAGCATGAATTATATTTTTTTAGAGCGTCAAAGAAGCATTCCATTCAACACAAAGATTTAGTTTGCCTGAACCCATGTCTCAACTATGGCTTCAACCATCCATGGAATCTGAGGTAATTTTACCAGGGTTCCAGTAAACAATAGAACAAATTCTTGTCACACACTATTATGATGGATACTATTGACTGTTGATTTGACAAGGTCTAGGCTCACTTACGAGACAAATCTGAATATGTTTAGTTTTCTAAATTGCATGAATTGAGGTTTGGTGACAAATTCCCAGGGTTGGAGTTGAGAGCTGAGTCCCAGGATTTATTTTTCTCTGCTTCTTAACTGAGGTTGAAATGGGACCTCAAACTTCTGCTATCATGATTTCTTCTACTATGATGGACTTTACTCTCAAACTATAAGTCAAAATAAACCCTTCCCTTCTTCAGTTGCTTAGCCAGGTATTTGTAACACCAATGGCAAAGTAACTAACACAATAGAATATTGCTGAGGTGGAAAAGGGGCATAATCTTCATGGGCATCATAACCTTTTTAGCTCCTCAAACAGCACTCGAAGCATTCTCATTTTGGAGGCATCGGTCAGAAGTGACCAGCTCATACCTTTGTTCTACATCGTTCAGAAGCTGTGACCTACATGTCTACTTTAAGGCCATCGTACTTTCCTTGGCCCTCACACATGTAAGGGGATTGCAGGTCCACAAATGGGCAATTAAACCCTCAGTCTCTTCCTGAGAGTCTTGCCCTCCATTTGATTCTAGAACTTCCCTCTGATGAGTAAATTGGCCCCTCCATACAAAATTGTTCTCTTGTCTGTCCCAAGGGAAAGGTTACTTCCGCCCATTATTGGCTTTGCAAGGGAGGCATGAAAGCTTTGTTGTGCCTTTCACAGTGTTAATTTTTAATGTGAAACATCAGACTCCTTTGGCTCCCTGTATCATTGTAAATATTCTGTTGGCCTCTCATCTACTCACTGAGGCTTATCTTTGGTCTGGCCAAGAGAGTGGCTTTCTTCTGTTAGGATTCTCAAGGTGTCAGATTTTTATCATCTCAATAGAGGCACACAAAGCTTACTTTGTTCATTGAATGTTGTTACTGTAACCTGAGAAAGATTAAAAGGTTTATAAACATGACAGGCAGAAGAATGACTGAGAATAGATACAGTACCCTGAAAGGAAACAAGAACACCAAAACCAGTATGGGACAAAAAGGCCACAAGTAAAGCAACAAGAAATACATGCACATTCTAGACCAGCACAGTCAGACATGAGGCACAGTGGCCATGCTTGTAATTCTAGCACTTGGAGGCAGGAAGAGTTCAAAGCCAGTCTGGACTCTATGAGGTTCTGGTTTTTGTTTGTTTCCCTTCACTTTGCTTTTGGCATATGTGGGAAGGTTTTTTTTTTTGTTGTTGTTGTTTTACTGTCATTGTTTTAAAAATATTAACAAGAAAATAAGAAATCTGGGGTAGTCTCATCTCAGTAGACTAACAAAACCTTGTCCTTGGCAAATAAGAGCTTTGCAAACACATTTGACCATCCCCCACCCCCCAACTCCCCGCCCCGTGTGGTCTCTAAGCTCTGACCACATTAGCACACACACACACACACACACACACACACACACAAACACACACACACACATACACACAGATGCTGTATTCTGACAACCTATGGCACTTGAAAAAATTTAATAGATGTGTATTTGTTGGATAAAGAAGTCTTTAAAGAACATCTTACCATAGACATAATGCTTTGCATAATAGACTTGAGACAGTTTGAAGGCAAAGACCATTTCATTTTCACCTCTTCCTGCTGCAGAACAGAGCACAGTGCTGATGTGGAGCAGATGTGCAGGAGTAAACGAATTATGCTTAGCACTCTGACTTCTTCAGAATACTCTGTATTGAGACTCTTCATGGTCACATTCCACAGCAATTTATCCCGAGACAGTATACAGTCAGGATCTAATCACAGGACTCAGCCAGAACTGGGACAGAATACACAGGGAATTTTATCACCCAGCATCACTCCTGATTGAGCCTTGGTGGTACCCACCTCACATTTGAAATATTGCTTCAAGTTTGATTACTAATCTTTCTTGCTAGAGATGTTTCTGTGTAGTGTTGCTTATCAAGCAGAAGGTGAGATTCTAAAATGAGAGTAGATAAAGGCTCGCTACGAACACAGCATTGTAGACTTCAAGGCTATCATCCATTTTTATATTCTATTCGTTCTATTGAACCTTGATCTAAGCTCACTTATATTGAGCAACTGTGCAAAGAGTTTATATGTGAACAGCCACCACTGTCTATCTACAAAATGGAAGGAAGGGAATGTGAGCATTGTAAAGTAGTGGCACTTACAAAGGAAATGTTAGAACAATTACCTTTGGACATATTTTATGAAGTCACAAATTACATGATATCACCATCACCATCATCATCGTGTCATCATCATCATCTCATCCTTATCATCATTTAGATGGAGGTTTGAGGGTGTGTGAGTGCAAACATGCCCATAATGCATGTGTGATGATCAGAGGAATGTTCAGGAATTAGTTCTCTCCTTCTATCATGTGGGTCCCAAGGATTGAGCTCGTTTTGCCAGCCCATATTTTTGAAGATTTGAGGCCAAAACACCATCTTTAATAATACATGTAAGAGGACTGCCAAAGGATTGTTACAGTCACTATATGTGTATTAAAGAATTGGAGAAAGCTTGCTCAAGTTATCTTCCAGATGGAAGGGAAAGTAGAACTGAAGGAAGGGTATATTGCAGAGGACAGTAAGTATTCATGGGAAACTATGAGCTGAGTAAAAGAACTGGATGTTATTCATCCATATAGCTTTCACACACACACACACACACACACACACACAAAGAGTATCATATTCAAGGTCAAAAACTACATGAGCTCAAAGGCAGATAGAAATGAAAAAAAGATTATAATGAAAAAGAAGAGATTCTGCAAAAATGAGAATTTGTTGAACTTTCAGAAATCGGAAGTATTCCACACAATGTACTTTGGACAATTTCCCAAGGGGGAGGGAATTTATTCAAAATTTACCTCTTTACACCTCCAAGAGATAATTCCAGTAGTCAGTTAATAACACCAATTCTGATGTCTAATGGGCCATTCCAGAATTTTGCTCAAGTATTTGTGAGTCTCCCAGCAGCTCACATACATTAGTGTACTTTGAGATCCTGTTTGAAAAAGCCCTTTTGTGTCAATTTTCTACCCTGAGTGAAGGTTTACGGCCAAATTAAAATCCCTGGAGGAGGAAAAAAAAGAATGCGATGGAGGTGCTGTGACTCAACAGTAAGCTTCAGGGTGGCACGGGGACACTGTTTTAATGATGCTGGAGCTGCACAGCATCACTCCTGAGATTAGCATATCCGTTAAAAAATAAAAAACAAAGTAAAATAAAATACGAACATCCAGCCACCAGAGCCAAGGCATTTTGCTAGTGGTCAGCAGAAAGAATATTTTAACATAAGGAGAAAGGCTGGGATACCCAATCAGGAGATTTGAAGGGGATCTCAGTGTTTAAAGACTACAGAGATGAAAACGGCAGAGGTGTAGATTAGAATTACTTTTGCCCCCGAGGTCTTTCCACAAGAATGTTTTTAGTAATAATTCTCATAGACTTTGACTGACTCCACCATTTCAGCTTACACGCATGCGCTTCCATTGTTAGGGAAGAATTTCCAGCTTATTAACTAAAATTTGTCTCTTGGTATGTCACCCACCATAAATGAGCTTAGTGCCCATGCTCTTCCAGGCACTTGAAGCTCCCTGATGAGCAATTCTCACCTCCTACCCTTGAGAGTGTCACAGGTGTGCAAAGGGTCACAGTCAGCAAAAGCAGTAATTTTAGCCCACATTTATTCTGCAATGACATAAGTGAGCAGAGAGTACGATGAGGAGGCAAAGATGGCTGCCCCGTGACAGGAAATGAAATGTTGTAGTCTGTATTTCAGGAATGACTTGGCTCTTGGCATACTTTCTTAGAATTATTAACTCATCCAAGCACAGCCTCAACTTCTTCAGGCACGTAGTCTATTTTAACTTAAATGCTTTTTAGAAGGGTGAACAAAATACTCACAGGAGGAAATATGGAGACAAAGCGTGGAGCAGAGACTGAAGGAAAGGCCAACCAGAGACTGCCCCACCCGGGGATCCATCCCATATACAGACACCAAACCTGGTTGTTATTGTGGATGTCTGGAAGTGCTTGCTGACAGAAGCCTGCTATGGCTGTCTCCTGAGAGGCTCTGTTAGAGTCTGACAAAGGCAGAAGCTGATTGCTCGAAGCCAACCAATGGACTGAGCTCTGGGATCCCCGAAGGAGGATTTGGAGAAGGAGCTGAGGGGCTTTGCAACCCCATGGAGGGAGCAAGGGTGTCAACTGGCCAGAATCCCTGGAGTTCCCAGGGACTGGACCACCAACCAAAGAATACACATGGAGCAACCCATGGCGCTGAACACGTATGTGGCAGAGGATGGCCATGTTGGACATCAGTGGGAGGAGAGGCCCTTGGGCCTGAGGGTATTAGATGCTGCAGTATAGGAGAATGCCAGGGCATTAAGGTAGAAGTGGGTGAGAGCGCACCCTCATAGAGGCGGGGTAGGGGGGAGATGGGATAGAGGGTTTTCGAAAGGGAGACCTGGAAAGGGGAAAATATTTGAAATGTAAATAAAGAAAATATCCAATCAAAAGAAGAAGAAGAAGGAGAAATTATATATCATAACATCAGTATATGTGATTTGCATCTTAATTTTCAAATGAAATTTTGCTTAAATGTGCTATTGGAAATTAAAATGTTAAACTATAACCAAATAAGCATAATGATATTCCTTGCAAAAAAAATTAAAGTTTGGATGAAACAACTAATAAAATGGAGAGATCACGTATTGGCCTGAAGGTGTACATCAAGGTCATAGCAGGGTTTGTTTGGAAGAGATATTGGCTAACCCCCAGAGCAGTATACCCCTCTGGAGTCATTCAGTGACATTTCAAACTTCAGTAGTACTTAGTTAGAACCTGGCTAATACACTGGAAAGGGCTGATCAATACATAAAGAAGAACAGCCCTTCAGAACATTACATGGAAAGAAAAATAAATCACAGTGCCCTTGAAAGAAAAGCTACTTTTATTTAAGTTAATAAAGCTTTATTTGTTCGCTAGCTGTTAAGTTTATAGAAATTAAAAGTCTTGACTATTTGTCTTTTGCCAACATGAATTTAAAAGTAGCTTTAAAAAATCTCATTAACATTGTGCTCTTTTTTTAAATCCCAAGCTGATTCAATACAAAACACATTACATCCTGTCTTTGCCACCAAAGTGCACATAAATATTTCACAAACCAATTTATCTCAAAATTTTTGTCATTCTTCATTCTGAGTCTGGACACAGCACACATTGTAACACACTTTAGGATTTTCAGATAGTATAATCAGGGAAGCAATGGTATATTGTATCAACTTTTGCTTCTTCTCTGGGTTCAAAATATTCCTCTTGGAGTATTTTCACAGTTTTGTTAGGTCAGATTGAGACATGGATACATAATGATGTGTACTCCACAATAAACTTAACTGTGGTAATTTAACAGAATACTGACAAAAGACTACACTACTGAGCCATAGGGGAAAGGGTGAATACATTTGATTTTACTGACTCAGGTGGGAGAAATTATAGCTCCCATGCAAAGAATGATATAGACTATTGAGGGGCACATTCAGAGAAGAAGTGGAAAATCTTTGATATTGAATTCAAAAGTGGGAAACTGAAGCTAATAGCCCTCTCTTCTCTTCAGCTGTCTTACTTGTAGAGATTTGTATCTCCAGACAAATAATATTCTTTATAAAGGAACAAATAGCAAAGAATTTCTGCTATATAAACTATCCACATGTGGGATGACTATGCAGGTTTGCTGGCACATTGCAGGCATGACAATTGAAATATGAGGATTGTGCTCCAATAAAACTTTATTTATGGAAGCAAGCGATAGGCTAGATTTGATCCAAAGGGCTGCACTTTTGTTATTCCTATACTAGAATAAGAAAACCTGTATCTCAACATAGAAACCAAAAGATGTCAGTATCCTCTGACTTGTCCAAGGAGGAAGTATCAAGTCTCCATGCCAACAGGGTTAAATATAACAAGGAAGGAGGGAAGGAAGGAAGGAATGAAGGAAGCTTAAGAGTAGAATTCAAGCATAATGGCTTGACTAATCTACTCATTAATCAGTGTACTCACTAGAAAAAAAAGGCATGAGCAAACATTTGGAATGTTTTTATGACAATTCAAAATAATAAACAAATGACATGGATATTACAGTTATTTGGTTTTTGTAACTCAGATTGCTGAGTTATACTGCCACTTTCTGGGTGCTATGGTTTCAAGCTTGGAGAGTTTAAAATAGATGCTGATACTGCCTGTCTGGAGACCACTTACTCCTTAGAAGTGAAGGTGAGGTCACAAATGGAATTCCAAACCAGAAAAGTGAGGGCTACATAGATGTTTGAGTCTTTTATATATAATAAGTACCTAAAATTGAAAGATAAATTTTGTAGTCAGCATATCAAGCATTTTAAGTACTTCACAGAAAAATATGTGACCCTACGATAAACAAAAGCATCCTTCTACAGCTTCCTAACAGACGTGGTAAAGCACATTTGAATTAGCTTTGCTTCCAAGAATTACCATAACATTACACACACATATAGTTAAAGGATATACAGTTCCATTGGAATCTCCAGCCAGAAGCTTTAAAGGCAAGGCTTGGAATAATTTTAGGATGTGGTTCTAAACAGACTCATACTCTGAACACATGGGCATTCGCATTTTGACCTACAAAGTATACCCAGCATGAGTAAGTGGCCAGAAGTTCTGTTTCAGTGAGTCAGCTTGGGCTCTGGGCTTAGGCAGACAATCTGGGCCAAATCCTTCTCTTTAGCCCTGGGATTTCAGTGGGAGGGGTTCAGATTCTGACTTCCTAAGTGGAAATCCCATCCATACCCATTAATATTCACGTTAGGCAGAGAAACTGCTGAAGTTTTCTGGATCTTACCAGTAATGTCCAATAAAAATAAATAAATAAATAAATAAATAAATAAATAAATAAATAAATAAATAAAAAGAAGAAGAACTTACTAGGAGCTTGTTGCTTCTCTAGTTATTCTGCATCAAAATTTCTCCTTACATCAACTCTGACATTGATACTATTGTTACATCCAAACCAAAGATTTAGAAACTGAATGGTGTGTGTGTGTGCGTGCGTGCGTGCGCGTGCTGGAGCACGCAGTAAAGCATCCTATATAGACTCACCAAGCTAGAGGGAAACATATCTAGAACTATTTACCCAGCAAAATATGACCCACTGGTCAAATTCAGTCCCAGAGCAAATCTTGTCAATGAGCCTTTATTGGGAATCAGCCACACCCATTCAATCACATCTAACCTTCATATTCCTTACCAGATCTGAGTAATAATAACAGAGAATGAATGCCCACAAATCTTACATATGGGAAAAGTTCACTGACATCTGCTCTGAGAGGCCATAAAATGAAGTGGCATGTTCTCTGCCAAGTTCCTTCCCTTATATCAGCCTGGCTCTTCACTATAAGGGAAGGGTCACATCATTGACCTTAAAGAACACCAGAGCTCTCCACTTCTAGCATCCATATATACTCTGTGTGTCTTGCCTTATTTGACTGTACAGGTTCTAGTGTTCTTGCTTTGGGTTGTTAAGAATTATGCTTTCAGGCAGCACAACCTGGAAAATAGCAATGGTCATATGGTCTACCTCAGTGATTCTCAACCTATGGCTCACAACCCCTTTGGAAAACATCTATCTCCAAAACTATCTACATAATGATTCATGACAGTAGCAAAGTTACAGCTATGAAGCAGCATGCTAACATTGGGGGTCACCACAACATAAGGATCTGTATTAAAGGGCCACAGCATTATGAAGGTTGAGAATTGCTGGTCTAATTGCTTCCTTTTAGATGAAGAACCTAAGGCATGTTACTTAAAATCCCACTCTAGTTAGCTGTGGAAACTTGAATCACTTCTTATGATGTCAGGAGACTACTCCCTGGAGATCAGTCCATCCTTGTAGTTTGCACAGGCATGTGGTTCCCCACCTGTCTACTAGTTATGTCTTCCTTCAGCTTAGACTGTAAACTGGGATCAGATTACATATACTTACCTTTGCTCCCAGGAAATTGTACAATGTGCATGATGAATCAAAATCTTAGTAACTACTTATTGCCAAGGTCCCATACAGAGATTTTGTAAATAATTCATACAATCTAAACCTCACAAGTTGAGTTTGAACAAAGATATTATTCCATTACATTGTATGTTCCAAGTGGTCCCTGTGTGCAGTTATATATGAGGGAAGAGGTGCTTCCAAAGGTTTCTAGGAAGCCAGATGCTTGTCCTGCGCAATAGAGTGGGCAGATGCTTCTGAACTTGAGAGATCACTGAGAAATCTCAGCAGTATACTGATGAACGCTATTGTAAGAGATGTGGCTGAAATCAGAAGCCCTTTCCTTGTCAGTCCAGGACTGGCAAAAGAATAAAGGTCCAGCAAAGTCATTCTACCAGAGGCCCCAGTATAAGGGCTACTCCTCAGGGGTATATTTTCTAAGGGGCTTGAGTGAAGCTTCATGGCTAGTTTTAATTTCCGCTGATTCTAGCAGGAAGGTATTGATCTGTGGAACTGGTTAACCCCGTGGAGGAAGAGGCAGATCATCAGGGAAGAAACTAACAGTGGGAGCTCCCCACTATTCTCTGTGGGCTGAAAAGTAAGATACAGGTTTTCATCATTTAATCCAAGTCCCGCAATCCACGGAGCCCTGTCTCTTTTAATTAATAATAATAATAATAATAATAACAACAACAACAACAACAACAATAACAATAACTGAAGGTGATGAGTTTCTGACCTTCTTGTAGTGCATCGTACCTACTAAGACAACCTGAAAGTAAAATGTACAGTCAGAGACACCTGGAGATAAACTGGAGGATGCCAGCCCCACTTAGAAATGACTAAAGAGACCACATGTGAGGTTTTATCATCTTGGGTAAATAAATGGGAAGAGTAAAGCCTGGGAGATGAGACCGTGGGATTACTTAGTCATGTCTATTGATCAAAAGACAGTTCCAGAAAGACTGAAAACTATTTTAAAAATAAACAAGCTGTATTTTTTTGCCAATCTGCCTGTATGTCTTCCAAGCAAGGTTTTATCCTCTTCGTTCCTACTGCAGTTGGGATAATTCATTTCAAGTAAAGGAGAAGCTGACTTATCAGATGTTACAGACAGAGTTGTGATCATGTAGATTGTGATGACTTTTGATACCTCCTGGCAATAATCTACTTCTGACTTAAGATGATGGGTTCACCAAAGTCTTCTGCACACCACTAAACGTGGACTTCAGCCTGGATTTCTATAGGATGCTCTAAAGTAGGCTTTAAAACACAAAGCCATAAACAAAAACAGAGGGAAATGGACAACTAAGTGGCTTTAGTATTAATTTTCCATGCTCATTTCTGAACGCTCTGCAAATACATGTTTCCGGCTCCACACCAATTGCTTCTGAAATCAATCTGAATGAAAACACAGAGGGCAAAATAGAATAAGTCAGATCCAAAGCTTGCAAAAAGAACCCAAGAACATTTTTCCTCTTTTCTAAATCATAGTGGTTAATAGCATTAGAACCAGGACGAGTTCCAATTCAGCTCCTCATGTGCTAGCTAAAAATAGATCCAAACTTTAGGAAACTACATGACCTTCTCAGACCTTAGGTTGTCACCTACATAATGAAGATATTAATACCAACTTAACATTAAGAAGTGCATATATTTAGAGTATCCATTTATCCATTTTTTAGAATTTAATACATATTCAATAAATGCAGATATTTTTATTTTGGAAACGAAGATAATAGTATTTATCCTTCCAAAGTTCGGATCACTGTCAACCAATCTTAACTGAATATTAAGGCATCAAACTGTTTACTATTTTGGATATAATAAGGTAAAACAGGTTTATGCCGATGGATAATTTATTGTGCAGCCCAGATTATACTAGGCTATGTTGACAGATTTCTTCTTTAGTAAGTAACAATCATCATGCATCCATATTAATTAACCATTTCTATACTAGAGGTGAAGAAACTGAGCCCCAGAGAGTAACATAATTTGTAAAATGTCATATTTCACAAGAAAATCCAGGGAGAAAGAAAAAAAAACACCAACCAGACAAATAAAAGTATCTACCACATTTCATGGCTGATGTACAGGACTCACATCACATGACTACTTCTGTAACTTCAACCTTCATTCATGCCCAGAGAGCCTGGTTCAGAGCAGCCAAAGATCTCACAGATACAATGGCATTTGTCTATCAGGCCTTTCTTCCTCTAGACCCTATCTGTCTCCTGGAAAATCTTCAGGTCCACGAATCTCATTTCCTAAGCCTGTCTTCTTATAGCAACTTGGTCCTGGGCTTATCTCATCTTATCTACTGTGTATTCCTGACACTATTCTTAGTTTCTTCAAAATAGCTCCAGAATCAGAAATGGTACCCGTGGGCCAAATGCAGCCTGCCTGATCCTGGGGTTTGGACCACCTGGTACTTGAAGGGGGAAAATAAGTAATAACCTAATTATTGCCACCACCTGCCTGCCATCACTGTTGCATGCCTGTCTATTGCCAGGTGTGATGCTGGCAGGCTTGGATCAATTAGTAATTGTAACTGAAGCTGAATGCAATTAATTACATAACTTTAAGCTGTTCAACTTTAATACCCTGAAATTACTACACAAGACTTATTTTTAATGAAGTATTGCGATAAACAAAGTCATGAATAAGGACTCTGCAAATGTTTTCTTCAGATTTGGACTCTATCCAAGCCTTGGGTAACTTGTTCAGATCTGACCCTTTCTGTTTTCCCACTAGCATTCTAATGATTTGTTAATTTCTAGCTGTGGTCCCTCGAAGTACAAGCTCTGTTTCTCAGATCATAAAGGAGCATGGCTTGTCCTGTGCAGACCATTATGACAGGAACTCTACAAGGTGTGCAGGTGGGCACACAGTCTGACCTATGAGATTTACAGTTGACAGTCATGGATTAGCTTGAGTTCTGGCTCAGATCTTAAATAAGACATAAGTGATAACCCCTCTCCACTTTCATTTCCTCAGCTATAAAATAAGGATAACGTCAGTGCCGGGAAAGTTAGGAGAACATGCAGTGTCTGGAACAAATGCTGACTTTACAGTACCATCACTCTCTGCTAACACCGGCACAGGCCCAGGGATTGTCAAGACTTCTTAGGCTCTTCCATCCCTATAGGCTTCACAAGTCACTAGTTAGGTAGCTACCTGTGAGTTTGGACTGGGAATCTGTGCTATATGGGTTCTCATCATGAATTCCATTTAATGTAGATTATGTCTGAGGAGAACCAGTATGATTTCTTCAAGTCTGAGCTTTATCTTAAAATGGGGGGAAGTATTACCTACCCCTCGTGGTGTTGACTTGATAAACTATAATGAGGCATGTCATTAATATAATCCATACACGTCAACTTTTATTTATTATATGGCAGTTCACTGTTACAGGATTTTTTCCTTGATAATCCCTCTCTTATTCTTATTTTATGCTTTATTGCTCCAGAATTTTGCTGGCACAGAAAGCAGAGATTAAATGTTCCATGTGCATTCAGTAGATAATATGTGTGTATGTATGTGTGTGTGTGTCTCTCTCTCTCTCTCTCTCTCTCTCTCTTTGTGTGTGTGTGTGTGTGTGTGTATGCATGCCTGTGCTCATGACTGAGGCAAGTAGAATTTTAGAATTATGTGGATATAAATAAATAAATTTTGGAGAGAGTGGAGTTACTCCTCCTCCCATCCGCCTCAGGACAAGACAACCAAAACAGTCTTCAGGTATCCAGAGAAGGAAAAACCACACAAGGTCACTGGTAAAGCCCAGAGCAGGAGGGGATGAGAAGAGACAACTATGAGTATCAAGGAAGCAGCACATGCTTGGATAACAGAGAATGAAAATCAGTGACTACAAGCATGATTTATACAGAGACAGGGTATTCTAACAAATTCTTGAGGTTGTACAATAATCTAGAAGCCAAAGGAAGTTCAGGAATGATTATAACAGGAATTGGCTAAATGTTCACAGAACACATTTCTTCTTTTGGGGGACTCAGGGAATCTCATTGCAGTATGTTGGTCAATGAAGATATTCATAACTGGTCCCAGTGCCATGTATAAATAACATCAAGTGCTCAGTTATGAATGGGTTATCTGTATCAACTTCTCCTCATCCAAGCCTAGGGTACGTTACTGACGATGGGGCAGAAAGACTGTAAGAACCAGTGGGTCTGGAGAAGTATCAACCCACAGCAGCTGTAATCACCTGAACAGGACCTTTATATAAAGATCAAGATAGTTAAAAATACAGTATGGATGGCATAGTGCCCCTGAGGCCCTACTCCTATCTGAGGGATTATTGGTGGTTGTTAACTGCTGAGGAAGAGAAAGCCACTGTCTTTTAAAGTTGTGGACACTGGTAGTTGGCACATGCATTCTCCAGTGGATGGCCATGTATGCATGTCCATATGGGCAGCACTAAATGAACTCAGGGTTGTTAATAACAATAAAAGAGAGAGAGACTTGAAGCTGGATAAGAGACAGGATAGGGGACACTATGAGAAACTGAAGGAGACATGATCAACATAGTGTATATATTTATGACTCTTTCAATAAATAAAAGCATTTAAAATAATAGAAAGAAATGAAAAAAATTATATGGCATGTACGAGATGAGCTAGCATTAATCACTCTTAGTAGTCAAGTGATTGACAGAAAATTTTCATATCTAAAAGTGAAAAGCTAGAAAACAGAGGCAAATAGATTTAAGGTAAATAATGAACATACAATGAGTCACACATCTATGAATGGGTTTCTTGAAAAGTGGAATTTCCATGTAGTTGTCCAAGCAAAACTAATCTCAAAATCACACGTTCTCACCATGGGTTACTGTGGTGACAACTTCAGAGGAGCCATATGACAGGGCTCTCTCACCCAACATTGGAGTATTGCCTCTCAGCCATGAGAGAACTGTAGCATCATCAGATTGTGTCAATCTTAACCATTCTATGGAGGTCTCTCTGAAAATACAAGTGATGCTAACACTCAGAGGCTGGAGGAATAAAATAAATAAAGCATAAACAAAGAAAATAAAGCAGCTTTTGAGAGCTTGATTCTAAGCCTCTTCAAAGCTATAGAGGAGCTTTTCAACTTATACCCAGTGACTTTGTATTTATCCACCTGCTCTGGCTTTCTCAACAAAACATCATTCTTTCCACTCCTTCGTCTTTCCACTTACCAGTTCCTAACCATGACCTTCCAGCTTTCCCACAGCAGCACTTTCTAAATGGTCCTTGAAAGTGTCCAGTGACACGTCATAAACTACTTTATTCGTTTCAGTAATTTGAAGCATCTGGGAAATAAATACCAGCTGAACACTAATTGGGTCTGATGTGAATAGTGTGGTATTGATCTGTGTAGAGGCTCAGCTGGCACGGAACTAGACCACTTTAGATTGGGCATCATTTATACTATTTGCCTAGAAAATTTTGCTAAACCTAATCATCAATGGGGAAATAACTGCTGAATTATGAGCAAAGACAATGGCTCATGTTTTTATCTACTGATGGACCAGAAGGGCATCCATTGACTTGGCTACTCAATATCCAGACTCCTTAATTGTAAAGTTAAGATTCAGCCTTCCTTGAGAAACCAAGCTTACTTTCCCCTTCCTCTATATGGATGAGTAGTAGATTCCAATTTTCACTGCCTTTACCCTCCAGTCCCAAGACGTACAAACAGCACTCCATCTCTGAACTTCTATGTTGCCCAGTGAGGTGACAGAAATAGTATGAGCCATAAAATCCTAGGATTTTTGAAGTAATCTTGTTGAAATATTGACTCTTGTGAATGGGAAGTGTAATCTACAGAATATACAGCTAGCATTAGTGAGGACTTCCTCTTCACCATTTTGGAAGTCCCCAAAACTAAACATAAAAGAAAGAGCAAGTCAAACATCAAGAGGAGAGAAAGGCCCCTGAACTATCTTATCAATATGTTTCATAAGCAAGAAAGTCACTTTTTATGCTGCAGCCAGTTTGACTTGGTGTCTCCAAACACACCAAGGCGTAAGTCAGGAGGCTGAATCTAACTGATGGCACTAGAGGCAGATCTTCACAAAATGCTCTGCAGCTTGTACAACAGGTAGAGTCCATAAATGGGGTCAATGGTGACAGGTGAGGAAGGTGTGAGTAGAACCTTCGTATACTTGGACACAAAGAGTGGCATCATGATAGGGAGGGTGGCTATGAGAGATAGCCATCCTGGGTTTAAATCACAAGAATCCCATTGGCCAAGTGAACCTTCATGTCTGAGAGTCACTTAGCTTTTTCAGTTTCTGAATGCTGACAATACACAATGAGGAAAGTCAAACCAATACCACTGAGTGATACTGAAGACTCCACATGTTGAACAGGATGCTGGACATTAGTTCATATCTCCCCAACGTAGAATGGGTATTGTTATTGTTGTTTGTAAGATATGGATATAGTTTGGTAGACAAAGCACCTAAGCTATTTAATGCTTGATGGGAAAACTAGAAAGAACCCAATTCAACCACTTCATTGGTGGGAGAAACAGAAGAAAATAGAAAGTTAAAATAAAGGCATCCAGCTCATCTAGACTTGTTAGACCATATTTCCAAGATACAACCTCTGTTGACTTTTCCCTTGGACGTGAGAATCTGCCACTACCCTCTGTGTCTATGATGGGAAGACTTTCCAAGATTCATCTTGTAATGATTTGACTTTGTTGGCATAACAGTTGCAAAAACATCAATTTTATAAATTTTTCCTTTTCCTTACTGCCCTGGGTTTTGACTGATAAAGCGGTGACTTACAGCAATGTCTAAGAAGGCAACTTGAGTATGTGTTTACAGGATAATCACCAGGCTTCTTCTTTAGATGAACCCTATTTTTAACCAACTTCCTCCCTTTGAGTGTGGTAATTAAACAGGGGTACATATGAAACATGAAAAGTGCAAACCGAAAGCTAGGTTCATTTGGTGTTGTATCTTGGGTAACTGCAGGTGTGTGTTAATGAATTACATGACTGGTTAAATGAAATTAAAGGCAGCTGTGTATGTTTACAAAACTACAGCCGACAATTATAGGTATCTGTAGCATCCATAATTCATCCGTAATTGACAATTTTCATATTACTGTATAAAGAAGCAAGTCATGTGGATGATCCCAGCATTTGCCTCTTAGCACCACAGAACTTCTTTGGTGCCAGAATCTATGCAGCACCTCAAAAGAAATAAACACAGCTTTGCAGGGAAAATCCTCAGGGTAGAGGCAAACACAGGTGACTCAGCCCACAGCTCCATTCCCATAGCTCCAGCTTTTCCATCAATAGAGAGAGGGTACACCCATGCTCTACAAACACAGTCTTCACTTTTCACACCTTGACTTCATTTTGGAATACTCAGTTAAGTTCCTTATAGCCCCATACCTCAGTTTCATCTTCCATTAAATGGGATGACAACACTGACTAATACTTGAGTTTATTTTATTTGAATAATTAAGATTATTGACTTAAATGATGGAATGTACTTTGAGCAATGGCTAGCACCAAGTAAGTACTTGGTGAATATTTATTAATAACTGCAAGCATTAGTTTCCTTAAACATAAAGTGAAGGGAAAGTATGGCTTGGCACATATGGTTGCCAGAGGCTGGAGTGAGGGAACACATCCTGATGCTTAGCTGACTAGGGCACATGAACACTCCAAATTCCATTCAATCAAAAGACACAATAAACTAATATTGCTGTTTTTAAAAGAGTACTTTTGCTTACGCACCCACCTTGGACTTATTTTCCTTAAGAGTTTTTTGGGTTTTTTTTTTTACATTTGAGTACTGGGATTTGGATTTTCATCATGCGTCTTGGGCTTAAATCACTTAATATTGATATTAAAAATCCCTGGTATAAAGGGCTGTCCCATGCATATGAAGGAGCCCCCTGTGCTTCCCCTCTATGACAGGAACTAGACTTCTCGGTGGCTTGATAAGGAAAAATCAAGAGCTACTTTAGAAAGATGATGGAGTTGAAAGGAAAACTGAGCACAGCAGGGGCTGTGAGCAAGTGAGCAGAAAAGGCCCAGGATACAGGCCACTGGCCAAATGCTAGTCTGAAATCTCCAAGAAACTATCAAGAGCAGACTTTCTGAAGTGCATGCCATTACAGAGGGGAGAAGCTGAGGGTCTGATAGGAGGGCCAGGCAAACAGACTACAAATATGAAACTCAATGTCTGAGGCAAACAGATATGAACTTGTGTCAAAGTTTATTGCCTATTAGTTAATAGGGACCCATCTGGAAGAAAACATTCATTCCGAATGCCACAAGAAATTAAACGAATAAGCTCCTGGGAAAGAGCCTAGTCCACTGGCCATCAGAGGTCATGCTTTTAACCTATACAGAGTAAATGTGAAGAATAATATGCTGCCATTATGGGTACAATCCTTTCACTAAAAAAGAAAAAAAAACGGCAAGAAATCTGTAAGAGAGGAAAAGAATTTTTAAAAAGGATCTTTGACTGTTCATTAGATAAACCAGTAACAAATTTTTCTTGCCTTTTCCCACACAGAACTAATGACTTACCAAAACTGTACAAAGGCCAAACATAAAAACAGTGGCAGAAACAGTGTCCTGATTTATTATTTCTAATTTCTATGCTGTGCAAATGTGGCTGACAACTTCCTTAATTCTAGACACTTTTCTTTCATGATAACAAGATTGTCTCTCAACATCTTAAATGCATTTGGAATGTTGCTTTACCAAGGGTTTTAAAAGCTGATATCATTGCACAGACCACAGCAAATGTTTCCAGTAGGTATAAACATTAGGCAAAGCAGGTGTAACCCTACTTCATTCACAAAGAACTGGGCACTTCATTCCCAAAGAATCGGCCCTGTGGATAGATTAAATGTCTGTGTTCCAAGTCTATCATTAGATGTCTGGAAAGAGCCAAGAAGAGACTCATTTGAGGAATAGATATAACACAATCTACCTTCAAATATTTCACATGTTTCATTGATATTGTCACTGATCAGAGTCAAGGGTGGTCACAGATGGCCATGAATTCAATAGCATTAGTTCTGAGGGCATTGTGTATTGTTTTGTGTTTGGATCCACTAGCTATGGTTACAGATAGAAATGGAGAGATTCAGAAATGTACTTTACTGCATAGCCATCTCCCAACCTACAGCAGCTCAATACTAAGTTTTATGGTCTTATATGATATGAAAATGATACCCATTGAGTAGAAACTGTGCTTTGGATTGTGAATTTTAATCATTTCCTGGCTTCAAAATTTCTAGGGATGTGGCGCAATGGTGGTGACCTGCAGTCCTCAATTACTCCTGTCATCTTGAAGCTACCAAGTCACAACAATGAACTGTGCTGACACTATTTATGGATATGGACATTCACTTAGTTATGGTGGCTATTTAACACGTACTTATGCAATAGGCTTTGTGTAAGATGAGTTTGTGTGATGAATGCAAGTTTTCCTGGCATGTTTGAGGTAGGTTTGAACAAGCAATGCTCTTTGGCCAAGCTATGTGGATAGATCACACTCTCCACCTAATGATGTTTCTCACTTACTATAGGTTTATGGGTCTACACTCCCAACTTAAGAAGAGTCTGTACTCACAGCAACTTAAGAAGGGAGACATGCCATGCCACACAGAGATACTTAGGAAAAACAGTTGGGATGGAAGTGTCAAAAGGGAGAAGTCAGCTGTAAGGGACAATGCACTCCATCAGTTTTATTGGAATTCCTTAGGGAAGTAGAGAAGGGTGAACAGTGTAAGATTGTTTGACTTAATTTTTTTTTTAAGTTTTCTATATACCATAGAGATGGTACCTAGTTGCTGATCCTTGACCCTTGGATGGTAGAGGAAGATTACTGTTTCTTAGATATCTGAGCCAGGTGGTACAAGTACATCTTTATTCTAATTAGTTTGCAAATTGAAAGTCTGGTCCTGGATGCATCTTTGCTGTTTCTTAGAACTTTCTGGTTCAGAGGAAGCAGTCAGTCCTCAGCTAGTTTTTTTGAGATATCAAAACATCACAATATAGATTTTTAAAAAATCTGCATGACGAGCATTTAAAAGTTCTTATAATTTCTATTTACTCTGTTTCAGCATGTGACCCCACATCCCTAAATTGATTTCAAGAATTTAAGTCTGTTTAAGCAAGAAATATGTTTTATGAATAGCCCTATCCCTTCAGAAAATCAACATATCCTCATAATCAATAATATGTCATATCAGATAAACTACTTAAATTAGAGGGTCTTCCACAAATTCTGTGAATATTTTTTGTCATGATGACTGTCACCTCAGCTGTATATCAGGGTCAAGTGCTCTAAGTCTCCCCTATAGGACTGTGATCTGGTTTAAAGATAGATAGAAAATCCAGGGGGAAATGTTACATTAAACTTTGTAAAGTGTGCCTTTGCTCATATTCTGTTTCAGTTGTTTCAAGGTAGTGTACCAAGGTGGGGAGCCATGGTTGCTTTGTTTGTCAAGAGTAATTTGTAAGAATCAGTGTTCTGACTGACAACTAGCCTAATACCTTTTCAAACTTTCATTATCCTGGTCTTGAGAAAACCTTTCCAATGTGTTCTGAGAAGGTCCTTCTGTAAAATCTCTTCAATACTATCTTGAAGGACCATGAAATCCTAGAGTGTCGCAGGCTGTTCACATACACTAACAGGTAGCAACATGGTCTATACGGTGCATGCTGTTCCTTAGAGTTGTGGATAATCAAGCCTTATGTGGGTTTTGCCGGAGTACTTTAACAAATGCAAGTTCATGAGTAGCAGCTAACAAGCTAGGCGATTGATGGCACTTCTATCATTGCTGTCACTGTCACCGTGCCAACTCTCTAACATGGTGTATTGTGATCCGATTTTCCAATTAGGAAATGGAATGTTCTGTTGGTTGATGAAAGATTTTATACTCAAGCTCAGGGTCGAAGATCAGGGAGGAAAAAAATATCAGGAGTTGAGATTTGATATAAAATCTAATTACAGTGACTGTGGCTTTCACATAGAAAACTAGGTTAAAATTCTCTTGGTAGAGAAAGTGGGAAATTAAAAGGAACTTGGAGAACAATATTTCAAGAGAGGTTAATGTAAAATGTGTGGCTGGAATGAGTTCTTAGTAAACATATTCTTGTTTTCTTGATTTGAAATAAAGTATACTGTCTAAGCAGACAAGATAAAATAAACATATGTTATCTCCTCCATGAAATACATCTTAGGACTTTTAAGAATAAACGATGAGCCAGGCCTCTCTTGGCCAGCCGGGCCTCACAGGCAGCCGAGAGCAAATAAGAAGGCTCATGAGAATGAGGTGATAAAACAACAATAACAAAATTTAGGAAATGCCTTCCAAGAATTTGTTCACACCCCAGCAGACACTTGGTTCTAACAAATGGTCGATTCTGGAACCTAGGAGCACAGAAAGTTATTTTTCCGCAGCCCTGAAATTTGATTTTTTTCCTCCTTCATAAAACAGTGGTTCTGCCAAGTTTTCTCCAAAACAAAAGGATCTTTAAAAAAACATAAAGTCCTCTTGCTTCTGGTGACATAAAGGTCATGCCGAGGATAAGCAGCCTATCAGGCACAATTTTTAGTTCCAGTGACAGTTAAAGGGACAGATTGGAATTGGGCTAGGTTATGAGTTTAAAAGTAATATAGAATTCAAGGGTCATGTAGGATCTTGAGAGATGACTTAGTCTACCCCTATATCTCCAAGAATGAGTCTTCTCAATCTCTTTCTCTAGACACTCAGATAATAAAATTCATCCCATTTTAGAGAACATTGGGAAGCAGGTTTTACTATGGACTAAGACCAGAAGTCATTTCTTTTATTTCCCTGTAAACCCCCATCTTTAATCTTAGCTTAACTCAGTGCTTCACAACCTGGAGTGAGTCTCTCTCATTACAATCACCCTGTGGACATGTGATAATGCAGGAAGGCCCTTCTTTGTTATAACTGAAAAACCAAGGCAGCTGTTTCCAAGGATGATGAGATGTCTGAGATAGGCCTTACAACATGAAGTCTTCTGGGCCCAAAGGTTAATACTTTGCAATGGTGAAGCCAAGGTGCCCATAGTGCTGGAAGGAGGGTAGACAATATGATGTTTGTGCCATAAGGGCCTACATATACCAAGACTAAATTTCTTGTAATTCAGGAACACATTGCTTCATAACCCACTGTAGAAACCTTCATTAGAAAAAAATAATTTATTTTCATTTTATGTGTATGAGTGTTAAGCCTACATGTATGTATATGCACATATATGCAGTGCTTATGAAGGCCACAGAGAGTGACATATCCCCTGGAACTGGAGTTACATATGGTGGTGAGCTACCATGTGGGTGCTGGGAATTGAACATGGGTCCTCTAGGAGAGCAGCCCGTACTCATAACTGCTGAGCAATCTCTCTAGCCCACAGAAAACCTCTTTGTAAATAATAATACAGACTTAGTAACTGGTAAGTGCTTTCAGAACAGAAATCACATATTGCTAACCCCTAACATAGGGACCTAACATAGTGAGTAGCATATAATAAATGATCAACATAGTTATCTCTATATGGACATTTAACTAATGTTCAGTTTTGTAAAAGATTTTTTTTCACAAATTTCAAGCATGGGCTTGAGATTGTCTGGGTTAGAATTGCAGCTCATCCTGTGTACTTAATTCTGTCAGAGTGCCCAAGGGAGACAGCTCAAAGAGATGCATGGTCTTCCTGAGCAACTGCAACCAAGGACTCTGTAGTTATAAATGGAATTCAGCATTATAGATATAGATATATGAAGATTTTGCAGATTTTTTTAAAAAAGGGTAATTTCCCAAGTGAATGTCAATGTGAAATTTACCAAACTGTACATTTGGCTCTGCTTTCCACAGGGCAGCCCTGTCCAGCTATGCCCAGGTCCATTCTGTGGAAGAGAGTCACTTCTGGGAGGAATGTCTGAAAGTGAATGCAAGCTAGGCAATTCATGACATGGGGTATATTTAAAGTGTTCTTGGAAAGCTACCAAGCACCACCATCATAGACACAACCCATTTCTGTCTTAACAGGAACGTCTTTAGCCCATCCTGTTAGAGTAGGAGGCTTTGCCAACTTCCTTTAGACTTTAATTGATAACACACAAATCTGTTGCTACAGATGGTTAGGTGGGCAGCATCTGAAGCTGAGGTCTGAAGAAAGGCTTCCCACCCCCAAGCAAATGCCAGAATGTTCAAGGCACATCAATGTACAGTGCACCATGGAAACAGAATTAAGGGAAGCGCTATGGGCACACCACTAGAAAAGAAGGCATCTGAATGTAAAGCATCCTTGTATGAGGAAGGTTGGAGGTTCCCAGATAGCCTTTCTATTCCATGCAGGTGAAAATGCACGACTTAGAACTTCACTTTTACTCACTAGTGGCTGGCATGAGACCTAGAGCAACTTATTTAAGTTTATCAAATTTATCAGGTCCTAATTCCCCCACCTCCAAAGGAGATAAATCTTTTTTTAAAAATGAAATTGTTTCACTAATTGCTAGTGCTTCCAATATCTCTCTCTCTCTCTCTTTCTCTCTCTCTCTCTCTCTCTCTCTCTCTCTCTCTCTCTCTCTCTCTCTCTCTCTCTCTCTCGCAAACCTCGGGTTCTTCAGGGACTCTGTAGAATTACATCATGGCAAAGGGCAAAGTGACCCAGGTAGAAAAGACCTGAGTTGGAATCATATTCACTGAACTCGTCTTTTTTGGTGACAGATAACCGAAAGTTGACTCCAACTATCTTAAGGAATAAGAAGGAAGATGCCTATGCACCATTATTAAGCACAGATGAGACACCTAATCAGCTATCTCAGTGGGGAAGTATCCAGCTCTCAAAATAAGTCATCTCGAGCTGGTCTCCTCCGTTGTCTTTCTTTTGTTTGGGCTGTATTCTTCCTCAAGGCTTCCTGCAGAGGCAGCTCCAAGGACAGCCATGCATACAGCCTTTGACCATCAAGGCCAGCTAACAAAAGAAATTTGCCAAAGCCACTTGAGAAATCAGAATTTATTCTCTTTTGCTCATACCTTGGTCATGTGTCTCCTCCTGCCATCAGACCAAACTTTATCCCAGTCTATTGAGATGGTGAGAAATTAAACAAGAAGACAGTCAGTCTTCTCTGTTGTCTTGCAGACCACTCAAGTTCTGTTTCTTAATAAAGGTCCTTGGAACCTCCTTCCTTCCTGTCACATGTTGTGGGTGGTTTCAAAACTGAATTATGCATGGTTGGAAAACAAGAGGAGAGTAGCAACAGCAGTTTGAAAAGGTATTTTTCTGAGTTCATTAAAAGCATGCCTACCGCAGGGCATGCCAATGTCTCCTGTCTATCATTCGACAGTTTGGCAACCTGAGGAAGTAGAATTTTAATGAAGTACTGCTGGACACTGATCTTTGTCTCCCTTTCACTTTACAGCTAAGGATCTTAGAGCATGAAGGAAAGAACAGTCTGGGTACAGTATTCTAAGCATCAATTCACAGTTGGCTAACTCCATGGGCAAATGGAATCTAACCTAGGACACTTTAGTCATCTCTCTCTCTCTCTCTCTCTCTCTCTCTCTCTCTCTCTCTCTCTCTCTTTCTCTCCACAGTAGACTCAGTGAATTTCTACAAAAGCCTGTTGAGGTCACTCTGAGAATCAGGGCTTTTTAAGTAAGGTAGGTCAGGTCAGAGTATTCATAGTTCTGTTGGGTGGATTCTAGTAAGCAACACAGTAAAAGAGCTACATGTTTAGGTTTTATGGTGCACTTAGTGGGGAAACCCCAGCAAAAGACAATGTTTAACTGTCCTGAGAGGATTAGCTTGTCCTATAAGCTGGAGGCAGTGGTTACACTGAGTGCTGCTGACTTTCTCTAAGTGTTATTTGTCTATTTATAGTGTATGAAGAATATGTGTATATGAAAGTAAGGAAACAACTTTATGACATTGGTTTCTACCGTCTACATTTCTGTGGGTTCCAGGGATGGAACTCAGGTCTCCAGGTATGGGGAGCAAATGCCTTCACCAGATGAGTCATCTCACCAACGCCCAAATTCCATAAAGATCATCTCAAATCATTGGATGTCCTCAAGATGAGAAAGAATATCACTTAGCTAGAAAAAGTTCAGTAATTTAGTCTGAAAAGGCTTTCTGAAAGGGGAAGTGCTATTCAGGACTTCCCCTCTGCTAAGACTTGATTTCTTCTTTCTGAGGGTGAAACAGGCCACATTTCTATACAGAGAGTAAGGAAGGAAAGACACTCATCCCCAAGCAAGCACATGGGCAAGTCAGTCAGTACTCAATGCCAAGAGCTACCATGACTAGATTACCTTCCGCCTAACCTGAGTGTGGATGACTGCTAGGACAGGTTCTCATGAGGCCACTTTAAGTCCTTTCTACTAGGATTTACTCACTGTAATTTGACAGGCAAGACTGAATCCAGACCACAGAAATCACAGGTACATCAACTTGGGCAGGGCCTAGCATTGAGCAGTACATATTTAAAATTTTACATGCATCATTTTGGGTAACCCTGATAACTCCTCCACCAGTAAAGAACTATTATCTCAACTTTTCAGGTAAAATGCAGAGTACCATTGAGAAACTCAACCAGTATTGTATATAGTCAGTGAGCAGTGGAGCCAGGCCCAATGAAAAGTTGTGTTATTCAGTGTGATATTCTCTATTTCCCATGTTGTCTTGGGTTGAGATACAGCACTGTAGGGTCCAGATAAGCCTGATAAGTCTTTCTACAGACTAGAATGGATTCCTATACCAGGTTCCAGACTTCATATAAGTATAAAACCTAGAGCTCGTATAATGGAATGAGTTCAACTTTTTCATGACCTCAGGGTACCCAAGCCATGGGGGGAAAGGTTGAAGCTCAATAAATCTTTTTATTCTATAAAAAGATGCAATATAAATGTCTTGGTTACAGTAAGCAAGGCTTATATTTAGTTTTTTTTTTCTTTAAAGAAGGAAATGAAAAAAAAAAAGACAACAAATGGCCACAGACTGTCTTTATCATAACAGGACTCACTGTACCCACAGTGAATCAATATTTCCTCATAATGTAACTTGTTTCCCACTGAATTCCTGGCAATGTCTACAGGGGAAAGCAGTACTTATAGTGCATTATTACTTTGGTGTTTGGTGGGGAATTATTCATCCCCCATATATTATTGAAACTGTGTTCACTTTACAGAGTCTATTCCCAACTCTAACTTCCATGGTGTGTATTTCTCATCTTACTGCTGTTTAAATACATAATTAATTTCTAAGGCTAATTGACCTGGCATTTGGTATATCAATGTTTGCATGAGTTAACATAAACAAATATTGTCTTTAAAATGATGACTGTAACAATGCATCCAAAATCCTACTGGAATTCCTTAACAATTAAAAGGCAGTAATGAATCCCAGAATTCTAAAGGTTTAATTTCTGCCCATCAGAAATACAGTGCCTGTTTCTGCATGGCCACATTAACAGACCATAACTCACCAAACAGAGGCATTGTCATGTAGTAGTTTACTGGCATTGTCTCTTTTCATGGAAGCTAACTCTTGATACATGACTTCCTGTTGTATGTAGCTTTTCTACCACATTCCTAAGCTCCAGAAACAGGCTATGCTACTAACCCCCACCCAGCTTCCCTTCATTCCATGAATAAAAGACACATACACAGGTTGTTCATGTTTAACTTGCTTTTGGACACAATTGTTGGGTGGTACTAGCTCCTGCCTGTAGAAGCATGCCCTTATTTATATTCTTATCTCCACACCTCCCACCTACCCTAAACATTAGTGGCTCAGATACACCTAGTCCTTGCTAACCACCACTGACCAACTGCCTATAGGAGTGGCCACAGACTGCCGCTCCTCCTGAGATCTCACATGGCTGTTTTGCTTTATTTTCTCTCTCCAAGGCATGGCAAACTCTCCTCCCTCCCTGGTATTTGTCTCTTTTCTTCCAGGAACCTGGAGGTCCCCATCTATTCCTTCTGCCCAGCAACTAACCCATGGCTTCTTTACAGACAAACTAAGAACCAATTGGGGAACAGGATAGCATCAGAACCACTCCGACAACTATCGATGTGACTGAATCCATACCATGTACAAGATCCTTACACGGGTCACTTCACATGACTTGCTCAGGGGTAATAAGTTCCTATCATACACATGAGAAAACAGTGGCATAGAGTCCTGTGTTCTATCTGGGCAAAAGGAATACAGCTAGATTTCCACTCTAACACTGTTTTATTCCAAAGTATAGTTTTAGTAAATACTCTATCTGTTCCTTTAACTATACAAACACAAGCCTTGGCAATAAACAATTCATGTTATTTTAATACAGAAGCCACTATACTCACACAAAAGCTCCTGACAACTTTGACACTGTACCTCTACCACATCCACATAACAGCCATGATGAGGGTCATGAGCTTGAAGAAGAGGGTTGGGAATCTTACACCATTGGCTCCTAAGTGATTCTGCCCACAGCTAAGTATCAAATCTATTCTTAATTCAGAAAATACTGTCTTTACATGGCTCAGCTTCAAGATGGTTAGATGAAAAAGAATGCATGCATCCTCTGATATGTAACTCTTTTTATGACCCTTAAGTAGGAGGTGACACTCTAAGCTATTTTATACATTGGACATTTGCAGATAGGTTCATTAGTCAATTTCAAGTTCTTTACCTAAATGTTTAAGAGGTAAATAATAAGCTCATTGAATCTATATTTTATTCACTTCACTACTAATATTATCATATATGGGGCTTGGAGAGTAAAACACTTGCTTCACAAGCATGAGACCTTAGTGTGATCCACGGAACTCACACAAAATACTAGCTATGGTGGCATGTGCTTATTGGTACATTGATGGTAGAATGGAAACCCTACTAGAACCCTGGAGCTTACAACCTCCCTAGCCTAGCCTATTTGGTGAAGATCCAGGTCAGTGAGAGACTGTGCCCTAAACCCTAAGTGGAAAGCTTCCGAGGAACGATATCTGAGTTTGTACCCTGACTTGTACATATATGTGCACACACATGTACGCATGCACCCACATCCATGTGTATTCCCATACAGACACATATCAAACAAATAGAGATAAGGATATGTATTATCAACTGAAATATTTGACAACAATAAAATGGCTTTAAAAAGGGTAATTAAAGAGTACTAAGAAATAGATTTGGACACCGTTAGTCCATTTGTACCTACCACCAAAATTATTAGCATTTCTTGCTAAGAATTACAGCTTCTATTATCTCTCAGGAGTTTATGTGGGAAAGTACCAAGCATAAGTGCCAGGCAGATGACCTCTCTGTACCTTTCCTTCCATGCCTGCCATGATTGAATGTTTATATTCTCACTTTCTGCCCACAGCTGACCAACACAACTACAGGTCCAAGGGGCACCCCGCCAGGGTCAGCAGTCTGTGTGACTGTCACCCTTCGTCCTTCTCACTCTCTATTTTACTGGAACAAAAGGCAAGATTCAGAGTGTAAAAACTCCCAAAGCCACCACAGTTCTTGTCATTTTGTTTCCCTTTTTATATTCTAGGAATGCAGCAAGCTTCTGGAACTTTCTATTTTTCTTTTTTTTCTTTCTTTTTTTTTTATTTTCTAAGTTTTTTTATTTACATTCCAAATCATTTCCCCTTTCCTGTTTCCTCATTCCCTGAAAGTCCCATAAGCCCCCTTCCCTCCCTCTTTTCCCCATTCAACCTCTGTCCTGGCATTCCCCTACATCCAGTCTTTCCAGGACCAGGGGTCTCTCCTTCCATCTTCTTGGAAATCTATTGATATGCAAATTGTGACTAGGGTATTCCAAGATTCTGGGTTAATATCCCCTTATCAGTGACTGCATACCATGTGTGTTCTTTTGTGATTGGGTTACCTCACTAAGGATGATATCTTCAAGTTCTATTTTTCAATAGAAATTTTAGTAGAGGGCACCTATAATTTTTACTTACAAGTATACTACAATTTATAATACACTCACTTTATAATACATTCATTTAAAATCATATCTTATCTCAATATAATCAGATAGGAAAAATTATTGCTGAAATGGTGAAGTATTGAAGGAAGGATGAGAGACAATGCTCTGAGGAGGACCAATCAGATCAGGACATCTATGTGAGGTAGTCTGAGGTGACTGGATGCTGAGGGTGTCTTTGTTGGCTTTGCCTTGTTTTCTGTTTCTAGGAGGTTCTGTGTTTCCTTCATGTGAGCAAAGGAAAGTTTTTGCTACAAATCACTTCCATTTCAGACCTGGAGAAAGACTTCAAGTAGTCTCCCATAATCATTCTGGGCCTCTCAGCCCTCTCTAAAAACTTCTATCTTTGTAAATACTTTATTGAGACTATTTTCTGCCTACCAGTTCCTCAGAACTTGAGTTTTGAAAAACAGTCTTTCATGAGCAGGTGGAGGGAGACCAAAGTGTTCTTTGGTATTTCAGCAAATCACTGGGCCAAAATATGTCACCAAGAAGAGTATAAGCTAATAGATTCAAACCATGCTTCATGGGGATGCCTACTGATGGTGTCTACAAAGTGAATTTTAATCCCATCTTTCCACCTATACCCATCTAAAAAGGAAGAAACCTCAGAAAATGGGAAGAAAAGAATCACTCAACTCTTTCTCTAGAGCCTGCAACCCTTCCTTCTCATTATGTAGGAACCCAGGCCTCCGTTTTCTACTTCTTTCCCAATGAATACATTTTAGAAAGACAGAAGCTCCCTGTAAAGAGGTTGCCATGGAGAATCTGTTTCAGGTAAAGAACAGTCATTATGGAAAAGTGGCATGCAACTTGTCAGCAGACATGCAGCAGCTGCCTGCAGCGCTCAGAATTCCTGTCCCTTTTCATTTCAATACAGCACGACTTTGTCTGTGTGTGTGTGTGTATACACACGTGCGCGCATGCACATGTATGTGCACATGCGTGCATTTTACTTTACAGTAGAACTGTGCCCTTATTATCTAGAGTGAACTCTAGTGCATTCCAAGTGGAACCCCATCTAAAAGAACTATGGAGACCTTGCTTTGTTCCATGCTTTCTTCTGTCCTCTGTGGACTTCGGGATGGTGGAGTTACTCTACATGGGATGAACTTGTAAAATTCTGACTCTTGCCCTCTCCAGCTGTGTTGAAAATCAAAGGCCATCTTCCCATATTCTGGCAGAAATCCATCAGTCAAAACCAGAATGCATACATATCTATCTTCCTCAAGTCTTATCTGCTCTATTTCCTGGCTGAGAGTTATTTAAGCATATGAGAGTGAAGTTTAGTCCATTTGTTAGACAGAGCCATGCTACCTGGATTTGATTGAAGGAAAAGATAACTGCACTGGAGTCACATACATGCAACCCCTACATGTTGAAAAATGAGTGTACCTTCATCATAATGGGTGTTGTTTAGGTGTAATATGAAGAACATTTTTAAAAATTATTAGCACATGTTCGTGTGTCTGTGTGTGTGTCTGTGTGTGTGTGTGTGAGTGTGTGTGTATTTTGTGCATGTGAGTGTATACCATGGTATATATTTGGAGGTCTTAGGACACTCAGACTCTTTCATTTTTAAGCAAGTTCTAGAGATTTGAACTATGGTTGTTAGGCTTGTACTATCTTTATCTACTGAGCCATCTTGCTGGCCTCAAAGAGTCTTGACAGATTTAAAGGAATTAGAAAACTAAATTTTCATTCTACCACAGCTGTTTAAATAAATGATCTGGCAAGTCCAAATGCTATGATCCTTAAAGAACTACCTCCAACTTTGCACATAAAAAATATCACTGACATTTATCAGCCATCTATTATGTTCCCATGTACAAAGCCAAGTCCTTTATACTTAATGCCATTCAGTTCTCAAAACAACTTATTTGAGATAGTGGTGTGTGACCAGAAAACACATGCCTAAAGTTGCTTAGCAACCTGCCAAAGTTTGTTCTTCTGCATAAGAGACACATCAGCATCTTCTTCTTCCCCCATGCTACCTGGACATCAGAAAATGTCAGCATTTAAGAGCAGAACCTCAGATGTGCTAGGTATGTGTTCCAGATCATGTATTTGGATGATTCCAGAAAAATGATCATAGACCATTTTGGTTTCAGCAAGCCATACATGTATCATGGCAGATGTTGTTGTTCAGTGGTGTGGTGGTTTGTATGAGAATGTCTTTCTTAGACACAAATGTTTAAATATGTGTTTTACACTTGGTAACACTGTTTGGATAAGTTTCAGAGATGTGACCTTGCTGGAAAAAATATGTCACTGGGGTCAGGCTCTGAGGTTTTGAAGTCACACACCATTTACAATTGCTCTCTGTTTATTTCTTGTGGTTCAAGAGGTAAGCTGTCAGCTGCCATCTCTAGCCACCACACCATCATAGATTCTTGTCTCTCTGGGATTGTAATTCTAAATAAATTCTTTATTCTCTAAGTTGCCTTGGTCATGGTATTTTATCACAGCAACAGAAGAGTAACTAATAGAAATGGCTACCTTAAATCTGTTCCCTCTCCTTTTTGCTAGCAGGTGGATGTGCCCAGTCAAATAACTATATGTTCAAGTCTTGTGGAGATATGTGTATAATGGTAATGTGTATAATGGGCAAAGTTGCCACCAACGCTTTTTACAGAGTCTTGTTTGACTGTAATGAGTTCCTTTGGACTTCTCAAAGCCTTGTTCTACATGTTTAGAATGTTATATGGGAGGCTGAAAGGTAAACAATTATTCATAATTGTGAAGGAACTCAGAATGTAAAAACAGAACATGAAGAAGCCTCATGACCCTCTTCTGGTTGAAACATCATTCTATATAAGAGAAAATGTATGGACCAGGAAAATGATGCTGAAATTAAGGATGCTTGCTGCCAAGCTTAAAGACTGGAGTTCCATCCCTGGAATCCATGTGGTGAATATGAAGTGAATTAGTTTCAGTGCTTTTCTCTGACCTCTACATATGTACTGTGGGATGTGCATACCCCCTACTCCCACACACACATACGTGTGTGTGTGTGTGTGTGTGCACACGTGCGCACACACATGCGAGTGAGTGTGTATGTGCCTTGCAATTTTATTTAAGCCATGATCAACTGGGAGAGCTGCTCCATGAAGTCCAAAATTGCTTTCAACCACAACTTAATGGTGTTAGATTAAGGAAGAAAAGGAATCAGGAATTCATGTCCTTGTCATCCCCCAAACAGAACTTTCTGGAAATGTGAAGTCTGCCTATTGCTGTCTTTTAATGTTTCCCCAACATGGCCAACGATTCCAGGAAAATAGCATGGAGCCCACAGTTTCTTCTCTACTCAAGCCCATAGATATTTTTGAAGCACCAAGAAAAGTCTAAGTTTCAGGACATCAGTGTTTCAAAGCTAAACTCAATTCACATACTCCAACTCTAAGGAAATGTGCTTGGGACAGACTCCAGCAGGCCACTGACACAGACTGACAGCAAGAACCAAATGTTCCTCAACCTGGTGCAAAGAACCACCCAGCACTCAGTGTGTCACTCTGAATGACAGCAGCTAAATAAGGAGCCCTGTGGACTTTGAAATAATTACACTTGACAAAGGAACTGCTACAGACTTCCCTTGGTATCCTGGGGTTTGAGTCAAGACTTCAACTGATATTAAAGTCCACCCAGACTGTCAAGTCTCTTGCATAAAATCATGCAGTAGTTTCATGTAACCTACATGCAATTCTTGTTAACTTTGTATTATCTACAGTAGGTTGTATGATATCATATTAATGCTACATAAATATTGTTATACTATATTGTTTATGTAGTATAAACAAGCCTACACTTGTTCACTACAAAAGGGCATTGTAGATATGCTCATTGCAAATAAGCAGTTTTAATATGTCTCTTGGTGGAGGTGTAAGACCTTTATTGTGTTGTCCAGGCTGCCATCAAACATACTGTACAATAGCTATAGACTTTCATGTGCTGGTTTTACAGATATGCACCATGCAGGATTTCATGTGAATGTGTTTCATTTTGTAGCTGGCTGATCTGTCTATGATGAGGAAACCACTGTATATACCTCAGGAATCTTTTCAAACCCTTCTCTCATAAAGAATTGTGTCTCCTAAGGATACCCACTCCTGAATTTACAGGATTTATGTGCCCTTGCCCCACATAAGAACACTTGATCTAGATAGTGTGGATACCTTCCATCTTCCTTCCACCATACTGCCCAGTTTGTATGGTCTCTTTCCTCTTTGTATATAACATCCCAGAAAGCGTGCAGCTATGGCCATATGATCTTCTCTAGAGCTACTGTCTCCACTATGGGTAAATGTGAGCTCAGAGTGCTAATCTTGCTGGATTATCATACCTGGTGGAGCACATGCTACCTGGCTGAGATACCTATCATCAACAAATATGACTGGCCTTGTCACCCCAAATTCAATTCTCCAGGGCTAACCATTTCATCCCACTCTTCAATAAATCCATAACTAAATGGTTTCCCTCCCCATTATCATCACAGACATCATTTGAATTGTATCTAACTCTTATTCCATTGTCCAGCACAATTCCTACATTTCCCAAGATGCTAGGTATCCATTATGACCTCTGAAGTATATCTGTGTTTTTGAAGTCCCCTTTCCTTAACTCTCTGTCCTATTAATTGTGCCTTGACTTCAAAGTATACCTTTGTATGTGGATGTATGTGCATGCGGAGCAGGGTTTGTCACAGGTGTGGGAATACATATGTGGTAGCAGGAAAATTTCAGTGTCATGCATCAGGTACCATGCACCTATTTTTCTAAAACAGTCTTATACTGGCCTGAAATTCACCAAGTGGGGTAGACTGGTTGGCTGGCTAACAAGTTCCAGGGATCCTTTAGTCTTGGCCTCCTCGATAGTCTGGATTTATATGCAGGTTCTAGGAATCACATTTCACATCTCCACATCTCTGAGAACCATCATTTTATCATGTGAATAGTGACAAGACTCATGGAGTTTTTCAGAAACAATTCTGTGTCCTTAACCTCCTTAATCCTCCGTAGCATGAGACATAGCAGCCAGTAACTATTCTCTACCCAAAGTCAGCTTGATGGTTGGCATTAGGAGCCTACCTTCCAGCTTGCAATCCCACCAGCAGTGGAGGAGTGTTCCTCGTTCTCCACATCCTAGCCAACAACTGCTGTCTCCTGTGTTTTTGATCTTAGCCATTCTGACTGGTGTGAGGTGGAATCTCAGGGTTGTTTTGATTTGCATTTCCTTAATGACTAAGGATGTTGAACATTTCTTTAGGTGCTTCTCAGCCATTAGATAGTCTTCAGGTAAGAACTCTTTGTTTAGCTCTGTACCCCATTTTTAATAGGGTTATTTGGCTCTCTGGAGTCTAACTTCTTGAGTTCTTTGTATATATTGGATATTAGCTCTCTGTCAGATGTAGGGTTGGTAAAGATCATTTCCCAGTTTGTTGCTTGCTGCTTTGTCCTTTTGACAGTATCCTTTGCCTTACAGAATCTTTGTAATTTTATGAGGTCCCATTTGTCAATTCTTGATCTTAGAGCATAAGCTATTGGAGTTCTGTTCAGGAAATTCTCCCTTGTGCCCATATGTTCAAGGTTCTTCCCTAGTTTCCTTTCTATTAGTTTCAGTGTGTCTGGAAACACTCTGGAAAGCAGTCTGGCGGTTCCTTAGAAAACTGGGCATGACACTCCTAGAGGATCCTGCTATACCACTCCTGGGCATATACCCAGAGGCTTTCCCTGCATGCAATAAGGACACATGCTCCACTATGTTCATAGCAGCCTTATTTATAATAGCCAGAAGCTGGAAAGAACCCAGATGTTCCTCAACAGAAGAATGGATTCAGAAGATGTGGTATATTTATACAATGGAATACTACTCTGCAATTAAAAACAATGAATTCACGAAATTCCTAGGCAAATGGTCAGAACTGGAAAATATCATCCTTAGTGAGGTAATCCAATCACAAAAGAACACACATGGTATGCAGTCACTGATAAGGGGATATTAACCCAGAATCTCAGAATACCCAAGACACAATTCACATATCACTAGATTTCCAAGAAGATGGAAGGAGAGACCCCTGGTCCTGGAAAGACTGGATGTAGGGCAATGCCAGGACAGAGAAGCGAGAGGGGGTTGAATGAGGAACAGAGGGAGGGAAGGGGGCTTATGGGACTTTCAGGGAGGGAGGAAATGGGAAAGGGGAAATCATTTGGAATGTAAATAAAAAAACTTAGAAAATAATAATTTAAAAAAAAAGAAAGAAAAAAAGGAACCTACCTTCTCTGAAACTGAGGGCATGGGAGCTGTTGTGATTGAGAGTCTGAAATTCAGACAATCCATAGAAATATTAGTGTTTATCATTTCACAGATTGGATCTAGCGAGCTTAGTAATTACCAGCTACTGGATCAAATATTTCCATAAACTACCTCTATCAGATAATGAGGTTCTGTAATTATTTCTAAATTACAGAAGAAGAAACTGAGGCATAAAATCTGCTAACAAACCAAATCCACATCCAAGGTCCCACTCCAGGTTCTAGGTCTCTAGATTTGAAATCAAATACCAAATGGCAGTTATTCTATACCATAAGTTTTGGACACTACCAATTGGATGCAGCCCAGCCCCCTACAGCAAGGTTCATGTGCCATCCAAACTTAGCCCAGTCAGGAGCTAAGAAATAGACGATCATTGTAGAGTGACTAGCTCCCAGCAAGTACTATAAAGTTCACTTGATCTATCTGGGGAGGCACTTATAAAGACAGCTGTGGGCTGAATAAAGGAAACAACACAACAGTAGGAGGCAAGCAAAAATACAAGTAAGGATGCAGGACTGCAGAACAGGGGTGCTTGACCATAATTAGCCTGCACACACTCTGAGGAGAACAGAAATCAACTAACTGGCCAGAATAAGCAGCTTTGACAGCCAGTAGTCTCCTTTGTGGTGTGTGTGTGTGTGTGTGTGTGTGTGTGTGTGTGTGTGTGTGTGTGTTCGTGTTACTTCCTGTGCAGAGATGATCATGGAGGCATGCTATTGTATTTTACCCAGAGTGGATAGAACATACATAAAGTATGAAGTGTCACTTATAAGGAAAAATTAAACACCACTCAGTCATGGTTTTAAAGATCACAAGCAACCTACTATTTATGGTTCTTGGAATATTCCTGGAGAAATATAGTTCAGCTGAGCATTTATAAAACATTTTTCTTGTATTTAAAATAGATTCTTTTCTCATACAATACATCCTGATTATAGTTTCCTCTCTCTCTATTCCTCCCAGTTAATCCCCACTACCCCTTCTCTCCAGATCCACTTCCTTTCTGTCTCACATTAGAAAAGAACATGCTTCTAAGAGATAACAAACAAACATGGCAAAATTAAATAGGATGCAACAAAAAATTATCTTATCAAAGTTGGATAGAGCAACTCAACAGGAAAAAAAGAGTCCCAAGAGCAGACACAAGAGTCAGAGACCCACTTCTTCTCACAGTCAGGAGTTCCATAAAAATACTAAGCTGCTAGCTATAATATATGCACAGAGGGCCTGGTGTAGAGGGCCTGTGCTTGTTGCTTCACTCTCTATGAGCTCATGTGTGCCTTGCTTGGTTGATTCAGAGGGCCTTGTTCTCCTTCAATTGGGCATTCTTTTACATTTAACTTATTTTGCTCGTATCAAGGCATATTATTTAATAAGATTCTACCCTATTACATGCATTACACAGTTACATGGCAGTAACAATACATAGTTAGAATAGGACTCTGCCATCTCATGACTCTTGTCGTCTGTGTGAGAGAGGCAGACAATACATACACCAGCCATCAGTGGAAGAGTAGATAACTGAAACAAAGATGATTCAGCAAACTAGAAAAGAGGGAGTCTTAGTCAGGAAAGAAGTGGGACATTTTATGAGAAAATGATGTGTGTGCTGAGACACCTATGGGAAAGATCTGTCTCTGCTACCTGCTGGCAAGGAGAGTGATATTTTAGACAAATAAAACCAGGAGGGCAAATGCCATGCTGAAGAAAGTAGTTTGATAAATTGGAGGGAGAAAAATGCTGGTTGGATATAACAGAGAATAAGACAAGGGGTGAAAGAGCTCCTTAGCCTGTGATACAAATTTGGGGTTTTTGTTTTAGAAGAAGCTGAGTGGAATGAGCTGGGCAAGAATGCATAGCTGCTGAAGGAAGAAGGGATCTTCAATACATGATGGATGGGAAGAGGGTAGACTTGACGGTGGTGGCTGCCATGACAGGGTTAGGTGGTCTTCGACAATGTGAGAGCAGCAGAAATAGAAACTAGCAAAAAGGCTTAGAACAGTGTCTCAGAGAAATACCTACTGCTTGCCCTTTGGCATAGTGTCTAAAATCTTAGAATTAAATAATTCAGAAGGTAGTTCTACCTAACACTAATTCAAGAAAGAATTTCAGATAGTTGTGCTCCCAGATTCTTAAATGAAGAGTTCCATTGTAGGGGGTCAACCCCTTAATGTCACTGAGGCTTGGTGGCTCTACAGGCCTGGGTACCCCTATTCCTAAAAGAGTTGCTATGAAAAATTAATCAATCAGTAATAAATAAGATAAAAAGCCTTTAAGCTGTCATGCTTATATCTCTTTAAATGAACCACACGTCATAAAATATTGCTCAAAGTAATGTGAGAATGGATAATTCCACTGTGAAAGGTTTCTACAGGAAGCTGCATTGTGGGTCTTCTCAGAACCTGCAGTGGGTTAATCTGTACAGAAGGCTACAGTACTACTCTGCCATTCTCAAACTTATTCCAAGAAGGAACTTTTACTTTCTCTATAGTTCCATGAGCCATGGAACCTGGTATGGTAAACCATGTACTACAGAGATGAAAAGACTAATACTGGGTACCAGATGGCCTTTAGAGGTTAAAGTTCAACCCCCCCCCCAGGAGGAAAACGTATGACAAATCTAACCATCAACTTGGAGAAGAATGATTAGCTTAGGGAGTCATTGCCTTGATGTGGGCAATGGTCAGAGAGCAAACACAAAGGGAAGCTCTGGAAAATAACATCTCCCTTAATGCAAAATTCTGGAAGAGTTAGCTATTAGGATTTCCATTTGATTTAGAATCTAGATCTGGGAGACATAGTGTGATTTACAGAAGTTCTGTGAACCTACCCATAAACCAACATGTGAACCTCTGCCCCATTATACCACATCACTCTTCCATTGGTTCCTGGTCTTTGTATTTTGGTTAGGAGACAAGGTTCTCATATGAATCCCAGGCTGGATTCATATTCTCTACCTTCCTACCTTAGCTTTCCAGTTATTGGGATTAGAAGTACATACATCAAGCCCAGTTTACAGCATTCTTCTTAAAATGTCTGGGTTGAATGCAGCAGCATTTCAGTTAGTGTAACTTCTATTACATTTTGTACCACAAGTAGAAGAGGGCAAGGGGTGTAAATCCTGTCTATATAATTTCTGTTTAACCCCCCCTCATGCTGACTAACACACCTATGTAAGAGAGATGACAATGATCATGAATATTTATTGAGACCTTACTTGGGAGTTCAGTGCCTGACATGTTTGAATCATCTGCTAAATATTTAGACTTCCTTATTATTTTATGCACTATTAGCTGTGTATTATATACTGTGTGTATTGTGTATTGTGGTAAACAAGAATCCCACAATGCTGACATGCTTGGAGAATGGTGGCATCCTGAACATGAGAACAAGTCTAGTACCTGCTTCCAGAGTTTCTTTCAGCACAATTTATTCATGTTAATACAATTAAATGATAAAAGACAAGAGCCACGTATTTTCATTTGCTCTAGAAAGTCAGTTGCTTTTCCAGAAGTGAGCTTTCCATCAAAGTTGGTTATTGGGTTTTGTTTGCTGGAAATACTTCCCTTTATGCTTAATCATGTTACTGAGCAAATCAAGGAAAATTGGAATACTGGCAAGAGATAAGGACTTAGCCACTCAGGCTGCATAGGTCCCTAGGTGCAACTCACAGGAGTGTGAACAGCCTGTAAGAAATGGATCCAAGGGCAAGAGAGATCCTAGGGCATACCACTGTATGGAGTATACTCAGACAATGCATAAAGCTACACTGCAGATCTCATCTTTTTCTTGACTTATTTAAGTCTATGGGAAACCAGCTCATGACCTTTAAAACATAACATCTTCCTGCTCACAGCCCCCTTGTGAGTTGCTTGTCTACTTAATGAAATTGTTGCTCGAATAATAAAGTTGTGTTTGGTGAAGTTGTACCTCCTAGCTATTAACCCCAGGATCTGAGCACAATTTTCTGTTCATTACACTCTGAAGTCCCTTAGCAGTGGGACACAGGGTCTTGCTTAGAACTGAATCCAAATGGTCCTGAGCTTGATGAGTTTAAATTGGAAAATAAGATGTTAGATTAGAATAAAGACTATGTGGAATTCAGCATGTGGTCTCTGGAATCAGTCTGCCTGACTTTGAGTCTAGGTTCTATGGCATATTAATTGTGGGACCTCTCAAGGCTTGTTCCTGCAGCTTTAACCTGAACAGTAACTATAATGAAAATGATTTTTACTATAACCTATACATGATTATGAAGATTAGGAGACAAGTAGAGCTCCTAAGGCAAAATAAATACTAGCATCATTTCAATCACCACAGTAACAATCATATCTGTCACCATTAATGTCAGCAAAACCATTACCTGCACCATCACCACCAACACCAGCACTGACATTTCCACTATTAATCATCAATCTATTCCAATGATCAATCAATCAATCATCACTATCACTACAAACAACATCAGCACCATCATCATCACATTATGACAAATGCCATCATCATCAACACTGTCAAAATTGATGACTACTATCATCACCAACATGATTACAACACTACCACCATCAATTGCCACCACATTCTAACTGTTATCATTGCCACCATCTTCACAAACAACATCGTCGCTTTCATCCATATTTTGAGCACCCCCATCATTATAAAACCACCATCATTACCATCATCACAACCAAAACTGTCACTTTTGTGATTATTGCTACAATCATCACCTCTACTACTACCACTACTACTCTCAATATCACTGTTATCCACATCATTACCAATGACATGGTCACCTGTACAAGCTAGGTCATTGTCATCATCACTACCATCATCAACTTGACTTTAACAACAGCACTAACAGCCATGTTCCACCCAAACCCATCAACCTAAATCTACAAGTCTTTAACATATCTTGTGAATCCCAATATTTCTCCTTCCTTGGTGCATTTCATCCTAGTGCATACATTGCAATGTGGTAACTAAGAGGAGTTGTTGTTGTTGTTGTTATTATTATTATTATTATTAATTTTTTATATCTCAATCAGTTTCTCTTTTCTCCTCCAAGTCCCGTTCCCCACCTCCTCTCTGCCCCTCTCCACTCCTCCTCCTCTGTTTCTATTCAGAAAATGGCAGCCTTCCCAAGGATATCAACGAAACATGGCATATCAAGTTGCAGTAAGACTAAGCATATCCCATCATATTAAGACTGGACTAGGCAACCCAGTAGGAGGAAAAGGGTTGCAAAAGCCATCGAAGAGTAAGAGACAGACCCTGTTCCCACCGTTAGGAGTCTTAATAGAACAAGAAGCTACACAAATGTAACAAATACGCAGAGAGCCTACATCAGTCACATGAAGGCTTTCTAGGTGTTGGTTCAGTCTCGGTAAGTCCTTATGAGCCCAGGTGAGTCAATTCTGTAGGTTTTAGTGTGGTTTCCTTTACTCCTCTGGCTCCTATAATTCTATCCCCCTCTTCTGCAGGATTCCCTGAGGTCCACCTAATGTTTGGCTATGGGTCTCTGCATCTGTTTCCATCAGTTGCTCAATGAAGCCTCTCTGAAAACAATTGGACTAGGTACCAATCTATGTGTATAGGAGAATATCACTGGGAATCAGTTTGCTGACATTTTTGTCAGTTGTGTTTCGTTCTACCCTGGGTCACTGGGCTATCCAGTCTCTGGGTTCTGGCTCTCCAGGAAGTGTCAGGGATGATCTCCCTCTCTTGACATGGACCTCAGGCTGGACCAGTCATTGGTTGGCTTACCAGGGAACGCCTATAGTGACAAACACCTTCAGAAAAGTGTCTGGATAAAAGATTATCCTAAAAGCAAGCAAGCAAGCAAACAAAAAACCAAACAAAAACAGTAGCCCTCCTATATACAAACAATAAATTGGCTGAGAAAGAAATCAGGGAAACAACACTCTTCACAATAGCCATAAATAATATAAAATATCTTGATGTAACTCTAACCTAGCATGTGAAAGACCTTATGACAAGAACTTCCAAGTCATTGAAGAAAGAAATTGAAGAAGATATCAAAAGATAAAAAGGTCTTGCATGCTCATGGATTGGTAGGATTAACACAACAAAAATGGCCATCTTACCAAAAGTAATTTATAGACTTAATGCAAACCCCATCAGAATTTCAACACAATCCTTTACAGACCTTGAAATAGCAATACTCAACTTCTTATGGAAAAATAAAAAGCCTAGGATAGCTAAAACAATACTGAATAATAAAAGAACTTCTAGAGGTATCACCATCCCTGATTTTAAGCTATACTACAGAAGGATTTGCAGAATTCTGAAAGAAACTATTGTGATCTTGTTGAATCAAAAGTCAGCTGATAAAGGCCCACCTTGATTCTTCAGATTGTACTGATTGACTTTCCAGTGGTGGTCTGCTGGCCACACTTTATCTCAGCAGTAATATAGGCTGTCCCTGATTAATATCTGAATCTATGGAGTTAGGTAGATTCTATAAACCCCCAAACCTAAAACTCAAATCTGTCCTCTTTCGAAGATTAAAATTGCATACTTATTGTATTAAAGAATTTGTGCCAAGTGTTTATTTGGAACATAGAAGCATGAGCATGCCCCACATTGCTAAGGGGATGCCTCTCACTCTTCAGTCAGGAGAGGATGCCTGTGATTTTATTTTGTTAGCAACTGTGGGGTATGGTCACCTGAGCCTTCATGCAGCAAGAAGTGCATGACCACTTCTCTCATAGACTTCATCTCTCACCATGATACATCCATGACTGTGCATTTGATTTCCAAGCTTTGCCTTAAAAACTGTATAGCAAAGCATTTACTCATCTCTACTATCAAACCTGAGGCAGGCCACTGATGAATATTTGACAGCATGTAAAACATATCCTCAGAGACAGTTTGGAGAAACAAAGAACTAGCATATATACCAAATTCCCCCTCTTTGTGATCATAGGGAAAACAGAAAGCACGCCATGGCTGAAGATGGAGGTAACCAGGCATGACACGGAGCCCTTCGAGGAGTCTTTGACATCCTCTTGCCATGTCTCCAGCACAGTGTTTGGCAAATAAAACCAAACAACCTCCAACTGTCCTGCTCCATATCGACTTCCTGGAAGTATGTTGATTCATTCTCTCACTGACTCAATCACTCAACCAGCAGTTGTTGCTACCTACTGGCTGCCAGACACTGCGGCAGACTCTGAGGAGTCAGCACTGACCAGGACAAATGGCATTTTTTATAGATAAACGGCTTCTGCACTAGGATTTCAAAGACACGCATGCTTCAATTTAGGTCCCCACAAATCAGTGTCCAAGACAAGACTTAGGACCAAAAAGTTTCTTTCAAAGGTAATCAAAGGACAAAGGATCAAAGCAACAGAGACAGTGATATAACAACGGGGTGAACTCAATAAAAAGAAAAAAAAATGCTTTGCTCAGAGGTCTCTGGTATAGACAGAAAGGGCTGTGGGAATCCCAAGAAGTACACAGAGCATTTTGTAGATGTAGTACCTGGAGGATGAGAAGCTGCTGTACCTACCCACTAGCCTTCACCTTGACTGGGGCTATTTGCAAGCTAATTGTGTCTTCATGATGAGGGGCTTCATTAGAAGAATGTGTAGCACAGTCTGAGTGCATCTGTGCTAAAGGGCTATTTCTGTGAGGAAAGGTAAATGTAAGGCTCCCAAAGTACAATATACCTTGATGGTTCAAAGGAGGAGTGAGTTGAGAGCTGAGGGGACCAGATGGGATACTAATGACAGAATAATAATCTGGTTTTTAAGACACCTTCTATGTAGCCCATGCTGGCTAAGAACTAACAATCAACCTGCTTCAGTCACTCTCCCAAGTTCTAGAATGGCAAGTGTATGAGACCATACCTCACTCTACAGCCACCCTTTTAATAGGAATGTAGTCAGAGTCTATTCTCAGTGACTACAGAGAAGGCCTCATGCTATGATTCCTGTCTGTGAGCTTCACAAAATCAAGGGCTTCTGAATTTTAGAGTTTCCACATCTGTCAACCAAGGCCACATTTATCTAGCCACTTTCAGCACATAGAAGTGATAAAACTTCCACCAGCATAAACAGCAATAGTAGTGAGGGTAATTCCGCATTCCAAGCTCTGTTCTGGTCCTTTATGTAACGCGTCTTAGTCCTCACAGCAATACAGGAGCCTAAGTGCCATTATGATCAGCTCTGTTTTACAGGCGATGGAAAATTAAATCCAAAACAAGCACTGAGGCTTTCAAAGTGAAGTCACTAGTGAGGTTAGGGCAGGAATTCATATCTACAAAGCCAGATTACAGATTCTGCAATTGCTACATTCTGCCTCTCTAAGCTTAAAGGAAGGAAATGGGGTGTAGCTCAGTGGTAAAACATTTGCCTTGAATATGGCAAACTCTGGGATTCATCCAGCACTGCACCACACACACACACACACACACACACACACACACACACACCCTACACACAGAGAGGTCAATGCTATGATCAAGCTTCTTTTAAAAGTACACATACACACACCATGCTGTACCCAAACCCAGGGACATTATCACTTAGTAAGTATCCCCACCCCATGGAGATCCCCTATGTATCAGTCAGTTCACAGGAGATATTATACAAGGGAGTTGCTCTGAAAATAAGGAATTACCAGAGGCTGCTTTCATTGCTAAGAGGAGGAATTTTCTTTTAAAATCTCTCATTCCATAGCCTCTGCTAATTATAAAACTCTTGTCACCACTGAGTGGTAGGGCTTACAGCCAACACAATTAAAAAATTTTAATTAATTAAACTGAAGGCAACATTGCCTTATTAAAAAAAAAATAACCGTAAAACTCTCTACACAGGAACATCAGCAAATGCAGCAAGGTTTTCAACATTAAATGGGCTTACCATCCTTTTCACCTACTACTAGTGATCCAACTTAAGGAAATATTGCCAGAACTAGGGTAGTTCAGAAACAGTGGCAGCTACGTTTCCTAGTCATCAAACACATTAAAAAAAACACAGCATTGTCCTTTGTATGCTTTCTTGATTGTTTGAAATCATATTGTAACTTTAAAAATATTTTGATAATTGTTGAAGAATTTAATATATTTTATATTGAACATGGTTATCACCCTCTCTCATTTCCTTCCAGATCCACCCCTCATTCCATATTCTCCTAAATCCATGTCCTCATTTAAAATAAAATAAAAAAGTAGAGTCCAACTATATACTGCCTATATACTTACGTGTGTGGCCATCCTCTAGGAGTGCTTTAAGCATTGTTTTTTTCTGCTACTTCCAATGGGTAGACCCTCTCCTCAATGACTAGTGAAAATTTGTTTTGTGTATATGTCATGTGTGTACATATATGACACTACATATAAATACGTAAAGTGAAAGTTGATGTGCAAGTTTCTGCATGTTATATTAGTATATATGCATTTGTGCATACACAAACGACATCAAACAAGATATGGTGAAAGCAACTAAAGTCAATAAAAAATAAATTTACCATTTGTTTTTTATTCTGCTGATTATCAAATAAAAAACTTGTTTTTTTTTCCAGGCTTTGTATTTTATAAGAAAAAAAAATGTAAGCAATACTACTGTCAAACACTGCTCTGAGGCTGGTCTCCACCCTGGTTTTCAGTACATCATAGTCCTAAATTCATGTTGAGCTCCTTTTTCTTCCTATGTATGTATTGCCCTTTAGGTGGGTTGCCTAAGTCTCAATATGTTTTGCCCTTTTGAAACCCTCAACCTATTTATTATCTCTTTCTCACTTATAATTCTTTGGGGTTTTTTTAGGTTTTTTTTGGGGGGGGTTGTTGTTTTGTTGTTGTTGTTGTTGTTGTGTTTTTTTTTTTGTTTTTTTGTTTTTTTTTTTTCGAGACAGGGTTTCTCTGTGTAGGCCTGGCTGTCCTGGAACTCACTTTGTAGACCAGGCTAGCCTCGAACTCAGAAATCCGCCTGCCTTTGCCTCCCAAGTGCTGGGATTAAAGGCGTGCGCCACCACTGCCTGGCTTCACTTATAGTTCTTTTCAACCTACACTTCTCTTGATTATTTATGTTTCTATTACTGACATTATACACAAGGCAGTGTGCCTTCTGGCCTAATGTGTTCATAAACACCGTGAAATTTAACATCATAAGGAAGCCTATCAAGTACTAGTGTCATTGTCAAGAGCAACAGAAACATGGGTAAGACAAGATTGGCAAATCCTCAGTGTCATTAGAAAAGTTAAGTGATGTAGAAAGCCCCTAAGCCAGGTTAAAGAACAGTGGTGCTGGCACACCTTGCTGGGAAGAAGCAGCATAAAATTTGACTCGAATTATTTGGCATGAGATTCAAATGCCAGATCCATGCTGAATGGCAGACCAGGGTAAAATGATCTTTCTTTGTAAAATAGAGATTGAAAGAAAGAGATGTGTAATGAACTGGGTAGAGTAACTGAATCATACATGAAGTTTTTTTCAGCTACAAAGGAGAATGAGATCATGTCATTTGAAGGAAAATGGATAGAAGTTGAGATCATTATGTTAAGCAAATTAAGCCAGTCTTCAGGGATTATATCACATTTTCCCTCATCCAGAATCTATAACAAATATATTATATGTATTATATCATATATATTATATATATTATACATATCATATATATATCAGAATCTATAATGTATATGTTATATATAATGAAATATATATTATGTCATATACATGAAATACATATATTATGAAAACATGTAATACAGAAGTAGACAAGCAGTTGTATAAAAGAAACAAAGCCAAACAACAACAACCAGTAAAAACAAAGTCCAGTATCACATGTTCTTTCTTATATGTGGGACACACACATATATGCAATATTAATATATTACATATATCATATATTTGTATATGACATAAAAGGAAAAGGGGGCATGTTTAGGTGGAAGAAGGGAGCAACAGGAATCTGACCTGCAGCCCCTAAGAGAAAGTATAAGATACACACACAGAAATACCACACAGAAAGTTACTATCTTGTGTCATTACTAAAAATCCATTTTACAAAGTGGTAGCTGTATATATAAAAGAAAATGCTGCTTATGAATACAGCACACTGCTAGGCTTACAGAGAAAAGTGCACACTTTCTAAACCACTATTGGTGTTAATAATAGGGACAGCAGCCCATGACACGGATGCAGACATCCTGCACAACCTGCCGGCTTCCCATGCTGCTGGGATGACCCTAAAATACTGCATGGCTCCCATCTGGAAATCACACTCAAACTTTTGAAGATCCCCCTTTTCAGTTCGTTGTCAGTTGTTCTGAGAAGTCACAGTGCAGCCTGTATTTTGATTGATCTAAATGACAGAGGTCTGAAACTGAACAAACCTGTAAATTGTACACTTTGATCTCAGGCTATTTTTCTTTCAATCATGAACACTGCCTTGTTTTGGAAGAATGGGGAAACCCGTGATTACAGAATTAGGGACACCATGGAGAACTTAGTGTCCCAGCTGGTCCATTCACACCCCAGACACACACTGTTCTTACTCAACTGGAACCCGTACATTCAGTTCAAGAGTGTTCTTCAAAAACCTTGTTAGTGAACTTCAGATTTCTTAGAACACCAAAAATAAGCTTGCATATGTGAAAGATCCAGCAACACAGAGTAAGGAGTTCTGCCAGAGTTGTCAAAAACACTGGGAAGTCATCTTTCTCCTCTGTCATTAATAATTATTGAAATAGAAGACCCTGAGTTTACTCCTGGGAAGCTTCAATCCTGGTGATAAATGCATATATACATAGACATCATATATATGAAATCCTGTGCACAATTATCCACAAAGACAAAGGCACAATATTTGAAAACTCTAATTAAAATGTGTCCTGTGAATAATTAGGATGAAATGCATTATACAAAGCATTTTGAGTTTCCATTAAAATCTGATTAGAAGGGATCTAAAATCAAATGCTTCCTGTATTAGTTCTTCTCTATCCATCTGATGCCTTTGCACCCTCAAGCTAGTGGCCTAGAAGCAGTTCGCTGATATAAAAAGAAGTGCTGCTAAGAGGAAGGAGAGGCTAGGGATTCCAGTTAGGGCTTGAATTTGTCAGTTAGCTCTTGGCTCAACTTGTGTAAACATTCTTCAATGGACTTCAATTAATTTTCACGTATGGTATGTGTCTCAGAAAAACTGAAACTCAGAGCTGAGGGGATGACTCCGAGGCTGAAGCACCTGCCGTATAAGTGTGAGGACCTGAGTTCAGATCTCCAGTACCCATGCAAATGCCAGGAGGGTGTGGTAGCCCACTTAGAATCCCAGTGTTCAGGAAGGAGATTAAGAGGAAAAATGGGGAAAACTAGGGAAAATTTGCCAGCTATACTAGTTGAGTGAGAGAGCTTGGGTTCAAGCGAGAGACCTTGCCTTCACATATAAGATGGAAAGATGCTTTTCATGAAATTCAGGTCTCCACATGGATGTGTACCCACAAACATGTGAACAAGCACATCATCCTCATACATACATACATACATACATACTAAAATATATTAATTTTAAAAACAAAAATAATGAAGTATTGGAACTAGGCTGTCACATTCCTAAAAATATATCAACATACTAACTGCAGATAGCTCCTTCCACTCTTCAGAGATCATGGGGGAAAGTTTTTTTCACGAGTGCTGGAAAAAAGTATCAATCCCCATGGACTCATGGAAATGCAAGTTTCTTTCATGAATTTTCATGAAACAGCAGGCACAAAATGAACATCTGTTGCACAAACAATGAAGATAGCAGCCGTGTCTCTGAAAATGACCATTTCCCCAGGATTATTAGCTTCACCTCCTAAGATGAGACTCTATCATCGCTGGGATCCTTGCTAGGGCACACAGAGGAGTCTCACTATGAAAAGTCACAAAGTCAGATAAGCTGTACTGCTTCCACATTCTCCTACACACCTCTGCTCCCACCCTCTGTTAAGGATTTCATAGTTTTCTTCAAAGAAGAATTGATTGAAAACAGCCAGCAAGCTTTTGCATATAGATGCTCCATTTTCCCTTTTTTTAAAAAAAAAAATCCTAGATCAATAGCTCTCTAACTTGAGTATATCCAAACTTCACTACATACAGGCACAAGAATGTATATGCATAAAACTATATAGATGATCCCCAAAAGGAAAAAAAAGTTTGAAAAGGGAAAGCAAAGTTAGAGATCTCATATTTCCAAATCTCAATTTATTTTAGAGGCACAGTGATAAATGCACAAAGGCCGATGTCTAACTAGGCCAGTGGAGTACACTGGAAAGCCTGGAAGTCACCCCTGACCAATGTGGTGAAAGGACCAAACACAGAAGCCAAGTGACTTAATTTTTTCAACAATTGCTGTTGGGAAAACTAGACAGTCACACTCAGAGAAATGATGCTAGACTCTTCCCTTTCACCATGAACAAATAGCTCAAAATAGATCAAAGCACTAAAATATATCACACTTTTAGCAAGGAAAGTTTAGGGGTGAAGCGTCTTGACACAAGTTATCAATGGTTTCTTGGACATGAAATCAAAAGCATTGATAATGAGCGTAAATACAGATAACTCGGGCAATGTAAAAAATTAAAACTTCTGGACATCCATGAACATGATCAAAAATATAAAAGCAACTTACAGAATGGGAGAAAAATGTGAAGTTATATATCTAACTAGGTTTTTACACCAAAGAAATGGAACCAATCAGAAAAAGACAAAAACGTAAAACATGGGGCAACTTAAATAAACTCTTTTCCAAAGAATGCACGTATGACTAACAAGGGCATGAAAAGGTATTCGTTATCAGCAATCTTTATGGAAATGCAAACACAAACCACAGTGAGATCTCACCTTGCAATCATAAAGCCACTACCATAAAAGTAAGCTGACTGAACAGGATTGTAGAAAACAACAAAGATGTGGAGAAGCGAGAATCCTTGTGCACTGTTGGTGGGGCTGCAAAATAATGTAGCTTCCATAAAATAGCACAATAGTTTCTCAACAATAATAGTAATAGAATTGCCATTTAATCCATCAATCCCACTTTTGGGTATTTATCCTAAATAATGGAAACAGAACTGCAGAAAAAAGTGTGTACACCTAAGTTAACAGCAGGGTATTCACAATAGCAAAAAGGCAGAAGCAGTTAAAATGTACAACAGTAGGTAAGTGGATAAATACATGCAATACACAAACAAAGGAAGAATAGTTGGCCTTAAAAGCAAAGGGAGGTCTTCTGCGTGCTGATGAGCTTTGTGGATATTATGGGAAGCGAAGGAAGTCAGGCGCAAAAAAGACACAGACTATATTATTACGTTATAACAAACACCTAAAGTAGACACGGTTAAGGGAAAGTATTATGTGATACCCAGTTTTCCACTCTGGGACCAGCACATGGGTTCTGAAAAGTTGTAGATAACAAGGATTTCAGATTTTGCAAGCCAGGGAGGCTTAGTCGCCAATTGTACAGCTCTGCCACTCACTGAAGCATGAATACAGCTGTAGATAATATGTAAATTGTTGGGCAACATCATGTCCAAAAGCAACTCTATGTATAAAGCCAGACAAATGAGTAGATTCAGCCCAGAAGCCTTTGTTCTGCCTGTCAGAAGCCAGGGGTGAAGGTCTAGAAGTCTTTCTTTTCAGACGTCTCTATCCCAGTACATGGATGAGGAAAAAAGCAAACAAAGGTAAAAGGACCACTATATGCCTTGGACTGAGGCAGTTTCAACTCTTCCAAACTAATGGTTTCCAACCCTGACAAATCAATAGATATTCAAAGGGATCAGCTACGAATTCAGACCCTGAACAACTGATCCTTGTGAATCCAGCTATGATGTATATATCTTCAACACAATTCTTGCACCTAAGGCTTAGAGAACATCACAAAAGAGGAAACAGAAAAATTATAAATAAAACAAACCAAGCAAACAAGCAGAAAAGAGTACCAGGAAATCAGATGTGAGACTTTGTCTCCAAGAAATGACAGGGAAGCTTCACTTCAACAACATGACTGCCTAAATAATTATGCTAATATGGATGGTGGGAACCTCAAAGTAACTGCTCCTAGATGAAACATTGTTAGGAAAGAGCCTGGAGAAATAGCTCAGCAGTTAAGCACACTTCTTGCTGTTCCAGAGGAACCATGATCAATTCCCAGCATCCCCCCAGCATGGCTTACAACCATATGCAACTCCGATTCCGGGGGATATAATACCTTCTTCTGGCTTCCACAGGCATTTGGTAGGCATGTGGCACACAGAAATACATGCAGGTAAAGCACCCATATGCGTTAAAAAAAAAACCTACAGGCTCCTGAGTAATGCTGAGAGTAGGGGAATTAGTTCTTCCCTGGGATGACTCCCCTCATAGGTTAGCCAGTACCAAACCTGATATCATATACACGTCAACTCTGAAATCATATACACAAACCAACATTGAATGGACTCAAAAGGTTATATATAAATATTTATGTGTGTGACAATAACATTTACAGAAACAGATACCATGAATTGAAAGTGGAGCGTGGGAGGGATGAATAGAGGAAATGCTATAATTATATTCAACACTAAAGAAAAACAGACTTTTTTGTCACATCTAGGATTGTGATTCAGTAGTTACTGTTGGAGTTGTAGAACACTAATTCTTTTAAAAATAAAATTTATTTGTACATAGTATATTATGCCTACTTATGGATTGTAGTGTAAACTTTCAATACACATATACCATAGTTGGGTCAGAGTAACTAGCATAGCTTGGAACAGCAGGTACATTTCCACGTGCTAGAAGCCTTCAAAATCTTCTTTGCCAGCTATTTGGAAAAGTTTGGTTAATTACCATCAATTATGGTTACCCTACAATCTTGGATAACATTAGAAGTTACCTCTCTATCCATGTATGCCCTCTCTCCATCCCTCCTTCTCTCCTCCTCATCCTTCCCAACCTTGGGTAACCACTGTTCTAGTCTCTATTTCTTTGTAATCAATGTTTTAGCTTCAAAAAATAAGCATTTGTTCATGACAAGGAAAAATAAGGTTTTCTTTGGTTTATTTGTTTGTTTGTTTTTAAGTACTACGATGAGAGATCTAGTCAAACAACCTTTTTCTTCTAAATATAGTTGAGAAAAATTTGCTCATTTTATTGGCAAAAAAGTCATAGAAACAGTGATATTGAATCAATGATCTACCAAGGAATCTTTTTCTCCTTCATTGAAGGCTAACTGTACAATAAAATCAGCATGGTGGCTTGCAATATTAATGTTTTACTTTTCTAATAATGATAGATACATTTGCATAGTGTACATATCTAAATTCCTTGTTAATTCTTAGGGATTTTTAAGAATGACTCCGAGGGATCGCTTTATTAATGGCCGGTCTTAAACATGGCACTCAAGGGTGGTTCATTCCAAAAGTTTGTTTTTCCCAAGAATATTTTACAGTGATGAAAGGATATGTCCTGTGTTGTATTGCAGGGTTTTTGGATAAAAATAATTAAATCTTCTTCTTACAAAATGAAATAGAGACTGAAGATGGCTCAGTCAGTAAAGTATTTGCCATGCAAATATGAGGATCCAAGTTCAGTTCCTACCACCTACTTTCTTTCTTTTTTTTTTATTTTCTAAGTTTTTTTTTATTTACTTTCCAAATCATTTCCCCTTTCCCGTTTCCTCCCTCCCCGAAAGTCCCATAAGCCCCCTTCCCTCCCTCTTTTCTCCATTCAACCCCCTCTCGTTTCTCTGTCCTGGCATTCCCCTACATCCAGTCTTTCCAGGACCAGGGGTCTCTCCTTCCATCTTCTTAGAAATCTATTGATATGCGAATTGTGTCTAGGGTATTCCAAGATTCTGAGTTAATATCCCCTTATCAGTGACTGCATACCATGTGTGTTCTTTTGTGATTGGGTTACCTCACTAAGGATGATATTTTCAAGTTCTGACCATTTGCCTAGGAATTTCGTGAATTCATTGTTTTTAATTGCAGAGTAGTATTCCATTGTGTAGATATACCACATCTTCTGAATCCATTCCTCCATTGAGGGACATCTGGGTTCTTTCCAGCTTCTGGCTATTATAAATAAGGCTGCTATGAACATAGCGGAGCATGTGTCCTTATTGCATGCAGGTAAAGCCTCTGAGTATATGCCCAGGAGTGGTATAGCCGGATCCTCCGGGAGTGTCATGCCCAGTTTTCTGAGGAACCGCCAGACTGCTTTCCAGAGTGCCTACCACCTACTTTCAAAGTTGGGTATGTTGCTAAACCCAGAATTGGACATACAGAGACAACTCAGAATTGATCACACAGAGACAGGAAGATTCCCAGGGATTCCTAGAGAGCTAGTCTAGCCAAATGAACGATCCCTAGATCCTAGTGAGATACCATGTCTCAAAAAACAAGGTGAATCTATATCTGAAGAGAAACAAAGCCAGAGGCTTCCCTCTCTCCTATGCACGCGCGCGCGCACAGACACACACACACACACACACACACACACACACATGTACAGGTACATGTACACATACCTACTGGTAAGTATTTTGATGGGTTTTCTGTTCACACTGACAGTTTTTAAGATTGAGAGACAAAGGCAAACAAACCTTCAGCATGACAGAAAACACCTAGGGAACAAAGTACAAAGCATGCTGGTAGGTGTTTTAACTATTGTGGGTTTCTACCAAGACACATCAAAATCTCCACCTGCTCCAGAAGTTTGCATTGCCATGGTGTGTGTGTGTGTGTGTGTGTGTGTGTGTGTGTGTGTGTGTGTGTATGTGAGTATGTGTGTGTGTGTACAAGAGTACAGCGTGGCAACAAACAGACAGCAAGGTGATTGTAACACCAGCTGTGAGATTATAATTCAACCATAAACACAGAGAAACAGAGGCGACTAGAAGTGGAATAACTCTCAAAGCTGGACCCCAGTGACCAACTTCCTCCTCCATATCTCCTACACATCACTATTCAGCGTCACCAACCTGTGCCCAACCGTTCAAATGCCCAACACTATGGGGGACATTCCTCATTTAATCTACCACATATTTAAAAAAGACTTTAACTAGCCCCATGGTAATTTAACATTATATATATATATATATGTACATATACATATATTCTAAGAAACATACAAGATAGCACATATTGGCATTATTTATAAGAAGACTTAAACTCAAATCACTGCAAATTTCTATCAGTTAGGGACTAGGGAATCATCATGGAATAGAGTGTGGTAAGCTGAAAAGTATCTTCACTATCAGATGTATCAAAATGTCAAAAGCAAAGTACCTGATATATCAAAATGGAAGCCCACCATGATCTCGTTTACACAAATAGCTAGATGTTTTTAGTTGTATGTTTGGAAATCAGAGTAAGGAGGAAATGAGGGGTGAAGGAGACAGGACAGGGATGATAGTGCAATTTGAGAGGTATCAGACTAAGGGCATTTTCTGGAGGTGGAGTCCACTGGATCCAATGACAAATTTCAGGTGGACTATCAAAGAAGGAGACATATTATGGTCAACTCTAGTCTGAAGGAGGAGGTTTTCAGAGAACCAACTGTGAGAGGTTGTAGTCATAAAACAGATTTGTTCAGAGCCTATTAGGGTGGGTTCCATTACAGACCTTCCCTGGTATGACTTGAAATCCTGAAAGTTATACCAGGGGCAGTAGGCATGAGCCAAAAGAAAGCCAAACTTCACATGGATGACATCTCAGTGGAAACTGATGGAGAAGACATCAGGCTCTCTATCCCTAACACTATACTACCTTGTTCCAGCATCATGGCCCCTTTCTAATTGTAGAGATTAAAAAGGTTTCCAGTGTTCCAGTAATTCCTACAAACATTTCATACTAAATGTCCACAATACTATCAAAGACATCCAGGCACACAATTCTTCTACTAGCAGAATTCTGGTAAAAACTAATAGGCAAGACATGAAGTGAACTGATAGTCTCAATGTATTAAAACATGTGGTGAAGAGTCTAGAGAAAGGTCATCTTCAGACCAGTAGGCGGAGTAAAGGTGGAAGGAGAGAAGTGACTCTACAGAGTTCTCCTCTTTCACTATTTTGTGGGTTCTGAAGATCAAAGAAATCCTCACAGATGCACAGCAAGCTCATTTCTGCACTGAACCATCTCTCTAGCTATGAATTCAGGAATGTTATGGTGGGAACATTTTCTATGGACAACTTCCTTTATTCTGAGACCTAGAAATATTGTATGTCTCTACAAGTATGGCAGTTATTATTCCAGGCCTGGGTCTAAGTCATGGCAAGGTAGGATCATAGCACTTACAGTATTAGAGACTTCAAAACATACAGTTAAAGCAAGCTGGCTATTTGTGTAAGTGAGATCATACTGTGCCGCAGTTTTGATACCACTGGTATTTGCACACTAAAGATACTCCTCAACTGTAATATGGCTATATCCAAGCAGGCAACACTGTAAGTTGAAAATGCATTTAGCATACCCAACACCCAATGTCAGAGCTTGTCCCACAATACACACTGATATGGAGTATCAGCCGTCCACCCATGCTGCCATAGTGTGACTAGGAGCTGTGCCTAACTGTGACTGCCCTGCATTGCAAGAGAAGGTTACACTGTATGTTGCTAAACTAGGTAAAAATCAAAATTTAAAATATTAAACATGAATTGTTCCTACCCAACTATTACTTTCATCCACACCATCAACTTCTACCTTTTGTCCATAATTTCTCATTATAGACACTGTTCGTGCCTCAACACCTATGTGCTCATGGTCTATCTTGTTTATAAAGAGTGTTGCTGACTTGCTTAATGACTGACTCTTCTGAGTCATACAGCTCTCCTTACAGTATCTTTTCCAAAAAGCCTTGACTCAAGGCCACAGTAAAGTTCTTCTTCAACAAGTCCCCTGTATATCAATCTAACTTTGTTCACAATGGAATAGCGGTGAACCTTAGAGGCAGAGTGCATGTCAAGCATGTCTATGGCCTTCAGCTTGCTCCATAGGATCACCTTCTGGCACACATAAGTACATATATGTGAATGCATGTACTCATATATCTTATATGTGTATGCATGAATGTGTGTTACACATACATGTACATATTATGTATTTATAGTCCTTGCAAGTCTGTTCTGACATTATTCTTTTAAGATTCACTCAAATTCCTCCAGTCAAAGATAATAATTCCCTTTGATGATACAGAGAAAGCTGCCTAAAAGTATCCTAATTGATTATCAGATGAAGAGAATATAAAGGAAGAGATAGCACATAAAACTAAAGCATCGTGCTGGCACACAGAAGATGCACTCAGTGTATTTGATAAAAACCAATGTGACAAAGCTCTGGCCAGCATGGGAAAATCATTAACCCAGCCACGGTTTTATGAATATATTCTTTACGGGGAGGAGGCTGGTTTTACTTTCCTTTTGCCCTTCATTCCAAATCTCCATTTTGATCATTCTATTTCCTTCCCAAGAAAATATTTCCTTTTTATTTTCAACAAAAGTATATGCATTTAACAGTAGATCCAAAGTTGCAGCAATGAACACCACTTTAATAAATAAGTACAGGAATCTGAAGCAGAAGAGGAAAGAAACCATAAAACCTAAATACTCACTTATAGGGACTTGGCTAACTCTACTGTGTCTAAGAGCCTAACATGTAGGTATTTGTTATAAAAGAATATAATGTTAAATTACCATGGGGATAGCTAAATAAATCATGTGAGCAATGTGATAGATTGCAGAGATGAATGTATAACATTATGCAGGATTAATTTGAAATATTTCTCTCTATAGATACATCTATATTAGTTTTATAGAGTAAAACTCAGAGTAAAGACTATTACACTGCATTTCTAGGCCTTTGTTTTATCTTAATATTTTATTTTACATATTTTATAATACAGAAAATCAGATAACAACTCAGAAATTTAAAATTTGTATCTGTTTAACTTTGGCCAGTTCCCTTGATTGTGTTTTATGTCTTCATCTAATCAACACCAGTGTACTCTGGGTGTTGAGAAATTACTCAATGTGCTTGTAAAGGTTTGTGCTGCCTGGATTAAGTTGTTCTCATTTAATGTCTGAGGCCTTCCAGGAACCTGAGTCCTTGTGAACTCAGTGATCAGCTGGTGCTGGTATCATACACTTCTCAACCTAGTGAGCAGAGAGGAAGGGTGGCAGAAAAGGTTGAAACACAAGATAATACTTAACTCTTTACATATACACACACAACTGTAAGGAAAACATCACTTCTACTACTTTATCTTGGTTTCATTAAAGTAGACATTCATTAAAAACAAAAACAAAAAAAAAAAAACAAAACAAAACAAAACAAAGCCTTACAGACATCTGTGGTCTCGATCTTTCTTTGACTGTGTTAAGACCTCTTGATTTATTAGGAGAGTATAGTAAAATTTCACTTCAAGTGACTTCGCACATTTAAATTCAACTCTCACAGTTCTTGTCTGAATAAGTTTCTACATTTTACCACATGAGATAAGTACCTTCAAGGACAGCAACAATACATTTTTTTTTTTAGTTTTGAAATTTTTTTTATTTCCTCATTATCTTTCTCATGAATTTACTTTCTTGTTTTCTTTTTTTTTTATTTTCTAAGTTTTTTTTTATTTACATTCAAAATCATTTCCCCTTTCCCGTTTCCTCCCTCCCCGAAAGTCCCATAAGCCCCCTTCCCTCCCTCTTTTCCCCATTCAACCCCCTCTCACTTCTCTGTCCTGGTATTCCCCTACATCCAGTCTTTCCAGGACCAGGGGTCTCTCCTTCCATCTTCTTGGAAATCTATTGATATGCAAATTGTGTCTAGGGTATTCCGAGATTCTGGGTTAATATCCCCTTATCAGTGACTGCATACCATGTGTGTTCTTTTGTGATTGGGTTACCTCACTAAGGATGGTATTTTCAAGTTCTGACCTAGGAATTTCGTGAATTCATTGTTTTTAATTGCAGAGTAGTATTCCATTGTGTAGATATACCACATCTTCTGAATCCATTCCTCCGTTGAGGGACATCTGGGTTCTTTCCAGCTTCTGGCTATTATAAATAAGGCTGCTATGAACATAGCGGAGCATGTGTCCTTTTTGCATGCAGGTAAAGCCTCTGGGTATATGCCCAGGAATAGTATAGCCGGATCCTCCGGGAGTGTCATGCCCAGTTTTCTGAGGAACCGCCAGACTGCTTTCCAGAGTGGTTGTACCAGCTTGCAATTCCACCAACAGTGGAGGAGTGTTCCTCTTTCTCCACATCCTCGCCAACAACTGCTGTCTCCTGTGTTTTTGATCTTAGCCATTCTGACTGGTGTGAGATGGAATCTCAGGGTTGTTTTGATTTGCATTTCCCTAATGACTAAGGATGATGAACATCTCTTTAGGTGCTTCTCAGCCATTAGATATTCTTCAGGTGAGAACTTTTGCAACAATACATTTTAATATATCATTTGTCACAATGATCTTATAATATTGTACAATAATTATCTACTGAAAGTGATTACTTTTGCTAACATGGAACCTTAAAAATTTTGGTCAGAAATAATGGAACATAATACCTCTTTTTTTTTTTTTGTAACAGAGAAATCACACAGGCTGTCAGTCTCTGCCTTTCCTCATCCAGGCATTGAAGCACAAGGTTTGGCATGAGTCTGTGATTTAGTCTTACTTAATAAGTGTTTAACAAAATTAGTACTTTAATGACTAGGGCAGAACCATCCAAGAGACTCTGCAAAATCAATAAAAACACAAGCAGCAAATTGAAATTGACAATAAATTATGTGCTAAAAGACTTTTGCCCTTTGAATTTGAATTTGAATCTGCTTGCTGCTAATTGGTGTTATCTGAGAATATCAGAAATCATATGAAGGCTAACCACTCCAGGAGCTTCCTGGGAGGGAGAGTTCTGACCAGCCTTTTAGCCTGCATGGAAGATCTGGCTCTGCTGTGAAAGCCACTGGATGGTTAGAGGAAACTACCGCCTGCCTTCTAATTCATCAATAACTTTTTATGACCCAAGTAAAGGGAGCATGGAAGAGAAGAGAGACATGGTAGATCCAGTCTCCCTCCCCAAATACTTCCTTCGATATCTACTTGTAGCTTTACTCTTTTATTTTTAAGACAGTATTCTTATGTGCATCTCAAGAATTTAGCTCAATGTTCTTTAATCATATTTACCTCCCTCGGCTCCTCCCAGACCCACTTCCACCTCTCTACCCAACCAATTGAATGTCCTTTTAATCTGATTAGTGTTATCCAAATACATGGAGTGTGGTTGACCTGCTAGGGGTCACTCACTTAAAACTCACTCTCCCTCTTCCAAAGGCTACCTAATGCCAGTAGCTTCCTCATGCTGGGATTTTTATGGTGTGGGCATAGGCAGATGATCATATGCCGTCACAATCACTGTGAGCTCATATGTGCAGCTGTTTCTTGTGCAACACTGGTTCACTATAGTCATATACCAACTCTGACTCTTAAATCTTTCTGCCCTCTCTTCCAGAAAGATCTGTGAGCCTTGAAGGTAGACATGTGATCTAGATATTCCATTTACTCTTAAACCACAGAAAGACTATATTTTTAGACATCATTTCATGTGTTAGTAGGTTTTGTTTGTTTGTTTGTTTTGGGGGGGTGAACATTACTCTTTATGTGCATATATCACTATTTGTTGATCCACTCCTGCTGGATAGATATTTTGGTCATGTCTTGTGTGTCAAAGTCTGAATAAAACTATTACAAACATTAATGCACAGGCAGATGATTAGATACATACACATTTTAATTTCCCTGGTACTAGAATCGTTGGTACTAGAATCGTTGTGCAATGCTGTAACGGTAAACATTTAGCAATTCACTTTCCCTTCCTCCCTGTCTAAGTTCCTAATTTCAGCATTTTCTAATTATTGCTATATAAACATTTCTACCCTGTCCTACTTCAAGCTTCTAAAAGTGGCCAGAATGGATTATAAAGATAATCATACATATATATTCATTTGTTAAGTAACTACCATATTGTTTTGAAAGAGGTCTTTGGCTGCACTCCTACCATGAAGCTTGAGAAGTCAATGGGCTCAGCATTGAACACTGACCCTTTTAATTTAGTCACACTGTCAGGTATATAATATTTTATCATTATTGTTTTCATCAGTTTCCCTAGTGACGATGTTCAGTGCCTTCTCTTATACTAATTTTCATAGTTCTTCCAAAGTGTTTTTATTGAAATACTTCCCCCCTGGTGTTGCATATTGAGAGGTTTTGTGCTCCATATCAGGTATTTTGGATAAAAGTGTTTTTCCACGCAGACCTTGTCTTCCTTGTCATAGCTGTCTGTTTACAAAGTATGACTTTTAGTGCTGACAAAGTCTAATTTACCTTTAAAATTTATTGTATCTATTTATGCTGAGGGCCTGGGAGGCTATGGGGAGCTGTGTGTGAAGGTCAGAGGATGTCTAAAGCAATTTCCTCCTGGCTGAAAGATTCCAGGTGGAGGAAGGCTGTTCAGCAAAGTTGGAAATTCTAAACCAAAACCTTCCCCCAAGAAGCAAGCCAGGATGCTCAGGAGACCTAAGAAGCAAATGTCTTCCTGTATCTGGGAAAACTGAATCAGTCATGAGGCCCCTCCCTGGGGTTGGCAAAGCAGTAAACATCTGCTGGGCAAAGACATTCTGCCCTGTAGAACTACCTGCCAGTCATGCAGAGAGCTCCAGGGTTGCAGTGTGTCTGACTTGTCACCCACAGCTGGTCTTTGAGTTGTCTCTGTTCCAGTAAGGAACCCTTCACCCACATGCCTGTACATACACAATAAACCCATTGGCTCTCCAAGTTGGACTTCGTTGCAATTGTTCTCAGTTCGTAAGATTTGGTTCTCCCTTTCCACCATGTAGGCTTGACAGGTTGAACATGGCTCATCAGGCTTGGTATTTAAGCTGCTTTACCCACTGAGCCATCTTGCCTGCCCTCCTTTACCTGTTGGTTGTTGTTGTTCTTGCTTTGGTTTGTGCTTTCTATCCTAAAACGTTTACCAAAGCAAAACATAAATATTTGTTCCTAAACTTTCCTCTAGAATTTAAATGTCTAATGCAATGGGTACATGTAGTGACTCTACATTTGATTTGAAAGTAAATAAAAGTAAAACATTACTTCTCCATTGTACTTATTATATTTCTAGTCCCCAATTGATTTACTAACTAGGTTCTATCAAGGCATCTAGTGAACATTTCCATCAGTGTTTGATGTCCTTTTTGGATGCCTTTTATACAAGTTTTTATTATTTCAGGTTTACTGTATTTAATCTAGGCATATGGTGTAAGATATGTCAGTGTTAGAGCTTTTGCACATGGATTCAAAATTATTTTGGTTGCATTTTGAAATATTTTGCACCCTGTAATTTTTTTATTTGAAAGTGTAACAACAACAACAACAACAAAACCCATTTTTTGTCAGCACTTAGAAAATCCTTTCCAAAGAATAAGTATGCCTGAGAATATAAGATTAGATTCTAGCAACTGTACCTGAACTGTGCCCACCACGTTTTCCAAATAACTATCATGTTACCAACTGCACTTCATCTCTGAGACCAAACTTAGTCCCAGATAGACTGTTGACCAGTCCTTGGAAAAGTGATCTCTGATCAAGTCTGATCCTAGGCAGATCAGACCTAAGAGACACAAACTGGTAGCCTAAATGCAAGAAGAGGCTAACTTCTTCCTTAACAGAAGCTACTAGACACAGAATCACAGGAACAAAACCTTGCTTTACTTGCTTTATCCATAATGTAAATACAGGCCTCTGCAGACAGGCCTTAGTGCTCTCGGCTGGGGGAAGGGCAGGGAGTGGTACTGTAAGTCTTCTGAGATGGCATCTCTTCTTTTCCCCATTAGCTTAGTGAGTGCATTGATACATAGGTTAGCTTCACTTGTCGACTTAACACAATCTATAAGCCCAGGAAAAGCCTTACTAAGGAATTATTTGTACTGAGTTGGCCTGTGAGGCATCTTATTGACTGCTTAAATGAGGAAGGAAGTCCCACTCTAAATGTGATAGACAGCACCTCTCACTGGCTGGACCCTGGACTACATATGAGTGGTTAAAAAAAAAGAAAAAGAAAGGAACAGGCAAGCAAGGACCTGATTGTTCTCTCTGCCCCTAACTGTGGATCAGATGTGCCCAGTTGTTGGCGTTGTTACTTCTCTGAAATGATGGTCTGTGGCCTGGAATGATAAGCCCAATGTACCCTTTTCTCTCCAAAGTTGCCATTTGTCAGGCTATCTTACCAGAGCAACAGACAGGAAGCTAGAACAGTAGGAAACTGTACTTCTCTCTCACACACTTTGCTGTTTATTTTTCCTTCTCTTTATTTGGAGAATTTTGATAAACAGATTTTGTGCTGAAAGACCAGCTATAGAACAGAATTAACCTTTGGTCTTTTTCAAAGCAAGCCAGGTTTCAATTCAATTAAATATTTCTTTAACTGGCTAAACATTTTCGATGACTTCAATTATTTTGAAATGACAGTATTTTGTCCATCTGGAAAGTCTCAAATATTCAATGACTCTGAGTTTTAGGAATGACTATCTATAATCATTCAGTTTGAAAGAGATTATTTAGATCAGAAGTCATCAGACTTTACGGCAAAGTATATCAGTAATCCTTCTAGTCTGAAAGAAATTCTTTAGAGCAGAAGTTATCAAATTTTCTTGACAAAGGTTCAGGTGTGAACTCCAAGTTTTGCTTAGTGAGGTATCTCCATGACTGCCATGTCCACTACTGTAATGCCATTAAAACAGTCACAGTCAACGTATGAACCACTGGGCTTGATCACTGTCTAATAAAACTGTATCTATACAAAAGGCTGGGGGTGAGATGTAACTCCCGGCTGTCATTTGCAGAACCTTGCTTTCAAATGACAACTCCTTAATCTGAGCCTTTCTTGGAGAAAATTCATTGCAATACAATTTGGGTAAAATTGAGTGAAATTTAAGGATAATTCATTTCATTTAAAGACCATTTTATATATTCTAGGAATGTGATATTTTAACCGTAATATGAACATAATGAATTCTGTCAGAACACTTTATGATTTTTACATACTTGGTCTCATTTAAAAATTCTCTGTTTTGCATACATTTGAAAAGATAATGGAAATTTAATTGAACAATGTAAAATTTCATAAAGAACCTTTCTAAGAATGGTTTGATGTAGGGTTATTTCCTCAGCACTTACCTAAGTAAATACAGTAGATATATTTAAATTTGGCAACTTCCCAAGTTCTTTAATGACAAAAATAGGAGACTGGTATAAAGTGGTTACTGAGTCCAGAATGTAATTATAAGAAAGGCATAAACATTAATTATTATGAGCAAGCCAGCACAGGCCTTTAAATTGCTACCATGTTCTGGAGGTACATTCAGGATAAATCAATAAACTGTGATGACAAAAGACACACACACATACACGTGTGTGTGTGTATATATATATATATATATATATATATATATATACCTGGGAATCTTAAACCAACAACTCGGGTACAAGTTCTCACCCTCTTGCTGTGTCTTCTTAATTTTTGGATATGGGAAAATCATCCATGGGTTAGAAGTAAGAAAAGCAGCTACCTTACTGGTTCCATGGGCATTACATGATATAACCCAGGCAACGTGCTCAGAACAGAGGCAGAATATAGCAAATAAGCAGGGAGTAGAGGCTCCTGGCAATTATTGCTGTTATTATTTGATGATGATGATTAGTAGAATGTTCAAACTTATACTCGGCAGACCCAGGGAACTCCAAAGTGGTCTTTGACACTTCATAACTCACCACCAATGACTGGCTAATGGGATGGATGCACAGAAAGATGTTAATTGATTTGAGTACATAATATGAATGTATTAGCACTAATCTGGTTTGCACTGCTCAGATTTTAGTACAAATTTAACATCTATAACAGAAGAATGAATCAAAGAGACTGGAATTATCATAACATGCAGTTAAACATTTGAAGAGAGGAAACACTCAATGCGTACTTTCTCACAATACTTAGGCCTCAGATATGTTGGGGCAGGCCTATACTTCCTTCTTACAGGTGGGCAGAGGTGACCCCATCTGCCCAATACCTGAAAGACTGAAAGCAATAGTACAGGTGAACACACACACACATGCACACACACACACACACACACACACACACAGAGTCCTTTTTTCCAACACAACCCTTGACTCCTACAGTGTGGGGGACTCTTACATGATTTTGAGGGTGAAATTCTTTCATCTCTACCCTGATAATCATACTTGATTTTCCACATATACTCCTAGCACACTTCTCTGACCTGGAGAGGGTAACCTAAAGGAAGAAAGAAATTTCCAGGACTTTAAAGTTACTTGTTCTGAGAATTGTAGGGTCTTTGGTACCCAGAAGATGCTGTGGGAGCTCAATATCGCTTCTGGATGGACACAGTTTTCCACCTAAGGATTCCCAACCTCAGTCAAAGGACACTGCCAGAAGAGAAACAGAACTAACTGTCTCATAAAGCCTAAGTCTTGGCCTAGGGTAAATGGTCATTCATATTGTACCATAGGTTGTACATGTCTGGAGAGACAGGAATAGATAAGGTCTTGTGACTGGTCTTCTGGGAAATCCCAAAGGTTAGGAATTAACTGAAACCACCTGAGAGTCCAGGTATCTCATTTTTATCCTCCAAGAAGTTCATCGATAAATTGCCAAAAATCATGATACATAATAGCAAGTTTACTAACTTTTATAGGAGCATAAATCTTCAACTCAGTTCCATCTAAAGCCCCAGCCATTCAAGAAAAATAAATAAGTAAAAAAAGAAGAGCTTTCGGTCTGTATTTGTAGTTAACTGACATTAAAGCTCCTGGTTGGATCTCCTATTAACTAGCATGGTGTAACATCCCTGTTATATCTTAATGAATGCTGGGTCAGAGAGATATAGAATGTCACAGTGTTGTAATATCATAGTTACCAGAAAGGTAGATAATAAATGGTATTAAATGATTGGGCTTTAAAATCCTAAGGCCTCTCTCTCTCTCTCTCTCTGTGAAAAGTCCACACTCAGGCTCTGAAGTATGTCTTTCTTTCTGAGTGACTCTTTCCTTTAACCCTCATGCTTATGCCTATATTGAAATATCTTTATTAAACCCAGCTCTGCTTCAAAGAGAAATCCCCAGTCCACGGTATTTAAAGAACTGGGAATTGATTTTAGAATTTACCTCATAGGAAAGTGCCCTAGTCACTGTTTGTTGCTGTGATAAAACACTGACCAAAAACAACTTGGGGGAAGCAGTTGTTTGACATCTAATTCCTGATCACAATTCATCCTTAAGGAAAATCAGAGAACTAGGAGAGGATCAGAGAAAAGATCCAAAGAGGAATGTTCTTTACTAGCCTGTTATTCTTGGCTTTCTCAGTTTGCTTTCTTACAACCCAGAAGTGGGCTGGGTTCTCCTACACCAATCATTAAAAAAAAAAAAAAAGTAAAGGAAAAAAAAAGACCCACAGACCTGCTTACGACTCAGTCAGATGGAAGCATTCTCTCAGGTGGAGTTCTCTCCTCCCAGGTGAGTTGAGTTTGTGTCAAGTTGATAAAAACTGACCAGCACAGGAAGCTTACAATCTCCTCATCTTTAAGATCATTACCAGACTCACAGCCTCATCCAGCTCCATGCTACTACAGGGAAAGAGAGCATTTCCAATGAATCTGAAGGCAGACCATGACTTCCAGAGCTGAATGGCAAACATAAGACTACCCCAAGGCAAACATTTTATTCTTGTTTGCAAAGAGGCTGTAAAGAATTTTTATTTTTGATGGTGCAGATGATTGTCTTAAACTATCTGACTATCCCAACCTTGAAGAAAAATCAAGCAAGACTCTCCATCCAAAACCATCCCCTCTGAGATCTATAAGTTTTACTTCTTTTTTTTTGGATTTTTTGAGACAGGGTTTCTCTGTATAGCTCTGGCTGTCCTGGAACTCACTCCGTAGACCAGGCTGACCTCGAACTCAGAAATCCGCCTGCCTCTACCTCCCAAGTGCTGGGATTAAAGGCGTGCGCCACCACTGCCCAGCCCCTCTGAGATCTAAATGAATGTGGGTTTCCTGTTAAGTGTTCAGAGAGGAATGACCAAATAAGCATCAGAAGTCCAAAGAGGCAAGTAACCCTATTAAAAAATGGGGTACAGAGCTAAACAAAGAGTTCTCACCTGAAGAATATCTAATGGCTGCGAAGCATCTAAAGAGATGTTCATCATCCTTAGTCATTAGGGAAATGCAAATCAAAACAACTCTGAGATTCCATCTCACACCAGTCAGAATGGCTAAGATCAAAAACACAGGAGACAGCAGTTGTTGGCAAGGATGTGGAGAAAGAGGAACACTCCTCCACTGCTGGTGGAATTGCAAGCTGGTACAACCACTCTGGAAAGTAGTCTGGCGGTTCCTCAGAAAACCCAGAGGATCTGGCTATACCACTCCTGGGCATATACCCAGAGGCTTTACCTGCATGCAATAAGGACACATGCTCCACTATGTTCATAGCAGCCTTATTTATAATAGCCAGAAGCTGGAAAGAACCCAGATGTCCCTCAATGGAGGAATGGATTCAGAAGATGTGGTATATTTACACAATGGAATACTACTCTGCAATTAAACACAATGAATTCACGAAATTCCTAGGCAAATGGTCAGAACTTGAAAATATCATCCTTAGTGAGGTAACCCAATCACAAAAGAACACACATGGTATGCAGTCACTGATAAGGGGATATTGACCCAGAATCTCGGAATACCCTAGACACAATCCGCATATCAATAGATTTCTAAGAAGATGGAAGGAGAGACCCCTGGTCCTGGAAAGACTGGATGTAGGGGAATGCCAGGACAGAGAAGTGAGAGGGGGTTGAATGGGGAAAAGAGGGAGGGAAGGGGGCTTATGGGACTTTCGGGGAGGGAGGAAACGGGAAAGGGGAAATGATTTGGAATGTAAATAAAAAAAAAAACTTAGAAAAAAGAAAAAAAAAAAAGAAGTCAACCAAAGCAGCCGCTGCTGCCGTTCTTCCTAGATACAGAAGGGATTTTCCAGAATCTTTGGAGAAAAGGCTGTAGCATGAACCTGTGAATTGCAACAATATATATGAAATCCTTAGGAAAAAAATCAGTTATCTATGATCAGGAGAAAATAGAATATCTCCTTTCAGTTGTATCTCTTAGTGTTGGCCCACTCACAGGAACCAGTAGGTGCTGCTTCTGGTCTCTAGTCATGCGCCTCAAAACCTAGAGGCAGGAGAGGAATAGCCTGACTTGGCATTCCAGGTCAATCCCATTACAAATACTTTGAGACTGGGACCTCTCCTCTTCTCTATGACATGGATAGAATTGTCTTGTTCCCTCATCTAGCATGGCAGGTGACCAGACATCTGGCGCTGGTTACATGTGAAACAGGAGTACACTTTGCTTCCCAGCTTGGTCTTCACTTGTTGAATCATGAGCTGCATCAACTCCTTGACCAGATACTTCTTAAGGAGATAGGATTTTACTCAACTCTGACTGAAGAGCAGACAATGGCAAACACAATACATGCTGAGGAAAGAGCTTCATGTTGAGTGATGAGACACACAGAATAAGGAATGGTGAACAACCAGAACTGCTTAAGCCTAGCGTAGTATAAATTCACACAAAAGTTCTATGGATAAGCATTAGCAGACACTAAACTGAGGATCAAGATTCAAAGGGCAAGGCATCTGTTTGTCTAGTAGCCCCAATAAGCCAAGAAAATCCCAATTCCATGTACAATTCCCTTACATCTCTGCCTACCATCTTTCTTACTTTCTACTCCTTTAATGCATTTGAATGTCAGTTTTAAAAAAGCTTGCTTCCCTATCACATGCTCCCTCTAGGCGGGTGTCCCATTGTTTGACTGCCTTACTGCTCTGCATATGAACAGAGACCAGTGGGCATTTGGTGAATTGATGAAGCAAAGAAAAGTCTCTAGGCCGACATATGGGCAGAGTGAATGTCCTGGGATAGAGAAGACAATGTCTTTACACACTTATTTTAACTCTTTTGACTTTTGTATGTTTGGCAATGAAAACTCTGGAAGGTCCAGTGGCTTCTCCTAAATCTCAAGCTGAGATGTATGTAGCACAGTAGACTAGGGAAGCTGATTCCTGCCTAAGAAGATACCAGGCATTTTCAAACCTGTGGACATATTTTACAAAACAGTTGGACATCAAAATGGCATCAGTGGAGTGTGCTTTTGTTTCTATTTTTTATTTGATGCGTCCAGTTATTGACTCCCGCTATGATTCTGTTAAGGCACCGAATTCACTTAGGTTTCATTTGAAAGTATTGGTGTAATTTTGTGCAGCAAGAAGCCAATCAATCTTCAGTATTACAAGTACTGACTGCCCAGCATGGTCTGGTCCCTAACCCAAAGAGCATCCCATGGAGAAGTTCCCATTCTGCATTTGAGAAAACTGAGGCTTACATGGGAAGAAGTGGGCTCTTCCCATGAGTCATACTTACTTAACTAGGGAAGTCAATGTCAGAGTCACCAAGCTTTGGGGATTCCATTTCTAAGCATGTTTTCCTTATCTTTCTATCCTTCTCTCCAGGCACAATGCTGTATTATGCATATACTTTTTAATTAGCTTTTACTGAGCACATATTAAGTGTCAGGCCTTATATTATTTGTGACTCTTGTGAAGGGTATCATTTCCCTAATTTCTTTCTCAGCCTGTTTATCCTTTGAGTAGAGGAAGGCTTCTGATTTGTTTGAGTTAATTTTATATCCAACTACTTTGCTGAAATTGTTTATCTGGTTTAGGAGTTCTATGGTGGAATTTTTGGGGTCACTTAAGTATGCTATCATATCATCTGCAAATAGGGATAATTTGATTTCTTCCTTTCCAATTTGTATCACTTTGACCTCTTTTTGTTGCCTATTTGCTCTAGCTAGAACTTCAAGTACTATATAGAAAAGATATGGAGAGAGAGGGCAGCCTTGTCTAGTCCCTGATTTTAGTGGGATTGCTTCAAGTTTCTCTCCATTTTGTTTGATGTTGGCTACTGGTTTGCTGCATATTGCTTTTACTATGTTTAGGTATGGGCCTTGAGTTCCTGATTGTTCCAAGACTTTTATCATGAAGGGGTGTTAGATTTTGTCAAATGCTTTCTCAGCATTTTATGAAATGAGCCTGTATTTTTTTTCTGAGTTTGTTTATATAGTGGATTATGTTGGTGAATTTCCGTATATCGAACCATCCCTGCATCACTGGGATGAAGCCTACTTGATCATGATGGATAATCATTTTGATGCATTTTTGGATTCTCTTTGCAAGAATTTTATTGAGTATGTTTGCATCGATATTCATAAAGGAAATTGGTCTGAAGTTCTCTTTGTTTGTTGGGTTTTTGTGTGGTTTAGGTATAAGTGAAATTGTGGCTTCACAGAATGAATTGGGTAGTGTTCCTTCTGATTCTGTTTTGTGGAGTAGTTTGAAGAGTATTGGCGTTCGGTCTTCTTTGAAGGTCGGATAGAATTCTGCACTAAACCCAGCTGCTCCTGGGCCTTTTTTTTTAATTTTGTTTGGGAGACTTTTAATGACTGCTTCTATTTCTTATTTCTTTAGGGTTAATGGGACTGTTTAAATGGTTTATCTGATTCTCATTTAAATCTGGTACCTGGTATCTGTCTAGAAAATTGTTCATTGCATCCAGATTTTCCAATTTTGTTGAACATAGGATTTATAGTAGGATCTGATGATTTTTTTGAAGTTTCTGTTGTTATGACTCCCTTTTAATTTCTGATTTTGTCAATTTCAATACTGTCTCTATGCCTTCTGGTTAGTCTGGCTAAGGGTTATCTATACCACTTCTGGGCATATATCTAAAAGACGCTCCAACATATAGCAAGGACACAAGTTCTGCTATGTTAATAGCAGCCTTATTTATAATAGTCAAAAGCTGGAAAGAACCGAAATGTCCTTCAACAGAGGAATGAATACAGAAAATGTGGTACATTTACACAATGGAGAACTCAGCTATTAAAAACAATGACTTCATGATATTTTTAGGCAAATGGATGGAACTAGAAAATATCCTGAGTGAGGTAGCCCAGTCACAAAAGAACACACATGGTGGGCACTCACTGAATAGTGAATATTAGCCCTAAGGCTCAGAATACTCAAGATAGATTTCACAGACCACATGAAGCTCAAGAAGAAGGAAGACCAAAGGGTGGATGTTTCAGTCCTTCTTAGAAGGAGGAAAAAATACTCATGGGAGGAAATACGGAGACAAAGTGTGGAGCAGAGACTTAAGGAAAGACCATCCAGAGACTGCCCCACCTGGGGATCCATCCCATATACAGTCACCAAACCCAGACACTATTGTGAATGCAAAGAAATGCTTGCTGACAGGAGCCTGATATAGCTGTCTCCTGAGATGCTCTGCCAGAGCCTGACAAATATAGAGGCAGATGCTCACAGCCAACCATTGGACTGAGCAAGGGGTCCCCAATGGAGGAGTTAGAGAAAGGACTGAAGGAGCTGAAGGGGTTTGCCACCCATAGAAAGAACAACAATTTCAACCAACAAGGCTCCCCAGAGCTTGAAGGGACTCAATCACCAACCAAAGAGTACACATGGAGGGACTCATGGTTCCAGCTGCATATGTAGTAGAAGATGGCCTTGTCAGGCATCAATGGGAGTAGAGGCCCTTTGTCCTGTGAAGGCTTGATAGATGCTGAAATGTAGGGGAATGCCAGAGAGGGGAGGCAGGAGTGGGTGGATAGGAGGGAGAGCACCCTCATAGAAGTAGGGGAAGGGGGAATGGGATAGGAAATTTCTGGAGGGGACACAGGGAAAGGGGATAACATTTGAAATGTAAATAAAGAAAATATCCAATAGAAAATTTTAAAAATTTGTAAGACCTTGGGCCCAACATTGAACAAATCAAACACAATACCCTGCCTTGTCCTCTTGCTGGATTTGAAGGTGGGTAGAGGAAGATGTACTTGTCTTTCTCCCTCTCATACAGTGGCAATTGACTTTGACAATTGAATCCACAAGAACTCAAAGCTTGAATAACTGCTCTGAGATAACAGAACACTAACCTAGATTATAAAAGATCATGTTATCCAAAGCTCATTTTAGGAAGGAGGGGAATGTTAAGTAAGTCTGTGCTGACTGATAAACACAGAAGCAAACACAGATAGAGAAGGTAAACAGACAGAGACAACCATTTATTTTGTTTACTCTAACATAAGTAGAAACTAACTGCTTTTCAACCTGACATAATTGTGGCCCTGAAGCTAAAAGGTGTTCCTTTCAAATGACGGTTATTATGGGAAAGAAGTATCTGGAGAAAACGCTTGTTTTAATGAAGCTGGGATTCTGTCATTGTAACCACAAGCAACCCAACCCCAGGTTATAGTTCCTATAGCTTGTGCATAAGGAGATCATTTCTCTCAGGATACATGCATCTATAGCAACAGATGACAATGTATTTTTTTTAACTTTAATAAGAATGAGCCCTGAGCATCTGTTCTCAAATCCCTCAGCTTGCAGGAGCAGGATGAAGAGAGAAAAGGAGCATTTACTCAAAGAAGTATTTCCTAAGATCCCCAGGTACCATTTACCTGCTGAGGGTGCCCTGGGGTACACACCTGCTGGATGGTAATTAGATGTTTTCAAAAACCTTCCAATTCCTCTGATTATTCTCTCCCATTACCTGTGAGAGGAACTTTTCCAAACTCTCCTTTCTAAGCTTTACAGTGGTTCCAGCTTTTAGGTACAGGATGTGTATGTACATGTATGCTCATGCTTGCATGTGCATCTATCTGTCTGTGTTCATGTGATTGTATATTGCCTAGGCATACTTCCTGCTCCTGTATCTTTCTGTAGGACCTTCAGTCATGCCACAACAGGAACTAATTTAGACGAGAAGTTTAGAGCACTGGATTTGTTGTTCTAAATCTCAGCTCTGATTCCAAGGTCTCTGACCTTGGAGAAGTCACCTAACTTCCTCCTGTGAACCTTATTGTCCTTGACTGGAAAAGTAGCTAACACTCCGACCTCACAGAATTGTAGGGGGAAAAAAAATGAAACAAAAAACAAATGATGGACCCAATGAATTTTTAGTAAAGGATTTTTTTTCTGAAATCTGCTGTAATATTCTTGCAGATCATTTAACCTCTCTGAAGCTACTTCCTTTATGTACATAATAAAAGTATTAACAGTGCCGAACTCGGACTATTTTGCCAGGATAAAATTATTTAATGTATGGCAGGTGTCTAACAGTGTTTCAAACATAGGATCTTCTCAGTAAGTGGTTTCCATTACCCACATTTTAAGCATCAACATCATCACCATCATTACCATCATCATCATCACCACCACTATCACCACCCCAGATCATCTGGCCAAGTGAATACCTTACGAATATTTCCTCAGCCCAGATCTTCAAAAGTAAAAGTTCCTTAATGTTTCATGTCCTAAGTGCCCATGGGTTTAAGCAACAGCAGGCAGAGGTAAATCATTATACAAGTATCTTTCAATGTTGCATTTTAAAATAAAATGCATTGCTAAAAATATGGCAACACCACCCAATAGAAACATCTCTATCTCTATTCCTACTTGAAGTACTATCTAGGGCATGGAAGTGGGTCTCATAGGTCTGAGAAACTATAAGTTTTGTGAGCAGTAGAGTCAGTCCCTGGGAACTCTAGCTAGTGTGGACACGGCAGGCATGTCCAGAAAGCTGTAAATGTATTTGGAAGACATCCCATAGTGTCCCCATGGTGTTAAGACTAGGAATCAGAATGACACATTACTGAGGCCAAGCCACCAGAAAGCTTGTGAGAGGGTCACAGTCCATTGCTGGACTGCCAAGGTGACCTAGTACAGTCCTGTGGACATACTGCCACAGTTCTGTAAGATGACCCACAGTTTGCCAAAGCAATGACCAATGAGGAGCACCAAATCCCCATTCACTTTCATCATGCTTTCTTTCTCTAGTTCCTGAGACCACCCTAATGGTTAAGACCTGGGATGTGAAACGAGAAGGCTTTCAAAATCCATTGAAGGGTCATGAAATACCTAGACCAACACTAATGGCAAATAATCTTATTTTACCTATGAGGATGTTGCCAGTGTAGCAGAGAAATAACTGTCTTGTTTCTTCCCATCTTCCATGAACTGACAATTGCCTCTCCCATTTTGCAGCTTCAATATCTGACATTCCCTAGCAGCCTTCCATCACTATGACAAATCACTTCTTCACCTATATACAAGATCTGACTTTCTGTATCTGTAATGGAGTAGGTATAAAGAAAATCTGGTCTTTCATTCATTAAACAAACAATTACAAATCCCAACTGTGTGTTCTGGGAACCAAACATGTATCAGGACACAAAAGAGACTAAGAATCCAATCCTTGTGGACATCATATTCTAATGAAAGAAATAAGACTGGAATATCACCTCCACAGATAAACAAATTATTTTAAGTGTCAAAAAAAATCATTGGTTTAGTGGAGATTAATAATTTAAACATATCTAAAGCCACCAAAGTCATAATCATAACTAGATAGAATTAGAGCTTAGATAGATGTAATGTTTTTAAAAAATATTAAACTGATATATTTTTCATTCATCTTCAATCACAACACCCTGGGGGCCCCTCTGTCCTAATGGGTTCAGTGCCTCAGAGAAAGAGTAGACATCATCTGGAATAACAGAATTCTGGCTTCATGAAGACTGTCAGATTAGATTTATTTTGAGATCATAACAAGACAATATTTCTGACAATTAAGTGTTAAGAAAAGTTTAAAAGTCATTTCCTATATAAGAAGTCCTGGCAAAAATGTCCATATGCTCTATGTTCTAGATAGAGGAACCCTGAGAGAGAATAGAAACATCCATTAACAAGCGATAAAGATAATGCTTCTAGGAAGGTCAGAAACATGAGGTCTTTTTTTTTTTCATCATTTATCAATTTCTGTGGACTACTCCTCAAGTGGGGCAGTGAAATGATACAATGTAGCAATGAAGGTTGCCACAAACATCACCCTCTGTAACTCTAGGAGAATTCCATCCCTGTGTCCTCTTCTGCCAAAGGTCAGTTAAGGAAGAATATAAATCAACTCATGGTATAGTTAGACAGGAAGTGACTCCAATGGACTGCCATGTCAACCCAGATCCCAACACACTATTTCATGGCTTTGAAACATCTAGAAGTTTTCTGAAATTGTTTCCATGGAGGTAGGTAAAACACATATTAGGTATTAGACAAAAGGGACTGGGAATGGATGTGCTATGGTAATATTCAATTCATAGCCAAGTTAAGGGTGATGGATATTAGCTTAACCTCATAACAGTAAGACAGAGCTACAGGAAACCAAGAAATAAGATAGAGAGGGAAAAGTGATAAAGAAAGCTGTTGTAAACAAAACAAACAGATATATGATATACATATATGATATACATACATATATATATATGATATACATATATATATATATATATATATATATATATATATATATATATATATATATCAGTTTCATCAGAGAGTTTCACCTGAGAGACATGTATAAAGATGCTCAGAGAACAAGCTGGAAAGAATGCTCTCAAGAAAGGTCAACAAAAGTCCCCTGGACACCCCAGCTTTCTTTCTTTCATCATCAAATTTTTTTTCTACAGCTATTACCATCTTCGATTTTGAAGAATGGAAAACTTTGAGAGGAAATAAACATTCACAAAAGTGGATTTCACCATTGATTGGACTGGGTATTTACCTAAAAGTGACCAAACTAGTCTGAAACAGTATATTTAATGAAGGAGAGAATAAAATATCAGTGTAATTATCTTTTCACAGTTGGATTCATCTACCAGGACAAAAAGACTGAGTAGGGTGTAAATCTTAATCCCTGGGTCAAAGCATCAGTTACTTGTTATGGTTTATCCTGCCCTCCTCCATAGGCACATCGAGCAAATTGAGTAAGGCTTGGCAATTTCCAGGAGTTTAATTGCTGTTCTGGGAGGTGTCTAGACACTTAAGACTTTCTGTTTAGGACTTCAGAGAACTGTTTGTCGGAAGGAAGAAGTGTTCTTTTAGTTGTAGGTATGCATATAAATCTTTTAAGCAAAATGCTTAACAAGCCCCATGAAAGATATGCCTGAGAGAGAAGGATGAATTTACTGTCAGCTGCAACTCCATCTCTTCCTTTTCCCTGTCCGTTTGCCATAAGAACTCTCTTTTTGTTCTAAAACTTTTCTATGAACAAGTTGAAATACCCATGGTGTGTCTTCACCTTACAGCTCCTTACCAAAATGGTTACCTCTGTAAGCCTAGACTGTCCCCAGCTTCTCAGCACCTTCCTAGGATCACTTTAGGCTATCGGGAAGCTGGCATGATTCTGTGACTGGGTATCTTAGTTACTCTTGCCTATTGATGAAAACATAGAGCAATAAGATGGTAGCTGGTCAGCAAAAGCCAATATGTGTTGTACTTAGAATAACTAATTATTTAAAGGAAATAGTAGAGCCTAAGTGTACCATTACTAATGTCTAAGTAAATTTAGATGCAACTAGAGAATAATTATCATAATCCATCATAACCACATATTGCCCTTGACTGAAGATGGTGTTCTGGGAAAGCATTCGTACTTAGGGTAGTTTTCATTGAGGCTGGCAGTGTGCTTGTTATCTCCATCTCTCACCCTGCCATTCTTACTCTTAGTTCATGAATTTGCAATAGCTTATCAAAGTCTATAAGTATTTAAGTCTCCTCACTTAATATTGTCTCTGCTCATTAGATTTGAAATGAAGTTTTCACATGGGACCTCACCTGGTGCTTTGTATATATATTATAGGTTACAGATTAGAAATTTTATGGGACTCCAATTGTGAAAATGAGCCAGTCTCTGACTCTTGTGACTGCTCTTAGGACTCTTTTCCTTCTGTAGGGTTGCTGTGTCCAATTTCAATGTGATGATTTTGGTTTTATCTTATTGTACTTTATTTTGTCATATTGTGTTGATATCACTTAGAAGCCTGTTCTGTTGTAAGGAGAGAAAGAAAGGGGATGAATCCAAAAGCGACAAAAAGTGGGAAGAAATTGGAAGGAGTACAGAAAGGGGAAAGTATAATCAAAAAATATTGTATGAAAAAAAAGAATCTATTTTCAATAAAAGGAAAAAATGAAAAATAAAGGAGAGAAGGAGGGAAGGAAGGGAAGAAAGAAGGAGGGAAAGAAGGAGAGAAGGAAGGGAAGAAGTAAGGAAGGAAAGAAGGAAGGAAAAAGGGAAGAAGAAGGAAGGAAGCTCTCTGAAGACAGACACCACAGTTCCTTTTATCATTTTATTTATCATTTTATTCCAGTGCCTTCTCAGTGCTGAAGGAATAGGGCATGAAACAACCAGAAAGCTTGAAAGGTCTCACATTGAAACCTAGGAGCTTAAATCCTTCATCTTATGGCTTAGAGAACTGGAGGAAGAAGTCCAAAGAGAAAGTTAGCCAGTTATTCCAGACTCTAGATAAAACAAACAGATCTAAATGCCTTAGATACTAAACCACACATTCTGAGTCTTATACCAGCAACTCACAGAGGCCACTGACTCTCTGAGCAATTCTTTGAGATCCACATGCATGCTATGGTCTATATATGTGTGTCTTTACACACACACACACACACACACACACACACACACACATACATATACACACACACCACACACCACACACACATACACAGACCCCGAATACACATACATACACCACACACACAATACACAAAAGAAAAGAAAAAAGAATTTTTACATACTACTTTATATATTCCATAAGTGTTCAGAGCTGGGGGGGGGGGAATCGACTTTTTTATCAGACTTCCTTTCAGATAACCTGACAAGACACTCAAAGTACCCAATCCTAAGTGCTCTATCACCCCTAGGAAACAAAATGCCTATGGGGTCCTAGGTGGCCACAGGAAGGTTTAGGGAAGCATGGACTTGTGTTGTTGTAATACAAAGAAATAATTTCCTAAAGGCTGCCCAGATGTCAAAATAACACAGATATGTCCTCCATTGAGAAACCAGTCCTCGAACGAATTGTTTCCTACCTGTTTTGGTGTCTGGCTATTTGATATTTAGCTCTTTTATTCTGTTTTGAAGATTAATATTTTCTCATGAGTCTGAGCACATAGATATGTACTGGGGTAGGCGACCAAGACTGGTGGATGGAAACCTTATGAAAGGATCCAGATTCGGGCTCTGAGAATCAACATTTTACTGCCATTGTGTTTTTGTTTTGTTTTTGTTTTTGTTTTGTTTTATAGTACTGACACTTGTAATCTGGTTTTTCTCTGATCTAACTCTCAGCAGTGCATGTATATCAGCTGGAGAGAGTAACTGATTCTCTCACCCCCCCCCCAAAAAAGGCTTGCAGCCTCTCTGCATGGGAGATACCTTGCCAGATGCTATAGAAACTGTAACAGTAGATATGTTTGTTGTCTAAGGCTATAGTCACAAAGAAAAACTGACACTGAAGAAGGAATTATTGTTGAGCTGAGTGTTACTAAAGGGGTACAATGAGCTTCTGTACATAGAGGACTATCAACACCTGCCAAGGTCACAGTTGAAGGGGAAACACATAGGGCACAAAACAGAGAAGATAGAATTAACTAAGATGCTCTTGCATATCTTGAGAATTAACGATTCAAACCTTGCGTTTGTGATCCTAATTACACTGAGTTGTGTTTGTGTGCATGTCTGCATGTCAGTGTGTGTGCAGATGCATGGTTTGGTGGGTACGATTATGTTATTTGTTCATACATGTAGAGGTCTGAGGATAGCCTTAAATATCTTTGTTTTCAGATGCCATCCACTTGGTTTGTTGTGATAGTCTCTCCTTGGTCTACAATTGACCAGCAAGCCCCAGGGATCCACCTGTGGCTGTCTCTACAGTGCTAGATGTGCCAACACATCCAGTTGTTGTTTGTTTGTTCGTTTGTTTGTTTAAGGTGAGTTCTGGGGGATCCTTGCAAGGCAAGTATTTTACTGATGGAGTATTACTCTGGCCCTGTATAAGATCTTAATGTAAAAAAAAAAATGGAACTCTCTGGGAGAGTCTATGGTGGTTTTTCAAGAAGTCATCATAAGTGAGATAAATATATTAGTAAGCATAATTAGAAAGAGAAGAATGTGAGAAACAAGTACACAGCATCTTTCTCTAGTCTTTCTTACAAATATATGCCAATCTATAAATCAATGCTTAATTTAAAACAGTGAAATATAAGTCTTATAGGAATTTGTTCATTGGGAGTGTTGAATGGAGATGCCTCAGTGACCTGTCAGCTTTTACAAAGACATCAAGATTCCATCGACACTGAGCCTTGGTCATCAAGATTCATGGCTTCTGTTAGCTGCTCTTTACAGCTGTAGTGGTTGGATGATACGGGAATTCTTTTGGTTTTATTTTTATTTATTTTGTCCTGGCTGTCCTGGAACTCACTCTACAGACTGGGCTGGCCTTGAACCTACCTGCCTCTGCCTCCCTAGTGTTGAGATTAAAAGTATGTGCCACCGACATCTGGCTCCAAGGGAATTCATGGTGATTAGAAAGTCTCTGGCTGCTAACCTCAAGTGCAAAGCCATGGTCATTATAATGAAATATTCACTGAGTATTTAAGAGGGTCTTGTATGAGGTCAGCCAGCCGACCTCAGTTTTAGAGTTCACACATATAATAGTATCTGTGAATCATGAATATGTTTTTTAAAGTAGAAATTATAATTCAGATCAGGATTGTTTATATTTCTCTCTTTAATATTTTATCCTTTATTCCTAACAAGACCTAGCTCAGACATCAAGGGACCATGTAAATACTGGTTGAATTATTAAACAGATTCTCTCTGAGTGCCTCAAGGACTCTACAGGTTCTCCTAGTCAACATTTCTGTCTAAGCAAAGAGGGTCAGGACCATTTTTTAACCACAAAGATTAGAGTTAGCATAGTCAACTTTGATAATATGGATCCTGGGATGCAGAGTTCAGATTTCACTGGAAGATACAATTAATAACTATTTGTTATATTCCATTATAAATATGTTTCCTTTTCTCTCAAGTTACTCCACTCTACTGAAAAGTGAGAGAAGTCCAGCTTTAACTTTATCATGTCTGAGACTGGCCAAGCCTCTGAGACTGAATAGTGGTCATGTTCATTACTTTAGTACCTACATGTTCCTCGATCTTTGTCATAATGAAAAGGAAGATGTTTATTACTTGTGTACTATTCAGCACATAGTGCTACACACACTTTAAAAAGCTTTCATTACCTCATGTAACCCTCGCGCAAAGCATTTACTTACTTTATAGATGAGAACTGAAGATCATCTCAATACCATTTTGGCAATGTTAATATTTCCCAAATTTACATTTCCAGTTTTGATCTTTCTCTTGAATTCTGAACAAATATGTCTAAGTTTATACTCAACCTCAAGTTGACATCTCTATGAGATCTTAGTACATTTCATCTCAGGAAATGGCAACTACTCTCTGTCCAGTTACTTGAACCAGCAAATACAGATTTTTTCTGAACACTCTTTTCACTCTTCCTCTGTATCCTAGCTGTAAGTAAGTCTAGTCATCTGTACCTTTAAATAGAATAAGAAATATTTTCCCATCATTCTTGACACTGCTATAATTGCTCAGTGTATCAATTGAAATAATCTTCAGATTTGACTATGATTTTAGACTTGCTACAGTCTATTCAAATACATGTAATGAGGATAAACCTTTAGGACTTGATATGTTAAACTGACCCTTGGTTGACAGGTGTGGCGTTTGTTTTGTTACCCACCCTCCTTCTCTTTGCATTGGTGAGTGTAATAAAGTGATATTCAGAATAAAGTGACCAATATTTATGATATAAAATTCAAGTAATGTTCAAAACTGCAGGATATATACAAAATGAGGAAATATCTAGCAATATGCTTTCATTTTACTGGGCAGGAAACAGAAACCTACAAATATCTGATGATTTCCAAATGCCAAGCTGCTTATAAGCAGCTGAACACAGATTAGTGTTGAGAGTTCCTAGTTCCTGGCCAGTGCCTCAGACATGACTTCACAGTCTCCACCTACTTAGTTGCTAAAGCAGGAACTGCTGTGCATCAAAACCACAAGTGATCAATAAAACCAAAATCTTTGGAAAGATAAAGCCAGTGGATATGCCTGACATCACCAGTTCACTATGGTTATGGAATTTCGGGTAATATAATTGCCCTGGGATTTTTTTTCAGATGTTCTAGTTCCTGGACACTCTATGAGTTCATATTATTTTAAAGTTTATATTACTCTAGTACTTATAAACAATCATTTGTAGCTCTGGAGAACACTAACCAGTAATATTAACTCTCAGCTGATGATAAAAACCACCCCAGCAAAACAAAACTTTGCTCCTGACTAAATTAGAATGATTTTCCTTTATTATTGATCACAAAGCCTGTAGCTAAAAGAAAACCAGTTATGATTTGTATGGTGTGTTACGGTTTAAATACGAAATGTTTCTTCCATTTTGGTGGTGTTATTAATGATAGGAGGTGGGGATTACTTGGAGGAAATAGGTCATTAGAGATGTGCCCTCGTGGGCTGTTTCTTCCCTGGGGTTCTTTTGAAGCTGCTCTACTTCCAGACTGCTGACATGAGTATCATTGCCTTTCTATACCTCTCTGCCATGATATTTCACCTCACCATGGCCAGGAACCATGGAGCCAACCAACTGCATCTCCAAACTTCAGAAATTATGATGGAATACCAAACTCTTCCCTTAAATAGAAATTTCAGTGACAAAAAAACTGACTAACACATGGTAATAGCTCTGATCCCTGCACATAACATCAGCTCCAGATGTATTTACTGAATGAATTAATCAACATATATAGATTTCTTCCTGGAAACAAAGTGTCACTATGAAGCCATACTAGCCTAGAGTTGCTGATCCTTCTGCCTTGACCTTGGAAGTACTGATATCACCAGTATGTGCCACCATATGCAGTCTTGCACATATGGGCACAGACAGAAAAGAGGCAAAAAGTGAAAGATAAGCAAACAAAAAGAAGCCCAGTAGGTATTTTCTAACAAGTTTTTTTCTACATGACATCAATAATCTAGATTTTATGTTTCTGTGTTAACAAGATAAATTACTTGAATTATTATTAATTATTCTTTCAAGATATCTAGTACACATAACCTAAGTTTACTGTCAGTTCCATATTCTCTAAATGAGATGTAAAATTTTGAGAGTAATTCCTCTCTTGTACCACCATCATCAACAATAAAACCCCTCCAAGATGAATTCACATCTATTCCCCAGGACTACTAACTATTGTCTCCAACTATCTGGGCATGAGAGCTTATGGATTTTGCAAATGAGATTCAATTCCATTCTAAATGCAATTCCCATACCACAATGGGTATCCAATGGTAACTAAGCAGGGTTATTTGAACAGCACATAAATATTTCATGGTGTGCGAAAAGCCACAAATGCCAAACTCTAAAATGTCTGCAAACATGTGAGATTTTCAGTTCCAAGAATGTAATTATTGTCTTGGGATTTGTGGGGTGTCTTGTTGAAAACTCTTTTCATTTCGGTAAAATGATGATCCTGCAAGAATAATGCTCTAACATCCCGCATTGACCCCAGTGGTTCTGATCAAGAAGGAGGGTTATTTTAGTAAATCACTTAAAAGAATACTACCTAAAACCTTTTGTCATCTGTTAGCATCAAAGAATACTGTCCACCAGGACACTGGGAGGAAAATGGCTTTATGACACAATAGGTTACTTCACTGCAAATTTCACAACTTCAAAACCATTGTTATTGATAAGTTGCCCTTATGCTTTAGACTACATTAAAAAGAAGAAATGATAGATCATCCTTCTTTTCCCCCAGACTCATAACAGAACAAAGAGCTTTTAAAAAATAAACCAATTCAGATATGAATTTTGAAATCAGAAGGGAAAATTATAGTAAAAATGCTTTTTATATAGCTGATTATGACTTAAAAGAAAGTGAAAATGGAAAAATAACCAATAATGTTGCTTTAGCATACAGCAATTAGACATAGTTCCAGCAATTGGGACAGACATGCAAGATCCCATCCCATGATGGATCAAAAAGGGTGAACAAATTCTTAAGGTATGACAGAAGTCTCAGAAAACAACATATATCTCCAAGCTCCTGGCATAACTTGACCTCTACACAGTTATTGATACTTGATACCCAATCCAGAATGAAAATCATGGACAATATCCACAATAACCTTAAAAATATTCTGAACGTGTCTGTTTTCCTAGAATTTTAATATTAAATTTATAATATTTAAAATTAAATTTCCTAGAATTTTAATATTTTAAAATAGAAAAGGAAAAGATTATATGGGGTCCTTATTCTGGATTGCTAAATTGGAATTTAGGTCAATCTCCACTTATAGACTTGTTGGCTACAGAACTCTATTGTATTGTATTATTACAACATCATAACTGTATGATATTTACACACAACAAATGACAATAACATGGTAACTATAGGTCTATAATCCACTACCCACCCCCTTATTGAGACTTCCTTTCCGCAGTCCATACTGAAGGGTGATCTTAGGCAGCTATGAAGAATATCCACCAAGTCTCATGTCAGGTCACCTCCACGACTGACAGAAACAGTCAGTCATCTGTCTGAGGACATGCAGTCCCTAGCACCACCAAAAGTAAAATGGGCTGTGATGCTGAGATTCTCACTCTCTGAAATTAAACTGAGAAATATGAATTGATAACCTGTTGTTCTGTTTACACTGGAGATTGTGGGGGAGGAACAAAAAGCTCTTGAGCTAAGCTGAGATGGAGGCTGCCAAGCAACACCATGGATGAGTCAGTGTAGGTAGAAGGAGAGACTGTGGAAAATCAGAAGCAGACACACACACACACACACACAATGAGAGAGGGAGGAAGAGAGAGGAGGAAGGGAGGGAGGGAGAGAGGAAGGAGGGAGGGAGGGAAGGAGGGAAGGAGGGAGGGAGGGAGGGAGGGAGGGAGAGAGGAAGGAGGGAGGGAGGGAAGGAGGGAAGGAGGGAGGGAGGGAGGAGAGACAGAGAGAGAGAACATTTGCTCAATACTGTCTAGTCAGTAATGGACCAGAAGCAAGAACAACATGCTAAAAAAATAAAAACTGAGCCCCAGCCCCAAAACTAATTAAAACATAAAACTACAAGAACATTCCAGAAATCCACTGAACTCTGCAGTGATACATCCTGTTCATCTCCATTCCTGACAAACCTCAGGAGTATCCCTGTCCCAGTTCACAAGTCCCAAGAGAGCCCATTGGCCTGTTGACCATAATCACCACCAGCATGTGCCAGTCTTAATGCCTCTGCCCCATGCCACTCAAAGAGATGAGTTAAACCAAGTTTAGAAGAAGAAAGAACAAAGAAACCAACTGTTATCCCATTCCTCTCATATAATGACCATCTTGGAGCATTCTTGTCCAGGCTCTCTGATGTATAATTTTAGCTTCATATAAATTTAGTTTTCATATAAAATCTCCAGAAAACACACAATTAAAATTCAGATGATTCACACAGAAGCAAAGTGATTGCCACCTGAAATATATACCTAGACATGAAGAGAGTAGGCTGGAGGATGGGTATAGTTGAGCTCCTCGATTAATTTCCTGCCTGCCCAGAGCACTCTTTTGTCACTAGTCAGAGCTTTCTATTGAGGAAGCAGTATCTCACTTGGCAAGTGCACGACAGAGTCATGGCCTTCATCTTCTCTCATCTGTGTTCTTTTATGCTGCTAAGCACTTTGTAACTACAAAGAAAAGAGTTAAAAGGAAGGCTATGAACTTCATTAATATTAAATATTAATTCCTTGCGGATTAAGGGACAATTCTCTATTAAATGTTAAATACGTTCTTATAGAATCCCCGAAGGGCAGGTAGGATACCTCCTCCTTATTTATGGGAGAGTGGATAAACCAAGAGGGGCAGTGACTTCCTCAATGTCAAACAGCAAAGTAATGGAAACTGACAATCAGGTTTTCACACTCGGAGTCTGAAATGCTTTTAATTCGGGACTCCTACATTTTTTCTGATGAACCCAAAGCAACTAGAATGGTGTTTGTAAATACAAGCTTTTTAAATACAGCTTTATTCCTACCTTCAAGGTACTCGCTGTGTGGTAAAGCAGGTAAACCTAAAATAATATAACACAATAAAACACTAAATCCTTACCGCCACCACCCACAACTTAGTGTGTTTTGTTGCTAGCTTGAGTTTTCTCTTTCAGTCTTCAAACCTCCCAAACTATAAACAGTGCTTTGTCAAACAGTTTACTTTATAATAAACAATAGTTTATATACAGTCATGATACTGATGTTTCCATTGGAGTGACATTGAAATAATATTTTGAGAAAATGATAACTTATTTATAAAAATGTATGTAATATATATGTACATATGTATGTATGTAGCTAGAAAATGTCATTCTTGGGACTTGGGCCCATGTACAATTTGTTATTGTTCTACTAAAATAGACTTTCCTTTATGGAGTTGAATATGTAGTTAGCTTTTCAGTGCTTTTATCAAACAAGTCAAGTTGATTTTTGAATTAGCTTATGGGAAAGAATCATAGTAGAAAGAAGCTCACTGATAGTCCCCAAAAGATTATTATCCCAAGAGTGAATAGCAAAGTCACATAGACTGCTGACTCCATTGAAGAACCAAAAAGCAGCTAAGTTTATGACTGTCATCATTAATGTGTCCATACACAAAGCTAGGCAGGATCCATGTAGTCCATATAAGCCCAACTATGACAGTCTCAATGCAAAACTTTACAGAGGAAAGTCACAGGTTCAAAAACTTCTACAAACAGTATTTATTGTTCCTGTGCTTACATTCCATGATGCAACTATATCAAGGAGCCAGATAAAATACATAAGTTTTGTCAACTGTCCTGACATGATTTGAGAGAACAAACTTTACTATGGGGGCATCTTCCTGCAATAAGCCCAGGGGATTCTGAAATGGAACATTCTATGTGATGAAAAGCATCCTGAAATAGTAAACATGAATTATTCTAGGGATAGTAGAACAGGCTCCTGTCTCAACTACTTGGGAAATTGATGCAGGAGGATAGTTTGAGGTCAATTTGGGATTATACAGCAAGTTCAAGGTCAATCTTGGTAACTTAACAACAAACTGTTTTTAACTAAAATAATAACAAAAGAGGATATAGTTCAGTGGTGAAACACTTGATCTGCATTCATAAAAAGTTGGAGTCATTCAACAGGACCACCAAAAGTGAAATCAAACAATAAAAAGCCTAAGGAAGACAGATTTTCAGGATTCAAGAGGCTATTTTTCTGATTCAAGATGGAAGCAACTTAGCTACAGGAAATGTACATGGCAGTTATAAACGAGCTAGAGTTTCATGTACCTCAGAAAGACTGACATCTCAGCTCTACTGGGAAATGAACTATGTACTGTTTCACCTCCTAGAATCTCTAACTTCTGATATGTTAGGAGAAAAAGCCTCCTTTGCACAGTTAGGGTTATAGGTTTCTTTTTTCCATTTAGTTTCATCAAATTACTTTAATGTAGACAGCTTTATTCCTAATTTTTGTTAACGAGGATTTGAAGCTAGAATAATTTAAATGTTTATTCAAGGTCACATAGTAGAAGAAAAGCTACTCTGGGATGCAATTCCAGGAATTCGAATGTCAGGTTGGTTCAGAGTTTGGGGTTAAAATTCTGCATAGCCTTGAATGCAGGCAAAACGTCAGCCCCACAAAAACCACATGCCAAATGTTCATCCGGCACCAGTGGCATTGCTTAAATCTAATGTTCTGTAAATGCAGAATGTCTCCCTATCACGAAGCCATGACATAAGTAATCCTTCAAGATTCCCAGAAGTAGAAAAGACTACCCAAAGGAGGTCTTCCCACTGTTTATCTACTCATTTTCTAATTAACACAGAACAAGGATGGGCTGTCTGCTAATTTCCTTTGGAAGTCTGAAATTCAAACGTCTGTCATTGAACAAAGATCCTCTCTACAGAAATCCTTCTAATGAGCTGGGGGAAGGCAGCATTGTTCCCTTTTAGAAAATTATCACTGAAGTTCATTGTACTCTTACTCAAATTAATTAATTCTGCAAACAGCACAAACACATTGGCAATGTTCCAAATACCTCATGCCTGTGGTGTTTCAGGTTACCAGAGCCTTGTTGTATTTTAGGTCACATGTTCCAGACTCCAGACAAGATCTGTCACTCACTCTTAGGCCCGTAATTCCCAACTGAAAGCACATATCTATCTAGGAACATCCTATAATGGCACAAATTTCACAAACAGTTGCCAGTCTGTAAAACCTCCTGCTAACTTAGCTATACCATCATCATTGCTTCTAGTTACAAGACCAGAAAGTTGTTCTTTGTGGTTCCTTCCTTACATATAAGTTCAAAATTAAGACATATCAATTTCATTCACTCCTAAACATTCCTTGGTTGTCTCTTATCCATCAACTCTGGTTTGAAAGTCACCTTGAAAGTTTGTGTATTAGGAACTTAATCACCAAACTTATGTTACATCTAAATGACACCTGCAAGTGGGTGATCTTTGGCAGCTATTTAGCTGGGATCATTAGTATGAGGTCCTATTGGTGGCACTGGTAGACTTAAAATGAAAAGAAGTGAAATCTAAGCCAGCACACTGGTTTTTATTGTGTAATTATGTGATGTCCTGTCCCGTGCCACCACACAGTAAAAAAATCTTTATTACATTCTGGGCTGAAGCAAAGCCATGTTCTTGAAAGTCTCAGTGTCTGGAACCATAAGCCAAATAAAGTTTGATTCTCCAGGAGCTATACAGTCCTGGGTATTTTACAACAAAATATGAATTAAGACACTATCTTGATTCTATCCCTAAACCACCTGTCACCTGGGATCCTGTAGGTCCAACCAACTCTTTGCCTTGCCTGCAGACATTTTCATCCACATCCAGTCCCACATAACAACAGCAGAAACATCATCCTCTCCTCATCCTGAGAACACATCCACAACACTTGAAAATTTATAGTATAAAATATACTGCTGGGCATGGGCTGTGGCATGGCTGCAGTTCAGTTCTCAAGCCTCCCATCCTGTGGCTTTATGCTCAAGCAACGTGAAGCATCTTCTCACATCTGTGCTTTTTGCTCGTGATCATAGCTCTGCTTCAAAAGCCACCTGCTATTATCACATCTGGTCCACTTTCTGGCTGACTCTCATTCTTTAAGCCCCATTTCAAGGATTACAACCCATGGTAACAGAAGTATAATGAGGATGAATGTCAAATAGTGCTTACAATATTTCTAATAGTACTCTAAGCAAATTATGGTTTTAACCTATTCATTCCTTGCAATAGTTGCACCTTTTTAGAGATAAAAATCTAAGGTACAGACAGGCTAGGCTAACAACTGTGTCCTCTATATAGGAACTAGGCTATTCGGCATCCACAAGTTTAGACATAGTACACAAACCTATCATTTAGAAACCTTCCCTTATTTCTCCCCATCACTTCACCATGCCCATTATTGATGCATAGTTAGTAGATGACACAGACCTCTTAATTTCATCCTAGGGACCTTATCTGTTACAGTTCATATATCCATTGGTTTCCACAGTCACAGTATCAACCTCAATAGAACATTCCAATATATATGTTGACAACCATAGAATGTAAGTTACTTCCTATCTCAGAAGTACCCCCAAATTCAGAAGTCTGCATGGCACTCTATCTATTGAATACAATTTTAATGGCAGAATTTAGGGGCCTGTATTCTAGCAATCTTTGCAAAAGACTGTGTTCAATACCGTATGTTCAACAGTACAGTGAACTGATAAGGAAATATATGAATGATATTGAAACATTCATACCTTCTTACATAGTGAACACCATATATATATATATGCATCAAAATCCACCTGCTATTATCACATCTGGTCCACTTTCTGGCCGACTCTTCTCATTATGTGTGTGTGTGTGTGTGTGTGTGTGTGTGCCCTCAAGTCCCTGTTTGGTGGTGCTGTTTGGGAGGTGTGCCCTTATTGGAAGTATGTCACTGGGTGGTAGGAGGTAGGATGCTGTGAAATTTCAAAACTTTGGCCCATTTCCAGGACACTCACTTTCAGTTTTGTGATTGTAGTTCAAAAGGTGAACCCTCAGACTCCTGTTTCTGTCACCATGCCTTCACTCTCACCATGGATTCTCACCTCCAGTCAGTCCAAATAAACATGCTGGAAGTTAGCTTGGCCATGGTGTCTTTTCAAAGCCATAGAACATTAACTAATACACTCAATAAAGTATAAATTGTGTAAGCAGGAAGGCCTGGGTTCAACTTCTAAGACTCAGGTAAAAGTGCTTAAAGGCATGCATGATGTAGGCACTTGTAATTACAGTGCTAGAGAGACAGAGATAGAGTCTCTGGGACTCCCTGGTCAGACAACCTACTCAAAATGATGAGTCCAAGATCAATCAGAGATCCTGTTTCAAAATGCAAGGCTGTGGTGCCAAGGAATGATATTCAAAAGTTAACTTGTGGCTTCTATATACATGTGCATGTACCTTCACATCTACCCTCTATACATGGATACATAGTTGCACACACATATGCAGACACACACATGAACATGCTATCTCATCATTCTTTTGTTCTCTGCATCATTGTTAGATACCAAGAGAAGAGTGTAAACAAATAACTAACAAATTTCTTACTAATTAAATAAAAGGTAGGAGGAAGAGAGAGAGAGAGAGACAGAGAGAGACAGAGACAGAGAGACAGACAGAGACAGAGACAGACAGAGACAGAGACAGAGAGATTTGGGGGGCAAACAATCGAGTTAAAGCCATAATGCATGAGCTTGTTTCCATCAAAGTGTAATTTTGGAGGAAATAAGAAGTTTATGGTTTCCAGTTCCATGCTCTTGGAGTTTGTTTCAGGTAAACAACAGGGGAAGAAAAGACGCAAATGTGTTTTTATCTGAGCAGCTTTATTCCTGAGAGTAATGGTGCCTACTTAAATAACATGACCCCAAGTACAGGAATTAGAGTGATTAAAGATTTAAAAGCTTAGAGCCATCAGCATGGTTATACTATGAAATCTCAAGCCTTAGGACAGCAGAAAAAAATCAGTGAATATAAAAAGGAGGATCTGTCTGAGCTGGAGGGAAATGTTATTTCTAGATCAGCTTCACAAGAAAGCCCTATAAGGGGTACACTAAAATGTTTTATGAAAGCATCCACCCTGAGAACCAGCTCTCATGGTACCAGAAGATGCCATATAAGCTTCCAAAGGAGGAAGGCCACCAACAGTCCTACCCAGCTGTGACACCTGTGAACCACGACATGGCACGACAAACCTAATGCCTAACCAAATTCTAAATGCTTCCTTATAACCCAAGATAAGTGTAGCCTCACCCCTCATCAAGGAAATGCCTCTTTGCCACAAACTGAAACCTTCATAAAAAACTACACCTAATCAAAATGCAGAGTCACTGGGCCCAGTACCAACTGCTAAATCTTTTCTGGGCAAATTGACATATTATTCAATGCACTCCAAAATACTTCATGATGCATGTCTCATTTTATGTGCATCATATACTGAGACCAGGATATCCAGTCACTGTCCTTCAGAGTCAAATGGCCAGCCATGGCTTGTTCTCATTGGTTATGGAAGACACTGTTGCCAGTGAGGAATAGCAAGAATGGTGATGTCAAAGGAAGTCACCAGAATTGTGATGAAGCCACAAAATGAAGCCACACCTACCTTCCCAGTTCTGTCTGAGCATTCCAGAATTGTTTCATTAAAGGTATCATTCCTCCTACTTGTCCTAACTGTATATGCATCTACCCTTCTGCTATCCCTGTACAGATGAGACACAATCTAATTCAGATACATAGCAGTCAATGAGGGAATGCTTACTACATGGGAAGGAAGGAAGGAAAGGAGGAAGGAGGAAGAAAAGAAGGAAGAAAACAAGCAAGGAAGGAAGGAAGGGATGTAGAGGAGGAGGTAAAGAAGGAGAGAAAGAAGGTGGCTAATTGGTAGATACTGCATTTAACAGTTTACAACTAAAGCCACTATAATTTATATAATTTCCAGATTTAAAATAGTAACAGGAAACACTCTTTATGACACTATAGTCTATTCCTTCTACCTTCTGCTGGCAAACACTTGGGTTGTATCCAATTTGGAGCTAATAGAAATAAAGAGATGAGCCGCTAGATGATTGACACATACACAAATATCATAGATCTACATCTGCATTTCTTTGTGCGTGCGCACGCGCATACACATGCATGCACCCATGCATGCACGCACACATGCACGCATTCACACACTTTAAATGAAGCGCTCATACAGTTCTTCCCTACCAGTTTTATGCTCCCCATCATGCTCATGGGCTCCCTTGTAAGTTCTTAAGGGAAAGGCTTTGACTATATTAGACTTTTTGAAGCCACATATACAACTCTAACATTATGCAAGGAATCTTGCTCAATAATGTCAGAAGCATATATGACCATAAAAGAAAAAAAACACAGCAACTTTCTCAGTGGCTCACTAGACACACTGGACACATGCTTTGAAAACACAGAATTCATTATCCAGTCCAAGGTTTTTATTCTAGTTGGGAAAGTTTTCTCTCGGACTTCAAAGATCACAGATCAGATTTATATGATAAGATGAAAATGCATTCTGCAGTCATACCAGGGAAATCCCAAGTAAAACAAACAAAAGACCCTGTACCACACAAGGAAAGCCCATTAAAACAGAAAATCCTGCAAAAGCAGTTAAATCAGCTGCAATGCACCTATGTAGGTAGCTGTATCCTCAACAGCCTCCCCCCAGTTGTAATCTAGGTAATAGATGAAAGCATTAGCTAATCGAGTTTACAATTTACAGGAAGTTACCTGCATAGTACAAATCTAGGCTTATGTGCAATACTGTTTTTCTTGGATAGGTTTTGATTTACACATGAACCACAATTCTGAGACCCAACTCATGATCTACTAGCAAAAGCGATAGTTAACCAAAATGCACACATCAAAAATATATTTTCCCCTGAAAAAAATTGATACTTCCCATATGTTGAATTAAAAGCCTTTAATGAAGAAAATGGAGGTTCCTATAATCTGCAGATGTGTCCACCTTATTAAATTTACAATATGAGGCAATTTTTATTATTAAAATTATATAACAACAAAATCATATTAGGATACTTCTCAGGCAAAAAATGACAAAAAATTACACAAAGTGTGAAATGTTTTCAGAAGCATTAAGAGGCTTTCTTGGGCAAGTTATGTTAAAATAAAATATTAATGTGTGCTCATTTGTCATGTGTTAATTAGCAGAATAAGCTGTAGGAAGCCCGGATTACTATGCAAATGTTAATTAGGTCATAATTTATGTCAAGCATTTTTAAGTTAAGGAGAACGGCATCTCATTTAGCAGTAGATGAACTTTAGAAATAATTTGCATATGCAACTACTCCTTTTCTACTTTAATATGACAGTTGCTTCATTTTGAAAAGTACAAAAATGTATTCAAATAATAGCAAATTCTGGGCGGATGTGCTTAGTCAGAGGATATCTCTGGGAAATGAAAGGTAGTAATAGTTCTTCCATCCCCAGTTAGACTGAAAAAATGCTACAGAAATTACTATTCCTATAAGAACTAATAGATTGTGGGGATTTCTTGATGGGTAAGAGAACTTGTATTGCAAATAAGAGGGCAAATATTAAACTAAAAGCTCTAACTCAGAGGAACTGGTGCAGACCCATCTAGGCCCTAGCTTGCTGTATCAGTCTCTGTAAGTTCATATGAGCTTTGCTCAGTTGATTTATAGGGCCTTGTTCTTCTGGTGTCTGTCATCCCCTTTGGCTCTTAAACTCATATGCCTCCTCTTCCAGAGCCCTAAGTAGAAGGATTTAATAGAGACATCCCATTTAGAGCTATGTATTCCAAGGACTGACTCTCTCTCCTCTCTCTCTCTCTCTCTCTCTCTCTCTCTCTCTCTCTCATGCTCTCAATCTCTTTTTCTCTCTATCTCTTTATCTCTCTATCTCAACATCTCTATCTATGTATCTCTATCTCTATATCTCTCCCTCCTTCTCTCTGTGTAATGTCTGGTTGTAGGTATCTGTATTTGTCCCCATCTGCTGCCTCAGAAAGTTTCTCTGATGGTGGCTGAATAAGGCACTGACCTAGGAGTATAACAAAATGTCATTAAGGGTCATGTTTTCACTACTTTAGTGTTTTTTTTCAGACTAATAGAATTTGGTTTCAAATATAAGCTGGAGTGACTGAAGACAGTAAACATCCTCTATCATCCTCCTAGTATACTACAAATGCAAATGAATGAGTGAATAATTAATTAATTAATGAGTTAAGAGAGCCTTTTTCAGATCCTCAGCACCTATCCTGTTCATTCATCCACTTGTGTCTTCATTCGTTCATTTCTTTATTTGATTTAAAAATGTTCCCAGGTGTTTTTCTGTGTTCCAGCTTGGCCGTCTTTCTGTTTCATTCCTTCCCTGTTTTTATTTCTGAGCCTTCGACGGCTGCAAACCCTACCTTACAGCTGTATCCTGTCAACTCTCTGTGTCTGTATGTTAAAATTTAATTCTGAAAGCACTACAACTTTTAAGGGTAATTTTGGTTCTATTTCAGAACCGTGAATGATTTTGACTACTCTTAGATCACTCCCAGCTGTAGAACACGGAGTGAGCACTAGGGGTTACAATCTGACCTGCTTCCTGCCAGCTTGCTCCTTCTGCCTTGCAAGCAAGCCAAGAGCCAGTCAAGCCACCTCTGGCACTTACTGTCACAGCCTGGATCCATGTCACTATCAAACCTTCCCTGTCAGGATGGACTATGTCCTTAACTGTGAGTCAAAGTAAGTTCTTCCTACCCCAAAGTGCTTCTTTTGGATCTTCTACCATAGTGATAAAAATTGAGTAGCTAACACAGATTTCTACTGTAAATTCAGAGATGACACTATGTTGTTCGAGGTATCATTTTGACATTTTAAATATTTTTACAAATTTTATTGTAAAAGAAACCTGCAAGTAAAAATATTGCATGTGGAAATTAATTCTGATTATTTTATTGTAAATTCATTTCTTCATGTGCCCATAAAGAAACATCCCTATCTTCAATGAGGAATAGATAGAATATTCAGAGAACTCAAAAAGGCAAAACGATACTGAGCCCATTGTTCACTTTCTGCCTCTGTCCTAAAGGTCCTTCATGGAGAAGACATGATTCACTCTCACAAAGAAGAAGCCTGTCTGGATGCAGATGCTCTAAATCTGCCAGCTAGCTCTGATCTTCACTTACTCTACCTCAAAACCTACTCTCTCATGGCTCTGGGTTTAATTGAGAATGTTTATATTCTTTGTAAACTACATCTGTTATTCAGGCTTACCTCCCCTTTGTTCAAGCTTCCAGCAAGGTGATAAACAAATAGGCCCAATTCTGATGGGCAGAACCTTTCTAACATTGTAATGTTAAATATGATTTCCACTTGGACCTCATGTTCCAATACTAATTCTCACTCCTGTTGTTAATTTAGTTTATTGCTTGTATTAGATTAAAGTAATGTACCTAAACTGACAAATTTGATGGACTGGACATTATTAGCATATATCATACCTTTTAGTTTACGTAATTGTTATAATTGTGTTCATTGTATATCTTAGAGAAAAGACCTTTTTAATGGATGAAAGGGGAAAATGTTATAGACTTGGTTTACTGCTTGTATTACATTATTTGGGAATTGCATGAGAATCCCACATGAGATTGCATGAGACACTGAGGGTCCCTGCCCACAACTGGTTCTGGTTGATAAATAAAGTTGCTGGCCTCCAATGGCTGGGCAGAGAGACAAAGGCAAGAGGGACTTTAGATTTCCAGGGGAAGGGAACCTAGGGAGAAGAAGGATTTAGTGCCACCAGGCCAGGGAAGCAGAAGGACCAGGCTTGAGAGCTGCAGAAGGGAAAACATACAATCATGTAAGAGCCAAGGAAAATCAACCCCAGGCTCTGGCCCCATTGGGTCTAGGGTAGCAAAGATGGAATATAGATTTTAGTAAGTAATAACTCAGAAGGATTGGAGGGGAGGCATTAGCAATGTGGAAGTTATGGGAGTAGTCCAGTCATTGAGCTGTTTAAGGCATATTAAAATAGAAGTGTGTGTGTGTGTGTGTGTGTGTGTGTGTGTGTGTGTGTGTGTGTGTCTTTCATTCAAGAATACAAAGCACTAGGGTGGGTAGCAGAGAACATGTGCTCTGCTGTTGGGGAGATTAGAACTATTAATCAACTACAGCAACACACTCCATTGAGTCAACTTAGTTCCTTTTCTCAGGACATTAGCTTCCCACTTTCCCTGAGGCATACCAATTATATTATGGATGGAATTCTTGCTATAAGATATCAATCACCACATTTCTTTTTTAAAAAATTATACTTATGTCATTTTCATAACCAAAATGCAAAACCCAGATTTTTACGTGAGACTCATTTAATACTCTCCCCAAAGTCTGCCACCTGTTAATAATATTTTCATTTTTTTATAGCATGGATGGAACAGACTCTAACTTGGCTTAGGATAGAGCTTTCTACTACATTCAGTGTGGATAAGACAGACTCCTATGTGCTCTACTGTGGCACTTTCCACAGGGAAGTATTTCACAATGTTATTGGTGGTTGCTTTCCACTTAGTTTTAGCCAAGTTCATTTTCAGTGAGTAGCTCTGTCCAAACAAATCTGAGAAATAAACTTGGCATGCACAGTAGGGAGTTGGGGGGAAGAGAGAGTGAGACATTGTAAAGGAACCTGCAGTTTCTACAAAGATAAAAGCTTTGTCAAACCTGCTGCATGATCAAGTATTTGGTGGTTTGAATAAGAATGGTTCCCAGAAGCCCTCTCATTTGAATGCTTAGTCATTTGAGAGTGAAACTGTTAAAAAGGATTAGAAGGATTACAAGATGTGACCTTGTTGGAGGAACTGTGTCATTGGGAGTGGGCTTTGAAGTTTCAGAAGCCCATGACAGGCTCAGTCTCTCTCTCTCTCTCTCTCTCTCTCTCTCTCTCTCTCTCTCTCTCTCTCTCTCTCTCTCTCTCTTCTTCTTCTTCTTCTTCTTCTTCTTCTTCTTCTTCTTGTTCTTCTTCTTCTTGTTCTTCTTCTTCTTCTTGTTCTTCTTCTTCTTCTTCTTCTTCTTCTTCTTCTTCTTCTTCTTCTTCTTCTTCTTCTTCTTCTTCTTCTTCTTCTTCTTCTTCTTGTTCTTCTTGTTCTTGTTCTTCTTGTTCTTCTTCTTCTTCTTCTTCTTCTTCTTCTTCTTCTTCTTCTTTTTCTTCTTCTTCTTCTTTGCCCCATATCTGCCTGCCACCGTGTTCTCTGCCATGATGACAATAGACTAAACCTCTGAAACTGTAGTAAACAAGTCGCAATTACATGCTATCTTTTATAAGAGTTGCTTTTGTCATGGTTTCTCTTCACAGCTATAGAACAGGGATGCAGAAAAAGTCCAACCATCCATTCTAATAAGATGGCTTGTGATTTGATGAGTCCACCTTTTCATTATGTAGTACTCACACACTAAAAAGAGCAATCAAAAGCTAGCTAATTGAATTATCCATGAGTCCATTGAAAAGAGAAATATTGCTCAATAAAATTATATAACCTTTCTCCAGCCCACCTCTTCATTCTTTTCTTTCCCCTAAGACATATGTACCTGACATCCATGAGAAAGGGTCACAGCTGAACAGAAAACTGAACCAACATCCCAGTGGACACTGGGATCTCCACATTCATGGGACTCCAGAGTGATACCATTAATGAGTAAATAAGCTTGCTTCTACTCTCAGTGCAGAGATTCCTGGTAATATATCCACATATCAATTGCTGGTCTAGAATAGTTCTTTGTCCTACGTGTTTCTCTGTCTGAAATTACACCATCCTAACTTTATTTCTACAGGACCAAATGTCATAGCCTTAAACAGTATTTATAAAAACTAAAATAAAATGGTATACACTGGAGTCACAAATTGAAGTTCCACTAGACACTATGCATTCACTATAAAAATTATAGTGGTAAAGCTGGAGTAAGTGAGGCTGTCGTAAGGTACTGTGCCATAGTAGAACAATCACTTTCAGGAGACAGAGTCACTGACTACTTAGGGAAGCTACATATCCATAGGAAGAAAAGGATTCCAAAAGAGTGTACACATATACATACATACAAACATACATACATACATATATACATACATATATAAGCATGGACACATGCACTGTTGAAAGGTAGAATTCTGAGAGAGTTTAAGGATAATATTAAGACATGACAGACAAACATCTCTTCCTGTCCAAGTTGGCAGGCTCCTGGAAAAACCAGGAGCCAATTGTCATTTGTGTTTCAGGAATGAGATGTGATCAGCAGATTGGCTGTAGTAAAATGCTTTATTTATGCTGGTCTTTTTCATCCCAGCCCCAAGCTCCTGGAATAATGACACTGGGACTTTTGATATATGAGTAAATGTCTAGGCCAAATATTTGGGATCATTCCTTGATTAGCTCATAACTTAATCATCCTGTTATTCTATTCTAAGTTCTGCCACATGTCTAGTTACCTGGCCAAATATGTTTTCTTCTTTCTGGGGAAAATTTTCTATACCTGTGACTCTTTTCCCAGAATTCCTCTCTCTATTCTGGAACTTCTACCTCCCTATTTCCTGCCCAAGCTAATAGACCAATACCATTTTTACTGAGAGGTGTTGCTTCCATACAATGCACAAGAGATTATCTCTACAATTGACTATAGCTGTACCCCATTTAAAGAAGTGTGTATGTGTGTAGTGTGTGTGTTTGTGTGTGTATGTGTGTGTGTGTGTGTTGTATGTGTCTGTTATGTGTCTGTGTCTTGGTGGTGGGGACCAAAGCCAAGTCTTGCTGTGTGATGCTTGGTGAGTGTTCCACCATTAAGCAGTATGTCCTAGTTTGATCTCTCTTGATTTGAGAAATACCATGACCCAGATGACATTACCTTCTGTCAGATTAACAAAACCTAACCAGCATACCCTATAATTGTAGAAACAGGAAAGATTGACTTGCACCTAGGAATTTTAGCTCAAGCACCTTTCTACGTGTAAGCAATTACATTCCCTCATGGTACTTGAATTCAGAATGCCTAACACTCTGTAAATCAAACTAGTACACTTCACAAAAGTCCTTATTCCAATGAGTCTTTAATTCATTTAGTTAAGCTTGGCCCTTGGCTAAATTGCAGACTAGATTAAAATTGTCCATGGAACTTTTAGTCTGAATTTGGCTTTTTTATATCCAATATCATGCACAAAAGTATTCCATCATCCAAACACTACTGAATGCTCAAGTCCCCTATGGATGACTACTTAATATTTACATGGACCCTGTGCACATATTCCTATATACCTTAATATGTCATCTCTTGATTGCATATAACATTAAGTGTCATGTAGATAGTACCCAAATAGTATAGTGTATTGCTTAGAGAATAATAAAAAACATGCAACTCTTTTTGTTCCCTCAAAAGAGTCCAATCCTTAATTGAATTCATGGAGAGGAAGTTGTAAATAAGGACCCAGCTAGAGTGAGTGTTCAATGCTATTGCAGATGTCAGGGCTCTTTAGTGGCACTACTCCCATAATTTCCCTTCTTATTCTCAAAACTCATCTGTTCTTCATTCTGCATTATTAGAGCTGTGTTCTCTATCTACCTTTCTTGAATGTAGACTGCCTGCCCAAGTTCAAATCCCACATCTGACACTTACAAATTCTGTGATTTTGAAAATGATATTTGTCCTTCTGCCTCAATGGTAGAAAGCTAAAGTACAGAGAAAAGGCATTAACTATATATGTGACAACACTCTATGAACTGTGAAGTCTTCAGAAGAGTACGAACAAGGGCTCATGCACCCATGATAAATGCCGTTTAATGCCTTCATGTCCTAGTATCTTTGATGACTGTCGCAAAATTCCGGCTGGGGCTTCCTGGACCACATGTTGCAGTTTATTCTGGAGAACAAATCAAGTCACCATGTCCAAGATCAGATGACTGCAAATACCTAGAATTTAATTCTATCTAGAAAGAACTCTTAGATGGTGACCCTTGGGAATTGCTATGCCAACTCGCCAGCACCTTCACTCTGCATTAGGGATTTAAAGAAGTTTGTATTCTCTCCTAGTTCTCAGATTCTCAGAGGATTAAGCAGGAGCTACTTATGGTGATATCTAAATGTCTTCCTGGCCAGCTATTTTACCTTCATTGTTTCAAACTAATATGTCCTCCTTTATTTCCTAAGAAAGTCAAGGTGAGTTTTACATTAGGATCTACACATGGCATCAAGACATTTGGAATTAGAGAGATCAAGAAAAGTAAACTATCAAATTCCAAATCAAGATTGCACAAAGGAAAGCAGCCTAAATTTGTTTGAAACTCAGAGAATTTTTTTTCCTTTTCGTTTGGTCTGATTTTAGTTTTGCTTTGGTTTGTTTGGGAATATAGAGCTTTTCTGTGCTACTGTGTGTCAAAGCACTGGGAAAATCAAGATGGACTAGGCACTTCAGTTGAAAACCAAAGTGGTCTTAGAAAAGGTTATTTAAAAAAAAATAAATTTGCACATGTGTGTGTATGTATGTATGTATGTATGCATATGTATGTATGTATAATATGTAGAAGTCAAAAGACTACTTATAAGCGTGTCTCTCCTTCCACCAGTGTATCCCTGGGATTGATGATATTGAACTTGGATTTATCTAGCTTGGCAGCAAATGCTTTTACCTGCTAAACCATCTCACTAGCCCCAGTAAAGGCATCTTTAGAATTGACCCTTGAAAGGACTTCAGTGTGTGGGATACTTGCCTTGCAAGCCTGGGGACTAGAGTTCAGATCTCCGGGAGGGATTTAAAGTTGAGGCAGGCACAGTACCTATATGTAATATCAGCACTTGAAAGACAGAGTCAGGGAATCCCCAGAGTAAGCTGGCTAGCTAGACTAGCCAGAATAGATGATTCATCTCCAGGAGGTTCAGGAAGAGACTATGTCTCAATAAATAATGTGGAAAATAAGCTAGGTAGACACAAAGATGTTAACTTTGAGCCTCCACACACATGCACTTCCAAACACATGTAAACATACATGCAAACACATCACATATGCATGGCAGAGGATGGGGGGGTAGAATTAACCTTAGAAACTTAAACTAACCAACTCAAACACAATTGCCCTTACTAGTTGGACATATGTGATGCTATGCTCAGAATTACCAGGACTCTTACCAGAGTTAACCTGGAATGAGGCATAGCTGTAGTTTTGTGTAATCTCTCTGGCTTCTGAGAAATACAATGGCAATGGTGATTGGAATGATTATGGAATCCCAAAGTGGTGCCAAGTATCTCCATGAGAAGAAAGAAGGAAATGACAGAAAAAAGTACTATAAGTACTAGCCCAGAGCAAGGAAGAAAGCCATCAGGTGTGAAGGGCAAGATGAAAGAGACTCTTGTCTGCAAGTGAAAGGGAGATCAGATTGGAAACTGGTGGGAAGGAAGGGTGAGGAAATCTAATGAGATAGGGAGGAAAACAAAACAAAACAAAACATAGCTACTTCTTCCTGCTTAAGAGCTGAGAAAAAGGTTTGACCCAAGAGTCAGCCTTGAAAGATGACCATATTACTGTCCTGGAGGTCTGTCCTATGGTCTAATAACCAAGGTCAAGTTTTAGCATGACTTGATGAGGACAGTACTATCTTTGCTCTAGAAAGTATAAATTATTCAATGGTGGCATTTCACAACCAGGTAAACAGATTCTTGTGGAACTAATAATACTCATGCCTGTTAATGTACCTTTGGATAAAGGAAGGGAGCAAGATATGGTGAGGAAAAGTTTATTATTGTGGAGGCTCTGACTATGTAGAGAACAGTAGAAATTGGACTTTCCTGCCTTCGGCCCTTCAACCCATGAGTAGCTTTCAAATGACATTTTAAAGTTGGTAAATAAATATTTTCATTCTCCCCACTAGGTAAGCAGTCTCTGCAGATGAGCTTTACACATTTCCCAAGCTTTGTCCATAGAGGTCTCGATCTTGTCACAAAGGAAGACAGGTAGCTTGTCAGTGAGCCAGCCTCCTTCTCTTCCACCCTAGCCTATCCCTGAGATTGTGTGTGTTTGATGTTTTGTTTTCCATCCAATATAAATTCTTGAACAAAAATCTTTGCCTGAGGACATGCTTGCAGGAGAGACCAAACTAAGACACAGAGGTGAAAATCTCGAAGCTAATATTTGAGAGAGTCCTTTATCTCCACCAAAGGTGAAAGAGAAAAGGAACACACCCAAGAATTTGAGGATTTTAATACTTGAGGAAACCTGCAAATTTTAGGACAGAATCTGGACTTTAGTAGCTACATTAAATATTTGCTGAATGAATGAATAAAAAGCAAATAGCTTTAATGTCAACCACTTCTACGGCTCACCAGGGTAGCAAACTTTGCCTAGAAAATGATGAATGATAAATAGTTGAGGTTTCACTGGGAACTCAATGTCTGTTGTAACTATTTATCTCTGTTGTAGTGTAAAAGCAGCTGTGGACAATATGTCATGAATATAGATGCATTTCAATAAAACTTTATTTGTAAGCACATACTAGGCTACAAGGCCTGGTTTACTAATCCCTGGTATAATCAAATTGGTTTCACTGCCAAATAAGTTAGAGGGACTCCAGAAAAGTTCAGGTGTCTCTGAGGGCTATTTTGATACATTTTAAAATATAGACTTATTTTATAGTGATTTTACTATTTGAGGTATCCCTGTTTTCCTGGAAGTTTCACTGATCACTTGAGTAACTCTATATCACACAAATTATGGAGAAATAAAATGTTGTACAATAAATACCAAAGGCAGATGCTACAGCCACCTTGAGAGGAGAGCAATTTCATTAGCCCTCTTAAAATGCCCTTACACCTTCCATGGTTCCAGTTATAAGTAGCTAACTGTGGTCTGAAAATATTCAATGAAAATTTCTAAAAATAAATACCAGATAAGTTTCAAATATCTTTGTTAAAGTACTTTATTACTGTTATTGATATCTTAAGCCTGATTGAAAAACTATTTTTAAAGGGTATATATACACAGAAATAACCACAGCTTATATTTAACATAAATAATATGCATACACGTACGTACATAGACACATATATATGTCCACAAACTTAATTCGATGATATCTATAGTTGCAGGCATTCATTGGGGGCCTGGAACCTATTCCCTTGGTAAAGCGGAAGATCACACACAACATATACCTTAAAAGTGGACAACAATGTTTAAGGAAGGCGAAGAGGCCTACAAGACAGATGTGATGTTTTCATTCCTATTAGAAAAGGAAATAGAAGATTTTACTTGATTTCCTCTTGAATATTCACATTTCTCAGGCACAAAGACCAAGGTACTGAACAAAATCCGTTAAAATTTAAATAGCCCCGAGATTCCAAGCTGGAGCGAGCTGTGCAGCCGTCGCCGTTCGCCAAGTGGTATCAGGCCCAGACGTCCCTCCGCTCAGTGTGGGACAAAGAGGAGGACCATGGATATTTTTTGGAGACGCCAGACTTGCTGACCACCAAATCCCTCTAGGCTCCCAATAGAGACAGCTCCCAGGATCCACAGAGAGCTGCGGGACCCTGAGAGAGAGTCAACATCCATGGCCAAAAAAAATGCCAAGAAGGAAGCGACAGGCAGGAACTGGCAACGAGATGCTGAAGAGGAGGGGACATTCTCACAGGCCAGTGAGGATGTCCTAAGGAAAAGAACCATAAAGAGAGCCAAACGGAGACATGCCCGCCCCCAGCCTGAGGGTAAAGGGACTTCCAAAGGGATTAAAAGTTTGGCTCTGCCTACTGGCAGAGGAGAATTTGGTGGTGGCCCTGGAGAGAAGAAGCCTCTAGAAGTATTGACAACCAGAAGCACAGCCAGGGCTGCAGCACAGCCCAAGGCAGCCTTGGGTTCTGTTACTGCAAATGAGCCCACCTCTTTGGAGCATGAGCAGATCTCAGATGCCCAGACTAATGTCCACAGTCAGCAACCTGTCTCCCCGGGCCTTGCTTTCAGTCAAGCCTGCGCTGGGAGTGTCTACCACAGGCAGTTGACCGGCCTGAACTGCTCTGTCCGGGACTGGATAGTGAAGCACGTGAACGCGAATCCGTTCTGTGACCTGACGCCGGTCTTTAAGCAGTATGAGAAATACTTGGCTGCCATCGAGAATCAGCTCCATAGTAGCTGCGGCTGTCTTTCTGAAAGTGAGCCCAACAGGGGCTTGGTTGGGACACAGCCTCCTTCCCTAGTTGTTGCCACGGAACCACAGCCAGAGTTGGCCACATCTGAGAAGAAGGAGTTTATGTGTGAGAAGAAAGCCGACCCAACGCAAGAAGTAGCAAGTACCTCCTGTAACTTTGGCAAAAACATTGAAACCCAAGTTTGGGGTTCCTTAAACCCTGGTCCCATGCGTGGAGTCTCATCATCTACCAACTTAAGTGGAAAAGGTACCACCCAGAAAAAGTCAGCGTCTGCAAAAGCTCTGGGGAGTCCAGCACAAGGCAGCAGGAATGAATGCAAAGGCAAAAGGGATGAGCTTCTTGTTGAAGAGAAGGAGGAAAGTGCTTTCTACTGCAAGAAGTGTAAACTGCTTTACAAGAAAGACAATGAATTTAAAGAAAAAGGTGTTGGCACGCTATATTTAAAATCCGCAGCCAATCAGAAGACGCGGCTCTTAGTGCAGGATACTAAGTTCGGCAACATACTCCTGAACATTCTGATCCCACCCGATATGCCATGTACCCGGATGGGGAGAAATAATGTCCTTATGGACTGTGTACCCAATCCACCGCTAGATAAGAAGAACGCCACCATCAAAGTCACCATGCTAATTCGGGTAAAAACAAGTAAGGAAGCTGATGAATTGCACAAACTTTTACTGCAGAAAATGAATGTCTGAACACACAAAATCCGCCCGGAACTTGCCAAGTTCCTGCTTTTTTGCTCTGCCCCCAAACGTAATTTTCCATCCTTTTACTTATGGTACCCTAAGAGCTTCTAATAACAAAAACTTTGGGAGCACAAATTAAGACCAACAAAAACTTCAGTGTTCAGTTGAGTGTGGAGAAAGGGTCCTCCCTTTTTAAGAGCCTCCTAACATGCAAAATAAATTTGAATAAAAAGGTTTTGAAATTTCTTTTAATATTTATTTTTGAGTAAATTATAAGAGATTTCTAAAAAAAAAGATAATTTCTCCATCTATATGGAAAGTGACATTTTAAACAACGTATAGTAAGATCCTCCTTGGCTTGGTCATCTAGAAGATTTCCTACTGTGAGGTCCCACCTTTTCAACACAGCATCCTATCTGCAGTACCTGTCTCCATTAGTGCTAAAAATCTCAAAGGCTATGGGCTAGATCAGGGATAGCTATTATAGGACATTGGATAACATACAATAGACCCCCTAGATGGGTAGTGTTCAATCTTCCTCACCCTGTGATCCTTTAATATAGTTCCTCATGTTATGGTGACTTCCAACCATAAAATTATTTTCATTGCCACTGTTATGAATTATAATGTAAATATCTGTATTTTCTGATGGTCTTAGGCGACCCCTTGAAAGGGTCATTTGACCCCCAAAGGGTTTGCAACACACAGGTTGAGAACCACTGTCCTAGGGACACTCTGATTTCATCGGTATACATGTCCTCTGCCCTTCACTAGTCTGTACTACCAAGGAGAAAATAAAGTGTGGATGGTGCTGGTGACAGGAACGTCTCCTGCCCATATCAAGACAAACAGTTTCTGTTCACGAAACAAAAGCACGTCCTGCTGGTGGAGAGTGTCATTCTCCGTAAGCCCAGTTTTCACTTAAACCAAAAGTCAAATATCTCTCACAAATCTTTGAGGGTCATTTATTGTATCTGTGTGAGTCATGACTACTCTTTCCAAAATTAGCCTTTAACACTAGAGCAAGATTCAAAAGTAAAGAGTTAAAGGGTTCGATGTTGTGTCAGGCACACAGTGGGAATGAGTGATAAGTAACTGACCAAACAGATTGACGGGTAAGATAAATGGAGTTAACCAAACAAGGTATGAATCCAGGAGACAAAGCTGGCTGGAGAGCGACTTTCAAACATGCCCTGTGAGAGCAGAGCGAGGAACTGGGCAAGACCTCCCAGTCAAAGCTCCATGTCTTGGTGGTAGCATGCATTTTCTCAGAGGATGCCCCTTCTTTGATCATCAGAAAGCTTTCACATGGGCTGCAGGAGGGTAGACACGCTTCCTAAGGATATAGAAGCCTCACAGTAGTCATGGAAACCTGCTGATGCACAGGCAAAAGCGGGGGTCACTAAGAAAAGACTTTTGGCAGAAGTTGCCAATTTAGAGCCACTTTATTTTTTGACAATTCCATACTTTATATGGATTTTTATCACTTTTAGATTTCCTTATCCTCTTACTCTCCATCTCCTGCTGAAACCTTTCTTCTTCCCCCTTTTACTCTGATGCTCTGTGTGTGGTGGGGGACAGTGAGTGTATGTCACTGAGTCTGATTATGGTTGCTTGGGTGAACATGAGTGGGGGCGCTGATTTACTAGACTGCAGACAACTCATCAATGCCTCTCCCACTGAAAAAGATGACAACTCCTTCAAGCATCCATCAGCTCCCACAGGAGGAGTGGAGCCTCATTATCCCCTCCCAGAGGATAATGAGATGGTAATGGACCCAATCTGGTGTAGTTTGGTACAGATGAACACAGCTCCCATGCATTCACGAGCACATTGGCTATGTCATGTCCAAAGAAGTGCTTCATACTATTTATCCTCATTTTCTGGTTCTCACCTTTTCTGCCCCCTGTTCTGATGGTTGATGAGATTTGGAGTAAGCAATAAAGACATCCTATCTAAGGATGATAACCCCATGGTCACTTGATCACCACACTCTGACCATTTGTGAGCCTCTGCCCTTGGCAAAATGAATCTTCTCTGACCACTTGCTGAGAGCAGTACCAGAGGGGATAGAAAGAATGAAGAAGAGCCTGAAGACATGGGGAAGTACTGTATACTGCAATCCTCTGGCATGGCACAGCCATTGCAACTATCAACTCGGGGGACCTGAAGTTATCAGCATTGAGCCTGTACAAGACTGGACCTTTTAAACAATTATTCATGGATGGGAGAGGAGTTCATGGGGTCCCACCCTCGCTGCTGAGCTATTGGCTAAAAGTAGATTCTGGTAAAGTAGAATCATTGTCTTGAGTTGTGTAACTACTAGGGAGCCCATCAAGATCCAATGGATAGTTGTAAAACAACTATCACACCTGTTACTCTGATTAAACTCAGTCTATTACAAAAGAAAACCAGCAGACATATCGATATAAGAAGAAACTTATAGGGAGGATTGAGGATTAATGTAAGTGTGAGAGAGATAAGGGCATGGATGAGAGTAAGTCAAATGTGTTACATACTTGTATTAAATTGCCAAAGAGCAAATTTAAAAGGCAGTTCGACACTGTCCATTTAATGAAACGTTAGTAGTATGTTCTCCTCTGGGGCCTATGACCTCCCTAGTCACCAACTAGACCCTTTTTTTTTAATTGAAAATTCTCTAGCAGATTTATCTGTCAAGTTGAAAGATCTTCATATTTAGAAATAAGAGAAAGAGGTCATGGTGAGATTTTGATGGGAAAGAGCTATTAGTAATTACTCCAGTGTGGTGAAATTTAGAAGAGAGAACATTTGAATGGGGGTATTCCATTTCAAAGCCATGCTGTCATAATATTGAGAGTTAGATAGTTATGAATAAAAGTTTCCCCTGCCAGACTCATCTGTAATTTATGGAGAAAAGGCTTCTTTAAATCACAACAAAGACCACAGTTTTGGAGGCTCTTCTCCGTCAGCTCCAATTGTCTCAGACTGATGGAAAGATATGGAATGCAAGGGACATCATTTATAGTGTCAAAACAATTCTTCAATGTTTAAATCTGATTTAGGAGAAAATTACACATTTTGCATCAACTAGGCATCAGATAGGGTTTTCTTCAATGATAGTACCATTCAAAGGAGAAAGAAAGAAAAATTTACCCTTCATGCCTACGTGTACTCATCTTGACAAAATATTTCCATTCATCCCTTTAAAGCCTGTGAGCCAGAAAATTATGATGATAATTTATACATCGTGTGTTATATTATGATATCCACTGTGTCAAATATTAGAGGTTAAGAGTGCAGAAGTGACATATCTAATTTATAGGGTTAAGCCTGGCACTAATGCCACTTTAAGTCATGTAAATTCTGCCATAAAAGCAAGCATCATTGGCTTGTATGCATGGCATGCCCGTAGTTCCCCCTTCCATGGTTAGAGTAACTGGAACCCTCTAGAATTGTGAAATGGTCCTTTGATTTGAACCCTACTGTTCTGATAGTTTATTCAAATATTTTAGTAAATGTTTATGCTAAATCTGAATTTTAAGAGTAATCTAGAAAGTTGTCCTGTAGTTTTTCCCTCTAGAATAATTCCAACGGATTTTAATAAAGATGAGGGAGAAAGGAGTGGAAATCTAAATAGGTGTGAGACAAACATTTATTCAATTCTAAATGTGTCAGATATTATTTAAAGCCTAATATATAGATTAACCTGTCAATCCTCCAAATGCAGTAGGTGTATGCATTGCACTTGCTTTATAGGTGAGAGGAAAGATGGTGAAATAGTGAACATTTTGCATAAAGCCTCCACAACAGAAAACCTTTAGGCAAAGGTTCAAAACCAGATAGGACTATATAGAGCACATTTCACACCCCTCTGTATTGTCTATTGAGAAGTTAAAACTCTTTTTGTAAATGTTACACAGGTATAGGGAAAGGTTTGTTGCCTCTTGAGCAAAATGATGGGCAATCTTTGATAGATCATGAGTTTTCACTGAACCAGAGTCACATCCGCTTATAGACAAACTGTCTATAGCTGTTGTTATGGTATAAGGCCACACTGAATAGAAGCAGCATATTAGAGGGCCCATGAATAAACAATTATTCTATTCCACATTTTTAGTGTGTGGTGTATGTTAGTGAGTGCTGGGCTACTCATCTATGCATATACATGTAGAGGTCAGGGTTTGACCAGGTGTCTTTTTTTTTTATCACTATGATAGTTTTTGAGACACTCTCTGAACTTGAGTTTGAACTGAATTTGAGACCTAGAGCTTATTCTTTCAGCTGTCATAACAGGCCACCCACCCCTGGGGATCCACATCTCTCTCTTCCCTGGTGTTTCCCATCCATTACATGTATGATAAGATCCAAAGTCCAATGTTTATGCTGAAAGTCAGAATGTAACCCACTGAAGCATCGAATCTAGCTCCCAAATAATTATGAAATTTCACAGAAGTCTAGAAACTGAAAAGTTATTCCCTTCGTTGGGTACAGAAAAAGGCAGGGCTTGAATTTAGGTCAGTTGTTTAACAAGGTTCTCACTCAGAGGACTCTGCTAATAATGGCACAGATGGGCACTAGCAGAGACCTGGAGCTCTCTGTAGGCCATTCCGGAAAGCATTTGATGACGTAAACACTATAGTCCTCTAATACTCGATGAGGTACCTTTGCATGGAATGACAAGGTTGAGAGGACCTGGATCAGCATCTTCTCCATTTCTTACTACAGAGGCCTTTTCTTTTACTGTCCTGGGAATACTTTAGCCAAGTGTAGGGTACTCTTTACCCAAATGTAGGGTATGCAAACACCATACTCCATTTGCTCCCTGGGAAGAGTTAGTAAAGAGTGCCTCAGTCTGACTCTTGACAGAGACAAACCCAAAATTTCAGGCCTAGACTCAGTTTTTAGTTTCCATGACAATGCATCCTTCATTGGTTCCTTTTATTTCCTGTACTTCTTCCTCACCTCCAACATACACTTTCAGCAACTGTCTAAAAAAAAAAAAATCCTTGAGTTCTTTTTTTTGTTTGTTTGTTTGTTTATTTGTATTTTTGAGACAGGGTTTCTCTGTGTAGCCCTGGCTGTCCTGGAACTCATTCTGTAGACCAGGCTGTCCTCGAACTCAGAAATCTGCCTGCCTCTGCCTCCCAAGTGCTGGAATTAAAGGCGTGCGCCACCACCACCCGGCTAATCCTTGAGTTCTTAACTCAAGTTCTGTTTCTGAAGAAAATGGAACTAAGGGATGTAAGGTTTTCTGGCAAAAACTCCAAGATCCAGGAAAATTATAGGGGAAACCCAGAGTTCTCAAGCTGGAAATTCATGTTGTCAATATTCGAACTAGGACTATCTGCCTCCAATGTCTACACTCAGCTAAACCCTTTCCTCAGAACAGCTATGTGTAGGTGTATCCAAGTGCACATTCTCAGCTTCCTCTATGGGAAAGGAAGAGCATCAGGTCCATCTCTGAAAGCTTATTTGGGAGGTAAGAAAATTATTTCAGGGGGTAAAAAACTAAACAGAATGCTCTTGCCCTGTTCTTGTCTATTCTCACCTAAGAAAAACAGGATGTATCTCATGGCAACACTTACTGTATGACTATCTGAGAGATGGGCAGAGGGACCATTCCTCCCATAAGTCATTCATAAGAATTGGCATCTATGCTCTCTCCGTGCCTCTGCTCTGCTGACTGCCCCAGGTGGAATATTCCCCTGAGCTCCACGCAATCAGTTACCTTTCCTAGGACATCAAGACAGACATAAAATCTCCACTCAAGTTTCTATTATTGACACCCAGAATTCATGTGTGCCCACTAACTCAAATCATGCTTCTAATTCCTTGTCAGTCTGGGGAAACAGGGAGACCATCACCCTTTTTCCTCCAAGGGATTAAAATAAAACATATGTGTGATTGATGCACAGCTGTCATTATTCTTCTTCCATGAGCCACCATAAGAAGAGACATTCGAATCATTTTGCTCATCACACACATGCTGCCTAGTGGCTGAACAAGAGTTTGTCCCTAGGGAAAGCATCCTCTGTCCATAGATCCCTCTGCCTTAGCTCTGCCCCAGACACCATAGGCAAAGGTAAGGTAAGAACAGTAAGAGCATCAGTGGTCTTCAAAGGAGAAAGTAGGCACAGCTCTGACATACATTAAAGAGTATGAAATTGGTTCCCCTTGAATTGCACTGGGAAAAGTCCACCCAACACAAGATGGCCTTCTTTCAGCCTACCTTCAAGATCTATGAATCCCATGTGGATGTGTCTTGCCTAACACATTCTTATAATAACAGATATTATATTAATTAGTGTAAATTTCTTGCTAAGAAAGAATGAGAATGTATCTGACCAGCAGAAACTAATTATTAAGTTAATAGTATTTGCAACTCATAAAGCAGGAAGGAATGCAGTAGATCATGATGGATTCGTTATTTTAGAAATTCCATGATGCCTGGGTTTTTACTTGACTTCTGTGCAATTACATCTGCCTCTGTCTCTTGATGAAAAGATGGCTTCTGTAACTTAGGCACTCATTCACAGAATCCAAAAGATCAGACAGCATTGAACTTCTATCTCCCACAGGAGAGCAATGGACTCAGAGCTCTGGAAGCTTCTAAAGCTTCTAAGTCCTGTCACCTGTCACCACCCACCAACCTTGGTAAATATTCCCAGTACATCCTCATTCCCCATTGAAATAACCTAGGTGAGCATATATCTGTTCCTTCTAACCAAATGGCTTAACCAACTCATTCCAATGCTACCTTAGAGAGATGTTTTCCATCTGGGCAATTTATATGGCACTCCAAGGACAGAAGATCCATGACTTCATTCCAGAGAGGAACTCACCCTTCTTAATTAAATCTAACTACTGTCACTCATAGAAGCTTGTTTGCAGTAAGCAACGATCAATGAAAAGTTCTGTGACTCTGTGTCAAAGTGAGGAGACTGATTGACTACTGAGTACTCAGTCCTTACTGAGACATCTATACTGCTCCATTAAAGAAAAAATTGCAGAAAAGGAGTGGGAAGAATATATGAGCTGAAAGATGCAGAAGAGTGATACAAACTGGTATCCTCCAGATACGGCACCACTATAGCACCCATGAAATCACAGCAGCAGTAGCCACCTGCCCAAGAACTCATGAGACTGAGCCTATTAATTCTCCATCTTGGATGGGGGAGGGGTTCTTAAGGCCAGACCCCTCCCTGAGAGCTATAGGTAGTTAGTGGTTGATTGTAGAAAGAGTGGGACTAATGCTCAGCATCCAGAAATGCTGTTGGAAATCATCTTTTTGAGAGCCATTTATACCTAAAGATGACAATGTCTCATTCACTTCCAGAAGAAGGGACAATGGCTCTGACTGTAGGTGCTTAATAACGATGACATGTATACACCACACAACTCACAAACCTTTATGAGAATAAGATTAAGTGGAGAGAGAAGGTTCAACTACCTGAACATTACAATAGTTTTTCATAGATACTGTAGAGGGGTAACTGAAAAACAAAACCTTTATCTGAGTATTTATTGAGCACAGTGCTATATTATAGTTCTGATAATGTATAGTGGAAATAGTACACTAATACTAATAGTATTATCTTTTAAAATATCAATATTCAGTACAGCCCCAATAGTTGAGTGTTTGTCCTACATTTGCAAGGTTATGAGTTTGATTCCAGCACCAGAAAAATCTCAATATGCTGTGCATACGAATCCTTACAATAATATTTATAAAACTTAATGTCATCAGGTTTAGCCTTAATATTCACAAACTATGGCTGTCTGTACTGCATGGTCTATTCAGGATCTGGAATTAGTCTACCTTAATTCAAATCTTAGATCTGCCACTTGTTGGCTGTTTAGAAAACTAAGCTACTTAACCTCTTTGAACTTTGATCTATTGATGAATTCAGTTGGTGTATCTTCCACACAGGGTGCTTTGTGGATTAAATGGGTTTATCCATGCGCCATACTTATCATAATGCTTGAACACAGTAAGCCTTCAATCAATACTTATTGTCACCAAAGAAACAACATACTCAATATTGATCTTATCAGTAAGACAATAAGACCCTAATGGACAGTCTTGCTGATTTATTTCTAAGATTCTTGTTTATAGCCAGCTGGTTGTTTTAAACATTTTTTTAAATGTAACATTGCAAACTGAGAAACACAGTTATGAGACAATATTTCAATAATGAACCTTTAAAAATTGAAATCCAGTGTTTTCTAGAACTAATGGAGCAATATTTTAAAGGTATGGTTAGCTAGGTTTTTTTGGTTAGAGAGTGAATTATTTTATACTGATACAACCAGCCTCTAAAATATAACTTATTATTCCAGGCAATAGCAACAAACATCATCTGTGCCTACATAAAAATATTCCATACGGTATAGAAACTAAACCTAAGACATAGGTTTGCTTCAAATTCTGGAATCCAATGCCAAATTAACTATATTATACTCAATACATCAATTGAAAATAGAGTACCCCAGTGGGATCATGGCTTACAGAAGCCATGAGGATAAAAGAAAATGAATTCCAGTTGATCTAAGAGGAGTGTAAACCTATTAGGACAAAAATGTCACCAGCAGAAAAATGTAATTAAAATATGCAACTAGGCAAATTCTCAAAACTCAGTGGTTATGACAGTATCCTAAAGTTGCTACTTCATATCACTAACAGTTCTTGGTGACTTGTAATCCCAGCTACCATTAGAACATGCGAGGTGTTCTATCTAGAAGAGAGATCCCCTTTGTTAACTTTAGCACTAGATTTCCAAATGAAGTACAGCTTGGAAAATAACAAAATAATGAGAGATGAGACAATGATCTAAGAACATACCTAGCAGAACACTGATAAATACAATTACCAGGGCCACACCTCCCTCTCCAGGGCCCATGGTAGATGACATCATTAAGGAGGCCACTCTTTCTTAGAACTGTCTCAAAGTGATTATTTTCTTAAAGGCTGTATGGTGAGAACTACCAAGCAAGTCTATGGTGGGACTCAAGCCTCAAGATCAAAATCATTATTCATGTGACTTGGAGTAGAAGCACATGATCACACAAACTTTGGCAAGACCATATAATGTAGATAATGTTGGAAAAGAGCCTGGTTTTACTCATCATATGTATAATTGTCTATAATATTTTTTTGCGGCCAGGTAAATTAGCAGCCTTGGTCCTTCAATCATTTTTTCCTTATCTTTTGCAGACAACTTGATCATTCATCTAACAAAAGAGCACAGCATCTGATGTCTTGGCATGGCTCATGCATGTGACTTTGTTTAGACAATAGATTATGCACACAAAGGATGAGGCGCCAGTTCTGAGCCTCAGTTCTCAAGATGATTCGTTTTTGTTTTTGGTCCTCTGCCCAGGAAATGACAAGAGCTTTCTTCTTATGTCTCTTGTTCACAAACCTGAACCAGACATGTGGAATAGCTCTGTCTGCCTGGACCCACTACTCAAAGCAGAACCATTGAGGTTCTGCTTACATAAGTGAAGCCTTCTTACATAAGTTAGCTGGCTGAGGTCAGCAGAAGTACCCTTATCAATCTGTAGAGAATTGACATTTAAAAAGTATGAAAATGTTCTTTTCCCTGAAATTGTGTGTGTGTGTGTGTGTGTGTGTGTGTGTGTAAAATTACATGGCAATATCTGATTAATATATTCATGATCACTGACAGCAATAATTACTCCCTGTGTCTATATACCAAGTCCAATCACAGAACTTTGCTATAACAGTATTTTTTTCCAGTTTTAGAAATGGAGAAGAGAGGGCTATGAAACCTTTTTCATTTTTTTAGTATCTAATAATAAATGGCTGCTAGTCTGTGATTTGAAATATGGTCCACTTTTAACATTCCATGTTTTCTTCCTCCTTCTACTGAAAAACAATACCACAATGTAAGCAAGTAGTACTTTTCTACAGCGAGTATGTCTATATCTTGAAAGGTCAAGGCTGGAATGAGTTTTCAAGAGGAGGATAATAGGCAGTAAAATCAGGAATGTGACCAGAGGTTGAATCACCAAGACCTCCAGTTACCTTAAAGAGCTCTTATTTTACTATAAACAAAAGCTGAGCCTGATGATGTGTGTCTATAATCCTTGGACTTGGGAGCCTAAAGCAGGAGAATGTAGAATTCAACACTAACCTGGTTAAGAGATTAGACAGAAGCAAACACAAACACATACCTACAATGAAAAGAAAGATTCAGATTTTTTTCTTTTAACTCTCTGGATATTTTATAAGCACTTTGCGAAATATGACAGCTTCAATGGTCAGCTATAAAAGAATAGAAATCGCTACCATTATTAAGTGTCCATGCTATATGAAAACTAAATACAAAAATAAAGCTGCTTCAAGTGGGGAGAAGAGCATGCTACTTTGAAAATAAAATCTAGGGGTGGGGCTGAATGAATGAACAAAGAGGAAAAGTGATAGAAAGAATTCAAATCTCAGCCTAGAGAAATAATTCAGTGGTTAGAACACTTAGTGCTCTTGCAGAGGTTCTGGGTTCAGTTCCCATCACTCACTTGGTGGCTCACAACTCCAGCTCCAGAGGATCCAATGCCCCCTACTGGTCTCTGCTGGCACTGCACACATGTGATATACTGTTATGCACTCAGAAGAACCCACCCATGCGTATAAAATAAAAATAAATAAATCTTTCTTGAAGGAAGGAAGGAAGGAAGGAAGGAAGGAAGGAAGGAAGGAAGGAAGGAAGGAAGGAAGGAAGGAAGGGTAGGGAATTCTAAGTCCATTGTATGTGTGTTTGACTGGTGCCAAAGTTGTTGTCTTCTTTGTGGCTTTCAAAAGCAGAATCCCAAAATCAATGCTCATCAATATTTTTTGCCTTTATATCTTAATGCAAAACATTACCTGAAATGGTGGGGATAGGAATTCTAGGTAAGAAAGGGTGTGGATCTTCTGTATGTGTCCTTTGGCAACCACCTGTTTCCAAATCAATGCCATTATCAACAGCATAGAAAGATTGTCAGTAGCAAACAACATCTAAGACATGCAGTACCATCTAGGGAAAAAAATCCAGAACAACTTGAATCCTGCCATGTGTCTCTTTCCCTTTCATAATTCAGGGGGAAAAAGAAGGCAAATCTTCAGGCTCATGCTTAGATACCAGAGAAAAAGAACTCATAGGACATCCTGTGAATTACAAACACATTCCTTTTTATTTCAGACTATAATTAATTTCTTTTCTAAAATAGTAAAAGTTTATGTTGTGTCTGGTGAGTCTTTTAATCATCTTTATTGAAAGCACAGATATAAGTATGTATTTTCATATTTTACCCAAAACAAAAAAAAGTCTTTGATAATGAATCTCTTGTATTATTTATTTGAAAAGAATTTTGCAAGCAAGTTAGTCTTAGCATTTTCAGTTAATTCTTTTTTTTAATTTTGATTGTTTGTTCAGATAGGGTTTCACTATATTATCCAGACTTGTCTCTAACTCATTATGTAACCCAGGCTAGCCTCAAATGTTTGATGATCCTTGGCCTTTTAGTGCTAGGATTAAAGGCATGAGTTCCCATACCCCATCTTATTTACTTCTTTAAAATAATGCCCCTCACATCCAAATAGAAGAACATTATAAAATGAATTACTGTAATATAAGTAGTAAATTAATATGTAAACTGTATTTCTTTACCTTTGTTAGTTCCCAATACCATACAGACAGATAACAATTAATTTCAAGCTGTACCTCAATGTCTGGACAGTTAAATGATCTATCTTAACCCCCTATGCTAATCTGGCTACCTCCCATCTATGATCCCATGCTACTTGCACAATATTATTGATCTTGTTCTTTAAGTTTCATATGGGTTTTGTTTTGTTTTGTTTTGTTTTTTTTTTGTTTTTATTTTTCCCCCCATTGTGTCTTTTTCTTGGACTCTCTCCTCCTTATAGCCAATCTGAATTAGAACTCTTCTCCACTCCTAATTCCTTCTTCCCTCATTGTGTAGCCAAGGCTAACCTCAAATATTTGGTGATCCTTGACCTCATAGTGCTAGGATTAAAGGCATGTGTTCCCATACTCCATCTTAATTCGTTCTGTAAAATAATGCCCCTCACGTCCCAAATAGAAGATATTAAAAAATGAAGTTTCCACTAGAAGTGAAAATTTCCCCCCAGAAGTTTCTCATTTCTGCCCAGCCATTGGGTGATCAGCATTTATTGAAAAGGCAGATAATAAATTGTAAGAAGTTTTTACAGAAACATGAGATAGGGGGTTCTAGACATAAACATTACAATGCTGTGTCTGGATTGAAACAAGTAAGAGGTCAGAAAAATCAGCATTTAAATAACACAAGGATAATCTTTACACAATGTACAAAAGCATTATGCTTACAAAACCTGAAGAAACTTAAGGGATCTGGGTAGATATTTTAATTTTTTAATAAAGTTTTATTCATCCCTTGAGAATTTTATGCCATGTATTTTGTACATATTCATGCTTGTCAACACTTCTCCTTCCCACTCTCTCAGCTCTCCCAACCCTCCTCACTCAACTTTTAAATTATTTTTCTTCTCTTCTCATTGAGTAAAGTTGGTTTTTGCCCAGATAGTCTTGGTATTAGAAACAAAACTAATAAATTACAGAGAAGACAATTTTAACAGCACCCTCTCTCCCACCCACAGTGTCACTTATTGGACTTCAAATAAATAAAAGCAGAGGCACAGCCAACATGGAAGCAAAGGCAGTGTCTGATAGCTTTTCATATAAAACACTATACTTATCCCATGCTAACAAATAAAATCAGAACAGCAAAATACCCTTGGCAATTTAAATGAAAATCAATTAGCTTTAGGAACTAGAACCAGCCTTATTGGCAGCTATAATTCTCACTTCTAATAGAAGCTACTGAAACTGATAACCTGCCTCAAATTCACAGAGATCTGCCTGCCTCTGCCTCCTGAGTGCTGGGATTAAAGGCACACCACCACCACTGGGCTTACTTTAGGTTTTAAATGCCAGAACTCTTCTCATTGGGGCAACATGCCTTTATCATTATTGGCCAAGTTACTCAAAAATATTTCCATGCCATTCTATAAACTAATTTAATGAGTTTCCTATTTTTTATATTTGTAATAAATCCTGATGTGTCAATAATGAGATACTAGTGTAATTTTCAAAATAACATTTTATTATTCCAGAGTTGTTTAACCCATAAATCAACAGAGAATGAGGACATTGAAATCTTCATTTATGATAAGGATATCATTAAGAAAAAATTTTCAAAATGGAAACTATTTTATTGTTTTACTCAAATAATGTTTATCTAAAATTAGTAGGAGTCATTAATGTACACTGTAAATGAGTACAATAATAATTCTGGATGATTAGTGTTTACTAACCTCTCCAGGAGAGTTTTGTTTTTGACTTTTAGTTTTGTTCTGTTTTGTTTTTAAGCTATTAAGTTACTCAGTGGAGGGAAGCATTATTTGACTTATACTTCCAGGTTACAGTCCATCATTGACAGAAGTCAAGGCAAGACCTCAAGCAGGGACTTGAAGCAGAAACCAAAGAGGAATACTGCTTTCTTGCTCCCTCACAGGGTCATAATTAGTTAGCTTTCTTATACAATTTAAGACCATCTGCCTAGGGATTATACTACCCACAGTGGGCTGGGCCCTTTTACATCAATTAACAATTAAGAAAATCCCCAATGTCAATTTGATCTAAGCAATTTCTCAATTGAGACTTTCCTTTCAGATGGCTCTAGGACATGTCATTTAAATTACAGATCAATTAAAACTAACTAGGATAATGTCTTACCCTTGGACTCTTCCTTCCTGCTTTTCTGTTTCCTAGGACCCATGAGGTGATTAGCTTTGCTAAACCACCATGATACTGTATGTAAAACTGGCCTATAGAAACAGGGCTAAACAACCACAAGTAGAAACCACAATCCAAAATAAACACCTCTTTAAGATGCTTTATTTTGTCACTATAATAGAACGTTATACCACTGTGCAAAAGAAGGCACAATCTTTGTAGAACATGTTCCTTGTTTCCTACCATAATATTACTTCAGAAGTCTCTGTCTCCACATAGTGGGCATACGGAGTGCCTTGAGGACTTTCTATGTACATAAGAACATGGATATGCTAAGCCCTCTCCTAGGGTAAGTCAGAAATGTGCATTTAATACTCATGAGAACAGCTCACCGCCAGTAACGAACTAAACAAATTGGTTTGTTTACTCCTTAAATGGGACATCTATGAGACATGCTCTGCACAGACCTCAGAAGGCCTTAGCTCCTATTGTCCACATCAGTAATCTGCTTGTTCTGACTGGTGTGAAGTGAAAACTCAGGGTTGTTTTGATTTGCATTTTTCCTAATGACTAAGAATGTTGAACATTTCTTTAGGTGCTTCTCAGCCATTCAATATTGCTCTGTTGAAAATTCTTTGTTTAGCTCTGTACCCCATTTTTTAATAGGGTTATTTGGATCTCTGGAGTCTAACTTCTTGAGTTCTTTGTATATATTAGAAATTAGCCCTCTGTTGGATGTAGGGTTGTTAAAGATCTTTTCCCAATTTGTTGGTTGCCATTTTGTCCTATTGACAGAGTCCTTTGCCTTACAGAAACTTATGAGGTCCCATTTGTCAATTCTTGATCTTAGAGCATAAGCTATTGGTGTTCTGTTCAGGAAATTTTCCCCTATGCCCATGCATGTGCTCAAGGCTCTTCCCCAGTTTCTTTTCTATTAATTTCAATGTGTCTGTTTTTATGTGGAGGTCCTTGATCTACTTGGACTTGAGCTTTGTACAAGGAGATAAGAATGGATCGATTTTGCAAAATGTAGTGGTTGCTCTTTCTTTCATATCTCATGTTCCCAGGCCCTCCACTGGCATCTCCTAGGATAACCACTCTCCTATCAATGAACTATCCAAAATCTTGTTTCAGAAAAGCCTACATCTGTGGCAATCCATCTATTCTCTGAAATATTGTTTAAAATAGTAGCAAAGTGATTATCTATCATGGATATTTGTCAGATGAAATTCTATGGAATCATTGAGTAGGAAGAGGCTGCAGAATAATAAAGACTAATAATTATTAGTTATAATAAATGCTACACACACAAACACATGCATGAACATGCATACACACACACACACACACACACACACACACACACACACTAGCATGAACTTTCTCTAGTGCATTGATTCTGCATGAAAACCTAGAAAACGATTCTCCCCATGGAAGTACTTAAAACCTAAAATTCAGTCAACAGAAGGTGAAGGAAAAGAAGCACATGGTATGCAAAAACAAAAACAAAAACAAAAAAACCTGTGCCCCTAATACCAATAAAATAGAACGTATCATTCACCAAGTATTCAGGTATAGACTGACAGATGGCAGAGGCTAAACACAGAGTAAGGATGAGGATGACACAATCCCTGGTGACATGGAGCTTGAAACAGAATCGGAGAAGGAAAATATTGAAGCAGAATCTGCTACAATGTAAGTAATACATGGGTTTAAAATTTAGGAAGTTGTCATCTAACTTGAAAAAATAATCAGTCCAAACAAAAGATACAATGTATCTCATTTCAGGAAAATGCACAGATATTGTATTAAAGGAATTGCAAAGAACATGGAGGTTAAATAGGAAATGTTACCAAGTAGTGATGACCAGATAGCAATATTTATTCAAAACCAGCTTACTCAAACTCCTCCAAGGTACTATGCTGGTTGTTTGTCTATTGATGCAAATTTTTTAAACTATAAGCTGTGATCTCTGTGTAGTATTTTTGATTTATTTATTTTTACTTTGTGTCCATGAATCTTTTCCCTACATGTATGCACCCCATATATGTCTGATGCTTATAAAAGCTAGAAAGGTCAGTGATTTGTGGGCCATCATGTGGGTCCTAGGAACTGAGCCCGGGTCCTCTGCAAGAGCAGCAAGTCCTCTTAGCCACTAAGCCATCTCTTTACCCTTCTGTGAGCAAAGATTTTAAAATTAGATGTCAAAGACACCCTTTACTGTAAACAGTATGTAGTTCAAAAAAAGAAAAGAAAAGAAAGAAAGAAAGAAAGAAAGAAAGAAAGAAAGAAAGAAAGAAAAAAAGAAAGAAAGAAAGAAAGAAGTCTGTTCCACTATAGATTCTATTTATCAAAAATGCAACCATAAAAGCATCATTCATTCATGATCCATGCCAAGTTCTCATTAAAGTCTGTGTTCTGTGTAGTGTGCTGAGTTCTGTAGGAGGAGATATTGTAAATGAAAAAGGTTGTGTGAAAATTATTGCACTTGTGCAGATTTCCTGGTCTGCTCTGCCAAAGTTAAACTTTCCCAATAAACTGACTAATAATTCCTTTGAAACAAACCCCTGGTGTTCAAAGGCTTTGATGACTTACCTATTTGTCCAGTTGCCTTCATGTGTATTATTTACTCAAAAGATTCACTAAAAAACAAAGCAGAAGGGAGCTGTTTTGGATTGTGTGAGCTATTGTTTTAGTGCATGGCAGTGATGGCTCTAACAAAATATAACAAAGTAATTTACAAGTCAAAACAAGGCTACATATGCTAAAAGTATTCTAGACAAAATTCAGCAGTGTTCTACAATTTCCTAATGCTCATCTGTGGCCTAATAAACGTATGATTAGTTGAAATCATGTGTAATACAATAATTAAAATAGCAGCAGGCTTTTATGCAATGGTGTGCAAAAGAGCTTCATGGTTTTCCTTTGCCTTTGTTCTCTCTCACAGAAAATGGCAACGACCACACAATTTCCTTTGGGTTGCATTCTAACATACACAGACATGGTAGAAGGTGAGATTAATTTCTCTTGTTCTGCTGTCCTGTCTGTCCATAAGATACTTAAAAGAGATTTGCTTACATTGACCAAAATGCTTCTTGCCAAAGTCCTCTCTCCACCTTGCCTCTAGAACAGGGCTTCAAAATGCAAATCTTCCTGTCTCGTCTCTGCCAAAAACCATTTAAAAGAGCCCCTTCCACACACCAGAGAAAAAGATTAAAATATTTACAGGCTGAATATTTCCCCCCACTAAAATGGAAAATAGTTTTACTGAGTCCCATAGATGAACTGTATTCCTTCCAAAATGGATTACCTCCTTTATTGAGTAGAAGATTGTCACGGGGAGAAATTCAAACTGCAGTTTAGACAGAAAAATGTTAATATCTGGACATTTTTTTTTTGAAAAGAAAAAGGAAATAGCTTTCAAATCTTTCACATTGAAACTGGGTCCCGTGGGCTGGGAGACAGTCATGGGAGACACTCAGCCTGAGGTTTTAGGATAGTACCATCTATCCCTTTAGTGTTCTATGCTAGGGCCTACAAATGCAGTCCTCCCCTCCCTAGTGTCATCTCTGAAATGTACTCTTCTGTAAATTCACCCTCCAGAATGCCGCTGTCCCCACATTTCTCCAGACACACGACTGTCGGTGTTCTCTTGCTCATCACTGTCTCCATTCCTGTCTTGGACCCTTCTCCTATCCTTCTTTTTCTGGGTAAACACTTTGCTTACTTACTCTCCGAGACAACACAGTTCCTACCATGTCTCTCAGTTCATCCTTGACCTGCCCAAACATGTGGCTCACCACCTCCTCCGGAGTGTTGTCATTGCTCTGGTCACCACGCTGCATCTAAGCAGCAAGTCTATCTGCTGGAGGAGAACAGACACTTCAGAAAATCTGGTGGGCTTTCCTTTGCTGGCTCCTGCCTCAGGACTCAGCTCTTGGCCGGTGTTAGACATGCTCAATAAGCAAATGATGGCACCAACATAACTACACACACACACACACATAGAGGAAAGTGTGAGCTAAGTCCTCACGACTCTCTTGATCTTGAAAAGCCACAGACTAGGTTCTATTTACTGAGCAAGTGATTTTATCATAATCTTCCTGAGCTCTTGGGAATTACTTTGACAAAGAGGAGGAATTGTCCTTAAAGTCAATATTTGTTTGGGGATCTACAGTATAATTGTTATGCTGTAAAATTTACTAGGGAGAAATTGGCCGGGATGAAGCAGGGCAGATAGATGTGTACATAACCATATTGTGGTACGTGTGCACCTAGCCTGACCTTCCAGGGACTTGCCAAGCCTGTACCTAATCATCACCTGCAGCAAAACATGACATGTTTAAAAAAATCAATGGGCTCAGATGTACTTTTCCCCAAGTAAAATTGTAAAAAGGTTAAAATAATAAGTGTCAAGCTCCCTGACATTAAGCAAGATATGAAATCAATAATAAACTTACAAATAATGTCATGAAATCAGTTTTATGTTACACTCACTATTTTCAAGTTTACTTACAATAGCATTCATTCTTCTGGTGGAATCATTTTTGATGAACACTGCTTCATTCTCAGCCTATGCACCAGCCCCCGGGGCATCACTGTAAGTATTTTGTCACTCTAATTTTGACTGCTCAGAATACTTCATATATGGAGCCCTGAAGAAGATGGTCTTGAGTTTGGCAACCTAACATCATGTAAGCAAATGTTTCAATATTTTGTACTGTTGTGTTTCTGTTCCATTAAGCAAATTTACCATAGTTCACTGGCCTACTCATCCATTAAAGTACATTTGTAGCATCCTCAGTTCTTACTAAACTTGAATAAAACCTCAATTAAATAATTTTGTATGGTGTTGTGTGAACATCAGTTACAGTTTACTTGAGACACAAAGAAGGAACGCCAGTGAACCGTGATATGTGTCTATTTAATTTGATAAGAAACTGCTACACTCTTCCAGTTTCTGTGGCACGGGGAGTTTACTCCTCTGTTGCTGTTTTATATCCTTTTAGCAGTAGGCATTATCTGTAATTTTTTTTCCCTGTTCTAATCAGTAGATCACTGAGAAGGAGACTGGGTATTAGAGAGTGGGATTTTGAATATGTAAGATTTACAGTCCAACCTGGAGCACAAGAGTTGCCAAGTTCAAGTGAGAACTTGTCTCAAAGTTTTATCTCAAATTTAAAAGAAAGGGGTGTGTGGATACATACGTCTCAGTGGCAGAATGCTTGCCTAGCATATGAAAAGCTCGAGATTTAATCCGTAAACACTGAAAACATCATCCTTGACATCATAAAATAACTTAGTAAGACATATTAGTTCCAATGCAAGTGGAGACCAGACTTTTGCTGTTAAAACATTAAGTACTTAATATGAAGAAGAACACAAGAAATGGCAGAGGGTTGGGTTAAAGAGGACAGAATGGATGGTTAGGAATAAACAGAAGGTATGTGCAAAGGAAGAAAGGACCTCAAAACTACATGTAAGAAAGAGTAGTCACTGAACAAGTACGGCCACAGATAGGACTGGGTTACAAACTCTGGGGAAAAGAACTCTAGTTACAGTCCATAAATCAGAGGGATCCTTGGTTTTCCAAAATCATACAATGGGAGATGAGTAGTCAATAGGGCAGTGATTCTTAACCTTCCTAATGTTGTGACACTTTACAGTTCCTCAGGTTGTGGTGATCCCCGACCATAAACTACAACTTTGCTACTGTGATGAACCATAATGTAAATATCTGTGCTTTCCTACAGTCTTCAACCCCTGTGGAAGGATTGTTCAACCTCCAAAGGGGTCACTATCTACAGGTTGAGGACTGCTGGGATGTGGAAAATTAATGGCTGCTGTGTCAACAGCCTTTTCTGTAAATGTTTAATGGGTGCTGGAAAGGGAAACTCTTCAGAGAGAACTGAAGAGCCTTTGGGAGTAAGTCCCAAGACATCTCTAACCTAGGTGCCGTTTCAAGGCAGAGTATACAAGCAACTAGAAGACAACTGTTTTATACTGCGTTTTTATTTTTTATTTCCCCTATTGTGATAGTATCAGGCATTTCCCAGTTTACACATTTACCTGAACATTCACACAAAAGTTCATGTTTTCTTCAGTCCACATATGTAATGAATTTCTTTCTTCCCCATTATTTCAGATAGACAGAAAAAGGAGACTCCTAGGCTCAGTGAACTGGCATAGAAAGTATTAATGTTTGCTAAGTAAAGACATGAAAGACCAATAGTTGTCTTCAACCCAAAAAAAAAATGACATGAACTAAAATCAGAAAATCAGAAAACATCATTTTGTGAAGAAACGTTTTTTTAGTTTCTCCATGTGTGTTGGCGGGGTATACACATCTCTCTCTCTCTCTCTCTCTCTCTCTCTCTCTCTCTGTGTGTGTGTGTGTGTGTGTGTGTGTGTGTGTGTGTGTGCATGTGTGAGTGTGTATGTGTATGTATGTGTACTACAGTGTACACAGAAATCAGGCGACAATATCATGTGTTGGTACTCCTCTTTCTCCTCATTTGATACAGGGTCTCTCTCTCTCTTTTTTTCTCCATTTCTCATGCATATGCCAGGTTAGCTGGCCTGTAAGCTTCTAGGGATCCTCCTGCCTCCACCTCCCACCTTACTGTAATCATGCTGAGACTACAGACATGTGCTGGTTTTCAAATCTGAGGGTCTGAGTACAGGGACACTTGCATGTTAAACATCTTACCCACTGAGCCATCTCCCCAGCCCAAGAACGCCTTAGAGGCCTACTACAATAAGTTAGACCAGAACAGAGTCCATTTTCAGTAACCTTTCAGAGCACAGGGTGAGAAATCAGACAGTTTGAATACAAACTTGACTCATTACTTGCTAGGCTTCTGAATAATATTTTCAGGAAAGGTGAACTACTTTATGGTCCCTCTTAGATTAAAAGGATCAATAGAACTGTTGTCTTATTGGTTTACATAATAAGTGAATGTATACTAGGAAAGATAAATAAATATGGATAAGTAAGAATATTCATATGTGGATCATAAGTGCTGTATATCAGCTATTACTACTTTCAAATTTATTATCATGAGTAACAGGAGCTCTATCATCTGTCAAGGAAAGGAAGCATTCAAAAGGACCCAAATTTCACTTCGTCTTAACTCTGATGTTTCCTTTCGTTTATTCTATAATGTTTTACTTATTTAGCTCAGTCCATATGATAAGCCATATGCACAGAAGGTAGCTACAGGTTAGCAAGAATGCAATGCCACACCTATCAAAGACACTACTCTGTCACACATGAAAGGTGGGTTGTCATGTAAAACATGTGTTCCTGTGAGTGAAAATGTGGCCTTTCTTGTCATTAGTATGATCAAGTTCTCATTTATTTTACAGCTATATTATCACTTCCCTTATTCCAAACAAACTGATCTGAAAAGAACACTGAATTCTTAACTGAACAATGATTTATAAAACTCAACACAGTGTCTATTTAAGCATAGGGACATTAAAAACTATATTTTCAACATCTGTCAGCTGATAAGCCTGCCTGTAACAAACGTATTTGAAATAGCAGACATAGTTCAATTCCACTTTCTATAGAGAATAAATGTTTCCTGCTTGGGAAAATACTTTATATGCTAATTTTTCTTTTTATCCATGCCTTAAGAAGAAAGCATCCAACACAGGTTTGATCCAGCAATTCATAAGCTAATATTTGTCCTATCATATTCACTTATCTGCATATAAAAATGTTGTGTTATCAGAGGGAGCACTGGATTTGTATATAAATTTTTTAAAAAGAGCAATGGCTGACATAAACTTGCAGAGTAAATGTCAAACATTAGAAGTTAAATATGTGCATCATACACAGTTTTCAAAAAAAGAAAAAAAAACTGAGATAACACAGAAAAGTAAAACTCTCATGATCCAATATTTTGAAAAGAAGGACACAGAGAGGAGTGAACCTGAGGTGGAATGTTCCAGATATGTCAGGTGTGGAAAGTCAATGTTCAGTCCCCAGCTGTGAGGACAGAGGAAGGTGAAGATGGGGACAGCTGACCAGACTGTCAAAAAGGGAAGAGTCTGAAAGCTCCCACACAGGACAAATGGGAGCCCACACTGTCACCCAAGGAACTAGCAACTAGGCCAATGGAAAACTGCAGAAAATTACTAGAGGCGTTATCTATCTTCATCAAAAATTGAAGGCAATTTGACCACTTTTTTATTATTGTGAAAGGGTTTCACAACTGGGCATTACCTTCCTAAACAACTGGTAAGTATATATATTTTCTATCGACCATATAAAAATAGAGGGTTTTTTCCTCTGACTCAGTGTTGGTAGAAATGTAAGGATGTTAATATATGGAAAGAAGTGAAGGGAAGGGTAAGAGAAGGGGAAGGGACAAGGGAAGGAGAAGGGAAAAGGGAAGGTGAAGGGAAGGGAAGGAATGATGCGTTGGAGAGCTTGATAGAAATAACAAGGGTAAGGAAAAAAATGGAAGGACTGTACAAATAACAATTAATTTACGTGCAGAGTTAGCCCTCCATAGTCCCAGGTCCTGTACCTGTCAAGCAAGCAAGCATGAGGAGAAGAAAAAGAAGAGGAGGAGAAAGAGAGAGGAAGAAAAAGAAAGAATAAGAAATAGAAAAATAATATAAACTCTAAAATACGGTCTAACACCTATTTATGTATATAAGAACTACATGTTTATACTGGCTATCAGAGTTCCCAGAAATAGCTTAAAGTACATAGGAGGATTGTGAACAAATGGCTTCTCATTCTATATAAGGGTATCTATGACTATCCTGAAACTATTATCCCTAAGCTATAGAAGGAGGATGGTGAGAACGGTCTCACAAGTCACTGAGTCCATAGGTCCAGAGGAAAAGTCTCATCTTACTGAGCAGGTTGGCATAACTGGGAAGCCCAAGAAGAGTAGTTTTCTTTATTATACAAATGACTTGGTGTCCTCCTTATAGATAGAGACAGGGAAGCTGACAGCCAGAGAGAACAAGGATGACTGGAGACTGGACAGAGGAAGAGCCAAGTGGGTAGGAAAGGAGTGATGTGGGGGTTAGAGGAAGATGGATAGGCATAGGCAGGTGCTGGGAGCATTGGGACTGAGAAAAGGAGAATTCTAGCAATTTCATGTTTTCTCTACCATGTGCCACTTCCTGTGTGCTACCTCTGCAAGACTGTGAGCAAAGGCTGCACGGAACTTAACATTTTTGCTATCCTGTTTTTCCCACATACTGCTGGGATCAGACGGGCATTGGGTTGGGAACTAAACACTTTGGATTTACATGAGCCTGGGAACAAAAGAAAAGAAAAAATAAGGAATAAATAATTCTAAAGAAGGCTTGGCTAATCCTCTGCAGTTGGCCATGTTAGCACCTCTCCCTCCCTGTGCCTTAGGGCACTCCCTTACCTATAGGGCATCTCTGCCTACCCCTTGGCTCACTGTAACAGAATAAGGTGTGGTGAGAGTTTCAACTGATGGTCTCAAACAGATCAGAGAGGCTTTTGATTTGTTCCAAGAAGACAACACAGCTGAAACCCAAATAGTCCGGAAAGACCTGAAGACATGAACGCAAGGCTTAAGACATAAAACATGAGGAGATCTCAGAGAAAATATAAATACTGAGACCCAGATTCCAGCATGGCTAATGAATAAATAAGTAAATAAGACCTGCAGGCTTGAGAAGGAAAATCTACAGGAAGATTCAAATAGGTATAATTTAGAGATTAAGTCTAAGAACCACACCCCTCTGATTCTGGCTTGGGCTTATCTCAATGGGATATGTCTCAAGCAGTATGTACATTAGAAATGAAAACAGAAGCCACAGGAAGTACAAAAGAAGATAGAAGTCATCAGTCTAACCTCCTGAGTAATGAAGTATAGCTCTGTGTTACTTGGGGTTCAGAGATGGATGTTTACACATGTTAATTTTTTTAAACAAAGCTTTCTGACCTTCCCACTTCCATTACTCACCATCTTTTTCCATTACTGACTATTATGCACTAGTTTCTGTTGTTATGACTAGTCTGCTGTCCAAAAACAAATCGATGAATGGAGATGATTATTTTCATTTTTCTTGCAGATCTGTTCCTCTGCCATCTCCTCCACAAAGCAGGCTTTCCTGGCTCCTCCAGGTCGACATCATTATTCTTTTGTATCCCTTCAGCACCGGTTCCTCCCTGCTTTACAACCCTTTTCATTTGTGAGCATCGCCTACAGTTTCATGACTGTTCTGGAGTTAAAGTAGACCTTTATTCATCTTTTCCAGCACCTACCGGTATCAGTGCAGCATCCCACAGAAACATCTGTGGAATGAAATGAGAATCCAGATGGGACATAAAATTCGTCACCAGGCATCCCACAAGGAAATTACTTCCACATCAGTCTCTCAATATGGATAATTCCAGGCCTTAGTCCATACTGAATATTTATCTTCCTCCAATAATGATTGTATTAAGATATTCCCAGCTGAGACCTTCAAGTTTCTACTCTTAAGTAAGAAACATTTTTTGGGAAAAGAATTACTAAAGTTTAAAAAAAAAAGATCTTAGCTATCATAGGAAGCAATTTCAACACTCAAGTGATACTACACAGTCAAAGCACCAGAAGACTTTAGAAACTTGACTGTCTCTGAAGCCGTGGCATCATTTTTGCTACTGTAAAAATTATTTCTGTTATTGAAGCTAAGCTCATACTCCTAAGATTCACATAATGCAGGAGCTGATTCATGATCTCCCTGAAGCCTCTACAGAGGGGGCATGTCTGTTCTTAAGCAGGGTAAATTTCAGTCTGGGGTTGATATTGGAAGTAGACAATTAGTATCTCATTTCAGAAAGCTCTTGGGCAAAATGTACCATATAAAAGATGGATGGCTTAAAATGCCATTAAGCTTGGACTGGTCAAAACTTATTTTGTCTTTATAGCTTGTTTTACTGATAGGACATTACTATTGGCCATTATTAATAGCACTCTCCATCTTATTACTAGTTATATCCATTCCTTTGACATTTTAACTATATTCTCTTATTTCTTCATCTTATAGAACATCAAGTTAACATTCTGAGAAGATGTTAATTAGAGGGAAAAAAGAGGGTCTTTGGAGTCCGCCTGATGGAAAGTAGAAGAGTTAGTTCTCCTGAAGTTCTTATCATATGGCTTTCAGAGACTTGAAGCACAGCCAGAGGCACCATCAAGATGGCCATTTAATCTTACTGAATTTACTTAATTTAAATCTTCAAACTGATGTTTAGTTTCCACAGAGGAAAAACTTTTAAATATAATTTGAATAATTTGAATGCGTGACTAGATCTTGTTCAACTACAGATTTCATAAACTCTAAATGCAGATCAAGAATTTATGGTAAATCCTGAGTGTCTGCAGGCCAACACACTGCCAGCACAAGACCAGATATCAAGCACTTGTGAAGAAAAAGTAAAGTAAAACAACTCTTGAAATTATTTTATATTGTTAATGACAACATGCATGGTCATTGTAATGGATTGAATAATCCTTACCACCCAAACAATATGTCCGTGTTTCCTGACTCTAGTTCTAACACATAGAAAGAACCTATGACTGTAACTTCACACAGTGAGTAAATACTACCTTGCAAGGCAAAGAGGAAGGAAAAAACAAAAAACAGTGATTATAAATCTTGAGGAAGAGTTTATCCTGGATTAGACAGTCTTAAGTCCAAAGACAAGTATCCTACAAATGAGAACCAGGGAGGCTTAATAGACAGCAGAGAAAGAGGCAGCATGGATGTAGAGATCACAGTGATATGGCAACCACAGTTAGAGAATACCAACAATCAAAGGATTGCAAGCCTGAAGACAGTGATGCTAAACCCGCCTTCTCTATGACTGCGAAATAGCACACTTCTAGTACTTTAAACAGTCAAGTATATGGTAGCTTGTCCTCAGCAGGCACAGGGAAAAGATTAAAGCTAGTAGTTTGAATATGTTGGATAAAAGATAATATTCTAGTTGCATATCTTTTAACTTTAACAAATGTAGTTTTTAGAAAACTGTGTTATATGTGCCTCACATTATATTTCCATTGCACTTCCTCATTCTGGAATGAATTATTGGGTATTATCATTTATGACATTTTTCCTGGAATTCCTATTTCTAGGGTCATACGTGTAAGCAACAGCTCAAAACTGTTCTTCTCCATGTGTGTTGTTTACATGCCTGTGCATGTGTCTGTATGTGTGTGTATGTGTGTGCACATGTGTGTATGTATACTCTCACATAGGTGTGCTCAGGCACACTCACATGGCTATATGACATACAGATGTCAACCACAGACATTTTCCTCAATTGCTCTCCATCTTGTATTTTAAACACAGTCTCTCAAAGCACTTTTAACCTGAATAATTTGCTAGACTAACTGGTTAGCCTGTCCCAGGGATCTTCCTATCTCCAGTCCCCCAGTGTTAAGTTATAGACATGCAGTGCACCTGCCTTTTTCATGTGGGTGCTAGGGATCCAAATGCCGGTCCTCTTATTTACATGACAATCACAGTAAGTATCTTCCACCTCCCCAACACAAAATGATAAAGCACTCACATGCCACCAGCAGTTTTGGAGCATGATAAATTCTCCATTCATGCTTAGTAATTAATGTATTAACTATTAACATGCAGATTTCTTTATTCATTCAAAAGCATTAAGCTGAGAATTCAGTGGCTGTAAGAGTCTTAACATTTTTGACCATTTCTAATGAGAGGAAATGAAGGTTGAAAGCTAATGAGATAGAAAGGAACAGGAACAAAGCCAGAGTCCACCCTTGGATCCAAACAGCCAGCTGTGAAAGCAGAGATAGATAGAGACATGATGTCTGTGTGGCATGTGGGAAAAAGACCTGGGGGTCTTCACTAATGCAGAACTCAATAGGAGTTGGCAGGGTGATACAGTTACCAATGCAACTATGTGGACATTTCTGCTGTTTAAATAAAAGTCAGGGTAACATAGCAACAGTGCTGTACTAGTCCACAACGGCCAAGGGAGGAGTCAAGACAGAGACATTGACTTGCCATCTATAAATGACGCTTCCCTAGAAGACACCATGAATGTTTAACCTTCTATAAACTTGAAGTCAACTCACCTCATCTTCCTTAGCTCCAATTTTCCTAAATTTAAGTAAATGTGAAAAGAGATGTTGGTCCAGCCATTGATACTCCATTGGAGAAAAAGATGTACCCTTTGCCAACTGATATAAAGTGCAAATAGCATCCAGGGCAGTCCTATGTCCAATAGCAGACTAATACAAAATAAACTCCATCTCTGTGCTTTGTTTGAGTGTTTTTGTTTTAGACATTTTGTTTTAATCAGTTATTTTTGTTTTGCTTTCCTTTTCATGATTTTGTGAGGTTATTGTTCCAGAGAGAGAAAGAGAATGTGAAGTTGGATGGGTAGGGAGGTTGGGAAGATCTGGGAGGAATTGGAACTGGGGAAGGGGAGAGCATGATCAAAATATATTGTATGGGAAAAAAAACCTTAAAAAAATAAAAAGAGAACAGATCTACTTTGAGCTATCAAACACTGAACCAGTCTAACCTGAAAGGTGATGAACTCCTCATATCTCAGAGGAGATATTCATGAAGTACCCTATACGAGAGCCATGAAATCTGGTTTTATTTTTCTTAAGAATGGTATCCCAACAATATACGGAAATCCATCAACATAATCCACTATATAAACAAACTCAAGGAAAAAAACCACATGGTCATTTCATTAGATGCGGAAAAAGCTTTTGACAAAATCCAGCATCCCTTTATGATAAAAGTCTTGGAGAGAGCGGGAATCCAAGGCCCATACCTAAACATAGTGAAAGCAATATACTGCAAACCAGTAGCTAACATCAAACTAAATGGAGAGAAACTTGAAGCAATCGCGCTAAAATCGGGGACCAGACAAGGTGGCCCACTCTCTCCCTATCTATTCAATATAGTACTTGAAGTTCTAGTCACAGCAATCAGACAACAAAAAAAGGTCAAAGGTATACAAATTGGAAAAGAAGAAGTCAAAATATCACTGTTTGCAGATGATATGATCGTATACTTAAGTGACCCCAAAACTTCCACCAGAGAACTCCTAAAGCTGATAAACAACTTCAGCAAAGTGGCTGGATATAAAATTAACTCAAGCAAATCAGTAGCCTTCCTCTACTCAAAGAATAAACAAGCTGGGAAATAAATTAGGGAAATGACACCCTTCACAATAGTCCCAAATAATACTTCATACCCTGGTATGATCCTAACGAAACAAGTGAAAGATCTCTTTGACAAAAACTTCAAGCCTCTGAAGAAAGAAATCAAAGAAGATCTCCGAAGATGGAAAGTCTCCCATGTTCATGGATTGGCAGGATCAATATAATAAAAATGGCCATCTTGTCGAAAGCAATCTACAGTTTCAATGCAATTCCCATCAAAATCCCAAATCAATTCTTCATAGACCTAGAAAGAGCTATTCTCAAATTCATCTGGAATAACAAGAAACCCAGGATAGCAAAAACTATTCTCCACAACAAAAGATCTCCTGGGGGAATCACCATCCCTGACCTCAAGCTCTACTACAGAGCAATAGTGATGAAAACTGTTTGGTATTGGTATGGTGACAGGTAGGAAGATAAATGGACTAGAATTGAAGACCCAGATATGAACCCACACACGTATGGTCACTTGATATTTGACAAAGGAGCTAAAACATCCAGTGGAAAAAAGACAGCATTTTTAGCAAATTATGCTGGATCAACTGGTGGTCAGCATGCAGAAAATTGCAAATCGACCCATTCTTATCTCCTTGTACAAAGCTCAAGTCCAAGTGGATCAAGGACCTACACATAAAACCAGACACACTGAAGCTTATAGAGGAGAAAGTGGGGAAGAATCTTGAACACATGGGCACAGGGGAAAAGTTCCTGAACAGAACACCAATGGCTTACGCCCTAAGAACAAGAATCGACAAATGGGACCTGATGAAGCTGAAAAGTTTCTGTAAGGCAAAGGACACGGTCAGTAGGACAAAAAAGGCAATTGGGAAAAGATCTTTACCAATCCTACATCTGATAGAGGGCTAATATCCAAGGTATACAAAGAACTCAAGAAGTTAGGCTCAAGAGAGTCAAATAACCCTATTTAAAAAATGGGGAACAGAGCTAAACAGGGAATTCTCAAGTGAGGAAACTTGAATGGCTCTAAAGCACCTAAAGAAATGTTTAGCATCCTTAGTTATCAGGGAAATGCAAATCAAAACAACACTGAGATTCCACCTCACACCAGTCAGAATGGCTAAGATAAAAAACTCAGGGGACAGCAGATGCTGGAGAGGATGTGGGGAAAGAGGAACACTTCTCCATTGTTGGTGGGATTGCAAGCTGTTAAAACCACCCTAGAAATCAGTTTGGTGATTCCTCAGAAAATTAGACATAGTACTACCTGAGGATTCAGCTATCCAGAAGATGCTCCTACATGTAATAAGGACACATGCTCCACTATGTTCATAGCTGCCTTATTCATAATAGCCAGAAGCTGGAAAGAACCCAGATGTCCTTCAACTGAGGAATGGATACAGAAACTGTGGTATATATACACAATGGAGTACTATTCAACTATTAAAAACAATGAATTCATGAAATTCTTAGGCAAATGGATGGAACTAGAGAGTGTCATCCTGAGCGATATAACCCAATCACAAAAGAACGCACATGGTCTGACCTCACTGATAAGTGGATGTTAGCCCAAAAGCTCAAAATAAACAAGTTACAATTCACAGACCACAGGAAGCTCAAGAAGGTGAAGGACTGAAGTGGGGGTGCTTGGGTTCCTCTGAGAAAGGGAACAATACACTTACAGGAGCAATAATGGAGGCAAAGTGTGAAGCAGGGACTGAAGTAAAGGCCACCCAGAGACTGCTCTACCTGGGGATTCACCCTATAAACAGTCACCAAACCCCAATACTACTATGGATGACAAGAAGCGCATATCAAAAGGAGCATGCCATGGTTGTCTTCGGAGGGGCCCTGCCAGAGCCTTACACATACAGAGGCAGATGCTAGTAGCCAACCATTGGTGTGGGAGTGGGGTCTCCAACGGAGGAGTTGGAGGGCGGTCTGAAGGAGCTGAATGGGTTTGCAGCCCCACGGGAAGAACAACGATGTTGACCACCCAGATGCCCCAGGACTCCCAGGAACTAAACTAGCAACCAAGGGGTACACATGGTTCCAGCCAAAAAACGTGGCAAAGGAATGCCTTGTCAGGTGTCAGTGGGAGGAGTGGTCCTTGGTCAGGTTAAGGCTAAATAGAGGCCCCAACAAGGGGAAATTGAGAGGGGGGAGGTGGGAGTGGGTCGGGTGGAGGGGCATCTACTTGGAGGCAGGGAGTGGAAGGAGGGGTTGGGGGGTTTTGGGGAGGGGGGAAACTGGGAAAGGTTTTACCACTTGAAATGTAAATGAAGATTATATTCAATAATACATACATACATATATATATATATATATATATATATATATATATATATATATAGAGAGAGAGAGAGAGAGAGAGAGAGAGAGAGAATGGTATCCCAAGAGAATGGTGTATCACCTTCAATAAAGAAGACACATACAAGCCAGCATTCCACAAAGTGGTAAGGAACACACACTAGAGTCAGACCAGTGTGGCACACCCCCGTTAGCAGCACACACTAGAGTCAGACCAGCACGGCACACTAGCAGCACACACTAGAGTCAGTTCAGCATGCCCCACGGGGGTGAGGAGCAGATCCTAGAATCAGACTGTGTTTTAATTCCAACTCTGCCATTTATTACTTGTATGAAACTGGAAATTAAGGTCATAAAAGTCCCTACCCCTTTTGAATATTGTCAAGATTCAATAGAAAGGATGGTACTGGTATGTGCATATACGGTACTCATTGTTCAATGCATGACAAAAACTGCATGGTATGTAGACACCATTATGTTAGAAAAAGAAAAAAGAAAACATTCATAGCACCAAATTTCTCTCTTTAAAACTTCTCTATGTTTATAAGCTCTCTTTTGGGTTCCTCTTAGAAAACTGAGGGAAAATGGACCCTCCCTGGGTGGGGATGACTTGGTAGCACATGGGTCGTAAAAATCGGTCTAGGAACACATGCTCCACATTCTAATCCTTGTTAGGCCAGTTACCTCACACTCACAAGCATTTGGTCTTGGGCTAAAACCTATACTGACCCCTTTGACTAGCAATGACAAGCCAGTTCTGGGGGCAGGACCACAAAAATAGGAAGGTATTTCTTTTTCAGCAAAGAGCTGAGGGCAAGGGTTTGGGGAGGATCTGTAAGATTAGTTAGATATATTTAATTAGAAACAGTGGGAAAGGTTTCCATATAATGAGATGCTAAAATTTTATTTCTTTGTTGATTTGCTTGACAAATATTTAAAGGACTTATTTTTCAGCCCATGGTTTATCAGGTGTCAAAAAGAATAAAACCCCAGCCCTTGTGTAGCTCCCATTGTAGAGGAGACAGACAAACATGAGCATAAGGGAGTTATAGTAAGTTCACATCGGCAAGTGCTTCTGCCACAAAAACAGGAGAAGAAGCAGGGATATGCAGGCCTGGGAGGATGGAGAAATCAAAAGTCCATAAAGAAGCCTATAGGACCACAGAGTCCATATCAGGTGCCAAAAATGAGGGTAGGGATGCGCATCATATAGATATGTGAGAGACTGTACTCCAGGTAGCGCAAAGGCTCATGGGCACAGGCGTGTATCTGTCTTTTAAAGGAAAACAGGAGGTCTTTGTAGGTAAAAGAATTATCAACAAAGGTGGAGAAAGCTGTCAGTAATAATGGGGTCATGAGTTTGGGGTGTATCATGTAGGATCATTGTAAGAACTGTGGCTCTTACCTTGAGAGAAATATGAAACCCAGATAGAGTGCAGAATATCAAATAAATTAAAATGAAGTCTAACTATATGGCTCTGATACTAGAAAGAAAACAAGCCGGGCGATGGTGGCGCACGCCTTTAATCCCAGCACTTGGGAGGCAGAGGCAGGAGGATTTCTGAGTTCGAGGCCAGCCTGGTCTACAGAGAAAGTTCCAGGCCAGCCAGGGCTACACAGAGAAACCTTGTCTTGAAAAACCAAAAAAAAGAAACAAAACAAAGTAAGAGGCGACCAAGCGTTTCTGCAACAATATACCTTAGAGGACATAATAACCAGCTGAAAAGGTAGAGAGACATGACCAGAGTCTAGATATATCATGAATTTGGGAGAGCAGCCCCACTGGTAAAGTCAATATGAAATCTGGGAGAAAGTCCAGAGCTGAGAGAGATGCTAAGGTGTTGGTATAAGCAGTAGGAAGGTTGGGGTTATCATTCATTGTGGTAAAGAACGCTATGAATGAAAGCAGGTCTAGTGGACTCAATATGAAATCTGGGAGAAAGCCCAGAACTGAAAGTGATGTTAAGGTGTTGGTGTAAACAATAGGAAGGCCGGGGTTATCATTCACTGTGATAAAGAAAGCTATGAATGGAAACAGGACAGGGACAACTCAGCTTCATGACTTAAAGAATCTTGTCTAGGTCAGACAAAAGAAACATCCCAAATTTCAGCATCACATCCCAAAACAGCATAGCAGAGACCCCATTAGTGAGTCAACAATCACTTGGCAGAGAATACAAGGGATCTAACGGAAAGCTTAGTCTAGTTGGTTGCTAGGGTAATCTTGTCCCTGACTGAAATACAATTGTATAGTACCTTAACAAGGTATGATGCAGTGTGTGTGTGTGTGTGTGTGTGTGTGTGTGTGTGTGTGTTATTCTAGTCACTAGAGAGGCTTTTAAAGTCATGACAAAAAATAATTGCCTCTACTGACTTCCTCTCTGAGGAGATAGGTCAGATATTATAGTAACATTTCATAGAGCTAAACCTGGCAAGCAAATGTCGTCTTCTTAAACCATCCACCGGAAGGTGGCACTTGGCAATGACATTTGTGACACATAGAAGTGTTGGCAGACCAGACTAGTGTTCCTGTTTTTAATTTTTAATTTTCTTCCTTTAGCATCACAGTGGTAAATTTCAGCTTTTTCTATCTACCCATGAGCACTGAATTCTTTTTCTTTTTAATGTAATAAGGAAAAACTCTGTTAGTTAAATAAGAGTTCTCCAAAAAGCCTGACTCCCCCACCCTCAACAACTTTCCTTCAGTGTAGGTCACCATGCATTATGAGAACACTTAGTTATAGGAAGGAGCAGAGGAATAATATTGCAGTACTCCTAGGGTTTGAAAATAAGTCATTTAGCACCTAAAATTGCAATGTTCTCTCCTATCGCCGTTTTCCTAGCTTCATTAATTTTTTTTCTTCCCAAGTCAGCATCCACTCTTATAAGCCTCTGTCTCCTGCTGTCATCAAAGCATTTGCATGCATTAATCCATGACACATGGGTGCATTTGATCCATAACTGATTCTCTGCCTGCCAACCAGGAAGAAACACGGTTCTAGAAATGAAAATAAGGAGATTTAAATTAAAAAAAATACCCAGGAGAACAGAAAAATACCTCCTAAGACACCCTCTCCCAATTTTCTCTAAAATGAACAGGAACATTCTAGATGGTGTGGTGCTGAGTGCTTTGACCTTTGAGACCCATATAGGACATTTTCCTTGAACTGGACATCAGTTTGCAGACTATACTCTATCCAGTGAGGAGGAAGAGGGAGGGAAGCAAAAAGATTAAGCAAGCAAGCAAAAGCATGGCACATCTGTGATGGGAAAGAAATGCAAGAGACTGAAGAACAGGGATACACATGGCCTTTTCAAGCCTTTTCTCACCTTCACGCCAAGGGGAAGGTGGACCATGACAATCACTTAAAAGGCAGCTATATGAGAATAAAGTCAAAATGGTCCAGGGATCCCTGGGGGCTTTTGGAGTTGATCTGGATTCACTAACTAGATGATGCCTTTCTTCAAGGCATCATCATAGGGGGGGTGAATATATGCAGGCTAAGGAAATGATTTGGAATGCTTGGCATAATACCAGCCACACTGCAAATGATTAGCAAAAGTTTGCATTTGGAATTCATGTAAACTTTAGGGATATCCAAGGGAAGGAAGTGCTAAGTCACTCTTTTCCTTCCAAAGCCAGCCCTCACTCTAGCCCCTGTGTCCTTCCAAACATCAGCATGCACTGGTCCACATGCACTAGCTCCTTTCCTCCAGTTCGATCATTCTGCTTTAACTTTGGTTCTTCATCCTGACCAAAACACCGATCAGAATGCTGTGATCTTTACCGGGAAGTTTTTCTTGTCCTCTCACCTCATCCTTTACTCTTGGAACAGCCAACTCCACCTCTTCTGCTTGTATGTGAAGCAGGGGAAGACTTTGTTCAGATCTTAGCCATTTCCTCTCATCGATACAAGGCTATAAAGGAAGGATAGGGGGCGTGACTGCTTCCCAGGGTCCATGGTAGGAAGACAGGGATTCTGCCTTAATGGAACTCACACACACACACACACACACACACACACACACACACACACAAGCACACACACACACACACACACACACACACACACAAGCACACACAAACACATTTTAACTACCTAACACAAAATTCATTGTTTTAAATAGTATAGAAGAAAGCCTTTATTTCCAAAGGTTCTATCACGATGACAACATCCTTGAATTAGCATCTTGATATTGCTTTTCCTTGATGAATTGCATGATAGCCAGCAGAAAGAACTTCACACTAGACCTTACTCACACAAACAAGTACATCAATAAGACTTTCTACTTACAACAATAATAAACTACCCTTACTTGTTTTCAACGGTTTAATTAAATACAATTAACTCTGGTTTGTTTTGGCAACCTATTAATGTCACAAATGAAAATAAATAGACTCATGAAAAGATTATAATTAATAAATCCTTTACACTACTGTAAAATTACTCAGATGCTCTGCCTGCCAGAAATCCTTAACAGCATTTGTGAAGTATGTTAATGAGGACAGTAAAAAGAAGATAATGAAGCTTCCGGAAGAACTCAGGAAGGCTTGATAATGCTTTTGACCCCTTCTGTACACATCTGATGACTGTTGGATACAGTTATTAAGAGACTCTGAGACATTAATTGCAAATTTATCATCATCTTAAAATACCTTTAATCCATGGCTTCGCCTATTCAGGCTATTCTCTCATGAAAGCTCAAATTCTCTAGACTCTTAGAGCAGACCACCTCTCTTTATTTTTTTCCTCTTTGACAAGGTTCAGAATTTTAGACATCATACACCTTAGGCATTTAAATTTTTGGAAACTGGGTCTTACACAGTCTATGCTGTCCTCAAGCTCACTCTGCAGGCAAGGATAACCTTGAATAAGTGATCATCTTGCTTCTATCTCCCCATATCTAGGACAACAGGCGTTCATTATGACATTCCATTAATGCTGAGGATAATCCAGGGTTTTGTGTGCATTAGACAAATACTTCACCATACTGAACCACAACCATAGTCAAGTGTATGCATGTGTGCATATATGCATGTTGTGTAGGTGTGTGTGGATGCGGGTACATTGTGGGCATGTATAAGTGGAGGCCAGAGGTCATTGTCAAGTGTCTTAGTCTGTGGTTTCCACTTTATCTTTTGAGACAAGATTTCTCTCTCACTGAACCAAATGCTTACCAGTTGGCTAAACCTTCTGACCAGTACACTCTGGGGATCTGCCAATATCTGCCTTCATAGTACTGGAAATATGGATGCTCACAACCATGTGCTGGTTTCAACTCTTAATAGACAAAGGTAATATTTTATACTCAGACCAGAAAATAAAGGAGACATGTGAGAGAGTAGCTTCAAAACACAAATGTTAGGCTCAGATGAATCCCATGGGTGTTTAGATAGCATTGTGCTTACCAGTATATTTATGGTTATCTTCCTTTAGTAGCTGGGCTCTGTGATAAATAGGCAACAGATTATTTTAAGAATAACTGGATCAAAAAAGGGGGCTCAGTAAGAGAACACAGGCTTAGCATTGCCAAGTCTCTGAGCTCAGTTCCCAGTGCCCCCAAGATAATTAAACTTAATAAAAAAGAAAAAGTAGCACCAGGTAGCATAGATTCATGATATAAGATTTTGTGTGACTAGTGTCTGTTTTAGTCCAATTATAATAGAGTTGGTTGTCTTCTGAGAGTAATGACAGTACTAACTTTAAGAACCCTTCCCTTTCTTGAGTTATTAATTAACTAAACTTCCATCTTGGCTGGCATACACAGGCACTACCAAACTTGACTAGAACATTTTTGTAAGTAATTACATACACAGAACATTATTAGGAGAAGGGCACTAGAGATATTGACCTGTTCATATTGACTTAGAACTCATGGCTAACTATTGAGTATTGCAGAGAAGAGATTAGCCATAAAATTTCTATTATTTGTTAGGCTGCATACATAGATTTTATTGTCAAAAGACTCAGATATGATTGTGATTAATAAACACCAAGTTATGAAATTTATATGTGCATCATTTCATGATGAAATATTAAGAGTATTTACTGATGTTATTATTAAGTATCTCATATACCTCATTTTTTCTGACATTGATATAGTTATCTAATAGTATAGCAAGATGCCACATACAACACACATCTTCACTAGGTTCCTGCCCAAGTCTGAAAGCTGGGATTTTATAAACAGGGGTCTCCCCATGTGATGAATTAAACAGAAAACATTAGCCTCACTTACCCACACTTAGAGCAAATAAGTATGGTAACAATAGAAGCAGAATATGAACTTTTGGTTTTGTTTAGTATACCACACTGTTCCAGCCCAATCCACTCCTTACATCAAAAATAATTAACAGGGTGAAGTCAAGCCATACAAAGCAAAGTTGACTCTCTAATTTCTAAAGATACAGGAAGATGCTTCACTCCTTAGTGCCTAACCTATTCCAGAATCTTTTCTAAGTACTAAGTATACAACAACTTCTTTGATCATTAAATCTGTTATTTTAACATATTTATTTTAACAGATCAACCATTAAATCTGTTATTTTTTAACATTTTATTTTATGTGTCCAGATATTTTCCTAATGTACATCTGTGTGCCATTTACATGTACACAGCACATGCAGAGGCTAAAGAGGGCATAGATCCCCTGGAACTGGAATTACAGAAGTTGTGTGCCTCCATCTGGGCTCTGAGAACAGACCTCAGCAAAGCTCTTAACTGTTGAGCCATCTCTCCAGCTCCCAAATAACAAATTTTAAATGAATAATATGGCCCACATTGAAGGGACATGTGATGTACATAAAGGAACAGTGTAGACCATAAAGATCCAACATGTTTCATCTTAAAGCTAAATAAGCAAGCCTATGATACAACATATGTTATAAAGAGGATGTTGTGTAATAACTGTTCTAGGGGTGGTTGCTGTGGTTGTTTTTTAAATCACTGCTGCCCTATTAAGTTACTTGGTGATTCTGAGATACAATCTGGATTCAATGTAAAACTTTCTGTGATTGATTAATGATTCCTTCAATGGTAGAATCATAGAAGGAATAAGCTAGTTGCCTGCTAAGAGTGTGCTATCACTGGCCAGAGGAGAGGAAAATATGTATTTCATGACTATAGGGATTGGAAAGGAAGATTTCTTGTCTGATTCCGCAAGCAATTTCTACCTAACATGTTACTGAGCTGTGGGCCTAGCATGTTTTATTGAAAGACAGAAAATTCAATATTTTAGCAAAAAGACACAGCTGCAAATGATCAAATCACTTACCAGAAAGGTCAGCCCACTTTACAATAGCCTACATAATTTATAAAGTCTCAACATGATAAATGCCAAAATATTCTTATCAGAAAAGTTAGATTGTAGTTGGAGAGAATTCTTTCCCAGTGTGAATGATTTACAACTTCATTTTGAGTATTACAGAAAAATTTCCACTACGACTATTTCTCCTTTGCTGCTGCTTCCTTGTGTGTAGTACAGAAGGGTCTCCAGAGTCTACTGGCAAACAATAGCCCTGAAGAAAAAGTACTTGCAAATGAGTTGCTGTTCACCAAGCAAAGAAACAACAGAACACATGTGCCCTGCTTTGCCTCTTTGTCCTGCAAAATGAAGACAAAGGCTTTCCTCAAAAGCACTGTCATATAGAGACTAAGCACAAGTTCTCAACAAGCAAGGTGCTTAGCTAATATAAAGCAATGGCCCTTGCATGGAAATTCGTTTCCTAATTTTCACTGGTTGAGACTACCTTGCCAGTATTCCTAGCAGTACATGGTTAAGGTGCAAGCATGACTTGACTAAGAGTCCCTGCATTTCTTCTAAAATTTGACATGATTTTGCACATTTTGCTGCTGCGTGGAACAATGAGAATGATGCTAGACAACATATAGGCTTATGTTGCAGGGAAAATATGGTAGAGAAGGGATCATGCCACACTGAACTCTGTATACAGTAAATGGAGGTGCCACTCAGACACTGGAAAGAATCCCCAGTGTGTCATTCCAAACCATGCCCCACACTATAGGGTCCTAACCAAATCAATGATCTTATTATTTAGATCTACTTCATAAAATGAAAGAATGTCCTACCTCACAAGGCTATTGTGAAGACTCAAGTTTAGGCTCCATGTTTGTTCATCAGCAAATATTCAGTTGCCCTCACTGTGTGTGAACACAGTTTCCAGCATGACCAGTGTTTCCTACTTCCCAGAACATATGAGCATATGTTGTGTAGGCATTACTTTAAAAAAAAACAAAAACAACAACAACAAAAACCCCAAAGTCATCTCTAGTACAACAGGAAAAAAAATCACTGCATCCAGTAGGTAGTAAGTGACATTTGATAAATGTCATGTATTAAATGTATACTATGTTAAAAATAAAATTGAGAGGGGATGTTTTAGGAGGGGGTGAATTGTAGATTATAGGTAAAATGAAAGTAGACAGGAATGTTAGAGGCAGAAAGGTTTAAGCAGGAGTCAGAGTGAGGGATGGGGGAAATGAAGGGATGGGAGACAAAGTTAACCAAAATGAAAGGTGTGTGAAAAGCCATATAGAAACCTACTATATTGCAACCCAGTTAAAAATATAACTGGAGGGGACAGTAGATCATATGCTATATGGAAGCACAGGGAAGGAGTACCACATGCTGAAAATAAGGGACTATGACAGCTTGATCCTACATAGTTCATCTGTACTGCTCTGCCTGCCCCAAGGGTCAGAGGACATCAAGGAAGAGATCACTTATTGATCTTGTAGGCCTGATAGAAGACTGGAGATTGGCCACCCACAAGTCGTGAATTCACTGTATCTTGTAGTTAATTCTGGAAGCAACTGTCAAAAGTGTAGCCCAACAAATGTTCACCTAGTGACCTCAATTCTGGAGTACCTTTCTGGGATATGACATTTTTGAATTCTTGCCATATGAAATGCAAGGAGCAAGCAAGTTAATTCCATTTGATGTAATAGTATTTAGGAAGCTTCCAGAAACAATATTCCTGTGCCTTTCATCGCTTTGTTTCGTAAGAGGGTTAGCTGAGCTTTCACTCTGGCAACTATTATTTTTAATTTAAACTCCTATGAACACTAATCTCCAGTTAGATAATTGTTTTGACAAAAGTGGTCTTCAAACTTTTATAACCATAGCTCAGTGAAGAAGAGAAATATCCAATTCCCACCTATTATACCTTTCTAATAGAAAGAAAGACTCCTAGGAGATAAGTTCCTGGCAAGAAGTCTATACGAAACTGTTTTTTTGTGAAACAAGATGAACCTATTAACAGGTTCTTAGAAAGCAATGTTCTATGTCTGTGGACATAGAAGTAGCATGAAAACACATGTGCAGAGGTCCATAGTAAGTGTATGCATAATATCACTATGCGAGTAATAAATGCACATAGAATGATAAAATATACACATTTAGCAATTAGAATCTAAATTACCCGATCACCACTACCACCACCCTGCTTCTCTGTCTGGGGCCTGATATAACTTAGGCTTTCCTCAGTCTTCCTAAATAGCTTAGGGTGGCTTTGAGCTTTCAACGTAGGCTGAGGTTACAGGTATGTACCTCCATACTTTATGGGGTACTGGGGATAAACCCCAGGGTTTTGTCTATGCTAGGCAAACATTCTACCATTCCAATCTCAGATCAACCACTTTTGAACTGTAATTCACGACTGGTTTAGTGACTAGTCTTCTTAGGCAATTTGAAATATGGATAAACAACTATGCCTCATCCATACTATAGGGTTAACCAGACAGCACATAGCAAACTAATTGATAATGAGAAAACTAAACCAACAGTGACTTATAATTAAAAACTAAACCACAGCAATTGAAAATCGCTAACAACTAAAACAACACTCGTGATACACTGATAACAAATTGCCTTTTCTCAAATGGGAAGGATTATAATTATCTGTATGCGGGAACTTCTCAGCATTTCTAAGAGCTTGCAGGCAGGGTTCCTACAAGAATACTAAATTAGGCTCAGGAACCTCAGTTATATGTCATTTGCCGAGGAATGATGACATCAAGGGCTTTCTAATAAGTCGCCTTTACTCTTGCATGAAATAAATGCACTTGTTTAAAGAAACAACAATGAAAAAGAAATAATATTGGCGTCCAAGATATATTTATGACATACTAGTTGCAAACTAGATTCTGAGAACTTTAATAAAATATTAAATTCCAAGTTTTATGTGGGCATCACAAGTACTTCTGGAAGCTTCTCTTAGTTTTATTACATTTACCAATTACCATTTCTCCCAAGCCTTAATTTAAAAGAAAATTAATTATTTTTTAGCTGAGATACACATAAGACCTCTGATTAGAACAATGGCCTCATTATATATAAAAACTCTCTCAGTTGACTGTAGTCTCCGTAGTGACAGTTCCTCTGCATATAAAAAGCACAGATTCAAGTATTTGGGCAAAACTCAGGGCAGGACTCAAGTGTGCACACAATTTTAAATCAAGCCAAGCCAGATGTGCCTACAATGTCCCCCTCCTTGAAACTATTGACCTTGCCTCTCTTTACATGACTTGCATAAACATATGTAAAAAATTCTTTAGGAATAAAAAGTGTGGGAGCTAGAGATAATCTTGTCTGCAGCCTGCAGGAAGGATGCCATTCTTAGTCAAGTTCTGTGGTCCTCACCTGATATTTATGATAAGAAAAGTACACATAAAGGTTAAGATCCAGGATCACTTTCAAATATCAAGATAATCTTCATACATTGGGCCGGGCTCAGAGGCAGCTCAGCACAGGTTCATTTCTCAAGATGTGTGTCTATTCTTCAGTGATTTCTGCTGCTGACATCTCCTAATTCCCCACCACCACCACCATTTGTTTCAGTTATTTCTGTTACCATTGGGGTGGGGGGGTGCCTTTCTCGCCTATGAGTTGTCTATAAAGTTTAATTTCAGCCAATGTCTCTTTGAAAGGGGTATTTTTGCAATGAATCTTTCTATGTGGAATGGATACAATGAACAAACCAGTTCTTGGAGGCAGTTTAAAGATTCATTATCTTACTACAACATGCATCACTATTTATGGAACACAGGAATTGCCTCCTTGAAGTGTGAATAGCATTTATTCATTCCTGCCAACCAATGCCACTGGAGCCTTAGTGGTTGACAGCTTTGGGGGGTATGCTAAAGCCCAGCCTCTGAGTCCTACTCTAAGGTCATTTCTCTTAACTCTATCTGATAATTTCATAAAAAGCTGATGTAGTCCTATTCCACAGTATGTGAGCATTAGAAGATATAAAGGACTTGTTTAGGTAACACAAAGCCCAGTTGAGCAGCAAGTATTTACTGAAGAATTATTCAGTCTTTATTCAGTAGGAAGCTCGGCCTGCTGACCCTAATCTAGAACGTGTGGTTAATTGCTAGAGCATAGTGATACTTTCCTTCAACTTAGGTGCTTTATTAAAATCTAGGAGATGGAATTCTGAGAAGTGTGTAACTCAGTCAGTCCATTCTTTATCCACAGAACTGAGAAACAAGACAATCCCTCTGGATGTGTGTACTCAGATGGCTTTGATTTGGGATTTAATGCACAAAGCATCCTAAAAGATAATGTCTAATCAGGATGTAGTAGAGGTAAATACTGGTAATGTCATAAAAACAGTGACCATACCAGAGGGCCTCAGGGTCTTCTGCCCTGTAGGATTTAGGATAAGACTTGGTTTGATGTCTTTCCTACAAGAAGGAAGACTTTAATCAGCAGACAGACCACTCACTATTCAATCCAATTTTTGGGGAGGAAATTTCATGATAACATTATTTCTGTTTTCATTTGGGGGCCTGTTATTACACAACATCAAGAGGGGAGAAGAAAGAGTGGGATTACATGTGCTTTGAGGATATCTTTGGGGGAAATTCAATTAGTTTACACAACTTGTTTAAAAAAATAATTCATCTTTTCTTTATCCCAGAGAAGGGGGGAAATTGTTCTCTTTGCTACAAAGATGAAGTGATTTTTTCTCTCTCGAAATCAAAAGACTTAGATACTGAAAGGCCGTTCTCTGTTAAAGGGAACTTTCTCTTCAGTCCCCCAAACTCATCCCTATAAGACTTTTTCAAACCTAAAAGGGGGAAAGGAAACTCATTGTCTAAAATAAAAATTCTCAAGCATTTAACATATGACTATATTAATAAATATTATCTCTATATATCTACATCTTCAAGTACATTTAGAGTAGTAGTTCTTCAGATTATTTTGCTTAGCAAAATAGCTGTCAAACATCAAACATTTAAATATCTATACAAAGACATGCACACCTGTACACATATATGCTATACTGATTATTTGCTATCTATCACTATCCATTTGAATGGCATCCACATTATAATCACACATACAAACAACATTAATCCAAAATGTTCTTGTGCTCACACATCCAAACACACACACACATTCACATGTCATAACGACTAACAAAATATTCACAACTTTACCATAACCTTCATCTATTTTTTAATTGAATAATTTAGCATTTATCTTCTGTTTATCTACTGCAGTCAAGTGCCTTAGTAATAGTGAGATATAAAGAATGAATAAAATTTGAGAATTCTCCCACATTTCTCTATCCATGTGACCTGAGTGGACATTGTCAATGTTTCCCAAATACAAAAGGAATGTTTGCAAAATTTAGATAAACAATATTGTTTCTTATCTGCAACTGTTTCCAAAATTTTCATACATTTATGGTGTGCATCTCCTAGAAAAGAATATATTATAGAGCAATTGTTTTCCAACATTCAACCCCATTTCCCCAATAAGGATCTTTATGAATCAGAATTTGGATAATACTGGCTCACATCTTCAATTAATATGAGGCTCTTAGGAAAGAAGTCTCATGATAGTCTCTTATCCATCTCCCTTTCATTTTTGTTTATTTAAAAATAGTGTTTGATTTATTTCTAATTTAGTCATTAAAATTCTAGAGCTAATTTTTAAGACTTTCATTACAAAGCAATATAAGCTCATACCATAATGAATTAAAAATATAGACTAACAACAAGTAAAAATCCTAAGCCATGTCTATGGCTCTCTTGAACTCTTGACAAATATGTTTACCTGCAAGAAATTTACATAAAATTAGGACCATCAACATGACGTCATAGACTGGGAGGGATACAAGAGACCTTACCCCTTCCTGAAAATATATAGGTAGCGCAAAGCTTCAGAGGGAGAGAGAAAAGTATTATTTTTTTTTTAGTAGTATTGCCATTGGTAAGCTGTTCATGCTCCAGTCCAAACAGCCCCCAATATTCCTATAAGAAATCCAAATTAAACTCATTGGTTCACACATACATTAAAAAATACAGACATAATGCAGCTGGAGAGGTGGCTGAGTAGTTATGAGAATGCTAACTTTTAGCACAAAGCTCATAGGTTTATTTCCCAGCATCCATGTTGAGTAGCTCACAACCACCTGTAACTCCAGCTCCAGGGCATTCAACACCTCTGGTCTCCTCCTGTACCTACACTCCTGAGTACATACCCACCCACAGACACATGCATATACACCATTCAAAATAAAAATAAGCCTTAAAAAGACATGAAGAAGAGAGGAACTGATTAGTAAGAAGATAAATGAGCATGAAAGAAGAGCAAGGGATGGTAGGAGGAGATGGAATGTGAACAGAATCATCACATACAGGCATGAAAATATAGAGCAAACCCCATTTTGTGTATAGATATATGCAAATTGGAAATTAAACCACTTAAGTCATTTGAGGATTTTCTTCATATTTCACTGAAGTACTAGTACTGAATGAATGATTTTCATAACCTTTTGGTACTTTTTGGCATTTCTTCAAATTATTTTAAAATAGTATTCTGCTCTTCATTTCCTTCCTTCCAGCCCTATGTCTGAGGGATTTTTCCACATGAGCACACATAAACATAACTCATCCTTTCTACTGGCCACACTGAATCCCACTGGGTAGATGTGCACCATAATTTATTTTATCAATCCCATTTTGATGGAGCTGAAACTCTGTTTTGCCATTAGAACCATGGCTACAATGACTAGACCTCAACATAAATTTTTTCACACCTGTCCAATATTTTTCCTCGGGATGAGTGTCTAGAGGTGGAAGCTCCTGTCTATATTCACACATTTCTCACTTTAAGAGATCCCACTATAAAGCTGTGGGGAAGTGGTTCGCAGGCTTCACCATACTCGAACTGAAATATTGTGCAGCGTTTCAGGTTGAGAGGTCAGATCGTCATCTCCAATGAAGTTTAAGAAATTAGCAATTGACAACTAATGTTCATTTGTGCCAATACGAAATACTTTAGTTTGCAGTGGAATATAATGCCTATTGGCCTTAACTATGAATTGAAGGCATAGTCTTGTGCTCAAATCAGTAGCCATTTATGTAGTATTGTCACCGTTCTGTTCCAAGTTCATGGCAGTGACAGGAAATATGTATCTGTATCTCTACTTGGCCCTGGTATTTAGGATTTTATTTGATGTCCATAGCTGTACTCTGACTCTTGGAAGAGGTCACTATCATCGATCAGATGATCGATGCGTTATCACCAGCACCAGCTTATACCAAATAACAGCTTGTCTGCTCCAATCCTAACACCAATCCACTACACTTAGCGACTTCGCTCTAACAGGCATTTCTAAAAGGAAAATGTACAACCACAGTTGTCTCCACTAGTTCTTACACACTAAACCTATAAAGCAACTCTTTATTGAAAAGCACCTTGCCATCTAAAATATATCCCCTGAGGTAATTTTCTAAAATGTAGTTTTTAGTGGTAGGGTAAAAGCTAATGTAAGGCGTGTACAAATTTTTATTGATTTACCCCAAATCCTCATGTTAAAATGGATAGTGATGTTCACTATATAATAAAGTCATAAATGTGGACTTCTAATGTATATAGTTTGCTTAATACAATTTTAAATCTTGTCAAGCATAAATTATATAGACATTCTATTCAGAGCAAGCTTTTATATATCATTTGCAACGTCAGTGAAATTGCATTGACTCAAGAACAAATGATTCATTGTTTACTTCTAACTTGTGCCTCATGTGATTCATAGGAATATGATTTTATTTTACTAAAGAATCCAAGGGATTGATGATGTCTTGCAAAAGAATTTTGAGAAGATTCCTATTCTATTGTTTCAAAGACACCCCCAACATGCACACCCATATACACCCACATACCCTAAATAAAGTGAACATTAAAATTGTCATTGTAAGTCACTTATCCATATCAGGAGCAAGCATAATCTTAAATCAGAAGGCTCAATTGGCAGAGCATTTGTCCTTTGTCTCCCATGAGCCCTCTATTGAGTGTAAGGAACTTAAGCTGTTGTAATTATTGGAAACAATAAAGATGCTACATTCAAATTTTCATTGTGAGCCTCAGGTCTTTTAAAAATTAACTGGCCTTCCAAAGGTTTGGTATAGGGCTGGGGGAAAGCACAAATGTTTTTTAAGTTGTCATAGCAACTTCCTATGTCGTTCCCCAGATAAAAACTCTTCCAATATTCAATTACTGAAACTGTGAATCTGTTAATCTATAGCACATTTTACTCACTTATGTAATTTTAAATTTCAGTTTCATTTGATTGAGTGTTTTAATCTCCCTTAACTAGTGAGTAAGTGAAAATAAATGGTGCATTCCTAATACTATAAATATGAAAAATAGGAAGTACTTACGGGCTGCAGGCAAATACATTAAAATCAGTCAGTTTTCTAGTTAACATTCTCATTCTGTTTGTGTGCAAACCCACTACACCAAGGAGACAGATCACAAATGTATGGCCTTACAAAAACACCATCCCAATTTCATGTTATGACAGCAGAAATTGGCCCAAATCTCTAACCATTTCCCCTAACAGGCCTTGGCTAGCTGGTGCCATCCAGGTGAGGTGCCGTCTCAACAAGGGGAACGGCTCGTCAAATTCCTCTCATCTGTCAGCGTAGTGGATTATTTCTTGAGAGACTGAAATTGCCTGCTTGCAATCTGAACACCATCAATCTTGCTATGGAGGGGACTGGGAAGCTGCCTGTGAGGTGCTGACTGGAGGGGGAGGGATTACCATTCCTAAGCATGTGAGGGTGGCTGTAGATCCACACACATACACACACACACACACACACACACACACACACACACACACACACACGCACACACACTCCTAGTGAAAGATTTGTCATTTTGCACATTTCTACATGCTTGGCATGCATGCCAAGTATGCTGTTCTGCCTTGTGAAGGGACCAATTTTTCAAGCTTAGGCAAATGTAGCCAGGCCAGGGCCAGCTACTGTCTCATTTTTTCTCATCATGCCATTTATTCACACCGATTTGAGAGAATGAGATTATGTTTTCCCTTTTGTTGCCCGTTTATCCAACTATTTATCTATGTATTTGCTCATTTAAGGGTAGATTGCTGCAGATAACAGGCCCTGGTTTTTGCTGTTTGCTTATTTGTTTATACACACATTTCATTAGTGTCCCTAACCATGGAAGACCCACACAGGAAAATGCCACAGTACTTATTTGAGCAAAAAAGAAGAAAAGAGTACAAAACAAAAACAAATTTTTACTCTGAAAAACAAAGCAGGAAGGCACATTAAAGAGAGACTAAACTAATTTAGAAGATTATTAGGACCAAGATTGACCATTTTAATTTCCCCAGCTATTGGGAAAATCCTAAGGAAGTTTTTGAATAAGCGCATTACATAAACCCACTGGACTTCCAAATCGACATAATTTTAGTCTCTCTGCATCTTGACGGGGCAATTACAATTCTTCCTTTTGTACAATGAGTGTATTTGGGGGTAGACTTGTTGGTAACATAGTTCCTTGGAATATTTAAGGTATAGTTCCAACATGTATTAGCTGGTAATAAGTAAACTTTATGGTAAATAAAGGAAAACATGAGTAATGAGTTTAATTTCAGTCGGAATCTTGTATCTGTTTCTCAATTTTAAAAATCATGGTCTTTTAATAAGATCTAGATGATATGAATTTTTGTTACACATAATAGCTCCAGCTCTCATAAGAAAATAGACACATACTATGTGAGAGTTTACTACAAATTATTACATCTTTTTTTTTGTTTGTTTAATGACTACATGCACAGCATATAGACAGGTTGTCATTGTTGGCATATCCTAGCCATGCATCTCATGGTTGGAAAACAACAAAGGCAACCAGCTTTTGTCCTGTCCAAGTAGATTTATTTAGCAGTATGAACTGTAAAATTGGACTCAATCAACATCGTTAACATACAGGTTGCAGTCCCTTACACAGAATGCCAGCTATGCCTGATATTTATAGGAAAAATCACAATGCACATAGCACTTCCCATTTCCTAGGAAGTTGTCCCCTTGTCCCCCTCCCCTACCTCTTGATGAGTAAATTAGATCAAATATGAAAAGTCACTCATCCAAGGTATATCACCAAAGTTAAGGGACAAAGGGATGTTGACTAGTCCCTGGCACCCACCACCTACAACCTGCTTCAGCTAACTTCCAGAACTGGCTGGTCCCTTAAATGGGTACATGTATTGAGATGACCTTAAAGTTATAGATTATATCTAATGCTTCTCAAAGAGGTGACCTGGTATAGTCATGTTGTGTACTACAGGGTATTTTCCCTTCTGTGGAAGAATCACAGGGACATGACCTCCATTGGCAACCAATCTTTGGGTGGCTTCAGGCTAGTCACCCAGCCCCCTCCAAACTTCTACTTCTGTTGTCTAGAAAAAAAAAGTGTAAACTATACCGATTTACACAAAGATTGAAATAATATGAATTAACCATGAACAGGGCGCTTAGCACTGTCTAGATTAATGTTTCTTTTATCTCACTGTTAAGTATTACAGAGAAGGCACATTTCCCAGGTTATTTGTATGGCTATGTAACAAGCTGAAGACTTTTCTTGCCAGAACAGATTGGCGATTAAGTGGTTGGAGGTAGCTCAGGGATCCCCAAATCAAAGATTGTGTTCCCTCCATGTTGGCACTGAAGCTTCTGGCAGGAATCGGGCGCTTCCCGAGCCAGGGTCTGCACACAGGACACAGAAAACAGGCGAGCAGCACCCGCGCACGGCAGCAGAGTGGTTTCCATGCCCACCCGCATGGGCACCAGCGCCCCCTCTCTCCCTCGCTGACCCGACTTATAAAAAGAAGGCGTCTGGGACGGGACAGCTGGCCTCCGCCCCCAGCCCTCCTCTGCACCTAAGGGCTGCAGACTCAGCAGGCGGGCGCTGCCGTGCACCCTCCCATCTCTATCCAGTCTGCCCCAGACTGGAAGCTGAGCCCGGGAGGCAGCAAAAGACACCGGGAGAGGGGTTGGAGAAGGCCAAAACAAGAGCAGGGGATCACAGTCAAGGTTGCAGAGCCACAAAAGACAGCATGCAGACTGCGGACCTGCTGCACGGAGAAGCCCTGTGGATGGCAGGAGGCCAGGGAAGGATGTGGAGAGGCAGCTGGAGGGAGGGGCGGCAGCACCCATGAACCGAGGAGCGGGAACTTGGGAGTGCAACTGGTCCCCCAGAACGTTGGGCTTCACCATCAGAGGGTACCACCAAGGACTTTGAGGTCGGGGTGCGGCGAAAGGACACAAAGGCTAAACACAGCTAAGCAGAAAATGGAAGGAAACCTTTCTGAGAACCATCCAGGAAGCTTAAGAACAATCGAAACCCGGAGCGACTTCATAATGAGAACGCTGAAGCGGCAAAGAAAGAAAAATCCAGGTTGGAGAGTGAGGGGAGGGAAGAGTTAGAAGCCGAGGAAAGCAAACTGCACCAGGAGCTAAAAGGAAAAATAAATCAATAAAGGAAATTTTCAAAAATCATGCCAGAGCGAACTTGTTCCTGAAACTGCCAACAGAGGGAGGAAAAAAGGGTGGGGGCACCGAACATACTGGAGAAACCAAAAGTAAAGAAAGAAAGGGAGAGAAGACAGGATGCAAATTAAACCAAACACCACATAGTAAGTCACTGTTTCCTTTTCTTTCTCATTGACAACTTCTAAAGTTAGTCTGGTCATTAACGCATCTGTGGACTCTTTAGCCACATAGTCTAAACCAAGACGGCTTCTGCACTAGGTATAAACTCGCCCCCGGGAATACATGCCTCTTCCCAATCCCCTAGTTTTGAAAGTTACCCCCACCTTTTGTAGAATAGTTTGCTATTGTCCAAATCATTCTCCTGAGCAAGGTGTGTGGAAGAGGGTGGGGGTTGGAGGGGGGAGGTTTGCTCCTCTGGAGAAACCCACCTTTTTCTGAGAAATTAACAGAAATATCTCTGAGGCATTTTTTGGTACACTCTCCTTCCCCCAGAGCATCCAGCCCACAACATGTCTTAGAATTCAAAGGCAAACTGCCCACACGATAGCAATTTCTGTCACTTGCATTCTGCCATCTGTTGAAGCCACCATGGTGAGGCTGGAGGAGCCCCCCGAGGAGCCAGCTCCCCCACTTACCTGGCCGGTGAAGGTGGTGCTGCTGGAAGGTGTGTTGGAGCGATCCTTGGCAGAGCAGCAGGGCACAAGCACTTATCCACAAGTACAGGACCCAGGACATTGCGGAGACCATTGCCATTCTCTAAAGAGAACATCAGACAAGAACAGGTTACCCCTAGCTTCAAGCCCCCAGAGTGGTATGGCCCACTGAGGAGGGAAGGGAGACCTCAGTGTCCTTTTGCTACTTGGCTGGCTAGAAGGAATGTTCCTGTAGAGGTCATTCTGGGGAGGAGGATTGAAGACCCTTTCCAGAAGCTCATAAATATGTCTCTTAAGTTCTGTAAGAGGCCAACAACTTCCCAAAATGCAAAAATAAAGTTTGTCACTGTTAACTAGGCAGATTCAAACATTACATGCCCATGAAGATATCCAGTTTTACACAAAGATCTGCGAACTAGTTTTCCCAGGCATTCAATAGCTGTAGACTTGCTCATTCTAACTTCATTGCAAGTCTGACATAAGCCTGGAAGAAAAGAGTGGGCTCTTTTTTTTTTAATTCTACAGTCATGAATTTTTAATCGCAATGCTGTCTTCTAAACTAAGTAATCATTTCTCAGAGGACTGTTGTAATCTCCCGATAGAACGGATCTTTCTGACTAGACTTGAAATCAGAAGGCACCATGTCTTCAGCCAGAATGAGTTTCAGAGGCAAGGTCTATGTATCCACCCTACAGCAAGCCATAATTTACGGTATTGCTTTGCCTCCTAAGATCCCATTGTGGCATTTGCTGGAGCACTGATGAATATGTATATACAGGTGGTGTGTGTATTTATATGGGTTAGCATATACCTTTTCTCAGGCACTGAAACTTTGACAGTCTTCTCTGCACCTATGAGCATGTCAGGAGCTACAGAAGCTCAACGGCGCTACATATTGTCCAATTTCCCAAACAACACCTTATGCTGCATTTCATACTGCCAAATTAATCAAACTTGAAGCATCGTCCTTCATCAGCCAGTAATAGGAAGCATCCCCTATGTAAGAATTCAGTTAGTGACGTGCTTTCCTCTCTGAGAGCTCAGAGACGGGCTATGTAATCCAAGCTGTGCACCTTTCCTCTGTCAAATGACACCCTTCGAGAATTTCCACTATATACTGAAAACCTGCTGATGACCTCCCACTATGCCTTCCTTATCTGTGGAAATTGGTACTCTTTCAAAACCAGTGATATGCAGCAAAAATAAACATTATGTACATATATATATGCATGTGCATAATTCTGGGTAATTTGCAGGTTTCAGAGAGATGGAATGTTTGAGAAAGGCTTGGAGGATGATATTTATACATGACAACTGTAATTAAGTGCAAAGTGGGAAAACATTCTTTTCAACAGCATGGAGCCATCCATGCCCCAGGCACTGACTCAGATGGACCAGTCACTTTCTAATTAGCTTCTAGTTTGGTGGCCCACTGTTTACTTTTGTATACAGCATGGTTTGTCTCATTGTTTTCAGAACTAGCAGGATAGCATAGATGCACTCTCATCCGCAGAGGTAAATAGCAACTCTCCTCCTGTGAATCCCCAAATGAATGCATTTTAGAACCTTTCAGAATAGCCTGCAAATTACAGAGAGACAAAACAGAGGTGACCTGGTATGCATTTGTTATTCAACCATCACTGTTGAAATCCACTGGAAATTTGACTCAGGGGGGAAAAAAATCTAACCATCATCAAACTTAAGGGTTCTTCAGAGACTCTCCTTCCCCTGCTCACTTAACCCATACACAGCTCAGCACACACAACATGCTGTGACTTGACAATTACAGGGCTCCCCTCTTCCTTCCTTCCTTCCTTCCTTCCTTCCTTCCTTCCTTCCTTCCTTCCCTTCATTCTTTCTTTCCTTCTTTCTTTCTTGTCCCCCCCCAGTTAACTTTCTGTAATTCCCAGCGTTACTTCCCAAAGCTCCTGCACATCTCTTTTCTTGGTTGCTCCCTGACAGAGCTCTGCTCTGTGGCAGTGTTTCTCCCCCAGATAATGCATCTAGTCTTGCATACTTTTCTGAATATGTTGCAAATCTGCTTTCTGAATCTTAAATCTTACAGAGGCTTTCTTACCTGAGAAATCCAGCCAAGAGCAGGGCACCCTCCTAGTGTTCATTGGAAAGAGCTAACACTTTTTAAAATCCATCTGTGCCACAGTTCTGAGATTTTTTCAAAAGAGAATGCTTCCCAGCGATTCTTTATTAAGAATTGAAAAAAAAAAGAAAAAAAGAAAAAAAAAGGCAAGCTTTCTTCTTCCAGTCCTATTTCCACAGTTGTGAAGACGTTGGGTTCGTTCACTGTATTGTCAGAAAAGGAACCAAGGTTTGAGGGGTGGAAACCTTGTCATGTTCACCTTTAAATCATCTCCTGGCGTCACCTCTGTCTGACGAGACCTTTGAAGGGATGGTGAGCTAATGTAGTTTCCTGATGAGAAGCAGTTTATAGCCACGACAGACCATCCCTACACCAGTACATTCAGGACAGAGTTAGGCAGTGAAATGTAGGAGCAGGGCTGTTATACCTCCGTAAGTAGCGGGAGTCTGTTTCAATACACCCCTCCTCTCTAAAGTCTCACATGTCTTAAAGTGACATTACCCTCGATTATAGATAAGGTAAATTCTAATGACTGCCCTTAACTCTCCCAGGACTCAAGCAGCGCTTTAACATGATATTGCCTGATACTCTGTGGTGGAGGTTTTGGGTTTTTTTTGTTTGTGTTTTGTTTTGTTTTATTATACCATTCTCATGGCAGGGAACTGAGAAGGAAAAGAAAAATGAAAGACAAGAAGCATCATGCAACATATTGATAGTGTTAATGGCTTTTAGGTTTCAAACAGTGACTGGGAAAATGAGGCAAGCACCAGGTCTAACCTCTGAATCTCCTTCTTGCCAGCAAGCTAACGGAACACAGCTAGGCTTATCCTGATTTTTTTTTTCAGTTAGATGTTTTGTCAGCTATTTCTCGAAATACAATTTATCTGGAATATAACTGATGTTTGTGTTCCTAAGCAAAACAAAAAAATCTTTCGAGTTATTTAACATGTTTAATAAGTAGAAATATATCATTGCTGGCACCAGAGACTGAGTTATGATGAAGAAATATGCTCAAGGTTCTTTGTAAAAAGTATTTTTTGCTTTCTTTAAATAGCATGCTGAGATGGAAAGGGGAAACACTCAGAAGTTCAGTCGCATCTCTAGTACTATGGTGTGAACCCCGGCTTCCCTGGAAATATACTATGATTGTACTTAAACTTCAGAGATGCATGGGAGATGACCTACTTTTCCTTTATAGGCTGCTCCGGTGATAATTCTCTGAAATGCTCATTCAATTGCTTCACAAGTCGCTTACATCACACCTACTATGTGACAGATGCTTGGGATAAAGCAGAAAGCAAGACTGGTGTGATCCCCAATGTCAAAGGTCACTGCCTTAAGTCCTCTACATCATTTTCAGAACCGAGGTAGTTCTCACAATTTTCTTGCCTTGAAAACTTCAAAGTTTCTGAGAATTCTTTTGCCTTTTGTGGGCATTATAAAGAAGGCTGAATGCTGGGTGCATCTTGGAGAACAACCTTCTTTCCTACGCTCTACAAAGTGAAAGAGGGAGACTGTCTTGGTGTTTCATCAATCTTTCCTGCTCCTCTTTCAATGATAACACCCTCTTTCTCCTTCCACACCTCTCTCCCTCCCTCCTTTCCTACCCCCTCCACAAACCAGATTTCAAAATAACACTCAAGTTAATTAAGAATGACAGAGTTTTAGTTTGGATTTGTATGCTTACTTCTGTGGTTCATTATTGCTGCCTTAATTAATGGGTGTCTATAGGACATTTATTCTCTTGCTGCAGAATTAAGACAACAATAGAAACAGATGCAGGAACAGGAGTCAGAGTTCATTACACCTTCCCCATGTGCTGGCACTCTTCTGAACTCTCTCTTGTAAGACATAATCTAAAGTGTTTGACTAACTCAAGAGGACAGTCATTGTAACCATCTCTACTCCACAAATGAGGAACATGGAGGGAAGCTGAGAAAGTAAACAAAACTCTTTTGAGGTGACAGACTCCCAATGCAAATGCTCTATACACGAGCCTATCTCTTCAGTATTCCAATAAAGGAATTTATGAAAAAATAATTTTAAAATCTTTATTTTATAGTAAGGCAGTTTCAAAATTTATTCGTCACTTCCTCTAGAGACATAGATTATTCTAGACATTTGAAACATCCAGGTTTTCAAAATAGCATTTGCCCCATGATTTCTAGGGCTTCTGACTTTAGTTTGCAAGTGAATTTACATTAAAAATAAATTCACATATGCTAATAAATGCTACCATTTTGAAATAGTATAACCTTATTTTTATTTCTAGGGATTAAACAAAGAACTAACCTAGTTGCTAAACTATAATTCAGTTTTAATACAGTTGAAACATGAACTCATGGGTCATGTTCAAGGCACTGTAGGAAAATTTATATATATATATATATATATATATATATACATACATATATATCTAAAATATTTTCTATAACATTCTATACATGTATATGGTGAGTGAAATGAATGAAGACTGTCAACATCACTCTATCTATTGCTTCCCAACAGATACTTTACAGTCTATCACATTGCAGTTAGTGATCATCTCCTTCGTAACATAAGCATCAGCAAGTACAGACTGTGCATGTCTGTATATACCTGTATGTATGTGCAGACTGTGCATGTCTGTGGTATAGGTATGTGTGGTGCCTTTGTGTGCAGAGGCCAGAGGATGTGAACTGTTTTGTTCTGTCACTCTTTGCCCTCTTTATTTCCTTGTGAGAGGTTCTCAGAGAACCTGCAGTTAGGTTGGTAGCCAACAAACCCCAGGGATTCTCCTGTCTCTGTCCCACACAGCACTGGGACTATAGGCATAAGTGGCTTTTGACACAGATGATAAGAATTTGAACTCAAATCCTCACAGCAAGTGCTTTCACGCACTAAGCCATCTCCCCAACTTTAAGAAACATGGAGATTCAACTTTATGAAAGCTACTCCCCTGCCTTTTGGGGAGTTGTGCTGTTACAAGATAACCGGGGGACCACATGACAAGAGGCCCTTCCTCTTCCTCTCGCAACCCAGATGAATACACACAGTGAATAGGAAGTAGTTGCCAAAGCAACTGAGACTTGTAACTTTATTATAGCATAAAATTGACAATCCTGATTGATAAAGACTTAAACCTGTATTACTCATTTCCTAATTAAATTGTTTTGTTCCATCCCAAGCTATCCCCGAGGAGACAACAGTGTGCCTTTCAAGCTCCTGTCTTCACAGAATTCACTGTGATAAGAATCTGTTGGTTGTTGTTTGTCAACGCATTGATAACCACAAAGCATTGAGTACTGGGGCTAGAGGCACAGGGGTATCCCTGTAAGGAGTACTACATAAGTTGATCCCTCATGTGGCTCATGGTGATTGTCAGGTTAGCAGTGTTTGAAAGAAAGGGGATGGAAAAGGACTACCAGCTTATTCTTTATAACTTCCAGACTCATTAATTCAAAATATTCTAAGTGTTGTGTGGGGATTCAAATCATGTACCGGGCCAAATTCCTCAAGATAGATATTTTAAATACAGTACTGTATATGTATGTATACATATGCATTTTTAAATCTCCTATTCATTAGAATCCCTCCCATGGAAAATTACAAAGAAAGCACTGCAGGGACACTGGAGGTAACATTAAAGCATCCAGAATACTCAATTATCCCAAAATATTCGGCAAGCTGCCCTGCACTAGGAAAAGCGGGTGTGCAGAGGGTAGAGGAGAGGACAGATGCTGTAACAGGATGGAAATCTAGGCAGAGGGAACATTGGTGGAAAAGAGGTGGAGGCTGAGGCCCAGAAGGAGCCAGGTGAGTGGAGAAAACCCAGCCCAGTTGTGCCAATGAACTATTTTACGTGTTTGCCTGCACATGTATACATACATGCCTGGGGCCCACAGAAGCCAGAGCCGGAACTATGGATGGTTGTATGCAGACATATGAGTACTGGGAATTAAGTTCAGGTCCTCTTCAGGATCAGCAGGTGGCCTTAGCCTCAGTCACCCAACAGTCTTGATAGAGACCCACGCCTAAAGTGTAGGATAATACATTGTTCTGGATGAAACTGTAGCTCTAAATGATGATGAATCGCTATAGAAATGTTCCATACAGTGAGTGTGATTAACAAAACTAATCTGGGAAACTTATCCAAAGAAGTAAATTCCGTGTGGGGACAAGTCATGACAAGTATTTACTCAAAAACAAAAATTTCCTGTTTACCCCATTCTACACTTTTCTGATCATTGGAAATGAAAGCTCTTCTTACCTCAATTTAAGAACAAGCAAGTTAATAATTCAGCTAATTTTAATTCACAAATGTACAGAAGAAAATGTAAGATGTGCAGAATTTTATGTCTGCATATTTCTAAATTGAAAAACAATGAAAGGAATTTAAATAAGTGACAACTAGAGTAAGAAGTACTTTAAGCCTCAGCTCAGTGGCAAAGTCACATGGCTTAGACGTGCATTAACTATTCCTTGAGATAACATACTCTGGCTGTGAAGCCAGAGCTGAGTTTTGTTTGTTTGTTTTAATTTCGTTTCTTGTTTCTTCTTTCCTTATTTCATCTCAATTAGTTAATGAAAATGGTGAGGTAGACAAAGGATCGTTGAGAAGATTGGTATCCAAATGTCGTCAGTACTCTAAAGCCCATGTTCTCATTTTGTTCCTTTCTCTTCCTTTTTCTCCTTTCTTCATTTCTTTCTTTCTTACTCTCTCTCTTTCTTTCTTCCTGTTCTTCATTTGGGAGATGAAGCAGGTTTTAGGGCTCCCTACTAGTTAATCTACAATGTCGACTTTAGATCTCCCTTGTGAAAGCATTTTCCTTGCTAAGTCATGATGCTACAGTCTCTTTCCTTGAGCCCAGTCTCATAAGACATTTGTGTTCTAATATTGTTTTCATAGAGTCCCAGTTGTTCATCTGTGATGGAGCCCTACTGTATGTTACATGCAAGAACATAGTACTTGTCCATCTTAGCTTTAAGAATTAAATATGATGAAATGTGTCATAAACTCTTCCTTGGTTATTGTTATGGTTTAAATGTGTGAACCGTCCTGCATGAGCTCGAGTTTGAAGACTTGGTCTCCAATGGATATCATTGCTTGTGAAAGTTATAAGAACCTTTAGGAGGTGTGCCCTGGCTGAAGGAAGTGTGTGTGTGTGTGTGTGTGTGTGTGTGTGTGTGTGTGTAGGGGGGATGCCTTTAATCTTTACAGACTGGCTCCATTTTCTGTTTCTTCTCTGCTTCCTGGATATAAATGTAATGGGACTACCCAATCTCTTGCCTATGCTGCTGTGTGTTTCCTGTCACAATGAAGGCTAGCCATGAACTCACATTGACCCACCAGCCTATGCCTCTCTGCCTCCCAAGTTCTGGGATTAAAGTCATGTGCCAACACAGCTGGTTCCTTAAGCTGCTTTGGTCAGGGTATTCTATCATAGCAACAGGAAAAGCAATGAAGACAGTCACTTCTCTACTGTATATTGTCTTATATCAAATAACACTGGATAACAAGAATATTATGAACAAAAATTAGGTGAAACAAAGGTAGAGTATATGATCCGATGATGCTGATATTTGTATCACTACATTTAGTGGAGAAAGAAGAAAAGCTTCCTGTACAGTTTCATTTAATGCAAAATTGCTAACAGATGGATTTTTTTTTTATTAAAGACACCTAATTTCAGAGAAACTGGATGATTAAAGTAATGTTACATCTCTGTCTAGCAAGACTGAAGGATTATGATTCAGATTTCTTACTGATTCTTAGAGCCCAGGTGCTAAGCAACCAATTTCTAAGCAAGCAACATTAGTAGAAAACAATAAATTATAATACCATAGGCCTAGTCATAAAAGTGAAACAAGCCAGAGAGGAAAATATGACTTTTAAGACATAAAGCCACTCAAAGACAGCACTACGTTGACTCTAAGTAAACTTCACAGTGGTTACAATGAAGACGGGAATAATTAATTCTTTTAAAATCTAGAACAAACTGAGATTTAAAAAAACTGAGATTTATTTTAAGAAATAAAAAAGTAAAATAAAATAAGTGAAATCTACCTCTGCCTAAGAAAGAGTAAAACATGTGAGTAATAGGGGCTGGAGAGATGGTACAGCACTCAAAGCACTGGCTGCTCTTGAAGAAGCCCCAGGTTTCGTTCTCAGCATCCACATGGTTTCAGAACCATCTGTAACTCCAATTTCCGGGAGCTCCCCCTTCTGGCCCCTTCAGGCACCAGGCATACATATGGTACACATACAAACAAACAGGCAAAATACTCAGACATCTTATATAATAAAATAATTTTTAAAAGTTAAAAATCTGTCAGTAATAACAAAATTATATCCGTGAAAATAAATTACTCATTATAAAAATGGTGAGAGTTTATTATTTAGATCTGAAGAGAGCAGGTAAAATTTCATAATTGTAAGAACAATAAGACAGAAGCAAGATTTTCCTGAGGCCGGCTGAAAAGGTAACCTTCATACAGGAGTCTCATTTTTCAACTCCAACAGCCTATCCCTGCAATTACTTTATCAAGTAGAATTCACTGCTCACTGCTTATCGGCTCTGTCTTGTAGGCAGAAGACAAAGAAAGAATGAGGTCGTTTCCTTTGTTCAACTCCTGATTTCTTTCTTGTCTTTTTAGGACACAGATAAAGCTTAAACTATAACAGCTGCCCACCCTTCTCTCTAAGCAAGTAAGAAGTTCACTGGTAAGCCAGAGACCAGGGTTCACACACTTCATTACAGGGGTGTGAACATGAGTTATGCACATAAGGGTTGTGATAACCATTGCATTGGTAACTAAAAACAATCCCGTGATACTTTTGCACTGTGAAATTTTCAGATCCAGGAATGGTGGATCATGGCTCAGGGTAAAGTTCTGAGAATTGGAATTTGGACCCCTGCAACCCATACAAATGTCAGGTGGGCACAACATATCCCTGTAATCCCAGAACTCAGAAGACAGAGAAAGGGGATCCTCAAAACAAGTTAGCTGGTCAGAGGATCTGAAGTGTTAAACTCTGCATTTTCTTTTTTGACAGAGAGCCTGCCTCAGTGTGCAAGGTGGAAAGTATTCAAGGAATGTACCCTGTGATTGCCTCAAGGCTCCATAGGTACATGCACCCATGTGCAGAAGCACCTGCACAAATAACCACACATCTGTATATATACACATATGTAGACCATTTGCAGACACAAGAAAAAATGTTACTGCTACTTTTCTTTTTAAAAAAAAATCCCTCAGATTTCCAGTTGATATGAAATAAAATTTCCCCAGTCCCACTATCATTAAATAAATGACTTTCATTCACTCACTTACTTGAGCCTGACATTACCACATCCCTTTCTATGAATTTCTACATACACTTGCTTCTTACTACTAATTTCTACTGCTTCTGCTTCCCAGCCATGCCTCGGATCCTCCATTGCTTCCTTCTTCCTTCAAACACCATCACCCAAGGTTCATCAGTCATCTTTACCCAACCCATAGCAGAACATTGCCATGGAGGCTACTTTCCTGGGAGTGTGCATCTTCTATCAACATCTCCCTCGTATTGTATGAAACTGGAACATGTTTAACACCTGTGGTGATCAGACTACTCTTGCTAGTTTGAAATTTTTCAAAGATGTTACACTGAGATTCAGATAAAGTCCAAATTTCATGACCTGGATAGACAAGGCTCTGCCTGACCTGGCCCCTGGTTAGACTGCAACACTCACCTCTAATAAACACGTTGTGATGGTTCATGTTGCCATCTTGACAGACTCTGGAGTCATCAAGGAGACATGCATGTCAGAACATCTTTGAGAGACTAACCTGATTAGGTTAGTTGAGGTAGGAAATCCACTCTACACATGGGCAGCACAGTTACAGATTGGGGTTCTGAACTTCATAAAAATGAGAACTCAAGTAGAGTACCATCATTCAATGTTTTCTGCTTCCCATAGATGCAATGTGATTTAATGTCCCCAGCTCATGCTGCTATGATGTACTTCACCCTTGAATTGTAAGCCAAAACAAGCTATTCTTTAAGATGTTTCTGTCAGCTATTTTGTCCCCAAAAGACAAAAACTGACTAATAAACATGTCTGCTGATTCCTTCTTTTGGGCAATTGAATGAGATGGGGAAACAAGTCCACAGAAACCTTCCCCAATGCTCAGAGAAGGTCAGGTGATTATATCAGGTACTCTTGCAGTCTTTGGGGTATTGCCTCTACATCCTTAACTACCAGTGTGAACAGATATTTCTGAAATTATTTGTCTAATATCTGATTTTCTTCCTTACCGAAATGACCAGAAGAAATGTTTGTTTGCGTCTCCATCCTCAGAACCTAGTATACTGCCTGGGATGTAGTACACACTTAGGTACTTGAATGCATAAATAAATAATAATGAATGAATCAAGGACCAAACAATAGTTCACCATCTAGAGGTCATGCACAATGAACTATTTTTAATAGGACAATGTTGATTTCTTTTTTCATTCTTTCCTCTAGCACCTCCATTACACTCTTTGGTGAGCAATGTATTCATTTATACCTGGTGACACAATCAGGGTGACTGCTTGGCCTTGTGTTTTGTTCTCTGCTTTGATACTAAGTCAAGGAAAGAGGCCTATACATTTAGACCTGTGGTGGTTTAAATGAGAATGGTTCCAATAGGCTCATATCTTTGAATACTTGGTCTCTGGTTAATGAAACTGTTTGATAAAGATTAGGTGTGGTCTTGCTGGAGTAATCATTTCCTTGGGAAAGGCTTTGAGCTTTCAAAGAACTCTTGCCATTCCCTCGTATGTGCGCTCTCTCACTCTCTTGCTCTCTCTCTCTCTCTCTCTCTCTCTCTCTCTTTCTCTCTCTCTGTCTCTCTCTCTCTCTCTCTCTCTCTCTCTCTCTGTGTGTGTGTGTGTGTGTGTGTGTTACTTGGGTATTAGGATGTGAGCTCTCAGCTGTTTCTGCAGCCATGACTTTGCTCTACTATCATGGACTCTAGAGCCCTGAAACTGTAAGCCCAGTTCAGCACTTTCTTCTGTAAGTTGCTTTGTCATGAGCTTTGTCACAGCAATACAAAAGTAACTGATACAAATCCTTACAACTAAAATTAAGTTATTTTTTGCTGGAAGAAAATTGTTCTCTATTTTCAGCCTTTTATCTCAGGATTTAATATCCGAATATGGCCCAATGCCACATTACACATAAACCCTGAAGAATGGAAAGAAATCTACACATAAAGCAAAAGAAAATACTTGAAGTTGTATTATATTAAACCTAAAAGGGATTCCCAAAGTCTCCTAATTTAGTGTCTCTCTTCTGGCAGAACTAAGAAGATATAAGAAAAGGGAATACTTAGGGGAATGCAGAGAATTAACTGGCACAGGCTAGATAGTATGAGAACATAGGTTACCCAGGCTGGGGAAATAGCTCAGTGTTTGCCATAGAACCATGTCTATCTCAGTTCGATCCCTTAGAATCTACATAAGCTAGACATGGGGGCATGCATTTGTGCACCCAGTGCTACAGAGGAGAAAATAGATGGACCATGGGCCAACGAGTATAGCCTACTCAGTAAGTTCCATGCAACTGAGAGACCTTGTTTCAAGAAAGAAAGAGGGAGAGGGAAAGGGAAAGACATCTGAGATTGTCCTGTGGTCTACACACACACACACACACACACACACACACACACAGAGAGAGAGAGAGCATTGTTGCTAGAAAATGTTCTCTTTCTATACTGGTGAATATGGGACCCACTACCCAACTAGTTGTCAAGCTTTTGAAATGCAGCTATGGACGTCAATTTTAAGTTCTATTTAATTTTATTTTATTTTAATTTTAATTTTATTTAAACTTAGCCACATTCAGCTAGTGGCCACTATATTAGAAAACATAGCTCTGGCACTCGCCATCAAGGTCAGAGACAATAAGACCTGTGCCACTGGGTAGCTGGCAGGAAGTTAGAAGAAAGATAGTAATTGCTATGTCTTAAATGTCCTCACCAAAGCTCATGTTGAAATAAAGTCCCTATTTGGATGTATTAAGAGTTGGAATCAGGTAGGAGCTTTAAGAGCTTCTGCCTCCATGAATAGGTTAATCCATCCATGGACCATGAGTTAGTACATTATCTTGACAGTAGGTTGTTACAAACCCAGATCTGTCTCTTGTATGTACCCCTTTCATATTGTAATAGCCTCTGACCCTCTGACAGATTTGCAGATTCTCCACTAGCAAGAAGAGCTTCACAGATCTAGTACCTTGACCTTGAATCAAGCAGCCTCCAGAACTACATGCTGCTTAAACCTTTATTCTCTATAAATTACCCAGTCTACTGTGCTCAGTTATAGGAACAGCAAGTAGACAAAGACATCAATCTTCTAAGATGCTAATGGCACAAAAGAAGGTTGTAGGTTGCCGTTTGCAGAAAACAGAGAGAGAAAACAAAACAAAACAAAACAAAACACTGAAATAATCCAAACAAGAAAATAACAAAGATGTATGGTTTCTTAGTGTTTGACAGCCCACAAGTGAGCTCATGTCCAGGTGAGATTGCCTCTGCAATTCTGTTGTGCCACTGAAGGCATAGCTGCCTCCTTTCTAATTGTCTCTTTGCCTTTCAGGATATCAGTTCCAAGGCACTCTTTTCATCATAGATGCATCAGGACTGCTAACAGGTGTCTGGGCTTCCTCATCCATGGCATGAGTTTAGAATGAGACCAACGATGGCAGATACTCTCAGGTAAACCACCCTTTTCCAGTTTGCTGCTTATTACTGATGACTTGTGCTTTCTGCCACCTTGCTGGTGTAGAGTAGAGCTGTGCTTTACAATAAAGCCACCATTAGTTGGCCATGGCACTTACATCTATACAGGTGATGGTACCTGTGAGCTCTGCCACATAAACAAGGACATCTCCCTTTTAGCTTATATATATATATATATATATATATATATATATATATATATATATATATATATATATATATATATACACATAAGCTCTCTGGACCAAGAGGAAAGACCACAGGGCTAGGCTTAGAGCCGAATAATGCCCCACCCCCACCCTAAGCTAAGAGAGAGAGAATGAATAAGGGAGGTGGCCCATGGGAGACATTAGAATAACAATGAGAAAGGGGAACAGCTATTGAAGACATGATCCATTTATGATCTAAGCTGTAATTTTTTTTACAGTTTTATATATTTATAATTTTTCTACTTACAAAAATATATACTCATGTTTTTTGCTCTTTGGTATCTCTTTAGTTAGATTTATTTTTTTTTAGTCTTACTGTGATATTTGTGTACATATATATGATGAATCTCCCCCAACTGCTCTCCCCCATACAGCCTTTTCCCCCACTTGCTGGTGCTGTTCCTGCCCCTAAATAGTCTTTTTTTTTCTGAGTTCATGTCACACATGCACATCAATTTAGAAAGGTAGAAAACTCAAAATCTAAATAGAGAATTTGAAGTCATCTCTGAAGCACCACCGCAAGGTTTGCAGAACTCATATGCAAGTGTGCATATGCCTAGCACTTTTCCAAGCATATATATCTATTGGATTTCTTACTTTTCTAAATACTGAACTGTCAACATTTCCTGTACTGAACCAGGTAAAATGGCTCATTCCTATAATAGTAGCACTTAGGTGCAAAGGCAAGAGGATACTATCAATTGTGGGGTCAGCCTGAAATATGTTGTGAGTGCCAAGTGTGCCAGGGGTACACAGTGAGGCTCTTTCTTGTAAAAGTAAAAAACACTTCAAATATGTTTTGCAATTCTCATTCCCTTAGGACATCACATTTTCCAAATCAGTAATTCTCCCTTCAATAGTGTCTTAACCAACATAAAATACTTTTCTGAATAGTCCATACATGTTGGTTATATCTAATGTGGTTGCTCATATTTTGATGAAATGGAGCCAATAAAAAGGGGGGAATATTTCTCTATGGGATCCTACCTGATAGGAAAGACTCCATCTCTTTTCCTTTCTGGGAAAGCAATCCTCTTAACTTTTCTTAACTCCCTATGTTCATGTAAGATTTATTTTAAAATAACTTTTTCTTCTAAGTTTTCTTTTGATATTAATATGTCTGATTAACTATTCTCTTTGGTCCAGTTTTCATTTTAATTCTAGGAACTAAGGAATTTCCAGTAATAGGACATTTTTTTTATAATGTGTATTTTAACCAAGATCTCACTCCTGCTAGAGAAACACACCTCTGCTGACCATCACTACCAGCTCCTTCCCTGGGTCTTCTTCCTTTTGCTTCTTTACTGTTGACCTGGTCAGTAAGACAGTATGACTGAAATGACCAAAGAGCTCTGGATATGCCATTCTCATCTCCTCCTGTGTGTGTGTACACTCTGAGGTCATACACAGAATCAATGCAAGATGCTTATCAGTGGGACTGATATACGGTTAGCTTCAATCAAGTTTTCTATTCTTTTTGTTTTGTGTTGATTTGTTTTACTTTTTTCTATACTGTAAGGTTTTTTCCCCCTCAGACATTTAGCACTTCCCTTGCAAATTCAATTGTATTTGAAACATCCACACAAGCCCCCTTCTCTATTTTCAACCACTGCCCCATTCACTTTACTACTTTTAACGCAAATTCTCTAGACTTGGTACTGGCCGACCAATTTCCATGGAGTCTCACCAGGCTCCCCAGTCTACCTAGATTCTGATCCTTTCTATCCCTGCGAGTCAGTGTTGCTTCCATTTGCAGTAGTGTCTACTGCTCTGAGTCCTGAGTCTGCTGCTCAAATCCAGTGCCTTTCAGCCCCTCAAATGTATCACATTCTTCTTGATTCAAAGCTTGTATCCATTCTGTGGACTTTCTATCATCCTGTTCTTTACCCAAGTTGGTTTTGAGCACTCTGTGTACAGACTTTCTTTGATGCCACCACTCCTTGCTTGCAAACATGCATTAGTTTCCCAAAATACGCAGTGTATAATGATGTCTGAGGTAGAATTCTATTTGTTTTGAGACAATTATCCTACTGTGTAGCACTCACTGGTCTGAATCTCCCTGTCCCTGCCTCCTGGATGCTGAGAATGTAAGTTGTACCACCAAGCACAGCTACACTTGATTATTTGAAAAACCACAGATCTTGGGCTGGAAAGATGTTCCTCTTCCAGAGGTCTTGAATACAATTCCCAGCACCCACATGGTGGCTCACAACCATCTGTAATGGGATCTGATGCCTCCTTCTGGAATGTCTGAAGAGAGCTTCAGTGTATCTACAGTGTACTCACATACACAAAATAAATAAATATTTAAAAACAAAACTCCCACAAATTGGAAGACCTTGAATGAAACAACATCCATCCATAGTTTCAATCCAATATAATTTTTTTCCTTCCTACCCATCTGCCTACTTATTACCATCCATTAACTCTTGCCTTCTGTCATTAATTTAACTACCCATTCATTCAGCAATATACAGAGACCTTAACTCAAGAACTCATGAAAAGATGGTAGATCATACCACCCAGGTTCATTACCTCAAATGCTTTCAAAATTCAGGACCTCGGTAAAATCTGAAAGTTCCCTGTTCTGCTTATTACTGTTTCCTTGCTATCTGGCAAGACACCTGGTCCATAGTGGGTACTCAATCAATATTTATAGAAAATATGAATAAATGAATGTGTGAATGAATGAACAAACTCAGTCACTTCTCACTTATTCATGTTTGAGATGTTTTATAAATTCTCAGCAAGATGCTAAGTGAGTGGTTGGCAGTGGGCTGAGCGGGAGGAGGCTGGGAAGAGTTTCAGATGATGTGTCTGTATGAGCATGGGTGTTTGTGTGGGATGCTGAGACTCAGCGTGCCTAAAAGTGCCTCTCTAACCACATCCCAGCACCAGAAGGAAGTGCTCTTCGCCTCCCTTCTCGTTTTCTCTTTCCTATCCTTTCATTTCTTTCTTCTCACACACCATATTGACAGTGGGCCTTCCCCACTCTTGGTTTCCACCCTCACATACAGCATTTTTTATACTGTAATGGAGAATGTGTGGTACTTGTAATGATGCCAGTTCAGACAAGAGAATCTAGCCGTTACTAGTTTAGAGCAGAAGGAAAGAGTATTGTAAAAGGAAGTCGAGGAAACCTTGGGCTCTGCTCAAGAGGAAAAAATGCCCCTACTTATATTCCATAAGCCAGAGGTCCTGGGCTTGGCAGTGAATCTCAGTAAGGGATAGCATATTTATGTCTGTATGTCGTCCCAAGACCCCACCCTGAGAGCCATCGAATTAGCATCTCTGGATGATAGACTCTGGCAATAGTATTTTTCACAGCTCCCTAGTTAGTTCCAATATGCAGCCAAGTTTGAAAACCACTGTGCTAAAACAAAAACTTATTTTGGTAGATTTTGTGTCACTATGGCAACACCAGAAATACCTGCAATTTCTTGTTAATTAGTTGCCAACTAAAAACACATTTTCTATGTTTAACAGATATAAGTTTAGCCCAATTTAGGCATATTTATTGAGTGCTTACTATGTACTTTGTATGGTAATAGCTATCATATGAAACCTCTTCTTGATTATTATGGTTCTACCCCACCCCACCCCACTCTATTGAAATTCAAGGAGTAGGTGAAGAGTAAGCATTCCAAGGAGTATCTATCAGATTTCAATATTGCTTCCTTTAAATATATCTCTTGTCTTGGTTTTCACTCATGTTAACACAACTTCTCTGTTGAGCTGGCTAAACTTTTAGTAGTCTTTTCTATGATATATGAAAGTCCCATTTCCTGGTCACCATTAGAGATGGGAACCAAAGTCAATTTGGGCCAGCCAAGGTTTGTGGTCATCTCTTGGAAGATATCTTTATCTCACCTAAGACAACTTCAGGATGTAATTTTCCCTTTGTATCCAGACACGAGAGGCATGTCACTAACAATGTCACCAACAGTCCTTTTGAAGGAGGGCTTAGGGTGAGAACAATATTAGGAAATGACAATGAACACATGAGGTGGGAAAGTCCTTTGTTTAGGAAAACCAAGCCCAGTGCACACTCAGCACCAGATTTTCCCTACTAGAGATTAAGGCCGTTAGACTTGGGATACTGGTCCTCACTTTCTCTTGTGGTTTGATGCCAAACTGCCTATTCTGGCTGGCCCACGAGCTTCCAGGGATTCTCAGATCTCTACCTTCCATCTTATTGTAGGAGTATGAAGGTGACAGACACATGCCATCACATCTTTATGTGGATTTTAAACATTTGAACTTGGGTACTTGCATCTGGACAACAATGTCTTTACCACTGAACCATCTTCTCAGCCCCTGAATGCTCGTTTTAATAATAAATTAGGATCCAAATATCTGAAGTGATTTATGCCAGGCAATACAGTTTACCTGTCCTGAAAAACTGGGCTTTGCTCTCAGGACTCTTCCCTGCTAACCCATTGCTTATACCACTAAGCTCTAGAATCATCTTCATTGGGACTATTTGTCTAAGTTTTCCAGTGTACTAAAGTAGTTGTAATGACCATAGTCTTTGAAATGCCTTTAGATTTCCTTAGAAGAAACTCTCTAGAAATAGATATTCTCAGTCCTCTCTCAAAAGACATACCCCAAACCTATGGATACAATTTGATTTTCAGATGTAGACATCATGAAATAATATGTAAAGCTGTTGAAAATATAGATCACACAGCTCACCCCCAACCAAGAAAAACATTAAAAATTCTACCCAGCTCAGCTGCTTCGGTACACTTTTACACTACACATGATGTTGCTGAATATATAAAATACTTGGATCTAAATTTAAAAATGCTTCCCCTCCCCTTGATTAACCAGATTGTCCCCTCCCCTATATATAGGAACGCTATGTGCCTGAGCCCACTTGCCATCTGTCATCATATTTTCCAAACTTCTCTTCCACCCCCTCCTCTTACACAATTTTATCACATAAAAATATTAGATTTCAGGGATTTGTATAATTTCATAAATTTTTCTGAGCCAAGTGACAATGGAGGAAGGGCTGGTATATGAAATTGACTCAGTTTTTCAGTGCCCAGTGCATATCCACCGCAGTCATGATACCCTGTAGCAGAACTTGAATGGCCAAGAATAGCAAGTCAGTTTTTCTGTAGTGTAAAACATTTCATATTAGTAATTTGTGAGTGTTTCCCACATTACAAAGTAGAATTCATACAATTTTCAGAGGTTTCTGATTCATATAGCATTATAATGCCCTTGGAGATGTTTAGTGACTTTTCCTACATCATTGGGAAAATGTTCACAAGTCAACTAGAGATTTTCAATTGCACGTTGTGTGTGCCATTGCATGTTGAATATATGAGCTTTACCCAGATACTGTCTCTAAGCCTATATGCTTCTACTGGAGACCTAAGAGTCTACCTTGGAAGCTCTTTTTCTATTTCTCACAGGCAACCACGAGAAGTTTCAGCCAATACTCCTGTTTCTGAGCCACAGGAAATCAATGAGAAGTTTTGATGGAGGTTGGCTCTTAAGTATAAAGCTCGAGGTGAATGGGGTGGATCTCTTACAAAGTTCTCTCTTATCTCTCTGTAAGGTTTTTGAAAAGAGTTTTGTAATGAGTATCCTAACATGACTACTAAGTATACTACTTTCTCCACTCTGCTCTCTGGTTTAGTGCTCAAGCCGATTGATAACAGTGCTTTAAAATAGACTATGATTGAAGGGGTAGTTCAATCAGGAATTTCCATGTACTGTCATCAGATAATTGGTTTAAAGATGGAAACAAGAACAAAGAAGGCCCTTAAGGAGAATCCAATTGAACTTATGGTGCTACTAGTAGCTTTTTTTGTTTGTTTGTTTATGTAAATATCTATCCATGGTTGTTGAGAATATAAGCAGACCCACCGGTAAAGGAAAAAAAAACTAGAATAGGCACTGTTGTGGATGGGCCTGGTGCTGTTTGTATTTTGATGCTAATTCTGCTCTGGGAGGGGCTGCAGACAAAGAGTGAAGCACAGTACTCAGATGAACCCATTCCCTAATGAATAAAGGAGCCAATCACTGGTTGAGTAGGAGGGACTTCCAGGTTAGATGGAAGAAGAGAAGGAGGAGAGAGGTTTTTGGACCGGGGATATACCTTTAGAGCAAATGTAACTGCTAAAGTTTCCCAGTGTCATGGCAGATTTGCCAGGATTCACCACTGGAGGAATCATATTGTATAAGGCTTACTAGATTAGGCTTTAGTTGTTGCACCCAGAGATTGAGTTATCATTGTTTCTGAGCTAACTTTGTGCGGCGTTTTTCTTCTCTCGGCAACTAGACTGGGTTCCAGAGAGGAAAGATATGGTGGCAAAGAGTGGGTTTGCCTGATGTGCACCACAAAGGCCGTGGGAGCTTTGAACGGGGTTGGTGTGGTCAAGACCCACCAGTGGGAACCTAGCAAGCTGGGTGGAGAGATTTTAGAGTTCTGAGTTAAGAGTCTCCACGAGACAAAAACAGGTCAGCCATTGCCACCAGTGCATGGCTGGCCAGCCCCACAGGACAGAGAGTTGCGGGTAGTAGTGTAGGAAGCCTGCTGGTCATCAAGAGTTTTGTTTCTAGCGGGTTGCTGGGTGTTGTGGCTGCTAACTGCAGAGGGTGGATGGTAGTTGCATGGGGGTGGCATGGCAATGATCCACCAAGGGAACTTGGGAGCTCTGGCCCCGAGAGACCACTAAGTTGAAATCATCCGGCTGGAGACATGTGGCCTGCCAGTGCCCAGCTGTAGTGAGGGAAGCTTGCCGGTTGTTTTTAATATTTCCCACAACAGGCACCACAATGGTTACTACACAGACTGCTGCCCCTTGCAGTGTTCTCAGGAAACCTGTTTTCTTAAACACACACACACACACACACACACAGAGGCAGGGAGAGGGAGAGAGACAGGTGGACAGAGAAAGAGAGAGAGAAAGAAATGGAGGAGATAGGAGGATTGTTTTATGTATATATATGTGGTGTGTGCACTATGTGTAATACCCACAATAGCCAGAAGAAGGCTTTGGATCCCCTGGAATAAGAGCTATGAGTGGTTGTGAACTGCCTAGTGTAGGCGCACATAATCAAAACTTAGTTCCCTAGAACAACAGCAAATGCCCTTAACCACTGAGAAATCTCTCCATCCCCAAGATTTGGGTTAAGAAAGGAGTTTACACACTATGATATGCCTTCCTTCCTGTCAGACATAAGAAATCATATAGCCTGCCTAAACAAAGGACTAGAGTGATATGCTTAGAAGGAAAAGAGTTGGAAATAATTAGACAATATCCTGAATAGTCACCCAAAGGATTATTATCGCGGCTCACGTTTCACATGAGGAAGCACAGTGTGAAAGGATAGCAGGCTTCCTGAGGGCCTGACACTGAGATGTCTAAACCAAATCAAAGTGAGCATGACTTTAAATACCAAGCTCCTTTATGTCTCACCATGTCAATGTCCTTCCTAATCAGCTTTGCATTGGATGGTTAAATGGAATTCTGGATTCCATGACAGAGGACCAAGTAAGAGATTTGCAATGCTTAGGTTTGATGAACTTGGAAATGAGAATCCCCTTTGCCTTTTCAATAAAATACATTTGCATAATACCACAGTATTTAAGGGTAGTATGGGTGATAGTCTTTATCTAGATTTGGGTTCAGGGTACAATATAGAATCTCTATTAAGATAATATAAGACAAATAAAAGGAATAAGGGAAGGAAGGGAAGAAGAAAGAAAGGGAGGGAGAGAGGAGGAGATAGGGAGGGAGGGAAAAAGGGAGAAAGGGAGGGAGGGAGGAGTAGATAAGGAGGGAGGGAGGAGGGAGAGAGGAAGAATAAAAGAAGGGAGCAAGGAAGGGAGAGAGGGAGGAAGGAAGAAAAGAAGGAAGGAAGGAACAGAGGGAGGAGGATAGAGGAAGGAAATGAGATTAAAAGAAATAGGGAAATGAGTAGTTGGATTCAGAGTTAAGACAGAGACCTTCTCTATTCTTGAGTACCTTAAGTATAATTCTTTCTTAAAAGGTTCAGGTTCAAATATTTATGAGACAGAGTTACTATTCCTTTTAGGGGCTTGTCAAGTGTAAAAGAGGAGGAAAAATCTGTTTGTGAAGGGAGTTTACAGTACACTTAAAGTTTATTTTAAAAATAAATAGGACTTGATAGATAGGGCAATAAAGCACAGGCCCCATCAGTAACCTGCCTGCAGCAGTAACAGGGAGCCTCTGTACGCTGCCAGGAGCCAGAAATAAGAATGAACACTTCTTCCCAGCAGAAAGTTCCAGGAATATCCACAAACAAAGAGGATATTTGAGATATGGCATCTGTAAGCCAAGTGGCTCTCTGTCACATCACAGTTTGTGTGGAACACACCCACAGAGGTAGAGTCACATCTGAATCAGATGTTTCTGGCTTTCTTTGCACTGAGTCCCCACTTTTATTCTAGGTAGAAATGATGATGCCATTTACAAGTTAAAGACGATCTTTTAAAAAAATGGAAAGCCAGAGAGAGATTAAACTTTATAACACCTCGATAATCATGTGGCCAAAACAAGCCCTTTTGTGCCCACCCCAACATTTATTATCTTTTAATATTCGCATTTATGGAACACATAGGGGTATTACTAGTTATTTATATGTGCCTACTACATACTGGACAGTACTGTAGGAACCAGGGAGGCAGACATGAGAAAGGCAATTTCTACCTTCATGGAACTTCATATTTTATTGGGGAGAAATGTATGTACAAAAACAGACACAGAAAGTGGTTACAGATAGGAGTAACAAACCGTAATCAAAATCATGATATAATAGACAGTGAGGGCAGAGTGAGATGTATTGAAGGGAGTGACCGGTGGGCTCTCTGAGACATGTGCTGTCTATGAAACAACAAAGTACAATAGATACTCTGTCCTGTATCAGTTAAGAAAGACTATGTCCAGAGAGAAAATATCATGTTGCAGGGTTATAAAGTGCCTTGGCTTGGGACCTGAGGGTCCAGAGGCCATTTTGTCACTAAACCACTGCATACTTTTAAGGTCTATATGTACATTTTATAAGCCTGTATCTCTTAATCTGCAAGGTGTATTGTGGGGACAGAAAGATAAAGCTCTGAGAAGTTATAGTGCTTGCTTTCCTGCTCCCATGGTATGGGCACACAAGCTCCCCTCTCCTTCCCTAGAGTGCACACACAATGACATCCACATAGACCATATGTATCTTCTATTTTTCAGCTATTATCAAGAATACACGCTGGGAAAAATCAGTGTTCATTCAATAAAATCTGAGTATAAGTGAAATATAACATGTTCATCTTTAGCCTCTTCTAAAAGTCATCTTGCCTGAAATGCACCATTAGTTGATCTGGAAAGATCCCTGGGACAGGCCTGTGACTATATTGCCATATTGGATATCCCCACATCTCCTTCTCAAACTCCTGTCACTGTTACTCTGTATGGTACCTTCTCTGCATCGTCTTGCCTCAGCATCCCTCAATTCTAGTAGAAATGAACAATGACTCAGGAAGTCCACTGTCATCTTTCCACTGCTGGACATTGACACATGGGTTTACAGATTTGCTTCTAAGATGCGAGTTTAGAAGGCATTGGTTAGGTTGGTAGCAGGACTAAAAGTGAAGGGTACTATAAAAAAGTGAAGTCTACTAAAGCATCACCAGGGATGAATAGGGTAGAGTCTGTGGATTCAGTAGCTACTGACACTTTCTTAGGAGTTTCCACACTGACTCTTTTTCCAGTACCAACCCCTTTGAGGCCTTGGTAGCATGGTACTTCCCACTCATGATTTCCAAGGAACTTCACCCTGTCCTATCCACAATCCTGTTTCTTCCTGGACTTCTAAAACCAGAGTTCCTTCAGCCAAATTCTTCTTGTTGAAAAGAGAGGGCTCTTTCAGTTAGACTTACAGGAAGATGTTCAGGGCAGCCAGGTAAATAAAAAGAATAATAAATAAGTAAGTAAGTAAATAAATAAATAGATATGTCTGCCTTCAGGAGACAGGTCAAATGGATGCAAGCTGCTGCTACTGCAGTACCTGCAAATGATATCTTCAACAGAAAGGGAACTTGGGGATGAGGACAAGGGAACTTGGGGATGAGGACAGAAGGTGACCAAAATTGACCTGGGAACATTATAGAGACACTGGGAGGTGACAAATAGGCTTACATTTTGGTAATAATCAACACACAACTTTCTAGGGCACAAACAATCCCAAACCTTTCAAATGTTCAAACCCCACTTGTCCTACTAATAACCATTGTACCCCTGATAATCAAATTTTGTTGAAGAGGTTTGAAATTTTCTTTCAGCTGCCACATAAGAAAATATTTGCTCCTAGACATTCTTTGAAGAATACTCTCTAGTCCATTTTCAGTTGCTATAAGAGAAGACCGCAATCTGGAAAATTTATAAGGAAAAGAAATTTACTATTATGGAAGCAGAGGAGGCTAAGGACACAGTGCTGGCATCTGGTAAGAGCCCCCAGGTCACATCAGGACATGGTAGAAAGGGAAAGTAGGTATGTGTAGAAGAGTAGGCCAGGGCAGCAGGCTAAAGCTTGTAACAAACACCTTGCTTTTGTGACTAAGCAACCCACCCTTGAGATCGCAGCAGCCCATTCACTATGACTCCTTCCCTTCTCCTGGCAGAAGTACTGCTTACTAGTCCCCAAAGCCCTGCACAGGGATCAAGCTCCTAATACAAGGACTGGGAAGACATGACCAAAGCCCAGCCATCTAGTCATTCCTCCCCTGTGGCATTCTTTTCAAATTTCTCTTACTTCTATAGTTTATGCTCCTCAACTTGGGGATTATGGGTAGGCAGATAAAGCTTGTCATTTTTAAAAAGAAAGTGGTAAGCAGTGATCAGCCAATAGTCACTTCCAAGGGCCATCTGCGACAAGTCTGAAAAGCGTTCCGTTTGCATAATACATGGGAAGTCTATTAAAATACAGCATACTGTTACAAGAAGGTAGAAAAAGTCTGAGCGAAATTACACTTCCTTGTAAAATAGTCCCTCTATTACCGGCAACAAAGCTGAGGGTTTTTTCTTTTTTTTTTCTTTAGTGCTTTAAATTGAAAACTCCACTGTTTAAGAAATCCGTGGATATGTGCAGTTTTGTCCAATGTTGCAGACATGTTACAGCTCTGTAAGGAGCAGGATGCTGAGCAGTGATCATTGAGCAGAGTAAATGTCTGTTTACCTGCCCATCTCTGCTCTAGGCTAAGCAAGGACGAAGCCCCAATCAGTCACAAGAGTTAGCTGTGTGTTAGTCCACAATGCAGACCTATATATATGACCTAAAAAGGTCACCTCTTGTGTTACTAGGATGGAGAAATGAAAATCAAATGCTTTACCTGTAAGAAAAGAGTCTAATGTGTCAGAAGTAGGCCAGCAAGCCGGTATCTTGACAGTACTCTAGAGACTGCAGCAGAAGGGGATTGAAGGTCTGTATTTTTCATTCATTCTCTACCTCAGGCTCTTAAGCATAATGTCATCTCTGCTCAAAAAAAAAAAATTGACACTTTTCTGTTTGTCAAGACTCAGTTTTTAAACACATGAATCTCTTCTCACAGTTTCAAATCTGATTGCTTGCTATGGGTACGGCTTTGAAAATGTTTGAAGCATTGAGAATAGTTACTACTAATGACGAATGAGTTGGCCCCCAACAGGCTCTCCAAATTTTGATGATTCTTGCAGGGAAATCCAAAGGATAGAGAAGATGGAAGAATGTTTCTTATCTCCAGATTTTAATTAATCCAGTCAAATAAAGACATTGGAATTATCAGCAGATGGCCTACACTTGATGCCGGAAGACTTTTTATTGAACTGGCAGCCCTGGAAATAACCTCAGAAGGTATTTTTGAATAGTTTGGTTCAATTCTGTGTGGAGTGTTCAATCAGGACTGGAGACACTTATAAATGGCTTTCCTTTCCAAGCAGCCTGAGTGACAGTCACTCCTATATCATACTTCTTTCAAGACAGATGGTGAGAACACAGTTTGCTGTTCAGTTTCCATCCGCTGCTGTCTTTTCTAAGCAGCATGGGGAAGCGAGCTGCAAAAGAGAACGGCCTTCAAAGCCTCTCCACCTAATTTTAACAATACAGCAGAGAAACTGTAACTTTTCTGTTATGGTTCTCTCCATGGGATGTTAGGAAGCATGTCTAAATTGTGCCATCCAAGATTCATAGCTGATGAAATGTAGGTAATGTCTTAAAATCTAAATACAGGAGACACTGCAGATTCCTATGCTCCACAGATTACACCTACCAGTGATTAACTCCGAGTTCCCAACAATGCATTGGTGTTGTATTAAAGAAAGAAGTAAAAGCACTCTCTCCTGGAGTCATTTAACTAAGAATGAGCCAGACTGGAATTTTCTATTCCATTCTCCCTGTATCTTCCTTTCTCTTTTTGTTGCATGCGTCTTAATCTCTACCTGCCTGAAGGCTGTCTTGTGACTCTGTTCCTGTGTCTGTGCCTTTGGTCTATATGTGTCTGTATCTTTCTGTGTGACTATGTGTCTTCATGAGTATCTGTTGTGTCTGTGTGAGTGTGTGTGTGAGTGGTGTGCTAGGTATGTATGTGCTGTGTTGTATGTGTCTCTGTGTGTCAATGGTGTCTGTCCCTACCAAAAGGGCTTTGCTCTGTATTTATTGACTGGCACATGGGGAAGGAGTGGGATACTTTATAGGAGTATTTAACAGTGTTTTACAAGGGATTAAGTCACTGGCTCCAACTGATCCCAACTGACCCACATAATAAACATCATTCTTTCTCAAGCAATATCCATAAACATATGCCTTCAACTGTCATGGTAGATTTTAGAAAGTTGCTTTCAACTTCTGTATTTGCTGCTTTCAGCAAATGATGCACATGTGTTATGCTGGGCGATGGATATGGAAGAGCGTGCAACTTAAAATTGCAGCTGTCGATTAGTTTAGGTTGTAAAAGTTGGTTATGTGGGAAATCCAAGGCAAGTAAGATTGGTTGTTACATTGTTCTCTTAAAGGCAGGTTAAACACAGAGTTTGAATTCACAGCATTTTTAGAAGTCTTAAGTGACCTCCATGTATGTTCTGTGATGTTCAGCAAAAGCTGTGGTCCCTTAGAACATAAGAGATGAGTACAGAATATTGCATTGCCACACAGTGCCTTTCCTGACACCATCACTAAGACTTGCTGTATGTGGGCATTGCCACTGGCAGAACTCCGATTCATACTGGTTTGTGACTTTATCCTTTTTATTCCATAATGCCATAAAAGAAAAACAAAGATCCACCAAACCCTTGAATATGCAACATCCAGATGTATGTTTTTCTTTAATATCCATGCTGAGTGCTTATCGTGGGCTTCCCACTGTGCTCTGCTTAGACTCTTCATGTTAATACTTTAAAGCCAAAAGATAAGTGTGATCTTACGGATGACATAGATTTCATAAACTTCTCTAAGTCACCTGGCTCATCTGCTGCAGAGTTGAAGTGAAAGGGCAAAGCTCCACTTCCTAACTCCTGTCACTAAACAGCTTGTCACCGCAGTCATTGCTCAGGTTGATGCTGAAACACTAGCTTTAGTGACTAGATTTGAGCACCTGCAGTCTCACTTCTGAAATCCAGTCCAGCCTTCCATTTTGATGAATTCTCACTTGGCTGATCAACACCTACATTATATTGTACTTGGAAAGGACACTGGCTTTCTTTAGGACAGATGAAAGATAGCTTAAACAAGTCTTACCCCATGAAAAGTGTGGTTGTCTTGGAATCTCCACACACCCCTATGTTCAACCTATTTATAATGCACATCCTAGAAAGTCCAAATACCAAGTCAAGCTCCCCAATCTTGGAGTACACAGTTCATTATTTAGTAAAGTATTGGATGGATGGATGGATGGATGGATGGATGGATGGATGGATGGATGGGTGGATGGGTGGGTGGGTAGATAGATGGATGGATAGATAGATGGATGGGTGGATATTGTGCATGGAATTGAATAAATATATTAATAGGATAGAATAAATGAGTGAATAGGATAGACATATACATGGATGAGTAGATAAACAAATTAACAGGGACATCATAATGTAGAGACAAGAGTTCTTTTTCTTCTGTGTCATGTTTCAACCAACTATATTCTGTCACTAGTTCATTGCTGATGTTGACTGCCAGCTTGGTTATTAAACTTATAACATGCACAGCTCTAAAAGCTTGGGTCTGTCCCTGGTAGTCAGCCTGGTCCATTTGGAAGCTTGTCATTCTTAGTTTAAGAATAGAGTTTACTTTTCTCACATGGTATATCTATAGTCTTCTCTCAAGTGCTAGCGCAAAGGACAGTAAAAGCAAAAGAGACAAAGCATTTGTGATTCAAACATAAGATGAACATCTGACTTCCCAACTGCAAAAGATGAGAATGATTCTCTGTCATTTCCCTTTACATAGCAAACATTAAGTGTCCCACTGTTTGTCAGGTATGTTCCAAAGTAGTTGATACTATGGGGATGAAAAGAGAATGGGCAAGAATTCTTGCTCTGATGCAACTTTCATTCCAGTGGAGGGAGTCAAACAATAAATGAAATAGACATGTAAACAGTGGGGTGGATGAAGAAGTAGCTCAACTGTGGCAGAAGCATTGAGAAGGGTAGGGAAGAACTTTGAACAATGTGAGGCGCATACATTTCCCCTCAGCAAAGCAAATTGAAATCTCACAGCACCTCAGTATGTGAGCTTTATCTGATAATGAATTGGATCATGAGCTAATTCCTCAAGGTGTGATCATAGGAAGTTAGTGTGGGTTCCTGAAGCAGTAATACTGCTGTCCTGAGAGACAAGATGAAGACACAACACTGCTTAAACTTCAACTAGGATGGGATCATATTACCCCAGGCAGTTCATCAAAGCACAGGTTTCTGGGCTCAGGATCTCTTATCCAGGCACTCGATGCCAGACCAGTATGGATGTATGTATTATAAGTTGCATGTTGATGCTGATAACTTTGTCCCAGGGTTCACTGAATTGGTTAGTTTGTAGAGCTTCAATGTGATCTGGACCTCTTTCTCATCAAAGCTGCTGAAATCATTCTGAGAGTTAGAATAGAGATGAAGCAACCAATTCTGACTTCTGCTTTAGCAGCACACAGGGCCTGTTGGGGTTGGGAACAGACTGTGAGGAACGAAGAGGGAAGGAGAAGAGCCCAGCTATGAGATAATTAAAGTAAGAGTGTACAGTGTGAAACAGCTGCTTAGACACAGCTAGGAGCTGAGGTGTGCTCCAGAGTTTTCCTTCTTCTTTTTGTAATGTCAATAGTTTATTTGTAATTTTGGTAGAGAAAATATCTTTAAAATTTAATGGAGGCTACTAAAAATTTAAGATATAGAAACAGACTTTAATAGGCATGGAGAGTTGCAGGAGAGGGTCTTTGTTCTTTATAAAGCTGACAGACTGCTTATAACTTGAGATAACCAACATCTTAGGGTCCAAGGAGCCAATTAAGACTTTTTTAAGTAACAACTCAATTTCACTGGGATCTGAGTACTTTGGGTAGATAGATGATTCATGTTCAGATTCAAATGTTACTCCTGCCTGCCTTCTTTCTTCTTTCTTTTTTCCTTTATTCCTTCTTCCCTTTCCTCTCTCTCTCTCTCTCTCTCTCTCTCTCTCTCTCTCTCTCTCTCTCTCTCTCTCTCTTGGCATAAGTCAAAGCAAGAAGTATTTGTTTTATTTTTTGATATTATAATATAATTACATTATTTCTCCCTACCCTTTTTTTTCTAAGCCTTTCCATATATCCCTCCTTGTGCTTTTTCAAATACATGGTCTCTTTTTCTAATAATAATGTTACGTGTGTGTGTGTTTGTATGTGTGTGTGTTTCTAATATAAGCTGAAGAGTCTGTATACTGTTACCTATGTGTATATGTTTTCAGGGCTGACCATTTAGTATTAGACAACCAATTGGTGTGACATTCAATCTCAGCATTCCTTATTTACCTGTAGTTCTTTGTATAGGGTTGATGCTCATGGGCTTTCTCCCATTTGCATTAACATGTCTATTGGTGGTGTCCTTGCTCAGCTCATGTTTAGGCAATCATGTTGGTAAGATTGTAGGGGTGCTTCTTCTAAAATAAATATGTATGTATAGTTTAAATAGCATTTTCCAATCTGGACTGATAATTTGCCTTCCAAGAGCCCAAGAACATCTAACAAAAACTCCAACATTATGAGAAGCACTCTTGAGTTGTTGATTAGAGATGTTCAAAAGACTCCCCCAGATATTACAGGCTATTGCTATTGCTATTGCCTTTATTTGCCCCCAGATATAGAAGGTGAGTCACTATTAATGAAAATACCATGCACTTTAGACACAGGGCTCAGAAGCCTCTTAAGCTGAACTGGCTTGAAAGCCTCTAACCATCAACTGGTACCCTGTAATCTTCAAAAGGAGGAGAGCAACAAACACTCCTACCTGGCTATGATACCATGACCCACAATAGAACAATGATTAGCAGAGGATGAGAGCCCTAAGGGTGAAGTACTGGCACACATATCTTGAAGGTAACTAACAGTTCTCTAATTAGACTTAAGACCTACTCAATAAGAGAGAAAATATGCCTGGTAATAAGAACCTGGTCAGTTACCCAGGGCTGGTGAAGTCATAGATTTAAGAGAAGAACCTACAACTATGACTTTACTAATTCACTATAATTCCTAATTACAGTCTAACATTTATCCTTCTATACACAGAGGACAGACAGAGAGAGAGAGAGAGTGAGCAAGGGGGGAGGGAGAAAGAGAGAGTCCTAACCCTTATCAAGGAAATTTCTCCTTACAACAACTATAGACCATCACAGAAAATCATAACCAACAGGAATTCAGAGTTGTGGAGTCTAGTCCCAACAAATACATAGACCACAGCACTCCTGCACCTAAAGCTCAGGGATCATTGTGGGAGAGGGAATGAAAGACTGTAAGAGCCAGACGATCAGGGAGTTTTCTGTAAGAGTATAACCCAGGTTTCTTTAGAGGGCTGAGAAGTACTTGGGTATAGTTCACAGAATACAAATATATAAATAAGAGATTTATTTACCTGGTGCCTTACAAACGTGGCACTCTCAGAGAACACCTCATATTTAACATGAGCTATGTTGCTTCTGAGTGGCCCCAGCTTCCCCTCCACTCACCCATTCACCCATCCAGCTCAAGTTGTGTCTTGAAATTCTGAAGGACTCCAAGGGCCACTCCTTGCAGTCATTTTCTAAATGGCTGGGGGTAGAGAAAGGGGTCCTTTTATTTTACACTGTCACAATCTCAACAATCCTAAGAACTTAAGAGCTTTTGTTTGGGTGGCAATGAGGATGACAGCACTCCTGTTCTGTTCAAGGCCTCAGTCCATTCATAAGGTGTCATTTAAGAGGGTCTTGAAATAGAATATACATCATTTCTTTATATACAGCCCAGGTCTTACAATGAAATGTTTCCAAACATGCAGAATGAGGTGACACTCGAAACACTTAAAAACGAAAAATTGCTGCTTAGACAAGACCAATGCATTCAGTCTTTGAAGCCTGTGATCTCTAATTAACATGCCCCCTGTCATTCCTGTGTCCTCTCATTTTCCTACTGATCTATCATTGTGACAGTATGCTCATCACATCCACCCAGACCACTTGACTGGGTTTTTGGTTTTGGTTTTTTGTTGTTGTTGGGTTTTTTTTGTTTGTTTTGTTTTGTTTTTGTTTTTGTTTGGTTTTTCTTTTTGGGGGGGTTTTTTGAGACAGGGTTTCTCTGTGTAGCCCTGGCTGTCCTGGAACTCACTGTGTAGACCAGGCTGGCCTCAAACTCAGAAATCCTCCTGCCTCTGCCTCCCAAGTGCTGGGATTAAAGGCGTGTGTCACCACTGCCCGGCCTTGTTTTGTTTTTTGTTTTTTTGATTATTTGAAAGACACTGTCAGTTTTCTATTTTGGATTTTTATCAACACCTTGTTTTCCTTTCCTTTCCTTTCCTTTCCTTTCCTTTCCTTTCCTTTCCTTTCCTTTCCTTTCCTTTCCTTTCCTTTCCTTTCCTTTCCTTTCCTTCTTTCCTTTCCTTTCCTTTCCTTTCCTTTCCTTTCCTTTCCTTTCCTTTCCTTTCCTTTCCTTTCTCTCTCTCTCTCTCTCTCTCTCTCTCTCTCTTTCTCTCTTTCTCTCTTTCTCTTTCATTTCCTTGGTTATTTTTATTATTTTAAAGAATAATATGTTTAAAGAACTTAGATTCTAAAAGAAGATACAACCTATGACCTTTTCCTTCCATGGCAAAAGTGAAGAGTCTTTAAATTTATATTCAAACCACTTAAGTGCTGACACACTAAATCACTATCTAGCTGAATGTGAATAAAACTAGCTTCTCTGTTCCTGGGTCATGATTAGTAAGTTAAGGATATTTGGACTGAATCATGAAGGTCATCATGAGTACTAGAAACAGCTGATTATAGGTGTCCGGTTTGAGTTTTCCTTTCTAGTAGTGATGGTAACACTGAGTTTTGAGCATCTTAAATATGTGCTCTGTCATCAAAGTCAACCTGCCTCCTGATTTGGCTTGAAATGAGCCAGTTGCTTTAATTTTTATCCTCTATGATATTAAAGCAGAGAACCTAATCCAAGCCCTAAAAGGGCTGCTCTAAGAGGGAAAATGAGTGAAGCAAACATAAACAGGAAGAAATATAACCACAAACCAGAAAGTTAATGCCTAGGATGGTACAGGGCAAGTCCAAATAAGGAGGCTCTGCTACTCAGCAACCAATTGTATCATAAGAAAAGAAACACAGACTTGACGCAGCACCCTCTGTCCAGAATCTCAAAACACACATTTGTACTCATGGTGCTTATTTGTCCTTAAGTAGCAAGTACTTCAAGTTAAACAACAACAACAAATTATCAACACTGCTTGGACCAAATCAACAGCTCACTCTTTCAGACGATGCTAGCCTATATGCAAGGCATTTGCATGATAAAAGTCATGATTGAAATTCATACTTTGGGGATTATTTTTGCATGCTGTGTTTCATAAGAGGAGGATCAGTTTGCATGAATCCTCTCTGAAAAGTAACCACTAAACTCGCATATGCTCCAACACAGAAACTGTAAATCAGTCATAATATCTATCCTAAGCTAAACAGAAAGGCAGGTGACCAGGATATTGTAAAAACACTAATAAGAGAACATGAATAATTTTCCAATGAAGCCTTATATATCCAACTGCAGTTTGACCTGCCTAGGACTAAATAAACAATATATTCTCTATTTCTCATTAATTCCATTGGCCAAAGGTTGAAACAGTGAGTATAAATAATGAGAACGACCTAGATAGTCAAAAATAGAAAACTATAAATACTATAAATAGAATTTTTATTTCATAGAGGGATTAGAATGATTAAAGTGTAAGTACCTTTAGAATTGCTAAGTGTTTTTTTAATTGATATTTCATTTGATATGTACAGGCCTATAAAAACTTCAAGAATTTGACTTATGGATTTTTCTATATAAATAAAATTAGAACCCTATCAGTTTATAGTCTAGATATTGCACCACACAAAAAGAAGTCTGGGTGAATATATATCAGTTTGGGGGACATAAATGGGATGGTATGAGCAAAAGCACAGTGTTGCACCCAGCATGGCTCCAGGGATTAGACTTAAGTGGGGTGACAGAGAATTAGAAGGGAGACAGAAGCACAGAAGAGCTGGGATCTGATGGACTAGGTTCTCTGATGGAGAAACCACAGAACCCTGGGAGCTCAACATATTTGTTATATAGAATTGACCGGGGACCTAGGTTTTTGTAGATAGCTGAATCAAGGAGATAGAGTTTATTATACAGCTGGATCAAGAAGGCAGATTTTCCTAATCTCCATTGGAGCAGTCTTTGTAGTGGAGCAGTCTTCAGACCATAAAAAGCAATGGGAGTTAGTTACTGTATACACTCTTAGCATCTACACATGGACCGTGGTGATAGGTTATTTCTCTGACATGGAAATGAGCCAATTCAAGCCAGATTACATTAGATTAAAGGCGAGTTTATTGTGAAGCTCCTGTCAAGTGAGCAAGTTCACTGGTCCCAAAGACCAAGGCCAGGGAAGTCACCATGGGGAAAGGGAGGTGGGGGGAAGACAGTAAAGGCTGCTGCAAAGAGAAAGAAGAGGGAAAAAAGAAAAAGAGAGACCAAAATATCTGGTTTATATAGGGAGGAGCAAGGTGAAGGGTAGCCCAGCAACTGGGCTGGAAATTTCAGGGTTGGGGATAGGTCATGCCAGGTAGGAACTGAGGGATCGTGGGAGAACCCGGAGGCCAGATCTGCTTTGGTATGTAAAATGTGCACCTCAGTCCCTTATTCCCTGGTCCAAAAAACCAAAGGCTTTACCATCCTCTGAGCCTCACCCAGAGAGAGATGCAGGGGAGGCTTTGCCATTTTCCCAGGGTCTGGGTCTCTGGTCTTGACATGTTTATGCCCATGTCAATAGTACACACTCCTTCGGCACCTCATTCACACAAGGCTTCCTTCTCTTCCCACAGTGCGGGCTGGGCTTTGTATCTCAAGTTAGGCTGTCCCCCAAAATGCCAGGAGATGTAATCTTGGATAATTTATTTTAGACCATGATTCTGAGAAGCAGGGAGGAAGGAGAACAAACCAACATAACTGCATTATAGGACTAGTGATGTCTGAGTACCACAGAGGATGACTTTGGCTGTGCTGCCTTTGAAAGTCAGGGAAGCAGCGCTTCAGCTTCAGCTTCATATTGTCTACCTCAAATATAAGAATTGGTTGTTCCTTTGGGAGGAGTGGTGAAGCAGAAGAATGGAAAGATGCTGAGGAACAGGATGGAGGTGGAATCTATAACCTTAAATTGAGCATGCTGAGAAATGTGCTGGTCCCATATGGTGCCTTCATAGGAAGAATATGTGTCTGAGCAATGATAGAAACTCCCAGCTTTCTCTAAACCAAGAGTCCATTGTTTACTGATGACTCCAGTGCTTTCCATATTTGTTTCTTGTAATAGACCTTACTGTATGTTTTTATCTTCTAGCTGTTTTCCTTCTGAGAAAGCTAGACTGATTCCATGACAGGCTTCAAATTGGCAGTTGAGGAGTCCAGGCAAGTCCAGGCCTCAGAAGCTTCCCTGCCACCTGGCCTGTGGCAAGAACAATGGGTCAGCAGCAGTTTCCACTCTTTCCAAGCAATAGTTTCCAGGCCCCTAGACCCCAGCAATGATTCTGGAATATCCCTAGAGATACAGTCAAGATTAAGATAGAGAGAGGTTACCTACCCCTCCCCAGAACTCTCTTAATGTGCTTGAAATTGGGCCTGCAAGCTCACTTCAGGGTCTCTCGATCTTTGTAGATAGTAGACCCCAGCATGCTGGATTCCTGCAAAATAAGACACTCTGTGTTTATGTACTATTTGAATCTGGTGTATCATTCTTTGGTAAATCATGGACCCTTACATTTGGAGACTCTTGTCTGGGATTCACTGGCAACCCCCTGATCCAAATAGTGGAGTGTTTTTCTGATCAGTAAGTCAAGGCTCCCAGTTGTTTTTTGTCTTGTCCAGCTCTATGTTTCTGTTTTGGGTTTAATTTGTGTTTCTGTTTCGGGGTTTAGTCTGGAGGCTAAGAGGGACAAAGCCAACAAATATTTTGTCAACCAGCCAGGGGCAACAGAGGACACTCCTGACCCCCTACCAGAAGCAAGAGAACTTACTAGTTCTCATCTGAATTCTGAACTGGCTGTGCATCTGTGGGTCTCCCATGGGTAGCAAGGAAGACCATCTGAGACAGCCTTTTCGTTTTGTTTTTGTTTTCCAGGAATGTTCTTCTGTGTCTGTCTGGGTATATTCTGTTTGTGTTTTTTTTCCTCTTGTACAAATTTTTCTTTGATTCCTAGGATTGGACAGGCAGAAACTTCCCCCTGGGCTTGGTCTTGAACCATTTTAAGGACTTTCTCAGAGTCTCAGAAGACTCCAGTCTGGTTGTTCTTCCCTGAAAACTAATCATCTTTTGCAGGAATTAATGGCTCTGAAAAAATAAAAGCATGACTTGAGGAGGGGGCTTTCCATCTCTCCATCACTTATAAGGTGAAGGTTTAGTTTATGTGACCTGGGACTATCTGGACCAATCATATATCACCCTGTGACAATACCTGGTTGAGAAGCCCCCTGTTTGGATGAGACCTTTTTTGTTATTGGCCTTGATACTTGACTCTAAAGGAGGGTCAGCCTTGGTCCTGTGCCTTGCTCCCCCCTTTCTGATCCTAAGGAGGATCTCTTCCCCCTCTTTATGTTCCTGCTTCTGCCACCACTGTCCATGCCCAGCCAATACACGAGGAGGGAGGAGTAGCCCCTTACTCCTCTGACTCTCTTGACTCCACTTGAAGTCCACCTAACATTCCAGCCTGTACTGCCTAGAGGACTGACTCCCCTATGGCCTTACCCCTCTGGGCTACATGACCCCCAGATGCTCAGGGGAGACAGTTCATGACATATGTGCCATTTTCCAGTAATGATCTTCACAAGTGGAAGTTACAGAACTTCCCATTTTTAGACCATCAGCTCTCACACGTCTAGATTCAACCACGCTGGCTCACCAGCCAACCTGGGATGACTGTCAGCAACTATTTCAGATCCTCTTCATGACAGAGGACAGAGAGGATCATGGGAGCCACCTGGAAATTAGTTCTGGGAGCAAATGGGCTACCCACTCAAGTCCAGGCTGAAATTGATGCTGCCTTTCCTTTGACTCGACCCAACTGGGATTTTAACACTGCTGAAGGTAAGGAGAGGCTCCAAGTCTACTTCCAGGTTCTGATGAGGGAGTGGGGAAGGTCTGAGAGGCTGCCAGATGACCCAGAAATTTATCTATAGTGAGTCAGGGGATGCAGGGAAAGAATGAGAGCTCCAGGAAATATCTATAAAGATTTTTTTGAAGCCTCTCGGCACTACACTCCTTTTGACCCAGAAGTCAGAGTACCAGTTATCTGTGAACATGGATTTTGTTAAACAATCTGTCCCTGACATCCATTGGATGCTTCAGCCACTAAATGGCTTTGCAAACTGCCTCTGGTACCCAAAAGCCAGACTCTATTTGCTTTGAATGGCAAAACTTGGAAAGAAGCTTCAAGGGACAACTGACTTGGCCACACCTGCCTCAAGAATTCAAGAACCCACCCACCATCTTTAATGAGGCACTGCATGACGACTTTGGTGAGTACCAGTGGGCCCGTCCCCAAATAGCTAAGTTCCAATATGGAAATGACACCCTGATTGTGGGGGTGGTGTGGAGGAGTTGGGGGGGTTGTGATTTGGAAACATGCCAGGAGGCCACATAAGACCTGCTACAGGAGCTGAGTCAACTTGGTTACCAAGTGTCTGTGAAGAAGGCCCAGCTTTGTCAACTTGAGGTCACCTATCTCAGGTACATATCAAGGGGGGCAGCTAACTCATGCTATTGTATGCCTGGAAGCAAACCATCCTCAGCATCCTACTTCCATCAACATGAAGGCAAGTATGGAAATTTCTGGAATCTGCTAGGTTTTATAGACTTTGGGTGCCAGGGTTCACTGAGACAGCCAAACTGTTAATATGAGGCCACCAGGGGCCAAGAAGACAAAATAGAATGGACCCCTGAGATGGACATGGCTTTTAAAACTCTAGGAAGAGCCTTATTGGAGACATCAGGCTTGGCCTCCAAGATATTCACAAACCTTTCCATCTGTATGTGAATCAGAGAAAGGGAATAGCAAAGTGGGTGCTCACCCAAACTTTGGGACCATTGGAAAGACCTGTGGTTTATTTATCTAAGAAGCTTGACCTGGTAGCCCAAGGATGCTGCCCTGCTAGTCAAGGATGCTGACAAAATAACCATGGATCAGGAAGTTGTTATTACTCCTCCCCCCATGCTATTGAGGGGACTTTCAAGAATCTACCCAGATGGTGACTTTCTAATGTCAGACTGGTGTAATTTAGGCTCTGCTTTTAAATCCACCCCCCCACATACACATATTAGATATAACCCATCATCTGCCCTAAACCCAACCACATGCTACCTGACCCATTCTCAGACATGCAGCATGATTGCTTTATGGTTCCAGGGCATGTCCAGAACATTATGCTGGCCTTGACTGATATACCCTGGCCAGATGTGGAATGTATCTACTTCATGAATGGGAGCATATTCATCCAGAATGGAGTCAGCTATATAGGGTCAGTGGTAGTAGACTCTGTTATTTGGGCAACTGCTTTGCCACCAGGAACATCAAGTCAAAAAGCTGAACTAAAGTCTCTAACCCAGGTTTTAAAATTGGCAAAAGGTGCCATAGCTAACATCTACAATGATAGCAGATATGCCTTTACTACAGCTCATGTACTTGGGTCTATACACTAAAAGAATTGATTATTAACTGCTGAAGGAAAACCATCAAAAATAAGGAAGAAGTACTTGCTTTATTGGAGGAATTATGGTTTCCTCTCAAAGTGGCCATAATTCATTGCCTTGGGCATAAGAAAGGGACATAACAGAAATAGCCCAAGGGAACAGGCTAGCTGATAAAGCCAAAAGGGAAGCCACCCAAGCCTCTACTACAATATCCTGGTAGCTTTGCTGTCCTCTGTGCTCCCAGCCATCCCTGAATATACTGCTGAAGACAAAGGACATCAGGTGAAATGTCAAGGAGTTTACAGAAGAAACAGATGGTTGCTGACCTTTGAAGGCTGCACCATACTACCTAAGGAGTTTGCTAAGCAACTCATCCATCAGATTCATCAAGCTTCACACCTGGTCACAGAAAACTAAAAGAATTGTTGCGAGAGGCAAGATACTTTGACTTAGGACACTTAGTTTAGCAGGTAATCTCGGACTGTGACACTTGCCAGACTGTGAACTCCTCAGGCACCAATCAAGTAGCCACTCCAAGAAATAGAATCAGGGGTCAACGGCCAGGGGCTAATTGGGATAAAGATTATACAGAAATAAAACCAGGAATATATGGATATAAGTATTTGCTAGTTTTTATAGATATCTTTTCAGGATGGGTAAAAGCCTACCCTACAAAGAAGGAGACAACCAACATAGTGGCAAAGAATCTTCTAGAAGACATCATACCTGGTATGGTTTGCCTCCCTGCTTGGATCTGACAGTGGATCAGCATTCATCTTTCAACTAACTCAATCTCTAGCACAGGTTCTGGGGATCAATTGTAAGTTACATTGTGCATACATACACCAGAGTTCAGGCCAAGTAGTAAGGATGAATTGGACCCAAAAGGAGGCCTTGACCAAATTAACCCTTGAAACTGGCAGTGACTGGGCATCTCTCCTACCTTAACACTCCTATACTTTAGGCCTCATTCTATTTGAGATCCTATATGGGAGGCCCTCTACCATGGTGCCTAACCTCCAGTCTGATATCTTAGCTGAATATTAGCATAAGTTTTAAAAATCCTTGGAAGCCCTCCATAGGGTCCAAAAGCAACTCTGGTTGCTATCTTCCAAGTTTATGAGTCTGCTTCTCCCCCTAACCCCCATAGCTTTGAACCAGGTGACAAAGTCTAGATTAAGAGATACAACCACAAAACTCTAGAACCTCACTGGAAAGGACCTTGAGAGATGAGGTTGAGGTCCCAGCAGAGGAGACTTCCAGGTGAGCTGCCACAAGAACTATGGAAGGTCACCCCATGTACTGTCAATCCACTGAAACTGCAACTCCAGCACTCTGATCCTGCTTGCTTGCTGCTTACACTTTGCTGTACCAACTAGTAACTCCCTTACTATATGGGTATCCCCAGGGGGTAATGCAACAACTTTGTCATCAAGTTCACAGTTGCTGGCAAGAAGGCCATTTGGTTTGCCACTTCTTAACTCCTCTTGCCCCAGACTTAACACAGAACTGTGGTTACCTGACAGGGACTCTGCACTGGAAATAATGTACTCTCAGCATATTCCCAACTCTGCAACTGCACTGTAACCACTACTGTTGCAGGACACATGCTGCCCCCAGAGAATGCTTGGTGGGCTTGTACCTCAGAGCTTACTCCATACATTTATGGGCTGGTTGTAAATACAACTGAGGATTTTTATGTTCTAGTACAGATTGTAGTGACTTATTACTCTGGAGAGTAATAAGCTAGCACCTCCAAACAATAGGGTTCAAAGGTTAGCCATTTGCACTGTGTTACTAGGTTCTCTCCTTGGCATTGGGCTGGTTGGAACTGAGTGTAGGGACCTCAGCCTTAAATACTCCAAGATAAAACTTATAAGACCCTAGAGATGATGATACATGCAGATATACAGGAGATGGAAAAGTTCATCATTACCCTGCAGGATTCTCTTTCCTCCCTTGCAGAAGCAGTCTTACAGAACAGAAGAGGCATAGACTTGCTTTTCCTTGAGCAGGGAAGACTCTATGCAGCCTTAGGTGAGAAATGTTGCTGCTATGTTGACCATTTAGGGGTGGTCAAAGAATCCATGGCCTTAGTCAGAAAGAAACTACAAGACAGAAGAACAGAAAGAAAACAGTCTCAGGGTTGGTAAGAGTCCCTTTTCAACTGGTCTTCTTGGCTGACTACCCTTGCCTCTCCTCCGACTCATTCTCTTATCCTACTGATGTTAGCTTTGATTTGTGGTCCCTGAATAATCAGTGCTTTAGTTAAGTTTGTTAAATAATGGATTTCCACCATATAATTAATGATTCTCAAATAGCAATACCAGCCCATAGAAACATCTCAAGGATTCAAGATGACCCAAAACTGAAGGAGGGGAATGAGAAGGCTAGTCTGACTCCATGACAGGCTTCAAATTGACAGTTGAGGAGAGTAGGCCTAAATCTCTTTTACCAAGAACTGGGCAAGTCTAGGCAAGTCGAGGCCTCAGAAACTGCCAAACCACCTGGCCTGAGGCAAGGACAAAGGGTCAGGAGCAGTTTCCAGACTTCCTCAGCAACAGTTTCTAGAATTCCCCAGCAACAGTTTCTAACCTGTAGGTCTCAGCAGTGGTTCTGGAATGTCCCTAGAAATAGAGTCAAGATTAAGGTAGAGGTCACCTATGCCCCCCACACTCACACAACCCGGAATTCCTCTAATGTTCTATAAATTGGGTCTGCAAGCTCACTTTGGGGTCTTTCTGTCTTTGTAGATGGAGATGGGTAGACCCCAGCAGACTGGATGTCTGCATAATAAAACAATCTTTATGTTTACATAATATTTGAATTGGGATATCATTCTTGGGTTAATCATGGACTCTTACACTTGGTTTTGTACCTAGGCTATCAATTGTGCTACATCACAATTTCATGATAAGCAAATTTATGACTAAAGGGATTAAGCCCTTTATTATTATTATTATTATTATCATTTGAAACCACCTGTGGTTTCATACTCTGGATGGAGAGTTGGGGCTAGAAAACGACAGAGTGACAAGAGAAATATGGAGCCAACGCTATATTTCCTGCTCAAGGCTCAAAGTTTAATGAACTTTTCCAAATATATAGGTGGGAGAAAAAGCCCTTCGCCCCAAAGGCTGGAACCAGGTCTACACAACTGGACTGGCTGTTCACTGGCATTGACACCACTTCTCGGGCAGCTGGGCAGGTCACCTGCTTAATTCAGGAATCCATAGACCTGGAGGAACAAAGAACTTCACCTTCACTCCACCCTAGGTGGAGCAGGATTGTGACTGGGAGAGGAACTTCATCTTGGTCAATGTCAAGTTCCTTCCAGGTGACATGACACCCCAATATGGCTCTCCACATCTCCTCCCTCTTTATTAGTTTTAAGATGAGGAAGTATCAACCAAGTGGATAATCATCTGTCCTTGATAGTGGGCTTTAACCAGGGAGTGGAAGATTGACCTGATTCCTCTCGTGGGGACAGAGGCTTGTTCCCACATTTTAGATGGCTCTTGGTGTCTTTTGGAGAGGAGGGGGCAGAGCCTTAACTTGGTGGGAGATCCCCACAGAGTGTAGAGTGCTCTGACGACCAACACCAACCCATATGCAAATCAGGTGTGCTTCCCGGGGACTCAGAGCCAGAAAACATAGTCCTTCCCTTATGGTGCTTTGCCTTGCAAACTCCCACTGGTGCCCATGTCGGCTCGTAAGCAGACACACATAGATCTGAGTTCTATGTGGCTCCATATAGGAGATCCTCTTGTATAGGTTTTGATGGCAGAGAGTCAATTGGTTGCCAAACACCATGCAAGTGTCTTTTACAGACACGGCAGTTTTCAATTCAGGTGAGCCTGAGTGGCGATAATCATTTTGCTCTTCATAAAAGGCTAGAAGTTAAAAGCAGAACAGAATTAACTTGTCTGCAGATGTCCTGAAGTATCCAATTCAGTTGTAAATTAGCAACTTTCAGACACAAAAGTCAGCCTCTAGGGATGGGGGAGGTAGCTTTGTGAATCAATAGATAAGTTGTTACTTCTCAGAAAGAATGGAGACTATATTTGAAATTAACTCAGCAGGCTGATAAAGATTATTATCCATCTTCATATTTGGAATCTCCAATATTGGACTTATTTCTAGACCACTCCATGATTGAGTAAACTGATACCCATATTAAAATACCTGATCAGGATCATGCCATATGCCAATAAGTGGATCCTTCCATCTCACCTAGGTATCAGTATGCCTAGTTGTTGGATGCTATAGACAATCAGCAAGGAGTTCCTTGGCATCCAAATTTTTAAATTTTCTTAAAAATATAAAATATAATTTAAATAATATGCACAGGGATACAATTTCCCTCTTTTTTGTTTTTTATTTAGAAGATATTGTTTTAAGGTTTCACAATATCTAGTCCTTGAGAATTATAAAGAATTAAAGTGTTAAAAACATCTCAAGTATTTGATGACTGTAATAAATATCTAGTTCCATTATCTGCTTTAATAAGTTGGACCACCAAGAATAGACAATAATGTAGGCAATGACTATGTAAGCATAGAAAATAAATGTAGCATTTTTAGTTGCTTTTCCTGTTAAAAGGATAAAATTATTCTCAAGCCATTACTATTTTGATGATGTAAAGAATGCGATTATATGGCCAATTGTTTCTATGGCTGAGCCATCTCTCTAGCTCCTGGATAAGTTCTTCAATGTCTAGAAGATAATCATTTAAAGGAATATATCTTTTCTTAACTTGAAATGTATTTGCATAAATAATTGCAAAATTTAAGATTTAGCAGTATCTAAAAAAGGAAACAATTTTAAGCAATTGTAAGCCATGAGTTATATATGTGTGTGTATATATATATATATATGTATATATATATATACATATATATATATATATGTTATCAGTATACAAATTAAAAGCTTGATTTTTAACATTTTGAAAATAGCAGCTACAGCACCCAATTCAATTATCTGTGCTGAAGCAGGGGGAAACTCGAAGGAATAAACATGTGATCCATTTAAATGAGCTTTATTCTCATAGTAGAGTATTCTATTTATAGGATGCACATATACATCTATAGAAATACAAAGGCATGTATGGAAGCAAGTTTTAAAACTTATCTTTTGGATAACAATTATTAATTTTGCCTAAAAGGCTTGCCATGCAATAGACCAACTATCAATATAAAACTTTACTTGGAGATGAAAAAAGGTGATTGTACATTAATGTTCTCTTTGCCATGGAATGGCAGTGAACACATAAACTATTGGCAAATGAATACAGTAGGTTTCCTCTTGTGACAAGCTTAAGATGACATTAACATATAGGATAAAGTCAATTAATATATCTTAACCTTTGAAAATCATTTAGAATAAGCAAATTATCTTTTATTTGAATTTTCAGTACCAATTTGCTTAGGATATAATTGATACATTATTTATGAATCCTTTTTTGAAGCAACAATTACTTAGAAAATTTTTTAAAACCAATTGTTAAGAGCAAAAGCCCGTAATAAAATTATGTGAATAATATACACTGAAAGATTCAAAGTCTTAGCTTCTTGTATTGAAGCAGAGACAAAACATTTTTTCTCACATAAATTAAGGCTATCAGCCATTCTTAGTTCATTAGAAGTAAATGTTTTTACAATTATCAGGATCCGCAAAGCAAAAAACAACCTTCTAAATCTATAATAATGTTGTATGGAGTAGGCAGGCCAAATTTTAATGCCTTCATAAGTTCTACATAGCCTCATTAATCTTTCATAGATCTTAAGTTTGAACTGTATTTTGAACCACACCTGGATAAATCTTTAAGAATGTTGCTTTAACCAGAAATTCCTTAGGTGGGGTTTGTAAGACAAAAGCAGTACCTCACAAGCCTGCACAATGAGGCAGCTCTGAGCTTTGCATTAACTCAAATGTAAATATTTTCTAATCTGAACCTATTGTCCAAGGCCAGACCCACACCCACCTGTCCTGTAGGGCAGTAGCCTGCAACCAGACTCTATGATATGAGGTTTGAATGACAAAAACCCTATAATTTCAGGGTTCCCAGAAAAATTCTAATGAAATCCCACTGAAATCTCCTTTTTAATCTTGGGTAAATTTTATTTTTACAACTGTATCTAATAAACTTGTGAAAAAGTGGCAACAGGCCTATACTGGCCACAGCTGTTTTTAAGCTTTATCATTTTCGAAATCATCTTAATTACAAAATATGTTAAGAATCATGAGCCTTCAATCAGACTGCAAACTGTAGTCGATGGTACATTGGCAGTTTTTAAATGTAATTCTTAACTTTTTCTTGTAATATTAGAACATATCTACAACTTTGAAAAGCAAAGTCCAATTTTAAACCATCTATTTTGAAATCAATGGCAAACACATTACTTTCACACTATAAAATTTGTCTGCCAGTTCTCAAGTTTGAATGCATGACAGTGTAACTTATAATATCTCATTAAGAAAACATTATTTTAAATCTTATCTCTTATAAGACTAATTTCTAGGGAAAGATCCACATAAAACATTACGTCAATTTACAAGTATCTTTAGAGGCCTGTATTTTCTGGGTTGGGTCACGCCATGTGTTGCTTAAGATGGCTCCAACCCTGAATTACCAGTTTTAAACTAATTACTGAGACTGCATTAAGAGATGTTCCATCAGCAGATGAAGTTTTCACCATATTTTCTTTTCAACATGAAACATAGAATAGTCATTCAAACAATGAAATAAAGACACAAATCAACACGTGGACAAATTGGTGCACCAAGGACAAACAATACCTAAAGAGGGAAGTGCGCTTGTTGTACTAAAAATATCTCCAGTAAGGTCCATAGAGGAAACAGGACTTCTCTATATTTCTCCTTGTGCCTAGGAGAAATTTAAAATCCATTTTCCTTCTCTCTTTCTCTCTCATGTTTCTGAAATCTGTTTTTCCTTTTTTTTTGTTTTTTGTTTTTGTTTTTTACTCTTTTTATTTTATTTATTTTATGCCCTATTTCTCTCTCACTTAATGCAGTTCTAGACCAAGGACAATTTGCCTAACAGAATTCCCCGTCTCAATTTGCTGTGACACCCTAGCTGATCTCAGCGTCGGGCTTACGCTGATTCCGTCTAGTAATCCGTATCCCTTCTGTACCCTGCAACAATAGCCTTCAAAAACTGACATTTTTAGTGCTAAAATTAATACTCTATGTTGCTTACCAGGCCGGATACATAAACTTTTTTCCGTTTCTGTGGAGCTCCACCCAAGACAGCGTCCCTCAGTTGTTCTCTCCATTTCCTCGTCCCATGTTTGGGGCATCATTTGAAACTGCCTGTGGTTTCATACAAACAATTATCGGATTCTCTGGATGGAGAGCTGGGGCTAGAAAATGATGGGGTGACAAGAGAAATATGGAGCCAACGCTATACTTCCTGCTCAAGGCTCAAAGTTTAATGGACTTTTCCAAATATATAGGTGGGAGAAAAAGCCCTTCCCACAAAGGCTGGAACCAGGTCTGCAGAACTGGTCTGGCTGTTCACTGGCATTGACACCACTGCTCGGGCAGCTGGGCAGGTCACCTGCTTAATTCAGGAATCCATAGACCTGGAGGAACAAAGAACTTCACCTTCACTCCACCCTAGGTGGAGCAGGATTGTGACTGGGAGAGGAACTTCACCTTAGTCAATGTCAAGTTCCTGTCAGGTGACATGACACCCCAATATGGCTCTCTACAATTATTTATTATTATTATTCAAAAAAAACCCCAAACAAACACCAATTGTTCTTCTAGCACATACCCAAACCAGAAGTCACAGGTTAGAAAGCAAAACAACAATAACAAAAATGTGTTCTCAGCCAAAATACTGCAGAGTCATCTCATTTAGTGCTACCAGCCACAAAACTATTTAGATATAACACTGTACTTTTCAAAAATAGTTTACGTAAAATATGCCTGCATGTGTAAGTCCTTCATGACATACGGTGGCTTGTGATTCTCTTAGGCAAAGAGAAGGTACACCAGCAATTCATCAATCACAAGTTTTCTGAAAATATAATTGCATTCTCTGAGTGAACAGGACAAGTTAGGAATATCTAATGGGTATCAAACACTGAAGAAACCCACCTACTGTGTATTACAAGAGCCACTCTTACAAAAAAAAAAGTGTTTATGCATGCGCACCTGAAGCAAAACTCACACCAAAGGGAATTATTTTCTAAAAAAGAAATTTCTCCCATGCTGAGTGTCACCATTGTGGGACTTTAACACAGAAGCAGGTGTTTGCAATTGAGGACCTTGGGACCACCTCTTGAGTACAAGCCTCCTGCCGAGAGCTCCTGCTACCTAATGACTCCTCCATTCTTCATGCTCAGATTCCAATAAAGGTTTTGAATAACAAAGGGGAGAGAATGAAAAAGCAAGTGGAGGAAGTAAAAGAAAGGCTGGAAAATAGCAGGTGAAGTTATATCATGTCACAGTGAGCATGTTCACTCTGATTTGTATAATTGTATTTACACATATCAAGTAGGTAAATGTCGTGGGCATGGTTAAAAGAGTCCTAGTAGGTAAAAGAACTTGAAATCCTCTTAATGATGCCAACCAAACTGTTAATAATTGATACCTGGCAATTAAGACTTTCATCCACCTACGTTGGTACCGTTTTCTTCAGTGTAGTTGGAGTTTCAATTAAGGCACAACTAGGGAGACATTTTGTTAAACTTTTCATTTTTATTCTATTAGTTAGCTGGCTAATTCGATTTTCTACAATTTGGAATCATACAGAGAAACAGATTTACACACTGTTACAGGAATCCTGACTATGGAGCTTTAAAATGTAAAGGGGATCAAGTGGGAAATAAGAAGCAGACACTTATAAAGTATAGACATAAAAGCAATGGACTTGCAGTCTGAGAATTGTTCTGTCCAAACCGTTAACAGACAATCAAAGATGCCAGTGTCTTGTCTCATTCCTCATTTCTTCTTGGATGCTTCTAATTTTCAAAGCATATGGTTCTGTTAATAACTGGCCAAGGAATATTTGCAAATGAGTTTTTTTCTTTTCATCAGAGCCCACAACAGTGTGTTCTTTGCTGCTCAATAATTAAAAAGAAGATGGTTGCATGAATATTCATCGAGGGAAGATCATGTGAAAAACTCCAAGTTTTTCTATTTTTCATGGTAGTGTAGTGAGGGGGAAGTGGACAGCTTGGGATTTCTGTTTGGTCTCCAGAACCTCTTTGACAGCTCTGAAAGTGTATGCCAAATTATGAATCAATGTATATATGTGTGTCTTTCTGGAGATGGCATCCACAGCTGTCATCAAATTCTCAAAGTGGCCTGACACATCTCTCCCTAGCATATATAAAAACATTTCAAAGAGAGGACTGAAAAAGTGGTTCTGTAGGTAATATGCTTGCCACAAAGAAATGAGGAACCGAGTTTGAAACCCCAATACCTACATAAAGAATGGAGGGCATGGTGCTAGATGCCTATAATCTCAGCTCTGGGGAGGCAGAGACATAAAGATCCCCAGGCTTGCTGGCTAGCTAGTTTAGCCAAGTAAGGTCAATGATCTCCAGGTAATTGATAAATGCTCGCAAAACAAAAGGTAAAGAATGATTGACCTCTGGCCTTCATATGCAATGACCAATGGCCTTCATGTGACCTTCACCATGAATACTTGCACTCTTAGCAAAATAACCAATCATATATATTTAAAAGAGGAAAAATCATTCTAAGAGATGGCTTTGCTCTTTTTTTATTGCTCTTATTTTTTTTATTTTTCAAATTTTAAAAACAATAAATTTAGTTCACGTTCCTTTCCTTCCCCTATCTTCTCCCAGATTGCCCTCATCTCTATACCCACCCAACTCCATATGCTCTCTAAAGAAACAAATCCTAGGCAAACAGTAAAGAGCACATGCACATGTACAACAACAACAAAGCCATAAAACTCACTGTATGATGTCGTCCAATTATTCCTGAGCCTGGGCCTGCCTGAAAACTGAAAATAGATCTATTGCAAGTACCAGCTGTACCACTCTTGGGCATACATCCAAAGGATTTTATATTTTCCTGAAGAGATACTTATTCATCCAGGTTCATTGCTGTTCTAGTCACAGTAGTCAGCAATTGGAAAGATCCTAGATATCCATCAACTGATAAGTGGATAATGAAACTTGAACATGCACAAAATTGCATATTATTCAGCTCTTATGAAAAAATAAAATTTTCAGATAAATGAAGACAATCGTTCTTATTGAGGTAACCCGAACCCATATAGACTGCATGTTTTCTCTCATATATGGATGTTGTTATCTTCTTAAGCTTTAGATATGTGTGTATTATGCAGAATGTCTACAGGGTTTAGGTAGCCTGCAAGGGCCGAAGGGAGGCAGAGGGACTCTTTTAAGGAAGCAGAAACAGAGTATGGCCTGATAAAGGGTCTTGTTCTTTAACAAGTGGAGTGATAGAGTCTTCAGTGATAAAGGACTTAGTATTCATTGAGCAGTATTAGGAGGTGCCAGTTTGTCAAGCACTGCCTCATACAAGTGCTTCTTTCTGGGTCTTCCTTATGCAATGTGGGTTTTACAAACACCTAGATGCAGGCTTGTTTAAGATGAGCTTCTTGACAAAACACTTGAATATTTGCTGTTGCTGTACCAGTAGGCTTAGAGATGAAACTGTCCTAGGCCATAAGGTTGGTAGGTCTGGGTTCTAATTTTATATTGGGATGGAATCACTTTTCTAACCTCGTGCTCAGCTCCTTTAACATGTCCTTATAAGCTGCTCTCAAGTCCCATGCAGGTAGGTGAAAATCATAAAATAAATAGATAAATTAAAGTTTCTCATGGAGGAAAACTAAGCCCAAGGCAATTAGGTTATAATCCTATGCCTTTAAAAAATGATATTGCATTATTTTTCCTGGTAGCACTTAGACTTAACCATTTGACAGGATATTATATATCTGCTTGTTGATGAGTCTTGCCTAGTACCCTAACAGAAAAAAAATAAACAAAGGTAAATGCTACTGGGGCATAAAACTTGCCTAGCATGTCCAGTATTGTATTTTTAACCCCTGGAACCCAGGCTATCCCTCAGTGGACCTTACTAGTGACTTACTCCATGAACTTCATAATGAGAGCTCACACAGACCTCAGACCCCTTAGAGTTAACTGGTGACCCCTAGCTAACTCTCTCTTGTTCTGCGTCAGTTCCTTCTGTTGAGTTTCCCAAAGTACTCAAATAGAATTACATTTAAGTGCTGCTCTCTCCACAGCTTAGGCAGAAATCCATTCAATATCCATGAACGTTGCCTATTCAAATAACAATATAATTCTTGCACTTGTTTTAAGTGATTCTAAAAGGAGGAAATCATTGGCTTTACAAGACTTTTATAATTGGAAAGCGGGGTGCATTTTAGAGAGACTAATGGATATATTTTTTTCTATGGAGTTGCATTTCCAGAACACCAGGAAAAAAAACTCTTATTAAACTTTTAAGCATATTCAAAACAAGATTTCTTTTATACTTCTAAAGGAAATTTACATACTGTTCTTAGATTTGTACCAACTTCAGTTTCATGGCCCTTAAATCATCATTTTACATCTTCCACATTCAGCAAAGAACTAAATATGTGTCCCATAGAATTTGTGGTTTGTTTTAAGGATGCATGAGGGTACAGTTAAGAGCTGCATAGCTCAGAACAAAGTCAGTCTCCACAAGATGGTACATCGTTAAGTGCAGTTCAACGCCTGTTCTGGCTCACAAGAGACTCAATGAAGAAGTTTCTCCCTCAAACACAAAACTCACTGAACACTTTAATTCTGCCACAGCCATACACAAGGCAACAGAACAAAAAATCATTTCATCTCCTAGTGTTTTAGAGACTCCAGGCAAATGTAAACAGTAGATGCTGTTAGACATTAAGTATTCATTATGGGCACTAAACAGCTAAACCTAAAATCTACTGATTTATTTGAAATTCCATCTGATTCTAGTAGGAGATTTATTAAATTATTTACCAAACTTCAACAGGAAAAATTACCATTGATTGACTCTGAATGTACTGTTTATGAAGGCGTATTTATTTCACAGCATGGTTTATATTAAGCAATAAACTTTGTAGCAAAATAATTTCTAGTGTCTACCATTAATTCATTTATGATTCATTTCTGTGTAAGACTATGGTGCTTCTGTGAAAGAACTCACTTGTGATTAAGCATTTTAAAGATCTTGTGATAAGATTTATCATCTGTTAGTAAGGGCTGTCTGAGTCCAAGACCAAACTTGGGTATTTATACAGAGAGAATGGTCCTCTATATACCAACATCACAAAAAACAAACAAACAAAATCTGCAGCCAACCATTGGACTGAGCACAGACTCCCCAATGGAGGAGCTAGAGAAAGGACCGAAGGAGCTAAAGGGGTTTACAGCCCCATGGGGGAACAACAATATGCACCAACCAGAACCTCTAGAGTTCCTAGGGACTAAACCACCAACCAAAGAGTACACATGGAGGGACCCATGGCTCCAGCTGCATATGTAGCAGAGGATGACCTTCTTGGACATCAATGAGAGGAGAGGCCCTTGGTCCTGAGAAAGCTTATTGGCCCAGTATAGGGGAATGCCAGGACAGGGAAGCAGGAATGGTTAGGTTGGTAAGCAGGGGGAAAGGGGATAAGATAGGGGGTTTTCAGAGGGGAAAACAGGAAAGGGGATAAAATTTGAAATGTAAATAAAGAAAATACCTAATACAAATTTCAAAAAAATATAAATACCTACATAATACTATTGCAACTATCAGGTCTTTCTGAGTATATCTCACAACAGGTACTATTCTCTTAATGGGTTTATTCCTAGCAAATATTGATGTCAATACAACATATGGTTATATGTGTGCCCACCCTTTAGTCCCCACCCCAACAAACATTTTAAATATTTGTACACTTGATAGAATGGAAATGCAGGTCAGATGGAAGGCAGTCACTGAATAGGAGAAACATGGAGATGGTGGAACGAATGCCACTGACAATGACTCACAAATACCTCACAAAAAGTAGGTGTGGCAGTCTAGCTAATAAGGCAGTCAAACCTCAAGGGAACAAATCCCTGAGCCTGATCTCAGATAGATGTCATGGTTGGTTATAATTACATGGAAAGCTCCACCAATGGCAGCAGAACAAGTTTGAGACAGATGTTGTGGCCACTAAGAATTAATAACAAAAAAAGGAAAGAAAGATGGAGGGACTTGAACTCAAGTAAGATAAAGTGCTGGAGAGACCTCTTTGTAATGATGGTTGTTTGTACTGGGGCTCTGATCAGGAGAAATGATATGGGAAAAGAGTGTGAAGTTTGAGAGCTTATAGGATGCTTTTCCTCTAACCTTCAAAATAGGGAATGGGGCCATAGAGGATGTGGCCATAGAGGATGGGACCATAAAATATGAATGGGGGAAGCTTCTAGAAACAAGCCAAGACAGGAAAATAAGTCACTCCTTGTAATCCCTGAGAATACTACAGTTCTGCTCACAAGTTTCTTTTTACCCTTGCGAGACTTGTGGTGCACAGATGTGAAAGAGCTGCTCTCTGAACCACTCACTTTGTAGTCATCTCTAACAATAGCAAGTGGAAAGGAAAGTCTGCACTCTTAAAAGGAATAGGCTCATTTGTGTGTGAGTAAATTGTCTACTTTGCCTATTTTATTCTGTGAGTTAGAGAAAATAATTTCGGTTACTGACTTCTCATCTAACCCCTCAGCTCCTTCAATGTAAGGTTGACTGGTTTATGATTTGTAGATTTCTCTTGTTTTCCTTTTCTTAGCTAGCTAGCTAGAATGAATTTATGGCATTTCAAAAACAACATTTTGCTATTTAAAATATTAAGCCAAGAAGGTCTCATATTTTTAATTATTGTTATAAATAAATTACTGAATACAAAAATTTAAAAGCTTGGTAATTTAGTTAGATCTGCTATTTATTAGTAAGCAGTTAAAGTAATTAAATTATTTTTACTCAACTCTAAGGATATTTTAATACATTTACACCAGTACTGCTCAATGAAATAAGCTGAGATTGGTCTCATAATGTCATGATTCTTTTGGGAGACAGTGCTCACCTCTTACACTGTCTTTGGACAGAAACAACACAGGCCTGTTTGGAGTCTCTTCCACATACTTTGTGTAATCTAGTCCTTTACATAATCCTTAAGGAACCACAAGTAGATGTCTGCCCATCATTCATTTCTGATCCTCTGTTCTCACTAATGTTGAAAATATCAAGAAAACTCTACTAGGGCCTCTGAACTGGGTCTCACAGCCATGAAATGTAGGCTATTGCCTTTTCTTTATTGACACTCATCACCATAAAGGTCGGATCTCAGAGAAGCCTTCAAACCCTCTTCATCCAAGGCTAACCAAACAGTTTTTGCTACACTGCTTTGTGCTCCTGGCAGGTTTCATGCTTCCAGCCACCCACCCAGGAACTCTTTGGATCCGTGAATGAAAAACACAAACATTTGCTTAATTTTAAATCTGCTGTCTAGCTCCATGACTGGGCACTTCTAATTCTCTGTCTGCTACCCTAGGCTCAATCAGAGAAGTGGCCAATGACCACTTACCCAAAATCTCACATGGCTCGTTGACCTTTTCTCCTGCAGCTCCTGCATCCCATCTTCTCTCCCAAATCACGGTGATTCTCTCTCTTCCTCCTCTCCATCCTAGCCTGTGAAACTCTGAGGGTCCTGCTCAGTCTCCCTTTGCCCAGCCATTAGTTGCTGGCATGTTTACTGACTGATCAAAAACCAATTGGGTCAAGGACCCAAGTGACCTTTAGTGTTTGGACATGAAGATTCCTGATTAAATCAAAGCATTAGAACCAATCTCCAACAGAGATGAACCATCGTTACCCCTCCATTTTACCAATTAGCTTTAGGAACAAAACAGTGAAAAGCAGCTTTGGAATCACAGTTCAACTTGCTCTCAGCTTCCTGATATGTGTTTGTACGACTTACTCAGTCTCTTCAAGAGTCCATTTTCCCACCTGCCAAGGGAACAGAGGCAACGTTGCAGTCATCTGAAATGAGATTTAAATGAGATACCATCTTTAGAGCTTTGAGCTGGTGTCAGCCAGAGGCAGTTGATAGCGAACAGGTAGTACTCATTCCCCATCTCTTAAATAGCTATTTGAGACAAGATGTCTGATGATGTAACATCTTTGGATGACATCGTCATTTGGTAATGAAGGGACTTGGGCTAGATCATAATCTATCATTCCCCATTTAGTTGAAAAAACTACAATTTGAGAAATAATACAAAGTAAAAACTTCCAAAGTGAAGGCATAGTTAGATAAAAAGATAGTGAAAGACAGAAATGCATTTCGCTAAGAGTCTATAGTCATGTATCTTAATGATTATTCTATTGTTAGCTAGAAAGACCCACCAAGCCATGGATTGAGCATAAGCTTACTGGTGTTTGAGGCATCCTGATTCAGCATTTATGATTAAATAAAAGCCAAACTTGTTGTTCCTTCAATGGCAGAAACAACTTTAAGTTGAATTTGACTGAGATATATTACAAGATCCATTTGTGGAAATTCATCTACAGAATTCACCACTGGCTTCTTGAAGATCTAAGAACTAACTGAATGAAGTATCTGTTGACTACATGCAAATTATTGTTTACTCCATATTGCTGGTTTGGATTTCACAACTATTTCAAATGCACAAGGTGGAGAGGAATACCAAGCCCAAGTTGGAGGTCTAGAATCTAGTCTTAGTGTAAGTCATGTTCCAGGTGTATGCTCATTTCCTCAGCTCTAAACTGTTGTATTTCCAAGGATTGTTTTGACAATGAAAGGAAATATTATTGGTAAACTCACAGAGAAAAGAAAAAAACAAAAGGAGTAGTGACCATGTTGCTGAGTTAATATGGGTGATGATATGGTATCCTCATTTTTCTTTGTAAACCATAACGCTAAAATTTCTTCATGAAATACATCTAAGAAATAAATCTTTACTTAAATCATTAAATTGCTAGAAAAATAAATTTTAGATTAATTATTAGGTGTACCTAATTGTCTCTTTTTATTGAGTCAACAAAATTATACCTTTAGTTTTAAACAAGTGATCAAGAGATAAAGGAGAGACACATGAAAGAGATGGATTTATATTTCTAGTTGTGTGAAGTAGAAGGGAAGGGAGAGGAAGAGAAGGGAAGGGGAAGGGAGGAGAGGTGAAGGGAGGGGAGGAGAAGGGAGGGGGAAAGAAGGAAAGGGGAATGGAAGCATTCTGGAGAGGAGGGGAGGGGAGGGAAGGGAATTGAGAAGTAATTTATTAAATTTTGTGTCCAGCCAGGGCAGTGGCAGTAAGGGAGAAAAAAGTTTTATGTTTCTTATTTAAGGTAAAGCAGAGTTTATACTTGATTTAAGACAGCTGCAGTATATAATAAGATTCAATTTCAAAGAATAACAAGCAGGCAACGACACATTTAAAACCAAAATATATCTTTCCTTCTTTGGATTGGTTTGCTTAGAAGAATTTCTTTCTGAACTAAAATATTTTTGCAGAACCTCAATATATAAAACAAACTAAAGCCATATTGTAGGAGCTTAAGATAAGTTATATCATATTTGTTTCTTCTGATGCAAATCTAGCTATGCAAAGACAGCTTGAATCAATTAAAATATTTTAATTAACTATAAGAAGATCACTACCTGTGAGGATCTCATATTCCTGTTCGCATTCTTATGTGCATATTGTTATAAACATGAACATATACTGTTCAGAATTAATGATAATGAACAATTTTGGCCAGAAAATGATAACATTAAGTGACATACTCTAATAGTAATGATGGTGTTTCCTTGTACTCCTTTTTTATTATTTATTCTCTGAAATTTTTACACATGTATCCAGTGTACCTTGGCTATATCCATCCCCCCTCCCTCCCTCCCTCCCTCCCTCCTTTCCTCCCTCCCTCCCTCCCTCCCTCCATCCAGTCTTCCCTCCCTTCATCCCTCTATCTTTGTGCTTCTTAAACATTCTGGTCTGTGATATTTCAAGTCTCTTTGATGTGTAAGATCCGGGAACTTGAAGTAGCTACACAGTGAAACTTGTTTCAAAGTTTAATCACCAGTAACATAAAAAATTTGTTCATACTTTCTACTATGAAACTAAGAGACACATGACCAAAAGCTAATCAGGGCTTCCTTAAAGGGTCTAACTTCACTAGGTGATACTTTACAATAGCCAGATCAAGCAAAGGGAAAATTATATCACAGAAAATTCTAAGTTGTTTAAAAAAAAAGAGTAAGTGTGGCATTGGTATATGTATATATATACACATACACATAAACATGCACCATCCATGAACACACACACACACACATATATATATATATATTAATAAAATCATCCAACATATAAAATATAATCAAATTGTCTGATTTGGGGAGCATTAAAACTAAAACATGGGAGAATAGTAATATTTGAGTTTGGAGAGATATTATCTGAGTTTAGCTGCTATAAGATCCTGTATTTTCATTCTGCTATATGATAATGGCAGACATTAGTTTTAGACATCATTAAGACAGGCATGCCTGTTGTATAGCTTGGGCAACTAGTAACACAGACATATTACTGGTAACTACTAAAAGATAATCTGAATGAAGGGAAAGAAAATCCTTCAACAATCTAAAATAAAGAAAGAAAAAAAAGAAAAAAAATGAAACAAACCTGTCATAGGTGATGGCAATAAGCACAGCATAAACATATTAGAAGTTTTGTGTGTGTGTGTGTGTGTGTGTGTGTGTGTGTGTATGTGTGTGTGTGTGTGAGTGAGACTCTTGTGGTTATTAAAGATTTATACATTGGTGTTATACTTTCAGTAGCTAGTTTGAAGCCAACTTAGATTGTGTAGGGACTTTAATACTAAGTCCAGGTACCCAGTGAGACCTTGCCAAAAATATCCAAGACTGGGCTGGAAAGATAGTTCAGTAGTCAAGAGCATGGGCTGGTCTTCCAAAGGACCAGGATTCAATTCCCAGCACACACATGGCATTTCACAACTCTCTGAAACTCTAGTTTCAGGGGATTTGACACACTCTCACAGGCATACCTGTAGGCAAAACACTAGTGCACATAAAATAAAAATAAATAAATTACTTAAAAAAGAAGATCATATGTAAGGACTTGGGTTCAATTCACAAGTCAGAAAATAAACACTATTTTAAGAGACATTCCTGAGAACTCAGAGAGATGTCAGTCAATAAAAGGATTAATAATAAAGACTGGAGGTGAAGCAATAATACTAGATAAAATTAGCTTAAAAGCAAAAGAAACTTAGACAGAAAATAGTGTTTTAATGCTAATTATGAGAAGCCTTATTTACTAAGATCTAAAACTCTGATGTAAAGAATACCTTGAAGCATAGCTTCAAGGGCGTGGAGGGATTGCCCAGTGGTTACGAGCACTTGGTTGCCCTTCCAAAGAACAGAAGGGTTCAATTCCCAGTACCCACAAGGTGGTTCAAAGTTTCATGTAACTCCAGTCACAGGAGATCTGACACTTCCTTCAGGCCTCTGTGGGTACCAGGCATACATGCACATAGTACACAGACATACATGCAGGGAAAACATCCATACATATAAAAATACAATAGGTAAAAGTTTTTAAAAGCATATTGATGAAATGCATAAAGTAGAAAAAAGTGACAATTACAGTATGAAGTAAGTTTGCCAGCATAGTGGGAGAATGATAGATCCCTTGCACAGGAGAAAAAGATGACTAAGCTACAGAACATCTGAGTGATGTAATCAACAAGCTTTATATGACATATGCAATCTGTATATAGTCTTCTTAAATTCTTTGTCGTTCTTCCCAGCAAAGTCAGGGTGGAATGCATTTGTCTCCTCATCCACTTAAGTAGATACCAGGAGTGGTGGGAAAGTGAATGGAAGCACAATCGACTCTCATCCAACACCTCTGGCTAGGGCCCATTAGAACACTAGGTGCATGGCGCCCCGATTCCATGACAAATAGTCTAATTCCACATTCTAGGAGGCTGCGAGCAGAAGCTAAAACTGTTCATAATGGGACAGAGCCCATGTAGGCCACACAAACTCCTGTCACTGTTTGCTCTGCTCCTAGTATAACCATGCACAGAGGGACAGCATCAACTCTTTGTGGATCCATTATCCTCTTCCTGGTTTTAGAAAGCAAGTATGTCTGGATTTTGAGCAGGTGATACTGAAGTTGCACAGCCCCTGATTATCACCATGTTCACAACACCAAAATAGAACACAGATGTTAGGGGAAGGCAGTTGTAGTCTAAATTCTACCCGTAGGTATTTGTTAACCTGGCCCACGAGGGCAGGCAAGGAGTTGGACTGTGTTCAGAATTGGTTCTCATGTATTTTGAAAGTGTACATTACTTTCTGTCAATTTTGAGGTGGTTGAAGTACAGTTAAAAATAAAATGAGGGTGAAAAGTACTAGATATTGACAGACAGTACACAGAGCATAGGTAAGAATAACTCCTATGATGAACTCGAGACGTGGAATAGTTCTACAATGGATGTTTTCTCCTAACATGTTTATTTTACCCATCACAGACACATCCTTGGTATCAAATCTATAGCTACTCTAAAGTATTTATCAATAACCAAGACAAAATGCAGTGCAAGACCACAGTACAGGCCCACTGTGGTCAAGTACGATGCACAGCAATGTATAATCAACTTCTCCACTGAGATTTGGTTTTGTTAATCCAACAGATACTTTTAATGTTTTTATCAAGGTCAGGTACAAAGTAGACACCAGAGACACAACAGTGATGAAACAGATAAGATTTAAAAAAATGTTCAATATCCTTAGCAATGAGACAGATGAAAATTAAAACTACTTTGAGATTTCAAAATCAGAATGGCTACAACATTTTTATTATTGTTTTTAGAAAACAACCAAGAAGTGTAAGTGAGGTTGCTTCAAAAGGGGAGCATTGCTTCACTGATGTTGGGATTTCAAGCTGATACAGCCACTATGGAATCAGTGTAGAGAATCCTCAAAAAGCTAAAAACAGATCTATCATATGACCTAGCTATGCCACTCCTTAGTATCTGTTTAAGAACTCAACATCTTACTACAAAGTTATTTGCTCAGCTATGTTCATATTGATGCTCTCTTCACAATAGCTAGGAAATACAAGCAACCGAGCTGTCTCTGAACTGATGAGTGAATAATAAAAATATGGTGTGCATTTGTAAGGAAATTATATTTAGTTGCAAAGAATAACAAAATCACAAAATTTTAGGACAATGGATAAACTAAAAAATATTATACTGATTGAATTAACCCAGAAAGACAAATCTGCATGTTCTTTTGTATTTGTGGATTCTAAATTTGAATCTTATGATCTGAATACAAAACCTGGGGTAACTGAAGAAATGAGGAAAATAAAAAGGAAACACTTGGGGAGGGAAAGAGGTGAAGGAGCTCTAGAGAGAGAGATAGCAGGACATGGGTGCCATCAAGAGAAGTTGGGGGTAGGATGGGAGGACAGCTTACCTGGGGAGAAGACAGAGAGTGTAATACAGAAAAGGAGGCAGGGGAGATAAATAACATTAAGGATGTTTGGGAAAGCCATAGGGAAACATATTTTTTAAGTAATTTACCTTAATATACACTTATATGTGCATAAATATAAATATGCATATATAGTTTTAACAGATACTAAACTATACATGTGTATGTATATCATAACAAAGATTATAGAAGAGTTCACGAACTCTACAATGGGTGGAGAGAGAGAGAGAGATGGAAAAATTAGAGGGAGCAGAGGGAGGGAAGAAAATGGTGTAAAAGTAATGGGCTCAAGTATGAAATTTTCAAATATATTTTTAAAAAGACAAGATTTCTGCTTTCCTGGTATTTATATTCTAATTCAGAAAACAGGCAGAATAAAGTTACTATCATGAATAAATTAATCATTCATCAGTTTCTCAAAATGCCAGATTCTTTGAGTAATAAAGTAAGACTGAACTTCATGTGATCTCAAGCTCCATACCATTGATATTTGTGAAAGATGATTCTTTGGTGGACTACCCTGAGCATTTTACAATGTTTAGAGGACATCTGGCCCCCATCTTCTATCCTCATCCCTTCCAATGGTTACAAACAAAACTATCTCTAGAGATTGTGAAGTGTCTGCTAGAGGACCACAAGATCCCTAACTGAGAGCCATGGACCACGAATGATCAGAACATAGATGATGTCCTTTGATGGGCATAGAAGAACTTCACTGAAAATGAAAAAATATCTAGTGAGGCAATAGTTTTGTAAGAGATTACAGACAGAGAGAACCAAAGTTCAAAGCAATAAGCAGCCAGTGACAATGTATTGTCCAAGGAACAAAGGTTTGTGTGACAAAAGCACACAAAGAAGTAGCTGAGACCAGAGAGACAGAAAGATCTGGATCACATAAAGGCTTATAGATAATGATGATGGAAAGTTTTTATTTAAATGTGATAAGCATATAATAAAAAGTTCAGAAGAAAGTTGCTGACTGACTGTGGATGGAGAAATGCTTTGTGCTAGACCTTGAGTATACATATGTCTGGGCTTTTACAGGCTGAGGAGAGAGATACCACTACTCCAGTTGTGAACAAGGGACCATAGATGATATGTCCTGGCTTACATTGAGCACAGACTGCCTAGAACAGGTTTACAGTACTGTCAGAAATTTAAAGTCATTGCGAAACTTAGGAAAATAACTCAGAGAAGCCTGCAAGGACAGTATGTTCTAGGTGACACATGGGCAGCAGCTGGGAGCCATGGTACCCACTGTGTGTGTATATGTGTGGACTCTGGCTCAGGCCCAATCAGGTCTCTTTGAGAAGAAAGGGCTCAAAGCCAAGGGCAGGCCAGGTTACCCAACAGGAGCCAGGCAGACAACCTAAGACTTGGCAATGATAGCACAGAGATGACTCTGGGTTGACTTTGAAATGTTCTTGCCAGAGGTTGACAAAGTCAATCTTTTCTGTTCAACACAGACAAAATTGACGACAGCAGACACCCCTTTCTCTGTCACTGCACATGTAAGGTACCATCCAGTGTACTTTCTGTACTCAGTCTTCCACAGGGAACCAAGTTCTCCTCCTTTCAGCATGCAGTTTTTAAAGGTGCTACAACCTGGAGTCATTCCACTGTTTGCTGAGAGAATATGAAACCTAAGCAACCCACAGTTCTAAGCACTCAATTCTAGCAGTAAGCATTGCAAACTGCTCAGATGAGGCAATTGAAAAGACAAAGCCCAGAGCAGACCTACCTGATTGCAACCGTTTGAACAGCAACTAGAACCAGTTTTTCTAAGCTCTATAAATGAATTATTTAGTTTTATCTTCACAACGACACAAGAAGGATTTTATTAGTTGTCACATTTTATAAGGAACAAGTATGAGGTTTAGGGATCATAAGTATGTTGTCCAAAGTCACCCAGCAGGTAAGTGATAGGGGTAAAATTTTAATCCAGACAGGCAAAGGCACAGCCCTTCAATCAGGAACTGAATCATCAAATCAAGAGCACTTTCCACAGGGAATATTATTAAGAACACATTTAATTTTATTGTGCAAAACTAAGGTGTATAAATTAAAATGATCCAACATTACTCAAAGGAACTTCGCCAAGACCTGTGGAAACATTTTAAGTAAGCAATTTTTTGGAAATCTTCCATCACAGTCTAATAAAACAAAAGATGTAAGGAGAAAATAGTCAGTCCATTTATTTTATTTTATTATTAATTTGCAAACAAACAAGTGGAAAGGGGAGTTGGTTTGTCAATTTGTTAATCTTTTCTTCACTAGTGAGTACATGTATTTCCAAAATAATAGGTTAAGGTTCATCTCAACCCTCACCTCTAGATCTTCCTGCCAAATATAATTTGAAACATCAACACAGTCTAGAGTTGTAAACAGCAGCAACAACATTCTAGAATTTGTATATCTGAGTCCAAGAGGCTGACATAGGGGTGACAGATTGGTGTCTTTCTGTATGACAGCGTACCTCCTATAGTACTAGGGTTATGTAAGAGATGGACCAAATCTACTGAAAAGTACATGTTCTCTAGCAAGAAAATTGTAGCATTTAAAAACAACTGTGAATCCTTCAAATAAAGTCAAGACGTGGAAACAGAAGTTTCATATTGAAGCCTTGGACAGGCAACTATAATACAAACCGTTTGAGATTGAGGACCATCATTACACAGGAGGCCGTATTCTCTAGCACTGTCCATCAGACAGGGTGGAGTACAGATCAGGGAGACAATAGATGAATGAACCATTTATGGACTGTACAAGGTTCTGACAACAAGTGAGACATATACAGAGGCTGATTCTATAGCTCAGGTAACTGAATCAGCAATGGGATACCTCACTTGTACCCTCTTGAATGGTGGCAGTGTATGCTGACCCAGAGACAAGACCAGTGTAAGAAATGTATTTCTGCTTTCTGGAAAATTCTCCACATATATAACCAAGTACAATGCCTTGAGATACATTTCAGAGACTCAAAGGCATCTGTCTTAGGAACCTTTAATATCATATGATGATTGCTATAACAATATTAGGTACTTTTTAACTCAAAGTCTACATGCTCCAAGTCTTGCTACTTGGTGCTTGTTTAGTCTCAATTCTCCAATCCAAATTTCAGTCCTCTCAAACTTGTTCTGCAGCAGACTACAGCTTTTATCCTCAGTTTGGCTCAGTTCATGACTGATCATTCTGGGCAAAGGGACCCTAGATACCCAGGAATATGACCCTTACTGAAGGAGTAAACCAAGCAAGCAAAGTTAAAAAAATTTCATTATTTTCTATCTAATAAATAGCTAAATCAGGATTCCAGTGATGCTTCATGTACTGCAGGTTTTCAGTACATTCCATAGACATTTATATCCTTCCACAAGCCCTCAAAATGGAGCAGATTGACGTGTTGAATGTACCTGATTTTCCATATTATAACATTTCAAATATAATGACTTTCTAATTTAGACTCTCTCTACACATAATGTCTGACTGTGGGTATCTGCATCTGTTCCTATCTGCTGACAGAGGAAGCCTCTGTGATGAAGATTAGATAAAGTACTGATCTATGAGTATATCAGAATATTAGGAATTTTTTTATTTTTTTTAAACTGGTAGTATTTGATCTTACACCAAGTCCCTGTGCTACCTAGTCTCTGGCTCTTGACTACCCAAGCAGCATTGGGTATGGGTTTATTTTCATTGAGTGGGACTTAAGTCAAGTCAGATATTGGTTGTTTACTTCCACAAGTTCTGTGCCACCATTGCCCATATGCAGGCAGGACAGATTGTAAGTCAAAAGGTTTATGGTTGTGATGGTATTCATGTTTCTCTTTCAGTAGCCTGCAAAGTACTTTCCCACACCAGAGAGACTAGAACATAGGGGTGAGGGCTCCATGTAGGCATGAGTTCCACTTCTCTATGTTCAGTAAGTTGTAAGTTGTATGGGTATTATCCTTGGCAATGGGGCTCTACTGTCATTCTGCAGAGATCAGTCTTTTGTCTTGGCAACAGTTTGGGTTGTTTGGGGATTTCCATGGGACCCTCTTGGCCAACAACTCAAATGAATGCAACCTAGTTCTGCTACTGGAAGACTCACCTAGTTACAAGAGATAGCCAGTTGAGACCCAGTTTTCCATCAAACATCTTTCCTCAGAACTCAGGGAATTCTGTGGAAGAAGAAGAGGTGGAAAGAATTTAAAATTCAGAGTGGATGGAAGACATCAGGAGAACAAGGTCCTCTGAATCAACTTAGCAAGGTACATATAAGCATACAGAGACTGAAGCAACAGTCATGTGGCATATATGGGTCTATACAGGTCATCTGAGTATATAGTATAGCTATTAGATTAGAAATTTTATGGGACTTGTGACTGTGAGAATGAGTCTGTCTCTGACTCTTTTGCTTGCCCTTGGGACTCTTCCTCCTGTTGGGTTGACATGTCCAACTCCAATATAATAGTTTTTCTTCATCACATTACTTTTATTTTGTCATGTTTGACTGTTATTTCTAAAAGCCTGTTCTTTTCTCATGAGACATAAAAGGATAAATTCAGAGGAGGAGAAGGTGGGATCTGGGAGGAGTAGAGGGAAAACTAACTATAATCGGGATATACTATATAAGAAAAGAATCTATTTCCAATGAAAAAATGTATACAAAAGATTAAGGTATGCTTATGAAAATATTTAATTTGAGTAGAAGGGAAAAATAGAATAAAGCAATTGAAAAGTAGAAAATAATAATGAAAGAAAGTGAAAAAGAAAACATTTTCTCTTCTGGAGCTGCCACTTGTATTTTTCTTTATACCATCTTGGCATATGTGGTTTAAAGTATTTTAATCAAATTAACCAAACCTGAATTCATACATTTATTTATTTACATAAATACAGTTTAATAAAAGCAATGAATAAATAAATACAATTTTATATTCCTAAAAACATGATGATTTTGAATGTGTTATATGATGGGACATTTATATGTAATACAAATGATGACTATGACTAAGGACAAGCACTGAATCTACTTCAGAGAGCCAGACTGTTATTGATATCTTGCTAGACTTCTTCTCTGTCTCATTCTAAAAGTTATTATCTTCAAGTTTGAATATAAGCTTGAATGCAATATAACGAATATAAGAGAATTAATTCTTTTGCTCTTTAAAATACATAGAGTATATATAATTGCATTAAGAGTTTTACTTGGTTGAGCCTAGAATTGTGCTTTCACACATAATGCAATTTAAACCAGCTTTGAAATGAGTGTATTGCAATAGTTATCTTTACCAAGGAGTATTGGATGCATCTAATGTTTTACTGTGTTAAGTAGTGGTTCCATGAGCAATATTAGTGATGCATGAGCATTTCTATTTCAATGAGAGGTGTGACAATATTTCACATCATCAGACTCTTTGACATAGAGTAAAATATGCTTTATCATGACCTTAGTTTTCTTTCCCTGTTCACTGCACATGGTTACAGCCTCTTCATGAGGCAATTGGCCATATGTGTTTTCTCTTCTGTAAGCTGATTATTCCTGATCCTTGCCAATTCTCCCATTGGGTTATTTATCTTCCTTACTGATTCACATCAGTTATGTAAATATTTATGCAGTCTATTTACATAAACTCTGTCCATTTTATATGTCATTAATATTCCTTTTCTTTTTATGACTTATCTTTCCCTTATCTTTATAAGCAATGAGGAGCTTTGTCAAGCTTTTCCTCAATGATTGTCCTATGTTGGACACTATCCCTTTCTGCCCAGAGTTAGATCCATCTCAAAGCAGGAAATTCACTCTTATTTGGAAATAGAACCTTTGAAAATATAATGAATTTAAGCCAAGATTACACTGGATTGGAATGAACTATCCAAACAACCATTGTTATTCTTACCAAAATAAAATAACTAGATAGATAAGTAGATGAATAATGAAAATTTAGACAAAGATATAGATGAGATTGAGGAAAGAATTCCAAGCAATAAGTCAGCAGGCATTGTATGGTACCCCTTTAATTCAAGGAACACCAAGGAAGGTGAGCATATATCTAGAGCTTATTTTACTTTTTTGAAGCATAGAATATATGGATCCCATCTTGATTATTTTCTTCTATTTATGTAAGAAATGGTTCCAGTACTATTTATTAGAAGGTCCATCCTTTTCCCCTAAAGTTGCAAAGCTTCTGCCACATGGAAAAGTACAAGCTGAGTGTGGGTTTCGTACTGAGAACTTAAGCCTGTTTGGTTTGCATATCATGCTAATCTAAGCTAATTATTAGCTATTAGATTTCTCTTCTGGGAACGCTAGTCCTTTCAGCTCATTCTATTTGTTCTCTTCAAGAGTCTCTTGGTTATTGTTGGGCAATTGAACCTCTACTAAAATTGAAAATTAGGTAATAAATTGCCTCTTAAATATCTTTTGGAGTTTAAATTGGGATTTTATTTAATCCATAGATCAACCCAGGAGAAATAACATTTTACGATATTAAGTCTTTGTATGAATAAAACAATTTTGGTTTTAATTTTGGTATAAAAGGTTCAACTGGTCATGAACTAGCTATGTAGCTGAGGGTGGTCTTGAACTTCTCGCTCTTTTGTCTATGGCTCTGGAGTACTTCGATTACAGGCATACCCTATTCTTTTGTAATTTTAAATAAATTGCTGAGGTACTATAATTTTCTCTACATAAGTTATGTTCACTATTAAATGTCTCCCTAAGTATGATAAATGCTTGGTGCCAATATTATCTTTTCAAAGTTACATTCTAGAAAGTCTTTGTATAAAAATTTTGAGTTTGGTTATGCGTATTACATTCAGTTGCCTCCTGAAGGTCTGTTATTATGTTAACTTTTTTACAGAAATCACTTAATTTCCTGTTTGGGGAATTACATACTCCCCTCCCCGCCAAAAAAAATAAAGAGAAATTCATTTTCTCTTTTTCATTTATTACACTTTTTTGCAGTCCTGGAGATTTAACATAAAGCAAAGTGACTACAGTAAACAATACATACTGGAAACTTGCTAAGAGGATTAAATCTTTCTTTTTAAAAATATCTCCCAACCCTTTTGTTTCGAAAAAATGTCAAGCCTCTAGAAGTTAAAATAACAATGTATTTTTAAGTACTTCAAATGTAAATCCCCCTTTCCCTTTCCTCTTATTAGTATATACTATTTATGCAAAATAATGGGCTTCAGTGTAACATTTTCTTATATGTATCTAACATACTCATATTGTATTCTATCCCTAATATTATATTTTTGACCCATCTCTCCATGGATTCCTTCTCATATCCAAATAGTTCCTATTCCACTTTCATGTCTTTTCAAAGTACTATTTTATCTAGATTCCGAATAAAATAAAACATGTTGTATTTATCTTCCTGAGTTTTGGCTTACTTCGCTTAACATTCTGCTTGTTTTTTTCTGAATACAATATTACTCATCCCACTTCCCTTCTTCTCTATCTTCCTTTTCTTGGGGGCGCTGACTGAAACCTCCAGCACTGTCTTATAGGCTACTATTAGCACTGTAGGCATGCATGCCTGTTTTGAAAAGAAAATTTATTAATTCCTTAAAAATTTCATTTATGTATAATCATATTCATTCCTGTAACTCTTCCTGTAATCATATTTCCTGTAACTCTTCCTCAGTCTATCTTTCAGCCTTTCCCAACCTCATGTTCTTTTTTCTTTTTATAGCCCTCCAAGTCCAATTTATGGGATCATATTCTGAGTACAGTCAACCTAATAGGAGAAACATCTGTTTAAAAAAATGATTCTCTGTCCCCCAGAAACCATGAGCTGTCAGTGTCTCCTTGGCCAAGGGTGGGGGTTCATAATACCCCTGCTACCCTGCATTTTCCTGAGTTACTTTTCTATTGCCATGATAAGACACCATGACCAAAGCAACTTATAAAGGAAACTATTTACTGAAGTTTCCAGTTCCAGAGGGTAAGTGTCCATGTTCATCATGGCAGGCAGGCATGGTGCTAAAGCAGTAGATGAGAGCTTACATCTGAACCATAAGCTTGAAGCAAATAGCATAAACTGGGAATGGCCTAGGCTTTTGAAACCTCAAAGTCCACTCCCTAGGGACACACTTCCTCCATATATCTTAATCCTTCTGGAACAGTTCCACCAAATGAGATGAAGAACTCTGATATGTAAGCCTAAAGGGGCATTTTCATTCAAATTATCATACTCTCCTATATCCTATGCTGACAGCCTTGCTTTTGTGTAGGTCTGGGCTGGGAATCACAGCTGCTTTGAGTTCATAGGTAGAACACTCCTGTTGTGTCCAGAAGACACTGTCTCACCCTAGTCTTTCCTGATCTCTGGCTCTTACAACCTTATCTAATCTTCCATAATGGTTTCTGAAGTATGGAGGAGAGAATATGATATAGTGACATTCCACAGGCACTTTCTTCATTTCAATCAGTTTCTGCATTAACCTCTCACCATTGCACAGACAGACGTCTGATGAGACTCGAGAGAGGCACTAGTCAATCTATATGTACAGACGTACAAATTTACAAAGCAGTTTGATATCATATTTACTTAGAAAAGTAGTGTTAGGTTTACCCCTAGCACCATATCCAGCCATGAGTTTTGGCATCTTCAAATGGTATATGTTTCCTTCTGTGGAGCAGACTTTAAATATATCCCGAAAATAGTTGGTTCATGTTACTATTGCATTAATGGGTATATCTTACCACAGTGGTCATCATTGTAGCTGCTAGTGATCAGAACGAGGTAAGACTGTTGATCACACACACACACACATATTCACACACACACCAAGACTACATAGCATCTTCCATTATTAAGAAATGCTGGAGGGAGTCATAGAAAGCAAGCTTGTAAACAGTGTCCTTCTGTGGTCTCCTCTTCAGTTCCTGACTTGCATTCCTTCCCCTTCCATCAATAGTGGATAGTGATGTGAAAGTATAATCCAAATAAACCCTTCCCTCCTCTTTTGGAGAGCCACCCTCCAGTTTTTAGTCGAACTGTTTTGTTACAGCAATAGATTCCTAGATAGCAACCAAGAGCACTGGAAATAGCCTGTATTATTCTGAGGATGTCTAGGATAACTCTGAAGAAAAAACTGGAGAGGAGTTATCCCACAACAGGAACAAGGCTTTTGTTTGTCAGCCTATAGCTTCTGAGAGGATCAACATTCCATTTATAGGTAATGTCAGTTAAATTCTTTTATAGGTATAGGAGATGTATAAAGTAGGGTTTTGTATGGATTTTTCAAGTATTCTGAAAACACCCCTGACTGATATTCTACCCAAGCCTCCAATCCTGTCCCAACTTCAGCCTCTTTCTTCCATTCCCCTTTACATAATCAGTGTTCTATTATCTCTCCTACCCCATACAATTTTTCTTTCCTCTCCCTACTTGTTTTCCATTTCTAATTTTCTGGGTTCTATGAGTACTTCAAGTTACACAAATCTAAAAATTTGACACTGATACAAGTATATTCATCCAATATGGTCTTCAAGTAAATCCATTTTATTGGCAGGGTTTGTGTTTTTTATTTTTCTTTAAAGCTCACCAAAATTCCATTGAGAATGAGATTTTCATTATCCATTCAGTTGATGGGCATTTAAGCTTTTTACATATCCTAGCTCTTATGAACAGAGCAGCAATGAACATGGATGAGCAAGTATCTCTGTAGTAAGATATTGAGTCCTTTGTGCATATATCAGGGAGTGGTATAGCTGAGTCATATGATAATCTATTTCTAGTTTTTTTGAGAAACAGCCATACTGGCTTGCAGAGTGGCTGCACCAGTTTGTACTCCTACCAACAGTGAATAAGTGTTTCCACTTCCGTTCTCACATTCAAGTCAGCATCCATTCTTTTTTGTTTTCTTAGCCTTTGCTATTCTAACTGGAGTGAAATAAGTTTTAATTTGCATTTTTTGATGACTATGGATGGTTAAAACTTAAAAATATTTCTTAGACATTTGTACTTTTTTCTTCAGAAAACGCTCTGTTGGGCTTCACACCCCACTATTAAATTAAGTTGTCACTATTTTCTTGGTGTTCTGTTGGGTTTTATTGTTTTTGTATATTCTAGACACTAATCCTCTCTCAGGCTTTTTTCTCAATCTGTAGGCTGCATCTTCAGTTGATTGACAGTTTTCACTGTGATACAGAAGGTTGTTAATTTTATGAAGTTCTGCATATTGACTGTTGGTTCTAGTCCCTGGGCAACCAGAGGCTTATACTATAGTCCTTAACTGAGTCTATATCCTGAAGTATACTCTATACTCTTTCATCTAGAAATTCCTAGAACTGATAAATACTTCTACCAAAGAGGCAGGTTACAAAATTAACATTCCAAAATCAGTATCCTTTCTACATACCAAAAACATGAAGACAATCCCATTTTATAGAAATGTACTATTGTAGTCTCAAAAACAATGTGTCTTAGAATAAAGATAACCAAGGAACTGAAAACTCACACAATGAAAACAAAGATCCTAAGGAAATAAACTGAAGAATATAGCAGAAGATGGACAGATCGTCCATGAATCCATAATTACTAGGATTGATGTTCTGAAATGGCTATGCTTCTAAAAGCAACCCACAGAATCAGTGAGATCCCTGTCAAAATTCCAATGCAATTCTTGACAGAACTGAAAAAAAAATTAAATTTCATATGGAAGCACAAAAGACTCAATATAACAAAAAACAACCCTGAATAATAAAACCTCTTCTGTAGGTATTCCCAATCCTGATCTCAAGGTACACAGAGCCATAGTAGTAAAACTACATTGTGCTGGAACAAAAATAGATACATTGGTCAGTGGAGTAGAATTGAGGATCCATATATAATCTGGGAAGCCTTGTTTTAGTCTTAGTTTTAAATGAAATGCCTCTAATAAAGAATTATATCTTCTGTAGGTAATTTAAAGTACTTTAATAATAAAGGAACTTTATGTCTGTTTATAGTTTGATTAAATTTTAAATAAGTAGATTTGAATTTTAATGTTCATTTGAAATTTTGAAACCATTATTCAAAAAGTCCACAAATGAACTAAATTTCTAGAACAAAGCTAACAGTTTTGATGTGTAGCCTTGTTTGGCACTGTTTTTATTGATATCTTTATACTTATGAGTAAAATTGCTTTATTCATATTTTGATTCATAAAATGGAATTACAGAGAAATCTTTCCATTAGAATTCTGAGGATTTTCATGACATTGGAAATTTGCATCTTAAAATGCTATAGAATTTGCTGACATAGCATTTGAGCCTCATATTTTCTGGTGTGAAGAAACTTGCAAAGTTAAATGTTTTAAATAATGCAATTAACAAGACTGACTATGGAAGACACACTGTAAAACCCTTCTCAGAACTAGGTAGACTGCTCTTCTTGACTTAACATAGAAGTTATAGAAAAATGTACAATGCTTGTATTCAAAAACCAAGACTTAGCTACTTTCAAAGAAACATCTACATATAAGAGATCAATTAAAGAGCCAATAGCTAATTGTCTGTGCATCCTTTTAATAAATAAGGCAGCTATGCCAACTTCTATTGTTTGATGCTAGTTACTACTAATAATCTGTCGTTCTGATTAGTTTTTTGAAGTAAGCTCTTGGTGTATATTCTGCTCTCAGATGGCCAAGCTTCCCACCCCAGCCAGCCAAGTGTCTGCATCACAGGCATCTACCAACTCACATTTATAAGTCAAGTAGTTTTAACTTTCATACCTTTAAAAATAATTTTAGGTAATATATACAAGTTTAGAATAGCTATGCCTTCCTAATGAGTTAAGGCTTTTATTTTGATTTAAGTAGTGTTTTATTCTTTACTTTTTGTTATCTTTATTTATTTTGTAATGGTATTTTTAGTTATTTTTTTCTGTAAATATCCACATACATAACCATGCATCTGTATTTTGTAATACCATTGCAACATTAAAGAGCTTCAGACTAAATGAAAAATAGACCTTTGTTTGTCAGATATCTAGTTATTTTGAACAACTTTTGCTTGCTTGCTTGCTTGCTTGCTTGCTTGCTCATTTTTATTTATTCATTTTTTATTTATTTATTTATTTATTAATTTTATATTCTGCATCTCTTAGTCTTCTCTCTAATAATTGTATATTAAGTCTGATGCATTGCTCACTTTCTTTTGTTAATTCTCACCTCTGGTGGTTTATAAATGCCTACTAGTTTACCTTGAATTGGCAACTTGTGGGGACAGACCTACTGACTATGAAAGCAGAATTCATCTTTCTTTCTCAAATTCTTAGATATAATGTGACTTTTCACATATGTTCCTGTTGCATCCCCCTCCTGGCCATGATGGAGTGTATCCTTGGAATTATAGGCTAAAATCAACCATTTCTCCCTAATTGCTTTTTGTTGGGTATTTGGTTACAGTAATGAATAAAATAATTAATACATTAGTCATATTATCTACTGTGGAGGACTCGTTTTTGCTGAGAGCCAGAAGGTGATGCTAGTCTTAGACAACCTTGACATTTTCAACAAGTAATGAGCCTTATCAATTAATATCATGTTATCTTTTTCTAAATATCTCTTGAGGTCACATGCTCATAAAATCTAGAGATAGGAAGAATACAGAAATTGAAAATTAAGGTGCGCTAATGAATGACCCTCCCTTTGAAATCATATTGGAGATCTGCAACCTCAGTATGACTTTTGTTGAAAGCTAAAGAATTAGAAGGTACTGAGGATGAAATTAAGTCATAAGGGTATGTGTATTAACAGGTTTGATTGTTGGCTTAGAAAAAGATGGCCCTTAAATACTGTTCTGATCCTTTCCTCCTGTGTCTTGGAGTTATCAGAAGAGCAGTTAGACATATAGAAAGATGGTGACTGCCTACTACTGATCAAGAGTCCAGTTTTTAAAATGAAATCTACCTAGCTAATCCTTCATCTTGGATATACAAGCCTTCAGAATTTCCAGAAATATATTTTATAATGTAAAACAATCAATCTGTAATGCTTTATTGTGGTTGTTCATGCTGACTAGTGTATGTTTACTTGTATTTACAGAAATGAACAAAAGAAAAAGCTCACGGAATGTTCTCAAGCATAAACAGTGCTTACTTTCTGCTGGTTGTCATAGAAGATCCCTACTCAGATCTCTATTCTGGCAGATGATCATATCATTTTCAAACTTTGAAACTATTTGCAAGATAGTTTTCTATTTCAGTGTCATGATCTGTCTGCAAGTGTTCCTTCCACTGAACATGTCCACCTTTCTCTGGCACTTGCTTTCCTTGTTTAACTTGATGAAGTCTCCTTCAGTGAGTTCTTTCAGAGTTCCTTGGGCTTCACATTTCTCACAAACTCTGCTGCTGTTCACACATGTGTGTAAGGCATTTTCTTTCTAGTTTAATTTATATTCCATCTTAATTCCACCTCCAAAGTTATCTCTTTACATTTCCCTCCCTCACTGTTAGCTCCATGGGTTGAGGAGTTCCTCTGATTCATTTCTATAGAACTTCTCTTATCTCTATCACTGAGGGAGAGACGAATGGTAACAGGTTACCTGCATGGTTGCCTGCACATACTTTTAACACTTGGCACTCTGTGACCCATTACCAGGAGCCTTTGAAAGAAGTGACATATTGGCTACTGTGATGCACAGTTGTTGTTCATGTCATGAAGAACCAGGAAAGATTATTGGATTAAATATGATGATAGTAGCTACCTGTGGTTACTAGACTGTGGCCTGTGCTGTTGGAGATCTGCTGTTATTAATCGAGATGTGATAGCTGATATCTGGGAAGTCAGTCATATCTAAAGCAAAGACTATCTGTACTAAGATATTTTAATCTAAGTAGGTTAAAAGATGACATTTCCAGTCAAAGAGCTGAGGCAGGAGGATTCCAAGTTTGATGACAGCCTGAACTATTTAGGAGAATTATCTATTACAAAGAGAAAAAAAGATGGAATGTCTATTACTTTATAGTTATAAATCCCACCAGCTGTGTCATCACATTTAAAAAAAATCTTGTATTATGACCCTTTTGAATCTCCAAATACGTGTTCCTCAACTAGCAGATGTATGAAAAAACTGTGAATAATATATACAGTATATAGTACATAGTATATAGTTCATATAAATGTAATGTATATTTTATATGCATTGTGTTATATTATATTATATATTAACATTAAATATATAGTATGTGTGTTGTATATATAGTATATATTGTGTGTTTATTATATATACTATATACCATATGTATATATAATAATATTATATAATTTAACATATTGTATATTAAAACTATAATAAATAATACATATATAATGAATGCTATTCAGTCACAGCAAGAATGAAATCCTAACGTGTGAAAACGTGCAGAAGTGAAGGATCCCATGCTTAGTTAAATCAATCAGGCACAGAATACTAAATACCCTGTTATCCCATTCTCATGGAAAAATTTAAAAGGTATTCTTCTAGACACTGAGATCAGAGTGGAAGTGTGGTTACCAGAGACTGAGCAGGTTAGTTGTGGGCAGGAAAGGTTGACTGGACAGTATTGTTATCAACAAGACCAGAAGTTCTAGATGTCAATGCTCATCAGGATCGTGTCAGCTCATCACACTGTATATTCAAAAGAGCTTGAATAAAGGCATGAAATATTTCTACCAGATACATATGTAGCTATAAAGACATTGATATACTTACTGACTTAAAAACATTAATACTATGCACAGGCATCAAAATACCATATAGTAATCCATAAATATCTATAATTCGATGTGCCAATTGAAAAATTGAAAAGAAAAGAAGAAAATTTGCACTTACTATTCTTTTACTTGGGGGATTTTTTTCCATACCATTGTGTAAATGGCTTTTTAAATTTCACCCAATGATGACTTACATATTTAAATAGTACTCTGCTCCCACTAGTTTCTATTCACCCATAAAATTGGAATATACTGCTCAGGAAAATTATAACCTGCATATGAATATAAAGTCACATTTCATGTGGCTTATCTTGAATGAATAATTAAAATTATTAGTGGTTAAACTGTGTATGTCTTAATACCTCTTTAGACCTTCCCATAAGTTCAATAGAAAAGAATCTAACCCTATAATCAGATCAAAATGATTAGTGTTATCTAAGAATGACTATAGCTTTAACTGACACAGGGTTTGCATTGCAACACAATACTTACAACTGGGAGACACTGGCTTTTAAAGCCATACTTCTGTTGGCATCATAGAATAGTACTGTCTCCCAATAACTTCTCTCACTCTAACTTGTCTTATATATTCATAATCTGTTTGGACAAATTGCTAGAATGCTATTATTGATGGTAACTCATGGTTTCCAAACTAGATACTGATGAAAATTTCAATTGTCTAAAAATTACATTCACTGAACAGACTATAATTTGAGAGATACTTTATGTTCTGAAATAGGAAAGGAGTATTTGAATACACAGACTGTATTCTTTGAGCCAAGCACTAAGCAAACAAAGCCACATGTCTTCCACACAGAATTATGTCAGAAGATGACACACAGAGTGCTTTGGAAAATTTTTTCTAACTTTAATTGGACCTTGAACATTCTTAATAAAGGAAGCCGAGTCACTTGGTACAATAGAAAAAAATTGCTTGGCATAAAGACTATTTTAAGCTAAGGAAGACACATAGGTTAGGCATTTCTAATGGCAATAAAATGATAAGAGAAAGGAAGTAAAGAATAAACACAAACCAGGTGCCATCACTTAATTTGAGTTATAATTATTTTGTGCTCTGTCCTCATGAACATGAATTTAGAATAACTTTGCTAAGAACATTTTTCTATCATCAACAGTAGTCTGTTTTAATAATCATTTTATTTGGGTTCTTAACCTGAAAGTCTGGGATTACATATCCTTAGGAAATGTAAAGGAAGCTTCAATCATTGCAGTGTTTAAGAAAAGAGAACTGGGTTCACTGAAGTTAAAAGGTATAAAATATCAAATACTAGGAACTTTAATATGCTTCTGATATGAGTTGGCATACATTTTTGAACCACAAAGATATACAATCTATTCCCTCCAATCTCTAGTCCTAGATATATGTTCACAGTAGGAGTGTGTACAGGAATGTGTAGGTAGGTAGCATGTGTGTAGGAGAACACATATTAGATTGTTCATAGAAGGGCTGTTTGTAGTAGCCTCTCATTGGAAGCTACCCAAAGGCTCATCCTAATAGAATGAACTAATAGTGGTACTTACTCAATTGCAATGACACACAGTCTCATAGAGCAATCTTTGAACTGGATGCTAAATAAAAGATGTCAGGCATATAAAACACACACACACACACACACACACACACACACACTTAAAAAAAGCATGATGAAAAGGTGAGGTTGGATTCCTGAGAATTGTTCTGTGAGTTGCACAAGTAGACCATAGTAACACACACATACACACATCATACTTGCATATATACCATACATACATGTATTACACACACACATGTACATACATAATACTTGTATATATACCATACATACATGTATTAGACACACACACACACACACACACACACACTACAAATAGTAATTAATCTGGGGATAGAGAGCCTGATAAAAAGGGACCTTACTAACAAATAAGGTGCTTGTTTATAAGCGGGTAAGGTCCATTTTGGCTCAGTTAGATAAAATATTTTGAGCTCTAAACTTTTCTGTATCCAATTCTCCTCATATTTTATTCCAATAAAATTTTAATATCAAAATTATAGAAAACACAATGCAAACCCCACTCTCACAAAATACCATGGCAGTAGTATTGTCATCACAGTATCTTTTTCATGTTTAACTAATCCACCTGAAGATTACAAAACAAATATTTTATATCTCACTTTAGAAATAAGCTTTACTAAAGACGCAGTTAAACCATCAGAGGATACAATGTTATTAACTAAATTTGAATCCTAATGTGTTTCACAGTCACAGTTAGGTTCTTAAAATAAAAAGTAATGAAAGTCAAACCTATCCTTTAAAAAAAATATCCAATAATGAATTGCACCTGAGAGTCTACACAAAACATATAGTTTCTCATGTGGTACTAATCTGTGTGACTTTTTCTGTTTGATTGAGATAAGGGAGCTGACCTATACTTAGAATGCTGTTATGAAAAGGAAACAACAATATCAGAATCTAGTAGCCTTGAAAGCTGTCATTCATGAACTGAGAAAACAGCAAGTCATGGTACCTGTCCTCATTCATTTCTGTTATAAAAATACCCTGACATAAAGCAACTTATGAAATAAAGTTAGCAATCTAGGTCATAGTGCATCATTGCAGGGAAATCACAGAATTGAGTGCTTGAGAAAACTTGCCAAAACTCGTAACAAGAACAGAGATAATCAAAGCTTTCTCTCACTCTTACACTTTTCAGAGCCCAGTCTAAGGATTGTTGCCACCCATGGTGAGCTAGATCTTCCTATATCAATTAACAATCAGAACAATTTCCCACAAACTTTTCTATAGACCGAACTGATCTAGATAATTCCTCAAGAATCTTTTCCCAAGTGAGTCTAGGTTGTTTCAGGTAACAGTTAAAACTGACCATCACGGTGTCCAACTTAGAGTCCTTAAATGGCAGGTAACATACACTCTACTGGCTGGATTGCCCATGTTATTTTCTTCCTTTTTATTCTTTCTCAATCCTGTCTTTGACACTCATGTAGCATACCTATACCTTACTTTGCAAAGATGAATGCCAAATATAATGGGACCCTATTTAATAAATGTTCTATGAGTCTGGGAACATTGGGTAGAATTCCACACTGAATTAAGAAAGGTTAGTTTACTCCTCTTTAAAGTAGGAATAGTTTATGGTGCAGTGATAAAAATAAGAATTAAATCTATGTAGAAAGCCTCATGTATACTGTAGTATCTAACACAGAGTAAGAATTCAATAAGCAACAGCTTATATTTAGATAGGAATGTGAAAATTAAATATAAATTTATGGCATGGGACAAACTGAAGAGCATTGGTATTAGGTGTTCATTTTCAGTATAAAGGTTTGATAATTTTAACTGGTCCTGGACTTTTTTTTGTGGGAAGATTGTGTGTGTGTGTGTGTGTGTGAGAGAGAGAGAGAGAGAGAGAGAGAGAGAGAGAGAGAGAGAGAGAGAGAGAGAGAGAGAGAGAGAGAGAGACAGAGACAGAGAGACAGAGAGAGACAGAGAGAGACAGAGAGACAGAGACAGAGAGAAACAGAAACAGAGATAGAGACAGAGACACACACACAGAGTCAGAAAGAGATCTGAGCATCAAGTATTCATGCCTACAGGCCATAGACATGATTATGGGTACTCTTCTGTATCACTTTCTACTATCTTCCACCACAGGGTCTCTCACAGAATCTAGAAATTTCCAGTTTTTAGGCAGGCCAGCTGCCAGGACATCCCAGTAGTCCTTCTGTCTCCAGCACAGACCCTAAAGGGTTTACAGGTGTGCATGGCCATCCCCAGCTTTCAGGCTAGTGTTGGGTATCTGAACTTGCACTCTTGAGCTTACACAGCAAGTTCTTTTACCTGCTGAGCCACCTTCCCTGCCCCATGGAAAGATATTTTTATTACAGCTTCAATTTAAGATCTGTTTGCTATAGATCTATTTATATGTTCTTGATTTAAGTTTGGTAGGTCTTACAACTTGGAATTTATTTCTTTTAGATTTTCCTGGTTTTGGTATTGGTAGTGGTGGATTGATTTTCTTTTCTTCTTTGTTTCTTTGTTTCTCTCTCTCTTTCTCTTTGTTTGTTTGTTTCTTTCTTTCTCTTCATCTTTTATCTTCAATTTGACTAATTTGAGTATTCTTTCCTTCTGGTTAATTTAGCTATTTTTTTTCTTTTTTCCTCCTTTTATTGGATATTTTCTCTATTTACATTTCAAATGTTATCCCCTTTCCTGGTTTCCCCTCCGGAAGCCTCCTACCCCCTACCCCTGCTTCTACCAAGGTGTTTCCCCACCCATCCACCCACCCACTCCTGCCTCATCACCCTGGCATTCCCCTATAGTGGGGCATCAAGCCTTCACAGGACCAAGGGCCTCTTCTCTCACTGATGCCAGACAATGCCATCCTCTGCTACATATGCTGCTGGAGCCATGGGTCACTCCATGTGTATACTTAGGTTGGTGGTTTAGTTCCTTGGAGCTCTGGGGGATCTGGTTGGTTGATATTGTTGCTCTTCCTCTGGGGTTGCAAACCCCTTCAGCTCCTTCAGTCCTTTTTCTAACTCCTCCATTGGGGATTCCATGCTCAGTCCACCTGGGGATCCATCCCTTAAACAGCCACCAAACCCAGACACTATTGAGGATGCCAACAAATGCTTGCTGACAGGAGCCTGATATAGCTGTCTCCTGAGAGGCTCTGCCAGAGCCTGACAAATACAGAGGTGGATGCTTGCAGCTAATTTATTTTTATTTTAGTTGTGTGTATGTGTGTGTTGTGTGAATAACATATGACAAGTATGTGCAGGAATCTAGAAGTGTTGGAACTTCTAGAACTGGGATTGTAGACCATTGTGAGCCAAAGGATGTTGGTTTTTGAGATGCTGAATGTGGGTGCTGGGAACCAAACTAGGGTTCCCTGGAAAAGCAGAAAACACTCTTAGCCACTGAACTATCTCTTCCAGGCCCTGGCTAGAGGTTTTATAATCTTAGTTATCTTTTCAGAGAATCTACTTTTGTTTGATTGGTCTACACATTGTTCTTTTTGTCTCTATTTCATTGATTTCTCCTTTCATCTTTATAAGTTTTTGCTGCCTACTACCTTTGGGTTTAACTTATTCTTATTTTTCTAAAACTGTGAGGCACATCATTGTGTTAATTAAGATTTTTTTGTTTTTAAAATATAGGAACTCATAGTTGTAAACAGTAAATGGAAAACAGATGTCTGCGGAGGTTGATCCCCTGCTAACCTCAGGCTATCTTTACCATTCCAGTGTGGTTGTCATTTAGGGCAGTTTGCTCCTGACCACCAAGGTTGGAGCTTCTTATTTCTGTTAATTCACTGCCTGGGTCAAGTTTCTTTTTAGCTTGTTGACATTCAGTTTCTTGTTTTCAGAAATGGCCTCTCAGAACTGGATCCCCACCCCGTAAGTGTGAACAGGTCAGCTGAACTCAAACTCCCTAACTAATTGTTGTTCCAGGTGTTCAAGTTCCCAGGGTTTGGTTAGCTTTAAACAATGGATTCCCTCTCAAGATGGTGCATAACCATCACTGACTGTCTAAGTTACATAGTGTGACAAAATGTTTTCTCTCTACTGCTGGCCTATCCACCAGAGGAAACTCTGTCTTACCCAAACCTGAAGCTGGAGTTGTGGCTTCTGAGAGCTGGGAGCTTTACCTGAGGAGATGACTTCTGTAGCCACTTGGCTTACTTTGCAATGAGGCTTCTGTTTCCCTCCTTCTGCCATGATCCATATGGGTGGAGCTATGCTCTATTGGCTATTTCTCAGTGTGCCAGGGAAAGAAAGACAGCACACTGTTGACAGATTCATGCTTAGATATCTTTCTTATTACAACCCAGTACTTCCTGCCCAGAGAATGGTGGTGCCCACAGTGAGCTGGGTCTTCCTACATCAAGACAATGCCACCAGAGACATGACTACAGGCTGCCAATCTGATCTAGGCAATCGCTTGATTGGCACAATCTTGTGTGATTCTAGGCTGTGTCAAATAGACAGTTAAGACTAACAAGGGCACACAATATGAATGCTGGGTAATTTGGGTTGTTAAAGACCACATGTACCCCGTTTTTAAAATCAGATATATTTGGCTTTCACAGTTACCTGCTCCTGTCCATGTGCATGCACGCACATGCATGCACACACACACACTTACTTTAAAATAAATCTTTAAAAAGAAAAAGACCCAAGGGCAAGGAGACTTGAACTTCAATTTCACTCACAAACTCTTGAAGGCTTTCAAAAGTATTAATTGTATTTGCCATATCAGCCACCCCCGCCCCTTTGAGGAATGATTTTACATCCTTAAAAAAAAACTTAGACCCAAGAACAAAAATGCTGAGATAAACTCTATGCTTTCAAAATGTTAGAATGTCTGCTCTACAGAACCAGAGTCCAGAGAATCTGTTCATTCAGGAATTGATACTGCCAATAGAAGTTTGATTCTCCAGGATCAGCTATTAAACTCGTACAAAACTATGAGCTTGGTATCCTGCAAAGGATCCCTCACAGTTTCATGATGGAGCTTTGCCAAATTAGCCTTAAAAATCATCCCCCAGGGGCTAGGGAGACAATCCAGTGGTTAAGAGAATATATTGATCTCCGAGAGGATCCAAATCCAGTTCCCAAAAATGTGCACAAGTCACTTGCAGCATTCAGTGGGGGAGGGGTGGGGGGGGAGTGGGGGGCTGGTTGTTAGAGGTAGGATTCCAAAATTCCTGAACCTGATTCCAGTGCTTTATGTATCGAACAAATACAGCTTTGGACTGGTAGCTTTATATTTCAGGTTTCTTCGTCATTCTTATGATTCGGCTAAGTCTTCAAGATATGGAGCCTATAACAATCGTAACAAGTTATTATAAGAAATTGAATCTGCAGTTCTTTTTTAAATAATCAGATTAAATTCAGGGTACATCTCCTATCATAAGAATTTCAAAGTGCTTAAAATCTGGGACAGATTTTTTTTTTCTGAGCTGTTAACAGGAACTAACGTGGGAGGAAGAAAGAAAGGAGGCAGCGGAAGTGGAGGAAAAGGAGGAAAAAGAAGTGGAGGAGGAAGAGGGGGCGGAGGAGGATTACAGAGGGAGGCCGTCAAGAAACCATGCTCAGAAAAACCATGTTCCCACAAAGAAACAATTCTGTTAAGGAGTTCAGTTTGCTAAGGAACGAGATACATTTTTATCTGGACTTTAAGTTGGAAGATGACAGTGTTTTATCACACACAAAGCAGCGAATTTTCTTAGAATACCAACAAGTGGGATTCGGAGAATTATGTTCGAGGACATAATGATCACTTCAAAAATAAATAAAAACTTTTTGGTTTATTTCTCACTGGAAGGGAGCCCATAAAACACGGGGCTTTTTTCAAATCTGAAGGAGAAGCTCCATCTAAGGAAACATGAACTTGAACATCCGGGGAGGTGGGAGTAGGAAACTGTTCACGCTATTTTTTTCCTCCTTTATTATATTTTCTCTTCCTGATAATTTTGGGAATAGCATCATGTCCCAAATTCTTCCAGCTACTGTTAATTTGCTGAACTTCCTGTTCCTGGGTGGCAGGAATCCATCAATCCTTCGTCTTTTCATTATTAATTCTTTTCCTCAATATAGGTCACTTGAATCTAAATTACTCAGTTACAGATAAAATATAACTCTCCACTAGAGGGATGTATTTTTATCTCAACATTCAAAGAGTTGCCTTTTCCTCATGTCAAGTGTTAATGGGGTGACGTTCATAACTCTTTGGGAGGACATCATAATTTAGAGCTCTACGTTCCCTTTGGGAATTAGACAGAACTTCCATGAACATAAAATGAGAATTATGGGACTTAAAGGAGGCAAGATCATACCCTCTAGTTTAATCTATCGATGCAAATTGTGACTTCTATACAATGTGGGTGTCTCCTCTGAAACCAGATCACCACATATAGAAATGTCATTATAACCCTCACAACTGTTGCTTATACCCCAAAGTATGCAGGACAAATTATAGTAAGCTCTCAATCCCAACTCTATGCTGGGAACCTCAGGGACCTTCCTCACGCTTTATTGTATTTATTACTTTTATTTCTTCTGTGGTGCTGATGACTGAACTCCAGGTCTCAGGCACACTAGGCAAGTGCTCTGCCACTGAACTATCCTGTACCCTTATTCTTTATTCTAACTAACAGCTTCCTCTACTTTTAATAAGAAAAATCCACTTTATTAGCATATCATGTGCCTCAAGTGGTAAACACATTATAATTAAATTTATAGCTAATTACAAAAGGGCCCTATAAAGCACCTACCCCTAAACCTGACCATACATATGAATTATTTTTATCCATTTTGCAAGATTTATGTGTAAGTTTGTGCATCTATGAGTTGTTAAGCAAGGACCACAGCACTTAAATAATGCTGATGCAAATTAATTAATATAAATTAATTGAAAAATCAAGTGCTTACTCAAGTGGCATATTGTAGAGAATATTCATACATTTTTTAACTTTTAAAATTTGATACTTTCCTACTAATATGCTATATAATTTTTAAAATGTCCTTTATCTATATAATCTGTAAGAAGAAAATAACACCAAATACAATCCACAGTTGAATGTGTGAAGTTGCTTAAGCACTGTATAGCAAATGGTTCGCCCAGACCTAGAAACTTTACTGAGTTGGGTAATAGATCAATCAGTAAAGTGGTTGCAGGCATGAGATCCCCTCCCCCATTTTTAATGTCTTAGAACTGATCTTATAAAAGAAAGAAAGAAGAAAAGGAAGGAAGGAAGGAAGGAAGGAAGGAAAGAAGGAAGGAAGGAAGCAAAAGCTGGGATAGCAACACCCAGTGCCCAACAAGTAGAAAAAGGTAAATCCTTTGTTCTTGCTGGCCAACCAGCCCTACTACTCTAAGCCAGCTAGAGACTTTAGTGGTGCGGGGTAATTATTTGAGAGCTGGGCTGAGGCAATAGCTCCACAGTCAAAAGCATCTGCTCAATTATGAGGAGCAGGGTTCAGATCCCAGTCTATGTAACACACACACACACACACACACACACACACACACACACACACACACACAGAGAGAGAGAGAGAGAGAGAGAGAGAGAGAGAGAGAGAGAGAGAGAGAGAGAGAGAGATTTTTCTTTAAGTAGATCTAAATGTGGGATGCTACTGGGGGATTAGGTTAAAGAAGGCACCAGATGGTAATCAGAGGCACTGAAATGCACAAAGGTCGCCAGTGAATATATTTTCTTCTTAGAATGTATGCACACTGATGACTTACTCTTATTTTAGGCATTCTTTCAGCAAAGTCATTTCATTTCCTGGAAAATTACAGACTATAAAAGGGAGAACAACAGTTGAAGCTCACTTTTAAGAAGAAGGGTTATCTAATACTGGAGGGAGGGACCAGAAATAATAGACCATTTGATACAAGTATTCAAAGGTGATAGCCCTCCTCTTGATCAGTAAGTATACCTCACCTCATCTTTTCTCTCCATGTGAAAAAATAAATAAATAAATAAATAAATAAATAAATAAATAAATAAATAAATAAAATAGAAACAAAACCCTAGCTATCTTACACATAGCTCCAAATTCCATTCAGAAAGCTATTGTCAATGGCAATGAAAGCTATTGTTTACTGTACAGAAGTTTCTGTTCTGACTAAACTTGTTATTGTTAAGGTTCTGTTCAAAGAAGATACAGCTATACTTACCTAAGCAAGTCTTCCTTGAGGACTTTGATGTCTCAGTGTGATATGGGAAAACTGAGTACTTTTCATGCTTTGCCTATGAACTATGCTAAACTGATCTCACTGACTATCACACTGGACACTAGTCTACTTAATGAAGATTATGGATTTGGAATAAATAACCTTGTTGTACATGTTAATGGAACACCTGATCCATTTGATTTCTTTAATTCGTTCATCAATATTAATGACCAGTATTAGAAATTCTGGAGACATGTGTCTCACATAATCCCCTTTCCCCATCCAAACACAATTTCAACAAGGAAAGAGAGTGATGGTAATAAGAGCTAAGGGCCAAATACTGTGGCTCTGTTTGGGGCTGGAGAGATGACTCAGTGTGCAAGAGCACTTGATGCTCTATCCTGCAGAACTGAATTCAGATTCCAGCACCCATATCAGGCAGCTCACATATGCCTTTAGTTCCAGCTCCAAGAGATTTTGTGTGTCTTCTGGCCTCTGCAGGCACACACATGCACACACTCAGAAACACACACACACACACACATATACACACATATATAAATAAAAATAATAAAGAAATATTACTTCACTTAGTCATTGATTTACCAAACAGCTACAATTATTAGCCTTATTTTAGAAAAAATGAACAGAGATTTGGAAACTTGTAGCAGAACTGGATTCTTAGAAGAAGGAGGATTATCTACATGATCTCAGATAGGATTGTTTTAAATTTACTTACTTTACATATATAGATGTTTTACCTGCATTAATGTGCACCATGTGTATGCAATGCCTACAGAGTCTCTGATCCTTTGGAACTTAAGTTATAAGTTGTTGTGAGCTGCCTACCACATGGGTGCTGAGAATCAAACCCAGATCCTCTGGAAGAACAGCAAGTACTTATAACCAACAGGCTTATGACCAGCTCAGAGACAAAATTTTTAAAGAGCCCATAAATAAAATTCTGTCATAATTATGGGTCCCCTAGACTTAGGGCCATTACCACAGTGTGGCCAAGTTTACATAAATATTTAAATCATCCCCCAAATTGTCAGAGTTCATATACAAAGGGATCCAATGGCCTGGATGCCAGAAATGCCTGATCATTGTATATCCTGTGGCCTAGGCCTAAGAATATTATTTTTTAAAGCTGAGTTTCTCATAATACTCAAAATTGCCTATCAGAGTAGCATCAAAATCTAAATTTCCAATAAATAAGAAAATAAAGTCAGCTGCAACTTAAAAGAATTTTATGCATAAAGATATTGGTTACCTAAAACTAGCGTTTCAAAGAGAAAGTTTTTGTTCAAAAATGGCAGAAACTCAACTGCAATAGCATTAACCAATAAGGAAATAAAGCATGAAAAGACCAAATCCAGCCTTCCCCAGATGTACAGGGCACTGGGCTCTTCTAGTTTTGATTTTCTTTCCTACTATAAGGACTTTCCTTGAATTGATGTTTCCATAAACACACAAGATAGCAAAATCCTCAACATTCACTTTTGTTGTTAAACTACTTTCTTGTATCTCTTCATTTATTGTCTAAGAATTTAATAATACCTATCATATGTTTGATTATATTTCCCTACCATTTCTTTCACTTCTGATTCCTGATCCCCATTCCCCACCCCCACTATTCTCATCCAAGTTTGTGTGCTTTTTTTTTTTTAAACCCAAAATCCACTTAGTGCTGCTTCAGTGGCCATGGGTGCCAGTCTATCTACTATGGCATGGGTATCATCTATCAGAGCCATATCCATGAAGAAATCCGATTCTCCCTTCTACAGCAGCCATCAACTGCCAATAACTCCTCATCTAGAGGGTAGAACTTTGCAACCCCTTCCCTTAACTGTTTTGAGATTTGGCTGGCTTAATCTTCATAGGACTTATGCATTCATAGCCACTGTGAGTGGCTATGATCTATAATGTCTAATGTCTAAAAAATCATCTTTGCTGCAATCATCCACTGTTTCTGTCTCTTAGAATTTTTCTGCCCCCTTTCCATAAGGATTCCCATGCTTTTGGGGAAGGGAATGTTTTAGGGCTGAGCACTCCAGTTTTTTATTCTCTGTCTTTGACCAATTGTGGGTCTTTGTGGAATCATTACTGCAGAAAAGAGCTACGGATAAAGGTTGAAAGATGCAATCATCTCTCATATAGAGATGTGATAATTTACACACAGATACGTGTACTCAGGACAGTTTAGTACTCACAGAGTAACAATACTAGGATCTTTTCTAGGGCCTGCGGCATGGCCACTCATGTGTTCTTGGGTCAGTTGATAGCACCAGGCACAAGTTCTGTTTTACAGCATCTCTGATAAGTTTATAATTAACTTGGCCAACCTTGGACTCCGGATCCCTTATTGACTTACTCACCTCACCCTCAAGCTCATATATAAGAAGAGTTCTACTAGGTAAGTACTCCCTTTGTGAGGTCAACTCCTTTAGTAGGATGTTATGAGTAGGAAGGGGAGAGATAACCAAACAAATGTAGGGTGTTTTGCTTTCTGAGAACAAGTTACATTAGTCAGGTAGAAATGCCCAACTAATGTCCATTCCTCTATAGAAAAGGCTCAGTTTCACGCATGCTAATGAGGACTGCCTTCTAGACTATGTGTCAATTCTGTGCTAAACATTTCACATACTTCATTTCCATTTAACCCTCATGACAATGTCAAGGCAAACACTAATGTTATGTCCAGAAATTAGATCCATTTAGATACCATCTCACCTTTGCTATTTACATTAGGAATTCTAATAATTAAAACCTAAAGAAATACTGACCAGGACACCAGCAGTATGTTATCATCTCTCAGCTAGACTTGGAAAGACAACAGAACTTTGGTAATGTGAAATGCCAGTAAAAATGTAGAAAACAAGCACATGTTACTTCATGTAAATTTTCAACCATTCAAGGAGCATTTGGCAATAAATACCCATCATTATTAAGTATGCTCAAAGTGTTCTAATCAGTAATTTGGCCAGATAAATTAATCCTATGACTCATCATAATAAAATAATTATAAAAGTAACCACGATAACACATATACATAATCTATAGCCATTTGAATAAGAAAAAAATACTCTGAAAAATAACTAAATATCCACCAATAGCACTGAGGCAAATAAACTATGGCACATCATTACAATAAAACCCTGAGTTGTCACTTACATGATACACAGTCATATTCTTGATGTGGATACAAATCTACATTTAATATGCTCCCATTTTATAGTAAAAATGTACATGTAGCTCCGCCATCTTTGCTCCAGTGACCAGGTAGTTGGGACCGCCAGGCTCAGAGACAGACAGGCATAATATCGCTTCGGTTTCAGGCAGCTTGTGTGTAACCTGCTCCCAGGTGCTGGGCTGATCTGCAGTAACCAGCGCGCCAGTTCCGCGGTGGGACCTTCTGCCTGGTGGAGGGACCCCGCGCAGGGAGGGAGCCTGCCAGCTTCCCTTCCGCGACCTCTGTTCCCGCGGACTGCGCTGGAGAGACCGGTACCCAGGCTCTCCCCCCGATATAACATCACTTGGGACACGGCCTGTTGGGGCTTCCGTCTGTGCCCGAGGGCGGGTTGGCGCTGTGGTCGTCTGGGTGCCAGATCGGCGGGCCATCGTGACCACAGGGTGAGCGGCGCCACGGAGACTGCCCTCCGCCATCTTTGCTCCAGTGACCAGGTAGTTGGGACCGCCAGGCTCAGAGACAGACAGGCATAATATCGCTTCGGTTTCAGGCAGCTTGTGTGTAACCTGCTCCCAGGTGCTGGGCTGATCTGCAGTAACCAGCGCGCCAGTTCCGCGGTGGGACCTTCTGCCTGGTGGAGGGACCCCGCGCAGGGAGGGAGCCTGCCAGCTTCCCTTCCGCGACCTCTGTTCCCGCGGACTGCGCTGGAGAGACCGGTACCCAGGCTCTCCCCCCGATATAACATCACTTGGGACACGGCCTGTTGGGGCTTCCTTCTGTGCCCGAGGGCGGGTTGGCGCTGTGGTCGTCTGGGTGCCAGATCGGCGGGCCATCGTGACCACAGGGTGAGCAGCGCCACGGAGAGTGCCCTCCGCCATCTTTGCTCCAGTGACCAGGTAGTTGGGACCACCAGGCTCAGAGACAGACAGGCATAATATCGCTTCGGTTTCAGGCAGCTTGTGTGTAACCTGCTCCCAGGTGCTGGGCTGATCTGCAGTGACCAGCGCGCCAGATCTGCTGTGGGACTTCTGCCTGGCAGAGGGACGCCCCCTCCCCCCCCAGGAGAGATCACACACCCCTGCACAGGGCAGGAGCCTGCCAGCCTCCCTTTGGCGACCTCTGCTCCAGGAATCCACTAGGCTGAGCCTTTAGATGTGCAAGGCCTCCCCAATATAAGATCACTTGGGGCAAAGCACATTAGGGCTCCAAAGTCACTCAGGAGCAGGCAGGCCCCAGAAATCGGTGCCAGGGGAATCCTAGTAATCCAGGGGGGGCAGAAATAGCTTTGCAGGCTCACAGGAGGTCCAACCAACAGCCAGTGGCAGCAGGACCAACTAACACCAGAGGTATCCAGATGGCAAAAGGCAAACATAGGAATGTTACTAACAGTAATCAAAGTAATGTGGGACCATCCGAACCCAACTCTCCAACAGCAGCAAGTCCTGGATACCCCACCACACCCGAAAGACAAGATCTGGATTTAAAATCACTTCTCATGATGCTATTAGAGGATCACAAGAAGGACACAAATAAATCTCATAAAGAGTTACAGGAGACCATGAATCAACGGTTAGAAGCCCTTACAAAGGAAACACAAAAATCGCTTAGAGAAATGCGGGAGAACATGGATCAAAAGATGGAGGCGCACAAGGAGACAACACAAAAATCGCTTAACGAGATGAATCAACGGGTAGATGCACTCACAAAGGAATCACAAAATTTGCATAAAGAAATGCAGAAGAATATGGGTCAACAGACGGATGCCCATAAGGAGGCAACACAAAAATTGCTTAAAGAAATGAATCAACGGTTAGATGCCCTTACAAAGGAAACACGAGAACTGCTTAAAGAAATGCAGGAGACGATGGATCAACAGATGGAATCCCATGAGGAGGAAACACAAAAATCGCTCAGAGAAATGCAGGAGAACGTGGGTCATCAGGAAGAAATCCTGAAAGAGGTAATGCAAAAATACCTTAAAGAAATACAGGAAAATACAAACAAACAAGTGAAGGATCTCAGCAAATCCATCCAGGAACTAAAAAAGGAAGTAGAAACAACTAAGAAATCACAAAGGGAGACAACTTTGGAGATAGAAAACCTTGGGAAGAAATCAGGAGTCATAGATGCAAACATCAACAATAGAATACAAGAGATGGAAGAAAGAATCTCAGGTGCTGAAGATTCCATAGAAAGCATCGACTCAACAGTCAAAGAAAATGCAAAATGCAAAAAACGCGTAACCAAAAACATCCAGGAAATCCAGGACACAATGAGAAGACCAAACCTAAGGATTATAGGTATAGATGAGAGTGAAGATTTGCAACTTAAAGGGCCAGTAAACATCTTCAACAAAATTATGGAGGAAAACTTCCCTAACTTAAAGAGAGAGATGCCGATGAACATACAAGAAGCCTACAGAACTCCAAACAGACTGGACCAGAACAGAAATACCTCCCGTCACATAATAATCAAAACACCGAATGTTCTAAACAAAGAAAGAATACTAAATGCAGTAAGAGAAAAGGGCCAAGTAACATACAAAGGAAGACCTATCCGAATCACATCAGACTTCTCACCAGAGACTATGAAAGCCAGAAGATCCTGGGCAGATCTCATGCAGACACTAAGACAGCACAAATGCCAGCCTAGACTACTATACCCAGCAAAACTCTCAATCACCATAGATGGAGAGACCAAGATATTCCATGATAAAACCAAATTTTCACAATATCTTTCCACAAATCCAGCCCTGCAACGGATAATAGGTGGAAACCTCCAATACAGGGAGAGAAACAACACCCTGGAAAAAATGAGATAATAACCTTCTTGAATCAAACCCAAAAGTAGATAACCACTCAAACATAAAGATAGAGTCAAGAATGGCAGATGGCAATAATCACTATGCCTTAATCTCTCTTAATATCAATGGTCTCAATTCCCCAATTAAAAGACATAGACTAGCAGACTGGATACGTAAACAGGACCCAGCATTTTGCTGCATGCAGGAAACGCACCTCAGTGTCAAAGACAAACACTACCTCAGAGTAAAAGGCTGGAAAACAATTTTACAAGCAAATGGCCCCAAGAAACGAGGTGGAGTAGCCATCCTAGTATCGGATAAAATTGATTTTCAACCCAAAGTCATCAAAAAAGACACAGAAGGACACTACATACTGATCAAGGGAAAAATCCACCATCAAGAACTCTCAATCCTGAATATCTATGCTCCAAATGCAAGGGCACCCTCATTCGTAAAAGAAACTTTACTAAAACTCAAAGCACACATCGCACCGCACACAATAATAGTGGGTGACTTCAACACCCCGCTCTCTGAAATGGATCGTTCAGGAAAGCAGAAACTAAACAGGGACACAGTGAATCTAATTGAAGCCTTGGACCAAATGGAACTAACTGATATATATAGAACATTTCATCCTAGAGCTAAAGAATACACCTTCTTCTCAGCTCCTCATGGTACCTTCTCCAAAATTGACCATATAATTGGTCACAAATCAGACCTCAACAGATACAAGAAGATAGAAATAATCCCATGCCTCCTATCAGATCACTATGGAATAAGGGTGGTCTTCAATGGCAACAAAAACAAAAGAAAAGCCACGTACACATGGAGGCTGAACAATGCTCTACTCAATGATAACTTGGTCAAGGTGGAAATAAAGAAAGAAATCAAAGACTTTTTGAAAGTTAATGAAAATGAAGGCACAACATACCCTAACTTATGGGACACAATGAAAGCAGTGCTAAGAGGAAAATTCATAGCCCTGAGTGCCGCCAAAAAGAAACGGGAGACAGCATACACTAACAGCTTAATGGCACACCTGAAAGCCCTGGAACAAAAAGAAGCAAATACACCAAAGAGGAGTAGAAGGCAGGAAATCATCAAACTCAGGGCTGAAATCAATCAAGTAGAAACAAAGAAAACCATACAAAGAATCAACAAAACGAGGAGTTGGTTCTTTGAGAAAATCAACAAGATAGATAAGCCCTTAGCCAGACTAACCAGAGGGCACAGAGATAGTATCCAAATTAATAAAATCAGAAACGAAAAGGGAGAGATAACAACAGAAACTGAGGAAATTCAAAAAATCATCAGATCCTACTACAAAAACCTGTATTCAACACAACTAGAAAATCTTGAGGAAATGGACAATTTCCTTGACAGATACCAAGTACCAAAATTAAATCAGGATCAAATAGACCATCTAAACCGTCCTATAACCCCTGAAGAAATAGAAGTTGTCATTGGAAGTCTTCCAACCAAAAAAAGCACAGGTCCAGATGGTTTTAGTGCAGAATTCTATCAGACCTTCAAAGAAGACCTAACACCAATACTCTTCAAACTGTTCCACAAAATAGAAACAGAAGGAACACTACCCAACTCGTTCTATGAAGCCACAATTACACTAATACCAAAAGCACACAAAGATCCGACAAAGAAAGAGAATCTCAGGCCAATCTCTCTTATGAATATCGATGCAAAAATACTCAATAAAATTCTTGCCAACCGAATCCAAGAACACATCAAAACGATCATTCACCACGATCAAGTAGGCTTCATCCCAGGGATGCAGGGATGGTTCAATATAAGGAAATCCATCAATGTAATCCACTACATAAACAATCTCAAAGAAAAAAACCACATGGTCATCTCATTAGATGCTGAGAAAGCATTTGACAAAATTCAGCATCCTTTCATGCTAAAGGTCTTGGAAAGATCAGGAATTCAAGGCCCATATCTAAACATAGTAAAAGCAATTTACAGCAAACCAGTAGCCAGCATCAATCTAAACGGAGAGAAACTTGAAGCAATCCCACTAAAATCAGGGACTAGACAAGGCTGCCCTCTCTCTCCATATCTTTTCAATATAGTACTTGAAGTTCTAGCTAGAGCAATTAGACAAGAAAAAGAGGTCAAAGGGATACAAATTGGAAAGGAAGAAGTCAAACTATCACTATTTGCAGACGATATGATAGTATACATAAGCGACCCAAAGAACTCCACCAGAGAACTCCTACAGCTGATAAACGACTTCAGCAAAGTGGCCGGATATAAAATCAACTCAAGCAAGTCAGAAGCCTTCCTATACTCAAAGGATAAGCAGGCTGAGAAAGAAGTAAGAGAAATAATACCCTTTACGATAGCCACAAACCATATTAAGTATCTTGGCGTGACGCTAACCAAACAAGGGAAAGATCTGTATGACAAGAACTTCAAGTCTCTGAAGAAAGAAATTGAAGAAGACCTCGGAAGATGGAAAAATCTGCCATGCTCATGGATTGGCAGGATTAATATAGTAAAAATGAGCATCTTACCAAAAGTAATACACAGATTCAATGCAATCCCCATCAAAATCCCAACTCAATTCTTCATAGAGTTAGAAAGAGCAATTCAAAAATTCATCTGGAATAACAGAAAACCCAGAATAGCTAAAACTATTCTCAAGAGTAAAAGAACCTCTGGGGGAATCAGTATCCCGGACCTCAAGCTGTACTACAGAGCAATAGTGTTAAAAACTGCATGGTATTGGTACAGTAACAGACATGTAGATCAATGGAACAGAACTGAAGACCCAGAAATGAATCCACACTCCTATGGTCACTTGATCTTTGACAAAGGAGCTAAAACCATCCAGTGGAAAAAAGATAGCCTTTTCAACAAATGGTGCTGGCTCAGCTGGAGGTCAACATGCAGAAGAATGCAAATTGACCCATCCTTATCTCCTTGCACTAAGCTCAATTCTAAGTGGATCAAAGATCTCCACATAAAACCAGACACACTGAAACTAATAGAAGGGAAACTAGGGAAGAACCTTGAACATATGGGCACAGGGGAGAATTTCCTGAACAGAACTCCAATAGCTTATACTCTAAGATCAAGAATAGACAAATGGGACCTCATTAAATTACAAAGTTTTTGCAAGGCAAAAGACACCGTCAAAAAGACAAAGCGGCAACCAACTAACTGGGAAATGATCTTTACCAACCTTACATCCGACAGAGGGCTAATATCCAAGATATACAAAGAACTCAAGAAGTTAAACTCCAGAGAGGCAAGTAACCCTATTAAAAAATGGGGTACAGAGCTCCACAAAGAGTTCTCACCTGAAGAATATCTAATGGCTGAGAAGCACCTAAAGAGATGTTCATCATCCTTAGTCATTAGGGAAATGCAAATCAAAACAACCCTGAGATTCCATCTCACACCAGTCAGGATGGCTAAGATCAAAAACACAGGAGACAGCAGTTGTTGGCGAGGATGTGGAGAAAGAGGAACACTCCTCCACTGCTGGTGGAATTGCAGGCTGGTACAACCACTCTGGAAAGCAGTCTGGCGGCTCCTCAGAAAACTGGGCATGACACTTCCGGAGGATCCGGCTATACCACTCCTGGGCATATACCCAGAGACTTTACCTGCATGCAATAAGGACACATGCTCCACTATATTCATAGCAGCCTTATTTATAATAGCCAGAAGCTGGAAAGAACCCAGATGTCCCTCAACGGAGGAATGGATTCAGAAGATGTGGTATATCTACACAATGGAATACTACTCTGCAATTAAAAACAATGAATTCACGAAATTCCTAGGCAAATGGTCAGAACTTGAAAATATCATCCTTAGTGAGGTAACCCAATCACAAAAGATCACACATGGTATGAAGTCACTGATAAGGGGATATTGACCCAGAATCTCAGAATACCCTAGACACAATCAGCATATCAATAGATTTCTAAAAAGATGGAAGGAGAGACCCCTGGTCCTGGAAAGACTGGATGTAGGGGAACGCCAGGACAGAGTAATGAGAGGGGGTTGAACGGAGAAAAGAGGGAGGGAAGGGGGCTTATGGGACTTTCGGGGAGGGAGGAAACGGGAAAGGGGAAGTGATTTGGAATGTAAATTAAAAAAATAAAATAAAATTAAATTAAAAAAAAATGTACATGTAAAAGCATAAATAAAAGTTCAAGTGATTTGGGCTGAGCGGTGCTACATTAAACAATTGCCACTTTATATCCTACCAACTTTCAAAATTTTATTCGTGTACACATCACAGAAAATGCAGAGAGGTGCTGAAGGAAAACTCACTCACAAGAAGCTAAGGATCTCACTTTGAAAATACTTGCCTTTTGCATCATCATGTGTCATCCAGTGTCGGTTTGTAGTCCCACCTTACATCATCCTGGACATGTTCCCACACTTGACTTTTTTAGCCCCTCTTTTTCTCCTAGTAGCATTTCTCTGGTTGCTTTGTTTGCTTCACCTTTGTTCCATGTATAGAAAGATGGGGATGAGAGGAGGAGAAGTTGAGTCCTTCATCAACCATGGGAGCCAAAGGAGAGCACCTGCCCAGACTCACTTCACAGCCCCCTCCCTGCAAAGTCCACATCTTAGTATTTAACTCTGTGCTTTCCATATGCAAGTCAGAAACAGAACTGATTTAGTCTGTTGCTGACAAACTGCAACAGAAAACATCACTGTGCTTTTGGATCTGTATAGTGTCCTGCATCTAAAAGGTTGGATAATTATTCACCTTAAGTGTTGAAGTAATTACAGACAATTCTTATGTATCAAGGTCAGTAGTGCACCCAGAAGACCGCAGTTTTTTGGATTCTGAGTTCTTTCCCAACAAATCCATAGAACCATAAGGAGTGCCAAAAAGGAGAGCAAGAGTCAGACATGTCAGGGTAACCCGTGTTCAAATACTAGAAGAGATTATAACTTGACATCATAATAGCAAAACAGGATCACAAATATCAACTAAAGTTCTGGCTTAGATCTGAAAAAGTCTAAATACTAATGTGTTAAAGTCATGGCCTCTAGGATAGCATCAGAGATGACGCTTTGGTACATGATCAGATCAGAAGTGCTTTAACTTTGTTGATGAATTAAGTCTCTTAATTATTTCTATTCCAATTGGATATTGAAAGGAAACTTTGAGGTGGAAGGTATAATTGGATGAAGGAAGTCACTGGAAACATAGCTTTGAAAAGTATATGCTGACCCCAGTCATTTCCTCAATTCTCTCTCTCTCTCTCTCTCTCTCTCTCTCTCTCTCTCTCTCTCTCTCTCTCTCTCTCTCTCTCTCTCTCCTTACCTCCCTCTTACTCAATCCTTACATGAGAGAGCAGCTTCTCCTACCTCATGCACCTGTCACCATGACAATCTGCTTCAACATTGTCATAGGAATGGCACCACCTGACAATGAATTGAAACCATCACCCAGAAGGCAAAACTATTCTTCAGTTTATCTCAGGAAGTGTATCACAATAACCATAGGCTTCTACACTGAATATTTTTACCAGACATAAGTGCCATAAATGATAATGGCCTCACAACTTTAGAAGACATGGTCCATTGAGATGTGGGAATTGGAAGAGCTTCTTCAACTGTAGCCCTGGGAGCCAATGGCATGAGCTTACCACACAGCAGTCAGAGCAGGGAGCTGATTAGATTGAAACTGGAAATAGCTATAATCTTGAAAGCATTCCCACAGTGGCCAGCATTGGTCAGTTAGGCCCTGCATCCCAAAGGTTCCATTACCTGCCTAAACAATGCCATCAGCTAGGGGCCACTATTCAAAATAGGAGTCTGTGGGTGGTGCAGCTCCTAGCAATCACAGTTCCAAATTTTTTGTTCTAAGAAACCTGCAATATTACTTGACATTTTGCTTCTGGTTTGAGTTTTGTAGAGTGTATGGAATCTGTTACTCTTGTTTAGAATAACTAACCATTATGGCTTCTTTTGTGTCACTCTCAGACTGGGAATACTTTTAACATTTTCAGCACACTGGGGTGGTTCCCTCCTTTTTGTTAAGAATTCCAGGACATTTGTATTTTCATGAATTCATAGATATGAGCTAAGGAAACAAAATACAGCTCTGATCTCTGTATAAAGAAGAAGGGAAGCAAAACACCATCTTTACAGAATAGTCCCAGGAGGTAAGGCAGGATATGTGAGTTAGTTGTGACTTCTATAATTCATGGTACAGTCAAGTGCGATCCACTTTGCAACATCCAGTAAAAACACTGGTGCTACTATAGGGACAGGCTTTCTGGACCTCTATAACTTGGACAGAATAGAAGGGTCAGGAAGATACAGACTTACCACAACAGTATCTTGAGATCAAACATAGACAGCATGGTTAGTTTGCTTTGAACTCTGATTGAGTGAGAAAAGACATTTCTCAAATGCCACAGTGACCACCCATACCTCTATACTTGTCTTTCAACATTTCCTCCCCATATCGCTATGTCTTTTTCCTTCAGCTCTTACAAATAGTACAACCTAATATTTGCCTTCCAATATTTATTCCATTTATACTTAGTATGACTGCTGCATACAAAGACTTTGATCTGCCATTGTACCCTGTATTTTCTATTTGTTTCATTCCCCTTTTACTGCCCTTCCTCTCTTTTCATTTCTTCCTTCCTAGCATCATTTTAGCCTCATGGTCATTTAACTTATGTTTCTTAAATTTCCTTTTCAGAGGTCACTTACTGGGAAATAGTATGTGTTGGTAAGTAAAACTCATGAGAATTTGTTTATATTTAATATTGACTTTTAAAATTAAATAGACAGTTGTGAAACAGTACAGCTCTTCTGCATGCATAATCACATTACAATATTGTAAGCCTTCCCTGGAACTAAAATAAATTTCTCCAGTATTTTTTATACTAGTAATCAGTTAGTGTAGTGGCTATTCCTGGTTGTCAACTTGACTATATCTGGAATGAACTACAATCAAGAATTAGAAGGCTCACCTATGATCCTAATCTGGAGACTCAGAAATACAAGTTTCTGACCTGGATCTTGGCATGGAGATCTTGAATCATAGTGGCTATGAATTCCAGAAGATTAAAACAAGGAGATCTCTGATTTCAAGGTCATCTGGGATTAAAGGCATGGTGGCACACGCCTTTAATCTGGTCCACACCCTCTGATGGAGACCTATATAAAGACATTAAAAGAAGACTCACTCACTCTTCTTTGCCTGCTTTTCTCATGGGAGTGAGCAACTGCTAGATCCTTGGACTTCCATCCACAGCTGCTGCTGACCATTGTTGGGGAGTTGGACTACAGACTGTAAGTCATCAACAAATTCCCTAACTATATAGAGACTACCCATACGTTCTGTGACTCTAGAGAACCCTGACTAATACACAGCTAGCTATTAGTTTTCTGGGTTACTGACTTCTAAGTTTATATAACTTTCTTTTTAAGATTATTTCATTCATTTATTAAGATTATTTAATTGTTCATTCATCCATTAATTTGCATTTAGTTATATTACATCATATTATACAATTTATATTATGATATTTTATTTACATAATATTTATTACATTATGTGTGTGTGCTTATGTGTACCACATGTGTGTAGGTCCCCCTGGACACCAGAACAAGGTGTCAAATCAACTGGAACTGGTGCTAAACAGGCAGTTTACAAGCTTGCTGATGTGGGTTCTTTGCAATCTGCTGAAAGAACAGTAAGAACTCCTAATTTCTAGTCTACAGCACCAGGCTCCTATTTAGTATTATTTGTAAAATAATTTCACAAATTATGGCATATTTGGCTACCAGGTTTTTTGGTTTGGTTTGGTTTTTGGTTTTTGTTTGTTTGTTTATTTGTTTGCTTTTTTAATTCTAGTTTTGGTTTTGATTTTTAATTCTTCAGCCTGTTGATTTCTTCAGTCTGTTGAATTAAGTCCAGTAATCTGTCAAAATTTTACATTCAAATTTTACTTCTCACAGGCTGTGTGATGTTATGGCTGTGTCTGTACATTTTTTTTGTTTAAATTTCCAGTTGTGTTTGAGTCTCAAATTCATATCAACTGAATTGTGGGTAACTAAGCACATGCTTTTTAAAAATGCAACAAAGTCTTAACCTTACCAGAAGCAGTTCAGAATTTTAGAGTTCTTAAAGAGTCCTAGTTGACTCCTAGTTTCCAGTTCATTTTGCTCTGGGGCACCTACTCAATGCATATGTAATGTGTATTCAGCTAGGGATTTTCAGACAGTTCATATTCAGATTTTGACTGCAGAATATCTATCGCTTTCACATTACAAAACTATCTGCCCGAGGAGTCCAGCTTTACCATTCCTTGGCTGACATCTGTTCTTTCAAGCTGGTGATGAAGATTTGGGTGACTAGCAGAAAGAAACTGTACTATACAGTAGCCACTGATGTGTACGTTTGTCAGTCATCATTGACATAATTACCCACTTTATAAATTATTGAAATAAATATAAATTCCTTTGGGGTCCTAAGAAGTAATAACAGAGACTCAACATATATACTTTACTTAATTTCCCAATGCTGATAGTTTTGGAAAACAACTCACTTTACAGCACCAATAAAATTATGATCTAGTTAGCATTTTACCAATTCACTTATTTGCATCTCCATCAATGTTTACGTATGTATGTGATAAAATTTTGTCTACCAATAAATTCTATCCATAGTTCCTTCATCATAAGGATGTCTTTGATTTTCCTATTAACATATTCATTCACTTCTCTTCCAAACACCCATGTTACCCCATGAAAAGACAGTTTCTATTCCACTGCTATCATTTCTGTCATTTCATATAATATTCTGTCATTTCAAGATATTGCACAAATAGAATTATATGACATATTACCATGTAGTACTGATGTTTTTCGATATAATTTTCAGGAATTTATCCAAGTTGAACCATACATACATACATACATACATACATACATATGAATGTATTTTATTCTATAAAAAACTTTTACTCTTCTTTCCTACATTACATCCTGACCACAATTTCCCCTGTCTTCACTCCTCCTAGTCCCTTTCTCCATCCTCTCTCTCCTCAGATCCACTCCTCCTCTATTTCCTTTTTTATTAAAAAAAATGGAGTACTCTCAGGGATATCAACTGAACATGGCCTAATAAGATGTAATAAGACTGGGCACAAGCCCTTATACCATTGTAGACAAGGCAAACTAGTAGAAGAAATGGAGTCCCAAGTGCAGGCAAAAAAGTCAGACACCCCTTACTCCCACTAGTTGGAATCCAACAGGAACGCCAAGATAAAAAACCAAAAGGTATATGCAGAGGACCTAGTGCAGACCCACACAGGGTCTGTGGCTATTACTTCAGTCTCTGTGAACTCCTAAGAACCCTGCTTAGTTGATTACGTGAGGTGTGTTGTCCTGTGGACCTTGAATCCTCTGGCTCTTAGAATCCTTCTTTCCCTTCTGAAGGATTCTTCTGGCTCTGCCTAATGTTTGGCTGTAAGTCTCTGCATCTGTTCTTATCCACTACTGGAGGATACCCCTGTTATGACAAATGGACCAGGGACTGATGTATGAGTATAGCAGAGGAATATGTTTAGAAATCATTTCATTGCCTTTTTTTGCCAGTCATCCTAAGTTCTATCCTGTGTCTCTGGGTTTCACTCTTAATATTGAAATATATTCTGTAAAGTAAGTATATCACATTTGTATGTCATTCTTTTATTGAATCAAACTCTTATACAGTTGTATGCAGTTTAAATTTTTTGTCTGGTTTTGTTTTTTGTTTACTTATTTATTGGTAAAGATAGGCTTTTTTTTTTTTTTGCTCTGAGATGAATATCCAAGAAAGGAGTCATTAGGCTTTATGATAGCTGAATGCTTGCCTTTCAGTTTTAAAAGAAAAAGAGCAAACTGTCTTGCCAGGTGACTGTTTTGTCTCTCAGGGTCACCAGAGCTACATTTCCCCCAGATCAGAAGCACTATTTGCTGTTATTACAATTATTTTCTAACTTGTGTCTGATCATGGCTTTAACTTGCATTGTCTTCAAGGCTGCATGCTCTAGAGAACACACAAATACCCCTCAAACAACTTCAACAAACAACCGCTCAGAAATTGGGCAAGGAACATTGGAGAGACATTTCACTGAAAACAGCACATGAGTGACAATTTCTAGACATGAATCTTTTCAAACAGTTGTTTTCAGAACTACAAAGCATTCTCAACACTCTTACATGTTCTCTTTTATTTTTTTTAAAAGAAATGTTTCTGTTTATGTGTACATGTGTGTCTCTGTGTGCACATGTGCACATCTGTGCAGTTGCCCATGGGGGACAGAAGAAGGCACTGGATCCCAAGGAGCTGGAGCTTACTGATGATTGTGTACTACCCAACATGTGTGCTGCTAACTGAACTTAGGTCCTTTGAAAGTTCAGCAAAGCACTCTTAACTACCAAACCTGCTATACAGCCTTTTCTACAGTTATTTTTATTATTTATATGAAGACCTTCAAATTATATGATAAAATGCTTATAGCATAAGAATAATGTAAAATGGAATGCTGTCATAAGTCTTACTATTGCAGTATTAGAAACCTCAATTGTATGTAATGACTATAAATCAATATACCAACAGATAGAAAGGTTATCTTTGATAATAAGTAAATTTTCTTTATTCTACATTCTTTTGTAATGTGGGTGGTTAGAAATTTATCTTCTGAAATTACTGTTATTTTACCATCAAAATAGATTATAATTTAATTGTTATCAAAATGTGTTTTTCAAGATACTAATAAAATTTTAAAAGTAAATGTTTTAGTTACATTAATGTATATCTAGTCCCTGTACTCTTGGAGAAGTTAATACATTTCTCTAGCTTTACAAAATCAAAAGATGAGAATAGCTTTTAACTTTAACATATAAACCAATATAGGTGATGATTTCTATTATATTTGACAGTACTATCAAGAAATGATCTGCATAAAAATATTGTTCACTAAAGAAGTCACTCATGAATAATTTGAGTAATTTTAAGCCATATTATACAAAAACTTATGGCTAGTCTTCTAAAATTTTAGAATTAGTAATAGTTAAGCAAGAAGACACTATGGTTCCAAACATATATCCAACAAATTCTGCCAAATGCAGTTTTATAAAGAGAATACTATTAGATTTCATGAGATGGGTCAATACCAGTGAAATAACACAACATGTCCAATCTAACCACAATGCAATAAAACTTGAAATCAATACCAAAAGAGTCTCTGGAAAATACATAAATTCATAGAAAGTAAATAATGCTACTGGATGATGAATGGATCAAAGAAGAAATCAAGATACAATTCATAGACCATATGAAGCTCAAGAAGAAGGAAGACTAAAGTGTGGAGACTTTGGTCCTTCTTAGAAGGGGGATCAAAATACCCATGGGAGGAGATACAGAGACAAAGTGTGGAGTAGAGACTGAAGGAAAGGCCATCCAGAAACTGCCCCACCTGGGGCTCCTTCCCATATACAGTTACCAAACCCAGACACTATTGTGGATGTCAACAAGTGCTTGTTGACAAGACCCTAATATAGCTCTCTCCTGAGAGGCTCTGCCAGTACCTGACAAATACAGAAGTAGATGCTCACAGTCAACCAATGGACTGAGCTCAGGGTCCCCAATGAAGGATCTAGAAAAAGGACCAAAGGAGCTAAATGGGTTAGCAGTCCCATAGGAGGAACAACAATATGAACCAACCAGTACGCCCCTGAGCTCCCAGGGACTAAGCCACTAACCAAAGAGTACACATGGAGGGACCCATGGCTCCAGCCACATATGCAGCAGAGGATGGCCTTGTTGGACATCAATGAGAGGAGAGGCCCTTGGTCCTGTGAAGGCTCGATGCCCCAGTGTAGGGGTATGCAGGAGTGGGTATGTTCATGAGCAGGGGGAGGGGTAATGGGATAAAATGTTTTTAGAGGGGAAACCAGGAAAGGGGATAACATTTGAAATGTGAATATAGACAATATCTAATAAAATAAATAAATAAGTAAATGCATACAAAAACAAAGAAGAAATTAAAAAACTAAATCACAATAATAAACAAAAATGAAAACACAATAAGACATCCAGGACACATTAAAATTTAGTCCTCAGAGGAAAATTTATGGTGCATAATGGGTATATTAAAAATCAAGAAAGAGTAAAAATAAGTGAACTGATTATTTGAGTGAACAACTCAAAGTGTTTGGAAAACAATAAAAAAACCCTAAAATCTAGTCGATGGGAAGGATAATAAAAACCATGGCAGAATTTATAAGATAGAGAAAAACATTTTCACCACCAACAAAAACAGTACCAAGAGCTACAAATCTAAGAGTTAGTACTTTGAAAAGATGAACATGATCAATAAACCCTTAACCAAATTAACCAAAAGAAAGAGAAGACCTATAAACAAAATGAGATATGTTCAGGGAAATTATAACTGACACCAAAGAAATTCAAAATATTATTAGAGAATACTTTAAAAACTCTATTAAGTTAGAAAACCTTTTTTAAAAGCTGCCAAATTTTTAGACTCATCTGAACCACCAAATTTAAACCAAACAGAGATCAACAACTTAAACAGACCATAATAAATAGTTCGCAACAGAAATCAGAAGCCTTCTGGATAAATAAAAATATCAAATCCAGATGGACTCACAGCAAATTCTACTTTCAAAATATTACCAAAACAAACATGTCTTAAATATTTAAAAACAATAGAAATAGAAGGAGCACTTCCAAACATTATAAAAAGCCAGTATCACACCAATACCAAACACCATATTACCAAAAGGAAAAACTATAGGCTAATCTCCTTGATGAACAATAATGCAAAAAGTTTCAATAAAATACTGGCAAACTGTATGGCAGCATATATCAAAGAGATCACACAGAGGCTATTTCTGTTCCCCCTTTCAGTCCTGCTTCATTTAATTTAGCTCAAAGCCCTATGGGTACTTTCTAGGTACTGCCACCTTATATGAGGCCCTCAGCTTCCCTCCGAGATTTCGGTTGTCATTTCTGACTTTGAGATGCAGAAGCAGTCCACACAAACAAGGGAACATTGTTGTATGTTGTAGCTTCTTTCTTGATCAAGACACTGAATGCAACAGATTAGAGCTAGCAACCAGAAGCCCAATAATAGAAGCTTTAGCCCCAACTATGCTACTTGCTATGAATACACTTAATTTTGAAGATTCCAAACATCCACACTGAAAGACAGTTGAGTTGAACCTTGGTTCAAGAAAAAAAAAAACTTAATAAAAAAACTAACTCCAGATTTTTTTACAAATTCCAACACAATGATGAAAACAACACACACACACACACACACACACACACACACACACACACACACACCAAAATAACATTGTCTCCTTGAAAAGTATAAAATAGATGGTAATGGGCCCTAATGAAAATGACCCAGAACAACACGCAATTAATTCCAAAGAAGATTATAACTATAAAAAAAAGACACAAAGATGAAAGAAAAAGTACATAAAAGACTGAAAAACCAAGTTTGAGTTTTTAAAGAAAACACAAATCAAATAACTATTGAAATTAAAACCACAAGTCAATTAAAAACATGAGGGAAAGCCTCAAAGACATAAAAACCAAGTTTGTCTTTTTGAAGAAAATCAAAATAATGATAGAAATGAAAATCACAAACCAATTTAAAACATGAGGGAAAGCCTCATCAACAGAATAGATCATGTCAGAAACAGAGAGTCAGGGATTGAAGTAAAGTAAAAAATTTGATCACACAATAAAGGTCAGTAAGAATTCTTTTTAATTATGAATGAGATGTGGGAGAATTTTGTAACACCATGGAAAAAAGACATAATCTCCAGATTTATATGCATAAAAGAAAGAGAGTATCATGGCAAAGGCATAGAAATGCATTCAGTAAAGTCATAGAAGAAAAATCCCCAAAACAACAGAAAATATTCTCATCCAGGAATAAAAAGAAAACCTACAGAACACCAAACAAGCAAGACCAGAAAAAAATTCTTAACAACAATTATAGCTAAAATATTAAAAACACAGAAAATAAATAAAGGGTATTAAAGGCTGAATAAATACAGGCTGTTGACAGCTAAATACACACGGAGAGGTTGCAATACAGAAAGCTTCAGCACTTACAGACCAAGTAACTTACAGCAGTAGGCCCCCTATTAAAAATACCAGATTGGATGACAGGAACATTTAAAGCCAAGAGGGTCTGAAAAGGTATACTCCAAGTACTGAAAGTACACACTGTCAACTTGGAATCTTATACCCAGAAAAACTATCTATTAAAGTTGAAGGAGAAATCAAAAGTTAGCACGATAAAAGCAAATTCGGTGTATCTATCAAGACACCTTTACAGAAGGCGATAGAAGAGATCTTCAAATGTGAGGACAAAAGGAAAAACAAACAATGCCAGAACAGGTAATCTAAAGAGATCTGAGAAATATAAAATATAAAAAATATAAAAATTACATGAATTAATACACATTTTTTAAAATAATCACTGATTATTAATGTCTTCAGCTCTCTAATGAAAATATAGACTAACAATATATCAGAAAACAGGATCTGTCTTTATGCTGTATCCAAGAAACACACTCCACCATCAATAATAGAAACTGTCTTAGGGTAATAGGATAGAAAACAGTATTAGAAGAAAGTGGAACTAAGAAACAAGGCAATATAAATATTCTAGTATGTGACAAAATATGCTTTAAACTAATATTAACCAGAAGAGATAAGAAGGGAAACTTCATTAAAGGTAAAAATCATCAACAGATTATAACAATTCTAAATGTATATCCACATTCAGTTTTCTAAAAGTAACAATTTTGTAGGTAAAAACCTAGATTGTCCCCAAATCAGTGATAATGGATGACCAACAGCACACTCTTATCAATAGACAGTCCATCAAGAAAAAATAGAGAAACTCTAGAGTTAAATAATAACATAAATCAAAAGGGCCTAATAGATGTTTACAGAATATTCCATCAAACACTAATAAGTATAGGTTTTTTCAGTAGCCCATGGAATTTCTTCAAAATCAACTACATACCTGAACACAAGCAAGTCTAAAAAAATACAGCAAAATTCCTGCATCCTATCTGACCACAATGGGGATAAAGCCAATTATCAACTGTATAAAAACTATAGAAAACACATAGACTACTGAATAGCAATTGTGTTAAGAAAGAAGTCAAGAAGAAAAATATAAATTTCTGAAATTGAATGAAAAAGAACACATGACATAGAAAAACCTATGGGACAAAACAAAGGCAGTGTTGAAAGGAAACTTTATCCTGATGGGTACCTACATCAAAAAAAAAAAAAAAACTCATGTAAAATTAAAGAAATACAAACCAATATATAACAAATATTACAAAAAAGAAATAAAACTAAGAGTTACTTCCTTGAAAAAAATTAACACATCTTTAGCTAGATTAACCAAAAGAGAGAGACCTAACAAATAAAATTTGAGATGAAAGGGGACATTACAACATGCACTGAGGAAATAAAGAAAATCCTAAGCATATACTTTAAAAATCAAGCAAGATCTGAAAGAAATAGATGAAGTTATAGATGCACGTGGTCTAGCAAAGCTAAATTAAGATAAAATAAATAATTTAATTAGACTCATATCATCCAATGAGATAGAACTACTAATTAAAAATCTCCTATCTAAAAAGTATCCAGGGCCAGATGGACTCAACATAGAAATCTACCAGGTCTTCAAAGAAAAGATAGCACCCATACTCCTCAAATTATTCAGTAAAATAGAATAGGAACATTTCCAAATACTTTTTACAAAGCCAGTTGTCACCCCAATATTGAAAATAAAATCTCAACAACAACAAAAATGAAAGTCTCTGATGATCATAGACATAAAATTTGTCAATAAAATAATTGCAAGCTAGACTCAAGAACACATTGAAAAAATTATTCACCAAGATCACTTTGGCTTTATCATAGAGATGCATGGATAGTTCAATATATATATATATATATATGTATATATATATATGTATATATGTGTGTGTGTGTGTGTGTGTGTGTGTGTATGATGTCATCCACACATAAACAGACTAAGGGACAGAAACACATGATCATCTTATTAGATACTGAAAAGGCTTTTGACAAAATCTAAAAGGACTTCATTATACAAAGTCTGAGAAAATCTAGGAGTACAGTTAACATATCTTAACATTTTAAAAATGGAAATAAAGTTCAAAAACATAGCAGACATATAAGCCATCTTACTAAATAGAGAAAAGTTCAAAGCATAGACATTAAAACCAGGAACAAAATATATTCAATATACTACTTGAAGTCTTAAACAACAGGACAAGTGAAATATAAAGGCAAAGCCACCAGCAGAAAAGGAAGAAGTAAAAAACAAAACAAAATGGATTTTCAGATAATTTGATTCTATACATTAAAAAATTCTTATAATTCTACTCCTAAAGCTGACAAAAAAAAATCATCAAAGTAGCTGGATGTACAACTAGCACAGAAACCCCAGTAGCCTTCTTATACATAAATGATAAACACTAATAAATAAATTGAAAAAAACAGTATCATACACAATAGTTTCTAAGTGAAATATGTCAGAATAAATCTACCAGAGGAAGTGAAAGACTCATACATATTGAGATACTGAATGAAGAAGCTGAAAAATATAGAAGAACATGGAAAGACCTCCCATGCTCACGTATTGGTAGGATTAATGTAAAAGTGCTCATCCTGCCAAAAACAGCCTATAGAATTCAGTGCAATTCCAATCAAAATTCTAATTCAATTCCTCACTGAAAAATTTTAAATTCCATATGTAAATGCAAAAGATCTAGGGTAACCAAAATGATTCCTAACAACTAAAACCATCTCAGATTTCAAGCAATATTACAGAGCTATGGTAATAAAAGCAGCATCATAGTGGCATAAACACAGACACACTGATGAATGGAATATAACTGAAGACCCAGATAAAACCCTACACACTCCTACAGCCACATGAGTTTTGATAAAGAAACCAACAATACATATACATTGGAAAAAAGACAAAATTCCTGTAAGGCAAAGGACACTGTCAATAGGACAAAACAGTAACCAACAGATTGGGAAAAGATCTTTACAAATTCAACATCTGATAGAAGGCTAATATCCAATATATACAAAGAACTCAAGAAGTTAGACTCCAGAGAATCAAATAAAAAATGGGGTACAAAGCTAACCAAAAAATTCTCAACTGAGAAATATCGAATGGCCAAGAAGCAACTAAAGAAATGTTCAACATCCTTATTCATCAGGGAAATGCAAATCAAAACAATCCTGAGATTCCACCCCACACCAGTCAGAATGGCTAAGAACAAAAACTCAGGTGACAACAGATGCTGGCAAGGATGTGAAGAAAGAGGAAGACTCCTCCATTGTTGGTGGGATTGCCAGCTGGAATAACCACTCTGGAAATAAGTCTGGTGGTTCCTCAGAAAATTGAACATAGTACTGCCTGAGGACCCAGCTATACCACTCCTGGGCATATATCCAGAAGATGCTCCAACATGTTATAAGGACACATGCTCCACTATGTTCATAGTGATCTTATTTATAATAGACAAAAGCTGGAAAGAACCCAGATATCCTTCAACAGAGGAGTGGATACAGAAAATGTGGTACATTTACACAATGGTACCTAGTCACAAAAGAGCACATATGGTCTGGACTCACTGAAAAGTGGATATTAGCCCAAAAGCTCAGAATACCCAAGATATAATTCACAGACCACATGAAGCTCAAGAAGAAAGAAGATCAAAGTGTGGATTCTTCAGTCCTTCTTAGAAGGGAGAACAAAATACTCATGGGAGGAAATACTGAGATAAAGTGTGGAGCAGAGACTGAAGGAAAGGCCATCCAGAGACTGCCCCACCTGGGGATCCATCCCATCTACAGACACCTAAGCCAGACACTATTGTGGAAGGAAGAAGTGCTTGCTGACAGGAGCCTGTTATAGCTGTCTCCTGAGAGCCTCTGCCAGAGCCTGACAAATACAGAGATGAATGCTTGCAGCCAACCATTGGACTGAGCACGGGGTCCCCAATGGAAGAGCTAGAGAAAGGACTGAAGGAGCTGAAGGGGCTTACAACTCCATAGAAAGAACAACAATATCAACCAACCAGAACCCCCAGAGCTCCCAGGGACTAAACTACCAACCAAACAGCATACATGGAGGGACCCATGGCTCGGCAGCATATGTAGCATGTCAGGTGTCAATGGGAGGAGAGGTCCTTGGTCCTGTGAAGGCTTGATACCCAAGTGTAGGGGAATGCCAGGGCAGGGAGGCGGTGGGAGTGGGTGGGTGGTTGTGGGAGCACACTCATAGAAGCAGGGAGAGGGGAATGGGATAGGGGGTTTCTGGAGGAGAAATGGGGAAAGGGGATAACATGAAATGTAAATAAAGAAAATATCTAATGAAAGAAAACAAATAAAATATAAAAATATTTAAAGCATAAAAATAATAATAAAAAAAACCAGTGGTGCTCAGCAAACTAGACAGCTCTATGTCAAAGAATGAAACTGGAGCTTTTTTTTTTTTTTATCGTGTAAAACTCAGCTTCAAATGGATCAAGAACTTCAACAGAATTGCTGAAAGAGGAGGGAAGTAGGGAGTACACTTGAACTCACTGACATCAAAAGGACTTTTTAAATATACTTTGCTAGTTGGGGTATTAAAGACCAACAATTAACAATGGGACCTCAGGCTGGAGAGATGACTCAGAGGTTAAGAGCACTGACTGATCTTCCAGAGGTCCTGAGTTCAATTTCCAGCAACACCAAGGACTCACAACCATCTATAATGGGATCCAATGTCCCATTCTGGTGTGTCTGAAGACAGCAACAGTGTACTAACATACATAAAATAAATAAAGAGGAAAGAAAGAAATCCCTTAGCTTAAAATCACTTAAGTGAAGGGGCAGCTTTTAGAATGGAAAGAAATCTTTATCAGACTTACATCTGGTAGAGAGTTAGTATCTAGAATATACAAACAATTAAGGAAAAAGAGAAAAAGGAAGAAAAAGAAAGATTGATGTTAGCTATGGACTTGCTGTAAGCTGCCTCTATTATGCTTAGGTATATCTCTTGTAGCCCTAATCTCTCTGGGACATTTTATCATGATGGGGTATTGGATCTTGTCAAAGGCCTTTTCTACATCTACTAAGATTATCATGTGTTTTTTTCTTTCAGTTTGTATATATTGTGGATTATATTTATTGATTTTTGTATATTTAAAAAAAATCTCTGCATCTGTAAGATGAAGTCTATTTGATCACGGTGGATGATCGTTTTGATGTATTTTTGGATTCAGTTTGCAAGTATTTTATTGAGTATTTTTACATCTATGTTCATGTGGGAAATTGGTCTGTAATTCTCTTTTTTGAGTATTTACGCAGTTTGAGTATCACTGTAATTGTGGCTTCATAAAATAAATTGGGAAATGTTCCTTCAGTTTCTATTTAGTAAAATAATTTGAGGAGTATTGGTCCTAAATCTTCTTTAAAAATCTAGGGAATGGATTCAGATGGAAGATGAGGTGGGGGACAGGAACTGTGAGGGGAAACTATAAATATATTGTACAAAAAAAGAATCTATTTTGAATAAAATAAGAAAAAATTATTTTTCACTTATAAAGTTAATATTAATAAAATATTTTTTAAACTTTTCTTAAAATACAAACATCAAGAAAAAAAGCTGAAAAAGTCTTTTTTTTTTTTTTTTTTTTTTTTTTTGGTTTTTCGAGACAGGGTTTCTCTGTGTAGCCTTGGCTGTCCTGGAACTCACTTTGTAGACCAGGCTGGCCTCGAACTCAGAAATCCTCCTGCCTCTGCCTCCCAAGTGCTGGGATTAAAGGCGTGCGCCACCACCGCCCGGCGCAACAGTCTTAAAATGGAGTACAGAGCTAAGTATTCTCTCAAAAATGAAATGCAAGCTGAGAAATATTTTTAGACATCAAAGAAATGCAAATTAGAACTATTTTGAGATTTCATCTCAATCTCATCAGAATTACTAAGATTAAAAACTACAAATAATTGCAAACGCTGGTATGGATATAATGCACAGGAAACCTTTAGTCACTGCTGTAAGGACTACATTCCTCATGTGGTCACTACAGAAATTAGTGTTGTAGTTCTTCAAAAAGCCAGAAACAGGTCTGCCACATGATCAGCCATCATTCTTGGGTATAAGCCCCAAAGATTCTATATCCCATTATAGGGATACTTGCTCATTCATATTAATTGCTGCTCAGAGTAGCCAGAAAGTAGAAACACTAGTGGGAAGGAATTCATGCCTCAGACTATACACCTAAGCAACTACCTGGAGAAGTCATAATTCTTAGAGGAGAACCTACTACTGTCAGTTTTCTAAGCCAATATAATTTTTAAACTTGGGATCATTATGCAGAAAGTTTGTAAGAGCCAGAGGACCAGCTGAGATATTGTGTCTTCTACACAAGCAGGGAAGCAACACTCATGAAATCTGAACAGTGCAGTTGCCTGAGACCTGCACAATGATAACATGATAACAACGATCAACATAGCAAGATAGATAATCCCTAGAAGAAGAGATACAGGTAGCAACAGCTTCTCAGAGGGAGGTTCCATTTTCTTAAAGGCTGAGAACCTGATAGGTTAGCAAATCCTCAGTGATCAATCCTAAACACACACAAATGCAAACAACACTAAATGGACTCAATAAGCGTGTGCACATGCGCACATGTGTGTGTGTGTGTGTGTGTGTGTGTGTGAATGTGGCAAGTCACAGTAATATAGAGATCATGAATTTGAAAAGAAGTGGGAGCAGACATGAGAAATTGAAGGAAGAAGAAAGAATTGTTGGTTTAAATTCAGAATTCACATATGAAAGTCTAAAATGATTAAAAATTAAATGCATAAAATATTAGAATTAGTATACAATTAATCAAGGGAACTATATAAAAAATATTATCAAAATATGAAGGACATTTGGAGTTGACTATTGTATATTTTGTTATTTTGTGTGTGTATATACAATCTGTGTGTATATGTATGTATACATGTGTGTGGATGAAGGCCCATACACACAATGATCAGAAGGCAACATGTAGTATTGATCCTCACCTTCTACCTTGTTTGAGTCAGGTCCCAAGTTTGTTTTCTGCCATTTGCATCTAACTGTCAAGCCCATAAGCATCTCATCTTGCTATGTTCACCCTGAGACTACAGACCTATGCCTGGAGGGCCAGGCTTCACAGGGGTTATGACGATTCAAACTCAGGTCTTTATACTTTCACAACAATTGTCTTTACCCGCTGAGGCATCTCCCTAGCACTTCAGTTAAAAATGTTTAAGTTTCTTATGCAATAAATAAAGACTAAAAGATAAACTAAAACCTGTATGGATATTTAGTCAGAAACTCACAAGATAATCTGGGCTCTAGGCAATCCTTCCAATTTGCTCTCTCACACTGTGGAGTTAATTAGTGTGGTCTCTACATTCAGTTCTGCAACCTGACAGAAATTAATAAATCCATATAGTCTAGTTAAACTTTTAATTTTGCTTCTTTGTTTTTATATAAACAAATCAGAAAATGCAGCATATTAAGTGCAGTCCTTATATGATAACTGAGTCTTCAGTTATCATATACATTATTTCAAATGTATTTTTTTTACTTGAAATCTATGAAACTTCATAAACACCTATAGGTAATTAAGAGGAAAGTGAAAATTATTTATGACATCATGAAGGCATTTCCGTGGCCGGATGCGAAATTCTGAAATCTCCAGGTGGGAAGCACAGACCTTTTATCTTCTCCATAAAGCCATTAACATTTAAAAACTGGCAAGGCTGGTATTTCACGTAGTAAATAACTTCCGATACAACCGTCTACACATCAGTGTCTGAAACTCACATTCCAGGCTGACCTAGCCATGTGTCTTGGAAGTGGCTGGATACTAGTTCATAGCATTCTGTTTGGCTGCAATAAGAGCTCAGGAGATAAATCCTCAGAGTGCAATATTAATAATTAGCATGCTGATGACTAGTGTGCCTTTAAGAGCTCATAGATTAGAAGTTCATGTCATGAATACTGCAAACACCCCACTAACACATATGCTCCTAAAAACACAGTGGGCCATAAGGAAGGAGGTAAAATGGGGTAGCTTTTATAATTTATACATTATTCATTTCCCATTGGTTTTCATAACAAACAACTCTTGGCAGGAAATGAGCTGCCAAAGAAAAGTTACAGCAAAGGAATCTTGGGGCTGGAGCTAAATCAGCTAATAAGGAAGAAAAAATTTTTTATTGTTGTTGAAGAGTCTGTTGCTACCGGATAGGGCAGTCGGTGGGGCTGTGGGAGAGCCGGATTTCACTGTTAGTCCACAGGGGATGAGAGTTAGAGATCTCACTCTCTGCCTCTGAAAGGTGTTTTAAGTTATTCCGCGGGAAGGGAAATTGGCAATGTGGTTATACTATTACCTACCTCAGAAAGTCCTTCAAAGATTTCTCTGCAGCCAATACCCTCAATGTATTTCATCTAGCAGAATGTTAGCTTCTGCTTTAGGGGACTTGTTTTAATTTGCAAACATCCCGTTGAGTACTGAGCATGTATGAGGAGTTTATGCCTGAGGAGTCTCCCCTTCATGGTGTCATTTCCTTTTTCAAAAATGCAGCTGAGCAGGTACACATTATAGCTTGATGGAAATGCCCAGCTGACGGTTTGCAAGGAGGTACACCAGGGAGGTGCTTCCCCCTCCCCTCCCTCTTTTTTTCCAGTGGCATCAGTTTAGGAAAAAATGTTTGAGTGTTCTGAGGGCTCTCGAGCGTTACAAACACTTAGCCTGCCTCTGCAGTGGTGATGTCCACTGACCTGAAGTGAGCATCTTGTAGTGAAGTCTGCTGAGAAATTCCAGACATGCTGTGTTCCAGGCCTTGTCCCAGCTGCAAGAAGATCTTGTAGACACATTAATGTCACTCTGTTCATTATAGTATCATTGCTGGCTTAATGCAAAATCTTTGGTTTTGCAATAGTATTCAAAGCATCTTAGGCAAAAGAGGGAATGTGCTCCTACAGAATTTGTAATGATGTCTGGGCCCTCAAAGGGATATTATCTGGAGATGGACATTTGAGAACTAATTAGGTTGAGGTGAGGTCCTGTGGATAGGGAACCATGGAGAAAGAAAAGGTATAAGGTTCATTCTTTCCCTTCCCATCCTCTCTCTTCCTCTCTCCTCTCTCCTCTTTCTTCCCTTCTTCCTTGCCTCTCTGCCCCTCCCCCCGATTTTCCCACTCCTACACTTCCATCCATCCTCTCTACCTTTTTCATTTGTCTGGTTCAGGAAGCAAGTCACATAAGCCTATAATGAAGCAAGCCCTCACAAAGAAACTGACCACCCAGGAGCTTGAACTTGGATTTCTAACCTCGGGGACTATGAGAAACAAATACAAGCTGTTTAAGCCTTTCAGCTGGTGTCTCTATAGCAACACAAAGAAAACTCCAAGAAGTATGTGTGATTTGAAATCTAGAGTTACTTAGAACATTTTTTTCTGTTTGCTTCCCTTTCTTCTTTCTTTCCTCCTATAGAGCTAAGGATTGAATCCAGGGCCCTTCACATAGTAAGCAAGTATGCTATCATCAACCTATATACACAACCTTTTGATATGTGTTTTAATTTAGTGGCAGGATTTACTAGGTTGCACAGACTAGCCTTCATCTTGCTTTGCAGATCAATCAAGCCTTGAACTTGCAATGCCCCTGACTTGGTTCCCAAATACATGTGATTATATATCTGTACCGCCAGGCTTGGCTCTTCCTGTTATTGTTAGTCCTGATTGGCAGGACCCACTCATAAAACCAAATGTGTTGATGATAGTAATGCCGTTTAAGTGAGGGGGCAAAAAGACTGAAAAATAGGGGAAATTGGGTCAAGGAAGATGAGCAAAGGCAGGGCAGTATGCCTATGCTGTTGTGGGGTTCAGCAACACTAAGTCAGAAACCGCATAGGAGAACTATGTCCACGAACAGTTTATTGACTGATCCCCTGCCTCTTATCCTTTTCTGTATCTTAGTGGTCAGAGGTCTCTGTTTGCTCTTTTAGAATAAGGTTCTGGGTAGAAGTTGGGAAGCCAGAGCCCAGCGCACCCAGCTCTGACATCCAGACTACTGTGGTTCCTGCCAGAGTGCACCCAGGGAGACTGATGTAAACATCTGGCTTTTGTCTCCAGGAAAAAAAGACTTAAACCTTATACAAGACCGTTAGAACCATAAGAACAAGGGCCTCCATAGAGGATGGAGAAACAGAAAGTAGGATGAGCAACTGAGATCAATGTGAGTATAAGACAGACTGCTCAGGTATAAAGTAGCATCTAGATGGGATCTAGCCCCTTCTCTCTCCTCCCCCAGCAATGGGAACATTTAAGGAACATGTACGATGCAGGCGAGACAGCCGAGTCTGTACTGTAAAGTGCTTACTGAATGAGCACAAGAGCCTCAGCTAGATCTCCAGAAAAAGCCAGGCATGTGGACACGTCATTACTCTTCTAGTGCTAGGTGAGCATGGACAGGCAGATCCCTGGGTCACTAGGCAGCCACCCTAGCCTACTTGGCAAGCTCTAGGTACCAGTGAAAGACACTACCTCATAACACAAGGTCAATATTAAGAAAGGAATGAAACCCCTGGTTGTCCTCTGGCTTCCACACTCATTTCTAATCCCAACACAAACACACACACACATATATACACAAAAGAAATCTATGGCCCATCTTTACAGAAAGACTCAGGCCAGATCAGCATGGAGCAACTCCAGGACTAACCATAGTCAGAAAGAGCCCATTGCATTACTGCTGTCTGGATAGAATTACAAAAAGACTTTGGCAGTCCTCTTGACTTTTAGGACTTTTGACCTTTTAAACCCTTTCTACAAACTTAGTGTTGCTGAACCTGGGAACAGCATAGGTACACTGCCATGCCTACAAACCTTATCAGCTCAATTCAAGCATTCCCATGCATTGTACCTAAGAGCAAGTCATGGCTGCTTAGAAGCAGGGGATGCATAAGATGACTTCTGCTACTGTTCTATTTTTAAAAAGCGCTGCAGACCTTGCTATGGAAAGCAACAGGTAACATTCTGTATAAAATATGTTTCACCAGCTGGCGCCACCAGTCAGTCCTCCTCCTGTGCAGCTGCTTTTCTTCCAAGACTCTCCAGGGGCCGATGGGGCAAGTCACTCTTTGAGCAGTGCCTGCAACTGTTCTTCCAACTCTTCTCCCAATTATGGACCAGCCCTCTCAGCCTTCTGCTTGAACGCACTTGCCCTTAGCCTCGGACTAATGAAAACGGCATATTGGCTTAGAGATGTGCTCCTTCATCAGCATGCCTGCCTGACACTTCTGACTTCCTGGCTGAATCACTCCTTGGTACAATGAAGAACTTAATACTTTTGAGCGGTGGCAGGGAAAGTTGTGATGCCAGCAATGAAAATCATACCAGAAGCGTTTGTTTCTTCATGTGCCTCAGGTTAAAGGGGCTCTCCGAGAGCACAATCATTTCATGATGGGTTTTGAAGGCTCCGTCTGTGAGGCAGAAGCTACCATGCCAAAAAATGGTCAACGAATATCTGTTGCCCATCTCCTGGTGTTGATAGACCTGGCCTGTTCACAACCCTGTTAGAAAAGCTTCTTTTTGCAGTGGACAACAGTCAATGCTGAGAAACAGAATTGGCCAAAGTACTGAGAAATAGAGACTCAGTGTTCAACTTTAAGCAAGCCATCTATATTAACCCCACATACACACCACTCAGGCTCAGGTAACACTGAGGAAGAGAAGACAAAGATTGTAAGAACTGGAGGATGGAGAAAAGTTACCACAGAATACTGTCCTCTGGATGTGATCTGGCTATCCAGAGCATTAATGAACTTAGGGCTGCTATAGATACATGACCTACATAGGAAAAAGACAGCCATGATTCCAGCATAGGTAATCTCCAGCCTCATCCATTTGGCAGTGAGTAATTGCTGGAGCAGGAAGAATTATTATTTTTTGACATTATGACCACTGGTAGGTTTCCCATGTTCTACTGGGTGGTCCCAAACCCATGCACATAAGAGAAGCAGTTACAAGACTTAATAAGTTATCAAAGAGCCGGGATGACATAAAGATGAGAGGCAGTTGTCGAGAAGATATAGAGGTTTGCAAAGAATGGGATAGGTGTTACTGTATTCATTGTATACATATATGGGATTCTCAAAAATAAAGTAAAAATGTAAAGGCTTATTTGTTAAACCAATAAAAAAGTAGAACAGGAAATCATTATGTTAAGTGAAATAGACCACACTTGGAAACAATATACTGCCTGGTTTTTGTTTTTTTCTTGTATATGGATCCCATATTTTAGTTTTTATATATGAGTTTATATGGGACTCACCTCTAGCTCTGATCTTGTGTTCTTGCTTTCTGATTGGCCAAGATGTGAGGGGCTTTGCTATGTATCTCTACTATCGGTCATTTACCATACCTTCACCATCATGGTGGGCTGAATCTTTTGAAATTATGAGTCAAATTAAATCTTTCCTTCCTTGAGTTGTCTTTATCAGGTACTTTGCTATGGTTTTGAGAAATGTAACTAATATAGCCTTTCTGGGGTCGGGGTGGGGCCAGCTGAAGCCAGTACATTTTCTTCTTCTTAGAGACCTGAGAGATGCAGTATTCTTAGAAGCCACTGTGTTCATATGCTCTTATTGATCTATAGATGTATTTCTCTCTTCATTTCAGTAAAATTCTTCAGTGTCCTGTAGCTGAATACACTATTTTTTAAAACCTTTGGGTGGAAAACTCATCTTGTAGATCACTTTTTCTCATCCCAGTTTATACTTGACTTTGTCCTATCTACTCACTAGCATTCACTTTGGTTTGTTCTTATCTGGATTCAGAGTGATTACATATGGTCATCTCTAGGCTAATAGTTAACATTTAAATGCTGATCACTTACTACTGCCATGGCTTCTGTCATTTCTTCAATGTCATTGTTTTAAGACTAGATTTTGTTTCCTGCATCATCAAATCACTTTGTTGTTCTGATAACTAATATAAGAAAAAGGCTAGATTTGACAAGCACATTCAAAAGACAAATTTGACAGACTTCATCCTCCATCTGCCACTGTCTGTCAACAGATTATAGTTCTGAAGAGTTGGACAAGTCCTGCAGTTTCTATAGTTCCTTTCCAGTCATACGAACATTACAATAAAGTCTAATCTTAAGTACATAATGGTCCAAACATTAGGTTTCTCTTTCTGCTCAGTTCAGACCCACTTCAAGTAGAGACATAAGCCACATATAAGGGTGTCTGCTTCACCTCACTCCTCTATATAGTCTGGCCCAGGCTGGCTTTCTGAAACCCAAAGTCTTTCACTTAGGAAAAGACCTTGTTCTACTAGCTGAGCCCTCTAGAGGATGTCAGAAGCACAATGCAGAATCCTTCATTGATAATCCTTGGCAGTTCCCAAATACCTTTCTTTCCATGGTGGAGTCTGATCCTATGGCAGAATATAAGTAATGGCCCCTTCAACTGGCCACATTCAAGTTTCTTACCCCTGAGATTTCTGGTCTCCCATCCCTTTCTGGATCATTCCACTCCATTTAAATGAGTCTCTACCAGTTCTCTCTGATAGAGACTCACACCATCTCTGTGAAATCAGACATGTTCTCTCTTTGTTTTACCTCTATGAGCTAATCCCAGAAGGTACAGATGTCCATCTCTTGTGTTTGCCTCATGTTGGATTCTCTTGGGTTCATAGCTCTTCTCTGCCTCATGTGAGGGGGCATGAATATGAGACTACATCCCACTGATACCTTTCCTTATTCTTCTTTTCAACCTTATATATAACATCAAACCCAGAAACGGTTAGCCATAAAGCTCAGCAGAGCCATTTATCTCTGAACATATTTTGTCTTAGAGGTTTGGTTTACCTTTGTGCAACTGCATTTAGCCTATGATGACATTAATCATCTGCCGCATTCCTAACACAATATGCAATGTGTTATAAGACATGACTTCCAAAATGGCTATTCTGGCTTTCTGTTGCTTTATAAACCATTCACACAAGCACAGTAGTAGCTTAAAGCAACACAAATTTACTGTCTCGCAGCTCTGTAGGACAAGACTCCAAGAAGGGTCTCACTGAACTAAAACAAAAACCTTGCTTCACAAGGTTTGAATCATTTCTGGAAGTTGGCATAGGTCTCCAATGTGGGGGACACTCTGTTTACTAGCCCTCTCTATCTCAAAGGTCAGTCAGAAGTTTCCCTTTAATCATGTAAATATCAATGGACGTAATCCAAGGTGAGAATTCACTTTTAGGATTTTCTTGCATCTCATGGTCTGTGCCTCCTAGACCCCAGGACTTGCCTCCATTTTCAGAGCTTTCTTAAGTATGCATGCTCACCTCATCTGTGGTGTCTATGAGCTATCTCTAGCTTCCGTCTCTAAAAGATTTCTTTAGGTTTTTTTTGTTTACTTTTGTGTTAAACCCTAAGTTGCTACAGTTTATTTTAGTGTTGTCTTGTCAAATAATCCAGACTGGAACCTGGGGATAATGGTCCACAGAAGCAAAGGTTTCGTGAATGTAATTCTGATTCGTCGATTTCTCAGGCAAGGAGTGCTTCTATGAGTCTGTGACGCATTGGATGCTAAGACTCAGGGATCAATAATATCTCAGTAAGTACAATACTTCATTTTGCCTTGCTCGGGGAAGGATTCATTTTGTTTCTGAGAAGTCAATGGAAGAAAGATAACTAATAAAAATGCAGTGTTTCCTTACAGTGATTTAGGCTTCTGCTGAATTTGAAATTTTTATGCCAATACTCCATGGGTCACTGATTTAGACAAATTAAAGGCATAAATCATAGGTGTGCTATAATTGCAGGAGTGGTTTGCTTTTCACTTTATGTTTATAGAATCTATTTGTTTTGTTCTGTTTTATTGCCTGGCTTTACCTAGAATCCTTGTTATGCTAAGGTAGTTTCTCCTTGGGATAGCCATTTGTCTATGCCTTGCTTATGAAGTCTCACTAGGTGTGTGCTGGGCTTCAACAGCTTTCTAGATAGTATGAATCCTTGGCAAAACCAGCCAGTGTTCAAGTGTCACAATCACGGTCTCATCAACCTATGAAAAGTTTGTAGGGAAAGGGTCAGTGGGTAACTAGCCAATAGTTTAGCATGTGGATTCAATTTCTAAATTATTTTTCCACAAATAAGTAATTATAGGTAATATTTTATTAATTTATTACATACTAGTTCAGGATATTATTAAATATATTTTCCCTGTGACCCCATGATGTAGGATAGTCATCCTCAGTTTAAAAATAAGACAATGTAAGTTTTAAAAAATTTAAATGTAGAGACTATAGCAACCTGCAACATACAGAGATGGCATAAGGACTGGAGCCAGGTCTGACTTACTCAAAGCTTCGTGCTGCCAACAACTCGAGAATTTTGACTCAACTTTCCTGTTTGCCTCCTAAATAAATCAAACTGTGTTTATGTTCATTTTTGACACTTTTATCAGAATGAAAATATAAATTATTGTATAAATTATCACAGAGAATTCAGAAAAGTTGGGGGGCTGGCTCTTAATGCTGAGCCACGCATCAAATTGTAATCTTGGAATTGACTGTGGCCACTGTGGAGTCCTCCTTAAAACAAGAAAGGAGAGGAAACACTAAAAGATGCCTCCCAGAGCAACCTTGGAAGGAGTGCTTTTGTGGGTTCTAATCATGGCCCTCCCACACTCTCCTGAGGGCAGGAAGAAAGAGATGTCAATATGCAAGCTTTTCTTGACTAGATAAATTCATTGTGGAATAAGAACAAAGTTAAATGACAGAACTTGAGCTCTGGAAAGATTCTCAACACAGTCCATTCTCTAGTGCTCCCCTTTGATGATTCTTAACAGATGTTTAATCTAAATTCCTCCTGGCATTTCATGAATATTTGTGTATCTATTTAGGTCTGCAAATGTGTGCACTAATGCATATGACCTAGGGAAATGTGATTGGGAGCATCCTCTGTCTCCAAACATGAAGTCTCAGTTCTGCCTATGTTGTTAGCTAGTTGTTTGACCAAAAATCAATAGATTTAACTGTTCTGAGCCTTGTATTCTTATTTATAATAAAACATCTTACAGTAGAACAAACCTCACAAGATTGAGGACTACTTATCTTAAAAACTGTAAATGTTTCTTAGACACACCCAGGTGGTTTTTTTTTGTTTTTGTTTTTCAAGACAGTGTTTCTCTGTATAGCCCTGGCTGTCCTGGGACTCGCTCTGTAGACCAGGTTGGCCTTGAACTCAGAAATCCACCTGCCTCTGCCTCCCAAGTGCTAGGATTAAAGGTGTGCGCCACCACTGCCCGGCTAAAAAACTGTGTTTCATAAGGATATACTCATACTCATATGTGTGTTGGAGCTTTGCCTGTGTATATATGTGTGTGTGTGTGTGTATGTATGTGTATACACACACATATATATAAATATACTCACACACATATATGTATATATGTATAAGGTATATATTCATGGAATACATACAAAAATTTTAAAAACAGGGTTTTGTTATTTCAGGCTGGCCTTCAATTCACTGTGAGGATAATCTTGAATCACTAATCCTTCTGCCTCTGCATTACAGGCATGAGCTGCCATATCCAGTTTATACAGTGCTGGGTATTGATCTTAGCGCCTCATGCCTCTAAACAATATCCTGGAAACTGAGCTACGTCTCTAGCCCCTGCATTTTTAACATATAGTACGTACATAGATGATAAATGTTAATTATTTTTATCTTGTATGTACATTTAAGTATGTATCTCCACTTTTAATTTTTTGATACATAAAAATTTTATATGTATTGGAGTTTTGCCTGCATGCATGTCTGGTGCCTGAAGAGGCCCGGAGAGGGCATCAGAGTTCCACAATGGTGAGCTGATATGTGGGTGTTGAGGACAGAACCTGTGTCCTCTAGAAGAGCAGCCAGTGCTTTTAACTACCAAGTTACCTATCCATTGCCTGTATCTTAGCTTTTTGAGAACACACTTGTCTTAGGGTTTTACTGCTGAGAACGGACACTGTGACCAATGCAACTTTTATAAGGACAACATTTTATTGGAGCTGGCTTATAGGTTCTGAGGTTCAGTTCATTATCATCAAGACAGGAGCATGGCAACATCCAGTCGGACATCATACAAGAGGAGCTGAGAATTCTACATCTTCATCTGAAGGCCACTAGGAAAAGATTTGTGTCTTGGAAGCTAGAAGGCGTCTTAAAGTCCACGCCCACAATGACACACTTTCTCCAACAAGGCCACACCTCCCAATAGTGCCATTCCCTGGGGCCAAGCATATTCAAATCACTATAATTCTTGATACTAAAAAGGGTGCTGTCTTAGGGTTTCTATTCCTGCAGAATACATCATGACCAAGAAATAAGTTGGAGAGGAAAGGATTTATTCGGTTTACACTTCCATATTGTTATTCATCACCACAGGAAGTCAGGACTGGAATTCAAGCATGCAGGAAACAGGAGCTGATGCAAAGGTCTTGAAGGATGTTACTTATGTTTTGCTTCCCCTAGCTTGCTCAGCTTGCTTATAGAACTCAAGACTACCAGCCTAGGGATGGCATCACCCACAATGGGCCCTCCCACTATTGATCACTACTTGAGAAAATGTCTTACAGCTGGATCTCATGGAGTCATTTCCTGAAGGGAGGCTCCTTTCTCTGTGATAACCCCAGCTTGTGTCAAGTTGACACACAAAAACAGCCAGTACAGGTGCCTTCAAAAATGACCCACAACTAATCATATGTAGAGAATAAGAGAATTTAGAGTGCTGAGCCCTAAATGGGAGGTCTGTATCACACTCTTCCCACTCCTCCCATTCCTCCTCAGGGAATCTTCTAGGACGAGGATGTAGAAAGATTGCCAGAGCCAAAGATGATAGATGGCTTCGGGGAAACAATGTTTGCCAGACACAACAGATCAGATACACATATGAACTCACAACAATTGGGACAGCATGCACAAGACCTACACAGCTATAGTCAGACAAAAGCCCAGCGTAGGGGAATGGAAGCAGGCACCAAGTCCATCTGTCTGATAGCAGCTAGTACAGGAAGAGTCAGTTTTCATGAATGGTGTGGCCACCAGTAGGTTGATCATACCCACAGGGTAGTCTCCATACCTAAGAGTATTTAGCCAATACAAACTGAATTTAGTGGGTTGGAGAGAGTTTGGGGGGAGTGAATATAATCAAAATATGCTGCATGAAACTCTCAAAGGAAGTAATAAAAACATTATTTTTAAAAAATGACTCTTGGTGTCAAGAAAGAGATGGCAGATAAAAGTGAGGCACTGCGTACCCATCATTTAGTTTCTGTGTCGATTAGCCTGGTGTAATTTTTATGACCTGTTGTAAATCCTAATATCTCACTAACTCTTCACAAAGTTTCATTTGTCAGTTACATTCAGCTTTTAGTCACTCGTGTTCACTTCTTCTCTGAGGCCGTAGCCCATGTTTAGGACTTGGTTGGCCTTGTGGCAGAGAGGAAGAAAGTGCTGAGGAGTCTGCCGACACCACTGAAGATTCTACTTGATAGTAACATTTGTCACTTTCTTTTGAATTCTCATTTCCCCAATCAAGTCACATGGCCCAGCAAACCTCAAAAAGTCCAGAATCTGTAATGACTTGCACAGGTTACAGAAGTGAGATTTTGAAGTATAATACTTTTGCTATTGTATATCTAATAGATTTGTTGTAACAGGAGGTTAGGGAGAAGGTTTGGTCAGTAAAGAGCCTGCCATATGAACATGAGGACTTGAATTCAGAGCCCCAGGATACATATAAAAAGCCAGGCATGGCAGCATGTGGCTGTAATCCTAGAGCCAAGCAGGCAGAGATACAAGTGGCCTTGATTCAAAGAAAGATCTTGGCCAAGTTAATGTAATCAAATCAGTGAGCTCCAGATTCAGTGAGACACACTGTCCCAAAAAAATAAAGTGGAGAGCTGAGGAAGACATCAGGCTTCACTGTCTGATGTCTAAATGCACAGGTACACACACATGCACTTACACACAAACATACATGGCACACACAATCCCTATTATTTCTTGACCACCATATATGGAGTCTGGTGATGCAAACTGATAGACACACTATATCTCTTATCACAAAATCCCTGTAAGATACATATTGCCTGTGTCTCTGAATGGGAAAGGTTATGCACAGAAATAATAGCTCAGGAGAGACACAATGATGATAGACAGTCATGAACTTTGTGTGAATGGAACATGAAATTAGAAAGGAGGAATATTTGATACATAATGACTGGATTGCAACTGTGTTGCTCAAAGGACAGGTATGGAGTGCCTGGAAAGAATGAGCACAGACAGAGTCAAGGATGGCTTCATTGAGGGTGCCATGACATGGCTCAGTGATTAGTGTTGCCCACACAAGCATGAGAATCTGAGTTTCAATTCCAAGAGGCCACAATGTTGGTGTGGCCAAGAACATGGAGAGCATGTAAAGTGGAGTCAGGGGTCTCTAGAGTTTACTGGCCAGACAACCTTGGCAGTTGATGAGCTATCAGAAAAATGAATGAATGAATGAATGAATGAATGAATAGGTGGATAGCAAGTGATGAAGACACTCTCTGGCCTCTACCCAAATGAGTGCACACACATTACAGATCCATGCATGCACGCAAAAGAACATCATGAAAGAAAATGATCTTTAGTCGTCCAATTACAAAGCGAGACTAGGCATGGTGCTTACCTTAGAATTTTGTTAATTGTACCCTTTTTGTAAAGCATTTAAAACAGTCTAATTAGTATAGGATTGCCTCTATTCTTATTACTAAAGCATGGGGAACAAGAAACACAGTGAGGCAGTGGTTAAGTTATCATATATCAATGTAACCCAACAATAATCAAGAAACCTTTACATGCTTAATATCATGAAGACAAGAAGGGGCAAAGGGCAAAGTGTCAACTTTCCCAGTTTTTCATTCACAGGTCAGTGTTGGGTCAGGGTCAGGTGGGAGGATGTAAATGTGGGGAAACCATCACTCTACCATGAGCCATTAACACGATGATGCTCCTGCCTCACTATGGGCCATGGACCAGGGAAGGGAGGAGAGAGTAGGGGGAGAACAGGAAAAAGCCAAAGCCAAGCAGAGACAATTCCCCAGTACAATCCAAGAAGGAAGATTCAGAGTCAGCATTCAGGAATCAGCTCCACTGATGAGGAGGCCTGCAGGGGGGCACCTCGTGGCCAATGAAGATGTCCCTGTGGGCTTGGTGGTCTCAGATGGGTCTGAGTCCTCAAGTGCCACACACTTCAGAAAACTGAAACCCACTCATTAGACTGCTTGGACTTAGGGAGAACAGCATCCACAGGACAACTGCTAGGCATAGCCTGTTCATGACTGCCTGCTGGGGTCAGAGGGTCACATAAAGGGTTTAATTTGGAACAGATTCTAAGACATTCAATCAGAGATACATATGTGCTTACATGTATACATATAAGTATCTATATATGCGTGTATTGTATGCATACAAATATACATATAAACACATATAATATATAATTATGCATATATAATATTTATGTTATATATACACATATGTATATATTGTACATATATACACATGTATATAATGTATATATGCATATATACTTGTACATGTGTGTGTATACATATGTGTATATATACATATATGCATACATGTATATGCATACATATGTATGTATTGACTTTGGTGCTTTTTCCTGTTCTTCCCTTCTCTCTCCTCCCTACACTGTTTCATGGCTGATAATACATGTGTGTATATGTGTGTGTGTGTGCGTGTGTGTGTATATTATGTGTATATATGTATATATAATATTTATATGCATTTATGTGTCTATATATGTGTGTATACACATATATTATGTATATGTGTGTGTATATACACATTCATCAACCTCAATGATTCTCTATGAAGTTCCTCAACTGCGGATAATACCATTCTGAGTGAGAACGGCAGTGGGCACACTGAAAAGAACCCTGCTTGCCAGCCTCCATGGCTCCTTTGCAAAGTGCTTGCTGTCCCCTCAGAATAGTTTTGGGGGCAAACAACTACAGCATTCAGCTTGGTGCCATTCAGGATAATTTCCCAGGCATCTCCAAGACATCTGTGTGGCTCATGTCAGTAAACAAAGCACAGGATCTGTATGACTGAGTGTGTGATTGCTCAGGCCAAAGCTGAAGGACAGAAAGGTAAACCGTAAGGGACTGGGCTGGCAAAAGGTCTCAGCCAGTAATGGGCTTGCACTGCAAGCATGATTGCCTTGTAGCAAGGTAGACAAGGCAGTAGGAGTCTGCAGTGTAGCAGTAGGGGTAGGGAGACAAACAGATCCCTGGAATTCACTGGCAGGCCGGAAGTCTGGCTGAATCAGTGAGCACCAGGTTTAATGAGAGACCCTGTTCCCCACCCCCACCCCCAAAAAAAGGGTGGAATGGCAGAAAGTGACTAAGAATTGAGGAAGACATTTAACATTTACCTGTGACACCATGCACATACACACACACACACACACACACACACACACACACACACACACACACACACTATTTTAAGGGACAATAGGGTCACAGAGCTTAAGTGAACTCATCCATCAGGGTCAAAAACCTCAAAGCCATATATACCTACCACTTTGCTGAGCCCCTTAAGCCAGATCAAAAGGAAAAAAAAATCATTTGAAGATGACAATGACCCAGGGAATTATTTGCTATTTTATACTATACCCAAGAAGTGTGGTGATAGTAATCATACTTGATTGTTGTTTGCTTGCGATCCTAGAAAGCAATTTGATCTTTTGGTGGTACCAGGGGAGAATCCGGATGGGCAGCCTGAATCCTACAGTATATCAGTGCAGCCAATAATACCCTCGCGAGCATTTAGCTTCTCCATGTAACATAATGAGGGGGAAAGTAAATCTGAGTCAATGATACATCTGCTCATAAACTTCCATTTGTTAAATATGAAGCAAAATCCTGACAGCCATAAAACAGGGTGAACAGTTGTGTGTTTGTATTAAAATATCATCGAGATAAGCAATAACCAGCTATGCGAGCAAAGGAACATCTGCGATATTATCTTGCTATTTCTGGCTGAGTCATCTCACGCTGGGAGAAAACACAGGGAAATGGAGTTATCACTTGTGGTGTTCTTAATTGAGTTAAGGAAGGACTCTGCTTGGTATCCTCCCCAGGGGCTGTCCCTACAGATACAACAGGTCTCTTGAAAAAGTAAATTTTCCATTGATTGTTTCTGATCACTGTAGATCTGGCACTGTAGACAATTTTAAAACCAAGACAGAAAACTCTGTCCTGATAATTCTTGAAATAAAATGAAGGCATTCAGAACCTTGCAGTTAATAAATCTGTCTCTGTTATATGGCATGTGTGTGTGTGTGTGTGTGTGTGTGTGCATGCGTGCATGTGTGTGTGTGTCTGTGTGTGTTACTGTGTGCATGTGTCTCTGTGTGTGTGTTACTGTGTGTGTGTAGCTGTGTGTGTGTTACTGTGTGCGTGTGTCTCTGCGTGTCTGTGTGTGTTACTCTGTGTGTGTGTGTGTGTGTGTGTGTGTGTATGTAGATGCATATATGTGTACCTGCAGGTGAGGCCAGAGGGCAACTTTAGATGTTGCTCCCCATGAGTGCCATCTACAGGTTTTTTTTTTATTATTTAACTTTCTAACATTCAGTTTTGGGTTTGAAACAACATTCTCAGTATAGAACTTTCCAACCACTTAGGCTGGGTGGCCAGGATCCTCCTGCCTATGTCTTCCCAGCACTGGGATTGCAAACACATGCCAGAACACCAACTTTTTGACATGGCCTATAGGTGTCAAACCCAGGTCCTCATGCTTAGAAGGCAAGCACTTAATTTACTGAGCTACCTCCACAACACACTTGCTTTTGTGAAAGAACTTTTTATTTGACCTCCAGAAAGAAAACTAGCTCATCAGATGTATTTGATAATGCTGTCTCCCAGGATCTTACTGGGAGAAAGGCAAGGTGAATTCTCTCCTTCTTCATAGGTCTCCTTAAAATGTTTAGTAATTTATAAACTAAGTATGTTAGGTAGATAGCGATAAAGTCAAAAAGACACCTTTTATACTGGATCATACTCTATAGAGAAGTACTGAAATAATGAGATTGAGACCTTGTATTGTTGTAAGCAGCTCCAAAAGCAATTTGCTGCTAACCTCTCATTACAGAGGTGATGAGCATGTACCCACAAGCACCACGTAATATATGATTGGCAGGTAGCAACCATCCATTATAGTGAAGGACTAACAGACTTAGATTTTATATTGGATATTATGTCTTGAGAAAAATCACTTAACCATCCTGAGATGTGGGTTAAATTCTCTCTAAAAAGGAAGAGTGTTATATAGGCCTGTTCTGGAGGCTTCCAGCAGAAGCAAGACAGGATATTGAAACTGCTTATATACCCTGTGTTCTGCTCCTTAAAGATGCTCATCAGTGGGTCTTATTACTTTAAGTAGAGCTGGAAATCAAGTAGATTTCAGAGAGCCTGTTCATTACATTAGGAAGCAAATACGTTCATTATCAAGACAGCGAGAAAGTAAATGAATCCTAGCTGTCAATGTTCCCCAATAGGTCTGGCTTGTTCATGAAAAGTGTGTCAGTATACATTAGAGAGTCTACAACTCAACCATGAGTCTTAACAAGACCCATAACCATCTAGATAATGCAAACGCAAGGCAGTCTCTACCTGAGAATGAAGAACAAATGCAGATGGTCTTCCAACTTAAGGCTCCATGTGACAGACAAGTGCAGATAAATATCTTTCATTCTAGTTCCGACGAGAGAGATCCTGCCAACTGGCACTTGATTTGGGTAGAGCCACCATTTGTACTCAAAAGGTCTGATTGCTATGTATCCTGAGTTCCCCAGCAGGTAGCTACTGAAAACAACCAACCAACTCTGGTTGAGCCTAGAAGTCACTTCTAGAGACCAGTTCTGAGTGAGCCTTACAAATAGGATACAGCCTGAATGTTAAAGACAGTGATCTCTGTGGACATCCATTAGATGTGAAGATCCCTTTGAAACTTCTGTCAAACAGAAAAATATAAAATCAACAGCCGGGCACTGCGAAGAGAGATTTGCTTTAATATGAACTATAGTCATCAACTTAGATTTGTGTTATTGCATAACACAAGCTACAGCTTTGTGGAATGCTTTTTATCTGAATTTTATTGATCACAGAGCAGATCACAAACATAAAACATTAAATAACTCATTAGAAATGCCGAGTGCTTACAGGGATTATTTTACTTTGAGTGCATGGTTCCTATTTAAATATAAATGGCCCGACACAAAGATGTAATAAATGTATACCTTTCTTCCAAATGTTCAGTCCCTTTATAAACAAATTGATCTTCATGACAGCTTCATAATAGTGACTATGGTGTGTATTGCTTTCATTTTTATAGTGTATATTATGCGGATGGGAGTAGCGCCCCCAGAAGGCATGTAGCTAACTGCTGTTTGCTTGCTAACAGTGCTGCCTTCCTGTTACACATGAATCAGTTTTAAATTTACTTAGTTCTAAAGCATCCCCTGATTTTACCTTTGGGATGTTCCCCCCTACAAGTGTCGCTCTGAGTAGACAGTAGTTATATCACTACTCTGTGTGAATTCTTAAGATAGTGACTTCAAGTCCATTGATAATGTAAGAGACATGCCCCTCAGGCCTCCAAGTTCTGAGATTTGCACCAGGGAACTTGCTGCCCATGCATCCTGCAGGGATATCTCAGAACCTAGTGACCCTATCCACACAGCACCTAAGCTCACATCAAGAGATGGCTAAAATGAATCATCTCCAGGAGGGAGCCCAGGGTACCTTTATAATATCACCATAACCTTTGGGAGTCACCTACAGATGTCCACGAAAGTTTGTAGTGAACGGCAAGAATGTCTCCACCAGGTATCTCTCAGATACTGAAGTCTTGGCTTGTATGACTTTTGATTTCTATTTTTATAAATGCATTATTTAACACCATTCAAGAACCTATTTGTCAACCTTAATTATGGCTTACATTAGAGTTTATATTGATTGGTTTTTGATTGGTTCTGAACTCTTTGTCTAGGGACAAAAAAAAGTAATTTCCTTGAGAAATTACTATTAGTTACTTTCTGTGTTGCTTAAAATATACTTTTAAAAAATGCATGCTTTTAGGATGACTGGGGCAACAATCAGTTTTTAAATACATCTAACCTCTTGTTATTGAATTGTATGAGCAAAATAATATAAGGTTTATACGCAATCTAAAATAATTTAAGATCGGTAGCTGTAAGTTTGCATTAATCTTTTACAAAGCCTAATTATTTTTCCTAATAATGTAATTGCTTTATATTCCCTCAAAATGTTAGATTTTTATATTTATGACAAATAAAAAACATGAACCAGTATGCCACCTTTCTAAATAAAGTTTGGACCTCTGTAGGGTTTGTTTAAAGTCTGGACCTTTTTGTAGTTGTAATGAATCAAGCACTATGTTGGTAACTGGGGTAGAGTAGTTGTTGGTCTTAACACTAAATAGTAGACAACATTCTTTTATTTGTTGTTATTGTTATCTGTATCTGAAAAGTGAGGTTCATGCTAGGGAACTTGCCTGAGGTCCTTAAATATTGGACAACAGGAGCAGGATATAATCTCATATCTTTCCAATATCAAAATCTATAACCTTAACATAGGGTTTCAAGATTGTAGCAATTTTTATGAAATTTACAAAAGTACATATGGAAGATCTGCATAATAAAGAGGTGAGATAAACAAGGACATAATACAGAAAGGCTGGACATAAAGTTTTCTGGGGCGATTTGTGAAGAGCTGGTACAGCCCCTCCTGCTATAGGTGTCTCTTCCATATTGAAAAGACACTGGATGTAACATAAAGGAAAGCAACATAGCATTCCAATCTAAGACTTTATCTTGACTCATTCAGATCAGGCCACTAGCACCTTACCAAGGCACCACATGGCTTCCCAAGTGGGCTCTTTGGATCTGGTCTGGCTTTTCCAGTATGTCTGCCATGCTGTGTTCTCACTGTTCCAAAGTGAAAATGTCTTCCTGAAACCAATCTTCACTCCCCGTTACCCTCAGGATAATGGACTCTGAGGATCTAGCACAACCTTTTTTAAAATTATTTTATTTACATTCCAGCCGGTCCCTCCCTCCAATTCCCTCCTCCCAGTCCTCCCTCCTCCCACATTTCCTTGTCCCATTCCTCCTCTCTCTTGTCTCTGAGAGGGTGCTCTCCCTGAATCAGGCCTCCCTCTTACCTGGGGCCTCAAGTTTCTTGGGGATTAAACACATCTTCTTCCACTGAGGCCAGATCAGGCAGTCCTCTGCTATATATGTGCCGGGGACGTCAGATCAACTAGTGTATGCTGCCTGGTTGGTGGCTCAGTCTCTGGGGTCCAGATTAGTTGAGACTGCTGGTCTTCCTATGGGATCACCTTCCCTTTCAGCTTCTTCACTCCTTTCCCTAATTCAACTACAGGAGTCCCAACTTCAGTCCAATGGTTGGTTGTAAGTATCTGCATCTGTCTCAGTCAGCTTCTGGTAAGGTCTCTCAGAACCTCTCAGGAGCCATGCTAGGCTCCTGTCTGTAAGCACATCATAGCATCAATAATAGTGTTAGGCCTTGGTACCCCGTGAGATGAGTCCCAAGTTGGACCTATCAGGGGACTGCTTTTCCTTCAGTTTCTTCTCCATGTTTGTCCCTGCAGGTCTTTTAGACAGGAATAGTTCTGAGTTAGAAATTTTGATGGTGAATTAGTAACCCTGTCCCTCCACTTGAGGCCCTGTCTACCTAATGGGGGTGGACTCTTCAAGTTCCCTCTCCCCACTGTTGGGTATTTTGGCTAAGGTCACCCCCATTGAGTCTTCATACTTTCAGGCCCCTCTGCATGGAAAATTTAAATGCCATCATTCTGAATTTCTGCTGGTTCTAGCCTTGCATTCATTTGGGCCTCTCTCTGTACAACACTGGTACTACCACTAATCATCCAATCAGGCTCACCTGACATCTGTACCTTGACTTGCTCTGGCATGTGTCCCACTGTATCATAAAAGCTTTGTACTTTTCCAGAAACCTTATTAGGAGTAAATACCATGGTGAACTTAAGTCCTATCTTATTTACTAAAGTGTGTCTAACTACTGTCTGCCAGTAGTTGCTCAGCAAATAATATTTTTCAAATAGAAGGTGGGTGGACCAATGAATGATTGGGAGAAATATGACAGGATAGATAAGAAAAAATAGATATGAAGAATGTAGCAGTAATGTAGTCACCTTGGATACAATAAAAATATATACTTAATATCACAGTGTATCAAGGCATGCTTTTGTAGAGAAAAATAATATCAATTTCTTTAAATTATCTCTACAGGGTATCTATAAAGTCTAGAAACACAAATGTGATCTTATATTTACTTGTTGTTTCTTTGATGGCATTATTTAATAAAAATAAAAGGAATATAATTGCCTGAGTTTCTAGAATTTGGGGAACCCACAGATACAAACACTCTGTAAATATTTCCACAATCCTTGGCTCAATTTCTCTCTGACCTGTGAAGTCTTGCTGCTTTTTTGTTCTCATGGAAAGGGGAAATGATGAGTGTTGGGATCGTCGGGCGGCGGCTCCAGAAAGACTACACCAGGCCAAACAGTTCCACGTGAGGTTTATTGAGAGGGTAAAGGGCAAAGGTGGTAGAGGAAAGAGAAGAGGGAGAGGGGGAGAGAGAGAGAGAGGGGAGAGAGAGAGAGAGAGAGAGAGAGAGAGAGAGAGAGAGAGAGAGAGAGAGAGGCATTCCTCTTATATATACACAGATGGTGACATGGTCACAGGTAAAGGTAAGCCCAATGGATTCTGGGAATGTGGTGACTGTTGTCACGGCAACAGGTATGTAGGTTGCGTTGTGGCCTATGTGATGTCACAGGTTTCAGAGGTCCTGGTACCAACAATGAGAACATGCCCAGCCTCCTGTCTATGTGGAATTTGAAACCCTTTTGAATGTCCTGTTCTATCAAGGACTCCATCCAACCCCCACATTCTAGGGTAAGTATGCCTGACCTGTAGGCTGCAAGTGCCCCAGAACAGACATGAATAGGGCCTGATACCTTTGTAAATAACATCATGGCATTGTCAAAAGGTTGGATGACCCTGTTCTAGGGGCCTCTTGTAATGCATTAAACAGAGACTTCTTGCCTATAAAATGGCCTTTAGAATTATATACACCTGGATTCAAAGCCCTCAGAGCGCATGTCACCTTTAGGTCTGCCTCTTGATTTATAAAATGAAATAAGCAGATTTTTAAAGAAAATGTAGATAATTATATTGAGGTTTTTAAAAAGTCTTTTCTCTCATTTTTCTATCAGTGTTATCTCTCAGGGGAGCAGGAACCAAACTTAGATAGAGCTATCCCTCATTTTTGAACTCCCGATCCCTGTTGTAAGGCCTAGTGTTGACTTAATGTTTCCCAGGTTTTTCCTTAAATAATTTTAATAACATTTTTAGTTATTTTGTGTGTGAACATGTGTGTGTGTTTGTATGCCCCAGTGTATGTGTGTGGAGGCCAGAGGACAGCTGGAAAAATCAGTTCTCAGGCATAGTGATAGGCTTCTTTACCCAATGAGAAATCTTGCTGGCGCAATGTTACCAACTGTTTTCCATTAGAAACCTTGTTGCTCCCAATGTTTGCTTAAAGTTGGTCTCTAGTACCTTACACCTTGCTCTCATACCCAGATACTTTTTCTAAAGCAAAGACAGCCTGATGCCCAAATCTCACATAACTTCCCATATTCAAGTCATGGTTTTTCAACCGCCCTGCCCTGAAAAGTGGTTCATATCCTGATGTTAAGCAGTAGCCTAACCCTCCCAATCCCTATATCTCCATTCAAAGACCATCAGAAAGTGTGAATTTTTTCCTCCATAAAGCCCCATTGTATTGTAAAAAAAAAAACATAAACAATGAAATCCCAAGGATCTCTAGGATGAAGGAACAATATGACGAAAATCAAATTGAAGAAAAAGCGAGAAATCAAGAGAAAAGGAAAGCAAAGGGTTGTAGATCAGCAACACAAAGGAAGCAAGGATCTAGATATTTTCCACAGTGAATTAGAAAATATGACACATCAAGAAAAGTGCCCCTGTGTGCAGCTACAAATACTACATATGCATACAAGCATCTAAAATTACAGTCACATCTCTGTTAACTGGTAGTCCCCTAGTGGGAGAACAATGTTCACATTAGCATCCCGTGATCCTTATTAAGGTTGCTGCTTTCATTGTATGCTAGTATTATTTAAAGCAAACAGAGGAATGGGGTGTGACTCTGATGGAGCACTTGCCTGGCATACACAAGGTCCAGCTTGGAGCCTAGGCACTGAAGTAATGAAAAACAAAAAGGAAATACCATGGCAGCGTGTAGGGTCACAGTCCAGTTGTAGGCCTTGCAGTTCGGGCCTGAAACATCTTACCATTGACTCCAGTTTTGAGACATTCTTCTATGTCTCCGTTTCTTTAAGAATAACCTTTCTGGATCAAGTATTAAATTCTTGGGTTTTTCATTAATGCTTTGAATATTTCAGGATTGTGGGTTATGCTTCCCCATATTGAAGGAAGATCACTCTTTGCCTCTGCTGCAGTTAAAGCAAGGAATATACTTCTCTTCAAATTGCCTTTTTTATTTTTACCGTTGTGTTACAGCACAACCTTCTGTGTGTAGCATACAAATGATAGTTGGTAAAGAGATTGTGGGCTTGCATGCATAATAAATACAGTTCTATTTGAGTGGTTGGTGAGTATTTCATAACGTACAAGTAAGAAATGGGACAATTTAAATATTTGGGAGACTTCACTATATATTCACCATGCATGCATGTACATATTTACATACCATTTTCAACACTCTTATTTATAAGCAAATAGCCAAACAGGCAATTATTTGTATGTGGGTCAATATGACACAGTCAATGGTCTAGAAAATATAGGGTAGTTAATGAACTCATTATTGTAAAATGGAAAATGCTGGGAAGGTATACCAGCTATTTGCAACATAAGCCACTGAAGAGAGAACAGTTCCCATCAAACAAAATTTAGGAGCAATAACTAGATATAAGTCCTCTCATTTCGGCAACATTTAAAAGAGCAGAGAAATATGAAACATCTGAAAAACCATTTTAGACAAAAATGCAGCTCAATTCCTTTCCATAAAAGACCTGGAAATCAAAACCAACATATTCTTTGTGACTTACATTTCAATTCTGAGGATTGCTGTATTCTGAGGACTACAGTTTCCCCTGCAGCAGTTACTTGAATCTTTAATAGAAATACCTGTAGGAGTAGTCAACTAGCTTAATGGGCTTTTCTATTAAGGACAGAGACTCTGTGGAAGTCATGTATGTGAGATTTACTCCAAAGGGGCTGAAAGAGATAGGCATGCTCCAGGCTGTGTTATTCGGGCAAGGGGAGGTATCCCAGAAGAGGGAAGGATGCAGCCAGTACTCTATCACTGTCCATCCAGGTAAAGCAGTGAGTGGAAATGACTGATCTACAATTTGCATCCTCTTTGCGGTCCATCAACAGAACATTATTAAAACCAGTCAGCCAGAGCCCATTAGAACAGCACTCACGTAGGAAACAATACCCAGGTCTTCTCGGTCTCCATTTTTATGCACTGCTACAGGACTATAAATATTCATCGTAATGTAACTGAAAATTATTGAAGTGAGAAAAAAGAGAAACAGGGAAGCCATTTGCTTCAATTCATAAACAGCATCTGTTGGGAAGTTATTCATAGATTGCTTCAGGGCCTGCTGAGCAGCAAGCCCACAGAAAAGGATGCCATTGCAAGCAAATTGGCGCAAACTGCATGGAGGTGCTATTAGACATGATTCGCTGACAGTCAGGGAGGGTGATTGGCCACTGGGTTGTTTTATATGTTCTTTTATCACAGGGACACAGAGCTACCCTCCAGCCAAAGTCTCTTGCAGTTCAAATTAGACAAGCAACCTTCCTAGTGTATTAGGCCTAACTAGTGTCTGGGGAGACTGAGCAGAAGCGGCTGCACTCCTGGTCTTAGAGCTGGTTCATCTGCCCACACCTTAGGCACATGTCAGATGCAACCTGTGCAAACCTGCTGATTTGGATGTCCCTAGCAAGACCTTGTCCATCAAAAATTAAGCATAAAAGAGAAAACTTTTCAGAAGAATGAAGTCTGGGATGTGCTAGACCTGAAAGGAGAGAGTAGAACACTTGGCAGTTATCAAATCCACACTAAGAAGAAAAATTAGCAGGGACCCTTTCCAATCTGGCCTCTCAGTGAAGTTGTATTTCATCAAAAATTGGATTTATGGCTTCCCAGTCAAAGCCTCAAATTCAGTTCACAGAAAATAAACACAATGAGAGCTTTCAAATGCAAAGTGATCATGAATAAAATAGATGAGTTGGTTTAGTAACTGTTTATATTTATACATTGATTCATGTGTTTGTGGTTTAAAGGCATCTTTGAGACTAAGAAATAAAATATTTTGTTTTTCAGATTTGGGGTGTGTTTTAGTGATGCGAATGTCGTCCATTTCTAGCTAAATTCACAGGTTTATCTTAATCGCATAGAAGAGAGGCAGCCAGGTATAATGCACCTCCCAAGACAAGAAAGTTCTACCCTTCCAAAGGCAAGATCCTTGTGCATACAGTAAACACACACACACACACACACATACAAGCACATACTTGCACACAACAGCAGACACAAGCACACACAGACCCAATCAGACTAAGCCTTTAGATGTAAATGTATATATACATATACATACATATACATACACACACACATGACATACATATATATATATATATATATATATATATATATATATATATATCATGAAAGTTCTACCGGCAAATTTCAGACTTGAAAACTTCAAATAAATTGGTTTTCATGACAAATAAACTACCAAGAAAGTGAAATGAGGAGAAAAGAGGAAGGACCAACAGTAAAAAAGAAGCTTAAGGAATATGGCAAACTGGCTGAAGATTTAACGCAATCGGTGAAACATTTGTCTGAACAGTGAGGTTGTATATTTAATTCCTAGTCATCAAGTAAATGCACCATGCAGACCCTGTTGAGATCTAACTAAATGAACTAAATTAAATATACTCTTTTAAGGAGAAAAATAAAACACACTCACATACACACACAAACACACACATACACACACACACACACACACACACACACACACACACACACAGAGAGAGAGAGAGAGAGAGTCGGAAAAATTTAAATGCTGACTAGATATATTAATAGTTTTAATGAATCACTGCTTTATATAATATCATTATTATAGTTGTATTTTAAATAGTTCTTATATTTTAGAATATACTGAATACTGAAACAGAGACATCAAAATAGCACCATAGAAGAAAGAATAAATGACATGAGAATCTCTTGATTTGATAATTAGTGACTGTAGGTGATAAAGACATGGGAATTGGTCAGCCCATCCTCTCCTTGCCTCAGTCTTTCATGGTAAAGATTATAATGGCATACTTTCCTGTGTTTTGAAGCTCAGTCATTCTCTACCTTAATCTCTGACATGGTGTCTTGTGCTGAAACTTGAACTCAGAGATTCAGCCAGGCTGTTGGGTCAGCAAGCCCAGGGTTGCTCGTCTTACTCTTATCAGTACTGGTGCTACAGATGTGCACTGCCACACCTAGCTTTTTATATGGGTGCTAGGGACTGAAACTCATGTCACCATGCTCAAGTGGCATGCACCCTAGCTACTGAGGCATCTCTCTCTACAGCCACTAAATGTCTTCGTATGCATCATATCATTTGCTTTTTCTTGATATTAAGTGGACATAGTGTAAATATACAAAATAACTTCTCATCAGCATGATGCTTTATTCAGTCATTGGAAGAAAGATATGTGCTAACAAAGTTAGAAGTGTTCTCTCCTAGTAATTAAGGACAGTTCAAAAAATAATGAGCAAAGGGTCTTATCTAAGGCCACCTGGCTAGTTTGAGTCAAATCCATGATCAAAGTCTAAAATGAGTGTATCACCACCCAAACCTCATTTGCCAAATCACATGTTATAGGCTATGTAAACATGGAACAAATTCATATAAACTATGGCTAACAAGAGAAATAAATCTCACAGGGTCTCATATTCTTTCCCACATATTATACAGGCCACTGGGCTAATTAAGCCCCATCTAAACACATGTATTACTAACTTCTATATAACAAATGTAGCACATGTTAGATTCTATCCAAAAGTGAAAATATTCCAGATTTTATAAAATAGAGATGCTGGATCCCTTAGCTTGTAGTTAGCCTTGATTGGCAAAATGGTGTGTTTTGTTTGAAACACTGTGATTTGCCCAATCGCTGGCTGCCATTCTGTTTTCTTCATGCATTCAAACAGAAGCCACGCCAAGCTTCCTAGGAATTATTTTGGAGACTAAGGTTTGTTGTCCCACCAACAGCTGAGTTGCCTGTGTTTGTATTCTCTCAAACAAAAAGAATAAGACAAGCAGTCCTTGGTTCCTGTGGCTTCTGTCTGCTTTTATAAGACTATGAATGCTAAGTTGGATTCTGAAACTGAGAAAATGGTTTAGGGGGTAGAAGTGGGGGCAAGATGTGATCTTCAAATGAATACATAAAAAAGATATATTCTGTGAACTCTTAGTAGAAATTTAAGGAGAATTAAGAGTTCCTAATTACTCAATAATTCCACGATCTCTTATTATTTGTACATCCCTGTTATATTACTAAACACCTGATGCCTGTCAGGGACTGTGGCAATCACTTGGTGTAAGACTAAAGACCTTGACCTCAAGGAACTCATAGGCATGAGCATGGGAGCCTTAAAGGAAAGACACGAGTATATTATGGAATGCAAAGTGCTGTATGCAGCTGATACCAAACTGTTTGGTAGAGATGTCAAGGGTGCCTCACCTGGAGTATTACATATAAGCAGGCATATCCTTAGAGGCTGGAAAGTTTTTCATGTGAAGATACTGAAATGGGAGAAGATACTGCAGACCTTGGAAGAAGACACTGCAGACACTATGAGAATACACTGCAGACACTGTGAGAAAACACTGCAGACACTGTAAAAAGACACAGCAGACACTAGGGGAAGACATTGCAGACCTGGGAGAAGACACTGAAGACACCAGGAGAAGACATTGATGACACTGGTAGTAGAAGATACTGGGGTAAAACACTGCAGGCACTTCAGTAGACACTGCAGACATTGGGAGAAGACACTGCAGACACTGGGGTCCCACAGGTAACAAGATCGGGAAGATTTCACTCTCAGAGAGCCTGATTCAATAAATATGAAGTGCCATCCAGGAAAACAAAATTTTAGCAAGCTCCCAAGGGACTTGAATGTAAATGACCAAGGGCTTCGAGAAGGTCAATGACCTCATGGCCTATCTGACAAGCCCTCAATGTGATTGCCCCCACATACTTCTGAAGAGTTTTTTCCAGTTTCTATGAAGTGCCTTCCTTGGAACTATTTATATTAAGATCTTCAGCCACATTGATTAGGTGTCTATTATGTGTGATAGGAGACAGTTCAGAAGCTGGACAAAGTAAAGAGAATACAGAGATAAGGTCCATATGCAACATAGAACACAGGGTACATAGCGTGAAGGAGACCTTCCTGGTGGTGAGATGTTGGCCTATAATCAGAATACCCAGGAGAGTGGTTCAAATACTTCCCATAACTCTCCTGGACCACATCTAGTTTAGTCAGCTTCTTAGCCATGGTCTCCAACAAATGACAGACTTCTTGAATTTTAATGCATAAAGATGCAAATGAAGCCAGCAGTGGTGGAGTATGCCTTTAATCCTAGCCCTTGGAAAGCAGAGGCAGGCAGATTTCTGAGTTCGAGGCCAGCCTGGTCTACAGAGTGAGTTCCTGGACAGCCAGGGCTATACAGCGAAACCCTGTCTCAGAAGAAAAAAAGAAAAAGATGCAAATGGCAATAATTTAACTTTCCCTCCAATTAGTTAGCTAAGTATTCAATTAATTAGCTAAAGCATTTACTATATGCGAGGACACTGCCTCAGGACCTGAGGATGATCAGTGAACAGAATGAAAGGCCAGAGCCCTCATGTAGAGTCCAGAGACCAAAAAAAGGTTGATAGATTGTTTCTCTGAGGCTCTGGACAAATTGCTACAAGTCAGGAAGCTCAAATCAATAAAAATCTAGATTTTTCTGGAGAAATGGACAATTGGAATATCTACCAGCCATTTCAGACGATCCTAGAAAGCACTGCCTCTTTTAACTTCCAGTCATCTCCAACATTGATGGCTAGTTTTATGTCAATTTGACCTGGGCTAAAGTCATTTAGAATTTGAGAACTTCAACTGAGAAAACAGCTCCACCAGGTTGACCATTTTCCTGATTAATGATTGATGTGGGTGGCCCAGTCCACTGAGTCCTGAATGTTATAAGAAATGAAAAAGCCACCAGGTAGAAGCTAATTTGCACCATTCCTCCATGCCCTCAGCTTTAGTTCCTGCTTCCAAGTTCCTGCCTGGAGTTCCTTCTCTGATTTCCTTCCGTTATGGATTGTTATGTAGAACTGTGAACAAAATAAACATTTTTCTTCCCAAGCTGTTTTAGGTCATGGTGCTTATCACAGCAATAAAAACCATGAAACACCAACCGTGCTAGGCATTCTTGGCTCTGTAGCCACGTGACTTCAATTTCTATTCACCAGCACATGTATTCTTCTAAGTTTCCTTATCTTAAACAGACACCAGTTGTCAGTATAAGACTTAGAGCCAATCTTAATCCTGTAGGAATTTTCTACTGACTAGTTTGTATCTTAGATGACTCTGTTTCCAAATATGCTCACATTTTCATTTATGTTAGATTGGAACTTCACAATATCATTAAAATGGAACAATTCAATCTTAAACAATATATAATCTGAGCAGGTATATCTGGTAGGTAATCCCAAGGATCATGACTTCTAATAGGCACTCAGCAAAAGATAGCTCCTACTGGAGAATGTATTGCTCTTATTGATAGACAAGGCCACTGATTACATGCTTATCAAACACTGCAGAAAAAAACATATTACAATAAAAATCCTATCAAACAGCTTCTCACAGAAAGAAGAGCATCTCCATACAGCTGTGTCTCCCTGAGAATGCTTATGAGTTCTTTAAAAATGTAGATGCTAAACAAGCTTTCTTTTCCATAATTATGTATGAAGTTTAACATGTATGAGAAGAACTCTTAACAACATCTTAAAGCGAGGACTTCACAAATACTTATAGTAGAGATGATGACATTTCAAATAATTTGGGATTAGAGTGAGTAAGTTGATGATAGAAAAATCAAGAGTTAAAACACTGCAGTAATACTTAGGGAGACAAGGTATACACTTCATTCTGTCAAACAAAGTGGCATGCCTGGCTGAATGTTTAACACAGATCCAATTTGCAAAATGGGCTTTGAGCGATTTCCCAACTGGGACATTGAACTTACAGATGACAGCATGTCTTACGCCAATCTCCTGCTAAGCAGATGACAGCTTTTCTCAAATCTACAGGACTCCAGCCTAACTTCAGAACTTATCAAAAAACTATAAAACCCAAGAGTGTGTGATGACTTAGGATACACATACAGATCAATGGGTTGAAAGTGAAAGTTCATAAATGAACTCATACATGTGTATCTTGATACTCTTTAAATAGGATGATGCAGTATTCAAACAGGAAAGAAACATTTCTTCAACAAGTTATATTAGGACAATTGAAAATTCCTTATAAAAAATGACAAGGCCGATAAGATAAGCTCATGGTAAACTCTTGTTGTGTAAGTCCTTACCCACTGAGCTACCCAACTGGTCTTATTTTATTGAAAATTACTCTCATGCTTGTCTTTAATTCCATAAATGAATTTTCTTTAATTTTAAAACATATATGAAATAGCTTACTGAAAGTCTTCATCTACTTAACACTTGGACTTCTCCATGGCCAGTTTTCATCAACCACTCTCTTAAGGTATATAGACAATATTCTCCTAGTGCTTTTGTTTTTGCATGTCTCAAATTTTGGGTAAATCTAGACATTTTAAAAGGCTGTGGGCATGGCTCAGTTGGTAGAGCACTTGCCTTGGCTGCAGGAAGCCCTGAGTTCATTCCCCAGCACTGTATCAACCAGGCAAGGCAGTACAAACCTGTAATCTCAGCCCTTGACAGGAGGATCAGAAGTTGAAGATCATCCTTGGCCACATATCAAATTTGAGGCTAGGCTGAACAATGTGAGACTGCTTGACTATAAAACAAGGAAGAAAAAACTAGATATTTTAAATATAATATGGAAATAATAAAATTTAAATTTCCTCTTCCCAAGATTTTTTTTTTTGTTCTTGCTGATTGTTTTTCCTCATTCTGGAAGTAAATATTCACTGTATTCTTGACTGGATTTGAATCACCTAGTAAATAAGCCTTTGGATGTGTCTATGAGAGTGTTTCCATAAAGGTTTAACTGGGGAGTGAAACCCTGTCCTGAATGTGGGCAGCTCTATCACACAGGGCCCAAGACCCAACCAAATAAAAGGGGAGAAGGGACTAACTCAAATGGAAATCAGCATTCGTCCTTTCTACTTTCTGATTGCAGACCTGCCAAGCTGTCTCAGCTTCCTGCTACCATGCCTTTCCCAAGGTGAGCCATTATAATAGAGACCAGAAATTAACCCTCCTGAAATTGAATTCATCAGGTATTTGATCACAGCAATGAGATAAGTAACTAATACAGAAAAGCAGTGTAAAGAATTAGGGTTATTGCTGTGTTAAACCTGATGATGTGATTCATGGGTCTTTGGAAGTGATTTGTAGGGGAATAGAAGAATGTAGAAATGTAGGTAGGAAAGGTCTAGAGTGCTATAAGCAAAGCTTTGTGTTCACTTCTGGATGGAATTTGGAAAACTGGAACCCTGAGAGAAGAGTGGACAGAGGAAAACCCGCTCAAGAGGTTTCAGAGAATAAGGACTCTCTTGGGCCCTTTATGTTGCATCTTGCACTCTGACAGAGACTCTCACTCCGCTCTGCCTGTGTTTGAAAACTTTGAGTTAGGCTGAAAGTCAAAAACAATAAACTAAATTGCCTAGTAGAGAAAATTTCAAGACAGCATACCACGCACACTGTGATATAGGTTACTGCTCAGTATTCTCTGTCAAATCTACAAGGAGCAACCACAGAAATGCAGGTTTTAAAAGAACAGTCTGGTGATGAAAGGAGAGGGTAGGTTTAAAGTTGAAAGTTTGTAGACAAAGTAGGTGTAGATAAATCCACTGTACCTGCAAATGTGATCCAGAGCATTAAAGAGCAACCTTGAGCTCTGCCATGGGGTGAAAGGAAAAAGAACCTAAACTGAGATAGCACAAAGGGATTCTCAGGCTCAGCACAAAAGCTTTCAGAGATCACTATAGTTGTAGTAAAAAGAGGGGAAGGATGCTACAATTCAAGCTAGGTACAGAAAATGATAGTGTCATCTACATTTGCAGAAATATAAAATCCAAGAATTTCAGAATCAAGTTTCTGAAAAACTCTTTTGATCAGGTAATGGATGGCAGGGTCACATTCCATGCAAAGAGGCCGAAGGTGAGAAAGCAAACCTGAACCACAATGGAGATGCCAGGGTGTTTAAAATGTCCGAACAGCGAGATACCACTGTAGGCACAAAGTGGAACCAGTCCCAGAGAGACTTGTGTTCTGCAGCTAGCAGAACAAGAGTGGAAGGCTGTTGGATCCATACAATGCCACCACAAACCCTTTATACTTATATCTGAGGGTTTGAACCAGGTTTGGTATAATCTTTCCTTGCTGTACCTCTATTCCCATTTTGGTATGAAAAAGATTACTATGTACCATTAAAAGTATAACTTCCACTTTATAAGGCATGAGTGAAGAGATTGCCTTGAGTCAGTCCCAGAAGTGTATTCTGTGATGGAAGATGGCTATGTGAATTTGAGGATTGGGAATTCAACGTTGTAGTTAAAAGTGGTGTTTCTAGATGACAAGGTAATAAGGGGTGGACTTGTGATGGTTATTCTTCACCATTACCTTCACTGGGGTTAGAATCACCTGGGAGACACACTTCTGGGCATGTTTTTGAGGGTATTTCCCAAGGGTACTAACTGAGGGAAGACCCACACTGAAATACAGGCAACAAAACCCCATGGATTAGGGTTTCAGACAGAATAAATGGAAGACAGAAATCCAGCTGAGCATCTTCATCTCTCTCTGCTTCACAATGTGACCAACTGCCACATGTTTCTGCTGCCATGATCTCTCTGACTTGATAGACTGAATTCCCCCAAGGCATGAATCAAAGTAAATCACGCTTTTCTTCCTTAACTTTCTTTCATTATGTATTGGTCACAACAATAAGATAAGTAACTGATATGTCAGCTTTTCTGAGTTGATTTTGTAAAACTGTCTTCTTCCTCTGGTTTGATTAATAGACAAGAATGTCACTTGATGACATATAAGTCAGATCAAATCAAGATACCTTTGCAAGTAGAGAACACAGTTGCCAACAAACATGTTTCCTTAAACACCTAAAAGCAATAGAACTCCCAGTCTCTTTCTAGCAACTCCATCTATATGTTGGAAACATCTTTGACTTCCAGCTAGTCACAAAGCCTCAAGATCAAAGTTGAGTGCTTAAGACAGCTTCAGTCATTTCTAGAGCATGCTGAGAGCTCTGAAAATGCACACAGCTCTTCACACATGTATGGCCTTGAAGGCTCTAAAAATCAATGCGAGCTCTTCAAAACCCAAATAAACTTTGTCTTTCCTATACTTTTCTTTTGAAGTCTTTTGGCTGGCCTATTATTTGTGCCAACTACTATCTACTTTCATAGGTGAAGATTGGCCTTTAAATGTTTTTAACGAATGCCCCCTAGAACAAAGATTTCACTTGATGATATATAAGTCAGATCAAATCAAGATACTTTTGTATTGCCAAAATTGCAAAATGGGTCAAAAGAAATACTCTGAAAGTGACTGTGGGGTACCCAACACCAACTGATACATCTGCAATGCAGCCCCTACACCTAAGCTTCAGAGAAAGTTGCACTAAGTGTTGGGGGATGATTATAAAAAGCTAGAGGACTAGGATGCCTGGTGCTAGATTGTGTTCCCTAGACATGATACAGAAGCTACCCCCATGAAATCTCAACAATATGGCTCTCTAAACAAGAATACTGATGTCACCTCTTGATTCACCAATATGGATGAGGAAAACATCACAAAGTCCTGCTCTTGAATAAAGAGCTACAGACAGCCAGTGGCTACTGAGAGGAGAATCAGTTTCCCCCAGGGATGAGATGCTACGAAGGCCACCTAGTCCCAAGTGGTCAGCTCTGGACACATGGACATATGAGCAAGGCTAAATGGACTCAGTATGGTGTGTGTGTGTGTGTGTGTGTGTATGTGTGTGTGTGTGTGTGTGTTAGAGTTTTCTGATAACAATAATAATTAAAGAAGAGATCATGAATCTGGGAGAGGCCTATGGAGAGAAAGTTGGTAATGGAGCAAAATGCAATGTTTTTTGAATGAAATTATTGTGAAAAATTAAATTTTTTAAAAAAGTAAACTCTGTAGGAAGGAGACTAAAATAGCTCTGCTTATAGTTAGCATCCTCTACATGGCTAGTCTTCAGGATTGTCATGGTCTGTTGGTTTCAAGGCTACTACTAAGCTGTGGACTGGAGGGTGGGGTAGAGCAAGTTAGAACACACAGACATTCTCCTCTAACTAATGTCTTTCCCTCTAGATTTCCACCTGTTTCTATGGATATGAACACCATCCCTCTTAATGCTGGCCTTTGTGTTCTTCTGTCTACCTACATCTCTACATAAACATGTACAGTCTAAGCTCAGACTCTTCTCCTTTCTTGCTATATTTCCCAATATTATAGAAAATTTAAAAATCCAAAGGTTAGGGAAACTTATTTTGAGGAATATTATTGTACCAAAAAATAAAAATAAAATAAAATTGCTATTGCTTTATTTGAGACATAAACATCACTAACTGTAGATAATTGATAGCTATCTAAGTCCCATGAGATCTTGATCCTGGGAAGTCATCTATGTTCTTTCCCTCATAGGTGCCTTATTTTCCAAATATCCAGTGTGCTATCTTAGACTTTTTATCCTTGCATACTAAAATCCAAGACCTCTTTGTGAACTCTAGCAGTCCTTTGATAACAGATTGTTAGAATGGAATACTTTATAATCTATGCAACAGAGGTAGCCTCATCCATTACTTCTACACCCTTTCCAGGCAGGTTTGCTCCCTGCTTTCCCAGAATCAGGATTCTGCCCCACCTCTGAGACAAAAACCACTTCCTCCTGCCATGAACTGCCAAGACTGCAGAAGCAACAGCTGACCTGGAGTGATTTTTATCCTGTGGAGCAATGAGCACACACAGGAAGATCCCAGATGTGTAAACCTTCTGGTTTTATTTGAAGTCCTTTTGTTTGAATAGCATTACTATACTATCTTGCAAGGTCTTACAAAGCAGATCTAGAAGATAGTAATAATACTAATACTAATAATAGTAATAATATCAATGATAATAATTACTATATTTCAATAGTTATTATTGTATAAAATAATAATTCCAATTGATAATATTAAGATAAAACTTATACCATAGTACTTTACTGAAATTAATCCACAGAATAATGTACAATGTAGAGATAGTTACGGTCCTGAGGCCCAGTAGGCAGTTTGGAATGGGAGCCTCTGTTTTGGCATAAGGATTACTCACTAAATAGAAACTTCATGGTCTCAAGTTTGACAGTACAGGCTCACTTTAAGAAATGTGTGTGCCAATTTTTACCTAAATATCTGTGGGTTGGAGACTCTTGAATATTTGTTGATTTGCTTGATTTTCCACTCTGGTAACTAAATGAACAGAATGGTTTTAATTGCTGTGTTTTAAACTATCATGTAAGGAAAGCATGTTTGTTTGTTTTTTCCCCACCCAACTAAGAACAGCCCCAGCATGTCCTAACTGCTCAATTGCAAACTGACAGACACAAGGTCACTGGTACAAGTGGAGACAGCTCCAGTGGACACATTTGTCTCCCTCCAAGTGTGGTCTGAAACATCTGGCTGGGACAGAAAGTCATGAACACCTTGCTCATGGTATCAGACAGATCCTGAACGATGTGAGTCTGGGGAAGGAAGCCTGTACACCGAAACCTCCTGACCACTTATTTCTATTCAAGAGAGATAAGGAAGCAATAACCTTGCTACTAATGTGAATTCCAAGGAGGGAACTAAATAAATTGCCTCTACCCTCCACATACCACTATTAATCTATACAAATACTGGTCAATTAAATTAGATTACATTTGTAAAGTACCTGGCACTGGGGCCGGACAGTCAGGCTTCTTGTAAATCTTAGTGGCAATTAATAATATATTATCTTCTGAACTACTTAGCAGGTTTTTGCCATTGCATTTAAAATTCTGACAGAAGAGATGACCTCAGTGCAAAGACCCCAAATAAAGGGTTTGTTGTAAATACCTTGGGCTTCAGGCATCAAGGTCAGGAGTTCCACTTCTGGGCATTGGATAAGCAGTCTGTGATGGTCTTGTGAGGAAGAGAGACGGGAGTCCAGCATCATGGAGGTGATGGATTAAAGGTATAGAATCAATGAAGGTGAAATATGACATGTCTGCCTCATGCTTCCTTTGTGGACACTGTGGACAGCCAGCAAACCATGAACAATGACTTGAAGCTCCTATGGCTAAAAGCAGCACCATGTTCCCTACTCTTGATAATTTTTACATTGGGACGCATTTTAGAAAGATCGTTGTCTTTATAGATGCATATGTCTGCTTTCTAGGTTCAGAAGCCACGCTGATTCATTTGGCAGGGTTCCTGTTGTTGTTGCTTTTGTTGTTCTTGTTCTGCCTTCAGCAGCTTGTAGTTATAGTCAACTCTGTCACCGAGGTAAGTCAATCTACTCAGCAAATATGGGAAGTGCTAAAAACATCAACTTCTCCTGCTCGTTCCAGATAATTTGAAGATGCCTTGCCCTGATTGACATGAAGCTGCATTCATTATACACAGCATAAAATAATCACATTTACAAGATAACATAAGAAAGCAATTGGGTATAACCATAAGTTAAGTGGCATTTGTAATTTAAAAAATCATGGAATTGGAATTCAAATGTACTGACTCTGCCAGTTACACAGTCTCTGCCTTCATCATGCCAGGTGGTTTCGTTTAGCCTTTATTTATATAGTTTGTCTGACCACAACACATTTTCTCTTCTTATCCAAGTCATTGGTTAAAACATCCAAGCTCCACATCGTAGGCAGGGTCACGCTCTGTAGACAGTTCATGCACAGTATTTCTGTGACTCCTATGACAATGAATGGATTGGGAGAGCTGGTGGCCCCAGGTGGTCTCAGCAAAGCAAATGTTCTGCCTGGATTTGTGTTAGAGCCATTTGAGGAAGAGGATTCCCTCTTCATTCAACAGATGCTCTCTGTTATCTGTGATAACATCCAAAGGAAGTGGTAACACCGGCACTAGCCACAGGGTTAAGAGTTGATGAAGGAACACAACTTCGAGCATCTGAGTATAATCATGCAGGAGATTTTTCATTCATATTAAGCAGCACCTTCTCTTTATAGTTATATGGAATAGCATGTCCTTATTTACTATGGAAATGTAGCAGTAACACACAGTATGGTCAGGGCTGGGAATTTAACAGTGACCTAAAAAAGTGTAGTTCCTCACTTACAGAAGAGTCATTATTGTAAGAGATTCTAAAGACTTGTCATTAGCTGCCAACATTGAAGAAATACAGTAGATGCAGGAGCCAACAGGTGTACCTGACCCAGGTTAGGGCAGCTTCCAGGGTAAAGCTTTCCAGAAAGGATGGCATTGGATAAATTCCCTGTCTGGGTCCAAATTAAAGACGTTCTGCTTACAAATCACACTAGTATATAATGAATAATACTGTTGACACCTGGCCAAAGGGAACATCACTGAATCTCTGAAACTGTGACTTTTCCCTAAAATCCCTACTGGGTGAGATGTCATTCTTTCATTCTGTTTTAATGGCTGAATTTGCATTATTCATAATTATTTTCTCAAAAACATAGATTATCCCAACTGTTCAGCCGCCATATATATAGTTTCCAACCCCAACACCCACTCCCAATTAGAATTTTGGCCACAGCCCTAGTTGGTGCTGAGAAAGAACACATAAACTTTAAATACTATAACAATCTGGGATAGAAAGGAAAAACATTAGCATCTGACAGTGTAGCAGAATCATACCAGGAAAGGAAAAAGCCCCCTGCTGGTGCCTATATTCTCAATGTGATATATGCTGACACAGCAATCCTAGAATAGGGTTAGTAAACCCATAAAATGCCACGGGCTTATAAAATCTATTTGTTGTTCTTTTTCTGAGGGGACAGTAAACTTCAAATTTGGGTTATAGATTAAATATTAGTAACTTATAAAGGACAAAATGCATTCCCATGTGATAAATATGACCTTCGTATGTATTCACTACAGACCACAAATGATAAGAGCCAAGGTTTTGTAGCTCTCTCAACATCAGGTTTTCAGATATTTTTCCCAACTTACAAAAGGTTTTATGAGGCTTTACATCGTCATGGGATGCATGTGTCCTAGGATAGCTATGAACAAGGCCCAACACATCTGCCCATGGTATCATGTCTCAAGGTCGAAAGGATGAACAGCCTTTTGTGTCTAAGAGAGTCAGTATGCAATGCTGTTGCGACATACTTTAAACTGCCTGCATCTGAGCTAGTGAGATGGGTAAGCATGTAAATGTGTTTGCTCCCTGATGGTCTGAGATGGGCCACTGGAATCCACGTGGCTGAAGGTGAGACCCAACCCCTAACATTGTACTCTCACCTCCGTTAGTGTACAGGGCACATCGGCACCCACCCACATAGAAAATTTTAAAATCATTTTAAAATTTCTCTGTAAAGAATGACTTCAAAACAAAACAAACAAAAAAGAAACAGAACATGAAGTGTGGGAAAGTACTAAAATTTACATATATTTGTATAGTCTTATTGATTGGGGTCGTTTAAATTTGGAAGAATGTTTAAGAAGTCAGTCTGCAAGTGTTAGTTGATTAGATTTGATGACCATCAATATCCAAAACGGTCTCAATGACTGTTTTCTCCCTATATTTACACCCTGTAAGTCCTTTCTCACAATACATAAAATTAGTCAATAAACTCAATAAAGTATTGCCAAAATAACCTATTATTTTTTTGATCATTATAGGCTTTATTTTTTTGTCTCTCTTCCAGTCTCTCCTCCCAGAGTTCATCACCCCATCCTCCTTCCCCTTTGACTCTGAGAAGGTGCTACCCATTCCTAGGCATCCCGCTTCCCTGGGACATCAAATCTCTATAGGATTAGGTGCACCCTCTCCCACTGAAGGCAAACAAGGCAGTCCTTTGCTACACATGTGATGGGAGCCTCAGACCAATCTGTGTATACTCTTCGATTGGTGGCTTCGTAGTTTCTGATGTATTTCCTCTGGGAAAAGTCACTCTGGAGAATGAAAACCACCATCACATAAGGGCATTAGAGTCCCTTTATGAAGAATGTCAAGTGAAGAATGAGATTTCTCAACCTTGTGTGTAACTCAGCCTATCTGAGGTGCAGACCCTACTAACACCTTGAGTGCAATCTCCTGAAATTCCCAAACCCAAACTACCCAGCTAAGTTACTATAGGGCAACAGATGCCATGAAATCAAAGGAATCCATTATCATTTTAAGTCATTGTTGTAGGCTAATGTGCCCTCCTAAGACAGATAAGTCACTAATGAGATAACCCAATGATTTCTCTAAAGTGGTTATTTGATAAAAGAGGGGTATTGTTCTAAATATCTGTCGATCCTGACTACTATTAAGGGAAGAGGCTGATAGTACTCTTCTTTTGCTCTACTCAAAGTTTAGAGTCTGGTTGATTGCTATGTGCAAGATGTCTATATCTCCATTCAGCATATACCCAGTTCCAGGGCACATTGACATAATGGGCAATTATCCTCTACTCCATCTGCAGAGAGCTGCTTGTTCAAGATGTTCATGTCTATTCATGTATCCTGCATGTCTATCTCTTCCCTGATCTTCAAGGAGTCATGACTATAAACATCTTTAAGTCCAATCTTTCGTCAGTATACCAGTTGTAAGGGCCTCAAACCAAATAATAAACACTGTGACAGCAACTTACGCCTCATTAGAATCCACCATCTCTCAAGCAAATGTATTCAAGCAGAGTCGAGTCCTTCTAAATGTCAAATACTGACCACAGACACTGCATCAGTCACATTCATTTCTGGTCAATCTTTCAGATGTCTAAAGAAAATATTTCCTCCCATTTGAATTTTTCTTTACACAGGATGAATTAGCTAGCACCAAATATTACCAGACAAGCATGACAAGGGCCCTGGCATCCTCACATTTTCCTCCTGTCTTGCTCCCATTTTTCTGGGAACTCTTACAGCAACTAACAGTCTTGAATCTACGTACCTTGTATGTGTATCTGTGTGTCTGTGTCTGAGTGATTTGAATCTGGATACTTTCTGCTTCTACAACCTCCTTCCTTCCTTTATCAATTCCACAATGCCTCATTTCATGAAAGTCAGTTCACCTTATCCTTTTGATCTACGCAATGCCATTCCTTGTCCATTTGTCACAACTGAATTGATACAGAGACTGCTATATTGTAATTACTGAGAGGGAATCATCTTCCTCTCATCTTGGCACATTTGCCCTTAGACATATCAAGTTAGTAAATAGCAAGCATTTCCCAAGTATCTCCAGCTGTATCAGGAGCTGTCTCAAAAACGTGCAAAATGGGATAGCAGCCACCTCCTTAGGTCAGATGCTTGTTTGTCCTGTTTCCTCTGCATGGGACTCACCAAGCAGATATGGTGATCTACCTGGAGGATAAAGTGAAAGATCAACAAACCCTAATGGGCAGAACATAAACAATAGATGTTTACAAAAAATAAGCAGAGGCAAAAATGTCCAAAACTGAGTATATTTTTAAAACGGAGGCATAGAAGACTGTGAGTCTGCTCATTGTACCCTGGCTCCTTAGACAATATTCATTCTCAGAGTCCATGTCTGACGATAGCCATCAATTCTGCTTTTTGTTCCCCTGGCTTGAAAAATCTTAAGGACTAGATGATATCTTTGTTGTGTTTACTGTGTGATTTGGTGGTACCATAAATTCAGGAGAGCTAGACTTAAGGTCTCTTTATCTTTCTATTAAGGAAAAAAAAGTTGCAATGGGTCAAAGTGTAGGCGGTGGGTTTTTTTGTAGCAAGGAATATTAGAGGGACAATAAATAATCTGAGTACCTCAAGAAGCCTACCTGTATTGTTTGTTTCATGCTACACACACTATGCAAACCTCAAGTAGAATTACTTTTGTAAATACCAGCCAAAGGAGGGACAAAAGCCCGGCACACAATGGCACTCGACTTTTAATTCCAGTGATAGCTAAAACACCATTAAACTGTACTTCAAGTTCTTGAAGTACTAGAAAGTTCAGTCAGAAAATAGTGTATGGCTATGTATCCAATTTAATAGCTAATGCAGTTTCCTTGGTCTGTAGTTGAGAAGACATTCAAAGAACAAAGGGATGTTGCTGGAAGCTTTAAAAACCCAAAGTAAAGGAGCCAGTCTTTCAGAGCAAGATAAAAGGAATGTGGAAATCATCACTACCTCTTCCCACTTCACAGCCATTATCCAATCATATCAGACATTCTTTAGGGGGTTCGAGAGATGATTGGTTGAGCATGCAAGCTGTCTCCTAGTTTGCCTCCTCCTCTACAGTCTATAAACACTTGTCGAAATTCTAGCACCTAATGTCCATGACCCTCAGTCCCCCTGTCTGCAAATGTAAATGACAGCAGTCTATCCCTCATAAAGTCCTAAAACATCTAAATACACTGATGTGTTCCTGGTCACACTAAGCCACCACATAGTGAGAACTGATGAGTCCCACTCACAGTGGAGTGATAATTTTCCATGTTCAGTCCTAGCAGTGGTCTTTCCATTTAGGGAGACTAAGCAGAAGCACCCTGAAAGAGCATGATCTCCAGCACATAAATTCCTTGTATGACAATTCTGAGTTTGCTGGTTCAGAGGCCAAAGGAAGAAGAAAACACTGGTTGAACAAAATCCTCAGTAATCCTAGGCCACAGCCATCCCAGAATGTAAAACCTTCCCTTTCTGTCCATAATATCCATATGCTATATAGAATCTGACAATACTGCAGGCAAGTGGCCCAAGGCCTAGGCCTAGGATCCTGTTATTTATTTAAGCAGCTGTTTTCATTACCATTGGAAACTTTTGACATTCCTTACCTTAGTACTGCCTCCCAACTTTGACATGGTATTGTTATGATAGATTCTAAGAATAGAGAAACACAGAGAAATGCATGAGGCACACGAATCCCCTTCATCATCTATCCTCCCCCACTCAGCATATGTTTAGAGAAGTAAGCATACTTCTAGCTTGTAGGGTGTGTGTAGCGTGAAACAAACCATGGAGGCAGCCTTTCGGGGTGCATTATGTGTTATTCTCCTCTAGTCGTTCCCACTGACAACATGGAGAAGTGTTTTTATAGTTATTTGGAGTCAACGCGCTGACACACCATGCCTATTCAGTCTTGTAATTCCAGATGCTAATCAGTGCAGGGCAAGTAATACTGTGCTATCCTGTAATCCTTATCTATGACCCACCTACTGATTATACATCTGACACTCTCTTTTCAGAAAACACACACACACACACACACATACTGTACAGCAGGAGAAATACAGGGGACTTACAAGTGATAATTTACTAGAGTGTCAAATCCATGAATAGTTGTTGGAACAAGTAACTTCAAGCATTACCTTATCTGAAAAAGTCTAACATTTTTTTGTGCAAAGTGATAGTTTAAATAGCCTGTTAAATCCATATTTCACAGTTGAGTTTACAAGTCTTTTTTGTACAAGCTGAAACTTGAAGAATTAAGGGTTTTGGCTGTGGATATAGCCAAATCTTTTGTGATGTTCAATACATATATCCTTTTTCTTCCTGTATCTTGATATGAGAAATTTCATGTGGATAGTATAAAGAGCCAGTATGTGTTTCATAGGAAGAAAAGTATTCCTGTTTTGGTAGAAAACCAGGGGCATGTGTTCATCGCTTCCATATAAGAACTAAAAGTATTTAACACATTCACTAGACACTGAGAAATGAAGTGTGAATGGATCATAAGCATAGACCAGTTGGGCAAATGTAATCATAAGGTTACAGAGAGAATGTATCAAAGCTCTTTTCAAAAACTAGAGAAAAACAAATGCCTAAGAGTTCGCCTATAAATTATGTATTTCAGAGAAGATTCACTGTCAAGGTCTATCAGAAATCACATTTCTAGAAATCTACATGGACTGTTCAATGTTTTGTTGGCTCATTCCCCTAAAAATGTATAGAAAATAGAAGATGATAAATTCTGTAGTGCATGGGGTTTTTTGTTTTTTTGTTTGTTTGTTTGTTTCTAACAGCCATTATTTAAGCTATTCTTTTTTGGCATCATTGTTCTCAGAATGCAGGACCCCAAGCCAAATCTTGTCTACATTCTTTGAGCTTGATGGAAAATAATGTGATGTTTGTTATAGTTAGTTCCATCTATGGCCAGGAATTAAAGTATCCAACATTCATATCCATCCGTATTTCATGTATCAGGAAGATATAGGCAGGATGGTGGGAGGTTTGCATTGGATGGGATCTGTGCTCCTAAGGACATAGTTCATGTTTCTGTGTGTCCCAGGCAATAAGAGAATTCCTCTGCATTTCCTCTGAACACAGATGAAGACAATGAACTTAGCGCTTAAGGCCCTTTTAATTCCATAAGCTTTGATGCACTTAAATAATCAGAGCCTTAGTGTCCTAGTAGGAAAATGAGGATTGAAATGGTCCTTGAACATAAATATCCACAGTATGTCACTATGGGGGATTAACTTATTTCTTTATGAAACTGAAATAATAAATCTAAGAAAGTCCCTCACGTAGTAAGCTAATACGTTCTTTATGTCAACTATGAAGGACTGTGAGCAAAATTCATAAAACAAGATAGAGTAAATGAGGAAGATAAATAGAAAACCAAAAGACATAGAGGAAGAATTATTTTTTAAAAACACACCAGGAATCTAGGGAAATAGCTCAGTTGATGAAGTGTTTGCCAAGCAGTATAAAAACCTAACTTTAATTTCTAAAAGCCACAAAAAAAAAGTTTGTCCTAGTGGAACATGAAGACAGAGACAGGAGGATCCCTGGGGTTGTGTCAGAGATTCAGCTATGGTGAATGTAGTTCTAGGAGGGAAAGAAGGGGAGGGAGGGAGGAAGGGAGGGAGGGAAAAAGAGACAGAGAGAGAGAGACAAAGACACAGACACAGATACAGAGAGATAGAGATAAACACACATACACACAAAGAGAGAAACATGAATACAGAGAAATAGAGATACTCTCTCAAAAAAAAGATGGCGCCTGAAGAATAAAGAGTTTGACCTATGGACTCTACAATGTATCCATACACATGCAGCATATACATACACAAAAACACATGCATTCATGCATACACACAAAATTACTGCAAAATGTTAGAATTTGTGCCTAGAGAAATTAAAGATACTGAAGATTATTTATCTAAGAATTACCAGATTGATATGTGGGGTGGGAAAGGGGGATCATTTTTGCTGTGGCACTGGTAACAAGTGTCACAAGGCTACATGGGTTTTACTACTACACTGGTCACTAAGTGCCCTGCCATAGTTGAAAGACATATGAGTTGATAATTCTGGAACACCTGATAGTCCTGAGATTGTCCAGAGAAAAACAAATGTCACCCTTTGGGGCCAAATTTGAAGCAAGCTTTACTAAATTGAAAATACTGACCAAGGATGGGCTTTGATCAGGAGCACTTCCTGAAACTTCTCAGCTGAGTGACCTCAAGACATATGTTGCAGGCACTTTTATGGACAAAACTAATAGGCCAGTGTGCTTTCCCATGAGGCTTTGTTATTTACCAAGAACTACTACTCCCAGCCTTCCAGGAAGTTACATGGCCCCTGGATGGGTGGGGCTTATGAGATAATGTTGGGCCTTACATGCCCAAAATAGAGAATCTCACCTATAAAGAACCTGTAGAAGTGAGGCTATTTTGTGGGGAAAGACTTATAGATCTGAACTGACTGGCCCAGGTAACACTCAAGATTGTCTCCATTCCTCAGTGACACCAGTAAGCACCTCGAATCTCAACATTCAGTAGATGCAGGTGGAGAAGTTTCCTCTCTTCTTGGTGAAGGTAGTGGGGATTTGTTCAGTCAGGCTAAACTGAGTAAGTCCAAGACCTTCACTCAGGAGGGCTGGTTACTACACATTTATCCTTGTGCCATTACTTTTGTCAGAAAATCTAGAAAAATCAGAACAATGAACTGTGTGAGGAACTAAGATTTGTGGGAATTAAAGATGGAAGCTGCATTAGCATCCTTAACCTGCTAGCAATGTCTCCTTTTGTGGTCAGAGCGTTAGGAAACATGAATCAAGGGAGGGGACACGGTGTGACAGGGCACAACTTACAATATGGCAACAGACAGCTAGAGCCACCAAGAGCTGCCTGGGAACATGGGCTACATGACGTCATCACATCTCTGAACCTGTGCTGAACAAACGCTTCTGACCTGACAATACATTTGACATTCCCTAACCCCAGTACTTCATATAATCACAGATATGCACGCTCTGATGAGAAGATAAAATTCCAAAGGTGTGTTTTCACTCAGTAATTATCCAGAAATAGGTATAAGATAGGCATTACTGGCATTTCTTCACCTACATCTAAGGGCTTTGCCCTAAGGAATAAAAAATTTGATCAGTTTATTTATTAAGGCCCCTTTTTGTTGGAAATAAACTGAAAGAGGATCTACACACATGCTAACTTAACTGAAATGGCTAAGGGTGGAAGAGTTTCCAGCAACCAAGGACTAATACATCAGTAAAACTTCATTTACCCATCAGCATCATTTCTTCTGGTTGGCATCTCCCAGGCTGGTCCTTTCCTCTGGGTGATAGATAGTGCAGCAGACATACCTCTTCTCTCACAGTGGTTAAATCAAAAGTCCGTACATTGCGTGCCTTTGTTTACTTCTGCTACAGTGACCTCTCGAGTCAAGTTCACCTCTTGCCACTAGGGAGTTAGTCTGTGTTGATTTTCCTTGCCTGGGTCACTCAGCCATTCCTAAAGAGAAAAGACCAGCTCATCCACATGAAATCTTCATGAAATGGATTAGACTGGGATGTTATCTTCCCAAACAAATAGAGGTGTCTCATATGGAAAAAGAAATAATAAATTAAATATGCACGGGACAAGAAAAGCACCAACAATAGTCAAGCAACGCTGCTTGATGAGTATACTGACTGTCCCCATCAGCCTTTGTCATCTTGAAACAAGCAAGGGTCACCTGGGAAGAAAATCTGCTGAGAAAATGCCCTATCAGATTGCTGCTAGCAAGTCTGTGAAAGGCAATTTCCTCACTAATGATTGATATGGAAGGGTTCAGCCAGTGATGGGTGGTATAACTCCTGGGCAGGTGATCTTCTGGTATGTATGACTGCAGCCTAAGAAAGCTATGGAGAGCAAGCCAGCGAGCTGCTTTCCCCCATGGCCTCTGTATCAGTTCCTGCCTCTGATGCTGCTTGAGTTTCTGCTCTGGCTTTCTTTCATGATGGACCATAAGCTGCTAGGCAAAATAAACCCTTCCCTCACCAAGTTGCTTTGGGCCATAGTGCTTACTGACAGAAAGAGAAACCTAATAAAGACACTGACATACAGGAAAATACTAGGATGTACCCTACTTTAATCCCAAGCATAGACTCCCAAGTTCTTCAGGAGACGTTAGTTCTGTTTCCAGAGCACAGGTAACTGTCCAACTCCTAAAGCTCTTATCCAAAAGTCAAAGATCAGAGGTCTGCAGACTCATGTCTCTCATCTCTCTCCATAGACTTAAAAAATACTAAACCAAGCATTTGCCTTTGTAATGACCAACTATATGTAGTAAAATCAATTGTTCAATCAACCCTTTACAGTTAAAGATAAATCCAAATATCCAACCAGCCCTTTTCAGTCTAGGGTTTATAAATTCCAAAACAGTGTCTCCTTCATGAGAATATACAGGTTTCTTTCATCCCTTTTCTGTTTTGTTCTGTTCTATTCTTTTCATATCTGCTGTGTGTTTTATATCTATGTGTATTGTCACATAAGATCCTTAGATTCAACTTCATATTCTTTTGTTAGTCAAATCGAGATCATCATAAATTGTACATTGTTCTATTTGCCCAACAAAGGGTCTCCAAATAGTTTCAGGCACTATTCAAAGCACTTGGGTCATACAGGGACACCACCTTGTCAGTGAAGATGATGCCTCACCTTAATTAAATGTGTATTTCACGTTCAGGTATGGGAGGTAGTCAAAGGTTTGTCTATTCTGAAACTGTCTACCACAACCTGTGGCCATCAGAATATGCAGACAACTTTTCAGACTACATTGTCTGATCAAATATTTCCAATGCATCAACAGAGGTAGAACAGGATCCACTGACCCTATATCACAAATATCACAGAAGAGACATAAAATATTATAGATAATTCATTCAATAATCCAAGAAAGATTACCCATAATGAACAGTTCTATTTGGATTTTTGGAGTTGTATCAGTTAATATGATTGACCTGGGCATACTCCTCGTGAGTCCTATGAGGGATATTAGTAAGTAAAGTAGTAACTGACTTGCATGTGAAATGAAATAGCGGGCATCTAAAAAAAATCAAAATTTCTGACCTCATATTTAAAGGACTTCTGACCATAGGATGGCAGTTTGGCCAGAATCCCTGAGGAAATGGAATATCCTTATCTTAGTAACTGATGCAGGACAGGTTAGAAATGCATTCTGTAAACTCCAGTCGAGGACCTGATGCCAATCCCCCAAGCACCAATCTCGTGCTCTCCATCTGTGCAGCGTGGTAAGTTGGGACAACTCTGCTCCATCTCCGGCATCCTTGGCTGCAGAGGGATGCTTCTGCAAGGTTACTTCCTACTCCTTCACAGAGGAAAAGAATAATTTACAAAAGAAAAGGTGTCATTTGCCCAAAGGAAAATTGTTAGTGAATAGATATTGTAAGATAAGATAAACAGTCAACCAAACACAAATAGGCACCTGCCATGAACCAGTATAAGAAACAGTATGAGGAGCAGATAACGACTGCTGCAGATGAATTATGAAAACAAGAACATGCAAAATTGAAACACAATAGCAACCAGTGAGTAAACAAATCCCGTAAAGTTCAGTTAGCAAAGTCCTGTAAGTTAAAATAATGAGATTCGGTGCCATCTCACACTCCTCAAATATGGAAGGAAACTTCTGGACTCACTTGAGTTGCTTGTGGTCGCTACATTGAACAGTTTGGCAACAGGTCAATACTTTTCAAAGGAATCTAAGTCACTTCATTTCTACATAACCAACCCCTGTGGAGATCCTTGCATCTGTCTCTAAGAAGACACTTCATTTGTGAAGCTGCATCATAAACAAACTGCACATTTAATCATTAGGAAAAGAAAGAATAATGTAAATTTTAAATGAAAGTACCTATGTGACTCATCGTGGAGAGTTATCAAAAACCCAGTGCAGAGAGGAATATATTACAGATTGTTGTAGATGTCACAACTGAATATTTTCACACTCCATACAATACATACATATGTATAATACAAAACTGAGCCATAGTGGATGTTCAATGTTGAACTGAAAACTTCCTGCTTAGCCATAAGTGTGAGACAACATGTTGTCTCCAGGAGATGGACTCACTATACTATGCATTTTAGAATCTCCTTCTTTGGGTGATTTTGTTCAGCATGTCTTACCAACTGCTTACCACAGCTTCTCAAACATCAAATTACTTTCATACCACCCAGACACTTATTAGAAGTGTGGTATCTGGGCCCTATCCCAGAACCATGAAATCAAAATCTGCAGAACATATATGTTCACTTTAAAATGTAGGAAACATGGGTATGGAAATCTAGATACTCACAAGACCAACACTGTATTTTCTTTTTGAAGACTCCTGTCAAAGCTTGAGTCCTGGCTTAACCATTAATGCCTATGACCTTTGGCAAAATAAATTTGCTTACCTAGGTCTCCATTTTTGTTTTCCTGCATGGTAATAAATGTGAGAACCTGTCTCTCTCAGGTGTTTTTAGGAATTCAGTGTCCACTAAGAGATCTTGATACAGCCAGAAGACTGGGACTTGGATGTTACTTTTGTTATTAGAGTTTTGATAAAAACAAAATTACCAAAGTAGGATGCAGAAGAAAGGACCATCCATTTGGGGGCATCATTAGGGAGAGAGGGAGAAGAGAGCAAGGGAGATGGAGGGGGGAGAGAGAGAGACAGAGAAGAGATACACAGCATGAAAGGATGGACATGCAAGAAAGGGTTGCATATCCATTCTGCTGTAGAATCTTCTGAATTTAACTATTCCTTCATTCCTTAAAGACACAAAGTTTAGTGGTAGTAGTCGCTTGTTTGGGTATTTTTCATTTCATGCTTTATTTTGGTGATGTTTTGACAAGAAAAAAATCTATGTATGGAGGTTTTTTACATTTTTGCAGATGGAATTTTCTATCTGCTCCTTTTCAATTCCCAAAATATAACAGAGACAATGGGAAGCCCTATAACCTTTGGGGTCGGGCTGTCTCCTTCCTACATCCCATGATGCTCTGTTCACAGCATCCTGCTCACAGCAGGGTTTAAAACACTTGTTCTCTCACCTGAACCATCTCTAACTCTTACCTTGCTGCCATGTACACTATAAAGGCTACAAGAAGGAACACTGAAAATAGCAATCCCAGGGCTATCTCACTGCCTAAGGTCATTAATAACAGCTGTTTCACATACAGATAAAATCTCTGCCACTATAAATACTGGCTTTTTATAACTTCACTATAAATACTGGACCTTTAAATATTGTACATTCATTACTTCAATATCTTAGCTTTCAATTCTTTTTTTATTCACTGTACATCTCACTCACTGTCCCCTTCCCCAGTCATTCCATCTCACAATCCCCTCCCCCATGTCCCTTCCATTCTCCTCTGAGAGGGTGGAACTCCCCTGGGTATCGCCCCAGCCCTGGCACATCAAGACTTTATGGGGCTAGGTGCATCCTTTCCCACTTAGGCCAGACAAGGCAGCCCACCTAGAAGAACATATCCCACAGACAGGCGTCAGCTTTTGGGATAGCCCCCATTCCAGTTGTTCAGGATCCACATGAAGACCAAGCTTCGCACCTGCTACACATGTGCAGAGAAACCTAGGTCTAGCCTACATATGTTCTTTGTTTGGTGGTTCAAGCTCTCAGAACCCCAAGGGACCAGGTTAGCTGATTCTGTTGGTCTTCCTGTGGAGTTCCTATCCCCTCTGGGGCGGGAAATTCTTCCCCCTATTCTTCCATAAGACTCTCTGAGCTCCATCTACTGTTTAGTTGTGTGTCTCCGCCTCCCTCTGACTCAGCTGCTGGGTAGAGTCTCTCAGAGCACAGCTATGCTAGACTCCTGTCTGCATGCATAGCAGAGTATCATTAACAGTGTCAGGGATTGGTGCTTGCCCATGGGATGAGTCTCAAGTTGGGCTGATTATTTGTTGGCCATTCCCTCTGCTCCATCCCCCGTGCCTGCATTTCTTGTAGACAGGATAAAATTGGGGTTGAAGGTCTTGTGCGTGGATATGTGTCCTTATTCCTGTCTGGCTACAGGAGGTGGCCTCTTCAGGTTCCATATCCCCCATGTAGTGAGGCACAGCTAAGGTCAGCCCCATTGATTCTTGGATCCCTCCCTTATCACAGGTCTCTGTTATATATGTTTCTCCCTCCCTCCTTCTTTCCCTCCCTTTATCTCTTAATCTCTGCCACCACCACCCCACTGCCCACACCACCTTTTAGCTCCTCCTACATCCTGAATCCTCTGACCAGAACACCTATTCACATGAAGAACCCTTTGCTAGAACTCCCTATCTCAAGCCACTACTACATCATCAAGTTGTCCTGCCTCCCCCAGTCCAAGCACAGAGGTTTCGGTAAAACTTGGATAGTAAAGATCAGGCCTACTTTTGACCAGATAAAGCTTCCCAAATTCTAAAATTTCACTTTGCTTTCCCATGGAATATTACTTTAGTTTGGAAGCTTCATTTTCAGCTGCCCATTGTGGCTTCTGACTCACAAGATGAACTGTTTGTTCCCTGGGATGTACCCTGTATGGTACTGCCACAAAGCAACCTGGACATCAGCCCACAATCTCTTCTCTGTTCTCTCAGAATATTCCTTACTTGAGGGTGGGGGAAGCTTCAACTTCACAAGCAAAATGTTCCTTATTGTATCTCACCCAGTATTTGGAGTATTTTGCCACTGGAAGATTTGTTATACCAGTACACAGTATTACAAGAATTCTCATTGCCTGAGATGGTAACTGTGTACTTCTTCTATTATTTAAACATGTCTTATCTAGCCTACCACAGTGTAATCGCTCTGAGAGAAGGGACTGAGTGCCTTGTTGTCACCATCCTGTTTTTTCTTATCAGCGTCTGGCACAGAGTAGATGTCCCCCAAATATTTGTTGAAAGAATGATCAGATCAGAGCTGAAGTGTGGAAGATTTTCTTTGGAGTGTCTTCCTGAATAGCAGGGTGATAAAACTTAACCAAAGGCGATATGACAAATTCCAAGATGTTCAACATTCTCACAGGCACTCACAGATAAAAGCCTCAGAGCCTTTGATCACCAGAAAATGTGCCTCTCCCACTAGTCTAATGCCATTAATCTTTAATGCATTCCTCACCCTATCCATCCTACACTTAAGTTTCCATATTATTCATTAATTCTGACATTGGCAGACTGAATTCCTCTGAGGACCAAGGCACTCCAGCTCTCTCTACATCCCAAAGGCATATTTTTAAAAGACAGGCATAATTTTTGCCCACAAGATCCAGTGTAACAATATTACCAATTAGCCCCTTGTACTCCCCAAATAAATTGCCCACTAGTCATCACTTTAAGAGATTAATTGACCATGCAGATACTGAGGCAGGAAAAAATCAGACACAGATCCAGTTAAGGTTGCCTTGCAAAGTTCTCCTTCGGAGCATACTCCTTTTTATGTTGATCATAAGGTATCACTTAAATGAAAGTTACAAACTTCAATTAAGTTTTCTGTCCTTAGGATCATTTGTCCGTTGTCACCTGGGACCTGCTAGTCCTTCTTGAGAGATTTTATACCAGGGGTTAGGGGGAAAATGTGCTTAGGTAAATGTTAGAACTCAAGCTGGTTTTCTAATTCAGTGCCTTGGAGAAATCAGCCATATTGGAATACCCTATGACAGATATGGGCAGTTGGAACTTCTGTTTGAGTTCTGTATAGGGGAAAAATGGTGAGCCCAGGTAGTCATTTGACAGATTCAAGTGCATTGAAAAGCTAGCCAAATGGGTAGATGACAATTATGAATCAGGGTTTCAGCGAGAAATAAATGGCATGCATATAAGAATGAGAAGTGTGCTGCATGGAGCAGGGCAGGGCTGGGTGGGTATGTGTGTGTGCACACTTGCAATGTATGCACATACTCATAAGGCTGTGTGTGTATGTGCATGTGCTTTCATGTGTAAATATGCATGTGGAAGTCAGAGGTTGACATCAGGAGTCTTCTTCAATGACTTTCCCCATCTGGGCTCCTCGATTCCACTAGACTTTTGGCCAATGAGCTCTGGAGATCCATGAACCTGCCCCTCCTTAGTATAGACTACAGGTGTATACCCTACATCCAGATTTGAAGTAAATGCTGGAGGTACTAAAGATACAGACTCAGGTCCTTATGCTTACTTGCACAGCAAGCAGTTTACAAGGTAAGTCATCTCTCTATTACAAGGAGCATTATAATAAATAATACTTATAAATGGTGTAAAGAAGCATTGTTCTACCCAGGCCAACAGAGGCATTATCTCCTCTAAACTAGAAGGAGTTGGAAAACAGACAAATCAACAGAAGTTGAAAAGAAAGAAGCATGGCAAAGGGCTCCTTTCCAAAGATTTCTGATCTCTAGGCCACAGAGCAGGCACAACCTGTGTGATCCCTGTAAGAAAGGAGCCAAGGATCTAAAATCCCTGATGTTCTCTTCTTCCCATTCACCCACTCATTCTGCCCAAGTCCTCACTGACCAATAGGGTACTAGAAGGCAAAGGAGCTCTTCTAGGAAGATCAAGCTTCCAGCCTGTAGAGAAAAGACCCTGGAGGGAAAGACTGACAGAAAGAGCGTCAACTTGGTCAGGGGTCCAGAGTATCTGGAGAGAACTTTCATAGAAGACTCCAGATTTACTGAATCAGAGACTTGGCAGCAAAGGCATTTGAAATCTAGAAAAACTCATTTTTAAACTTAAAATCTTAATTTTAACTTTTCTTCTAAAATGAAAAATCCTTATCCAGTTTTGTCTTGTGCTCCCTATGTCAGATTGTATGGATTGTCCAAAGAAATGGAGGTATTTAGCCAGCTGGTATTGCTGTGCTGTTTTGTAAATAGCTAATGCTGAGACTTTGCAAACACACAACCTCTAGCCAGTTACCCAACACTTGTTTATTCCAACAGTTTAAGGATTAGTACTTAGACACACACTAGCCTCTGATGAGCTTAGGCCACTGAATACAATGTTCAAGGTTTCACAGAGACTGAGATGTCAAGTATATCTTACTTCTCTTTGTCTTCTGTTGTTCAGATAGTAGTGGTACTAAGATAGAATCTCATTATGACTCCATCAGGCTGGTCATAAACTTCCACCTCTATAGGATTAAAGGTGTTGAGCCACCACACTTGGCTATATCCCTCATCTTTATTAATAATCCTAAACTATGAAAATGAATATTCCTGGTGAAATTACCTGAGCTGCTTCTCAAGTATTATGAAAGAATAAAGGGGGTGACTAGTAGTTAGCCCTAACAGTGTAGAAGTAAGTGCATATCTTTTCTCTATGTGAATTTTTATCACCAAACCAAGGAACCAACCCAACTTTAGTGTTTAGTCCTGTAATAGCCCATACTGGGAAGGCTGAAGCAGGAAGAGGATGGAAGGTTTAAGGTCTGCCTAGACAACATTGTGACCCCTTTTCTCAAAATAAAAAACACAAAAATAAAAGAGACTGGGAACATAGCTTAGTGACAGTGTGCTTCCTGTCATGTATGAGGATCTATATTCAGTCCTTAGTGCTGGCAAAACCAATAACTATCAGGCTTGAGTATTAGACTTCCCAAGATGCCAGTATTTGTAGGCAGACTACAGGGTGAAAAAGGTTCCCTGTTGTTGGTTCGGGGGAATGGGTAGTCTAGGAACATGCAAAGCATACATTCCACTATAGTTTAATGTTCCACCTTAGCAATAGCCAAGCCATGTTGATTCTCAGGCTATTTCTTTATTATCCAAAAAGATTTAAAAACTAAACAAATAAAAAGCTAACCTGAATATGTTTCTGCAAAGAACTCCTTCAAATTACACCCATCTCTGGTTTTATTGGTGAGTTAGGGAAAATGAAGAAAGGAAACAATTTTAAAACAGCAGACAAATAGACAAGATGTCTGTCATATGAACAAGTAACCTGACTTTTATGATGCCATTGGACTTTCTCCAGCACCAAGTCGCAGCACCAAGTCGCAGAATTACATGTACACATGTAATTCTCTCTTAGGTTCCTATCAGGGAGTATTTTTAAGACTACCATACTAAGGGGAAGACACAGCTTAAATTAAAGTTCCATGACTATAAATATGTCCTTTAGGACTGCCTATCAGTCAATCACAACCAATTTCAAAGAAGACCCATAATGACAGAGTATTGGCTTTTCACTGGCTACAGTTATGGAACTTCTAGGCAGAGTAAAGTGTGTTCTTAAAACATCTTTTTATCGGGGTTGGTTAAGTTCTAAGAAGCCAATAAACTATAAAGGATTGGTCTCAAAGTGCTTTAGAAATTTGTAAGCAAAGCTGTCCATTCCCTCCTTCTGTAGAACTTTACACATTAACACAGTTTGCATCAATGTCTGGAATGTACCTTAAGTCTAGAATCAGAAATCTGAGGCACTAAAATAAGTTCTTCAGGTGACACCAATTCATACTCAAGTTTATGAGGCATGAGTCTAATATTCCTGATTAGAAGCACCTTGGACATTGTTCTTTTTTCTGGGCTTCTTGTCACTCAAGTGGATAAGCCTGTCTCTGAAAGCCCCGTCCATGGCATTTCTGCCTCAATGGCTTTCAGATGGTGTTGTAGACTGAATTCTATCGTATCAGAATTCACATACAGACTTCCTGAACCACAGTACCTCAAAAGGTACCCAGATTTGATGTAGACATTTAAATAGGATAACTAAACTAAAACAAGTCTGTTAGCATGTGCCCTAACTCAGTTGCTTAGTAGAGATATATTATTAGAACTGCACAGAGGCCTGCAATGGGTACACCAAGTGGAGAATTGGCTCAAAGGCAAAGCAGATGCGGAAGTACAGGAAAGCTACACAAATCAAGAAGAAAGGCCTATGCGGAAAGGTCACTTTGCCAGTTCCTTGATCTAGGTCACCTAGTCTCCAGGAATGAAGAAACACATCCCTTTAACCTAAGGTTCCAGTATAAGGTGCAGCACTGGGAGGAAAGATTTATAGAGACAACAAGCATTCACGCACTGAAATTGACTCTTCTAGAGGGAGAAATGCTTCCCCTTTCCCTTCCATCCTTGTATAAGCATTAGGACAGGCCATCAGTAATTCCAGCTCTCAGAAAGCCGAGGCAGAAGGATTATGATTTTGACTATAAAGATATAACCCTCATCTCAAAACAAGGAGGAAGAGGGGATAAAGGGGCAGATGATATAGTAGGTATCTCAGATTCAGGATCACAGAATCAAAATACAACTTTTCAAAAGCCAAAAAGCATTGTCCTACACCATAATTCAGGGGAGTCATATTTAGAAAATAGGGGTATATCTATTCATATGTTCATGAGGAGATATGTTAATGCTAAAATATGCTTTGTTTATTTGAAGTTCAAATTCACCTTGGGGTCCTGGGCTTATCACACAGCTATACGATAGCAGCCTCTTTGGGGTCAGGGCACTCAGTCACAATGATATCAAAACAAGATAGTCAAAGAAGATGATTTATGAAAAGGCTCCTTTAGGACTGGGTGTTTCTGCTCTCCAACTTAAATAATGTAATAACACTCAGAAGGACTGACATTTCCATTAGTTGAAAGAACAGTGAACCTCGGCAATCTTGGCAGATCAGTAGGCACCAGAATTCTTATTGGAAATATCTTTATCTGTCACCATTGTTAAAGCCCATGGCTCATTTTTGTTTTCAAAAGAATTCTGAAATCTGGAGCAACAAAATATCTCCAAAGAGCCTCGGAACCATCATGTGGCCCCTTCTTGTGGTGGTGCCTTATCTCAGAATTAAAGTAGCAACTCACTTATTTTGGATATATATATATATATATATATATATATATATATACATATATATATGTACATATATATACATATATATATATAAAAAGCCATTTCCCTATATTCAAGCTAGTATTTGAAGTTGATTCTGTACTTTAAACACACACACACACACTGGATATGTGCATGAGATTTTGTACAAAAATATACAAATTCTTAAATAAAAATCTTACTTGATATTACAAATACTCTTATAAATCTGAATTTACCCCTATATTTCTGTAATAGTACACAAGCAATTAATATTTATGGAATAGTTCCCAAGCATCCAGAGATAAGTTTCAAAAATTTGTTCACTTAAATAAGTGCTTTGACCTAATTTTCACTGAGGTAATAGGGCTGATTTTCAGCAATATTTAGTTTATGCCTACCACAGTTAAAACTTTTTACTGTATCTACCCTCATACTACTCAAAGGCAAATATTTGCACCAATTTACAGGTGAGGTATATATATTAGTGCCACAAGCCTCCCCACACAGCTGATTAACATTGAGATTCAAATTGGCCAAAGTAGCACCAAACCCTTGTGCTAATTACTAACTCAGCTGACTAAAGAGGCCATTCACTTAAGCACTTAAGCCATTTCCCTATATTCAAGCTGGTATTTGAAGTTGATTCTGTACTTTAAACATAGTAATTTATGTGAGCCCCTAAGAAGACTGAAGTGGCCAAGAGGATAGATTATGGTCTCTACCACAATCTGGAGATGACATCGGTACTGGGACTCTCCATAAAAGAGCTGCAGTTCAAAGATTTCTCACTGTCAGTATGGCAGACGACTAGATAGGAGACAGCAAATCAAGGGCCTGACATTTCCAATTTGCTATATAACTGATCATTTGGACCCATAGCTGGTGAGAACAAGAGGGAAAGATCCAACCATCATCAGAATAAAACCTTAAGGAGCAACATATGCACACACTGGAGACTGTTAAATGATATTTATCCCTCCATTCAACAAGCCTATGTGGAGTTTCCCATTTGCCAAGCATTCAACTGCTCTCTGGATAATCGGCCTTCATTTCTCAGAATAGCTAACACATAGAACTTTACACATATCTTCTTGATCAGAATGGGAAACAGCCCTTGCACATTACCAAGAATAGGAATAACCTTTGTCCAAAGAATTTTTAAATTTTAAAGAAGGAGCATTTTAAATCTACAAATCAATGAGAAGTACTTTTCAATTAAGCTTTGCATTACCACATTCAATATTTTTGTATTGTCTCAGCTACTCAACCTCGGGAGATTTATTTGACTTCTCTGAACTTCAATGTTCTCATCTATATAATGTGGATAGAAAAATACCCAGCTCATGGAAGACCTGAGATTATTGAGGTTGTCAGGGTGGGTGGTTAAAGGGCTCTGGTATGTCCTAACTGCAATCAAGAACTACCTAAGGGTAAGTAAACTATGGGTCCAAGGTAGGTCCATTTCAAGTACAGCTCCTGGGTCTTTTAGGTGGAACTCACATAAAGCACCACTATGGGAAGTGTCTCATCTATGGATTACAACTCTAGTTCTAACCCCAAAGCCTACTGAATCTCATGCACATGTCTATGTGAGAAGGCTTGTCATCATGGTGTCAATCTTTGCTCATCAGTCATTTGCATAAGGTAAGCAGAAAGGATTCAGTCCCTTCCATATCTCAGAATGCCAATTATAATAAAGTTGAAGTGGTTTTTCCAAGGTAACATGTTACCCTAGTAACACGTGTGCCTGAGTGTAAAGTCTTGCTTTGGGTCACCCGACAAAAGAGACACAAAGCTTCCCAGGAAACTCACCAGCACCAGCAGATAGACTGGATTAAAGTCTTCAACACCATTTCTTTTTTTTTTTTTTTAATTTAATTTTATTTTTTTAATTTACATTCCAAATCCCTTCCCCTTTCCCGTTTCCTCCCTCCCCGAAAGTCCCATAAGCCCCCTTCCCTCCCTCTTTTCTCCGTTCAACCCCCTCTCATTACTCTGTCCTGGCGTTCCCCTACATCCAGTCTTTCCAGGACCAGGGGTCTCTCCTTCCATCTTTTTAGAAATCTATTGATATGCTGATTGTGTCTAGGGTATTCTGAGATTCTGGGTCAATATCCCCTTATCAGTGACTTCATACCATGTGTGATCTTTTGTGATTGGGTTACCTCACTAAGGATGATATTTTCAAGTTCTGACCATTTGCCTAGGAATTTCGTGAATTCATTGTTTTTAATTGCAGAGTAGTATTCCATTGTGTAAATATACCACATCTTCTGAATCCATTCCTCCGTTGAGGGACATCTGGGTTCTTTCCAGCTTCTGGCTATTATAAATAAGGCTGCTATGAATATAGTGGAGCATGTGTCCTTATTGCATGCAGGTAAAGTCTCTGGGTATATGCCCAGGAGTGGTATAGCCGGATCCTCCGGAAGTGTCATGCCCAGTTTTCTGAGGAGCCGCCAGACTGCTTTCCAGAGTGGTTGTACCAGCCTGCAATTCCACCAGCAGTGGAGGAGTGTTCCTCTTTCTCCACATCCTCGCCAACAACTGCTGTCTCCTGTGTTTTTGATCTTAGCCATCCTGACTGGTGTGAGATGGAATCTCAGGGTTGTTTTGATTTGCATTTCCCTAATGACTAAGGATGATGAACATGATGTCAAACTCAGAGTTGAATTGATTAACAACAGCCTCTTAACCTGAAAAAAGAAACTTTTATATTAAACAATGGACAAGCCACAAGCGGGAGACTCAGAAGTGGCCTCCTAAACTAACCACAACTCTTTCCTTCCTGGGAGAGCCCAGCTTCAGAACCTCCAAAACCTGTAAGCTAAGGTCTTCCATGGTTGGTTACCTATCATCTGTCAGGGCCTTGTACCTCAATGGTTTATATATAAAGATTTGCTTTACCACACAGGTTTCAGAACTCACAGGCCATTAACAGCTTAGCCGTCTCAACAAGTTAACATTCATAGGAGAACAACAGAAATGGGACAGATTCTAATAACTTATTCTTGGTTGGATTGTTATTTGAGAAAAAAAAAGGCCATTGAAGCTGATAAGGAGACTTTGGGCAATTGGGATATAAACTGTGGATTAGAAAATGATCAAGAATTAGACATAACTTATTATGTATGATGAAGATGTGGTAGTTATGTAGAAATATATCCTCTTTGTCACATATCCAAAAGTAATAGAGAAAAAAGTGTCACAGTTGACACTTTTTTGCCTTGATGTTCAAATACTCACAATAGATATAGATATAGATATAGATATAGTTATAGATACAGATATAGATATCCAGCAAAGATGGAAAATGGCAACAGACTAAAGCAGCATGCTAGCTGCACACTGGTGTCATTAGACATTGCAGCTAGCTTCACACTGGTAGTCATTAGACGTTGCAGCTAGCTGGATATTGGAGGTCATTAGATATTGCAGCTAGCGGCACATTGGTGGAAATTAGACATTGCAGCTAGCTGCACACTGGTGGTCATTAGATATTGTTTCCTGATTTTGCTGCTGTTGGCTTTAAATTTTTCACAATTTAAAACAAATTTTAACTATAACACATCTAGGGGTTCAGTAAACCAATTTCTAAGAGCTTATCAATATTCCTTTATTATTTAAAAACTGGGCCAAAGAATATGATTATATTAAGTATTGAAGTTGGTTACTTCAGGATGGGATGGAATTGTTAAAATATATCCTCAAGTTAAATATCCAGCAATTATAAAGTGCCAGATAAGTTGTACTTTGTGTGTTCAGTAGAGGTGTATGCATCTCTAAAACATTATGGTGTTAATGACACCATAATGTCATTAACTGACAGTTTCCCAGACTTTTGGATACATGTTAAGATTGATTCATTGTTGTTACCATTTCCTACAGGGGCAGAAGCCTGGGACATTGTAGCATTTTCTGTGTTTACTTAAGCTGGGTTTAAACTCTGACCCCAGCCTGTCTAATTTTATCAACCTACATGGACTTGATCCTCCCTTGATACCATCAACTACTTGTATAAGATACTTCCCAGAAATGGCCATAACATACTATCCCATTCCATGTGCTCTCTCTGTCCCATGTAACTTAGCCATTCCTTTCAAGAGGTTGTATCCTCCCCTTGAGCCTGGCAAGTCCTTGATACTGCCTCCATTAATAGAGTATTACAGAAATGATTTTATATGTCACCCAGATTAGATCTCTAAAACAACACAGATTCCAGTGGATTCTTTCTCTTTGAGAATGCTTGCCTTTGAAACTTGGCCACATAGCTATGAGGAAGTCTGGGTCATGTGGAAATGCCACACTGTGAAAGTGTTCCAACCTATAGGCACACTGAGGTCCTTAGCCAATAGCATCAAACACAGAGTGCACATGTGAGGGATATTCTGAGATGACTCTAGCTCAAGTGTTATATGGCTGCAGCTGCACGGGCGATCTGATTAAGAACCATGAGAGACAATAAGCTATGTCATTCAATATCACTAAGAGTGAGGCATTTAGCACACTGCATTATATAGACTCAGACAGTATGATAGTGTTTAAACAGTCATTCTCATATTGTCCTTACCATTCCATGCTTGTAAGTATCGTAGTAAGATCACTTTTTGTAGTGGAAAGAATCTACTATCAGGAGTTGAGGACTAATATAAATAAGAGACCAGCTTCTAAATTCCATCTCTGTGTCTCTGTGGTATAATCTTGATTTACTCTTGAGTTAAATGAGTGTGGCAACATCATGGGCCTTAAGAACTTAAGCCACGATCCTCTGCCACAGCACACCATATCCAAGTAGCTCAGGAAGGTAGCTAACCACCCAGCAGCTCAGAGCAGACAGTCAGCACAGGTGAGACCTGCCCTGCAGCTCAGAGGATTCTGTCCAGAAACCTCAGGCAGAAGCCTTCCGGTTTTTGTCTCTGGCTTGGGACCATCCTCTGCCACAGTGTGCCATCTCCAAGTGGCACAGGGAGGTAGCTATCCACCCAGCGGCGCAGAAAAGACAGTCAGCACAGGTGAGATCTGCCCTGCAGTTCAGAGGTTCACTCGGGAAAAACTCTGGTGGAGCCTTCCAGTTTCTGACTCCAGGTTGGGTCCATCCTCTGGCACAGCGCACCATACCCAAGTGGCAGAGGGAGGCAGCTTAACCACCCAGGAGTGCGGAGGAACCTGCCTGCATAGGTAAAACCACCCTCACAAGAGGATCACACTTGGAACTCTCTGATGGAAACCCTCCGTTTTTCTTCTCCTGCTTGGGACCACCCTCTGCCACGGTGTACCACATCCAAGTGATGCACCAAGGTAGCTAACCACTCAGGAGTGCAGAGAGGCCAGGTAGCACAGGCAGGACCACCCCTGCTGCTCAGAAGAAACAGCCTGAAACCCTGAGGACACAAGAGCCTAAGGATAGCATGGGACAGGATTCTTCCAATTACTGCCTACACCCAGAATAGGTCAGGGCCACAGAGCTACATACCCAAATACAACCACAAGAGAGCAGGTCTCGCAAGAGTACCTACATACCAGTGCACACAGAGAGAACGGGTCCACCAGGAGCTCAGATAAGCCGCAGTCAGAGACAGCAACACCAGATAAAACCAGAGATAACCAGATGGCAAAAGGTAAATGCAAGAACATCACCAACAGAAAACAAGGCAACATGGTGCTATCTGAACCAAGCTCTTCAAAAGCAGCAAGTCCTGGATACACCAACACACCACAAAAGTAAGACCTGGATTTAAAATCAAATCTCATGATGATGATAGAGGATTTCAAGAAGGACATAAATAACTCCCTTAAAGAAGTACAGGAGAACATGGGTCAACAGGCAGAAGCCCTGAAAGAGGAAACACAAAATTCCCTTAAATAATCACAGGAAAACACAAACAAACAAGTGAAGGAACTGAACAAAACCATTCAGGATCTAACAATGGAAGTAGAAACAACTAAGAAATCACAAAGGGAGACAAGTTTGGAGATAGAAAACCTTGGAAAGAAATCAGGTAAGATGCAAATATCAACAACAGAATACAAGATATAGAAGAAAGAATCTCAGGTGCTGAAGATACTGTAGAAAGCATTGACTCAACAGTCAAAGAAAATGCAAAATGCAAAAAGCTTGTAACCCAAACATCCAGGAAATCCAGGACACAGTGAGAAGACCAAACCTAAGGATTATAGGTTTAGAAGAGAGTGAAGATATACAATTTAAAGGGCCAGTAAATATCATCAACAAAATTAAAGAAGAAAACTTCCCTAACCTAAAGAGAGAGATGCTGATGAATGTACAAGAAGCTTACAGAACTCCAAACAGACTGGACCAGAGCAGAAAGTCCTCCCGTCACATAATATTCAAGACACCAAACATATTAAACAAAGAAAGAATATTAAAAACAGTAAGAGAAAAAGGCCAAGTAACATATAAAGGAAGACCTATCAGAATTACACCAGACTTCTCACCAGAGACCATGAAAGCTAGAAGATCCTGGGAAGATTTCAGATAGACTCTAAGAGAACACAAATGCCAGCCCAGACTACTATACTTAGCAAAACTCTCAATCACCATAGATGAAGAAACCAAATTTATACAATATCTTTCCATAAATCCAGCCCTACAAAGGATAATAGATGGAAAATGCTAATACAAGAAGAGCAATTACACACTAGAAAAAGCAAGACAGTAATCTTTTAACAAACACAAAAGAAGATAACCACTCAAATATAAGAATAACATCAAAAACAACAGGAAGCAACAATCACTATTCTTTAATATCTCTTAACATCAATGGACACAATTTCCCCAATAAAAAGACATAGACTAACAGACTGAATATGTATACAGGACCCAGCATTTTGCTGCATACAGGAAACACACCTCAATGTCAAAGACAAACACTACCTCAGAGTAAAAGGCTGGAAAACAATTTTCCATGAAAATTATCCCAAGAAAAAACCTGGAGTAGCCATTTTAATATCAAATAAAATTGACTTTCAAACTAAAGTCATCAAAAAAGACACAGAAGTACACTTCATACTCATCAAAGGAAAAAATCCCCTAAGAAGAACTCTCAATTTTGAACATCTATGCTCCAAATGCAAGGGCAACCTCATTCGCAAAAGAAACTTTACTAAAGTTCAAAGCACACATTGCATCTCACAAGATAATTATGGATGACTTCAACACTCCTCTCTCCTCAATGGACAGATCAGGGAAACACAAACTAAACAGAGACACAGTGGAACTAATTGAAGTTTTGGACCAAATGGATTTAACAGATATATAGAGAACATTTCATCCTAAAACAAAAGAATGTACCTTCTTCTCAGCACCTCATGGTACCTTCTCCAAAATCGACCATATAATTGATCACAAAACAGATCTCAACAGATATAAGAAGATTAAAAAAATCCCATGCCTCCTATCAGATCACTATGGAGTAAGGGTGGTCCTTAATAGCAACAAAAACAACAGAAAGCCCACATACACATGGAAGCTGAACAGTGCTCACCTCCAATGATACCTTGGTCAAGGAAGAAATAAGGAAAGAAATCAAAACATTTTTAGAATGTAATGAAAATGAAGACACAACATACCCTAACTTATGGGACCCAATGAAAGCAGTGCTAAGAGGAAAACTCATATCCCAAAGTACCTCCAAAAATAAACAGGAGGAAGCATACACTAGCAGCTTAACAGTACACCTGAAAGCTCTGGAACAGAAAGAAGATAATACTCCCAAGAGGAGTAGAAGGCAGGAAATCATCGAACACAGGGCAGAAGTCATCCAAGTAGAAACAAAAAGAACCATACAAAGAATCAACAAAACCAGGAGCTGGTTCTTTGAGAAAATCAACAAGATAGATAAACACTTAGCCAGACTAACCAGAGGGCACAGAGATAGTATCCAAATTAACAAAATCAGAAATGAAAAGGGAGAGATAACAACAGAAACTGAGGAAATTCAAAAAGTCATCAGGTCCTACTACAAAAGCCTATACTCAACACTACTGGAAAATCAGGAGGAAATGGACAATTTCCTAGACAGATACCAAATACCAAAATTAAATCAGGATCCAATAGACCATCTAAACAGTCCCATAACCCCTAAAGAAATAGAAGTGGTCACTGAAAGTCTTCAAACTGAAAAAAGGACAGGACTAGATGGTTTTAGCGCAGAATTCTATCATACTTTCAAAGAAGACCTAACACCAATACTGTTCAAACTGTTCCACAAAATAGAAACAGAAGAAACACTATCCATCTATGAAGCCACAATTGCGCTGATACCAAAACCACACAAATATCCAACAAAGAAAGAGAACTTCAGACCAATTTCCCTTATGAATATCGATGCAAAAATACTCAATAAAATTCTTGCCAACCGGATCCAAGAACTCATCAAAATGCACATTCACCACAATCAAGTAGGCTTCATCCCATGGATGCAGGAATGGTTCAATATATGAAGATCCATCAATGTAATACACTACGTAAACAATCTCAAAGAAAAGAACCACATGGTCATTTCATTAGATGCTGAAAAAACTGTTGACAAAATTCATCATCCTTTCATGTTAAAGGTCTCTGAAAGAACAGGAATTCAAGACCCATATCTAAACATAGAAAAAGCAATATACAGCAAACCAGTAGCCAACATCAAACTAAATGGAGAGAGAAACTTGAAACAATCCCACAAAAATCAGGGACTAGACAAGGCTGCCCTCTCTCTCCATATTTATTCAATATAGTACTTGATGTTCTATCTAGAGCAATTAGACAACATAAGGAGGTCAAAGGGATACAAATTGGAAAAGAAGAAGTCAAATTATTACTATTTGCAGATGATATGACAGTATACTTAAGTGACGCAAAAAACACCACCAGAGAAATCCTACAGCTGATAAACAACTTCAGCAAAGTGGCCAGATATAAAATTAACTCAAACAAATCAGTAGTCTTCCTATACTCAAAGGATAAACAGGCTGAGAAAGAAATTAGGGAAATGACACCCTTCAAAATAGTCACAAACAATATAAAATATCTTGGTGT